>CM077673.1:431037069-433437069 GCA_039707655.1 Elymus sibiricus
GGGTCTCATGTCGGAGCCTTTTGGCAAGTCCACATACTCAACCATCATTTAGTCTTCTATGATTGCTAACGCTCACGGCATACCCATGAACAAAAAGTTTCAACCGGACACGTAGGAAGATAGGGGCTTATAGTTTTGCCTCCCAACTCACTCACCTCAAGGGTGATGTCAACAATAATAACTCATGCCCACCCATATCCAACTGGATATATGTGCCTAGATCTTTCCTCACCACATGATGCTTTCAAAAGAAAAAGTAAAAAGGAATAGGAAAGAATACTTTGACTCTTGCATAAAAGTAAGTGCATAAAAGTAAAAGATAGGCCCTTCGCAGAGGGAAGCAGAGGTTGTCATGCGCTTATTGATTTGTATGCCCAATCCCTTAATGTAAAAGAACGTCATGCTATATTGCCCCCTATGATAGCAACCTTTATTATGCAGTCCGTCGCTTTTATTACTTTGCCATCATAAGTTCGTATAACGCTCAATTTTCTCTTACACTAATTGATCAAAACACCTTTAGAAGCAATTTTTATTGCCTTGTTGCACCGATGACAACTTACTTGAAGGATCTTTCTCGATCCATAGGTAGGTATGGTGGACACTCAAGGAAAGAGTTTGGGTTTGGGTTTTTGGATGCACAAGTAGTATCTCTACTTAGTGCGGAATTTTTGGCTAGCAAAGATATTGAGCAAGCACCACATGTTAAAGGATCTATGACAATATAACTTCTATGTGGATATGAACAAACATAAATCATTACGTTGTCTTCCTTGTCCAACGTCAACAATTTTGACATATAATATTTGATGGGGGCTCACAATCATAAAAGATGTCCAAGATAGTGTATTTGCATGTTAATCTTCTCTTCCCTAATTAATTCTTTCATGAAATGCATCATTGACCAATGCTAAGTTTGTCAATCTCCAATAAATTTTACTACTTATACTTTTCCTTATGTGATGTCATTACCAACCATAAGATTAGCATATGATTCTTTCATTTGTTTCTTTTCCCTTATTTGATTGCAACAAGAAAGTAGAGAGGCAAAAACTCAAACTAAACTTTATTATATAACTTTCACTCGATTACATAGATAGATAGGCCACGAATCTAACACACGAAAATAGATCATGCTAAACTTTTATTCAACTAAAGCAAAGGGAAACTAAAGATAGAACTAAAATAGGTAAAGGTGAATAAAAATGGTGGTGATACGATACCGGGGCACCTCCCCCAAGCTTGGCTCAAGCCAAGGGGAGTGCCCATACCCGTATGCTCAAGTCTCCTTTGGTGGTGGTGATGAAGAAGGTGGAGGTGTTGATGTAGGTGGTGGTGATATGATGTCACACTTTAGCTTCAAAAGATGCTCCAATTTGCGGATGACCCTCCTAAGGTTATTGATGTGTTCTTGAAGCAAGATATTTTCACGGATGAGAAATTTATTCTGAACACGAACCGCTTCGAAATCTCTAAAGGCTTCAATTTCAATAGGGGTGAGATGACTGTAATAAGGTTGAAGGATATCTTCTTCCTCTCCCTCCTTTGCTGGCGTGAATTCTTCTCCTTCAGGGAGATAATCCACCTTAGCCTCATTGTCCTTCTCCTCCTTGTTGGCTTCTTCCGGCTCCTCCCTCTTCAACTCTATCTTCATTAGCCAGGCATCTTCTTCCAAATTGTTAGAAGAGGGAGAAGACATGATGCCTGACTTGACAGATCTGAGATCTAATGCTTGATTCTTTGTCCATTGACCACCTTCGGGTTAGTACCTTCGGCGTTATTAATCTTGATAGCTCCAGAACGATAAACCTCTTCAATAATATATGGTCCTTCCCATTTTGAGAGAAGTTTTCCTGTAAAAAATCTTAAACGAGAGTTGAACAAAACAACATAATCTCCTATTTTGAATTCCCGCTTTTGGATTCTTTTGTCATGCCATCTTTTTACTTTTTCTTTGAATAGCTTGGCATTTTCATACGCTTGGGTTCTCCATTCATCTAGTGAGCTAATATCAAATAACCTCTTCTCACCGGCAAGTTTGAAATCATAGTTGAGTTCTTTAATTGCCCAAGATGCTTTGTGTTCTAGTTCTAGAGGCAAATGACAAGCTTTCCCATACACCATTTTATATGGAGACATACCCATAGGATTTTTATAAGCTGTTCTATAGGCCCAAAGTGCATCATCTAATTTCTTAGACCAATTCTTACGAGACCTATTGACAGTTTTTTTGTAATATTAATTTTATTTCTCTATTGCTAAGTTCAACTTGACCACTAGATTGAGGATGATAGGGTGATGCAATTCTATGGTTAACATCATATTTAGCAAGCATCTTACGGAAAGCACCATGAATAAAGTGTGAACCACCATCGGTCATTAAATATCTAGGGACTCCAAACCTCGGGAAGATAACCTCTTTAAGCATTTTAATGGAGGTGTGGTGATCGGCACTACTAGTTGGAATAGCTTCTACCCACTTAGTGACATAATCAACCGCAACCAAAATATGAGTGTACCCATTAGAGGAAGGAAAAGGCCACATATAATCAAAACACCAAACGTCAAATGGTTCGACAACAAGTGAATAATTCATAGGCATTTCTTGACACTTACCGATATTACCAATTCTTTGACATTCATCACAAGACAAGACAAACTTACGGGCGTCCTTGAAGAGAGTAGGCCAATAAAAACCAGATTGCAATACCTTATGAGAAGTTCTATCTCCCGCATGATGCCCTCCATAAGCTTCGGAATGACATTTCGGTAGGATTTTTTCCTGTTCATGCTCAGGTACACAACGTCTAATAATACCATCTACTCCTTTTTATAAAGGTGTGGGTCATCCCAAAAGTAATGTCTCAAGTCATAGATTTTTTTTCTCTTTTGTTGATATGTGAAGCGAGGTGGCATATATTTAGCGACAATGTAATTAGCATAATCAACATACCAAGGTGTGTTGTGTGAGACACTTATTGCAGCTAGCTGTTCGTCAGGGAAACTATCATCAATAGGTAATGGGTCATCAAGAATATTTTCTAACCTAGACAAGTTATCAGCTATGGGGTTCTCATCTCCTTTCCTATCAACAATGTGTAAGTCAAATTCTTGAAGCGAAAGAACCCACCTAATGAGTCTAGGTTTAGCATCTTTCTTTTCCATAAGGTATTTTATAGCAGCATGATCGGTGTGAACAATAACTTTGGAGTCAACAATATAGGATCTAAATTTATCACAAGCAAACACAACTGCTAAAAATTCTTTTTCAGTAGTAGCATAGTTTCGTTGGGCAATGTCTAGACTTTTACTAGCATAATGGATAACATTCAATTTCTTATCAACTCTTTGTCCTAGGACAGAACCAACAGCATAATCACTAGCATCACACATAATTTCAAAAGACAAGTTCCAATCAGGTGGTTGAACGATAGGTGCAGAGGTTAAGGCTTTCTTGAGTGTTTCAAAGGCTTCCACACAATCATCATCAAAAACAAAAGGAATGTCCTTTTGCAAAAGATTAGTAAGAGGCCTAGAAATTTTAGAGAAGTCTTTAATGAACCTCCTATAAAAACCAGCATGACCAAGGAAACTGCGAATACCTTTAATATCTTTAGGACATGGCATTTTCTCAATTGCATCAACATCCATGAAAACTTCCACAATCTTTTCACAAAAATCAGAGAATATAGTAGTCATACATCTTTGAAAGGTAGCAGGTGCATTACATAAACCAAAAGGCATACGTCTATAAGCATAGGTTCCAAAAGGGCAAGTAAAGGTAGTTTTCTCTTGATCGGATTGTGACACAGGTATTTGAGAGAAACCGGAATATCCATCTTGGAAACAAAAGTGTGTGTGCTTAGATAGTCTCTCTAGCATTTCATCAATGAACGGTAGAGGGTAATGATCTTTCCTAGTAGCTTTATTTAATTTTCTAAAATCAATTACCATTCTATAACCAGTGACAATTCTTTGTGGAATGAGTTCATTCTTATCATTGGGAACAACGGTAATACCTCCTTTCTTAGGGACACAATGAACGGGACTTACCCATCTACTATCAGCTGTGGGATAGATTATACCTGCTTCCAGAAGCTTTAATATTTTAGTTCTTACCACTTCTTTCATCTTAGGATTCAATCGCCGTTGGTGATCAACAACGGGTTTAGCATCAGGTTCCATATTGATCTTGTGCTGACATAGAGTGGGACTAATGCCCTTAAGATCATCAAGAGTATATCCAATAGCAGCTCGGTGCTTCCTTAGAACTTTCAATAATCTCTCTACTTCATGTTCTGAAAGGTTAGCACTAATAATAATAGGATATATCTTTTCTCATCAAGATAAGCATACTTCAAAGTGTCAGGCAATTGTTTCAATTCAAACACAGGATCACCTTTAGGTGGAGGAGGACCTCCAAGAGTTTCAATAGGCAAATTGTGTTTCAAGAGAGGTTGTTGTTCGAAGAAAATTTGATCTATTTCGTTTCTTTCGCGCAAATGCATATCATTTTCATGCTCGAGCAAATATTGTTCTAATGGATCAGTAGGAGGAACAACAATTGAAGCAAGACCAATTATTTCATCCATACTAGATAACGCTTTATCACGGGGTTGCCTACTAAACTTGGAAAAATTAATCTCATGAGACACATTACCAAAATTGACACCGACGGTTTGTTTTTCACAATCTATCTTAGCATTGACGGTGCTTAAGAAAGGTCTACCAAAGATAATGGGACAAAAGTCATCTTGTGGGGAACCAAGGACTAGAAAATCAATAGGGTATTTTACTTTCCCACACAAGACTTCAACATCTCTAACAATCCCAAGTGGTGTGATAATGTCTCTATTAGCAAGTTTAATAGTAACATCAATATCTTCCATTTCAGCAGGTGCTATTTCATCCATAATTTCTTGGTATAAGGTAAAAGGGATAGCACTCACACTAGCACCTAAATCACATAAACCATGGTAGCAATGATCTCCTATTTTAACTGAGACAACAGGCAATCCTTCTATGGGTCTATGTTTATCTTTTTCATCAGGTTTAGCAATTCTAGCAGCTTCATCGCAAAAGTAGATAACATGCCCATCAATATCTTCTACCAAGAGATCTTTAACCATAGCAACACTAGGTTCTACTTTAATTTGCTCAGGGGGTTTAGGTGCTCTTATATTACTCTTACGAACCACAGTTGATACCTTAGCATGTTCCTTTATCCTAACAGGGAAAGGTGGTTTTTCAATATAAGCAGTAGGCACAACTGGATCAACATTGTAAAAGATGGTTTCTTCTTTAGCTATGACCGGTTCTTTAATTTATTCTTTAATAGGGGGATGATATTTAAACCACTTCTCCTTAGGGAGGTCAACGTGAGTAGCAAATGCTTCACAGAAAGAGGCTACTATCTCAGAGTCAAGTCCATATTTAGTGCTAAACTTATGAAATGTATCGGTATTCATAAAAGATTTAACACAATCAAATTCAAGCTTTATACTTGACTCATTATCTTCGTCGAGTTCCCAATCTTCAGAGTTGCGTTTAATTCTTTCTAAGAGATCCCACTTGAATTCAATAGTCTTCATCATATAAGAACCAGCACAAGAAGTATTGAGCATGGATTGATCATTATGAGAAAGCCGGGCATAAAAATTCTGAATGATAACTTCCCTCGGAATGTCATGATTGGGGCATGAATATAACATTGACTTAAGCCTCCCCAAGCTTGAGCGATACTTTCTCCTTCACGAGGCCAAAAATTATATATATAATTCCGATCACGATGAACTAGATGGATAGGATAAAACTTTTGATGGAATTCCAATTGCAAACGATTCCAGTTCCACGATCCAAGATCATCACATAGCCTATACCATGTCAATGCTTTTCCCTCCAAAGATAAAGGGAAAACCTTCTTCTTAACTTCATCTCTGAGTAAACCTGCAAGCTTAAATAATCCACAAATTTCGTTCACATATAAAAGATGCATATCAGGATGTTCAGTTCCGTCTCCTGCATAAGGTTTAGCAAGTAGTTGTTCTAGCATACCTGGAGGAATTTCATAAGTAACATTTTCAGTAGCTGCTGTAGGTTGAGGGGTAACTAATTGTGGTTCCGGTTGAGGGAGTCCTGGACTAAGGGGTCCTCGGGCCGCCGGCCTATCTCTCATAGGCCGGCTTGGTGGACCGCTCTCTGATTATCGTAGGAAGGGCCGGGATATGCGACGACCCCGTATTCTAGAAGGAAACCTCCGAAGACGCGGCGTGCACTCCAAGTCAAGATGAGGGGATCAGCGTCTTCGCTTCCGGCTGGAGACTTATCCTGTGTAAACCCTAGGTACCCCCGATGTCTATATAAACCGGGGGGTTTAGATCGTAGAAGGAAGAAAAACTCATCTAGGGATTTGGCTACTTGATCTCGAGGTAGATCGACTCTGTAATCTTCATACACATCAATACAACCAAGCAGGACGTAGGGTTTTACCTCCATAGGAGGGCCCGAACCTGGGTAAACATCGTCTCCTTCATCCCTTGTTACCCATTGATACGTCTCCAACGTATCTATAATTTTTTATTGTTCCATGCTATTATATTATCTATTTTGGATGTTTTATATGCATTAATATGCTATTTTATATTATTTTTGGGACTAACCTATTAATCTAGAGCCTAGTGCCAGTTTCTGTTTTTTCCTTGTTTTTGAGTATTGCAGATAAGGAATATTAAATGGAGTCCAAACGGAATAAAATGTTCGGAAAGGTTTTTCTTGGACCAGAAGAAACGTACCTGACTTGGAGATGAAGGCAGAAGAGCCGCCGTGTGGCGACAAGCCACAGGGGCGCGCCCCCCTGGCTTGTGGCCCCACGGCAGCCCTCCTAACCCTATTCTCCGGCCTATAAATTCCCAAATATTCCCTGGATACCAAAAAGAGCCACGAAAATACTTTTCCGCCGCCGGAAGCCTCTATTCCCGTGAGATCCAATCTTGGAGCCTTTTCCGGTAATCTGCCGGAGGGGGATTTGATCACGGAGGGCATCTACATGAACTCCATTGCCCCTCCGATGATGCGTGAGTAGTTTACCACAGACCTTCGGGTCCATAGCTAGTAGCTAGATGGCTTCTTCTCTCTCTTTGCTCTTCAATACCATGTTCTTCATGATCTTCATGGAGATCTATCCGATGTAATACTCTTTTGCGGTGTGTTTGTCGAGATCCGATGAATTGTGGGTTTATGTTCAGCTTATCTATGAATATTATTTGAATCTTCTCTGAATTCTTATATGCATGATTTCATATCTTTGCAAGTCTCTTTGAGTTGTTGATTTGGTTTGGCCAACTAGATTGGTAATTCTTGCAATGGGAGAAGTGCTTAGTTTTGGGTTCAATCTTGCGGTGTCCTCACCCAGTGACAAAGTAGGGGTAGCGAGGCACGTATTGTATTGTTGCCATCGAGGATAAAAAGATAGGGTTTTCATCATATTGCTTGAGTTTATCCCTCTACATCATGTCATCTTACCTAATGCGTTACTCTGTTCTTCATGAACTTAATACTCTAGATGCAGGCAGGAGTCGGTCGATGTGTGGAGTAATAGTAGTAGATGCAGAATCGTTTTGGTCTACTTGACACGGACGTGATGCCTATATGCATAATCATTGCCTTGGATATCTACATAATTATTCGCTTTTCTATCAATTGCTCGACAGTAATTTGTTCACCCATCGTATTATTTTCCTTCATGAGAGAAGCCTCTAGTGAAACCTATGGCCCCCGGGTCTATTTTCCATATTATATTTTCAGATCTATAAACCAAAAATACCAAAAATACCTTGCTGCAATTTTATTTACTTTTCTTTTAGTTTTACTTTTGGCAATCATCTATATCTATCTCTATCAGATCTCATCCTTGCAAGTAACCGTGAAGGGATTGACAACCCCTTTATAGCGTTGGGTGCAAGTGTTTGATTGTTTGTGTAGGTGCAAATATTGGTGCCTTGCTTGTTCCTCCTACTGGATTGATACCTTGGTTCTCAACAAACTGAGGGAAATACTTATCTACTTCGCTGCATCACCCTTTCCTCTTCAAGGGAAAACCAACGCACGCTCAAGAGGTAGCACCCATCGATCCTAAACTCACAGCTCGGGACCCCCTACCCGAGATCCGCCGGTTTTGACACCGACATTGGTGCTTTCATTGAGAGTTCCACTGTGGGAATTCAAGAGGAATTGATGGCTCGCCTAATCATTAGCGATGAAGTCCGTAACGGGGACTCCTTCGCCCCCGGAAAGATTTTCGCTTTCGGCAGCATCGTGCTGCACGCCGACCCAACCGGCCACCCTGGTCGGATCGGGAGTCTCGCCCCCGATCAAGAGATCAGATTCGGGAACCTAGAGTTCTCCGTAGACTCCCGGGGCGATCTTTCATTCGCTGGGCTCGCAATCTCATCTGACGAGCCCGAAGTCTCCGAAGCCTTAACTTCGGATCTCCTTCTCGACTCCGTCCTCGGATCTATCCCTGCCGATGATCTAGCTCTTAGTCCGGATCCGGTTACAGTACCTGAGGGCCAGGGGTCGGCCCCTGCCGAACACACTCTTTGTACGGACACGTTGGAGGTTAACTCCGAAAGCCCAAGGCAGATCGATCCGGTCGAGCTCTCGACGATCAACGAGGCACTGGATCGGATCCTATCAATAAAAATCACAGACGACCAGACCTCGACCCATGCTCAGATCGGTCTGAAGGCGGGTCATGGGGAATTTTTCGACCCACCCACCACCCACTTGGTAGCCACTATCGAAGACTTAACCGATATGCTGGACTACGCCTTCGAGGAGGCAGAAGACATGGCTGAAGAGGACGGCGTCCCCGCCCCTGTCAACACTGGGCGATGGACTGCCACCTCCACCTACAACGTCTACATGGTAGACACCCCCGACGATAAGGGCGATCGCACCCCTAAGAAGAATGACGATAAATCCGGTGAGGAGCCGTCAAGGCACCGGAAACAGCGCAAATGATCAAAGGCAAACAAGGGAAGGGAGGCCATTGCAGGCACTGGGGAAAACGACACCCCGGAACACCTCGGCGACCCTGAAGTCCCCGAACAGCCACTGGAGGACCAGGAAAGGCCCGAAGATCGGCGCGACACCGAGGATCTTAATGATTCCGAGGACGACAACTACCTCCCCCCTGTCGAGGAGGAGGACAGCCTGGAAGCCGAAGACTTCACCGTCCCCGAAAACCCCGCGGATCAGGAACGGTTTAGGCGGCAGCTTTTAGCCATCGCCCGAAGCATGAAGGCAAAACAACAGTAGCTCAAAGCCGAACAAGCACCCTCAATGATAGATGGACAAGGGTCTTGGCAGCCGAAGAAGGGTACGGTACCAATCTATCGGACCAACCCAAGAGCTACCCACGCCGGCGGCTGCTGCCGCAGTTCGATGACGAGGTCCTTGAAACATCACCTCCCAGGCATACTCCGTACGACCAGCCGGACCGCCCTCCCCGAGGACGGGGTAGGACGGCCGGCGAGGCCGAGTACAGACCTGTGGTACCCCGCGGGAGAGGAAAAGAGCCAGCAGAGCCTGAGGACAGGTATGACTTACGACAGGACCTGGATTATAGAGCAGGCCACACAAGATCCATCTACGGATCTAGAGGGTACTCCCCCGCTAGATGGGACGGGTACCAGTCTTGGCTCGACCGCAACAATAGAGGTTGGGAACAAAACCGGGCCCGATCGACCGCCGATCGTAGGCATGACATAGCTCGGGTCAGAGGCACTGCCCACCCACTGTGCTTCACAGACGAGGTGATGCAGCATCAGTTCCCTGAAGGGTTTAAACCCGTTAACATAGAGCAATACGACGGGACAACAGACCCAGCCGTGTGGATTGAGGACTTCCTCCTCCACATTCATATGGCACGAGGAGATGATCTCCACGCCATCAAGTATCTGCCCCTAAAACTTAAGGGGCCAACTCGACACTGGTTAAACAGTCTCCCCGAGAATTCCATCGGGAGCTGGGAAGAGCTCGAGGATGCCTTCCGATCTAACTTCCAGGGCACTTATGTCCGGCCACCAGACTCCTTCGACCTGAGCAATGTTGTCCAGAAAGCAGGTGAATCGGCTCGGCAATTCTGGAATCGGTTCCTGACCAAGAAAAAGCAGATCGTTGACTGCCCGGACGCCGAGGCAATAGCCTCCTTCAGACATAATATCCGGGACGAGTGGCTAGCTCATCAGCTCGGCCAGGACAAGCCGAGGACAATGTCCGCCCTTACGTCACTTATGACCCGCTTTTGTGCGGGTGAGGATAACTGGCTAGCTCGATGAGGCCATAACCCCGAAGACCCCGGCACCTCCGAAGTCCGGGATGGAAATGGAAAACCACGACGTAACAAAAATAAACGCCGGCACAGCAACGGCGATGCTGAGGACACGGCCGTTAATGCCGGTTTCCGCAACCCAAAATCCGGACAGCGGAAGATACCTTCTAAAGGAAATCAAGACGGACCTACCACGTTGGACAAAATCATGGATAGGCCCTGCCAGATCCACGGCACCCAAGACAAGCCCGCTACCCACACCAACCGTAATTGTTGGGTATTCAAACAAGCTGGCAAGCTCGCAGCCGAAGAGCAAGGCAAGGGCCCACGCAGCGAGGACGATGACGAGCCCCGCAGTCCAAGCAATGGAGGACAAAAGCAGTTCCCCCCAGAGGTAAAAACTGTGAACATGATATATGCCACTCACATACCAAAAAAGGAGAGGAAGCGCGCCCTTCGGGAGGTCTACGCCGTAGAGCCCGTAGCCCCGAAGTATAACCCATGGTCGGCTTGCCCGATCACCTTCGACCGACGGGACCATCCGACCAGTATCCGTCATGGAGGTTCGGCAGCCCTCGTCCTAGACCCCATTATCGATGGGTATCACCTCACTAGAGTCCTAATGGATGGAGGAAGTAGCCTTAATCTGATTTACTCAGACACGGTGAAAAAGATGGGTATAGATCCGTCAAGGATCAAACCTAGCAACACTACCTTTAAAGGAGTGATCCCAGGCGTCAAAGCCCGCTGCTCGGGCACCGTGAATCTAGAAGTAGTGTTCGTGTCGCCCGACAACTTCCGCAGTGAAGACTTGATCTTTGACATTGTCCCTTTTCACAGCGGTTATCACGCCCTACTCGGCCGCACAGCATTCGCTCGCTTTAACGCCGTCCCCCACTACGCGTACCTGAAGCTCAAGATGCCCGGGCCCAAGGGGGTCATTACTGTCAACGGCACACAGAGCGCTCTCTCCGAACTGAGGAACACACAGCGGCCCTGGCAGCCGAATTCCAGTACGGCGACAATAGGCCGACGCCCAAATCAGCCATAAAGGCACGTCAGGTTAGTAAACGAGCCCGGTCTCAACCCAAACTCCCGGAATCATCTTCCGCCCAACAAAAATAGGGATACGCCCCCCACAACACAACCCTAGTTCCCATAAAATATGTGCCGAGAAGGCACAACTTCGCGCTCAAAATACCATGGGCAGCTGTGGGGACCCACTATCAAAGGGAAAGTGTTCAGGTGGACCGAACTACTACCAACACATGTCTTCGGACAAACCACAGGTACCATCTAGGACCTTCCAAGCGTAAGGCTCATCCACACTGCGGCGACTTCTCAAAATCTTCTTCCCAAGATCCGTTCGCCGATAGCAATCACCTTTAAAGGAACGCAACCCCCTCGGGAGCAAAGGAGCAGACATGCGACAGGGCACATTGAGGACGTCAAGCCACCCATCGAAGACCCCGGGTAAAACCTCTCCTTTGTAAACTTTATTTTTCATTTCAAAATACTTGTAACAGTTGCTTCGGCAGTTTGACTTATTAGAATTCATCAGAAATAAAGACCATCCTTTACGGCCTCCTCGCTGTATTCTATGTCACATACTCTGTTCTCTACTCACCGAGCCGATAGCAAAGCTATTCGGTACATATTACGATGCGACCGGCTAATAGACAGGGGGCTTGACTATAAAAATCGCCCCAAGCATCACCCCGGCACTATTGTTTATGTGTTCGGCGTCTCGGATGTTGCGTTATATGAATCGGTTCCGAATTATGTCTTGGGTCAATGGTTGGGTTGCCCGGCTCCTATGTTTGCCCTCTTACGTTCCGCTCGTTCGGCTAAAAGGGTAAAGGGAGAACCACTGCGATTGTGCTTCCAGCTCGCCTGGTCAAGTACCTCAGTGGAGAAAGCCGAAAACTGACTGTCATAATAAGCGAGAACCGGTCTGCAATCCGAGCATAAGTGTCAAACTAAAAATCGATGGAGGTTATTCCGTGTTATACGAGGGGTTCGTACGATTACAAACCATGTGATGCTAGTTTTAACCTCGGTGTATCCGAATATCACAAAACACTGGGTGCTAGTCATCAGCCCCCGCAGTAAAGCTCCTACGGCTAAGTGAAAGCACTAAAGCATCATAGTCCGATTGCCTTGTTCCCCTCGCACTACCGCCTTCGGGCACCGATACGTCTGCTAAGGGTCACATTGTGGAGGTAGAAACACCTCGTGTAGTATCTAAATGGGGGCTGAAGCCGACGACTCGCAACTTTCAGATAAAACGGCCACATAGGAGTCAAAATAATACAAAGCTTAAAGACATGATAAACCATGCAACCGCATTATAAAGCGGAACAGTCAGCGGATACATGACAAAACCCTCATTCATAAATTACATCCTTAGGACATTGGGCTTCTATCGCCCGACCACCATCCATCACGGTGGAAAAGTATTGCTCGGGGCGCCTATGCTCCTTCCCAGGGGGTGGAGGCGCGGTGGCCATCTCGGTCGGCTTGAGCCTCGGCCAGTGCATCATGGTCCTTGCAAAAGTCATCCGAGCTCCCTCGATGCACGTAGAACGCTTTAGAGCGTCAATCCGAGGCGCAGCGTCGCACAGTTTATGCACCAAGCCGAAGTAACTGCTCGGCAACGGCTCTGCAGGCCACGGCCGGATGTAGAGGTCCTTCATGGCCGGCTCCGCCATCCTGTGCAGCTCCATCAATTGTTTCATCTGCTTGCTCGGGAGGGGAGGATGCTCGGGGGCTTGAAATTGCGCCCAGAACAGCTGAGGCTCAACATCCCCATCCTGAGAGGCGAAGTATTTGTTCGCATCCACTGCACTCCTCGGGAGGTCCGTAAAGGCGCCTGAGGAACGCCACACCCGGGTGAGCAATGCAAATCTGTTACCACCAAAGGCACATTGCAGTAAGTACGGCTTACCATCCGCGATCGCCTTGACTTGGCGGAGTTCTTCTTCAAAGAACCGCCTATCAACTCGCTCTGCTTTGAGCTCCGATTTCAGCGCGGATAGTTCGGTGGCCTGGTCTTCGTTCTTTTGCTCAAGGGCCTCGCACTTCATGCTGGCATCCTTGAGCTCCAGCTGCACCTCTGCCACCCGGGCCTCATGCTTGCCACTCACGGCCTTTAACGCCGACAGTTCGGCTGCTGCTTGTTCGGCCGCCGCCTTCTCATCCGCGGCCTCCTGCCTTACCTTTTTCAACTCGGCCTTGAGGTTCTCGACCTCCGCGGCCACAGCTATGGTAACAATGAGTAAATAACACTTAGGGATAACAATCCGGATATCTCAATCAATGAGGATAGACAATAGCCCGAATGATACAATTCGGACTCACCTTGCATCTCGTCAAATCTCTTGTTCAGGCGATCGAGCTCCTCATCGGAGCTCTTGAGCTTCCGGTTTAGCTCGGCAAGCTCCACTGCATTGGCGGTCGCCACCGATGACGAGGCCTACAAAACAACTTATGTGCATTAAAACTCCCGAGCTGTCAAATGCAGACCCTGGGTAAGTACTCTCCGGAGCTCTTAGAATAATGAGGGACAAGGGATGCCTTGAGCATCATTACCAATTTCTGGACATTTGACCCCCGGGTGGGTTTTTCAAACTCACCCAGGGCTCGGGGGCTACTACACTTATAAGGATTGCATAAACTTGGTAAATTAACTTTTTCTGGAAAAAAGAGTATTACGTGGCTCACCTTGAAGCCCATCAAGAGACCGTTGAAGGCCTCTTTCAGTGCGCTATCAACGGACTGAATGCCTTGCAAAACCGCACCCATAAGGGCATGGTGATCTTCAGCGATGGAGGAGCCGGATAAAGCTTCCTCCATCACGGCCGGCAACCCAGTCATGGGCGGCACCGGTGGTGACCTGCCAACCCTCCCTCCGGTGGGGGATTGGGCTGGTAGCTCCTGAGGCATAGAGCGCTCCGGAGATGTCCTCGGAGGGGACTGGACCGGACCTCGTCCCCCCTCTTTAGTTGCCAGGAGATGTTCCTCCTCCTGGTCTTCGGCGGCCGAGGTATTAACCTCAGCCATAACGTCGTCACCCCCGCCGCCAGTGTTCGGCTCAGAGGGAGCCTGGCGCGATAACACCTCCGTGGCCTCCTTCAAGACCTCAGGATGCGTAGGATGTGACGCAGTCCCACTTTCCGCCAGGTCGGCGGGCAGAGACTCCCCGTCTGAGATTTGGTCGGTGGGGAGATCGCGTGGTGGGCTGCAAATTGAAAGACGTTCGCCCATTTAGCATTAAAAGCTCTATATAAGTGACCCAGAGGGTCTTCGGATTCATACCTTTGGGCTGGGGGCTTAACCCTTGGGTTCGTTCGGGGAACCTTCTCAAAAGCCTCAGACTCCTTATCGGAGTCCGAGTTATCGTCGGCCAGGACTGCCTTTGTCCGGCATGTCCTCTTCGGGGCAGGAGGAGGTAGGTCCTCCGCGGCGTCCGCTGACGCCGCCCTTTTCCTTGTGAGGGGGGAGTCGCACTCCCCTTCGTCCTCGTGCTCTTCCTCGTGAGTGGAAGAAGCATGAGTCTCTTCGGACTTAGTGTCCGGAAGACCCCTTAGACGAAGACCCTCTCGGGCCTCCTTCTTCTCCCCTTTCTTCTTCTTCTCCTTCTTCTCTAGCGCCGAATACGGCGCCACGACGAGCATCTCCGTCAACAGATCCGATCGAGGGTCTTCGGGCTGCGAGGCCGGATAGTCAATTTGCACGACCTTGCTCAGCCATTTCTGTGAAGATGAGGGAGAAGGGGTTCACCTCTTTGTCAAAAAACAGAGCCGGAGAATTAAAGTTTTATCATACCTTGGTAGGAGGGGTTTCGGCGTCAAGACCGGTGTCCTCCTCCTTAGCCGGCCAGCTCTTCTGGGCTTGAATAGCACTTTCCACAATTTCTCATAGGTAGTGCGGAAGAATTGACGCACGATGGCCGGGTCCTCGAGCTGGTAAGCCCACATTGGGGAGGCCGGTGCTGGCAGGGGAGGAGACAGCGGCGGAGCATGACCTGGATCATGTTGACCAGCTCGATTTTGGCCTCAATCATCGCGGAGATGCGCTTTTGCAGGGATTTTACCTCTGCGGCCGACCCCCAGTCAAGGCCTTTCTTGAGCCACGAGGTTAGCCTCGCGGGGGGTCCGGATCTGAACTCGGCAGGTGCCACCCAGTCCGCGCTCCTTGGTTCGGTGATGTAGAACCATTCCTTTTGCCAGATCTTGACCGTTTCGATAAAGGTGTCGTCCGGCCACTCGACACGGGGGAGCTTGCTGATTACCGCCCCTCCACAATCCGCATGCGCGCCCGCAACTGTCTTCGGCTTGACGTTGAACACTTTGAGCCACAGGCCGAAGTGCGGCTGTACCCGCAGGAAGGCTTCACAGACGATGATGAACGCCGAGATATGCATGAAGGAGTTCGGGGGGAGGTCATGGAAATCTAACCCGTAAAAGAACATGAGGCCCCTGACGAAGGGGTGGAGCGGAAAGCCCAGTCCCCGGATGAAATGGGGGACGAACACCACCCTCTTGCCCGGCTTCGGTGTGGGAACCACCTGATTCGCCTCTGGAGCGCGGTGGGCGATGTTGGCGGAGAGGTAGCCAGCACGCTTTAGCTCCCGAATGTCGTTGTCGGTGATGGAGGAGGCATCCCACTTGCCCATGGAGCCCGAACCAGCCATGGCCGAACTCGGAGGGAAAATTGAGGAAGAACTGGATCTGGGCTCTCGGAGCTTGGGAAGGTTGAGAAGGCAAAGGGTGCGAATTTGGAGCGTGAATAGGCCTTGGGGGTTTTCTCCCTTTTATGGGGTGCCGTAATACCGAGAGCCTCCCTTTTACTGCGCCGCAGGCCTCGCCACTTCCCGAAACAATCATGCCATTATGCGCGTGTGGGATAACCCAGGGCACTAATCATATCCCGTAAGAAACGGGACACGATCTACACGTTGATAAGACATGCCAATGGAGAAATGGCCTCGAACCACGAATCGAGTTTTTGTAACCGGCTCAGCGGTCGTGATAGGCCATGACCCTTCGTCAGAAAGGTTGTCAGGAAATACTGTTCACACTTTGACGTTCGGCCTTCGAGGTTAAGCGACTTATGGCGTCCGGATAACTACATGTTCGGATAACTACATGTCATTGGCGACCAGACTAGAGCCAGCCGATCATAAAGGGGGAAAAGAACTCACCCCGCAAGCCGGAAACACTGATCACGCGAAGCTGCTAGTGTCATGACCCCTGGCGTTGGGGGCTAGTTCGAGGGCTACTGAGGGAGTCCTGGACTAAGGGGTCCTCAGGCCGCCGGCCTATCTCTCATAGGCCGGCTTGGTGGACCGCTCTCTGATTATCGTAGGAAGGGCCGGGATATGCGATGACCCCGTATTCTAGAAGGAAACCTCCGAAGACGCGGCGTGCACTCCAAGTCAAGATGAGGGGATCAGTGTCTTCGCTTCCGGCTGGAGACTTATCATGTGTAAACCCTAGGTACCCCCAGTGTCTATATAAACTGGGGGGTTTAGATTGTAGAAGGCAGAAAAACTCATCTAGGGTTTTGGCTACTTGATCTCGAGGTAGATCGACTCTGTAATCTTCATACACATCAATACAACCAAGCAGGACGTAGGGTTTTACCTCCATAGGAGGGCCCGAACCTGGGTAAACATCGTCTCCTTCGACCCTTGTTACCCATCGATCGTAAACTCACAGCTCGGGACCCCCTACCCGAGATCCGCCGGTTTTGACACCGACGCCGGTCGAGGTGAAGATACCCCGAACAAACCCTTCAAAGGATTGTTCTCCATAGTAGCAAGTAGCAATAAATTTTAGCACGTAGTATAAGTTTTTCCTTACCGATTTCCACTTACCAAGAGCGCTTCACTCCCCGGCAACGGCGCCAGAAAAGAATCTTGATGACCCACAAGTATAGGGGATCAATCGTAGTCCTTTCGATAAGTAAGAGTGTCGAACCCAACGAGGAGCAGAAGGAAATGACAAGCGGTTTTCAGCAAGGTAATTTCTGCAAGCACTGAAATTGTAGGTAAGAGATAGTTTGATAGCAAGGTAATTGGTAACGAGCAAGTAACGGTAACGGTAAAAAAGGTGCAGCAAGGTAGCCCAATCCTTTTGAGGCAAAGGACATGCTGGAACAATCACTAGTAATAGACAAAGTGTTCTTGAGGGTACACAGGAATTTTGTCTAGTCACTTTTATCATGTTGGCTTGATTCGTGTTCGCTACTTTGATAATTTGATATGTGGGTGGACCGGTGCTAAGGTGTTGTTCTTACTTAAACTAACAACCTACTTATGATTAACCCCCTCGCAAGCATCCGCAACTACGAGAAAAGTATTAAGACAAAGTCTAACCATAGCATTAAACATGTGGATCCAAATCAGCCCCTTACGAAGTAGCGCATAAACTAGGGTTTAAGCTTCTGTCACTCTAGCAACCCATCATCTAATAACTACTCCACAATGCATTCCCTTAGGCCCATGAATGGTGAAGTGGCATGTAGTCGACGTTCACATGACACCACTAAGGGAATCACAACATACATATCATCAAAATATCGAACACATATCAAATTCACATGATTACTCGCAACATGACTTCTCCCGTGACCTCAAGAACAAAGGTAACTACTCACAAATAATAATCATGCTCAAGATCAGAGGAGTATTGAATAGCATAATGGATCTGAACATATAATCTTCCACCAAATAAACCATATAGTAATCAACTACGCAAGGTAATCAACACTACTAGTCACTCACAGGTACCAATCTGAGGTTCCGGTACAAAGATTGAACACAAGAGATGAACTAGGGTTTGAGAGGAGATGGTGTTGTTGAAGATGTTGATGAAGATTGGCCTCCCAAAGATGAGAGGGGTGTTGGTGATGACGATAGCTTCGATTTTCCCCCTCCGGGAGGGAAGTTCCCCCGACGGAATCGCTCCGCCGGAGGGCAAAACTGCTCCTGCCCAAGTTCCGCCTCAAGGCGGCGGCGCTTCATCCCGAAAGTCCTCCTCTTATTTTTTCTAGGTCAAGAGTGACCTTATACCAGAAGATGGGCACCGGAGGTGGGCCTGGCGCACCCTGGTGGGTTGTGCCCACCTGGGAGGCCCCCTTCGGTAGTTTTCAGCTCCAGTATTTTTTTATTAAATGCAAAAATAATCTCCGTAAAATTTCAGCTTCATTGGAGTTGTGCAGAATAGGTATCTCTGACGTGTTTTTCTTGGGTCCAGAATTCCAGCTGCCGGTATTCTCCCTCTTTGTGTAAACCTTGCATATTATGAGAGAAAAGGCATTAGAATCACTCCCCAAAGCATTATTATTCAACAAAACAAAGTAAATAACAGTAGGAAATCATGATGCAAAATGGACGTATCAGGCGGGGCCGTTGATTCGCATGGCCTTAGCCAGCCAGCCCTAGAGATACCAGGAAAGGAGAATTTAGAATCCTTGCTAAGAAAGGTCGAACCTGGGGATAAAATATTGAAGATTTACCTTAAGCGGAGGATGTTCGGCATCCAGGCCGGTATCCTCCTCTTCAGCCGGCCACTCCTCCTGGGGCTTGAACAGTGCCTTCCATAACTTCTCCCGAGTAGTGCGATAAAGCTTGCGCACGGTGGGGGAGTCATCGGAATTATGGGCCCACATCGGTGTGGCCTGGAGTTGGCAGGGGAGGAGGCGGCGGTGGAGCATGACCTGGACCACATTGGTCAGGCCGATGTTTGCTTCCAGCATCTTTCCAATGCGTTCCTGCAGCGCCTTCACCTCAGTGGCCGACCCCCAATCCAGCCCTTTCTTGATCCACGAGGTCAGCCTTGCGGGAGGACCAGATCTGAATTCGGGAGGGGCCGCCCAATCTGCAGCGCGTGGTTCGGTAATGTAGAACCACTCCTTGTGCCAGGTTTTGATGGTGTCGATGAAGGTGCCATCCGGCCACTGCACCCGAGGGAGCTTGCTGACCACCGCTCCCCCGCAGTCCGCGTGCTGGCTGCTCACGGTCTTTGGCTTGACGTTGAAGACCTTCAGCCACAAGCCGAAGTGCGGTTGGACCCGCAGGAAAAGGCCTCACAGACGATGGTGAAGGCCGATATGTGCATGATGGAGTTTGGGGGAAGGTCGTGGAAGTCCATCCCGTAGAAGAACATCAGGCCCCTTACAAAGGGGTGCAGCAGGAAGCCCAGTCCCCGGATGAAACGGGGGATGAACACTACCCGCTCCCCAGGCCGTGGCATGGGGATCACTTGGCCCTCTTTGGGGACGCGGTGGACGACGTCGACCGAGAGATAGCCGGTGCGCTTCAGCTCTTGGATATCGTCCTCGGTGACGCACGACACCTCCCATTTGCCTTGGGAGCCAGAACCAGCCATGGCCGTGCTCGGAGAAGTAGAAGGGGTGTTGGAGGAAGGGCTAGAGAAAGATTAGATCTGCGCGCTCGGAGCGAGGAAGGTTGGAGAAAGCGAGTCTGGGGAGCGTGGGAGGACCGTGAAGGAGTTTTTTCCCTTTTATGGAAGGTCGTAACACTAAGCGTCCCCTTACTGCACCGTGAGCTGCACCAGTTCCCGAAGCGACCGCCCCATTATGCGCGCGTGGGATAGCCCAAATCATTGATCATATCACGTAAAAAATGGAGCACGATCTTCACGTCGATTGAACGTACCAATAAAAAGGCGGCCTCAAACCGCGAATCGAGTTTTTGTAACTGGTTGAATGGCCACGACCCGTCTGAGCCTTTTGTCAGGAAGGGTATTGTTCACGCTCGGGCGCTTAGCATGTCAGGAAGGATATGTTCGGACCGAGGGGTGTCATCGGCGGCCGAGCTAAGGATTGCCGAAGCATGAAAGGAAGAAATGAACTCGCCCCGCAAACCGAACACTCTGGACGTGCGGGACAGCTGATGTCCTAAAGACCGGCGTTGGAGGCTAGTTCGGGGGCTACTGAGGGAGTCCGGGATTCAGGGGTCCTCGGGCCGCTGACTTATCTCTTATAGATCGGCCCGATGGGCCGCCTTATGGCATCTTCGGGAAGGACGGGTTGCGAAATGACCCTAGGCTTATGGGGAATGTTCCGAAGATTTGGTGTGTCCTCCAAGAAAGGATGGGCGTATCTATGCCCGGATGGAAACCGACCATTTTTAACCCTAGGGACCCCTGGTGTCTATATAAACACGGGGTTTTAGTTCATAGAGAGACAACTCTGTTGATTAGGGTTTAGCTCTTTTGATCTCGAGATAGATCAACTCTGTAACCATCTCATTCATCAATATAATCAAGCAGGACGTAGGGTTTTACCTCCTCACGAGGGCCCGAACCTGGGTAAACACTGTCCCCTTTGTCCCTTGTTACCATCATTCCTAGATTCACAGTTCGGGACCCCCTACCCGAGATCCGCCGGTTTCGACACCGACAGTTTCTTCTCAATCTATTTGCTAGCCTCCACTTGTACTACGTAGAAATACTACTTGTACATCCAAAATCCTTAAACCCAGTTTTGCCTTATGAGTCCACCATACCTACCTATATGCGGTATTTCCATGCCGTTCAAAGCAAATTTGTATGTGCCATCTCTAATTTTCAAAATAAATTTCCTTTTTGTGTGCTCGTACCGCTCATTAAATGGTAGGGGGTGTCCAATATTTTTCCATGCTAGATATGTTATTCTCAAGATGAGTGTTTATTCACTTGTCATTGCACAAGAGTATGGCGGTAATAGGGATGCACATTCCCGAAATGAAAAAAAAGAAAAAAATTTACTTTATGTTGTCAAATAATAAATTCCTTGGAAAGTGTTGGTATGAAAGGCAACCATGGATTGTGAAAGAATGGTGGAAAAAGGAATAAACTTTATTTTCTGTTTGGGAACCGCCTATGATATATCTAGCATGGAAAGTATTGTGAACTACTTTGTCGTTTTCGTTGATAGGAAAGGCATGCCACTCAAAATATTTTTTCTCTCTCAATTTAAACTTTGAGCTCTGGCACCTCTACAAATCCCTACTTCCCTCTGCGAAGGGCCTATCTATTTACTTTATGCAATTTTTATTTGAGTCTCCATCTTCTCTTATAAAGCACCAACTAGGGGGCACTATGATCGTACTTGAGCATTGGGTGTAGCTAATATTTGAGTGTGTTTCATGAATGGATCAATGATTGAGCATGATGGGCCAGGGATAACTTTATTTAGTGTTGATATTTTGAAAGACATGGTTGCTTGTTGGCATGCTTGAGTATTGATGTCATTATGTCAAAACTAGACTATTGCTTCGAATCATCTAAAAGTCCAAATGTCCATGCTACAAAAGAAAAGAATATGTGATGAACATGTTAGGCAGCATTCCACATCAAAAATTTTGTTTTTATCATTTACCTACTCGAGGACGAGTAGGAATTAAGCTTGGGGATGCTGATATGTGTCCAACGTATCTATAATTTTTGCTTGTTCCATGCTGTTATATTATCATTCTTGGATGTTTTACAATCATTTTATAGCCACTTTATATCATTTTTTGGGACTAACCTATTGACATAGTGCCAAAGTGCCAGTTGTTGTTTTTGCTTGTTTTTTACTTCGCAGAATATCAGTACCAAATGGAGTCCAATCGCGACGAAACTTTTTGGAGATTTTTTTTGGGCCAGAAGAAATGCAGTGGGCCAAAGAAGTGCCAAAGGGGAGGGTCGAGGAGACCACAACCCACAAGGGTGCGCCAGGAGCCCAGGGCGCACCCTGATGGGTTGTGCCCTCCTCGGGACCCCTCTCCAACGCCTCTGACGCCTATAAATTCCCAAATATTCTAGAAACCCTAGAGGAGTCGATGAAAAACACATCCAGCCGCCGCAAGTTCCAGAGCCTCGAGATCCAATCTAACACCATCACGGAGGGGTTCATCATCCTCATTGGTGCCTCTCCGATGAAGCGTGTGTAGTCCACCATAGACCTACGGGTCCGTAGGCAGTAGCTAGATGGCTTCCTCTCTCTCTTTTGATTCTCAATACAATGGTCTCTTGGAGATCTATTTGATGTAAACTTTTGCGGTGTGTTTGTTGGGATCCGATGAATTTTGAGTTCATGATCAGTTTCTATCCATGAATATTATTTGAGTCTTCTTTGATCTCTTATATGCATGATTACTTATAGCCTCGTATTTCTTCTTCGAATCTTTGGTTTAGTTAGGTCAACTAGATCGATTTTTCTTGCCATGGGAAGAGGTGCTTTGTGATGGGTTCGATCTTGCGGTGTCCTCTCCCAATGACAGAAGGGGCAGCGAGGCACGCATGTATCGTTGCTATTAAGGATAACAAGATGGGGTCTATTCCTACATGAATAGATCTTGTCTACATCATGTCACCGTTCTTATTGCATTACTCCGTTTTCCCATGAACTTAATACACTAGATGCATGCTGGATAGCGGTCGATGTGTGGAGTAATAGTAGTAGATGCAGGCAGGAGTCGGTTTACTTATCTTGGACGTGATGCCTATATAATGATCAGTGCCTTGGATATCGTCATGATTATTTGATCTTCTATCAATTGCCCAACAGTAATTTGTTCACCCACCGTGTGCTATACTCATGAGAGAAGCCACTAGTGAATCCTATGGCCCCCGGGTCTACTTTTCCAACATATTGCTTTCCGATCTATCTTTTTGCCACTTTTGTTTTCAAATATATTATTCCAAAAAACCCAAAATACCTTACTGCACTTTTTAGTTGCCCTTTTTATTTTGTGTTCTTGAGAGATCTATCTCTCCAATCTATCACTACCTAATCGATCTTTTTACCGTAGAGAGATTGACAACCTCTCTTTCACGTCGGGTTGCAAGTATTTGTTCTTTGTGTGCATGTGATGTTTACGTAGTGGTGGTGATCCTCCTACTGGTTCGATACCTTGGTTTCATAACTTAGGGAAATACTTACTGTCGCTGTGCTGCATCATCCCTTCCTCATTGGGGAAATACCGACATAGTCTCAAGCCACGTCAATCATTTCATACATGACATATATCATATCATGTCATTGGCCATATCACATCACAACATGCCCTGCAAAAACAAGTTAGACGTCCTCTACTTTGTTGTTGCAAGTTTTACGTGGCTGCTATGGGCAAACTAGTAAGAACCGTTCTTACCTACGCAAAGCCACAACGGTGATATTCAAGTTGCCTTTTAACATTCTACAAGGACCGCCTGTGTCGAATCCGATTCAACTAAAGTGGGAGAGACAAACACACGCCAGCCATCTTTATGCAACAAGTGCATGTCAGTCGATGGAACCGGTCTCTCGTACATGGACGAGTATGGTTGGTCCGAGCCGCTTCATCCCACAATACCGCCGAATTAAGATAAGACTAAGGAAGTAAGCAATCTGAACATCAACGCCCACAAACTCTTCTGTGTTCTACTCGTGCATGTTATCTACGCATAGACCTAGCTCATGATGCCACTGTTGGGGAACGTTGCATGGGAAACAAAAAATTTCCTACGAACACCTAAGATCTATCTATGGAGATCAACTGCTATGAGAGGGGGAGTGCATCTACATACCCTTGTAGATTGCTAAGCAGGAAGCGTTAAGAAACGCGGTTGGTGTAGTCGAACGTCTTCGCGATCCAATCACGGTCCGTCCCGCGATCCAATCTTGTTCCGTTCCGATCTAGCGCCGAATGGACGGCACCTCTGCGTTCAGCACACGTACAGCTCGATGACGTCTCCTCCTCCTTGATCCAGCAAGCGAGGGCGGAGAGGTAGATGATATCTCCGGCAACACGGCGGCATGGTGGCGGTGGTGGTGGAGCTGTCCCGGCAGGGCTTCGCCAAGCACTACCGGAATCAATCTAGAGGAGAAAACGATCTAGGGGGAGAGAGAGGGCTGCGCCGTGGCCTTAGGATGCGGTGATACGTCTCCAACGTATCTATAATTTTTGCTTGTTCCATGCTGTTATATTATCATTCTTGGATGTTTTACAATCACTTTATATCACTTTATATCATTTTTTGGGACTAACCTATTGACATGGTGCCAAAGTGCCAGTTGCTATTTTGCTTGTTTTTTACTTCGCAGAATATCAATACCAAACGGAGTACAATCGCGATGAAACTTTTTGGAGATTTTTTTTGGACCAGAAGACACCCAGTGGGCCAAAGAAGTGCGAGAAAGGTGGGCCGTGGAGAGCACAACCCACCAGGGCGCGCCAGGGGCCCCCGGCGCCCTGATGGGTTGTGCCCTCCACGGGGCCCCTCTCCACCGCCTCTGATGCCTATAAATACCCAAATATTCAGAAAACCCTAGGGGAGTCGACGAAAAACACATGCAGCCGCCGCAAGTTCCAGAGCCTCAAGATCCAATCTAACACCATCACGAAGGGGTTCATCATCCTCATTGGTGCCTCTCCGATGATGCATGAGTAGTCCACCATAGACCTACGGGTCCGTAGGCAGTAGCTAGATGGCTCTCTCTCTCTCTCTCTTTTGATTCTCAATACAATGGTCTCTTGACGATCTATTTGATGTAAACTTTTGCGGTGTGTTTGTTGGGATCCGATGAATTTTGAGTTCATGATCAATTTCTATCCATGAATATTGTTTGAGTCTTCTTTGATCTCTTATATGCATGATTACTTATAACCTCGTATTTCTTCTTCGAATCTTTGGTTTAGTTAGGCCAACTAGATCGATTTTTCTTGCCATGGGAAGATGTGCTTTGTGATGGGTTCGATCTGCGGTGTCCTTTCCCAGTGACAGAAGGGGCAGCAAGGCACGCATGTATCGTTGCCATTAAGGATAACAAGATGGGGTCTATTCCTACATGAATAGATCTTGTCTACATCATGTCATCGTTCTTATTGCATTACTCCGTTTTTCCATGAACTTAATACACTAGATGCATGCTGGATAGCAGTCGATGTGTGGAGTAATAGTGGTAGATGCAGGCAGGAGTTGGTCTACTTATCTTGGACGTGATGCCTATATAATGATCATCCCCTTGGATATCGTCGTGATTATTTGATCTTCTATCAATTGCCCAACAGTAATTTGTTCACCCACCGTGTGCTATACTCATGAGAGAGGCCACTAGTGAAACCTACGGCCCCCGGGTCTACTTTTCTAACATATTGCTTTCCGACCTATCTTTTTGCCTCTTTATTTTCAGATCTACTATTCCAAAAAACCCAAAAATATATTGCTGCACTTTTTATTTGCCCTTTTTATTTTGTGTTCTTTAGAGATCTATCTCTCCAATCTATCATATCCTAATCTATCTTTTTACCGTAGAGAGATTGACAACCTCTCTTTCGCGTCGGGTTGCAAGTATTAGTTATTTGTGTGCAGGTGCTGCTTATTCGGTGGTGGTGATCCTCCTACTGGTTCGATACATTGGTTTCATAACTGAGGGAAATACTTACCGTCGCTGTGCTGCATCATCCCTTCCTCTTTGGGGAAATACCGACACAGTCTCAAGCCACGTCATGCGGCTGCCCTCTCTCCTCTCCACTATATATAGGGGGAAGGGAGGAGGGGTGGCGCCCTAGGGTTTCCCCTAGGGCCGGCGGCCAAGGTGGGGCGGCGCCCCAAGGGTGCCTTGCCCCCCAAGCTAGGGTGGCTGGCCCCTTTAGGGTTTGCCCCCCCACCCCTTCGGCCTCATGGGCCTAGGTGGGAGGGGCGCCCAGGCCACCAGGGGCTGGTGCGGCCCCCTCTTAGCCCATGTGTCCCCCAGGGCTGGTGGGCCCCTTCCGGTGGACCCTCGGAACCCTTCGGCACCCCCGGTACACTGCCGGTGACGCCCGAATTCTTTCCGTGACCAACACGGAACTTCCCATATATCAATCTTTACCTCCGGACCATTCCGGAACTCCTCGTGATGTCTGGGATCTCATCCGGGACTCCGAACAACTTTCGGTCACCAACATATACATCTCAACAATACCAAATCGTCACAGAACGTTAAGTGTGCATACCCTGCGGGTTCGAGAACTATGCAGACATGACCGAGACACCTCTACGGTCAATAACCAACAGCGGGACCTGGATGCCCATATTGGTTCCCACATATCCTACGAAGATCTTTATCGGTCGAACCACGATGTCAAGGATTCAATCAATCCCGTATGCAGTTCCCTTTGTCCATCGGTATGTTACTTGCCCGAGATTCGATCGTCGGTATCTCCATACCTAGTTTAATATCGCTACCGGCAAGTCTCTTTACTCGTTCCGTAATACAAGATCTCGTGACTAACTCATTAGTCACATTGCTTGCAAGCTTCTTATGATGTTGTATTACCGAGTGGGCCCAGAGATACCTCTCCGTCATACGGAGTGACAAATCCCCGTCTCGATTCACGCCAACCCAACAGACACCCTCGGAG
This sequence comes from Elymus sibiricus, assembly GCA_039707655.1. Taxonomy (NCBI): domain Eukaryota; kingdom Viridiplantae; phylum Streptophyta; class Magnoliopsida; order Poales; family Poaceae; genus Elymus; species Elymus sibiricus. The sequence continues at coordinate 431,063,787 of CM077673.1, forward strand.
ATACCTGTAGAGTACCTTTATAGTCACCCAGTTACGTTGCGACGTTTGATACACACAAGTCATTCCTCTGGTGTCCGGGAGTTGCATGATCTCATGGTCGTAGGAACAAATACTTGACATGGACAAAGCATTAGCAATAAACTACCATGATCAAATGCTATGCTTACGGTTGGGTCATTGTCCATCACATCATTCTTCTAATGATGTGATCCCATTATCAAATGACAACTCATGTCCATGGTCAGGAAACCTTAACCATCTTTGATCAACGAGCTAGTCTAGTAGAGGCTTACTAGGGACACAATTTTGTCTATGTATCCACACATGTATCTGAGTTTCCAATCAATAAAATTATAGCATGGATAATAAACGATTATCATGAACAAGGAAATATGATAATAACTATTTTATTATTGCCTCTAGGGCATATTTCCAACAGCTAGATCATTGCACATCCTGGTACACTGCAGATGCATTCATATTGAGTCATATTGCTTCATAGTTCTTCATATCAAGTTTTTATGTTGAGTTGTAAGTAAATAAAAGTTTGATGATCATAATTATTAGAGCATTGTACCAGTGAGGAAATAAAAATGGGGGAGGCCAAATGAGCCCATCATAAAAAAATAATGAGAGAAAAAGAGAGAAGGGACTTTGCTACTATCTTTTACCACACTTGTGCCTCAAAGTGGCACCTTGTTCTTCATATAGAGAGTCTAATGTTATGGCATTTTCATATGCTAGTGGGAATCACTTTTTCATTATTATAAACTTGGCTTGCATATTCCGTTGACGGGCTTCCTCAAATGCCCGAGGTCTTCATGATCAAGCAAGTTGGATGCACACTCCACTTAGTTTCATTTGAGCTTTTATACACTTATAGCCCTAGTGCATCATTTTCATGGCAATCCCTTCTCCTTACATTTTACATCTATCGATGGGCATCTCCATAGCCCGTTGATACGCCTAGTTGATGTGAGATTATCTTCTCCACTTTTCACCCCTTTGATATCTACCATCATATTCTATTCCACCCTTATGCTATGAACAATGGTTCACGCTCATGTATTGCGTGAAGAATAAAAAGTTGATGCATAATGAAAAAGTACGATCCAATTGCCTGACTTAGACACCGTGGTGCTTGACATTTGTATTAATGTGGTGAAGACGGAGTCATGCCTTGCTAATACTATAAGATGAATGGGGGTAAACATTCTTTTAGGATCGTATACTTTGAAAGATTGATGATTTTGTTGCTTGTGCCTATAAATATTACTATGTTGATGTTTGTTAATTCATCGTTTCTCAATGAGAATACATGCAAAAGATTACATATTGGGGTAGCATGTCACATGAAAAATTCCGTTTTTATCATTTACCTACTCGAGGACGAGCAGGAATTAAGCTTGGGGATGCTTGATACGTCTCCAACGTATCTATAATTTTTGATTGTTCCATGCTATTATATTATCATTCTAGGATACTTTTTGAGTAATAATTTACCAATTTATATTATTTTTAGCACTAACCTATTGACCCAGTGCCTAGTGCTAGTTCCTGTTTTCTACGTGTTTTTAAAATTTCAGGTTTACAGTACCAAACGAAGTCCAATTGCTCCAAAACTTTTTTATGATTTTGCTTGGACCAAAAAAAGACCTGGAAGCTTCGGGAGAAGACCGGAGACCGCACGAGGGAGGCACAAGCCATCTGGGCGCTGAAGACGGTTGTTGATTGATATTCTTATTGGTTCGATAAACCTTGGTTTCATAACTGAGGGAAATACTTACCTGTATTATGCTGCAATTACCCGTTCCTCTTCACAAAAAATCCACCGCAGATCACAAGTATCAGTAGTCTCTAGGTTCATTTGGGAAATAATTAGTGTACACTTTGAGGCCACCCCAGGCACTCATTGCCTTCCCATTGCTACATTTTTTTTGCCTCCAATAAGAAAAAATCTGCTCTTAACACTGCATGTACATCAACTATATGGTTTATATGGAAATTTAGAAATCCCATGATTTTTAAAGACACATTTGTATGTTTGTGAACCAGTTGATAGGGAAATATACCAAGAACAATCAATAGCTAGGTGATTCTATCCTCGGAACCAGGTGATATGGAATATACTACATGACTCTAAACCCTAACCCTAAACCCTTTGTCTTCAAAATTCGTGAGATTGAGGTTGGAATCCTTCTCATAATACCTGCAGATCATCTGAGAATGCCTATGCAGATCCTGAGTGGCTAGGTGGATGCATCACTCCACGGCCTTCTGAACAACACATCTCCTTTGGGCTTTGAAACAAGCTCAAGATTTCGGAGCTGGGCCAGCCTTGCTTTGGATTTGCATAAGTTGGGTCAATTGCTACCAGCCTTGGATCTGTTCTGGAGACCTGTGCATGCTTTGGTCGTCTGCGAAGCCCTCCTCGGCTAGGATTGTTCCTCTTTCCTTTTCCTGTTTTACACCCGCACATGCTGAGTTTTGGCTTGATCTGTTTTTTGACCATGTATGTAACTCTGCACAACTTTTTAGTTTCTTGCTTTTCTTTATTGATTTTTGAACTTGTCAGAACTATGATTACTCTGTGGTTCCATTCCGAGGCAATGGAACCGGGATCAAGGTTTTGGTTAACTCAAGGTTTTGATTTTAGGAAATGATACCGTTCAGCCGATGTATTATCATGCTCGCTTCCACGATCTCTCCTTTCTACAACGAGGCCTTTGTTGTAAGAAAAAAAAAACGAAACATGACCTCTGTTACAGAAATAATTAAATTGCAGCAAGACTTCTGTTGCAGAAAAAACTGTGACAAGACCGCTATTGCAAAAAACTGCAACCTGACCTCCGTTGCAAAAAAACTTGTAACAATGCCTCTACTATAAAAAAAAAACTTCAACTTGATTTATGTTTTACAAAAATTTCGGCAACATGTCTCATGTTGCAAAAATTACTACTCCGTACAATCTCTACTCCTAAAGGGGCACTTGGTAGCTTCTTGTCTTGGTTTTTTTTCGTCATCCCACCCACCTCCCACCTGGTTTTTTTTCATCATCCATCCCACCAGCTAGAAAACGAGGTCCGACGCACGTAATCCCTCGCGCTCAGAGCAAAAAAATTGGCCAAAGGGGCTCCCACGTACGGATCGATGAAAAAACCGGACGAAAATAGATCGAACGAGGCTCCCACGTCCGTCGTGAATAAAAATCGGACGAAAAAAAACCGATCTCGGAACCCCAACCCGACGCTCCAGCCAATCGACTTTCCATCGCTGCGTACGCCAATCTGGGGTCGCCTCCATCGCCTCCATCGCCAGTCGCCTCCATCGCCCCCTTTGAATCTGGCCTCCATTGGCGCTAGAGTCGTCGATGCCGCCGAGAAGCTCCCCGATCTGGTCGCCCCCTACGGCCCCTCGCTTCCTCCGCCGCATCCCCCCACCAAGAGTGCGCAAGAGTCAAGACCATGGCGGGCTGGCGGCCATGAGCACCGCGGAGTTCTTCTCCGTCCACCCCTCTGCCACGACGACCACAACCTCTGGATGGACTAGCAGCCGCCACTGACCCACCCGTGCCGCTGTGGGCGTATCCTCCATCAGATGCTCCAGTGCGTCGTCCGATGCTCCGACGCGTACCCAAGCCCCAGATGGAGCTCGAGTTCGTCGGATAAGGACGCAACCTCAATGGTCTCCGTTGGCTCCGATCCCCCGGTGCCGCATGTATAATCTATTTCATATGATGTACATACTTGGGGATGATTCGCGTGCTGGATGTGTGTGTAGCCGAAGCTGGTGGACAGGGGCACAGGGCTGCGGTGGTCAGTGACGAGAAGCTCCTCCGTGATGTACTTTATTTGAGCCTCCCTAATTAAACCTCACTTTATTTGGCTTAATCTCCCTTCAAATTTTGCCGGTGGTGCCAGAGCCGGATACTCTGCCACTATCGATTAATGGTTCTTGGTGCGTGCATTGCAGGGGAACTTGATGAAATGCGGTGGCGGGGGCAGCTACGGCACTTGTATCGTCGAGGTACTCACTCTCCTAGCCAACCATCAAACTGCATTGTGTGCAGCTGGAAATGGCAACGGTTCTATGAATTATTACTGAGATCAGAATGTGATGCCGTGAAACCTTGTACGCACATAATTGATGGAAATGAGCTCCTGAATTGATGTTACGACTTCTTAAATACAGCAGCATAAAGCATGACAATGTGTTTTTGACGATTGCTTCATACTTTCGCTCTCCTGTACTGCTGACAGTACTACTCTTGCATAAACTATTATTATAGAAGTCGTAACATGAATTGCAATTGTTTTGTTCAGGTAGTGATGTTATTTTCCTGGTGCTCAGACTTTGTGCAGGTTGTATCCGGTTGAGACTATTTTAGTATTGGGCAGAATTTGTGTTGAGGCAAAATTTCTTTCAAGGTTTCAATTCTCTTGAGTAACACATGCATGTTTGGGAGGGGCATTTGTCGATAAAGAACCCTTTCTGTTGTTCAAATTTGACTTAAATACTAATACTTTACCGAGAAATATCATCCCAAAAGACAGGCACTGAATGTGTTCTTTAATTGTTTCACAGCTTGAAAACGTCTTCAACCAAGTTTTATACTTCAAGCAGACTATGAAATATGTGGGAGAACCATGACTCACTTCGAGTCAACCATTGCTTCCTCTGTAGTGTGTATTTTAGTTCTTATCATTTTCAAGTCTTTGTTAGTGTTTCCATGAGAACAATTTCTATCTTCCACCATCGAATATCAGAGTCTCACATTTGGGTTTACAAGTCTAAAACAGTTTGCTACCTTTTTGCTAGGTGCAGGCTGCTATCAAAGTTAAGGCTTCGGTCATCATTTGCTTCACCTCATTTCGACGTGTTGCGAGGTAGAAAGAAAATGGTATTGCTTCTTGATTGTTCGTCCAGAACTTTCGAACAATTAGCACCAATTATTTATTGTACAAAAATATTTAGTCAAATTTGTCCAGAAGTTGTCAATACATGGTGATGTTAAGTTTCAGGCGGTTTCTTGTGCCTCTGTTGTGATCCTTTTTCCAACTAACATTAACCAGCATCCAAGAACATTAACCAGCATCCTTTTGGAGATGTAGTTCTGAAAACCAGTGAACAGGGAGCACATCGGAGCTGCTCCACTATTAAAAGCTGAGTAGGTGATTATGAGATGCAAGTAGGTGGTTATGAGATGCAGACGCTCGAAGAAGTTGGTATGGTTGTTTGTCAATAAAACTTATCCGTTGACCGTCACCTGAATGCTTCTGATAATAACCAAGTGTTTTCTATTGAATATGTTAGAATCCCTTCTGAAGCAAACTGAGTTACTAGCACTTTACAGGCCTTCTGGGCAAGCTAAGCTATTATCTTGAGGAAACTCAACGTTTGCAAAAGATGTTAACCTGACTGACGAAGATCTTTTCAGTTTTCATAGAGAAATTGATATGTATTTAATTTTTTATGTCCACAAGGCATTTCATGACGATCCAAGCAGGTTGCTGATCAAATAGAAAATATGTATTCTGGTTCAGCACGGGCAATTCAACGTATATCTGGGGCAGCCTAATTTCCTCCTACACACACCACTTGCAGCAGCAGTTACGACCAGGCAGTTGCGGCCTGACTTGGGGGCTCTTTGGTGGTCTCGATTTTACAGGCATGTGTTGATGTTGGAATGTGTTCTGTATGCAGGTAGGGTACACTTGATGTTTCATGTTTGGTGAAAGAAAAGGAGCTTGCTATGTTGATTTTGGGCAAGACATGCATTGTGCCATGCATTAGTAGATCAATTACTCTCTGTGTAGGGGAACGATTAGTGATTAAATCTGCCTGTCACGTTTCTTGATTATCCAATTAATTTACCCTCATATATGCATAAATTGGTCAGATTGTATTATGCCATTTTATTATGTAATAATCTATCTTGGTTCTATATGACTAGAACAGTATGACACGATGCACATTGGTCCGCTTTACTGGCATTTATCTTTCAAGATGAAGGAGGGAAGGCACTCGTGTGGAGCTGCCTAATGTTCGGCGAGATACAGCCGATTAAACAAGGTTATTTTAAATTTATCTGTGGTTCATGTTAGCTATCTATCAGTAATAGTACAACCTTGATTTTTATGTGGTTCAGTTTTACCTAACCTTGATAATCTAATTAAGCAATACATGTTTGACCTCACATGATTTCATTTGTGTTTTTGTACGGCCTCTTCTCCTTGTGGGGTATGATTTTTGTGCGTCGTTTGTTTCCCTTTTGACCCAGCTGGGTGGTGGCATATACACCAAAGCTCATGATGTCGTAGTTGATCTTGTTGAAAAAGTTGAGCAGGGGATACCACAAGATGATCCTCGTAATCCTGCTGTCATTGGTGACTTATTAATGGCGCTTATTTAGTAAGGATTTAGAATGTATTTCCTCATGTTTTTATTTGCAATGACCGGTAGTTTGTTCAATGGATATGCCTGCCTGGATATAAGGATATTCAGTTTAGATTAGCTTCATAAGCTTCATCAGGGATACTGGGACATTTACCACCTGCATTCCTTCTAAAGATCACACAAATTATTCTATTCTGTAAAGCATGGACTAGCATTGTTGCCCAAGGCTTTGTAGAATTCCAATGTTAAGAATGCATTTTCAACAATTAGAAATTTGTGGCTTGTGTTGTAATTCAAGATATGTTCTTTTTTTCTACAACTAATCATCTGGTTGCCACCAGCATGTATATATTTCAGCTGTTGCGGCCGACAGAAGGATCATGGGTGAGGAAGCAGACCAGTGGCAGGGGTGGAGGGAGGGGAGCAGCGGGAGCCCCATAGGGAGGCGGAGTAGCAGCGGGCGGCGTGCAGGTTCGGGAGCTCGGTGATGACGGCGCGGCACGAGGTCATGGTGGCGTGCGCCAGTGCTGATTATATGACTTGCAACATGGAGTTCTGGGACTGGGAGAATAGATTTGGAGAGGACAAAAGAAGATGGAAGGGAGTGAAGGATGGATCTGTAGGCGATGATTTATATGTGAGTGAAACAATTTTTCTTTCGTAAAAATAGACTTCCAGTTAGTTTCACACATACAAACCATTTGACAATTACAGTATATTTTTAGTGAATTGTCTTTTTTTCCCTCTATATTCAGGTTTCCAGAATGATTGGCCACACCTATCTAAAAAGTTCAGAATGTAATCGTGAGGCCAGAGGTTTCAATTTGCGCTCCATTTCATGAATTAATGATGCCAAGAGCATGCCATTTGTACAAAGTCCCAAGATCGATGTCATCTGACATATCTCACATAGTAATTGCTCATGCTCTGTTTTTTTCTTTATATTCAGGTTTCCAGAATGATTGGCCACGCCTACCTAAAAAGTTCAGAATGTAACCGTGAGCCCCTTCTGGCCTGGTTCTGTATTCCAAGGCCCTTTCATAAACCAATTACTTGTCCTGAACCATCCATTGAAGAACATATACTGTGTGTAGAATATCAGTTTGTTATATTTGCGTCAAAGGGACTATGGGAGCACTTGAGCAATCATGAAGCTGTGGATATACTTCTGTTCCTCTACACGCCAGTGACTCACACACGTTGTTAGCTGTGTGCAGGGTATCTTAAGTTCGCAAGCATTTATCAGATTGTTTTACTAGCTTTTGTTACTTGGTCCTTCAGTATGCAGATTTATGGAGATGAGAATACTTCAAGTAGTTCTGAGTGTAGATCATTCGGTACGCATTTTGTTGTTGCATCTATAGAAGACCTTTTTTATTTATTTTATCGAGACTGTGGAGGGTTCATGTTTTCCTTATCCAGGACATTATGAAGGTTTCTGATGCATTCTTATTCTTACAACAAGCAACAAGGGAGTTACATCCAGAGGTTAGTCAATGCTTGTCACGATTTGTCATTTCTAAAGCTACACTAGCAACTATTGTACATATAACTAATTGTTAGCTGTCTTGCTTAATCACCCTACATCAATGTAATCCACCACGCTGAAAACACTCTCATTTTAGATTTGCGTGAAGCTTATCATACAACTTTTTGTAAAGACAAAAAAATAATTTACACTCCAGAACATCATGCATTGTTGTTGCATCAACATTTCCGTAATTAGCAGGGCAATTTTTTAGGTGTCTGATTGCTAAATCACTGAACATAGCTCATCTCATTAACCTGGAAAAAAATAGCATGATTCACTAACCTACATGAGTTACTCTTCAACGGCAGTTCATATCGGTGTTGTGTTACTTGCTATACCACCTAAGTGTGTGTACTGAAGTTTTCTTCTTTTGAATTTGTAGGTAAGTGAAATGATAAGAGGGTCAATTAGTGGTGGTCGATTTTTCCGTGAAGCAATCAGTTTGGACCCAAATGCGTGGACCACAGTATTAATCAGTATCATCCTGAAACCCGAATCTCAAGGTTTCATTCTTTACGAATTTGAGCCTTGAAACCACCACCATTACAAGGTTCCATAAACATGCTGGATTTGTATGTCGGTATTTGAATTAATTAGGCAAAAATTAGAAATATTTATTCTAATGCTTTTACATATTCAGGTTAATATATAGCATCCTTTTTTTACTTGAAATAATTAACAAAAATAATAGAATATTGGTTCTGTTGTTTATTAAATCCTCCTCTTGGAATGAGCTACAAGTACTAGCATGTTATTCTTCTCATCTCAAATAAATATATCTATAACAACTCATTTTTATTATGTGGACTTTTGTTAGGATGGTTAGACTGATGTTCTGGATGATTGCCTTCAAATAGATTTAAGGCACGTCGTGTATACATTATGGACCCTATTCATACATCACAGTCGTCAGAGAATATAAATCTGAGGCATGTAGTGAAGTTAAAAAGTTTTGCGAGGGAATTCAAAGATGCACTCGAAATAAAGCAACCCGGCTGGAATTCCGATATATCTAAATGGCAACGTTTATTTCCGTCTGGTATTCCAACGACCACAGACGGGTAATAAATTCATAATACAAACATTTATTTTTGTTATCACTCTATTTTATATAGTATTGATTTAGGAAATTGCAGGGATGTGTCTGGCTATTTTGTTTTTCATTTTATGCTCTGATGGAACGGTAAAGAACTGATCAAGCCGATTTGCGCGGTGAGTATTATCCGTTACACGTTTTAAAACATTCGACGTGAAATATTCGTGCTAACTACATATATTGATTGTGCAGGATGGGTATGAGTTGAGGAAACATTTTTTTATTATACTTGCTAAAACATCGTGGGAATGAAGCTAGAGACAACTTTCCTGATATTGTGCGAGAATTTATTAAGCGCATCTAGTAGATCTTAATAATTTGTAATGGACTTTTAGTTTGATCATCGCTCAATTTGTTACACGGACACGTCGTCAATTTGTCTTTTTATTATCAGTTTACATTGCAAGTGAAATGAACTTCAATTGTTAAACAATTGTGCTCGTGTTATATTGTCTCTACGTGTGAAAATTAACATGCATTATTTTTGTATAACTCATAAAATATTATAAGAGCCCGTGGCAACGCACGGGCATTCTTACAAACTTTATTGCAATGATAGTGTGTGACGGCCAAGACAGATCTGTTTTTTGGTCCCTTGCTTTTCTTTCTAATATATATTTTTTGCTCCTCTCTCTTTCCTCTCTTCGAATTCAAGCGAGCGAACGAAACGGAGAGAGCGCCGCCTCCTTCCCGAGCCAACGACCGGAGCCCTCCCCGAGCGCCACAGCTAGGGTTCCCCGCCGCCACTGCCGGCCCTCCGCCGCGGCGCGCCCAGCCGGCCGAGCCCTCCGCGGCCCCGCCTCCGGCACAGCAGCGCCTCCCTCCCTCCCTCCCTGGAGCAGCCGCCCCCGCCCCCGCCCGGAGCTTCGCCGCCGACCAGCCCATAGGCAGCAGGTAGCACCCCTCTTTCGTCCTTCCTCCCTCTTCCTTCTTCCCTCACCCCCCCTCCCTCCTCCCTCTTGCATCCTCTGCCCGCTCAAAATCACCCCCCCCCCCCCCCCCCCCCCCCTGATTCCTGCATTGGACGCGCACCTGCCGTAGATCTGATATTGTGAGGACACGATGACGATTATCCCTTGACGAGTACTTGCCGCATGATTTTTCCCGTGGGTGGTCGAGTCTACATGTGAAAGGATTTCTGCTCGGTAGGTGTTTGTGGTAATGCTTGCAAGGGCAAATGTTTACGAATTGTAGTAGTTTGAGTCTTCTTCAGATGCGCAAATGTTTTGGTTTCAACATGTTAGCAGTAGTGAGACGTGCAACTCGAGGCAGCAGGAGCCTTGTCTTGGTTATACTGCCCGAAATTGATTTGTTAACACATGCTGTATTAGCGCTAACTAGTGGTATTGTTGGCAGGATACATGTCCCAAAGATTGTTTATGATTGGGAATATAGCGGTACTGTCGCGCTGTCTTGTTGGTTTTAATTAACAGCCAGACCTGAAATATTACCGATTAAAGTGGTTGTTTCCCCTTCTGCATGTTAGCTGATTGATTGATCTTCCGGTTCCCCCTTCCGTGTTATGCCATGATAGATTTGATTTGCTGGCCAATGATTTGATTTGCTGCCCCATATTCATTTTACACTTGCTAAAAGTCTAACTCTATCCCTTTGGAACTTGGGAGTTGGAACAGGGCATCAGCATTGTCAATTGGAGAACAAGAACGCATCAGTTCTAGAAGCTTGCAGAACCCTTGCCCGCGCGGATGGAGAACCGAAAGAATACCGGCCTCAGGGTACTGCCGCCTAACCCCTTCCCCACTTCTGTACACTGCCCGTCTCTCCACTCTTTTCATCTCATTTTTCTCCCCTTTTGTGTCACCGCGTCGTTGCACAAAGAAGAGGAAGCTTCCGAACGATGGGACGGTGCAGGAGCAGGAGCCTTCTATCAGGGAGATGTGCCAAGGTAAAGCTGAGCGAATTCCGTCCTCTTCGGCCGGAGATTGGTGTTTTTCTTGAAACGTTTTGTGATTTGGATGATGCAGCCCTGAAGGAGATGGAAAGTGAGCTCCAGAACCTCCGGGACGACAACAACCAGCTCCGCGACGAGCTGTAAGATCGAATGCTTGTGTCGTGCTTGCTGATTTGGGCTCGCTTTTATTTTTTGGGGAATGACGGCTGAGACACTGATTCTTCTTCTTTTCCTTCTTCTTCTTGTTGTTGATTATTTTATGCCAGCCTTGGCAAGGACCGGCAGCTTGCGGAGACACGGACACTTCTAGTTGACAGGGAGCGTAAGCTTTCGAACACCCAGACACTTTTAGATGACAGGGAGCAGCAGCTTGCGGCCCGGACACTTCTTGCTGACAGTGAGTTTCCTTGTCTAAATTTTGAGTTCTTCTCCCTTTACCATTTGGTCCAAGTTGATGCTTGGAATTTTAGAGAATGAAGGTCGGTGGTGTGTCAGCATAAAACATGCATTTATGGGGGATTAATACATGTCTTCTTGAAATAGAGTGCATTAATGTGTCCGATGGAGAGTACTTTACTGATTAACAGATGACTATACCTCAGATCAACTTATCTTTGTTATGATCTGAATTTCAGGCAACTCACATATCTAAGTATTTGAATATTGTAAGCAACTACTTCTCCAGGCTGTGACATTTCTATAGATCAGGCTGTGACATTTCTATAGATCAGGCTTAATTATTTGAGTAGTTTTTTTAATCTTAATTTGCTGATTGCCACAATTCTTTGTTGTTTAGTTTGCAAAGAAAACACCAAAAGCACTGATCGCTTGAGTTGATTCCCCTTTATATGATATATACTTATGCTCTAAGAGAGTTGGTAAATTAGCAACAAACAAGGTATATCACATGATATTAGTCAACAAACTGAACAGTTATTGTGATACTTCTCACTATTGTAGTAATCTATTCTAATTGGGCTGTTGTTATATCAAATTGCAACAGGCATATAATCGGCATATAATCGATTATATGAGTGTGTCAACATGTGGTCGCACCCTATTGCAGAAGTACACTTTGTGCAGCAAAAAAAAAGTCAAAATATCATAGATGGGCAACATGCTAGAAAATGTGCACTTGCAGAAAGGCATGCAAAAACATGACCATTTGCGGACTGTTCTCTTGAGTAAGACAAAAACGTTGTGTGCATATATAGTTGCTGCATTGGTCCTTCATCTCTCTGTCTTTTTTTTTTTACAATACACAACTTTTCATAGTTTTGAACAACTTTTAGCAAGTGCATTACAACTATGATTTTTTCCCCACATTTATTGGAAAATTCAGGGTTCTTGTTCTAGAAGTGAGGTGTGGTTGCAGTGAGTTGTGGAAAATTCACATTAGATGTTTGTCAACTGCCAACTGTACTGGGTTGTGACACTGTCCGTGTTTAGCTTGAATCAGTTACTCAATTTTGCAATTATGTCTCTGAAAATGTAAGGTTTGTTGATGAAATGGTTTTTGTATGCTTATATGCAAGTGAACTGTTGGGAACAAAACCTACGTGCATTTGTTCTCTACTTCTATAATGTGATGTTTGGAGAGCTGATGGTGTTGCATTTATCTGCATATCTTTATCGTGGTCCAAAATATGCTTCACATTCTGTTTAATCCTAATGATCATTAACTGCTTACCCAACATTTTATATTTTCCAGTGCTTTATTACTAGTATCCTGCAAACATACAACAGCCTTAACAGGGTAATGTAATTCATGGTTGTTTTATACCTGGTTAATAATCAGGTTCAGGTATGCCAGAGTGTAATAACATCCAACTTGTTTCTCGAAAAAAAATACACACCTTATGAGGCACAGCAGTCCTTTGTAAATTCACCGTAGATTGCCAACAAATCTATTTCTATCTTTCATTCTTTTTGGTGATAACCAAGTTGATTTAGCTGCAATTTTATTTACTCTGTTTTGCTATTCTTATGCAGCAAAGGAGTTTGAAACAGAAATATTGAGGCTTAAGCGTCTCTTGGCTGAGAAGAATGACACAAATAATTATGCAGCTCTAGTGTCTCTTGAGGCAATAACTGAAGTCATACAAACTCCAGTTTCACCTGCACGGACACCAGTGTCAAACAGAACGAATACAGTCCAGTCCAGTGTGAAAGCCATTGCCCACCGTGGTAGCTTTCAGGATGAAGCTAGAGAGGCAAGTTGTTGAAACTACTTTGCTGGTAGTGTAGAAGTATGCAAGGGTAAATGGTTATTTTGAGCTTTACATTGTTGTTTGCTAAGCCTTTTTTCATGGCTTGCATTGATGCTGTAGCAGGACTGCTGTAGAAGAGGTGTTTGCAGCTCAGGTTAGTGATAATGTACAAGTGGATTGCAGTTTGTATTTCTTCTGACGCCTGTAAATTGTTTTTTTACCTCGTCCTGTAAATTGGTTTGACTTGTAAGTCTGTTGCTTTCAGGGAGTGGGACAGATGAAAGTTCTCGTTCTTGTGTGTATCATATGCTGGTTGAATCTTTAGTTGGCATGAAGTTCTCACTGAAGGATGAAACAGAAGGACTCTCACTTTCAATCTATCATGAAGCTACTGGTACATGCAAACACCAGTTCTCGCGCTGTTTATTTTGCTACAGCACATAAGTAGAATATGACACTACAGTTATTTATGGTTTGCATTCTACATTTTGGCCTTGATATTTTACTTACATTCATGCATGTGATTTTATATGTAACTGGGCAAGCTGGATATATGGAGAGCAGTTATGGTTAGAGTGACTGCCTCTGTAACTTGAGAAGTGTCTCTTTAAACTGCAAAATGTGGTACCTAATTCAGTGTGAGCTTGCCTTCTAGCAAGAATTGTGCACTTTTTTGTATCATAGTCCCTCTTTGATCTGGCCTTGCATTTTAAATTGGATGGACTTTATTAGATGTAGGACCATGCACACAATATTGTACAGTGACAGACAATGGCGACATGGCGTTAGAGAATGGACTTATCGGAACAGATTTCTGACCTTCAGTTGTTGTTACCAGCACATGTCGTAATTATGGCTGTGCAAATTTGTATGATCATGGAGTAAAGCCATATAATATTCTTATGCTTGTTCATGTGTGGAGGCTATGTTCCTGTCAATTAGTGATAGATAGTAGTATGTTGAAGTGTCATGTTACCTCTTATCTTTCTATCACTGACATGTGACAATAATGTTTTCACAATTATATTCTGGCGATAAACATGTGCCTTCGTTTGTCAACACTGAAGTTGCTAGCATATGATGATTTTGCGTCAGTTGATGTTTCATTCTGCACCACCAGTAGAATTCTGAGCATAAAATAAAATAGCATATTATTATGTATGTACAAAGGTGGTAATGCAATCTCAACTGAGATGTTCAAGTTGTTCATTGCAGGTTATGATTTCAGCCTTACATGGTTGGAGCAACCTGATGGTGGTGAATGGGCCTACAAATACTCCTCACTGGGCACCCTGGAGAATATGGCTTTGAAGTGGATGAAAGTGCAGGATATACGGTTCAGCATGGACATGTTCCCTGTGTTCTTCGAGCGGATATCGAGCCTCATCAGGCGAGGCCGATGAATGATCGCCGTGACTTGATATTGTAGAGCTATAGATAGATGTCACATGACTGAAACTGATCGACCGTTGGCAGAACGAACCGTCCTTGGTATTTTGGGAGGGCCGAAGATGGTTTCGGTCTGTTCCTTTAGGTACTGAATCTTGGGACCTGTACTGCATAGTTAACGAGCAAGGCAAGACCGTCGCTGATATCTGGGATGACCAACGGATTAGGCGCACCGATAGGAGGAACCGTAACGACGAGTTGATGCAACAGTGGCCTGAGTTGGGAAGTATTGCTCAGAACATTTAGTTTGTTTACTGGTGATGAAGACCGGATTGTTTGTCAATACGTGGCTAGTGATTGTTTTCTCTTCTAGTAGTTCTTTTTATAAGATTGTTATCGATTGTAGGGGGGTCACCTCAGTTCATTTACCTGTTGTTTGGAAGATTAAGGTCCATATATTTTTTTTATGTCTTTTTGGCTTTTTGCTCGGAATAAAATAATGAGCAGGGATGACCTTGGCAAGAGAAATATGTAAAAAAGCTTTTGTAGAGTGTGTTTTGCAGGATCTGGATAGTGTTTGAGTGTGGTTGGTAAATTCATTTGGCATGCGGGAGACCCGAACTGTTTAGCGCTGAGCGCACTTGTTTCCTGTTTCTGAACCTTGTTTGAGTTATGTTATGTGGTTTCCTTGTTATGCAATGGAACCGGGGAGAGACCATGAATTAACATGATGACCTCTGCACTTCATCTTTACATCATCTCTCCTATTTCCAGAAAGCATCTGGCAGTGCCTTCAATCCAACAGTAGCCAACTCCCCCTAGTCAAAATTTTGTTCCATCTTGAGCTGCCTTTGAGTAAAGTAAAACAATCAGGTTCTACCACCTCCTTTCAGCCAACATTTAGATCTACTACTGCAAGCTTCTCCAACTAGAGAAGAAGGCGGCCAAGTTGCATAGTCTGAGATAGATCCCCTGGCCCAACATCCATCTTTCTACATTCTTTTTGTTATTTTACTACAGACATTTGGAAATAATTTCAGCATAAAACAGTATAATGCCGATATTTGCAGTGAATCTGTCAATTGCATAAGAAGGATAACATCGACAAACAGACATAACCAGCAAAGCTGCAACCTGGAGAATTTACTTAGGCATACATATGCATTCATCGCAACAAGTGTAGCCCATATAGCACATACATATTGCTACTGTAGCTAATGGAATATTTGTTCCAACCATCAAAATCAGCAAGCAAAAAAAAAAAAAAAATGACGTCTAGCCACGCGTAGCAAATAAGAAAGAACAGTGCATCACAACCAACCACTTGACAAGAGTGGTAAGCTATATCAAAAACAATGTATCATCATGCATAACCAAATCTGTTTAGTCTGATTGGTGCTATGTAAAAAAGCAAACCAAGACTTAGACTGTGAATGCACTGAGGTCTGTCTGTAGCTAATGCAATATACTTATATAGGACAACATAACTTAAGAAACCAAGACTTGACTGTACAAGTAGTCACATTACCAAGTGTTACTCCTTTCACTTTAGCTTGCACACTGATACAATAAAACACTACTCCAGAACTGAGTAAACAACAGCAAGGCGCACACCGCTAGCAGCTGTAAACTGTAATAATGCACTGTTTAACATAATTGCACAAGTATATAGCAACATTCAACTGCACGAGGCCGCGTTCTTCGGCTCGGGCTCCTCTTCGGCACGGAGAGACGGTCGCCGGCAGAGCACAGGGCGGGCGCTGCAGCAGCCGCTCCGGCTCCGACTCTCATGGTGAATATCTGCGCCCGATCCAGAATCACGGTGCGCGGCGCGTGATGCGGGCGACCTGCACCCGCCCCGGCTGGATCGAGAACGTAGTGCTGGCGCCCCTACTGCTGCACCTCGAGTGTCGGGGAGAGAAAGTGGCGGTGCGAGAGCAGGGGGAGGAGAGACGAGAATAAAAGGGGCTCGAGGACGGAGAGGATTGGCCCGAGTGCGGTAGGTTTCCGGGAGAGGATTGGTCCTGGCTCTCGTCGCCGCTCCACCTTCGGCCAATCATTCACGTAGGCTCCAGGGAAACCCTCCCACTGCTCAATGGCCCCCATAGCCTCACGACCCCACTCGTCACTCTCTTCTGAAGCATCCAAGAACGTGAAAAGAAATGAACAGCTGACCAGACGCCAGCGGCCAAAAAAAAACACTGTTGCAACTCGAGTAGCTCCATCTGACGGTCAAAAACGTCATGCGCGCAGGAAGCCTCCAGAACAGCGGGTAGAATAGAGAGGACCCCACTCGTCACTCTCTTCTGAAGCAGCCAGGAACGTGAAAAGAAATGAACGGCTGACCAGACGCCAGCGGCCAAAAAAAAAAACACTGTTGCAACTCGAGTAGCTCCATCTGACGGTCAAAAACGTCGTGCGCGCGGGAAGCCTCCAGAACAGCGGGTAGAATAGAGAGGACCCCACTCGTCACTCTCTTCTGAAGCAGCCAGGAACGTGAAAAGAAATGAACGGCTGACCAGACGCCAGCGGCCAAAAAAAACACTGTTGCAACTCGAGTAGCTCCATCTGACAGTCAAAAACATCGTGCGCGCGGGAAGCCTCCAGAACAGCGGGTAGAATAGAGAGGTTTATAGGAGAAATTCCACGACCCAAAGGGCAATCACATGTTAAATGCAAACGGCACCACATCTTATGGAGAAGAACAGCACAGCTAAAGATAAAAAAGTCCTGTGTTTGTTTGAGCCGCCTCCCCAAATTCCATACCTCAAGCTAACTTTTGCATCTAGTGATACAGTGCTGCAGCAGAATAACATAAAAAAGACAAGAATATAACAGCGTCACAAGGAAGGAAGCAGGGACAGGCTCTTACAACACCGTATCAAAACATCCTCCTCTTCTTGTTTCCAGACTCGCCCTTCTGGTTGTTAAAACCTCTGAAGTCGTTGGTCCTCTCGGCAGTGTTTTGCTTCTTCATCCCTTTGCGACCGCCGTGCCCAAACTTGGAATCCTTCGACCTATGGTTTCTCCCCTGTTTGCCCCGACTAGCAAGACCGCCAGACCTGTCGCCAGGAGAAACGCCAGGGCTCTGCTTCTTGTGCTGCTTGAGACCTTCTTCAACTTCAAAGCCGAGGTTCGGCCCGCCCTCCTTCCCCTTGGAGAACCCCCCCTGCTGCCTCTGCTTCCTCCACTTCTTGACCGACTCGATGCTCTCCTTCTTCTCCTTGGCCCTCTCCTTGAGCTTCTCTGCCCGCACCTCCTTGGACCTCTTCTTCGACTCTCGCGCCTTCTTCCTCTCCTCGGCCTCCTCAATCTTCTTCTTCTCGAACAAGAGCTTCCCTTTGATCTTGTGCATGTGAGAGTCGGTCTTGACCATCTCGGCGTAGTAATCTGCCGGCCTGAGGAACCGGACCTTCCTAGACTGCAACTTCTCAAAGGCCTGCCTCGTGCCATCCAAAGCCTGGGTGTAGAAAGCAAGCTCACGGATAAGATCGTCGTTCACATCGACCTTCTCCCCCTGGCCATGATCGGCGGTGAGCTTGTGCATCCAGTCCACATTCTCTGGCCAGGCGATGCCCTCGAGCTTCTCAAAGAGCTCCTCCTTGTTGTACACGGCCTTCTTTGAAGGTTCAGCCTGCAATTCTTCCTCTGAATCGTCATCCTCTGACTCCACATGGTCCTCGTCGGTACCGTCATCATCCAGCATGTATTCGTCATGGTCTTCTTTTTCAAGTTGCACCATTTTCGCTGTACCAAAGAAAACATGGTGTTAGGCTGTGTTTGATAGAAAAGTATCCCAAAAACCTAAGTATAAAAAAACTAGAGTAATTCAGCCTGCAGGTATGAAATACCATGGTTTTGACATAACAGAGTATTTTGTACTATAGTATTGATACTACAGACAACCTGTTTGGCTATGCCGTTTTCAGGGACTCAAAATTAGCTGGCTAAAACCATGAGCAGCTGCAAACAGACATGTTTTCCCAGTTAGCTAGCCAGCCAGAAATTAAGGATTCGAGCATGTAAATTTTTATCCAGGAGCCATACATGCATAATTAGTCAAGATGAACAACAACAACAACAATACAACATAGCAGTTTTAAGATGAACTAGCTGGAGAAACATAGCAATTTTCATAATCGCATGTGTAGTTTAATGTGAGTCAAAGGAGTAGTTCATCTTCTTGAGCATCTACAATTGATTGATGCATGCTATCAAAAATACTGCACACGACCATATATATTGCAAAGATGTGCTGGACGGCAGCAATTTGAACAAAAACATGTGGTGGACAGCAGCAGTTTGAGCAAAACATGGGGAGGGATGGATGCTCACCGTGGGCTCGGAGGTGGAGCCGCCCAGCGTGGGGGACGGAGCTGGGGATGACACTGGCTCGCGGGGTGCGGATGGATGGAGGCTGGCTCGTTTCTCCTTAAAACCCTAGCGCGCCGGTGTCCTCGTGGGCCTAGTGGGCTTGGCAGCGGGTGGGCTGAGCTTCGACGCAGAAAAAACAAAATAAGTGAGAGGAAGGAGGAGCTCGAGCGGAGCAGCATCAAGGAGAGCAGCGATAGGGGTCTACCAAAAACAAAAACGTGCTACTCCTGCCGTCCCAAAATAAATGTCTAAAGCAAAATTATATTAAACTTAAAACACTTATTTTAAGACGGAGGGGGTATTATTTAGAAACCCAAAAACATGAAAAAATAATTGAACACCGACAACCCATTTGCCATGGAAGCAAAACTAATGGGATAATAAATCTAAAGGAAACTAAATATGCCTAATGAATACTCCCTCCGTCCCAAAATAAGTGTCGTTGCTCTAGTACAAAATTTGTACTAACTTAATGTTAAATGTGCGACACTTATTTTGGGACGGAGGGAGTACTATTTATCAAGATTATAAAACATCAAAAACAATTGCCCCACACAAGTATCAAAACCAAACAGTAGAAAACAACACTATAAAAATTGGAGAATTCATCGAGCCGTCAAAAGAGCAAACAATACTTCAGATTGTTGTCACACACTAAAATATGTCCAAGGCATTCACACAAATCAATTATAGGGCCTCACACAAATAATGAAAAAAAAATCATTTATAGGGATTTTGTACCTGTATTACTGTAAAGTTGTGCCATTATGTGGAGCGTGATGAAACACAAGTATGGGCTCGGCTTCAGAAAGTTCCTTGCACCTCAATGACCGCAGCGATTCAATCTGCACCATGAAGCGACTGATATTTGTTTCCAAAAACACCACATTACTGTCCTCGGTGAACCCTGCAATGGATATGCTCCTCTCCTCTGGCTGGCTTGTGGGAGAGAGCGCTCGCGTACGATGCTGGTCGTGGCCTACCAAGACCACCTGGCAATTCACCTCCCCGGTCCGGCGTGATAGCCGTTCATCATGTTGAAGCCTGCAGGAGCTCGGGGGCGGTGCTGGTCGCCGGTGACAGGGTCCCAGACCAGGAGAAGATGGAAGGAGACGAGCAGGAGGCCGTGGCGGCAGCTGAGTGCTACTTCTTGAGCTTGCGTTGGTGTTACACCCAAATTTGTTTTTTTTTTCACCGACGAAACACTACTACTTCGTTCGCATGAAAATTTTCGGGCATGATTGCGACACTAACAAGAACAGCTACAAAAAAACTGAATTTTTTATTTTTTTGCTACTTTTTTGGATTTTACTGTTCACACGGGAGCAAATGCTCCCAGAAGCCAAACCGCTACCCCCCATACGTCACAAACATTTTGATATTATCCTAGTTAGTTATGCTTCCTAATTTTATATAGTGTCACACTGACATAATGTCATACTTAGATCTACCTCCCCCCACTCCCTCACACACACACACACGCACAAAACCAGAGGCGGAGGACGATTTTTTTTAAGGTGGGGCAAAGTCTTAACCAATTTTTTTTTGATGCAAAACCAAGAGTCAAAACCCACAATGCCTATTTTCTCAATAAAAAATAATGTTTGTATATTCCATACGCTCACCGTCATTGCCCAGTCATCACTCAAATCCAGTAGGAAACTCCACCTATTCAACAAACACGGAAAATTTTATGCTACAAATAAATAATACATCAAATTTAGATTATTGGCGTCATGTCATTGTTTTTAAAACTATGGCTTTAGCTCAACCGTCAAATTTCATCATAGATATTGCAAGCTTGGGCTACAATTACGGGTTTTGTTGTTCATACTACTCGGGCAAAATGATTATTTTGACCAAAACAGCCCAACGATCCTGGGACACATTGACATGTCGTTTTCATCTCCCAAAACTGCAGAAAGTGGAAGTAATAGAAACATTATCCCAGAAGACTCACGCACATTATCTGATAAGCACATATGCGTAGGTATAATTTTTTTTGGACCAAATCAAGGTGTGGCGGCTGCCACACCTTGCCCACCAGGGTCCTCCGCCACAGCACGAAACCGACCTTTGCTTTTTCTGTCTCTGGAAATGGACTTCATTTCTTACAGGGAAATGATTGCCCTCAGCCGGCTGATAATCACAGTGCGTCCGTCGCCTCCGTTGCGTGCCACACGTCGTCAGCATAAAGGCAAGTGCGAGCACCTATTTCAGCGACAACAGTGTTGTTGCAAATCTGGACGGCGAACGACTACTGTGCTGCGACGTGTCTTCGTTTTGTAGAAATAATACTGCAACAAGTTTTCTGTTGCAAAAACAAATCCACAACAAGACGGTTGTTGCAGAAAAATTATAAAAATAATCTGCAACAAGATATATGTTACAAAAAAAACTGCAACAAGACGTCTGTTTCAAAAAAATGTTGCAACAAGATGTGTGTTGCAAGAAATTTTCACAACAAACCATGTGTTGCAACGATGGATGGTAATACTAGGCCGCTCGATGCGTCAAATGTGACGGCTGGCGCCCGGCCGATCTTTTAAAAAGATCAGCCGACGGACGATGCGTAGCGCGCCCCTTTCTTAGAAGCCACGGTTAAAATCAGGCACCAGCAATTTATCAGGCGTAATTGCACCCTAAGAACAACAACAACAGTTGCTAGAGATCTGACCCTGTGCATGCAGATCTACTAGTAGCCAACATCAAAGGAAATTAAAATTACACCAGTACCGGCACACATTGTCCTCCTCCTGGTGTGTAACGACCGGAGCGTACAAGAGCAAGCAGATAATGTCACGAGATTTACTCCGCAGATAGTGACCGGGGTAATCGATTACGAAATCTCACCGTCAACCTCTTAGCAGTACAATATTGCGCCATTTCGGCAAATACTTCTACTCATACTGAATGCGGTTTCATGCACAACTTAGCAGGGACATGTTTTTCCAACTACAAGAGGCACAGGTGTCTAATTTCCGCGTGACTACAAACACTAGAAACCCCAGCAAAAACATGCTTAGAATCCCCACAAGTGTAATTTGATTGCTGCGAGATATCATAACATTAGGGTTAGTTGCATATCAGCAACCAACCAACCCTTGATTGCTCCTGAGAGCTGCACAATGTCATCAGGAACAGATAGCAGCAGGTAGACAAAGCCATGATGCACCCCAATCTGATCACTGCACAACGTAGAATCACAGGACAGCAATTAACCCGACATACAGCAATCAACTACAAGTTACACGTACGATACCATAATAATATCCACATAAACACAACAGACAAGCACTATAGAACAGATCTTTGGCATCTTTTATCAGCAGTTTATAACAAAACGCTACCGATTCCTTATATGAACAAGCTTTGTCGACTGAAGCATACTGAACTGAGCTGATGGCATACAACAACACGCCGACTGAAGCATACAACCACTTCAATAAGTGCATCTTCAACTTGTTCATCGCATAATAACAGCAAGGTGATTCACAGATGTAGTTAGTTCTTTGCACGATACAGGGTATCTCGTCATGTATGCAGTGAATCGTTCGACGCGGTAAGTACCCTACTAGGAGGAGGCATCAAGGCTTGAGAGAGAGAAAAATCAAAGAAATCATTTGCAAGCATCGCATTGGGCATTTTCATCAGGGATCTATATATAGCAAGGAATAACTGAACTCATTTGCAATTGCAAGCAGTACATTGAACAGATGGACAAGCCATGCCGCCGCGCGCATCGACCTGTTCATCGCAGGGTAGTAGAACCATTCAACAACAGATATATAGAGATTGATCCACCATCCGACCGACACATCGATCCTTTGCGACCAATTTACTACTACAGGATAGGATAGCATGATGATGATGATATTCACATGAACACAACAACAGGATTCCATGGCATACACACACACACACACACAGACTCATACTACTAATTCAATTAAGAGGATTTAAACATGGCCGGCCAGCAGCAAAATCGACAGGATTTATTAGTCGGCCGCCACGACAAGCAGCAGCAAGCAAGCAAGCAGCAGTTGATCAGATCTAGAGCAGAGGACGCGGACGGGACTCAGGCGGGAGGAGGAGTAAGCCGTACGCAAGCGATGGATGGATGGATGGGGGAGCGGGTCAGACGGGCGGGAGGGGAGGCTCCTCCGCTGACTCCTCCTTGCCGGCGGCGGCGGGGGCGGCGTCGTGCTGGGGCTGGTCGGAGGGGGCGGCGAGCATGAGGGGGCGGTCGTTGGCCTCCTCCTCCTCCTCATCGTCGTCGTCGGTGGAGAGGTTGATGCAGGAGCAGCGCTCGAGCGAGGCGAAGAAGGCGGAGGTGACGCCGGCGCCGAACCAGCTCGCCCACCCCTGATCCATCGGCCGGCGATCTGCTCTGGGAGACGGGGAGGCGACTAGGCGAGAGCAGAGAGGACTTGTCTTCACTGGAGGGGATGGGGAATGGGGACTCGGCCAGATGAGATCCACGCCACGGGATACTTCTCTTCTCCCCAACCCAACCCAAAGACACTTGTCCTCCCTCCGGTCCTTCTTTTCTTTTCTCATTTTTTTTGAGTGGTTCTTTTCTCACATTAACGGCATTCCAAATATACATCCATGAAAACCATACTAACCATGGCCCATATTTTTGTGTGCAAAATTATGACACATATCAATACTAAATGGGTAACATAATTTGAAGAGAAGTGAAGGCGTCTGTGAATTATCGGTTTAACACACCGCAAAAAATATATATCGGTCTAACGAGTGAGTTGTGTGGTGTGGCGGCAATGCAGAGAGGGTGTGTGGCGTGACGGCATGCGCATTTTTTATGTACGAGGCACGAGGGCACGTGTGATGGACAGTTGTGCCCGACCATCTCGGCGCTAAAACCTTGCCCCTTGTGCTTTCCTCGTCGGCTTGTCGCTCTCGTTTACGCCTCCTCCACCGTCGCATGGCATCACCTTGTTGCCTCGCTGCCCGCTTCATTATTCGTCCCACGTGTTTGGTGATCATTCTTCACACGATCGAAGAGAAGGTTGCGATCACGATCCGTTGAGTCTCTGGCGACGATAAACTTGGGCATGGGCAGCCCGGCCCGACGACCCAGCTCGAACCCGGCCCTAAAACCGGGCTCGGGCTTTATTTTTCGGCTCGGCGTGTACTTCGGGCCGGGCTCGGTCTTGGTAAATTAGGTAGTTTATACACGGAGGCCCAACCCGGCCCGACCCAAAACTGCTCTTTTTAGTCCCATTCGGACCGGGCTCGGGCCTAATTTTTTGTTTTTTGGTCGGGCCAGGCCGGGCTCGGGCCAAGACTTTGCCTGTTGGGCTTTTACAAGCCCGGCCCGAAACCCGGCCCGGCCCAAGGAATGCCCAGGTTTAGGCAGCGACCCAGCGACAACCGCCGAAGACCATCTTTCGGGTTGGCCACTTGGACGTGGGGGGTTTTGCAAGGTACATTTAGGAATAGCTTTCGAGATGGCTCCAAATGTCTGGTATATGGGAATGTCTATTTTATTTGAGGGGTTCATAGGAGCATTATCTGACTTGAGTACTCCAGTAAGTTAATTTTTTGTAAAGAAACAGTCCATAAGTTAAGCTGGTTGAATTTCAGGCAATTCAGGCATGTTGGTCGCATGATTGCCCATCTACAAGCCTGTTTACAGCCCAGCTAAACACAGGCACATATCTGGTTAAGGTCCAGCAACTCATAACCAGTTCAGTTTCCACCCAAATTCAGAACCACTTCATAAATTAAGCCTTTTATTTATTAAAAACAACCGCTGGACACAATGGATTAGCATCTCCTTATTTTCATCTGCAAATGATAGGAGCATCTGGAGTCATAGTTTGTTTATTTGAATGTACATGTGTGAACCAGTTACAGGACGCGAGCTTCGTTTTTCAGTTTGTCAAGGAGCTCGTCGACCGACGAGAGGATCATCCCGGCTTTCCTCTTTGGTGGTTCGTCCACCCGGAGCACCTCCATGTCTGACCTGATGTCGACATTCAGGTCCGCGGGGGTGACTTTCTTGATCACCTTCGACTTGGCCTTCATTATGTTTGGCAGCGTCGCGTACCGGGGTTGGTTCAGTCTCAGATCAGTGCTGCAAGGCAAACACCATGGTGTATATTAGTTCAGACCAAGTCGCAGAAATGGGAGCCAGACTCTGGCTTGTGAGCGCTAGGCATGAGCATAAGAACCGAACATTTCAGCGATGAGAAAAATATAGAGTACCACTGTGCTTCTATGACCAGTGAGCAGTCTACTGAAAATAAGAAACAGAGACATGTAACGGAGCATACGTGATCACTGCTGGTAAATCCAAGCAGATTGTCTCAGTTCCACCATCGACCTCTCGCTCAACAGTAGCCTTTTGCTTATCCTTGTCAATTATCACCTGAAGGAAAAAACCACCATTTAACTACAATTTTCTGTTAAGCAGAATCTTGAGAACCATTGGCATAGAAATCTGACAACAAATATATAAGCACAGCACAGTAAAAGAGATGGTCAAGAATCAATTTTCTTTTGGGCTATTTTACTGAACAATTTCCTTATGTTTGCATCCTTTGTTGCTTCACCTTATTTGGCCCACAAAGATGAAACAAAATATTGGCCCACGAAATGAAATTAAATGCTTCTAGGGAAGTGGGGTCAAATAAGAATTTGAAAACTGTTAAGTCTGTGATAACGGCAAGCTCTTTCCTCACTAAAAATAGCTACTTCTAGTGCTCAGCTTGTGAGTGATAGAAGCCTTTGGAACCTGGTTTAGAAAGCACACGCTCACCCCAAAATCAGAGTTTTGCCAGGAGATTAACTACAAATACTTTGGCTGTGTAACAGAACTGAAACAGAAGAGTGTTTGCATCCCTTGGCGCTTCACCTTACTTGGACCCACAAAGAAACAAAATGTTGGTCCGAGAAATAAAATAAAATGCTTCTAGGGAAGTGGGACCAAATAAGATTCTGAAAACTGTGACAAGAGTAACTTCTTTCCTCACCAAGAAAAACTTATTTCTATAACTGAAATGCAGTTGAAATCCATACTCTCAAACTGCGATAAAAGCTGCATGCAGTTGCATTGCTTATTTGAACAAGTATGAGAATATTAGGTGTTAACGAAAATGATTTAGTAAAACTGAAAGGACCATGTGCAATGACAAAAACCTCCGCGGACGATCTAATTCGGGACATTGCTGATACCTGAAAATAATAAACAGCAACAAACCTTTGAGGCGAAGGTTCCCTGAGGCCAGTTGAGTAATGCAGCTAGCATTTGTCCTGTTTGGTTGCAATCATCATCAATTGCCTGTAATTACATATGTAAGTAGAAGCTATGATTATTAACAGATATAATCGAAATCTGAACTTACTTAACATATTTTTTCATGAATTTTTTTTGCAGGTAAGCTTCTGAAATTATTTATTAATAATGGGCTATTTAGAAAAGAGAAATTGCAACCATTCAAGCAAAAAAAAAACAATGTTAAAAGAAAGCAAACAACTATAAGTCAATAGGAAGAAAACAAACGCAGACATCTCTGGCCTTCAGGCAATCAGGAAAACATTTCGAGCTACAATTTATCATGCTAATATCCCTTAAGAGAAAAAATATTCTAATTCGAGCAATAGAGTAGTTTATGTGTATGACGGTCAACCACATCACGGTAATGTTATCTGTTTCCTGTTATCCTGTACATGTATAGTTCTACTGAATTGTTCTGTTTCCAACATCTGATTTACAACTGCCATATGTAAGCAACTTCCCCGATCTTTCATGTCCAAAATGGTAAGGACTACGCACATTGGAGGACGTGCAATGAGAAGGCTTTCATCTTTTATTTTACAACTAGTCTAGATCCACAAGAACCCGCCAACTTGGTAATTAGGTGGGTTTCTATAAGCAATGTTCGGTTGCACTTTGTTCTCAGCAGAATTAAGTTCAACAATGTAACTAGTTTAACTTCAAACAGTGAAACTAGAGATTCAAGTGTTAAGCAGTGGACGCGATGAGGTTGAGTATGTTCATATTAACGGGGGAAGAAACTGTCTCATTTCTGAACTTCAGTAGCTAAAAGTGTTGAACAATATAAATAACTCTGCTACCTAGCATCTCAAAATCATACAGCACTTGATTCTGCATAATGAGTAGACCTAATGCATATGATTAAGTTGGTTCCTATTTCTCATATTAGCCATGCACTTAGCTATCGAAATCTCAAAGTTTTGGGCGAAAACCATTCAGCTAATTTTTGAGATTCAGACAATAGCTGAGAGGCATGGAGGAGCAGGCAAAAAACTGACTGAATCAAGGTCAAATCGAGGACGGGGCGGCGGACCTGCTTGCCGAGGATGAGGAGGCCGGGGCTCTCCTGGAGCGCGAGGGCGCGGAGGATCTTGGCGACCGCGAGCGGGAGGAGCGGGCGGGCGGGGTCGGGGTCGTGGAGGACGTGGACGGCGCGGTCGGCGCCCATGGCGAGCGCGGTGCGGAGCGTGTCGGCGGCCTGCGCAGGGCCGACGGTGGCGGCGATGACTTCGGAGGCGGCGCCGGCCTCGCGGAGCCGCAGCGCCTCCTCGATGGCGATCTCGCAGAAGGGGTTCATGGACATCTTGACGCTGGCCGTGTCGACGGCCGTCCGGTCCGGCCGGACCCGCACCTTCACCGCGTAGTCCACCACCCGCTTCACCGCCACCAGGATCTTCATGCCGCCGCCGGCAATGGCGACCTGGTGTTATCCCAGTCGGTCGGTGTGGGGCACCTCTCTCTGTGTCCTTATCCCCTGGCCCTAGTTTCCAGTCCCAACCCCCTAGGCACGAAGAGAGGAGATCGGACGTGCTTGGGGTCGACGGCGGCGTGGGGTTGCAGGCCACGGCGAGCTGTCGCGGCGGCGGACCGGCGGTGGAGGGGAGGAGAGTTGGGGGAGAGCAGAGCAGAGCATCCAAGCAAGCAGTTGCGAGTTGTATTGTCTCACTACTATACTACTGCTGAGTCATCAGTGCTCACCCACAAATCTCAACACCCTTGGGTGGCACTCTCAACTAAACTTGGGCATGGGTGGCCCGGCCCGAAGCCCGGCGTCCGTGCCGGGCTTGGGCCTCACTTTTCAGCCTGTAGCCCTGTAGCCCGGCCTGAAGCCTGGTCAACCATGGCTTTTAGGCACTTTATATAAACACTAGTTGACCCGTTGCGCCAAATGGCGCAAAGACCCACTAAAGCCATGTTGTCAATGAAAGTAGTTTCATTTATTCAATACTGCCAGTAGAAAGCCTATTTGTTAAATCAATCCATGTGCGCATTGAAAAAAAATCCATATATTAGTTGGTTTAGCTTTGGCCAAGCACGCATGGCAACAATTATAGCCCCTTTGTATAAAAAATCCATGTATTAGTAGGGTGCGTCAATATTTGCATCTGTTAGTAACTTTAGGTCTCAGCAAGTACATAAGGCAGGAATGTAACCCTTGATCCATTTGCGCCCAACCTGGTGTGTTTGGAAAACGTTTGTCTTTGATGGTAAAGTTGGGTTTTAGCAATCACTTAGGGTGATTAGGAGCATCATTATGTCTCACATACATAGCCTGGGCAAGTTTTAGGCCGTATAGGTGATTCCCTAAACTTCAGTACACAAAAACATAAACCCAACAAAATATTTCAAGATTGTCTTAGCAGAAGTTGTCATCAATTCACAACGTTTGAGTTGGTTTACAAAGAATTGCTCATAACAGTGGAGACTGAAACACATTATGCACTCACTTCAGTGGAGACTGAAACACATTATGCATGCAGAAGAAACAATCATAGATTAAAAATAAAAAAGGAATTAGCTACAATGTGGTGATTCTATTTTGTGCGCAGAGCTCATGCCATATATATAAAGATGTTAACGAAGCAAGTTTCATAATCAAAAGAAATGCCATATTTATAATCAATCAGTAGAAATGTGATTATGCTTATCGAGCAATGGGAACAAGAAAAGTTACACTTTCTTCAATAAGTATTTGCTACGGAGCGCCGGCAATACGGATACGGCAATACGAAAACAGGGACATAGGGTACGGCAGTTTCTAAAAACAGCAGTACGACGAATATATATAAATTATTAATAAAATGGCATGTAAAGAAGACAACAAAATCAATGCATGAGATGAAATGAGATCGTTGCCTTGATGCCCCTTTCAAATCCTCAATGACCGAATGATCATTAATTTCATCAATCCTCGTAACTGAATATCTCTTGTGTCCGTATGTTACTGGACTCGCTCCCTGGCGAGCACAACAGCAAAATCAGCAGGCCAGCAGCAACAAGCAACAAAGTCAGTATACAAAAAAGCATAGCTCATAGAAGAAACAGCAAGAAGAGAATGAAAATAAAATACATACCATCCATCAGCTGTGATCTAAGAAGAAGCAATTCACGACCTAAAAACATGGTTGAACATTAGACCAGCACTGGCGTCACTCACCACTAAAAATACATGTGGATAGTAGAGCAGCAGCTATTAGAATAACCACATCGATTCATAATTCTGCAAAGGCTCAAGATCCAAAAACATCGATTCATAATTCCATACAGGCTGAAGATCCAACAATCCTTAGCTCTATCATTTAAACTGAATAACAGACTGCCATCTAAGGTAGTAGTAAAGTAAAAAGTAAGTGCGAAAGGCAAACGCAGTGGAACCACATAAACAATTTCTAGAATTAGAGTGCCACTGTAGGCACTCAAATAGGATTAACAGCTTTGGATATGGCTAAGAGTAAATTTGCCCAAGACTAACGATCATCATGCGAAATGGTAAGCTGACAATCAAGTAAAAACGAAAAGAGCACCAACACTATAGTACACTCAAATAGGACATTAGAAGAAAAGGAATAAGAGGTTTCTGAAAGAACAAAAACAAATTTAAGCAAGCATGTTTAAAAATAATAAGCAAGTGGTGTATATGTCTGACTGGGTTTTGCCACTCCTCCGTCTCAGGAAAACAACGTTCTTTCTTTCTTTATCTGTATAAGATACCTCACATGTGTGCGCTGCCCGGAGCTCCAGCCTCGCTGCTCATTCCCCATGGCAACAACCTGAGATTCACATAATTTTCTTACAACACATTCTATAATTCAAGCAGGTTTTTTCTTTCTTGCTACTTATCAGTAGAACAAGTCACACCAAAATACAAGAAGCAAGTTCATTCATAGCTAGAGATCTTAGTCCCAACAAGCAAAATAATCAGCCATGTCTTTACTTGTTACTTGATAAAAGAATCTTGCATTTATTTTTACCTCTCTGTTCTCTAAAGGATACTTCAACAAAATACACACAAGAAAAAGTGCACATAAGAAACATGTAACTGTAGAATCTGATAGAGCCCAGTTCTCTAATTTTCTTACCCATACGCATAATATGAAAAGAATGCACTGCAGAAAACATAACACATCAAGTACTGCAAGCAAAAACTGAACCTACGACTCGGTTACCCCATTTTAGTCAACTATAAACCATGCACCTAACAACGAAGATCTTATAAGTGGAAAGAGTTTAGCCCACTCGTCATAAAGGCACATGTACAAACCAGAGCAACTAACTGAAACTCTTTCCTACAAACATGGCACAATACATATCCGTTCATTACTTCCTAACTGAAACAAAAGAACCAAATAACCAAGCAGTATATTTCCTGGTTGAGTTAAACCTGCAGATGCTATACTTGCAATGGTAAATTAAATTAAATGTAGATCAATGGAAGCATAAACTTAATGAAGAAAAAGAAACGATCAAGTTGTCTATCTGAACCATACTATCATTGGCATTCAGATGTATATTTAGCGTTGCCAGTTCATCAGAGAGCCTGCCGCACAACAATGGATCAAACAACACTGCGAGTAGACTATATATTTTTCTTAGCTTCGCATGTGTACCAATCACATCATTTAAAAATGTTTGTTATTTAGATTTGTAATCTATCCAGCAAAATCATATATCGTGCATTCAAGATCTGTTAGTAAATAAAAGAAAGGAAACTTTTCACCACCAATCTCATCTAGGCATCACAAATCATAACATCAGAATAAGAGAACAAAGTTCAACAAAGGGAAGAAAATTCACCTTGATCTTCTTCAGCTCTTTAGTTAAATTCTTCTTCCCTTCATCCTCAGATATGCATACGTAATGTTTAGAAAACTAATATATTAGTAAGTTTAAACGTGGGTGATGGGAGGGGAGGAAGTAAGAGGAAAAGTGAGAGGAGAGCACCTCAGCAAGACTCTTGAGGAATTGCTTAGCAAAAGTTTGAAGCTGGCAACTGCGACCTTGGCCTTCAACTCCTCACGGCGCCCCTGCAGGAGGGGAAACAAGCACCTCGACAAGATTCTTGAGGAAGTGCTCGGCAAAAATTTGAAGCTGGCAACCCGCGACCTCGATCTTCCACTCTTCACGGCGCGTTTGCAGCCAACACAATCATTCATGAGACAAAGAGTGAAACGAGTCGTTGCTGCCGCCGCAATCACAGTCTTTCCGTGCTTGGTGGTAGTAGCCGGGAGGTGGAAGACGCATCAAATATTTTCAGCAATTTGACATTCACGAGTGTAATCATGAAACAAGAATTCTGCCTTTCATTCTTTATTCCAAACTATATGTTTCCTAATTTTATAGTTTAGAACCAACTAAACAGCAAATACACTTAATTATCTCAGGAAATAACAATAATTCAAGACACATAATTGTATCTAAACTTTACATTTAGAAGTTTGTACTGACTAACATTCAGATTCGACAACTCTATTATCTTACGCCCCGAGAGCCCTTCAAACTGACCAAAACCAGTGAGCCTGCAAATCAATCAATGACAAAAGAGACAGTTTGTTACCAAATCTGGTAATGCGCAACAACAGATGCTGCTAATTCTTAAATTCGTAAACATTATGAGATTTTTTTAGACATAAGCTCACCACAGAGGACTCTCCACTTGGATCTGCCATCACTCGGCTGACTGGGTGGAGCATCCATTTGGGGTAGCAGGCAGGCAGCTCCCGGTCGTCTTCCTCCTCTGCACGGAAAAAAAATTGAGCCAAATGGGGAGAATGGAAGGGACCGTCCCGAGCTCATTCCAGCATGGTTCAGTGGCCACCTAGGAGAAGAAGCAGGAGGATGAGAGCAAGAGCAGGGGCGGATGAATGCTTACATGGTGATGCGAAACTGGACGGGAAGGGAGGAGATGGTGCTGCACTTCGAAGAGGAGGTGGGTGAAGGGTTGGTGGTGCCATGGACATGGCATGGTGGCCGCGCCAAGCCGCCTTCCTTGCTGAAATCCGACAGGTCATGGCGTGCAACCGCGGCCGCTGCTCCGGCCAGCAGGTGGAGGAGACGCACGGGACAGGCTGTTGCCTAGCGCTGCAGGAAGAAGAGAGGAAGAGGAGGTTTCACGCGGGGGGCTGGCGTGCGGCGGCGAGGGCCCAGTCCGCGGCGGCGGCGAAGGCGAGGGAGCCGGAGCGGGGGAGACCAGAGCGCAGTCCCCGCCGCTCTTCTCCGGCACGGATCCGGCGTGCGCTTGGCCATGGAGGCAGCAAGACGCGGCGAGGAGGCGAAGACGGGCGGCGGACCTGCTTCGTTTTCCCAACGGCTGCACCCCACCGCGACCGGAGCGCAGTCGCCGCCGCTCTTCTCCGGCACGGATCCGGCGCCCGTGAATGACGGTGCGCGGCGGCGTGCAACCGCGGCCGCTGCTCCTATGCTCACAGCTGCCGCCGACGGCAAGGGGGAAGAGGCGGACGTCGGACGCGAGGCGCGGGCTGGAGCACGGGAGGAGAGGATGGAGATGGAAAGGTGTGGCGGCGACTGTGAGCGGTGTGGGCAGGACGGACACGCGACGCATGCGCCGCGGTGTGGGCAGAACGGACACGCGCTGTCCCCGCGCTGTCCCGCGCTTCCCGCGCCCGCGTTCGATTGGCTCGGCGAGGTCAGGCGTCTGTGGAGAGGAGCGTGTCCTGGCCATGCCGCGTCGTGTCAAAAGGTACTGGCCGATTTCTTTTCTTCAAGTCGTATGTGACCGCCATCCCGCGTTTCTCCCTCTGTCCCGTGGCCCCTGTCCCATTCTGGCCCCGCGCGTCAGCGCCATCTGCCGCACATCCGCGCCGTTTGCTTTCAAACGCGCGGGCTTCTCGCTGGTGGAGCGATCTGCGAGCGAACGCGCGGCATGCGTGGACAGGTTCGATTTTCACCCACCAGAGTTTCACCCAGGTAACGACGCGGGAAGCTGAGCCCATCAGTCATCGAGGCGGGAAAAAACTATCAGGAAGTGAAAACAGGAGACGAAAAGAGGCAGCGATCGACGGCCAGGAACGAGAGTTGACCGGATCGAAGGGCCAACGAGCAACGCGATCGGGGGATGCTCTGGGAGGCCGAGTTGGCCAGCAACCTTATAGGGTAGAATAGGTATATAGGGGCCGTTTGGATTACGCCCAGGATGGCCACGCCAAATATGGGCGAGCCAAAAATTTGGCGGAGGAATCGGCCGCCCGCGTTCCGTCAAATCTAAACTGGACGACCAAAATATTGGCATGGCAACGGGCGCTGGGCTTCAATCCAAACGTTCACTCATATAGTCAGTCAACGCCAAAATATTGGCGTGGTAACCGTCGGCCACAATCCAAACAGCCCCATAGTATTGTATTATAGTACTAATCCCAGAAAATGACGATATCTGTATTTTAAAACACAAAAATAGACATTTTGCCGGGTTGCTGGCCGGGCCGGGTCGGGCCCCGGCGTGGGATTTTGAGGTTGAGATTTTTGAAACCCGACCCAGAAATGCCCAGGTCTACTCTCAACACTCCCAACTTGATTTCACACTCTCAACTTGATTTCTGAGCAAAGACTTTGGATACAACATTGATGCATTTGTTGGAAATATGCCCTAGAGGCAATAATAAATTAGTTATTATCATATTTCCTTGTTCATGATAATCGTTTATTATCCATGCTATAATTGTATTGATTGAAAACTCAATTACATGTGTGGGTACATAGACAAACAATGTGTCCCTAGTAAGCCTCTAGTTAAACTGGCTCGTTGATCAAAGATGGTGAAGGTTTCCTAGCCATAGACATGAGATGTCATTTGATAACGGGATCACATCATTAGGAGAATGATGTGATGGACAAGACCCAAACTATGAACATAGCATATGATCGTGCCAGTTTATTGCTATTGTTTTCTGCATGTCAAGTATGTGTTCCTATGACCATGAGATCATGCAACTCACTGACACCGGAGGAATACCTTGTGTGTATCAAACGTCGCAACGTAACTGGGTGACTATAAAGATGCCCTACAAGTATCTCGGAAGGTGTCTGTTGAGCTGGCATGGATCGAGACTGGGATTTGTTACTCCGTATGACGGAGAGGTATATCAGGGCCCACTCGGTAATACAACATCACAATAAGCCTTGCAAGCAATGTGACTAAGTGTTAGCCACGAGATCTTGTATTACGGAACGAGTAAAGAGACTTGCCGGTAACGAGATTGAACTAGGTATGGAGATATCGACGATCGAATCTCGGGCAAGTAACATACCGATGGACAAAGGGAACTGCATACGGGATTGTCTGAATCCTTGACATCGTGGTTCGACCGATAAAGATCTTCGTAGAATATGTAGGAACCAATATGGGCATCCAGGTCCCGCTATTGGTTATTGACCGTGGAGGTGTCTCGGTCATGTCTACATGATTCTCGAACCCGTAGGGTCGCACGCTTAACGTTCGGTAGCGCTAGGGTAGTATTGAGATATTAATAGTGGAAAGTCC
This sequence comes from Elymus sibiricus, assembly GCA_039707655.1. Classification (NCBI taxonomy): domain Eukaryota; kingdom Viridiplantae; phylum Streptophyta; class Magnoliopsida; order Poales; family Poaceae; genus Elymus; species Elymus sibiricus. Next base: position 431,098,495 of record CM077673.1, read on the forward strand.
GAAGGTTGTTCGGAGTCCCGGATGGGATCCGGAACATCACGAGGAGCTCCGGAATAGTCCGGAGGTAAAGATTCATATATGGAAAGTTGTTATCGGGGTTCCGGAAAAAGTTCGAGTTTTTTCGGTATTGTACCGGGAAGGTTCTAGAAGGTTCCGGAGTGGGGCCCACCTGCATGGGGGACCCACATGAACGTGGGTAGTGGGGAAAGTCCCCACAACCCTGGTCTAGGCACCAAGATCCTCCCTTAAAAGGAATAGATTCATATCCCAAGGGGATAAGATCAGGATCCCTAAAAAGGGGGGATAGCAATCGGTGGGGAAGGAAAGGTGGGATTTCCTTCCTCCCCCTTTGGCCAACGACCCTAGGGCCTTGGAGGGCAAGCCACCAGCCCCCTCCACGCCTATATAAAGGTGGGGAGGCGTTGGGGGCAGCCACCCTTCGACCCTTGCCCGTTACCTCTCCCAACTCCTCCCACGTTTCACCGGTACGCGCTTGGCGAAGCCCTGCCGGAATTCCGCTGCCACCACCACCAGCATACCATCGTGTTGGTCCCGATCTCATCTACCCCCTCTCTCTCGCTTGCTGGATCAAGAAGGAGAGGCGCCGCCGAGCCGCACGTGTGCTAAACTCGGAGGTGCCGTCCGTTCGGCACTTGATCGGGAGTTCGTGGACGGATCGTGATTGGATCGCGAAGACGTTCGACTACATCAACCGCGTTTCTTAACGCTTCCGCTTAGCGATCTACAAGGGTATGTAGATCCAACTCTCCCTCTCATAGATGCTCATCACCATGGATAGATCTTGCGTGTGCGTAGGAAAATTTTTGTTTCCCATGCAACGTTCCCCAACAGTGGTATCAGAGCTAGGTCTATGCGTAGATGAGATCTTGAGTAGAACACAAAGGAGTTTGTGGACGTTGATATTCATATTGCTTCCTCCCTTAGTCTTTTCTTGGTTCAGCGGTATTGTGGGATGAAGCGGCTCGGACCAACCTTCACTACTGGAATCAGGATCTTTGCCGTCAGCCAGCTCTTGCAAAGAAGGTCTTTGCCATCAGCTTACAGAAAACTGACGACAAACAAAGAGCTGACAACAAAGATCATGTTTGCCGTCAGCCATCTCTTTGCCGTCTGCTAGCTGACGGCATAGAAGCTTTGCCGTCAGCTAGCAGACGGCAAAGAGGAAGGGTGGCCCACTAACGAGAACCACCTAACGGCCACTTTCTTTGCCGTCTGCTAGCAGACGGCAATGAAAGTGGCCAACTAACGTCCGTTCTCCCCCGGCCCCACCCCACTAGCTAGGCTCTTTGCCGTCTGCTAGCAGACGGCAAAGAGATTTGACCTATCTAAAACAGTCAGCGCCCCACGCCCCACCCCTCTCTCTCTCCCCTCACCTCACCCGCGCCGCCCCCTGCCCGAGCCGCCGCCGCCCCGCGCCACCCCCCGGAGCCCGAGGCACCGCCGGCCCGCTCCGCCCCCAGAGCCCGCCCCGCGCCCCACCCCTCTCTCTCTCCCCTCTCTCTCTCTCCCCTCACCTCACCCGCACCGCCCCCGTGCCCGAGCCGCCGCCGCCCCGCGCCACCCCCCGGAGCCCGAGGCGCCGCCGGCCAGCCCCGCCCCCCGGAGCCTGCCCCGTCGCCGGCCGGCCCCCCGCCCCGCCCGGCCGCCCGCCCGCCCCGCCCGGCCGCCCCGCCCAGCGGACGCAGGCCGCGGCGGCCGCCCTGCCCCGCCCCATCGCCGGAGCCGCGCCGCGCCGCCCCGCCCCGCCGCCGGAGCCGCACCGTCGCCGGCCGCCCTTCCCCTCGGCCTCCTCAACCCGCGCCCCCTCCCCGTGGCCTGCCTCCTCAACCCGCGCCCCCTCCCCGTGGTGAGTTTTTCTATTTTTTTAGATTTAGTTTAGGTTTGTTTAGTTTAGTTTAGTTTAGGTTAGTTTAGTTTAGTTTAGTTTAGTTTAGTTTAGTTTAGTTTAGATTTAGTTTAGTTTAGTTTAGGTTTTTTTTTCTGTTTTTTAAGAATAAACAAGAAATATGAAAAAAGAAGTAAAAGAAGAAGAAGAAGAAGAAGAAGAAGAGGAAGAAGAAGAAGATGAAAAAAAAGAACAATAAGTAGAAGAAGAAGAAGAAGAAGAAGAAGAAGAAAGAAGAAGAAGATGAAAAAAAAGAAGTAGAAGTAGAAGATGAAAAAAAGAAGTAGGAAAAGTAGAAAAAGAGGGTCGCCGATGGTCGAGGGTCGCCGAGGGCAAAGAGGGTCGCCGAGTGGTCGAGGGGTCGAGGATCGAGGGGAAAAGGAGTCGAGGGTCGACCCCGACACGACACCACCGACACCCTGACCCCCGACACGACACCCCGACATCCCGACACGGCACCCCCGACCCCGACACAGCACCCCTACCCCGACACGACACCCCCGACACCCCGACCCCGACACGACACCCCCGACACCCCGATCCCGAAAAAGGTGCTCTTCGGCCTTCCAGAGGCCGACGGGGTCATATATTTGTGAATTATGAGTTAGGTCATATATTTTTCGATTTTGTTATAAAAAACATCATATTTATGTTGATCAGGTGGATTTAAATGTGCAATTGTTTCGTCGCTGCGAGGGTCTGGTGTTCGACGACCTCCCCGTGCGTTCGACGAGCTCCGCCCCTGCGTTCGTGGGTGAGCACAAATGACATCTCCTCCTCCCCCCTTCATTTCCTCTGTTCCGGTCTTCGTGCCGATGAAACTTGCTAGCTATAGGTGTCTTCAATCATCAGTATGCGTGACCACTATGCGTCTCCCGTTCGAAAGGGTTACATCTATAAATATGCATGCATTAGCATATTTATAACCGTGATTCTTTCGAATTGTCCAACGTTATCCATGGACAGCCCGAGTATGTGTAGATTGGGTTCGTTTTCCCATATGCTCCGCTCCGGATCCGATGCAGAATTTCGTCAGTGCCACCCTGTTGTTCTCCGGGTACACATCCTCTCTGCTTATTGCCGAGACGTGTATCAGGAGAACAGCGGGGAGGTGCTGCCGAAATTTTGCGTCGGATCCGGAGCAGAGCATGGGAAAACGAACCCAATCTACACATACTCGGGTGGGATTAGGACCTATCTTTACCTACTAGCGTCTAGGTTGCATGGACGTAATAAAACTGACAATTTCGTTTACTCTTTGTCATTGCAGGTGTTGACAGATGGTGGGCGCGGGTCGAGAGCGCTCCGAGCCTCCTTCCTCGGCGCGTGCTGGGAGGGGTGCTATTATTCCATCCGAGCACCTCCGGAGAGCGCTGGTACACAGTATGCAGACACCGGCGGGCGCTTCTTCTTCGGCCGGGAGAGGTCGGGGGAAGACGAAGAGGGGTGCTAGAGGTGGACGTGGCGGCGGGAGAGGTAGGAAGGCTGCTGCGCCTTCCTCGCCGCCACCCCCAGCTGATTCTCCCGACCACAGGAGTGCTCCGTCTCAGGTGGACCCGTCTGACTTGGACCCGTCTTGGACTCCGGTCCACGAGCCTCGGGCCGACGAGCCTCGGGTCGCCGAGCCTTCGTCCCAGGAGACTCCGGTCCCAGAGTCTTCATCCCAGGAGACTTCGGTCCCAGAGTCTTCATCCCACATGACTCCGGAGGCTAGTGGCCATGCTGATGGTGGCGAGGACAGCTTTTCTGAGGATAGCTATAGCGAGGGCGAGCTGGTTGAGGAGGGCAAGAAGGTCTACCAGCGTGGTGGTACAAAGCTCCCGCCCGTGCCGGCGACCCGCGATCAGAGGTGGTTGATTGTGCCTAATGGGGAGAAGTAAGTGCATTTACTCTTTTTTAACCTTTTGCCTTCATGTTTCTTCAAATTAATATTTAATGTGTTGGCCTTGTCATACTGCAGGGGTTGGAAACACGCCCCTGGTGTCCGCAGGCCCAACCAGGTCCTTGGTGTGCTTTGCCGGCACCACTTCCCGGGGTGGGTCACGTTGCCCGGTGAGGGTGAGGTTCCACAGCTAGCACTGAGCTGGGAGCTGTACGTGGCTGCCCTGGCCCCGCCGGAGGAGAGGGTCGACGGTGTCTTGTGCGAGACGGTGGCCGACATTGTGATCTGGCGGTTTTGGGTAATTTCTCCTTTACATAATTAAAAATCAACAGCACCTAGTGATTGTACTAATCAGTGTTGTCTTGTTTGATTGCAGACCTTCTACAGGTGTCTTGAGGAACACGAGGCGGACGCGGCTATTGTTCTCGTAGCCGAGTGCAAGCGCCTATTTCAGAACTTACGGCACGAGGCTCGGGTGCAGGCTGTTCGAGACTACTACGCCTCGAGTAACATTAAGAGGGCCAAGAAGAAGTGCCGCGCCAAGTTTCTGAGTAAGGAGAAGTACATGAAGGTAATTACCTATTCTTAAGGCCTTGTACTTAGTTTCCTTGATTTGATTCGTAGGCGTAGCGCTGAAATTTCTCTTGTCTAACTTAGGTGCCCCCGAGATGGTGTGTGGATAGGATGGACTGTTGGGAGGCGTTGGTGGATGAGTGGTGCTCTCCCCAATGGCTAGCCGTCCACAACAAGGCCAAGGATAAGCGTGCCCAAATGAAAGGTGTGCCACACCATCAAGGGAGCTCCAACCTGTTTGAGTTCGGGGATCACTGGGTATGTGGTTTGCTTCATGATTCATGCAATTTCATTCTTCATGCTAGCTTGAGCCCTTAACTAATATTTTGTTCCTCTCTTTTAGGGGCGACACAACAAGAAGGAGGTGCCACCGCTGTTCGACCTCTATGCCATGGCCCATACTGCCCCGTACAAGAAGGCCAAGGCATTCTCTGAGGATGACCTCGATCATCCAGAGAGCTTCAGCAACATCTCCTCCCACAACAAGCTCGTGAGGTACAGAGATGAGGGGAAGATGAGGAAAGGGGGGGACTTCAACCCGAGCCAGAGTCCTTTTGATCCAGAGCTCGTGATGATATCTAGTGGCGGGAGGCCCCATGGCTCGATAGCCATTGGGGATGGACTGATACGTTGTCCTAGAACTCTCCCGGAGATCAAGAAGCGCCAGACGAGCTCCGATCCTGAGATAAGGCCTCATCCACGGCCAATGGAGCTCGCCATCGAGGCTAGGTCCCAGGAGCTTCTGGCGGAGGCAAACAGGCAGGCGGCGGAGAGGGAGAGGGACATGGAGGAGAGGACGGCTAGGCTGTTGGAGGAGGAGAGGAACCAGAACGACGCGTCTCACCGGGCCCTATACGAGCTCCTCGTGGTAAGTTTCTCCTGCATATTAGCCAAATCATGCACGTAATGTTCGTTTCATCACTAACTAATATGACTGACTCGTGAAAACAAAATGTGCAGATCGTGTGCCAGAACAACGGTCAGACCCCCCCGCCGATGCCCCAGATTGGTATAGCGCCCACGGTGAGTTTCATTTGAATGGTCATTAGTTACTAGTATTCACATTTGAGTTGCATCATGCTAACGAGACATTGCAAATGATCTTTGGTGCAGCATGCCTCCCGACAAGCATCGACCGATCCTTCTGCGTCTGCCGCAACCCCGACCGGTCCTTCTCCGTCTCACACTGGCGCAAACCCAACCGCTCCTTCACCTCCGTGATGATGGTAAGTTTTCCCAAGTGTTTTGCTTAACAAATGCATACTTAGCTTAAGAAATGACCTATTTAGCTCCAAAATGACCTATACTTAGCTTATTTTCCTCGAAAATAGCTCCAAAATGACATATTTTACCTAGGATAGCTATAAAATGACCTATACTTAGCATTTTTTCCTCCAAAATGACTTAATATGCTTAGTTAGCTAAAAAATGGCATAACTACCTAGGATAGCTCAATAATGATCTATACTTAGCTTAGCTAGTTCATTTATGACATAATTAGCTTACTTAGGTAAAAAAATGGCATAATAACCTTGGTTTAGCTCCAAACTGTCATATCATTAGTTTATTTTCCTCCAAAATGACAAAATAACCTTACCTAGCTCCAAAATGACCGATTTTAACTAGGATAGCTCAAAAATGACCTACACTTACCATTTTGTCCTCCAAAATGAATAAATATGCTTAGTTAGCTCAAAAATGGCATAACTACCTAGGTTAGCTCAAAAATGACCTATACTTAGCTTCTTTAGTTCATTTATGACATACTTAGCATACTTAGGTCAAAAATGGCATAATAATCTTGGTTACCTCCAAAATGACATTGACTTAGCTTATTTTCCTCGAAAATGACATAATAACCTTACTAACCTCCAAAATGACCTATTTACCTGGCTTAGCTCTAAAATGACCTACACTTAGCATTTTTACCTAGCTTAGCTAAAAAATGGCATAATTACCTAAGTTACCTTCGTTAGAAGAAGAAGAAGATAAAGAAGAGGAGAAAAAGAAAGAGAAGAAAAATTCTTCTTCTTCTACTTCTACTTCTTCTTCTTCTTCTTCTTCTTCTTCTTCTTCTTCTTGTTCTTCTTCTAACTTTCTTCTTTCCCAATTTGCAGATTTGCTTTAGATCACGGAAGCTTGCGTTGATGGAGTCTACTCTTCTCCTTGTCCTTCCTTTTTGTTTTGATTTTGTAGGATGAACAATGTGAAACTTGCTACCTATATATGTATGTATGGATGAAACCATTGTATGCTTGTTGTTGGATATATGTTGGCTATATATATGTTGGATATGGACTTTTGAGTTGGTATGTATATGTGTTGGATGGTCATATCCATATGGCAGGGATATGTATGCTTGTTGAAAGTATTTTCAAATGTATATATATATATATATATATATATATATATATATATATATATATATATATATATATATATATATATATCTGTGAAATTGATTGAATTTAAGAAAAAACAGAAAAAACAGGGGCAGACGGCAAAGCTGCCACGTGGCAGCTACCTGTGCAACCTGGGGGGCACTGGGCTGGCCTATGTGGTTGCTTTGCCGTTTGCTGGCAGACGGCAAAGAACTTTGCATCTTTGCCGTCTGCCAGCAGACGGCATAGCGAGCCACGTGGCAGCTACCTGGGGGAACCTGGGCTGGCCTATTTGGCCACTTTGCCGTCTGCTAGCAGACGGCAAAGCACGCCGTTAACCCCTTAACGGACCTAAGCTGCCACGTGTGCCGTCCATGCCCTTTGCCGTCTGCTGGCAGACGGCAAAGACCTTTGCATCTTTGCCGTCTGCCAGCAGACGGCAAAGTGCCCTTTACCGTAGCTTGTTCAGCCGGATGTGGTCCCGTCTGCTGGCTGACGGCAAAGACCTTTGCCGTCCGCCATGCATGCCTTTGCCGTCAGCCATGGCAGACGGCAAAGATCCTGATTCCAGTAGTGCTTACTCGTACGCTTACGAGAGACCGGTTCCATCGCTAACATGCAACTTGTTGCATAAAGATGGCTGGCGGGTGTCTGTCTCTCCCACTTTAGTTGGATCGGATTTGATTGAGGCGGTCCTTGTAGAAGGTTGAATAGCAATTTGTGTATCACCGTTGTGGTTTTGCGTAGGTAAGAATCGTTCTTGCTAGATACCCATAGCAGCCACGTAAAACATGCAACAACAATTAGAGGACGTCTAACTTGTTTTTGCAGGGTATGTTGTGATGTGATATGGCCAAAGACATGATGTTATATATTTGATGTATGAGATGATCATGTTGTAATAGTTCATATCGACTTGCATGTCGATGCATACGGCAATCGGCAGGAGCCATAGGGTTGTCTTTAATTATTGTATGACCTGCGTGTCAATCATTAAGCGCTATGTAATGCTTTACTTTATCGCTAAACGGTAGCAATAGTAGTAGAAGCATGGTTGGCGCGACAACCCCGATGGCGACACGTTGATGGAGATCAAGATGATAGAGATCATGGTGTCATGCCGGTGACGATGGAGATCATGCCGGTGCTTTGGAGATGGAGATCAAAAGCACAAGTTCATGGCCATATCATGTCACTTATGATTTGCATGTGATGTTAATTCTTTTATGCATCTTATTTTGCTTAGGACGACGGTAGCATTATAAGGTGATCCTTCACTTAAATTTCAAGATAAAATTGTGTTCTCCCCGAGTGTGCACCGTTGCGAAAGTTCGTCGTTTCGAGACACCACGTGATGATCGGGTGTGATAGACTCTACGTTCGCATACAACGGGTGCAAGCCAGTGTTGCACGTGCGGAACACTCGGGTTAAACTTGACGAGCCTAGCATGTACAGACATGGCCTCGGAACACAAGAGACCGAAAGGTCGAACATGAGTCATATAGTAGATATGATCAACATGGAGATGTTCACCATTGAAACCACCTCATCTCACGTGATGATCGGACTTGGGTTGGTGGATTTGGATCATGTCACACTTGGACAACCTAAGGGATGTTGATTTGAGTGAGAGTTCATAAGTAATATGATTAATTGAACTCTTTATCATAAACATAGTCAAAGTGTCTTTGCAAATTATGTTGTAGATAGCTCGCGCTGTAGCTCCCCTGTTTTATTGATACGTTCCTAGAGAAAAAGTAAGTTGAAAGATGGTAGTAGCAATTATGCGGACTTTTGTCCGTGATCTGAGGATTGTCCTCGTTGCTGCACAGAAGGCTTATGTCCTTAATGCACCGCTCGGTGCGCCACCCCCCTCTAGCGTCGTCTGTGGATGTTGTGAACATCTGATAGGCACGTTGTGATAACTACTTGATAGTTCAGTGCATCATGCATTACGACTTAGAATTGAGGCTCCAAAGACGTTCTTGAACGCCGCAGAACATATGAGATGGTCCAAGAGCTGAAATTGGATTTCAGGCTCGTGCCCGTGTTGAGAGGTATGAGACGTCCAACAAATATTCTTTGCCTGCAAGATGAAGGAGAATAGCTCAATCAGTGAGCATGTGCTCAGATTGTCTAAGTACTACAATCGCTTGAATCGAGTGGGAGTTGATCTTCCAGATAAGATAGTGATTGATATAGTTCTCCAAGTCACTGCCACCAAGCTACTAGAGCTTCGTGATGAACTATAACATGCCAGGGATGGATGATCCCATGAGCTATTCGCGATGCTTGACATCTCGAAGGTAGAAATCAAGAAGGAGCATCAAGTGTTGATGGTTGGTAAAACCACTAGTTTTGAGAAGGGCAAGGGTAAGAAGGGAAACTTCATGACTGGCAAGCCAGTTGCTGCTCGAGTGAAGAAACCCAAGGTTAAACCCAAACCTGAGACTAAGTGCTTCTACTATGAGGGGAACGGTCACTGGAGCAGAACTACCCTAGATACTTGGTAGATAAGAAGGCTGGCAACGTCGACAAAAGTATATTTGATATACATGTTATTGATGTGTACCTTACTAAGTACTCCTAGTAGCACTTGGGTATTAGATACCGGTTTAGTTGCTAAATGTTAGTAACTCGAAATAAAAGCTACGGAATAAACGGAGACTAACTAAGGGCGAGGTGACGATGTGTGTTGGAAGTGCTTCCAAGGTTGATATGATCACCATCGCACGCTCACTCTACCTTCGGGATTAGTGTTGAACCTAAATAAATGTTATTTGGTGTTTGCGTTGAGCATGAACATGATTATATCGTGTTTATTGCAATACGGTTATTCATTTAAGTTAGAGAATAATGGTTATTCTGTTTACATGAATAATACCTTCAATGGTCATGCACCCAATGTGAATGGTTTATTAAATCTCGATCGTAGTAATACACATATTTATAATATTGATGCCAAAAGATACAAAGTTAGTAATGATAAGTACCACATACTTGTGGCACTGCCGCGAAGGTCATATTGGTGTAAAGCGCATGAAGAAACTCCATGCTGATGGATCTTTTGACTCACTCGATTTCGAATCGGTTGAGACATGCGAACCATGCCTCTTGGGCAAGATGACTAAGACCCCGTTTTCCGATATGATGGAGCGGGCTAGTGACTTATTGGAATTGATACATGTTGATGTATGTGGTCCAATGAGTGTTGAAACACGCAGTGGATATCGTTATTTTCTTACCTTCACTGATGATTTGAGTAGATATGGGGATATTTACTTAATGAAACACAAGTCTGAAACGTTTGAAAGGTTCAAGCAGTTTCAGAGTGAAGTTGAAGATCATCGTGACAAGAAGATAAAATGTCTACGATATGATCGTGGAGGTGAATATCTGAGTTACGAGTTTGGTATGCAACTTAAGACAATGTGGAAATTGTTTCACAGCTCACGCCGCCTGGAACACCATAGAGTGATGGTGTGTCCGAACATCGTAGCCGTGCCCTATTTGATATGGTTCATACTATGATGTCTCTTATCGTTTTGCCACTATCGTTTTTGGGTTAAAGCATTAGAGACAAATACATTCACTTTAATAGGGCACCATCTAAGTCCGTTGAGATGACACCGTATGAATTATGGTTTGGCTGAAACCTAAGCTATCATTTCTTAATGTTTAGGGCTGCGACGCTTATGTGAAAAAGGTTTTCACCTAATGAGCTCGAACCCAAAGCGGACAAATGCATCTTCATAGAATACCCTAAGGAGACATTGGGTATACCTTCTATCTTAGATCCAAGCACAAAGTGTTTGTTGCTAAGAACGGGTCCTTTCTCGAGAAAAAGTTTCTTTCGAAAGAATTGAGTGGGAGGAAAGTAGAACTTGATGAGGTTGTTGAACCGTCACTTCAGTTGGATGGTAGCACAACGCAGAAAGATGTTTCTGGGGTGCCTACGCCAATTGAAGAGGAAGCTAATGATGATGATCATGAAACTTCGGATCAAGTTACTACCGAACCTCGTAGGTAGACAAGGATACGTACTGCCCTGAGTGGTACGGTGATCATGTCTTGGAAATCATGTTGTTAGACAATGATGAGCCTACAAACTATGAAGAAGCGATGGTGGGCCCGGATTCCAACAAATGGCTAGGAGCCATGAAATCCGAGACAGGATCCATGTATGAAAACAAAGTATGGACTTTGGTAGACTTGCCCGTTGAACGGCAGGTCATTGAGTACAAATGGACCTTTAAAAAGAAGACAAACGCTGATGGTAAATGTCACCATTTATATAGCTCGACTTGTCGCAAAGAAGTTTCCGACAAGTTCAAGGAGTTGACTACGATGAGACTTTCTCACCTGTAGCGATGCTAAAAGTCTGTTGGAATTATGTTAGCAGTTGCTACATTTTTCAATTATGAAATCTGGCAGATGGATGTCAAAACATCGTTTCCTTAACGGTTTCTTTGAGGAAAGGTTGTATGTGATACAACCAGAAGGTTTTGTCAGTCCTAAGGATGCTAAAATGTATGCAAGCTCCAGCGATCCTTCTATGAACTGGAGCAAGCATCTCGGAGTTGGAATATACGCTTTGATGAGGTGATCAAAGTTTTTGGGTCTATACAAAGTTTATGAGAAACTTGTATTTACAATAAAGTGAGTGGGAGCACTATAGAATTTCTGATAAGTATATGTGGATGACATATTGTTTATCGGAAATGATGTAGAATTTTTGGAAAGCATAAAGGGTTGTTTGAAAAGGAGTTTTTCAAAGGAAAACCTGGAAAGAAGCTACTTAAATGTTGGGCATCAGGATCTATAGAGATAGATCAAGACGTCTGATAAAACTTTCAATGAGTACATACCTTGACAAGATTTTGAAAGAGTTCAAAATGGATCAGTCAAAGAAAGAGTTCTTGCCTGATTTGTAAGGTGTGGAGTTGAGTAAGACTCAAAGCTCGACCACGGCAGAAGAAAGAGAAAGGACGAAGGTCGTCCCCTATGCCTTAGCCATAGGCTCTATATAGTATGCCATGCTGTGTATCGCACCTATGTGTGCCTTGCCATGAGTCTGTCAAGGGGTACAAGAGTGATCCAGGAGTGGATCACTGGACAGCGGTCAAAGTTATCCTTAGTAACTAGAGGACTAAGGAAATATTTCTCGATTATGGAGGTGATAAAGAGTTCGTCGTAAAGGGTTACGTCGATGCAAGCTTTAACACCTATCTGGATGACTCTGAGTAGCAATCCGGATACGTATAGTGGAGCAGCCATTTGGAATAGCTCCAAGTGGAGCGTCGTAGCATTTGCAATACGACATATAGATTTGCAAAGAACACACGGATCTGACTGTTGCAGACCGTTGACTAAAGACCTCTCTCACATGCAAAGCATGATCGAACCCCAGAACTCATTGGGTGTTAGATTCATAACAATGTAAATCACATGGTGATGTGAACTAGATTATTGACTCTAGTGCAAGTGGGAGACTGTTGGAAATATGCCCTAGAGGCAATAATAAATTAGTTATTATCATATTTCCTTGTTCATGATAATCGTTTATTATCCATGCTATAATTGTATTGATTGGAAACTCAATTACATGTGTGGGTACATAGACAAACAATGTGTCCCTAGTAAGCCTCTAGTTAAACTGGCTCGTTGATCAAAGATGGTGAAGGTTTCCTAGCCATAGACATGAGATGTCATTTGATAACGGGATCACATCATTAGGAGAATGATGTGATGGACAAGACCCAAACTATGAACATAGCATATGATCGTGCCAGTTTATTGCTATTGTTTTCTGCATGTCAAGTATCTGTTCCTATGACCATGAGATCATGCAACTCACTGACACCGGAGGAATACCTTGTGTGTATCAAACGTCGCAACGTAACTGGGTGACTATAAAGATGCTCTACAGGTATCTCCGAAGGTGTCTGTTGAGATGGCATGGATCGAGACTGGGATTTGTTACTCCGTATGACGGAGAGGTATCTCAGGGCCCACTCAGTAATACAACATCACAATAAGCCTTGCAAGCAATGTGACTAAGTGTTAGCCACGGGATCTTGTATTACGGAACGAGTAAAGAGACTTGCCGGTAACAAGATTGAACTAGGTATGGAGATATCGACGATCGAATCTCGGGCAAGTAACATACCGATGGACAAAGGGAACTGCATACGGGATTGTCTGAATCCTTGACATCGTGGTTCGACCGATAAAGATCTTCGTAGAATATGTAGGAACCAATATGGGCATCCAGGTCCCGCTATTGGTTATTGACCGTGGAGGTGTCTCGGTCATGTCTACATGATTCTCGAACCCGTAGGGTCGCACGCTTAACGTTCGGTAGCGCTAGGGTAGTATTGAGATATTAATAGTGGAAAGTCCGAAGGTTGTTCGGAGTCACGGATGGGATCCGGGACATCACGAGGAGCTCCGGAATAGTCCGGAGGTAATGATTCATATATGGAAAGTTGTTATCGGGGTTCCGGAAAAAGTTTGAGTTTTTTCGGTATTGTACCGGGAAGGTTCTAGAAGGTTCCGGAGTGGGGCCCACCTGCATGGGGGACCCACATGAACGTGGGTAGTGGGGAAAGTCCCCACAACCCTGGTCTAGGCGCACCAAGATCCTCCCTTAAAAGGAATAGATTCATACCCCAAGGGGATAAGATCAGGATCCCTAAAAAGGGGGGATAGCAATCGGTGGGGAAGGAAAGGTGGGATTTCCTTCCTCCCCCTTTGGCCAACGACCCTAGGGCCTTGGAGGGAAAGCCACCAGCCCCCTCCACGCCTATATAAAGGTGGGGAGGCATTGGGGGCAGCCACCCTTCGACCCTTGCCCGTTACCTCTCCCAACTCATCCCACGTTTCACCGGTACGCGCTTGGCGAAGCCCTGCCGGAATTCCGCTGCCATCACCACCACCATACCGTCGTGTTGGTCACGATCTCATCTACCCCCTCTCTCTCGCTTGCTGGATCAAGAAGGAGAGGACGCCGCCGAGCCGCACGTGTGCTAAACTCGGAGGTGCCGTCCGTTCGGCACTTGATCGGGAGTTCGTGGACGGATCGTGATTGGATCGCGAAGACGTTCGACTACATCAACCGCGTTTCTTAACGCTTCCGCTTAGCGATCTACAAGGGTATGTAGATCCAACTCTCCCTCTCATAGATGCTCATCACCATGGATAGATCTTGCGTGTGCGTAGGAATTTTTTTGTTTCCCATGCAACGTTCCCCAACAGCATTGTGCATTGTCAGCAAAACAAATTCTTTGATCAATGATGGTGGATTTTTCTTTCGTTTCTATCTTATTTTTGATAGCCCAGCAATAGCCGGGGTTAGATGTAAGGGTTTCGTTTCTTCGGTTATTACCAAAGTCCATATTCGACCATTAACTTTAATAAATGATCGTTTTGTTCCCTCTAGGGTTCATGCTGTCGAGATTTGTTTTCTTCTTTTTGCCATTAACTTTAATAAATGATTTTTTCGTTCCTTTGAGGGTTCATGCCATCGAGATTTGTTTTCTTCTTTTTGCCCCGCAAAAATAGCAGTGATGATGGCGACAAATTAGCACACATGAAAGCCTACGATGGATGGAAGAGAAGAAAAATAAAGTAAAACGAATGAAATAAGACAGAACTCGAAACCTGAGAAACTTTAAGCAAATTTAAGTGTACTTACAAAACAATAACTTAATGAGATATCATTAATCTAGAATTTGCAAGAAATATCCTTAAATATACGAGAAATTGTAAATACTTGGAAATTGGTAGCAATTGTCAACATTTTCGAAAAGTCATTCACAAACATGATAATTTATTTTGAAAAGAAAACATGTTCGTTTTTAAGTTGCATACTAATTTTCATATTATTTATGATTGTTGTGTGTTCTAAAAAAAGAATCCTAATTGTTTTCCATGCATGTTTTTGTACTAAGTTTTCTTTTTCAATATTTTGTGCTAAATAGGCTTCCACATGTGCGAAATCATTGTCTCATACCATGGTCGGTGCCAATGACAAGCTCGGTAGCAGCGACAACCTCATGAAGGCGGAGTGTCTCCTGGACAACTATCTCACAAAATGCATTCATGGGTATCTTGACGTTGTTGGGTTGATGGTCGTTCCAGGCCTGGCCCGTAGCTAGACAGTGTAACCCACTACCTACCTTGCCCTTATTGAAATCTTCATGACAAGATCTTCGTCACCACATCAATTTGTTATTACGAGTCGCAGATGGGAAGGTGAGTAAAGGATGAACATGTCATCATGTCCTTGCTTGCACGACATGGCCATGAGGAGGAGGGATGTGATAGGACCGAACCTCGAGGTGAGATCCGGTCTATAGTTGCGGTCCGATCTTTTACGAGACTCCTCCACCATCAACAGTAACCTATCGTCCATGCATGCGATGTGCACGAATTAGAGGGATTGAACTTTATAGTTCAACATGAGAAAACCAATCTCGACGGTGGTACTCAGGTGCAAAACAATTTCTACACAAAAATCGTAACACATAGGGTTTTTAAAGTTTTTTCTAAAACTTGATACGAGTGTCTACCCTGAAAAACACATTGTGTCTATTTCATAAACATAACATCCTTTTACATGACTCACGGGCTAGACTTTGTAATAGTATAGTGATGTCTACTACGCAACTTTATTCTTGTAGACTTTATTGGGCCTCCAAGCGCAGAGTTTTGTAGGACAGTAGCAATTTTCCCTCAAGTGGATGACCTAAGGTTTATCAATCCGTGGGAGGTGTAGGATGAAGATGGTCTCTCTCAAACAACCCTGCAATCAAATACAAGAAATCTCTTGTGTCCCCAACACACCCAATACAATGGAAAATTGTATAGGTGCACTAGTTCGGCGAAGAGATGGTGATACAAGTGCAATATGGATGGTTGATAAAGGTTTTTGTAATCTGAAAATATAAAAACAACAAGGTAGCAAGTAACAAAAGTGAGCACAAATGATATTGCAATGCTTGAAAAAAGGGCCTAGGGTCCGTACTTTTGCTAGTGCAATCTCTCAACAATGCTAATATAATTGGATCACATAACCATCCCTCAACGTGCAACGAAGAATCACTCCAAAGTTCTTATCTAGCGGAGAACATAAGAAGAAATTGTTTGTAGGGTACGAAACCACTTTAAAGTTATTATTTCCGATCGATCTATTCAAGAGTTCGTACTAAGATAACATCAAGTTATCCTTCCCGTTCGATCTATCTAAGAGTTCGTACTAGAATAACACCATATGATACGCATCATCCAACTCTAATGTCACCTAGATACTCCAATGTCACCACAAGTATCCATGAGTTAATTATACGATACACATCAAACAATTTCAGATTCATAATACTCAATCCACACAAAGAACCTCAAAGAGTGCCCCAAGATTTCTATCGGAGAAAGTAGGACAAGAACGTGTATCAACCCCTATGCATAGATTACCCCAATGTTACCGCGGGAATCCGCAAGTTGAGTACCAAAACATATATCAAGTGAATCAATAGAACACCCCATTGTCACCACGGGTATCCGCATGCAAGACATCTATGAAGGGTTCTCAAATCCATATAAGTATTCAATCCGGTAACGAAATCTCAAAGGGAAAACTCAATTCATCACAACTAGATGGAGAGGGAAACACATCATATGATCCGACTATATTAACAAAGCCCATGATACTTCAAGATCGTGACATCTCAAGAACACGAGAGAGAGAGATTGAACACATAGCTACTGGTACATACCCTTAGCCCCGAGGGTGGACTACTCCCTCCTCGTCATGGCCTCCGCCGGGATGATGAAGATGGCCACCGAAGATGGATTCCCCTCTCCGGCAGGGTACTGGAACGTCTCCAGATTGGGTTTTCGTTGATACAGAGAGTTGCGGCGGCGGAGCGGAGAGTCTAGGGTTATTTCTGATGGTTTCTATATTTATAGAATTTTTGGGCATCGGTTTCACGCCAAGATGGGCCACGAGGAGGGCACGATACACCAGGGCGCGCCTGGGCCCTCTGGCGCGCCCTAGTGAGTTGTGCCCACCTCGTGGCTCTTTTCCGGTGGTTCTTCTCTCCAATATTGCTTATTTGGTCCAGAAAAAATCACCAAAAGGTTTCGGGCGATTCCGAGGACTTTCATTTTCTGCACAAAAACAACACCACGGTAATCCTGCTGAAAACAGCGTCAGTCCGGGTTAGTTCTAAATAAATCGTATAAAGTGCATCAAAACCATATAAAAGTATTGTAAACATAGGTGAATATGGCATGAATACTTCATAAATTATCGATACGTTGGAGACGTATCAGCATCCCCAAGCTTAATTCCTACTCGTCCTCGAGTAGGTAAATGATAAAAGAACTAATTTATGAAGTGTGAATGCTAGCATAATATAAAATTTTGATCATTGATAATTTTCAGTCAATTTTCTAGCATCATAACCAGCAACTTTTTCTCATAAAAATCATCATGATAGAGTAGCAACCAATTCACATGATATGGTTCAAACAATGAATTCTCTTAAAACTTAACAACCTATGATCTTAGTCACCAAACAATTGCAATTCAACTTATTCTCAACAAAGTCTAAGTAAGAGCTCCACATACTCAATCATCATATAGTCTTCTATGATTGCTAGTACTCAAAGCATATTCTTAGAACAAATGGCATCCATCAAACACAGAGAAAGATAGGGGCTTAATGTTTTGCCTCCCAACTCATTTATCATAGAGATAATTGTTAACAATAATAAATCATGATCAAATATATTTGACTGGATATATATGTTTGGATCTTTCCCCACCACATGATGCTTGCCAACTAATAGACTGAGGTTGGAATAAGAAGTTGACTCAACATGAATAGTAAATAACATGAAAGTAAATAGATTGTCCCTTCGCAGAGGGAAGCAGGGATTTGCAAAGGTGCCAGAGCTCAAAGCTTAAATCAGAGATAAATATAATTTTGGGAGGTGCACCCTTCCTATCAACGTTACGACCAAGAGTTATCAATATCTTCCATGCTAAACACATTAGCGGCGGTTCCCAAGTGGTAAAAGTACAGGTTTACTCCCCCTCCACCAACAAACACACTCCATGGCTAGCCGAATCCACGGGTACCGTCCATACCAACAACATTCCTGGGGGAGTTTTGTTTAATTATTTGTATATATTTTTTGATTTCGGGACTGGGAATCCCTATTACCGCCCCTCTCGTGCAAGGACGAGTGAATAAACACTCATCATGAGAATAACCCGCTTAACATGGAAGATACTGACCGCCCCCTGTTGCTCCATGAGCGGTCCAGGCACACAAAACAGGTGTTCATTTGAAATTTTAGAGGTCGCACATGCAAATTTACTTGGAATGGCAGTGAAATACCATATATAGGTAGGTTTGGTGGACTCTTATGGAAGAAATTTGGCTCAAGGATTTGGATGCACAAGTAGTATCTCTACTTAGTACGAAGTGTTGGCTAGCAAAAGGTTCTAAACAAGCACCACATGTTGGAGGATCCATAACAATATAACTTCTATGCAAATATACACAACCATAACTCATTACGTTGTCTTCCTTGTCCAACTTCAACTAATATGCTCAATTTTGAAAATAATTAATGGGTATTCACAATCATAGAAGATGTCCAAGATAATATATTTGTATGTGAAAGTTCTCTTTCTTATACTAATCATTCACGAATTGCTTGTATGACCAATATTGTGATTGTCAAACTTCAATAGATTTTACCTTATAAACCAGATGTGAAACTACTACTAAGCATAAAGCACAGTAATAATTTCAGATTTATGATATTCAATTCATTCACAATTTACTCATAGGATATAAGTGAAGCACAAGAGTAAACATCAAACTACTCTCAAATGATATAAGTGAAGATCAATGAGTAGGTAAACAATCATGTAGCTGTGTGAGGGCTCTCTCTCAATAAATATTTTCAAATCTGAGTATTTTATTAAACAGCAAGCAAAAGAAAAATATCACTCCAAGAATAGCACGCATCATGTGAACGAATAAAAATTTAGGCTCAACATAGGCTAACCGATAATTGTTGATGAAGAGAGGTGGGATGCGTAGCATCCCCAAGCTTAGATGCTTGAGACTTCTTGAAATATTTACTTGGGGTACCTTGGGCATCCCCAAGCTTGAGCTTTTGTATCTCGTTCAATCCTCCCATATCAGGGTTTCACCTATTCTCAAAAACTTCATCCACACAAAACTCGAAAAGAACTCGTGAGATAGGTTAGTACACATAAGAATAAATCAACACTTCATGTACTGCCAAGACAAGTTGCATAATAATTTTCAAACATCATCTACTGTTTACTATCGTTTCCACAATTTATATCTACCAATATAGGCTATGGAAACTATAGGATAAGTAGATAACAAAACTATGACAGCAATCTGTCCAAACAGAACAGTCTGTAGCAATTTATGAAAACAGTGTACTTATGTAACTCAAACAATTATGAACATTTAGGACATGCTAAATAATTTATATGACAACACTGTGTAAAAATTTCAGAAACTTTCCACGTTCCAGTAAAATATGAAAATTCAAACACTACAGCAAAAGTTTCTGTTTTTACACAGCACACATCAAAACATGCAATGCAAGCATCCTAAGGCAATTCTTGGAAATTTTTATTGAAAAACAAGATTATAAATAAAACCTAACATAAAATAACAAAATATAATGACGATCCAAGAAAAGCACATATTATGTGACGAATAAAAATATAGCTCTAAGTAAGATATACCGATAGTGTTGAAGACGAAAGAGGGGATGCCTTCCGGGGCATCCCCAAGCTTAGGCGCTTGAGTCTTCCTTGGATATTACCTTGGGGGTGCCTTGGGAATCCCCAAGCTTAGGTTCTTGTCACTCCTTATTCTCCTCATATCGGTGTCTCACCCAAAACTTGAAAACTTCAATCACACAAAACTTAACGGAACTTCGTGAGAAGGGTTAGGCTAATAAAGATAAATCATTCACTTAGGTACTATCAAGACAAGATTCATAATTGTTCCCACATGATACCTACTGTATTCTATCATTCACATAATTTATACCACTAAATATAAGCTATGGAAACACTAAAACAAGCAAACTATGCATGCAAAACAGAATCTGCCAAAAACAGAACAGTCTGTGAAGATCTGTAGTATAGCCATACTTCCCTGTCTCTAAAAATTCTGAAAAATTAGGACAACCTGAAGAATTTGTATATGAAGATTTTGTAAAAATTTCAGATCATTAACACGCTCCAGTAAAACATGAAAATTCCTGTACTGGATTCAAAACTTTCTGTTTTGGTTCAGCATCAATTCTACTCATCTTGTGAGTCATCCCAAAGGCTTTACTTGGCACTTTATTGAAATAAAAGGCACAAAACATGATTACTACAGTAGCTTAATCATGTGAACACATCAAAACAGAAAGTAAAAGTGTTGGGTTGTCTCCCAACAAGCGCTTTTCTTTAAAGCCTTTTAGCTAGGCATGATGATTTTAGTGATGCTCACAAAGGAATAGTAATTGAAACATGCAAGAGAGCATCATGAATCTCATGACAAGCACATTTAGGTCTAACCCACTTCCTATGAATAGGGATTTTGTGAGAAAACAATTTATGGGAGCAATAATCAACTAGCATAGGAAGGCAAAACAAGCACAACTTCAAAACTTTGAACACATAGAGAGGAAACTTGATATTATTGCAATTCCTACAAGCATGTGTTCCTCCCTCATAATAATTTTCAGTAGCATCATGAAGGAATTCCACAATATAACTATCACATAAAGCATTATTTTCATGATGCACAGGCATAGAATTTTCATTACTCTCCACATAAGCATATTTCTTTTCATTCATGGTAGTGGGAGCAAACTCAACAAAATAGCTATCATGAGATACTTGATTGACATAACCACTTTGAATATTAAAATCATGATGACAAGTTTCATGGTTACTATCACTCTTTATAGCATACATGTCATCATCATAATCATCATAGATAAGAGGCATGCCATCATCATAATAAATTTGCTCATCAAAACTTGGGGGACTAAAAATATCATCTTCATCAAACATAGCATCCCCAAGCTTGTGGCTTTGCATATCATTAGCATCATGGATATTTAGAGAATTCATACTAGCAACATTGCAATCATGCTCATCATTCAAGGAATTCTCATCAAGTATTTTCATAATTTCTTCCTCTACCAATTGAGCACAATTTTCTGAATCACGGGCTAGACTTTGTAATAGTATAGTGATGTCTACTACGCAACTTTATTCTTGTAGACTTTGTTGGGCCTCCAAGCGTAGAGTTTTTTGTAGGACAGTAGCAATTTCCCCTCAAGTGGATGACCTAAGGTTTATCAATCCATGGGAGGTGTAGGATGAAGATGGTCTCTCTCAAACAAGCCTGCAATCAAATACAAGAAATCTCTTGTGTCCCCAACACACCCAATACAAAGGCAAATTGTATAGGTCCACTAGTTCGGCGAAGAGATGGTGATACAAGTGCAATATGGATGGTAGATAAAGGTTTTTGTAATATGAAAATATAAAAACAGCAAGGTAGCAAGTAACAAAATTGAGCACAAATGGTATTGCAATGCTTGAAAAAAGGGCCTAGGGTCCGTACTTTCGCTAGTGCAATCTCTCAACAATGCTAATATAATTGGATCATATAACCATCCCTCAACGTGCAACGAAGAATCACTCCAAAGTTCTTATCTAGCGGAGAACATAAGAAGAAATTGCTTGTAGGGTACGAAACCACCTTAAAGTTATTATTTCCGATCGATCTATTCAAGTGTTCGTACTAAGATAACATCAAGTTATCCTTCCCGTTCGATCTATCTAAGAGTTCGTACTAGAATAACACCATATGATACGCATCAACCAACTCTAGTGTCACCTATATACTCCAATGTCACCACAAGTATCCATGAGTTAATTATAAGATAAGCATGAAACAATTTCAGATTCATAATACTCAATCCACACAAAGAACCTCAAAGAGTGCCCCAAGATTTCTATCGGGGAAAGTAGGACAAGAACGTGTATCAACCCCTATGCATAGATTACCCCAATGTCACCGCGGGAATCCTCAAGTTGAGTACCAAAACATATATCAAGTGAATCAATAGAACACCCCATTGTCACCACGGGTATCCGCATGCAAGACATATATGAAGTGTTCTCAAATCCATATATGTATTCAATCCGGTAACGAAATCTCAAAGGGAAAACTTAATTCATCACAACTGGATGGAGAGGGAAACACATCATATGATCCGACTATATTAACAAAGCCCATGATACATCAACATCGTGACATCTCAAGAACACAAGAGAGAGAGATTGAACACATAGCTACAGGTACCTACCCTCAGCCCCGAGGGTGGACTACTCCCTCCTCGTCATGGCCTCCGCTGGGATGATGAAGATAGCCACCGGAGATGGATTCCCCTCTCCGGCAAGGTACTGGAACGTCTCCAGATTGTTTTTTCGTTGATACAGAGAGTTGCGGCGGCGAAGCGGAGAGTCTAGGGTTATTTTTGATGGTTTCTATATTTATAGGATTTTTGGGCGCCGGTTTCACGCCAAGATGGGCCACGAGGAGGGCACGATACACCAGGGCGCGCCTGGGCCCTCTGGCGCGCCATGGTGGGTTGTGCCCACCTCGTGGCTCTTCTCCGGTGGTTCTTCGCCCCAATATTTTTTATTTGGTCCAGAAAAAATCACCAAAAAGTTTCGGGCGATTCCGAGGACTTTCATTTTCTGCACAAAAACACCACCACGGTAATCCTGCTGAAAACAGTGTCAGTCCGGGTTAGTTCTAAATAAATCATATAAAGTGCATCAAAACCATATAAAAGTATTGTAAACATAGGTCAATATGGCATGAATACTTCATAAATTATCGATACATTGGAGACGTATCATATAGCGGACTCCTTCTAACTTGACCAACAAGGGATAAAAGTAGCATACTTAAAACAAACAAAACAAGAGATGTGCTTGTTACGAATCGAAGTGGGGGATGTGTCCAAATAACATCTTGACCGACACGGGTCCTCCATCAAGAACCAATTGTCATACCGCAGGCCCTATCCGTCGTGCGGGGTTGCGTCGATAACTAAGATTATAATAATCAGACAAGAGCTTTGAGTTTTCAATGACTACACCTTTTGAATCCCCAAGGATTGGATCCATGTTACCGTACTAAACCCTTCTGTCACTGGTGTTCAGAATAACACTTCACGTTCTCCTTGCTCCTAGCCTCACCGTTACTCGCTCTCCATGATCCTGGGTAGCTGCAGGGATGAAGAACGCGGACAAGACAAGAGACATCTACGAAACAATTGTATGTCACAAATACGTGACGTTAATTTAAAGCCCTTCCATTTATACCCACAACAAATACAGAGGGTTGAAAGGCCTATGCCTCAACTCATACCTTGACGAACTATTCACACATGGATATCAAATTGCGAGAACAAAAAACACATCGTGAGGATTGATACGTCTCCAACGTATCTACTTTTCCTCACCCTTTTGCCCTTGTTTTGGACTCTAATTTGCATGATTTGAATGAAACTAACCCGGACTGACGCTGTTTTCAGCAGAACTACCATGGTGTTGTTTTTGTGCAGAAATAAAAGTTCTCAGAATAGAACGAAACTTTTTGGAGAATTATTTCAGAATATATGTGAATTATTGGAGCCAAAATCCACCGAAGAGGGGGCCCAGGGTGGCCAGCACCAACCAGGGCGCGCCAGGCCCCCTGGGCGCGCCCTGCTGGGTTGTGCCCACCTCGTGGCCCCACTGACCCTAATTCCGCCACTATAAATTCCTATTTTCGGAGAAAAAAATCAGAGAGAAAGTTTCACCGCGTTTTGCGATACGGAGCCGCCGCCACCTCCTGTTCTTCATCGGGAGGCCAGATCTGGAGCCCGTTTGGGGCTCCGGAGAGGGGAATCTTCGGTCTTCGTCATCACCAACCTTTCTCCATCGCCAATTCCATGATGCTCCCCACCGGGAGTGAGTAATTCCTTCGTAGGCTTGCTGGTCGGTGAGGAGTTGGATGAGATTCATCATGTAATCGAGTTAGTTTTGTTAGGGCTTGATCCCTAGTATCCATTATGTTCTGAGATTGATGTTGCTATGACTTTGCTATGCCTAATGCTTGTCACTAGGGCCCGAGTGCCATGATTTCAGATCTGAACCGTTTATGTTATCATCTCTATATCTATGTTCTTGATCCGATCTTGCCTAGTCATATGCACCTATTACGTGTTATGATTCGTCAACCCCATAGTGACAATATTTGGGATACTTCGCGGTGATGACCGTAGTTTGAGGAGTTCATGTATTCACCATGTGTTAATGCTTTGTTCCAGTTCTCTATTAAAAGGAGGCCTTAATATCCCTTAGTTTCCTTATGGACCCCACTGCCACGGGAGGGTAGGACCAAAGATGTCATGCAAGTTCTTTTCCATAAGCACGTATGACTATTTACGGAATACATGCCTACATTACATTGATGAACTGAGCTAGTTTTGTATCGCCCTAGGTTATGACTGTTACATGACGAATATCATCCAACGAGTTACCGATCCAGTCCCTACGAGCTTTCCACTTATTGTTCTTGCTAAGTTACTATTGCTGCTGTTGCTGTCCCAACTGCTACAAAACTATTGCTACTACTATTACCGCTACTGTTACTGTCACTACTGCTATCAAACTATCATACTACTCTGCTACTGATCACTTTGCTGCAGATATTTAATCTCCAGGTGTGGTTGAATTGATAACTCAACTGCTAATACCCTCAAGTATTCTTTGGCTCCCCTTGTGTCGAATCTATAAATTTGGGTTGAATACTCTACCCTCGAAAATTGTTGCGATCCCCTATACTTGTGGGTTATCAAGACCTTTTTCTGGCGCCGTTGCCGGGGAACATAGCTATATTTGTGGAGGCACTTGGGATTTATATCAATTTATCACTATGAAGAATCTGAAGGACCCAAAGACTAAGATTTTTTCCTCTAAGACGAGGGGAGGTAAGGAACTGCCATCTAGCTCTGCACTTGATTCACCTTCTGTTATGAGTAAGCTTGCAACACCACCACATGCTAGTAATCCTGATATGTCGCAAGTTATTGATGATGCTACCTTTGCTATGAATGATGCTAGTACCATGTTTGATGATAATGTGTGCAGGAGATATGCCCTAGAGGCAACAATAAATGATATTATTTATCTCCAAGTTCATAATTATGTTTATGTCCCATGCTATAACTGCTATGGTTCTCGAGTCTACAATAACCACGAGGCTAGAAGGAAGACTCATATGCACGTGTGGTATAATAAACGGTAAAATGTATTCCTAGTCTTGCCTCTAAGACTGGCTCAAGTATTGCATGATGATCCTGTTTTCCTGATCATGGGCATGGCTATGCCGGCAACTTTGAGGGCACAATGTTAGCAGAACATTTGTGTTGAATCGACCCGAATTGATGTTATGCTATGAGATTCATTCTTCACAAGTTAATGGTTAATAACACAGAGATGGTTAACGTTTGCATGATTCCTTAGACCATGAGAGTATCGAGTTTCTTCATGCTTGCTTCATGAACTTTGGGGTTTGTTAAACGTCATCTGTAAATGGGTGGCTATTACGGCGGCTTACGGGTTCATGGAAAAGTATGTCAAGTAACTTGATATCTCAAGATTGGGATTTGCTCCTCCGACGATGGAGAGATATCTCTGGGCCTTCTCGGTGTTACGGTATCCATCATCGTCTGGCCAGACACTTTGTGATTTGATCACGGGGATGCCGGAACACGGAACGAGAAAAGAGAACAATACCGGTAACGAGGTAACTGGCATAGTGGACAAGGTGTTGATCCACAGGGATGCCAACATGTCTCACCTCGGGTATTTGTAACATATCGCGAAGCAACAGGAATAGCACTCGGCAACTGGAGGTTCACTCGAATATTCATTCGTGTGGGTATATAGGTCAATATGGGTGTCCACGGCTCCGATGTTGATCATTGATCGGAAGGGATTCCGGGTCATGTCTATACTTCACTGAACCTATAGGGTCACACGCTTAAGGGTCATCTATCTGTTGAATACTAGACAGGGAGTCTGAGAGAAATTCACCGGAAAAGTTTCGGAGACAACGGAAGAGTTCCGGAGAGAGAACACCGGAAGAGTTTCGGTAAAACCGAAAAGTTGTTTCGGAGTGTACCATTAAGTCAAATTGGTTTCGGCACATTCCTGGAAATTATTGGAGGGTACCAGAATTGTTCCGGTAACTTCTGAGATTTTTCAGAGACAAAAACCAGAAATGTTCCGGACTGCCGGAACCGCTTTAGTTGCTTTTCATAGATGAAAATCACTAAACCAAAAAGTTGTTTCGGAGTACACCATTAAGTAAAATTGGTTTCGGCACACGCCTGATAATTCTTGGAGGGTGCCAGAATCTTTCTGGAAACTTCTGGGAATTTTCCGGAAGAAAAACCGGAAATGTTCCGGAGCTGCCGGAACCGCTTTGTTTGCTTTTCGCAGATGAAAATCACTAATCCGGAATTGTTTTGGAACGCGTCAAAAATTATTTTAGTGGGTACTGGAAATGTTCTAAGCCCACATAAATATTTTCGGTTCGAACGGACGCTGAAAAATGTCGTCGTGAATAGTGAAATCAGCTTTATGGTTACTTTTTGGAAAGCCACCTTTTTGGGCTTTTGCTCCAAAATATCTTGGAGATGACATGGATGGATGTGGCTGAAATTTCAGCCCCTCCACCCCTCCTTCTCCTATAAATAGAGGTGGAGGGGGCAGCCCAAAACTCACTCTTTCTCAACATACACAAGCCATGCATGATCTGGCCTTCTCTCTCCCTCCCAGCGAAATAGTTTCGTAAAGCCGAAAGGCTGTCTGGGTTCCGGTGGGAACTAGTTCTGGACGGCGAAGCCCTGCTGGATAGATGACACCGTATGTGTGCAACTCTGTAGAGAGATCGTAGTTTCGGTCTTAGTTCGATGAGTGCCTCCCGAAGGGCTGTCCGAGTGACCGTCCGAGTTTCGAAGGTCCTCCCGAAGGGCTGTCGGCGACACCGTCCGGGGGACTGTCCGACCGCCTCCCGGAGGGCTGTCCGAGGGGCAGATGAGGGTATACATCCTCGCGGTTGGGAGGTTGTAAATCCTAGCTACGGGGATCTGCACCGCCGATCGTCATCGACTCTACTTCCGCTACGCTACGAGTCGGTAAAGAAAAAGATGAAACCTTGTATGCAGTCTCCATAGTGGTCCTGGGCTGGTGCGTAGGTCGGAATTTTTTTGTTTTCTGCTGCGTTACCCTACAGTGGTATCAGAGCCGTGCTATGCGTAGATGCAGGTTGCGATCTAGAATACATAGAGATGTATGGGTGTTGCACAATATAATTAGGTAGCAGATGAGTTCTATTACTGAAAATTATTTGTGCGGGTAGCAGATGAAATCTGTTACCCGATGTTCTTGTTGCTTCCCTGGGTTTTGCATATTTCTGATCTTGATAACAGCATGGTGGAGTTTCAATGTTCTGGCAATCCGCGATCCTGATTGATCAATGAAGTGCTAACAGTTCATTGAATTCCACTGTAGTTAAAAAGAAAGATGAGATTTCGCAGATGAAAGGGCAATGCAGATATGATCTGCACGGGGGTCATGCGTATGACGAAGTTCAGTATGGGGCTCGAGATTTTATTATCTCGTGTTTCATACACCCCGCAACGTTAATCTAGCAACTTGAATTATCATACTTGATGATGGACGTTGGTAGCTTCGGTTTGTTTCGAAACCTTAGAAGCCACGAAAAACAAGTTTTTGCATGAACCGATTAGAGGCGTCTAACTTGGTTTTGCATGTGCATGTGATGTGGTATAGCAGTGCTCATAATAATTTGATTATGTATGAGATGACTATATAATGTAAATTGATTAACATGACCTGCGTGTCATGATTCGGCATGATGGCTGGAGCCATATGATTGTCACTTTAAATGACCTGTGTGTCAACCTTGTTGTAATGCATTATTTTATTAGCTATAGAGATAGAAATATTATCTGGTGCATTGACAAGGTGGTGGCAATCTTCGCAAAGGTGAACACCGACGCGAATGCCGAAGACGAAGAAATGAAAGACTTCTCCGTCAGAAAGGGCTATACCATATCATGCTATTATGAATTGCCTGAGATGTTTATCCCTTATGATGCACCCTTCTTGATTGCGCGGTAGTCGCTTTTTATTAGGGTGATCTCTCACAAAAATATCAAGTTGTTAGTGTTCTCCCAAGTGTAGCACCGTCACGGCACCTAACTTTTCGGGGTACGACATGTACACATGAGCACGAACGATTAGAAAAGTGTGAGGCGGGTGAGGTCAGACCTCGCAGCAAGATCACTTGGTTGATTTGACGTTCAGGCAGGACAGTCCTGAGCTCGGAACACACGCATCAAAAGATGGACAAGAGTCACATAGAGATGTGATTGGCAAGTTGGCCTACCGATTGAAATTCACGTCATCAGTGATGCACCCGTCAATGACGTCGAATTGAAACGCGGATCTTGAATCGCTCACAATCAATTATGAGAGATATTGATTTGAGTGGGAGCGCACTGTAGAATTAACTTGTTTAATTCTCAGTGCAATTAATTTTGAACACTGTCTAAGTGTGGTTTGCAAAATAGTTGTAGAATAATTGCTCGCGTTGCCACCTTACCTGTTAAAATTGAATAGCTATTAAATATCTGGTTAAAACTTTACGGTTGGTAACGTAATGTGAGGATTGTCCTCAAGAGTGTCGAGAAGGACTTTGTCCTATCGCATGCTTTCGGTATTCTCCCGTTAATGCTATGGATCATGGGACGGACTCTCGTCCTTCGATCCAAAAGCTAAAATTCCGTTACGGTCAAGTGATATATGTTTGCTTTCATGAGACCCGAACTTCAAAAGTTTGGATAGTTATGTGATATTCATGGAATCTGAAAATCTTTTTCAGAGACAGACAATGGCAAAAAGATATGAGATATCCAAAGAAATGTTTGTTTGCAAAACATTAGTAAAGTGTTTACTATACATTGGACTGATAAAAAAGGGATCCAGAAGAACGCCTGTCATATGATATGAAGGTGAATAAAACAACAACTTAAAGAGAAAGGAAGTGTCCGAAGGGTGTTAGTGAAACTTTTCACGCCTAGGAAGTCCGGGGCTAACGCCACTCTTAAGTTGGGTGCTTCTTCTGAGAGTAGGAGAAATACTGAAAGTTAAACTGTTAGAAGTATAAAGGCAAAAAGAAAGAAGACTGGAATATCCAGCTCATGTATGAATGTCATACAAGTTTTTGATGTATAGAAGGCTGGTCAAAGATATAGTTCTTGGGAATTATGGTTAAACATGTTAATCACTGATTCTTGGGTATTGTGAGTTAATCACAAAGATACCCGCTCGATTGCATTCTATTGCGACTCGATGTAAGAACTACTATGGCCTAAAAAACTAGCCAGGAATGAGGTTAAGATACACACAGGGAACATAGTAAATGTTACTATACCTTCCATCGGTGTATTCCCTATGTATTTACTTTCATAATTCATTTTAGAGTTTCACACTCTAGCCCTTTTGCATAAGGTATCTTGCAAGAAGGTTGTTCATAAGAGAACCTTTTATGTTCGGTGTTATGAATAACATAAGGGCCATACTTTCATTATGAATGAGATGTATGTTATGAATAATGATAATAATATATTACCTCTGTGTTTACTTTCATAATTCATTTTAGAGTTTCATACACTCTAGCCCATTGCACAATGTTTGTTGCAAAAGGGTTATTCATAAAAGAACAATTGTTGTTCAGTATTATGAATAACATGAAGGGCCATGCTTCCATCCAAGATGGGATGTATGTTATGAATATTGATGGTAATATGATACATCCATAACACTGACGCTAAATGTCGCAAGACTAAGAGAATACCACACATGTGTGGCACTGCATTTGGTCACATTGGAGGAACCCGCAGGGAAAATTCCATTATGATGGATTTTGAAGTCGTTTGATTTTGAATCATCTGACACTTACAACTTTCCTCCGAAAAGTGAAGTGACTGAAATACCGTTCACATGCCATAAGGAACGAGCAACAAACTTATTGGTGATCATACATTTTGATGTGTGTAGTTCAATAAATGTTGTTACAAGTAGTGGATTTATCTCTCTTCAGAAATGACTCAAGTAGATATATGGATATTTACTTGATGAGACACAAGTCTGGATCTTTTGAAATCATTCAAAAGGTTTTTCAAAAATGAAGTAGAAGTTAATGTAACAAGAAAATTATGTTTCTGCAAATTGATTGCGGAAAGGAATAATTGAGTTACAAGTTTAGCGAATGTCTGATGAGTTGTGAAAGGGGTTTCATAACTTGCACCTCCCAGAACACCACTGCAAGTGAAAAGTCCGTGAAGATGTAATCGAACCATTTATGACATGGTAAGATCAAATATGACATAAATAAATTTGCCATGATCCCTTTTAAAGTGATGCTTTAGAGACTGCGGCTTTTACACTGAAAAGAGCTCCATCGGGTCTGTTGAAATGATGTCATGGTATGGTACGCCCAACCATGTTATATCTTTTCTTAACATTTGGAATATGGGGCTTGTGTAAAAGGTTACAAACCTATTCCAAATCAGACAAGTGCTGCTTTGTAGGTTATCCCAAGTCATTGGGTATTCCCCCACCACTATACCGAGGCAAAGGATTTTGCCACAAAACGGTATGCTTTTAAAGAGAATAGTTCTTACAAAAGGTGAGTGGGAGGACAGTGCAAACTCGACGAGATAACCAGTATCTTCGTCATCAGGTCAAAGGAAAGGAACCTTGGAAGTGATTCCGGAGTTTCCTACTGCGACTGATACGGAAGTCTCTACAATAAAATGTATGGACTTCGGTCGAACTTGCAGCTGAACCACGTAGGCAAGGCTCGTGCAAACCTCTCAGGTGCACAAACGAGATATTGTTGTTGGACAACAGTATACCTACGATACACAAGGAAGCGGTGATGGGCCCTGACTCCGGAATTGGCTAAATGCCAATACAATCCGAGATAGTTTCCATATAAATGTTTCAAGATTAAAATCTTGATACACCTTTCGGAAGGCTTAGAGTCTAACGAATATTTATGAAACTATTAACTAATGTGGATAAAATGTTTTATCCATAAAGATCGACTTGTTGCAATAACAAGTTCAAGGAGTTGACTACGATGAGGTTGTTTCACCGTAGCGATGCTTAAAGTCGGTTCTGGTTGAACTAGCAATTAATACATATTTCAATCATGAGATATGAAACATGGATGACGAAAGAATTTCTATGAAATGGTAAAAACAAACTAGGATTTGTATGTGATACAGTCCAAAGTATTTTGTCGATCCAAAGGATGCTGGTGAGTATGCAAACTTCAGAGTTCCAGCAATGGACTGAAGAGAGCAAAATGGAGTTGGAATCTTCGTTTTGATGAAATGATCAAAAGAGTTTGATTTCATCAATGGATAATGAAGATGCTTGTGTTTTCAAGAAAGTAAGTGGGAGCATAATAATATTTCTAAAAACCTTGTGTGCTTGACACATTGTTAATTGGAAATAAATTTCTTGACACGAATTAGGACTTCATTTGAAAAATAGTTTTCAATGAAGTGCTTGGGCTAAATAGCCTTGCTATTAGGCATAATGATCTATGGAGATAGATTTGCCTAATGGGGCTAAGCAAAAATACATATTAACAAGATGCTAAAACCTTTTAGAACTAAAACCGCCAAGGAGTGATTCTTGCCAAAGTCACATGGAAAGAGTTTTGTAAGACTCGGTGTCCCAAAACACTGATGAGCAAAATACATGATGGAGATTCCACACACTCTTGTGTTTGGATTAATCATGTATTCCATGGTATGTAAAACAACCAGATATGTCCGATACTCCCAAACTATTGCGAGAATAGATACCAAAGTGATCAAAGTACTGATCATAGGACAACAGTGAAAAATGTCATTGAGTACTAAAGTAGCACTGATGACATGTTTTCTCGCAAGCAGAGATTATGAAGTGCTCGTTGTAAGTAATTACATCGATACAGTCTTCATCAATGCTCCATGAGATTTTCGATTTAATTTAAGGTTTTGTGTAATACACAATACGGTGGCACGGTAAGTTGGAATTGTTCTAAACAGGTTACTGTGGCTAATTCTATAACAAAGGCTAAGTATGTTGACGTTTTGGAAGCAACAAAGAAGATGTTGAATCATATAGTTCATTCATGAACTTAGTATGGTTCCAAGATGGCTTTGGTCAATGGGACACTATTGCAGATAGTTGCTCCATTGCTCAGTCTGAGGAATCAAGGTTTGACCTGTGATTCACATATATACAAAGCCAAGTCCACACAAAATATGAATTTTGTGAAAGCGTGAAAACGCGAGGATATGCAAAGGTACACACGGAGCTGAAGTTGTCAGATCCGTTGGACATCAGGCTATACCACAAGCGAAGCATTTTTTACACCAGTATACCATAGGTGTAAAGTGCATTAGCATTGACTAGATTATTGACTCTAGTGCAAGTGAGAGTCTGTAGGAGATATGCCCTAGAGGCAATAATAAATGATATTATTTATCTCCAAGTTCATAATTATGTTTATGTCCCATGCTATAACTGCTATGGTTCTCGAGTCTACAATAACCACGAGGCTCGAAGGAAGACTCATATGCACGTGTGGTATAATAAACGGTAAAATGTATTCCTAGTCTTGCCTCTAAGACTGGCTCAAGTATTGCATGATGATCCTGTTTTCCTGATCATGGGCATGGCTACGCCGGCAACTTTGAGGGCACAATGTTAGCAGAACATTTGTGTTGAATCGACCCGAATTGATGTTATGCTATGAGATTCATTCGTCACAAGTTAATGGTTAATAACACAGAGATGGTTAACGTTTGCATGATTCCTTAGACCATGAGAGTATCGAGTTTCTTCATGCTTGCTTCATGAAATTTGGGGTTTGTCAAACGTCATCCGTAAATGGGTGGCTATTACGGCGGCTTACGGGTTCATGGAAAAGTATGTCAAGTAACTTGATAGCTCAAGATTGGGATTTGCTCCTCCGACGATGGAGAGATATCTCTGGGCCCTCTCGGTGTTACGGTATCCATCATCGTCTGGCCAGACACTTTGTGATTTGATCACGGGGATGCCGGAACACGGAACGAGAAAAGAGAACAATACCGGTAACGAGGTAACTGGCATAGTGGACAAGGTGTTGATCCACAGGGATGCCAACATGTCTCACCTCGGGTATTTGTAACATATCGCGAAGCAACAGGAATAGCACTCGGCAACTGGAGGTTAACTCGAATATTCATTCGTGTGGGTATCGGGGTCAATATGGGTGTCCACGGCTCCGATGTTGATCATTGATCGGAAGGGATTCCGGGTCATGTCTATACTTCACCGAACCTATAGGGTCACACGCTTAAGGGTCATCTATCTGTTGAATACTAGACAGGGAGTCTGAGAGAAATTCACCGGAAAAGTTTTGGAGACAACGGAAGAGTTCCGGAGAGAGAACACCGGAAGAGTTTCGGTAAAACCGAAAAGTTGTTTCGGAGTGTACCATTAAGTCAAATTGGTTTCGGTACATGCCTGGAAATTATTGGAGGGTACCAGAATTGTTCCGGTAACTTCTGAGATTTTTCAGAGACAAAAACCGGAAATGTTCCGGACTGCCGGAACCGCTTTAGTTGCTTTTCACAGATGAAAATCACTAAACCGAAAAGTTGTTTCAGAGTACACCATTAAGTCAAATTGGTTTCGGCACACGCCTGATAATTCTTGGAGGGTGCCAGAATCATTCTGGAAACTTCTGGGAATTTTCCGGAAGAAAAACCGGAAATGTTCCGGAGCTGCCGGAACCGCTTTGTTTGCTTTTCGCAGATGAAAATCACTAATCCGGAATTGTTTTGGAACACGTCGAAAATTATTTTAGTGGGTACTGGAAATGTTCTAAGCCCACATAAATATTTTCGGTTCGAACGGACGCTGAAAAATGTCGTCGTGAATAGTGAAATCAGCTTTATGGTTACTTTTTGGAAAGCCACCTTTTTGGGCTTTTGCTCCAAAATATCTTGGAGATGACATGGATGGATGTGGCTGAAATTTCAGCCCCTTCACCCTCCTTCTCCTATAATTAGAGGTGGAGGGGGCAGCCCAAAACTCACTCTTTCTCAACATACACAAGCCATGCATGATCTGGCCTTCTCTCTCCCTCCCAGCGAAATAGTTTCGTAGAGCCGAAAGGCTGTCTGGGTTCCGGTGGGAACTAGTTCTGGACGGCGAAGCCCTGCCGGATAGATGACACCGTATGTGTGCAACTCTGTAGAGAGATCGTAGTTTCGGTCTTAGTTCGAGAGTGCCTCCCGAAGGGCTGTCCGAGTGACCGTCCGAGTTTCGAAGGTCTTCCCGAAGGGCTGTCCACGACACCGTCCGGGGGACTGTCCGACCGCCTACCGGAGGGCTGTCCGAGGGGCAGATGAGGGTATACATCCTCGCGGTTGGGAGGTTGTAAATCCTAGCTGCGGGGATCTGCACCGCCGATCGTCATCGACTCTACTTCCGCTGCGCTACGAGTCGGTAACGAAAAAGATCAAACCTTGTATGCAGTCTCCATAGTGGTCCTGGGCTGGTGCGTAGGTCGGAATTTTTTTGTTTTCTGCTGCGTTACCCTACAATGTGCCACTAGGAAAATTTCTTGATGAACAAATTGCTTGAGCTAAAGAGAATGAAACTACTGAAATTGATGAAGCTTTTGAAACTGATGATGCACATGAAACACCTATTAGTCCTAGCTTTCCTAAGTTTGAAATGCCTAAGATACCTGAAGGTTATGTTATGGACGAAGAGATAACTAGAGAAATTCTTTCTTGCAAGGATAGAAACGATCTTAAGAAATTGCTACGCAAGTATAAGGAAAAGACTTTAAATGCTAGAATGAAATGTGATCCTAAGTTTGCTACTTCACCTATCTTTGTTACCGATAAGGATTATGAATTCTCTGTCGACCCAAAGTTAATTACTTTGGTTGAATCTGATCCTTTCCATGGCTATGAAACTGAAATTGTAGTGGCACACCTTACTAAGCTGAATGATATAGCCACCCTATTTGCTCATGATGAGAAGATTCGCTACTATTATATCCTTAAGTTATTTCCGTTCTCATTAAAGGGTGATGCTAAGACATGGTACAATACTCTTACTCCTGGTTGTGTGCGTAGTCCGCATGATATGATTTACTGCTTCTCTGAAAATTTTTTTCCTGCTCATAAGAAACAAGCTGCCTTACAGGAAATATTTAACTTTGTGCAAATTGAAGAAGAGAGTCTCCCACAAGCTTGGGGGAGGTTTCTCCAATTGCTTAATGCTTTGCCTGATCATACTCTCAAGAAGAATGAAATACTTGATATCTTTTATAATGGACTAACCGATGCTTCTAGGGACTTCCTAGATAGTTGTGCTGGTTGTGTTTTCCGGGAACGAACTGTTAAACAAGCTCAGGAATTATTGAATAATATATTGAAAAATTATGATGATTGGACTCTTCCTGAACCACCGCCTAAGCCCACTCTGAAGAAGAGGGGTATCTTATTTCTCAGTCCTGAAGATATGCAAGAGGCAAAGAAATCTATGAAGGAAAAACGTATTAAAGCTGAGGATGTTAAGAATTTGCCACCTATTGAAGAAATACATGGCCTTGACACACCACCACCTCCACAGGTGGTAGAGGTAAATTCTTTATTAAAGTTTAATGAAAGTGACATTCCTCACAATAAACCTCCTAGTCAATGCTTATATGAGTTTGACAACTATATTATGAAGCAAGATTATTTCAATGCCCATGTTCTGAAACAATTGAAATACAATTCTGATATGATTGCTCGCTTGAGTGACTTGCTATTTAGAATCAGTAATGATGTTAGAGGTGTAGGAAAGCATGCCTCTATGGTTCAAACTCAGCTAGGACAAGTTGCTAAGTCTCAAAAAGAATTACTTGATGAAATGAATAATAATATGCATGATTTTGCTGCTAGAGTAGTAACTAGAGGAGGTAGAATGACCCAATAACCACTTTATCCTGAGTGTCATCCTAAAAGAATTGAACAAGATTCTCAAAGAATTAATCTTGATGCACCTAGCCCTTCTAAGAAGAAAAAGAGAAAGAAAAATGGTAGGACTTTGCATACCTCTAGTGAACCTGAGACACAAAAACCTCCTGATAGTAAGGATGTCTCTATTTCTGATGCTGAAACTCAATCTGGTAATGAACATTCACCTAGTTATAATGAAAATGATAATGATGATGTTCACGATGATGCTCAACCTAGTAATGATATAGAACCAGATAATGATGTTGAAATAGAGCCTGCTCCTGATCTTGATAACCCACAACCTAAAAATAAACGGTATGATAAAATAGACTTTGTGGCTAGGAAACATGGTAAAGAAAGAGAGCCATGGGTTCAGAAACCCATGCCATTTCCACCTAAGCCATCTAAGAAAAAGGATGATGAAGAATTTCAGCGCTTTGCTGAAATGATTAGGCCAGTCTTTTTGCGTACATGCTTAACTGATATCTTGAAGATGGCCCCTTATGCAAAGTATATGAAAGACATCATCACAAATAAAAGAAAGATACCTGAAGCTAAAATCTCCACCATGCTTGATAATTATTCTTTTAAGGATGGAGTACCTAAAAAACTCGGAGATCCTGGAATACCAACTATACCTTGCTCCATTAAGAGAAACTATGTCAAAACTGCTTTGTGTGACTTAGGAGCTGGTGTTAGTGTTATGCCTTTCTCCTTATATAAAAGACTTGATTTGAATAAACTCACACCTACTGAGATATCATTGCAAATGGCTGACAAATCAACTGCCATACCTATCGGTATCTGTGAGGATGTACCCGTTGTTGTTGCAAATGTTACTATCTTAACGGACTTTGTTATTCTTGAGATGCCCGAGGACGACAACATGTCGATTATCCTTGGTAGACCCTTTTTGAATACTGCAGGGGCTGTTATTGATTGCAATAAAAGCAAAGTCACTTTTCATATCAATGGTAATGAGCATACGGTGCACTTTTCGAAGAAACAATTCCAAGTGAATGGTATAAATGTTATTGAAGAATCTCCGACCATTACTATTGGAAGTTTTCAATTACCTCTCCCTACTGCCAAAAAGAAATATGATATACTTATTGTTGGGGATATGCATATCCCCATTGAGGTAACTTAGTGTTTTACGAAAGTTCTTCGGTTTCATGCTAATCGGAAGTGGTTGTTAATAAGACTTGATCAACCTTATTAATGAATCATTTTTGAGAGGTATGACGTCGATGAATCTAGTAAGCACAACTCTCTGCTCCCACCTTTTATTTTCTATTTTAGTTAGTCAAATAAAATAAAATGTCATGCTTATCCTGTTTTCTGTTTTCCCGTGCAATAAAGAAATGACCCAAAAAAAAAATTCTCAGAATACCCTGAAAATTTAACACGATTTTTTTCGGAATATTTCTGAATTTATGGTGCAAATAATACCAGAGGGGGGGGGGGTGCACCTGGTGCCCACAAGACACCAGGGCGCGCCAGCAACCCCAGGCGCGCCCTGGTGGGTTGTGGCCCCCACGTGGCCCCCCTCACTTATCTCTTTAGCCCACTTCATCACCTACCTCCAGAAAAAAATCACCACAACCTCCATTTTCGTGTTCTTGCTCTCAAACCCGCGGATTTCGATCTCTTTGCTCGAAGCTCCGTTTCTGAAACTGTTTGGAGGGATTGCTACTTGGTATGTGACTCCTCCATTGCTCCAATTAGTTTTTGTTTTAGTGGGTTATTTTTAGAGTAATTAGCTACTCTTGGTGCTGCTGTAGATGAGCTTGCATGTTGAATTCTTAGAGTTCTTAGTAGTTTGAATGCTCAATATGGCCTCTATGCATGCTTGGGAATAGTTGCTAACAATCTTACAAAGTTTTGTTGACAATTTTTTGTGGACTAATTTTTTTTTTTCAGAATTTTTATAGGAATAAAATGCAATTCTTTAGGAGTTCTTCGAGGAGGAGATCCTCGGAAGCCTCATCGAGTGGAAGCTCAGTTCGACGGTCTTATGTTGAACCAAGCGAAAGCTCGATGCGAGATGCCGCCACCAAATCATGCTTGTGGCCTTGCGACAAGTTCATGGAAGGTGCAAGTATTAAGGAGGAATTTGATCAATTTATTCACAATACAGAGCTTGCTCCCTTCATCGCAGATAAGTGCCCCCAACACCTCGAACTCACGAAAACCTTCACAAAGAAATTTAAATATTTTCCTCGAGAGTCTAGAGTTTCATTCAACCTGTACGATCATTCCTTTACCATGCCGTTAGAAATGTTTAGCGAAGCATGCAAACTTCCATATGGGGGTTCCCTCGATGAACCAACAAAAGCTAAGTACGAATCATTTTTAGTTAATCTTTGCTTTGGTGAAGATAGGGGGGTAACACAAGGGAGAATTAACAGCATCCATTTTCCATCATTACAATAATTTGCGCTCTTTAACGGCAAATGTATCGTAGGCAAACAAGATTGTATCACACTGTGTGCTCATGATTTGAGTCTCTTACACACTGCCATAACTGGGAATAAGGATTATAGTCTTGGTGCAATTGTTGCACGGAGGTTGCAGCTCAATGCTGCTAGTGGTAATTTTTATGGAGGAATCTATGCCTCCCGTGTAGCTGAGAGATTAAATGTTTCACCATGGCCTAACAACCCCATCCTACCTACTCAGTATTTGGACTTTGATGCCATGAAGCGTCATAAGTTCCTTACGGGTACGACCACCAACTACACCTATAACTTGAGATTTAATAAAAAAACCGTTGTGCCTGTTGCTTTGCCTGCTCATGCTCTCTTTGATTTTCACACTAGGGGAAGATATTATGTCCTTGAGAGCGAAGCCCATGTGTACAACGCGGAGGTTGAAGCTGCCAGGAGGGCCGCGGAGTCTGCTCCGAGGGCCTCAATGAGCCATCGCCCAGATTATTATTCATACGGATGGTGATTACCAAGCTAGGCCAAAAGCCTAAGCTTGGGGGAGTACGTATTTCCACCGACATTACATTCATGTACACACATTTCATTCCAGTTGTCGGTGTTCACACTTTTTCATTGTAATATCCATGCTAGATTTGTTTTCTCGCTTTCTTCTTGTGTGTTTGAAAAACTTTGAGAAAATCCAAAAAAATAATATATTTCCTACTTCTTTTTAGCTTTTCTTTCTAGCTTGGTTTAATTGTAGCATCAAAAGAAAACCCAAAAAGATTTCCCGCTTCTTCTTTTACTTGTTGGGAGCTTTCCCGTGTAAATAGTTTTTCTCGTTTTTGTTTTTCCTCTTTAATTTGCTTTCTTCAAGAAAAACCAAAAACTCCAAAAATATTTCAGTGTGTTTCTTTGAATTTTTTTTCTTTTTACTTGAGTCGTACCTAGGAGAAGACCACGATGAAATTGTTGAGTGGCTCTCATCTGCATTACTGTTTATCTAACAAAGAGCCCATATTACTTTGTCTTCTCCTTTTGAATAAAATGTTTGCAGATTCCAGCTTAGCCCACGGCACTCTTGCACTATTATTATTTTCTTATCAGTCGGTCATGCAAGTGAAAGGCAATAATGACGACATTTGATAAATTGATTGTGGCAGAGAAAAGCGGGTATGAACTCAACTTGTTTTTGTTTTTGTAAATATGTTTAACCTAGTATCCCTTGATTCAACTCATTATGATCAAACATGTTTGCAATGACCATTAGAGATTATAGTTGTTCATGCCATGCTTAAGTAGCTAGGAGTGGATAATGATTTATCTTGGGTGTTAACATGCATTAAAATGGTTGTGATGCGGTATGATGATATGGTATCCTCCTCTGAATGTTTCAAGTGGCTTGACTTGGCGCATGTTCACGCATGTAGTTGAATCAAAACCAACACAGCCTTCATGATATTTATGTTCATGGTGTCCATATCCTACTCATGCTAGTATTCAATGTTGATTATATGTAATGCATGTTCATGACCGTTTTCGCTCTCTAGCTGGCCGCTTCTCAATCTAATTGCTAGCCTTCGCCTGTACTAAGCGGGAATGCTGCTTGTGCATCAAAACCCTTAAACCAAGTTATGCCAGATGAGTCCAGCATATCTACCTATATGCGGTATTACCCTGCCGTTCCAAAGTAAATTTGCATGTGCCACCTCTAAAAATTCAAATGAACATCTGTTTTGTGTGCCTGGACCGCTCATGGAGCGACATGGGGCGGTCAGTATCTTCCATGCTAAGCGGGTTATTCTCATGATGAGTGTTTATTCACTTGTCCTTACATGAGAGGGGCGGTAATAGGGATTCCAAGTCCCGAAATCAAAAATCAAAAATAATTAAACAAAACTCCCCCAGGAATGTTGTTGGTTTGGACGGTACCCGTGGATGCGGCTAGCCGTGGAGTGTGATTGTTGGTGGAGGGGGAGTAAACCTTTACTTTTACTGCTTGGGAACCGCCACTAATTTGTTTAGCATGGAAGATATCGATAACTCTTGGTCGTGACGTTGACAGGAAGGGTGTACCTCCCAAAATTATATCTATCTCTGTTTTAAACTTTGAGCTCTGGCACCGCTGCAAATCCATGCTTCCCTCTGTGAAGGGACTATCTATTTACTTTTATGTCGAGTCATCACCTTCTCAAATAAGCGCCAGACCTGAGAGCACTATTGTCATCCTCATGCATTGTGTATAGTTGATGTTGGGTGCAGCATGACTGGATCTTTTCTACCATGAATTACAATGGTTAGTCGCTGCTTGAACTTTGGAGGTGCTTTGCATTTATGTTTTGCGGTCTCAGAAAGGGCTAGCGAGATACCACTATTGTCATATTGTATCATGATTGTTTTGACAAAGTGTTGGCACTTGAGATATCTTATTATTGCTCGCTAGTTGCTTATGTTATTGTTATGAGTTAATATAATTTCTAAGAGTTATTGTTGACATGGTTAGTCGTAATCTTTGCTGAAAACCTGGGTGCTACTTAAGCATATATATGTAAACAAGAACAAAAGAGTTCATAAAAGTTTTTCTTTATCACTTTCAGTTTGTTAACTGAACTGCTTGAGGACAAGCAAAGGTTTAAGCTTGGGGGAGTTGATACGTCTCCAACGTATCTACTTTTCCTCACCCTTTTGCCCTTGTTTTGGAGTCTAATTTGCATGATTTGAATGGAACTAACCCGGACTGACGCTGTTTTCAGCAGAACTACCATGGTGTTGTTTTTGTGCAGAAATAAAAGTTCTCAGAATGGAACGAAACATTTTGGAGAATTATTTCAGAATATATGTGAATTATTGGAGCCAAAATCCATCGAAGAGGGGAGCTAGGGTGGCCAGCACCCACCTCGTGGCCCCACTGACCCTAATTCCGCCACTATAAATTCCTATTTTCGGAGAAAAAATCAGAGAGAAAGTTTCATCGCGTTTTGCGATACGGAGCCACCGCCACCTCCTGTTCTTCATTGGGAGGCCAGATCTGGAGCCCGTTTGGGGCTCCAGAGAGGGGAATCTTTGGTCTTCGTCATCACCTACCTTTCTCCATCACCAATTCCATGATGCTCCCCACCGGGAGTGAGTAATTCCTTCGTAGGCTTGCTGGTCGGTGAGGAGTTGGATGAGATTCATCAAGTAATCGAGTTAGTTTTGTTAGGGCTTGATCCCTAGTATCCATTATGTTCTGAGATTGATGTTGCTATGACTTTGCTATGCCTAATGCTTGTCACTAGGGCCCGAGTGCCATGATTTCAGATCTGAACCATTTATGTTATCATCTCTATATCTATGTTCTTGATCCGATCTTGCCTAGTCATATGCACCTATTACGTGTTATGATCCGTCAACCCCATAGTGACAATATTTGGGATACTTCGCGGTGATGACCGTAGTTTGAGGAGTTCATGTATTCACCATGTGTTAATGCTTTGTTTCGGTTCTCTATTAAAAGGAGGCCTTAATATCCCTTAGTTTCCTTATGGACCCCGCTGCCACGGGAGGGTAGGACAAAAGATGTCATGCAAGTTCTTTTTCATAAGCACGTATGACTATTTACGGAATGCATGCCTACATTACATTGATGAACTGGGCTAGTTTTGTATCGCCCTAGGTTATGACTGTTACATGACGAATATCATCCAACGAGTTACTGATCCAGTGCCTATGAGCTTTCCACTTTTGTTCTTGCTAAGTTACTACTGCTGCTGCTGCTGTCCCAACTGCTACAAAACTATTGCTACTACTGTTACCGCTATTTTTTACTGTCACTACTGCTATCAAACTATCATACTACTGTGCTACTGATCACTTTGCTGCAGATATCTAATCTCCAGGTGTGGTTGAATTGACAACTCAACTGCTAATACTCTCAAGTATTCTTTGGCTCCCCTTGTGTCGAATCTATAAATTTGGATTGAATACTCTACCCTCGAAAACTGTTGCGGTCCCCTATACTTGTGGGTTATCAAGGATTGATTGCAAATATGTCTTACAATGGTTGCCTTGTACGATGCACGGTTATAAGTATGAACTGGATGGAGATGAACTATGGTGGTGGTGATGGTGGCTATGGAGATGAGATGACATCGGCTAGGGTTGATGAAGGGGATGAAGATGGCTTTGTTGTTGAAGACTTGCGAGGTGCTCAATGTTTTGTTGACATTTCGACTGTGTCCCCTTTTATAAAAGTTGTGCAGGTAGACGAACTGCCTCGGTATCCATGCCATATGACCGTTCATACGTGCGGTCGCGGTCGTATGGAGCGTCGTCTTTCGCTCTAGCGCCTTTGGTGCGCCTCCTATTGATTTGCTCTATGCCCTCCTTTACTCCTTTCAATGTATTGACTTGATTTAGTCCATTTGTAGCCCATTTCGCGTAGATTCATGATAAAGAGAGGATATGTGGAATCCTTTACATTCATTAGTCATTAATATCAATATCGGAGCGAATATCTCGATTTAAATAAATATCTCGGTTTAAACAAAGGTTAAATGTGTGTAAAAGTATCACTCATCACAAAACAGTTCCTAGATCCTCATTATTGAATTACAGATGAGCCTTGGGCCCATAGAAACAATAATTTCTGAAAAAATTCTCTAAGGCCCATGTAGAATGTCATGACATGGTTGGAAATTTAGTATCATCCTGCTAGTGGAGGTGAGTTGAGACATTCACATGCGATTGGAGCTTGAGAAGAGGAGTGGTACACACATTCCTCCTCCACTGGACAACACTCATCACGTGTCATGGTTCATGGATGAGCCGATCCGAACTCAGACCTATGTCATGTGTGCACTTTATTTTTGCCGACTGGGAACAGTTAATTAAATAGAGATTACTTAGGAGTCACTAATGGACGTATCACCATCCGAGACGTCGATTCGGTCATGGGCCTAAGCTCATGCTCACGACTCCCTATCCGACGACCTATATATTAGAGGTGTTGGCACCCTATCCAGCGCACTATCTCTCAATCCTTGCGCATAACCCTGGCCGCCATTGTCGTTCCACCCATTGTTGCTGCTTCTAGCGCTCCGTCGACCGTGTGCACAGCCATTCGGGAGAGCAGGCCTCCGGAACCTTGCCCTTTGTGATCATGAAAGGAGAGGGGAGATAAGGTTTTTGGGAGCGTCTCGG
Source organism: Elymus sibiricus (assembly GCA_039707655.1). Taxonomy (NCBI): domain Eukaryota; kingdom Viridiplantae; phylum Streptophyta; class Magnoliopsida; order Poales; family Poaceae; genus Elymus; species Elymus sibiricus. The sequence continues at coordinate 431,142,149 of CM077673.1, forward strand.
CGTGACTACTCGTTACCCGTCCTCGTCCTCTGCTTCAACAACTTCCTTAACACAGAATCCATGGTTGACAATGCTGCCAAGAAGAAGGTTACTTAAGAAGCTGCCGCCGACACGGTGTTGTCCTACCCTACTAGAGGGTATGGACTGTTCATCCCTTATTTACTAGTTCATATGATATTCGTACTTATTGTCTTCATAGATGTTTTCGTTCTATGTCCGGTACATGCTCACATGTTTAGATATTAGTATGAGCTTCGTACTGTTTTTGGCAGCATCACGATTTATTCATGAATTAAATCAATCAAAAAATTGCTTACTTACCCAGCAATTCAAAAACCTTATTTTTATAGGAATTTTATGATTCAAGACTTTGCTGCTATATTAACATTGTGGTTAGAGCGATGAATATGTTTGATTGTTTACATATACTCATTTTAAGTATTGGTAGACCAAGACTACCTTGTGGTTAGAGCGATGACTATGTTTTGGGCTGGTGGCACTCCCGATGGAATGGTTACTTCTGATCAAGAGAATGGGTTTAGGGAGACCATCACCGTCTTTGTTGGAACCGTTCCAAGTGTAATCGGAGACAAGTTAGTGGATGAATATCTTCTTATGCAGGCTGCTAAGAACTTGTGAGATGCACTCGAATCTAAATTCAACGCAACCGATGTTGGATGTTTGATAGTTGTCATGTAGTTTACGTTTTAGTTCCATGGAGAAGTTTACATTCCAGTTCTCTACAACCAATCGTTACTAGTAGACTGCCCGTGCGTTGCCACGGGTATTTTCGAAAAATTTACTGGTTATATATATAAGCATTAGGCATGTTAAATTTCAGCTTGACATAGAAAGTGGGTCTAAATTTCAAGCCTTACAATATCATTGTCCTTGTTGATTCAAATTAGGCAATATAAATCTGCAAAAAAAAACTCACCCTAAACTCTATACTTATTATGAAGAAAAATTGCTTAGTTATTCTGATCATCTTGCTTATACAATTATGATAGTTAGGATAATCACCTAGGTGTTTTTATTTTTGAAATGAAAAAAACAACAACAATCACGAGGCCCTTAAGAAATCACGACATGATCCTGAATCTGATCTGTTACAAGATATATCCTTCCTAATATTCATATCTAGTGGGTAAAACTCCTACCCAACAATATACATATAATATGAACAACAATACTTTTCTGCATTTGCTAAATAATCATGGGAACAAAAGATGACTTGGGGCATCATGATCCAATAGTATATATATAGGATCGATGCGACGAAGCTGGAGAAGAACATCGAGATGGTTCCAACGTAGGATCTGTCTGGATTGTAAGGGAGTTTCGCGTGCCTGAATCGCCCCCCATCTTTGACAGCCACACCTAATAGAAGCAGCATACATGGCTATGCTGTTTTCAAGAACCTTAGCTTGAACAATCAGAGGAGAATGTAGCACCTGACAACAACGTAACTGCACGAGAAAGAGCTTACTACTGTCCCCATTCACAAATTGCAAATCATGACAATCGAAATGGGAGACTTAAAGTGCCGACGTAATATTTCAAACCTTTGAGAAGCTCTCTGGTAACAAAGGTGAAAAGATGAAGATGTAGTCAGTTCATTGTTAGACTCATTAACAATAACAAAGATGGGTAAAAAGAGAGGCTACCTATAGTCCCCATGTCTGTCTGATTTACGTGACCAAAGGCTACATAAGGAAATATACCAACCCGGAACCTATGTGCAAGAGCTTGTACCGAGTTTTTGAAAATGTAGAGCAGACAGAAAAGCAGATTGTCAGAAAACAATCAACCTTTCATTCTTAATTTGCATGGGTTCTCCATTGCAGAGGTAACTAAACCAAGAAGTTGAAGATGCAGTCAAAAGCAGAGTGTCGATACGCAACATGGCATCTTCATTTGTGAGTTATTCTGCTTGGATTTAGTTTAATTCAAACCTAACATTCACAAACAAAAATTAAACGCTAGTAGAACATTAAAATAAAGCACACATAAAAATAGGTAGAATAATTTTAGTTATGCTACGGTTACTTTCCCAGGAAGAATTTTGGTCCTCTATACTACATTTTCAGTTAAATGCATAGGCATCAAAATATGAAGAGTAAAGCACATATAAAAATAGGAGCTGCCTATATGGATAATCTTTCATCGTAAGAGGACACACCTAAGCATTAAAAGAAAAGAGAGGACACAACCTAAAACCTTTATCCACTTGCATAATCAAAAGTAAAAAGGGGAAAGGAAAAAAAACTCACATATAATTGACATGTTGAAGGCAGAGGAGCTGGCATATACATCCTCTCGTCGCCACATGCATCCCAGCTCGCTCTGGCCCGCATCACTACATCAGGGCAACAGCTGTCAGTGTTGCGCCTGCTGTTCCGCAGCGCCTATGTGCGAATGACCTTGATAGCGAGCCAGGCGTTGTCCTTGGCGGTGCCACATTGAGCTAGCTAGCTTCCGTTCTCAAGGTTGCTTGCAGCCATATGGGAACAAAGGTAAAAATGAAAATTTCAATGAGAAGCAGCATAAGGAGAACTACAGAGGGATGAAAAAAAGACCTTATCTGAGTCATTTAACTCATCCTGCGCAAGTTCTTCACGTCAATTTTTTTGATGCGCCATCGATTCTGAGGACACCTCCATAGACATCGTCCTGGTCCACAGGGAAAGATCTAAATACCAACATCCATCGGTTCAACCTGTTGGTAGTGATACTTGTGTCATGGACCTCGGGGCCTATGTGCATGGTTGAACGGAGTGGCCATTGCCGTTGTCAGCCCGATCCCAACCTCGACTACGGCATGGGCCTACCTGAGGGCATCCTGTGTGCGACCATGCCGAGGGCGTACCTGGATCTGGTGCTGACGCTCCTGTCCCTACGGCGGCGCGTGACCTGCTCCCCAGCCATGGCCTCCGCTCCTCCGCTTCCTCCTTGCCCGCCTCGCATCGAAGTCTCTGTCCATCGCCGTAGGAACGACACTCCGGGAATCACGTGGTGCGAGGAACCCTAGCGAATAGATCGGTGGCGGCAAAAGGATCCGCGATGGCGTCTAGGGTGTGGTTCCCATCCTTGTAGCGAATAAATCGAAGGCAGCCTCGGTCGTCAGGTTTTTTCTTTTGCTAGGGAGCCTTGCTCCCTGGTTCGTGCGGTTTTTTTTCGTGCGAGGGGGCCTCGCTACATGGTCTTCGTCTAATTTTTTCCGTGCGAGGGGAGGGGGCTCAATACGTGGTCCTCAACCGATTTTTTCGTGCGAGGGGGAATATTTAGGTGCGAGGGGATCGTTACGTGCGAGGTGGGAGGATATACGAAAAAAAACATGGAACACACACTACCAACTTGCCCGTGCGAGATTTGTTTGTCATGATTTAGATATTAATTTCCTTAAAATCCTTTATTTGTTACCTGAAAATCTGGTATTTGTTTCTTCAAATAAGTTGCACCAATGAGAGGGATCGGATATCATCAAATTTTTTTCCAGAGGGATCGCTTGATTTGGATAAGTTAGGTAAGTTAGATTAAAAACTGTTATTTGTTTCTTGAAAATCTATTCTTTGTTTTCTAAAATAAATTGCACTAATAAGAGGGATCGGTTGATTTGGACAAGTTAGGAAAGTCAGGTTAAAATCTGTATTTGTTTCCTAAAAACATGTTATTTGTTTCCTAAAATAAATTGCATTAATGAGAGGAATCGATTGATTTGAGTAACTTAAGAAAGTAGATCGGTGATTTGTCATACGTTAGGAAAGTGCTGATTTGTAATGAAAGAGTGGAGAGAAAAATAAATCGATGGACCAGGGTGGGAGGGATGGTGGTAGGAGAGACGAAATTAAACTGGTTGAAAAAAACCTAGATGCTATTCTACCAACTAAGCAATTAGGAGTAGAGATTTGCAACCTTCCATTCTCTCTTGGCTTTGGATCACAATTAAATTACAGACATTATCATTTAAATCTCTACAAAAGACAAAGACTGATTCATGTGCTTCCTGTGGGATCAATACTCTTACTTCAAAAAAGCTACAACTATACCCCTGTGCACATGCATGCCATTATTTCGCCACCCTACCGAGGTACTGACGGGTTTATGCAACATTAGTTGGTGCGACATGCAGGGGTGGCGTTGGCCGGAGAATGAGCCCAGATCAGATCACCCCTCACTTCGGGTGGCCTCCCATTGGGAGAAAGAAACACCTTTGGCTCCTTTACCTTCACGATAGACGGGCCGGCCCGGCCCGACATCAACCCACCGTCCTCCCTCGCATGAATCGTTTTCTTCGGCGCACTTGCATTCATCGTCGACTACTAAGGAGACCTCCGTGTGTGCGTTCCACCACTCCGGAAGATCACATCAACGACTTCACCGAACTCCACCATGCCTTCACAACCGACCCCCGACTCAGGAGGCATCTTTGGGCTATAGAATGCTGCAACCACATACCAACGGGCGATGCAGATGCACCTGCATGACCAGGTCGGCATCAACATCAGAGCCCGGTTGATCTCGTCGAGCTCCACAACATCCTCGCCACCAACGTCCGACTCGGAAGGCGACGACCCTGTATCAACAAACTTCACGATCAGGGATCAGGCCCTAGCCTTGAGATCAGTCATTGTGCCGACCTCACGGTGAACCACCAGCCTTCCCTAACGTCACACCTAGTCACCATGGTGCGCGACAACTGCTTCATCCATCATACCCTTGAGGACTGCATCATTGACAGATACATCTCTGATTGCAACGTCAACACCGCGTTCTTCAGGAGCTACTCCACAGTTCCTTATTTGCGGAATGGATCAAGAAGTTTATGTATTTCTAATTATATCGACATGAGCGCGACTAGAACCTCCTCGGCTTTGCGGAATCCATCATATGGACACATCAGTACCATCCAATTCATAATCGTCCATGGACCTTGGTCCATCATCCTCTCCTAATCCCCGAAACACAAATATTGTACCGGAAACAAGTTGGACCCAACCGACCGAAAATGTGCAACTCGTGTCGGATTTCACGCGGCACACATGTCACGGTAGAATGCCGCCTGGCTAAATGACTTCTCCGTATGAACCCTACTAAGGGCTAGCCATCTCACACTATCCTGGATCTCTGGATCATCCTCCACAGTCTCCAGAACATCAAAAGGTTCATCACTCCAATTGCTTAAAGAAATCTCCTAGGTCATACTTTAGGACAGCGGCATCGCCGTTGGTCCTAGACTGCTTATGAGCCACATGCTCCATCTTCTTCAGGAGGACGGGAGGGCCGAGAATCGCTACAGAACCCTACGACGGGAAGATTACTTGGTGGAAGGACTCACTGGCGGTTGATCGCCAGAGAGGGCGAGTAAACCCTAGCCACAACTTAGTGAAAGAGAAAAATATATCTATATCTATACCAATATAAAGTAACCAAATGGGCAGATTCAATTAATCCCGACCATCAAACCATGTCAATCCAACGATCAAGATTGTTCCAATGATGAGTGCTCAACATGTTTATCGTGCAATTAATATTATCCAAATATCAATGTCTGTGCTAATCACGTAATTAACGCATAATTGATAGCCTACCTAATATCAACGTGTAATTAATTTCTTTTCTTGTGCATTGCACACATGCATTTACTAGTTTATTTATTTGAGAAAAAAGAAGTTTCAATCTAGACGCGTCCCAAAATTTGTCTCCCATAAATACACGCGTGGGCCTTCCTTGATCTGTTGGTGCTGTCTAATCCATATCTGTTAATTTAGAAAGCAATCGAGTTTGTGATACATAGAATCCTTGTCCAACACGTACATACGAAATGACGCAGTGTACGTCCAACAAGGAAACATGCACTTAACAAAAGGAAACATGCATCCACGGTAGTAGGAAATTTTATTAATCGACTCGAGGTCGGTCCAGGTTGCACGCGCGTCCTCTCCCTTGAACACGTCTACATATATCTACCTCTTCCACAAACACAAACCCCAACCCCAAGCAACACACAATGCCTTCCATTCGATCATCCGTAGCAGAACGGCCGCTCGAGATGGATCCACAAGCAGCTAGGGGCGCCATGACTGTGGGCGCGAGTCCGGACCAGCGCTCCGATCAGCTGGTGGAGGCGGCAAGGCCGCCAACGTCGCTCTGCCGCTTTTTCTTGGCCGTGACATTTCTGACATTGCTTATGTTGCCCATCGTGCTCCTCGTAGGTTTCATCTTCTTCTGTGCCTACCAATACAGCGAGCCGCCTTATTACTATGCCGCGATCGACTCCGTCTCCGGCCTCGACCTCGCCACAGATCTCGCACGCCGCCCCGCGCTGCTCTACCCGGAGTTCAACCTCACTGTCCGCGTCGCCTCGCACACGCTATGGTTCAAGAAGTGCGTCGACCCCGGCGCATACGTGGGGGTGGCCTACCGCGGCCTCTGGTTCGCCACAAGTGTGCCCACAACGGACCGGATCTGCGTCGGGCCAGGGAAGGCGGTGGATCGGCACTTTGTCGCGAGGGGCCGCGACGTGGTCATGCCGGTGGCCACGCAGGATAGCCTCGTGGGGGAGTTGCGTGGTGGATTGACGGATTTCGACATCGTGCTCTTTGGCCTGGAGCGGTGCTGGGCATTGTCTTGCGGGACTCGGCGGGTCGGCGATGTCGGTGTGTTGCAAATGCCGTGCTCCCAGAGTTATAGGACGTGCAGCAGACATGCATACTAAGTGTTGTTCATCACCACCGTACAACATTGGTATTTAGCTTTCCAGCTCATTTTTAACCGGTCAGGATTGTCACATCAATTAATTTGTTGTCACTTGTCATACAACTTTTCGTGTTTTCTTCTCGGTTTTTTGGATCGGAAGAGGTATTATAATTCAGGATTCATATCCGCATTGACTTTCCTGATTGCTCAGCATCGAAGAGAAAAGCCCCACGGCAACTTTCCCAAAATCAACTAAAAAGGTTTTTTTTCTAATCGAGATCTTTGATCCTTCACCAAGCTACATGTCCTTCACTCCATCCTTCAAGGCCGTACCGAGATCAACTAGATCCACATCATCTTGTACATTTGTGGCTCGTTATGCCACCATGATATTGTCTCATGACATTGTCTTCCTCTTGCATGTCTGCAATGACATCCGTCTTCAGGATACTTTTGGGTCCGCCTGTGCGTGACGCTGCCTTCCGCCTCATTGCACCCTCTCGATGAAGTCCATCATCCGCGGCACCGCCTCCTCCACCTGTGACCGTAGAAACCCCTCCAACGATGACACAAAGTGCAAGAACCAACGTGCCGACACTTAGTCCGCGGCCAGGTCGGGTCGGGTTTTGCATGGGTCCGGGTCCATCGAGTTTGCAGTCGATGAGCAAAGGCTGATTTTGCCATCGACTGACTCACGGGTGGGCCTAAGGTATCGGAAACACTATCATACGTTCTAGAAAAAGGTATTTGTATTTGATGATAAAACTTACTCTAAAAGTTGTGCTTGACTGAAAAAGTCCCCTTCGGTTAGTATTCTTGGAAACCATAACTTAAAAAGCTATATATGGTTGTGACATTTGATCAATGTTGTTGGTGTGTGCGTTTTATTTTTATTTTCTCTTCAGCTAACGCGGCATGGAACCCTTTGACGGCATTTTTTTTCTAAGCTAGACTAGACTATGCTTGATCCGTAGAGAAAATCTTTAACCGTAAAAAAAAGGAAAATTACTTTTTCCTGCGATAAAAAAGGGAAAATCTTTAGGCTGAATTAAATACACGCATGTAGAGACGTGATATACACACTCATTGATGAGATAAAATCTGAGTCCTAATTAGTTGAGATAATCCTTAAACAAACAGTTGAGATAAAATCTCTGGATCTGTTATTGGTTGTTCACAATGTTAACCTTCTTGTAAATCTGAACAATAAATGTACGTAAACCCAGTCCGCCAATCCACCAAAAGACGTACCACCGATTGAATCTCCGGACGACGGCGGACGGGCTGCCGGAATTCCACCAACAAGAGCTAGGCAACCATGGGCGCTTGCACTCAAGACCAGCGCTCCGCTCGGCTGGAGGAAATGGCGCGACGGTGCAACCCCTGCTGGCTGTGGTACGTGCTGGTGCTGGTCCTCCTCGTCATGGCCGCCGCGTGTTTCTACATAGACCAAACAGAGGACGAGGTACGGTGCCGCTACTCCGTCGCCATCGACTCCTTCTCCGGCCTCGACCCGACCATAGATCTCGGCCGACGGTCCATGCTGGACCCGGAGTTTAACTTCACCTTTCGCGTCGCCTCGAGGTCACTCTGGGTCAGCGAGTGCATGCGTCCAGCCCGGAATCTATGTGGAGGTGTCCTATCGTGGCGTTTCGTTGGCATCCAGTGGATCCATGACGGAGAGGATGTGCGCCAGGCCGAGGAACGCGACTGACCATGCCGGCATCGCGAGGGGCGCCGGGGTGGTCATTCCTGGGTCTGTGTTTAACGGCCTCACGGCCGATTTGCGCCGTGGGGAGCAGATTTTTGACGTCATGATCTGTGGCCGATCAAGGTACGACAGGCAGTCGTGCGGGTCCATACGGGTCGGTGATCCCGGTTCCTTGCGAAAGGCGTGTAGGTCCTAGCCCCGCTGCCATCGATACCTTCGTCGTGCCGTCACGTTAGTATAGAATAGTAGAGATTATAATAAAATGATATGTTATACTCCTAGTTATTAGTGATCTAAACGCTCTTATATTTGTTTGCAGAGAGAATACATTATATCATTATCTCTTGTTCGTACTGTTATAGTTATTGTGGTGACTAAATTTGTTATGCTAGAAGTGAAAATGGATGTCATTTCAGTGCACTACTATACTTGGGACTTGGGAGGAGGGCCGGGCATTACTGCACTTATTAGGCCCGGTGGCCACCTGAACTCTTGATCCTTTGTTTCAGTCTAATGCAAATCTTGTTCTTGTCAAAAAGAAAATCTGATAATAATTTGGAAAACAATCTAGTTTGTGATATATATGGTCCTTGTCCAACAAATACGAAATCATGCATGCATTGTCCAAGAAGGAAACATTTGGCTCGACGCTGGCGAATGGGCCGGCCCGTTTGCGCGCCTTTCAACGAAAGCTCAACTGTCCAATAGAAGCTCTAAGCCGAGTAGCAATTTCTAGTTTCTCTGAAAAAACTAATAACTCTTTTTTGGGGCCGCTGCCAATTAGGTTGGTGGGGGTGGGTCATGGAGATGGAGGGAGGTACCCCCCGCCTCTCAACATGCGTTGTTTAAAGGGCTCTACCAATTGAGCTAAATCCATACTTACGGCAGGGGATTGATCAAAGTACTTCTAAGGGAATGGGGAACGGTAAAGAGAGACCAAGTGGCGATAGCGGAGTGCCCACCGCCGCCATAAACATAGCAACTGCTACGGGAGTGGGGAACGGTAAAGAGAGACCAAGCGGTGAATCGAAACAGGCTCGCCCTAACTTGGCTTTGTGGTGCGGCGCTGGGTTGACCTGTCAACTTGGGGAACTAATTCGAGTTTTTGGGTCCTAGGAACATTTGTCGCAAAGATCTAGGCCATGACCTCCTTTATGTGTATATCAACTGCAGGTCTTGTATGTGTGCAAAAAATGTAGAATTATGTGCGAGTGTGGACAACATGTGACCGTTTGGAGCAATATTTCAGATATATGTACAAACTATAAATCTGCGAAGTTATTACAATAATTGAACTGATAATGAATTAAAGGAAGTCAAGGATAAAATCGCACACAGGCAATGGCTGGCTTTTGAATCAAAAGGATACTACTAATAAACAGTATCGCCCATTAATTGGATACCTGATGAATCAAAAGATAAACTGTGCTACGACCTGACGAATGAAATTAAACATGATCCATTAATTGGTCGAGCCAGCCATAGTACTCCCTTCATCTCAGTTTACAAGTCTTGCACGTGCATCTAGGTCATCAATTTGACTTATATAAAATAAATTGTTTAACATAAAAGTTATATAATTAGAAAATAGATCATCTAAAGTTTTTAATGATATATTTTTTATAATATATTCGTCTTATTAAGTTGGTCAAATTGACGACCTAGAACTACACACATGCCCTGTAAACTGAGACGGAGGGAGTACTAGTACAGACCTCTAGCACTCCTTTTGGATGGCAGCGGCATCCCCGACAGCCCTCTCCCCGCACGACCACCATCCCCAACCACGAATCTCGACATCGAGCATCAGCGTCCCACCGCGCATGTCCATGGCCAGGCCGTCCAGTACGGACCCCGGCACGACCACCCCGGTGCCCCCCGTGACAAGTCGATGATCAACTGCCTTTCCCGGCTCGGCACAGATCTGCCGCTCCATGAGCGTGGCGGTGGAGGCGAGCGGGATGCCACGGTAAGACAACACGAGGTACATGCCAGGCTTGAAGCATTCCTCGTCCCAATATCCCCAGGAGGCTACGCGGATGGTGATATTAAACTGGGGGTGCAGCGCGGGCTTCTGCCCGATGTCCGTCGCCGGGTCGAGGCCAGTGACGGAGTCGACGGAGACGTAGTAGTGGGGCCGCTGGCCCCAGGCCTGGTTCATGTAGAAGATCAAGCCGCCGATACAGGCGACGACCAAGATTAGCAGCGTGGACAGCACCATGCACGCCAACATGCAGGAGCAGATTTCTACGGCCAGTGATGGCTCCTGCTGCATCTCTTCCTCGTCCGGCTGGAGGGGGGAGTACCCGTCGGTGGCGCCCATCGTCGTGCGTCTTGCCGGTGGGTCGATCACCGGCCGCCGTCCCGAAATCGATTGTATGTATGCCGCTTTTGTGGATCTAATGCTCGTTTGGAACCAGACTCGTCAATTTCTCGATCTCTGTGGCGGTTTATATATATAGACAGACATATATGGATGTTGTTTAGTTTCCTGGACCGTGATCAGTTGATTTCGTGTTGTACTCTTATAAGTTCTTTAATTTTGTCAAGAGATCAGATTTGCATTGGACCACGTTCTCAACAACCAACCGATCTCATGTGTTTATCTGTTGCAATGCCTATATATTTTTTCCCTGCAAAACAAAAAAAATTGCCTATATCAGGTTAAGAAAAATGCCTATACGTGTGTTTGACTCGGCCAAATTAGCAGGGGACAGAGTCTATTCCAACAAATATTTTCTCCGAGTAATTATGCACACGCGGTACTACTTTTCAGAGATAAAAAATGATGTCCTACTACACTTTAATGTGCTATATAGCCCGATCGATCAATGTAGAGATACCCAGATGTATGATTGATCTTCTATATCTAAATAGCTAATCGCCGCTGACATATTTTTCTCAACATGCACACATGCCAAACATGCATGAAAAACCCCACTTCAATAATTAAAAACAATAAATCATACGTATTTTTAGTTTTGGTTCTCATATTATTCATCCAAATATTCATGTTCCAAGTAATCTAATATCATATGGCAATGATGCCCGATGAAACGCGCGTGGTATCATTTAGTTTACATTATGTTGGTGAACACATTTATATAATGTAGAGATGGGATGTATCGATGGCCCTGCCTCTTATGAGTGAAATAAGCATTCTACTAACCACTTATCTTTTTTTGCGAGGGAAAAGGGGACTTTTATTACTTAAGGCGGAGAGTCTGCCATGCAAAGGCTTAATCTACCATGCAACTAGCTTCAATAACATTTCCTCGGGCTATGTTAGCTATGTATGAGCACATATGGTTTCATGGCGGAGGCATCCGATTGAACAAGATGGGATTGAAGAATGGAGATCTGGATGATGTAGTCTTTGAGGAAGAGGAAGCGCCACCGATGGAAGCTACCCAGTGGTTGGCAGTTGCAATGGTTCATAACAATGTGGAATAGGACCAGCTTTGGTTAGCTCCGCAAAAAAAAAAAAGGTACCAGCTTCCGTTGGATCTCGCACTGATGTATGGATTCATGCTTTCAATGAGATTCACTATGTTCTTCAGTTTCATGCTTCCGTTGAAGGCGTAGGCACCAAATTTCACGCCACATCAGTCTTACGTTATTGTGCATCCGATCAGTTTGACATAAATATTGAAAACAGAACCTATGTATCATTGATGTTTTAAATGACACACATACATTAAAGAGTTTTTATAACCAAAGTAAACATTTAGGGGGTACAAACTATAAATTACTCAATGTACTATGTTAAAGTTACTCAATGTCCTATCGATAGGAACGTTCCTTCAGTAAAGAAAATTTTATTGGCTCGAAACACCAATATAGGCTTTACATCTGTTCTGAGAACAAGAACAAACTCAGCCTCCACATAGCTAGATGCACAAAGCTTCAAGTTCAAAACACACGAAATTTGTCAACAAAGAAGAAGTAACAAACACACATAAATAAGACTTTATATTGTCCAACAGTAATGAGACACACCATTGTGCAGCAAAATCTTACTACATGCAATGGTTAGATTTCGAAACACTGAATAATAAAACTCAGACCATACTCATATAGATAATAATATATAGTACCCACAATTAAACATGAGGCGGAACTAGGACTAATAAAAGGGATTGCATGCTAACACACTCTCACACCATATTCATATAGATACTAGTATCCAGAACTAAACACGAGAGAATATGCACTCTGCTCTTAGGGCGTCGGCGTCCCCGACGGTCCTAGGCCCACATTGCCACGAGATCATACTCGGGCTCGGTCCGTGAAGCTTGACATCAAACCTGGGCGCCCCATTAAGCATGTCCATGGCGAGGCTATCTAGCAGGGTCCCTGGTATGACCAACCCGGTGCCCCTCGCGACAAGGGGTTGCTTGACTGTCTCGCTCGGCCCGGCACAGATCTGCTGCATCAATGTAGAGCTAGTGGCGAGTAAGACATTGCGGTAAGACACCTCGACGTACATGCCAGGATCAGCACACACATGGGCCCAGTATCCCCATGAGGTGACGCCGAGGGTGAGGTTGAACTCTGGACGCAGTGCGGCCTTGTGCCCTAGGTCTGTCGCTGGGTCAAGGCCGGAGACAGAATCAATAGTGACCGAGTAGGAGGGGTATACGTCGAAGGTCTGGACCAGGCAGAATACTGTGGTAGCGATGAGGGTGAAGCCGGCAACGATAGCTACCAGCGTGAGTGCAACGAAGCAGGCGTCCGATGATTCTCTTTCCGGCTCAATGGAGGAGTACTGGTGGGTGGCGCCCATCGTCGTCTTGCCAGTCGATCTCCGGCAGCCGCCGTTTCTATTGCAGGTTGATCTCGGGCTGGAAGCTGGAACTTTGGCTTATCGATCGACCCCCTTGATCTCACGGCTGAGGGTCATATACAAGGATTATGGATGGTAATTGCCTAATTGGTTTCCTTGTTGGCTCGGACGGAAGGACGTGTTAGACTTGGACTTGATGATCTCGTGTTTTGTTGAACCAATTGATGGATCCAACGTAATCGTATGACCGAAGGACGTGTAGTATGTATGGCCCATGCGCAGCAATGTATATTTGTGCAGTTTTTATTAACACGGTATAATCTAAGTCGCTTACCGCATACACTTATCCCTATGAACGCACATACGTATATCCTACCCCATAAGCACCTCTGTGAGCCGGTATAGCATCTTGAGATTTTACGAAGTCATCACACATGTCTCGCGGTCGAAGGGAACGTCTCCTCTCACCGAACGAACATCGTCGGAAGCCTGGAATAAATCCAGGAATAATGCGAGCACCAATGTCAAGTACGAGACTTGAACTCTCATGGGCTAGGTATACTACTAACCTCCTAATCATCCAATCACCTATTGGTTCGCGTATGCTTGTGCAGTTGAATGGCACATGCATGCAACGCGTCGATTAATATTGCCGCAACTGACATCGAGGCTCTGCATTTCCTGACCGATCGAGAAATCCGCAAGCGTGGTCGATCGATCGAGTCACGGGAGTCAGCGTTCCACCTCGAACGAATTCTACCTGCGATCTATTTCTACTGACCGAAAACTAGGCAGTGGCCTAATGGCAAGGGTCATAGTGCACTGCGCCTAGGGTTCGAATCCCTTCGGGAGAGAATTTCTGGTGTCTCACTCGGGTGGGCTTCTTCTATCAAAATATGTCGTGGGTGCTAGTGCCCATGGGTCTCATTTTTATTATTCCTACTGGCCCAACGGCCACGAATCCAACTGGCCCAAAATCGGAAAAAGGACACGACAATAGAGGAAAAACATATTACGAAAGAAAAATATGTGACGTCGTAACAAAGGTCTGTGAGATTCTCAATATATATACAGAAAAAACATATTACAAAAGACATGGCAAACGGCGTGGCAAAAGTGCTTGGGATTTGTCATCCAAAAACAATGTCGTGTTTTGGGGAAAAAATAAAATTCAAAGATCAAATGAAAAAATGGGATTTTTTTTACAAAGTCACATTGCATATATCAATAAATATGATGGCAAAATGGTATGCAACAGGTAGTTTTCCATGGCAAAAACACTTTCTAAAAAATTCCATGGCAAACACGTGTTAGTTAACATGGTAATATGCTATTTAATGTTTATGAAAAAAAATGTTTCTGTTGCAAGAAGTTAGAAAAACTACATGGCAAAAAATAGTTTATATCAATGATAAAATCTATTGCATGTACTATGAAATTTTGTACTGAACACATAATATCCATGGCAGGACGCGTGGTGGGACGCAGACGGAGGGCGCAGCGGTGGCGGTTCATCCGTGCTTGCCGAGCTGCCGTTGTTAGCATTTCTTTCTTTTTCTTTTTTCCCTTTGGGCTTGATGTGCTGTTCGCCCCAACAGTTACCCTGTGATCGGTGGTCGTTGCTTTATAATATAAAGCGGAGGGAAACCCTATTTCGGATGGAAGCTACCCAGTGGTTGGCAGTTGCAATGGTTCATAACAATGTGGAATAGGACCAGCTTTGGTTAGCTCCGCAAAAAAAAGTACCAGCTTCCGTTGGATCTTGCGCTGATATATGGATTCATGCTTTCAATGAGATTCACTATGTTCTTCAGTTTCATGCTTCCGTTGAAGGCGTAGGCAAAGTCCAAATTTCACGCCACATCAGTCTTACGTTATTGTGCATCCGATCAGTTTGACATAAATATTGAAAACAGAACCTATGTATCATTGATGTTTTAAATGACACACATACATTAAAGAATTTTTATAACCAAAGTAAACATTTAGGGGGTACAAACTATAAATTTCTCAATGTACTATGTTAAAGTTACTCAATGTCTTATCGATAGGAACGTTCCTTCAGTAAAGGATTTTTTATTGGCTCGAAACACCAATATAGGCTTTACATCTGTTCTGAGAACAAGAACAAACTCAGCCTCCGCATAGCTAGATGCACAAAGCTTCAAGTTCAAAACACATGAAATTTGTCAACAAAGAAGAAGTAACAAACACACATAAATAAGACTTTATATTGTCCAACAGTAATGAGACACACCAATGTGTAGCAAAATCTTACTACATGCAATGGTTAGATTTCGAAACACTGAATAACAAAACTCAGACCATACTCATATATATAATAATATATAGTACCCACAATTAAACATGAGGTGGAAATAAGATTAATAAAAGATATTGCATGCTAATACACTCTCACACCATATTCATATAGATAATAGTATCCAGAATTAAACACTAGAGATTATGCACTCTGCTCTCAGGGCGTCGGCGTCCCCGACGGTCCTAGGCCCGCATTGCCACTAGATCATACTCGGGCTCGGTCCATGAAGCTTGACATCAAACCTGGGCGCCCCATTAAGCATGTCCATGGCGAGGCTATCTAGCAGGGTCCCTGGTATGACCACCCCGGTGCCCCTCGCGACAAGGGGTTGCTTGACCGTCTCCCTCGGCCTGGCACAGATCTGCTGCATCAAAGTGGAGCTAGTGGTGAGCAAGACATTGCGGTAGGACACGTCGACGTACATGCTAGGATCAGCACACACATGGGCCCAGTATCCCCATGAGGTGACGCCGAGGGTGAGGTTGAACTCTGGACGCAGTGCGGCCTTGTGCCCTAGGTCTGTCGCTGGGGCAAGGCCGGAGACAGAATCAATAGTGACCGAGTAGGAGGGGTATACGTCGAAGGTCTGGACCAGGCAGAATACTGTGGTAGCGATGAGGGTGAAGCCGGCAACGATAGCTACCAGCGTGAGTGCAACGAAGCAGGCGTCCGATGATTCTCTTTCCGGCTCAATGGAGGAGTACTGGTGGGTGGCGCCCATCGTCGTCTTGCCAGTCGATCTCCGGCAGCCGCCGTTTCTATTGCAGGTTGATCTCGGGCTGGAAGCTGGAACTTTGGCTTATCGATCGACCCCCTTGATCTCACGGCTGAGGGTTATATACAAGGATTATGGATGGTAATTGCCTAATTGGTTTCCTTGTTGGCTCGGATGGAAGGACGTGTTAGACTTGGACTTGATGATCTCGTGTTTTGTTGAACCAATTTGATGGATCTATCGTAATCGTATGACCGAAGGACGTGTAGTGTGTATGGCCCATGCGCAGCAATGTATATTTCTGCAGTTTTTATTTACATGGTACAATCGAAGTCGCTTACAGCATACACTTATCCCTATGAATGCACACACGTACACCGTGGTCGATCCATCGAGTCGCGGGAGTGAGCGTTCCACCTCTAACGAATTCTTCCTGTGATCTATTTCTACAGGCCGAAAACTAGGCAGTGGCCTAGTGGCAAGGGTCACAGTGGTGCACCCTGCGCCTAGGGTTCGAATCCCTTCGGGAGAGAATTTCTGGTATCTCACTCGGGTGGGCTTCTTCTATCAAAATATGTCGTGGGTGCTAGTGCCCATGGGTCTCATTTTTATTATTCCTACTTGCCCAACGGCCACGAATCCAGCTGGCCCAAAATCGGAAAAAGGCCACGACAATAGAGGAAAAACATATTACAAAAGACAAATATGTGACAACGTAATAAAGGTCTGTGAGATTCTCAATATATACATGAACCATTTGACTAAAATTTTCATGGTTCATAAAATAAATTTGCCATGGTCCAAAACAAAAATTGCCATGTAGTACGGAAAAATCTTGCATGTGCTATGGCACTTTTGTACTCAACATGAGAAAAATATCCATGGAAAAATAAACATGAATTTGGTTAAGAAACAAAAAAATTTGCAATGATAAAAAAAAATCAAAAATGACATAGTTCCAAATATAGCAATAAATTTGCCATGATCCTTTAAAAAAATATACTTGCCATGGTGTGTGATCTAAATTTGCCATGACGTGTGAACTAAACTTGCCATGGTCCATAAAATAAATTGCTATGGTATATTATGAAAAGAATTTACCATGCACTGTTCAAATAGCTTAGCAAAATTTTCATGGTCAAAAATGTGTTTATCGCATGGAAAAAGTTGAACTTGCGACATGGCGAAAGCTATATTGGAGGCATGGCGAAAGCTATAAAATCTTTTGGCATGGCAAAAGTATATAAAACGTTTAAAAGTTGACATAGTACTGTTAAATCATTTGCTATGTTTTATGACCCTAGATATGCTTATCACATGGCAAATTTGAAAAAATAAATATTATGTACGTTTGACATGGTAAATTTAGAAAAACCATCTTTTGTTTCCCTGAATAATTGCAAAGAAATATGAAAAACTACAATATGCAAATGGCAAATTGAGGATTTTTATTATCGACGAACACGGCACCTTGTTGGAGAAATTTGTAAGTTTTCACATTACAAAAATCACCTATATCAAAACATAAACAATTAACATGTTAAATATTTCATATATGTGGATATATATATATATATATATATATATATATATATATATATATATATATATATATATATATATATATATATATATATATGTGTGTGTGTGTGTGTGTGTGTGTGTGTGTGTGTGTGTGTGTAAAGAGATAAAATTGCCATGAAATGAGGGGAAAATCCACATGCATGTCATAAGAATTTGGCATCCAATACTAAGAAAGAATTTGTGATGATATACATGATCGATTTGCAATATACAAGAAAAAAAAGACTTGGAACTTGTTTGACCATGCTATTTGTGCCCACATAATCAAAATTCACCATACTATTGTATCGATCATGGCAAAAGACAAGTTTAAGAATTACTGGTGAAAAAATTATTGCACCTGGAACTCTAGTTTAGGTGAAAAACTATGAACAACACACGCATGAAAATGTTGACGGCCATGCTTCGCTTTCCAGTGTAACCCACTGTTGATGCTTGTCCAGCCGATGTCGTCCTTGTCAAGCCCTAAAATTGACCCCATAAACCTGTCCACCCTCCTTTTGCCCTGTTGGAAAAACCGAGCAACTCGCACAATCTTTCCCTACACCCACGACCCCCTCACATGACCTCCGCACCTGATTTCCCTTTGTAACGCCTTCTCGACATATCTCCTCGTCACTTTGAACCCAATTTTTATCTCATGCCCACCCACACGATGGCTATGTCGGTGCCGATGTGGTGTTTCAAGTGTGTACACTAGAAATTAAATCTTTCAGATATAATTTCATCCTTCATTATTACGGCAACAAATAAATTTCGATATATTCTAGACATAATTTTAATTTAAAATACATGTATATGAAAAAAGACTCCAAATTCATTTAGATCTCATATTTAAGCACATACATATACATATCCGATTATTGTTGTGTGTGCCTAGTAGACACGCCACGTAGGCGACCCAGATCTTATGACAATACCAAATGCTCGTAATTGACCAGAAATATGTTCACAAACAATACTACACATACTTATGACCATTTTGTGCAATGGGGTTTTGACATTTTGACATAGATGGTCACAAAATTCTAGGGTTTTGACCCTCCTCAACCATTTTGCAAATTCTGGTCATAGATCTGTGACCAATTTGACCACAGTCATTATTTTTGGTCATAAACAGACATATTTCTTGTAGTGCTTTGCTGCTCCACCTAAAGTCCTAAAAAATATGGAAAATCATTAACAAAACTTGCCATCGTTTATTGACCAAATGTCCTAACAAATTGTCATGTAAACATTACAAAATTCTAAAAATGATGACATATATTTCAAAACTTCCACTAAAATGTAATCTAAGAATTTCCACCCCCCCCCCCCCCGAATACTTCTCAAAATGATAATGAGGTTCGAGCTCTGGTATAAAAAAATTAATTTAAGAAATTCCACCCGCTTAACACTTTTGTCAAAAAGCAACCATGGATACACTGTTAGATTTGCCATGTTGTAGAGCATTAGTAGATTACCATGCTATAGAACGTTTTGTTCTTAAATTTGCCATGCTCCACAAACACTTAGTTTTGGTGATAAGTAGGGAACATAGTTTCCTTGACATATACTAAGTGTTATTTCCATGCTACAAAAGTATGGAACGAGCATGAGCTAATATCAAACGCCAAAAAATTAGAAATTATAGCTGCTATGTTAAAGTTCTATGAAGCTAAAATGCCCTAAATTAAGTACTCCCTCCGAGCCAAATTAATTGACTCAACTTTAGTACAACTTTGAACTAAAGTTGTACTACAACTGCGTCAATCAATTTGGATCAGGGGAGTATTAGTTTTTGTTAGTGATTGATATTAAGAAATTACATGGTATTTTTAATTAAATTTCCATATTTTTATGTGAAATTTGTCTTGTGTAAAAAAACGCAAAAAGTCGAAAATAAAGTATGAACAAGATAATTGCCATGGTAGATTCATATAAAAAAATTCCATAGTATTTTAATTAAAATTGTCATGCATGTTTTGTATGAGGAATTTGCGATGTATGTAAAGTACTCCCTCCATCCCCTTATACAAGGCCACAAACTCATATTACAGGTACCAAGGCAAAATTTAATGACCACTTAGAAAGTCAAGTTTTCTTTTCATTAACCGGAATCATTAATACGCCGCCTGCATGCAACGAATGAGTGAGAAGAAAGTAGCTAATTGTCATTATGAATAAATGCATGCAAGTATTAAACAAGTTGCTAGTATGAGTAAACATCATTAATGTTTACCTCGATTACTGTTGGTGGCCTTATATAGGTGCAAAATATTTTTTTCATAGTGGCCTTGTATAAGGGAATGGAGGGAGTAGCACAAACTATGGACAGAATAGCCATGAAAAAATGCATGTTAAAATTTGCCATAGTGTTTTAATTATAAGTGTTATGCTTTGTATGAGAAAAATTATCATGCATGTATTTATATACGAAAAATTGCAATGATCCCATAACCTACATTTTCCATGCTTCTTGAATCTAAATTGTCATGGTTTTTTCCTTTGTTGCAAAAAAGAAACGGAATTTGCCATGATCCAGAAACGATGTTGCAAAGTTGCCATGGCAAAAATATGTCTAGAGTAACAATGGCTAAATTCTAGGAATACATATGACAAAGGCATAATCGAAAGTTGCCATGAGGGCAACATATGCTTTAGTTGTCATGGAAACTCCTCTTCAAAACTTGACAAAGATACATATGATTTTAGCTGTATATAGAATGAATAGTTCAAGCACAAACTATGAACAAGTGAATTGCCATGGGATATTCACATAAAAAATCCATTGTATTTTAGTTAACTTTGTCATGTTTTATATGGGGAAAATGACGTGTATGTAAAGTGAACATAACTAATGAACACAATTGCATGGTGGATGTATGTTAAAATTTGCCCTGGTCTTTTAATTATAATGGTCATGCTCCATGGATATCAATTACCATGGTTTGACGAGAGAAGTATTTTTTTTCCATTGTTGCAAAATGAATTTTTTTTGCCATCATCCATAAACTACATTTTAAAGATGCCATTGCAACAATACATCTAGAGTAACCATGGCAAAACTCTTCGAATACATATGAGAAAAGGCACAAAAGAAAGTTGCCATCATGGCAACAAATGCTTTAGTTTGTCACGATAAACACATATATAAAAGTTAACAAAAATACATATGATTCTAGCTCCATGGCAACATATGCTTTTTGTTACCATGCATTACAGTGATACCGACAGAAATTACACAAGAATTAAAAGTGAGATTGTTATCACAAAAATTTCGTTGTGCCTCTACTGGGTCATGGCATGGCAATTTGAAGAAAATGAACTGAGAAAAATTGAGCAAATGGGTTGAGAAGGATTCTACCTGCAGGGAAGAGATCAAATACCGAGGCCTTGTGTAGTGCATCACCATGGGAGTCAAGCTCGAGCTAAGGTCCCAGTCCTGGCCTTGCTCCGATGGCCAGCGAGGTGAGCACCTTTGAGAACTGCTACAGGCGTGCTCAGCGCCAAATCTGACGGGAGCAGAGGCGGGCTCCCAGTCGTTACCATCATGGCACGGAGAGGCAGAAGGTGCTGGTGGTTGTCGCTGCAGTGGGCTTCGTCGACACGGAACCCTCCTCCTGCGGCTCCGACGCCACCTCGGCAAGATCCCCATCGAGGAGGACGACACGTGGGAGGTAGTGAGGTCGCCGTTCCAACTAGTGATTGCAATAGCAAACCAGCATGAGCGTTCGCCGCATTAGCACCTTTGTGTCCGCAACGGACAGGGCAGACGATGGCGAGCGACGACTGCATGTGGCCTTGCAGGTCAACGAACCAGAGGACCAGCACGTCCGTCATCGAGCCTCCGCGCTCGCCCCAAAGCTACAGCTGCAGGGCATGCGGCCCTCGTGGTCGGTTCCGGCGGCCTTCTGCCCTTGTCGCCGGCCAGCCATCTGCAACGGTCGGTGGTCGGGGACGACATTTTGGAGCGATTCAGAGAGGAAAGGGAGTGTGAGGGGGAGAGATATAGGAAAGGGAAAGCGGCAAGAGATGAGTGGGTAGGTGGGGATAACGAGTGTTCCACTCGATTCATTCGCATGGACGAGTCCAACAATCGAACGTTTTTTTCTCGGCTGATGTGGTAGCATAGTTGCTCGAAGATTCGTGCTAAATGATCTAAGCGTAAAAAATATGTTCGCCCCCAAATCCTGAAAGAAGTTAGATTTATGTCAGTTCCATTTTTCTTTTGCTTTTCTCTTCCCAAACACAAGGAAGATAAATATTTTTCTGAAATGATGAAATTCTGGTCCATTAGAGCTGATTCTCTCCGCTCCTTCAATCAACAAAAAAGAGAGTTGAATTTTCTTGGTCGGAAACCCTCATTGACCTAAAACACACCCAAAAACGTAGTAGGAAACCTCCCGCCTGCAAGGGCCGGTCCACCACATCTCCATGGCCCTAACGGTATGTCTTTTGTAAAGGCGCTTGTGTACTTGCTACTGGATAAAAAATAAATAGTGTAAGATAAAAAAAAATCTGGTTAGCGCTTTCTAACCCAACGCTAGACGCTAATGAAGAGCACTAATTAATCGCTAAAACCGATCGTAAAACAGATCGCTACCCGCATCGCTCAACTACCATGAAAAAAAGGGCTAAGGTTCGCCTCCAGCTTTTGCGTCAATGCCGAGTAAGTCCCTAGGATTTTTTAGCCTAACTATTGATCCATCACTAAACTAATGATCCGACAGTAGTTGATCCGGCAGGATACTAATCATGGCGCTCGCTGCTAGTGCCACCCGTTGTAGGTGCCCTAAGGCCACCAATGATGAGGTGGGTCGGTGCTAGCGGCCTAGCGCTAGCGGGTGGTAGAGAAACCCTAATCGCATTTGCATTAACGTCAGGAGGCGAAGGGATACACATGTAAAAAAGTCATACAAAGATTGTATAACTAAGCGTAATAATTCACTAAATTATTTCACCACTTTCCCTTCGGGGACATCCGTTGAATTATTTCACCACAATTGTAAAGCCAACTGAATAAAAGCTGGCAAACAAATCAACCATATTGTGCGGTGATATCGTCCCGGCCGCCACCGTCGTCTTTAATAGGAGTCTGTCTAGTCGGAGACGCACTCTGCTCGTAAGGCACCAGCATCGCCCACACGCCTTGCCCCGCAATACCACGAGCAATGCGAGTGCTTCGCGTTGCTGCCATGGAGCATGACGTCGAACACTTGAACTCCGCCACGCATGTCACCGGCGAGGCTATCCAACATGGGTCCCGGCACCACCACCCCGATGCCCCTTGCGATGATAGGGTGATTCACAGCTTTCTTCGGCCTGGCGCAGATCTGTTCCGCCATGGTCATGCTGGCAGCTAGGAAGGTGCCGCGGTAGAACACGTCGACGTACATGTCGGGCATGGCGCATTCGCTGGCCCAGAGTTTGTGCGACGCGACATGCAAAGTGAGGTTGAACTCGGGATCCAGCGCGGACCGGCGGCCGAGGTCCGTCGCGGGGTCAAGCCCTGAGACGGAGTTGATGGCGATGGAGTAGTAGGGCGTCATCCCCTGGGTCTGGTCCAGGCAGACGCACACGGCGGCCATGGCCGCCAACCCCACGCACCACAGCCAGCAGCATTCACAGCCTGAGTACTGCCGTCGGGCTTCCACCACCGGCTGTGGAACGACGGAGGGGTAGTGATGCTGGGTGGAGCCCATCGTCGATGCGATCTCCTCCGGCAGCCCTTGCGCCGCCGAGCGAGATCGATCGATCTTGTTTTTATGACGCCGCTTTTAGTTGGCAGGAATTGAGGTTTGTTGCATCTACTTGTTTGGCGCAACGACATTCCTGGATTTCCGTTGTTCAGTACATACGTGGTAACTGGTAAGCAACGACCATGTGATTTTTTTTTTCCTGAGAAGCCATATGGATGTCAGGATGTGTTTATGGACGGTCTTTGTGCACCCTCCCCGATGGCCACCTAAGATTTCCCACCGAACCTGCGATCTGGCCGTCACGTGTGCCATCCATGAATGTTTTCTCTTCAAAGACGGTATAATCGTAGATGGTCATAAATACATATATACTCACATCTAAGAATGCACGCATACCCTATCCCTATGAACACTTTCGAGATATTGAGCCGGTACAACATTTTAAGATTGTCGAATTCACCATAGGCTCCTCAGAGTTGACGAGAACATCTCCTCCCACGGAACTAACATTGTTGAAAAGTATGAAATAAATCTAGGAAAATACGGGCACGATGGGCTAGTTCCACCACATGAAATGTAACCATTAAATCTATGCTCAGTTCGCCCATGAATGGGTTTTCGACGTGTGTGGGAGGGCGCAACGTTCTTTTGGTCATTTTAGCCAGAAAAGATGAATTATTATTTTTATATTAAACGTCCATTTTTTCAATATAATTGATGAAAAATATCCCAAAACATCACTATGACGGTTGGGTCCCACCTTTTAGTGAACAATATGAACAGATAATAATTGATAAAAAAGTTGCCACGAGAGTCAAACACGTGACCTCACACTGTTCAATATAATTTGGAAAATTGTAAAAATTGTTAATTATTAAAAAAATGTTCAATACAATTGGTAAAAAATTACCCTGAAATGCCGCTATGACCGTTGGATCCCACCTTTTAGTGAACAGTATGAATAGATAATAATTGTTAAAAAATTGCCACTGGAGTCAAACACACGACCTCGTGTTATCCCGCCAGGCCATGCTAGCCACCGTGTGTTGCCGCGGCCGTCTATATTTCATGCAATTATAGAGCTGCTTTTGAATAGATATATTATTTTGAACATAAACCGCACGTACATATAGGGCATGCCAATTTTTGTATTTAATTTGTCTCAAATTTTCCATGCTATGCTAGGAAAATCGAAGGAATGACCTACAATTTGTTTCCTTGAATATAATTATTTTAACGCATTCTCCCCATAGAAAAAGATTTTGGGAAAACTATTTTTATATTGTTGTTAGACGAGGAGGAATTATTTTTGGATAGATAAACATGAAACAAAATGATAAACAGATCAAACCGTGTGCTGGGATGGGCTTGTAATGGATCGTGTTGCACAACTGACAACGCACGGACTCTCAAAACGTAATTTGTCAACCTAAGTGCTGCCTCGTCTTGGCTTTCACCTCTGGGATATAGCCAATGTTGAGGAAATCGTTAACCGATAGCTGCTCGTTCAGTTTGAGAGGAGCGATTAAGTGTTGAATCGACCAATTAACTGGATTAATCGATCGACCATTAATCTGTGTACTTTTAAACTCAATAGAAGCAAAAAATTTATTGAAAAAAAATCCACATTGCAAATATGAAGCAAATGGCACAATTTTCTTTTCTCAATAGATGACAAACTTGTATACAACAACAGTCATCCGCGTGGGTGTAAAAATCATCAACAAAAATGTATACACCAACGCCTTTTTGTTGATTTTGGCCTAAGAAGCAACCCCGAGAGATGGCGGCCACACGACAATGACAAACAGAGGAAAGGTGACGGCGAACGCGCAGGGCCTCTTAACAGGTCGGTTGTCAGAGATGGCGGGTCACGAAGGAGGAGGGGAAGTAGTGGTGCGCAGAGGAAGAAGAGAAAGTGGTGACACACAGCGAGGAGGGGAAGCGACGGCGTGCTGACGAGGACCTGGCCAGCTACCATCTAGGTTGGCAGGGGATGAGAGGAGCGGGAAGGGATGGGTGGAAGAATAAACCCTAGCTCTTTAGGAGCAGGAGGGGTTGGGAGGGGTTATGGGCCAAATAATCGGGGCTTTTTTGTCCACGAATTAGCGGGCCAACATCGATTAATCGGCCTAACAACCAATTAATCGGCCTAACAAACCACTTAATCAGTATGACTGACCATTTAATCGGCCTGGCAAGTTAACGTGATGAATATGTGTTATTCGATTCGGCCACCCGATGAGTAGCAATTAACTGGCCAATTAACTGATTAATCGGATGAATTCTTGAACAGTGGATAGAGCCAGAGCAAGAACAATGAGGACGAGCGGGCTGTGATGGATGGACAACATAGAATTGGGATGGAAGTTGCAGACATTAGACTTTATCTTCTGGGCCTTCCATCTCTATGGCCCGATTATACAAGCGACATTTAACTCACTTCGCTTGGCGAAGCTCCTTACCCGCTCGTAGGTCAACGTAGGTCGTAGGTCGCTGGATACCGACCTACGGGCACGCCTATGTCTCGCTTGACGCGAGATGTAGGCCAGCCTCACCCAGGGACGGAGGCAGGATTCAAACATAGGGGGGGGGGGGGGGGCAAAAAAATTCCTCTTGCGTAAAGACTCCTAAAAACATAGAAGAAAACCGCCAAAAAAATTGCGTGAGGAAGACAAAAAAGTTAACGAACTAAATCTTCTTCAAAACATGTTCTGCTCTGAGCAAGTTGATTTCTTAATCAAAATTTACTGTCAAGCAAATGCCAAAGCAATTCACGTGTTAATGAACTAAATCTTTCTACTATAGGATGGGATAAACAATGCAAAAGCTTGTCTTGTGGGTACAAGGATATATCCTCTAATTAATCATTTACTTTTATATAGTTACTACAGTTCGACTTGTGTAGTTCTAAAGGCATCGATTAATGTTATTTAGAAACATAAGCAAGGACTAACCAATGAGAATGAGAAACAGAATAACCTAATCCTTTCCTTGGTCGTGATGTATACCAAAAGTCTAAACATGTATTTAAAAATTAAACATAAAAAACTACATTGAAAAATGTTGCTCGTGTATAGAAAAATGTTAATCATATATTTCAAAAAAATTAATGTGTGTAAAAGAATGTTCCTAATATATATAAAAAAACTATAACGTGTATGAAAAAAGTAGTCATCAAAACATTAGAAAACTTCTATTTCAAAAATGTTAAAGTTGTACAAAAACTGTTCTTGATGTATAAGAAAAATTTAGAACGTGCGTTAAAGTTTTTTGAACATTAATACATAAATTTTAAAAGAATATTCATTGTGCACAAAGAATGTTAATCATAGTTAAACATGTACTATTTTTTTCCTGTTATATAAAAAATGTACAAAGTGTATGAAAAAAGTTGTCATCAAACATAATTTTGTTGAAACTATTAAATGTATAATTTAAAATATTAAACCCATATTAAAAAGTCGTCCGACAACAGCGAAAATTCCCCACCTATGGCCATGCTCATGCCCAAACACCAACCTGCACGTTCGGCTCTATGGCAAGGGTGTTGTGACAGCGACGATATCGTGTGTGAGAGAGAGAGAGAGAGAGAGAGAGATGGTGGGATGGCGTCCTCCATCCAGATTGGTTCAGGATCTCCTCGGTAGACACGCCGAGGGTTAGGGATGTCGTACTCCATGCCAATTGGCTCGGGGTCTCCCCAGCGGCCGCGCCAAACCTCTCAGTGAAGCTGCCCTGCAGCTCATGGCCACGTAAGTGGTTAGCATGCAGGTTGCAACAGACAGTGCAACGTGGAAGCACATGGACCACTTTTGGGGAAGTAGACACATATAAAGGGCTAAATGCTCCATATATGTTGGCCATGCAAGCTTCAGACCTAAGATGAACAAACTTACATAGTTTTGGGACCCAAACCTGCAATTTTGATGTTATAGGACTAAAGTGACACACCTCCAATAGTTTTAGGACCTAAAACTGCAGTTTCAAAGTAATAGGACTAAACTAACAAACCTCTGATAGTTTTGAAACCCAAAACTGCAGTTTCAAAGTTATAGGATTAAACTGACACACCTCCGATAGTTTGAGAACTTATGATGCATTTTACTCAGTGAAAAATGTCCTAGAAACACACATTGATAATAAAATAGTTTGGTACTCATCGGACGGGTAAACGAATCTTTGCGGGATTGAATGAACACGATAAGGTTGTAGGTAGTCACGGGACCAACCACACCTTTTCGTTACTCTTTTGAGATCAAGTCTCGCAACCCAGCATAAGCAAGAAGTGTGTTCTTTCATCCTTGTTACAACAAGATAGCCCCCTTCAGTCCATAAAAAAAAGATAGTCCCTTTCAGACCTGCAGTTTTCCAGTCTAAGATATCATCCAAGTAATCAAACATAAGATCCTACACCCTCATAGTTGATTTGGCTTCATTGTGAAATACCCAGGCATTGCATTCCGTCCAAATATACCATAAAACAATGGAGATCGACGTTGGTCATTTTTCCTTCAGCCTAGGCATCACACAAATATCGGTACCTATGCTTAATAAGTGAGACGTCCGTCGAGCGGTGTCCAGGTTAAAGTGGGTGAACATTTAAGTCCAAAGATCCACTGAGAAATCACAATCATTGAGGATAACTAATGGCGGGAGAGCACAGATCGGATCATATAGAGGGAGCAGGAAAGCCCCGTTCAAATACCTGGGCCCGGACATGCACTTGAGGTACAAAAGGCTCATGTGCTAACACATGGACGCCAGGAGGCAAGTGCATGCGTTGGGCTGCTTAGATTCTTTGCAAAATGGCCCCTGCAAGTCTAGGACCTTTTTGCCACGGTCCCTGCACCGTAGACATCAAATTTAGGACAGTAAACTGACCTAATCCCAGCTATCTCACACGCTTAGCGTTTTTGGCTGTCCCTTTCTCCGATTTGGGCCTTTCTAACCATTAGATTTGCTATCCTAAGGCCATCGAAGAAATTACCAATATGTCGAGCCCGGAGCATTAGTAATTGAGTCAATATTATCAACAACCTGCAACAAGTCATGAACAAACTTAAAAAGGACAGTGTATGCGACAAACAATAGAAACTCGGGCAAATCATATAGAGGCAACATACCTCATTAACAGTATTGGCCAAACCATAGTAACCAGCCAATGCCCCATTTGTTGGGCGCCACGTTGTCAACCTTTATCTTCTGTGGGGAAACGGATACAAGACCATTTCCGAAGTCAGAAACAACGTGTGTGAGACACCACGCACTTATTTAACAGTGTAACCATCAAGAATGGCATCATGTGCTCGCATGAAGTGCGACTTAGTGTGTCGTGTGGGCAACCCTACGTGCTCGTGCATAGCAAACATAACCTGAGAAATTTTTATTGAAGGTAGTTGCATGGAGAGTTATTACCTCCGTTCCAAAATAATTGAAGTTCTGCATTTATCCCAAGTGAAATTTTCTTAAGTTTGACCAAGTTTAAAGCAAAATATATTAACATCTAGAACACCAAATTAATGACATGAGATTATTTACAATTTTTTTGTGTTATGTGTATTTGGTTTGTAGATCTTAGCAAATTTTTCAATATAGTTGGTCAAAATTAAGTTAGTTTGACAGGACAAACCTTGAGCTTCAATTATTTTTGAACCGAGGGAGTGTCCCAATCGCCAAAAATTAATATTAATTGCAACAAACAAGAATGTGGGGCTGAAGCTCAAATGGTAGATTGCTTACTTCGCTCATGAGAGGCAGCGGTGCAATATATAAACGTGTTCACCGACATAATGTAAATCAGTCATAAAACATGTATGGCTCCGTATAACTAGTGGTCTCGTTCGTTAACGGAATTAACCAGACAAATCATTCCACCAACTAAATGTCTACGTCGAGCGGGGTGTAGCACGTTCAGGTGTAGTAGGACATTTGTTTTGGAAAGTAGTACCATACACAAATACTCAGAGAAAATAGGGTTTGGACTAGACTTTGCACCCTGCTAATTGGTTGAGTTTTTTTAGGAGAAAGCCATCATGACTAGCTTTATTAAATATAACACTTACAACATCCGCTAAAAAGCTAGAAATGAAAGCATGTGGTGAGTCAAACCACACATACGGCAGATCAACACAACATTGTTGCGTTTGCACATGAGCTACCATATTAGATTCACGATTACAATGCTCAATCACAACCTTCACAAAATCATGTCTGAAGCTGCTATCGTTGTGTGTCCGGTATTTTGGCAAGAGAGAGTTGCACCCAAGACTATGGGTCAGTTTATAGCCTTCACCAAGAGCCGCCGCTTCAGCAGAGATGACATTCGCTAATCGTTACGTGTTCCAACTTTGCAATTATAGCTAAACATATCGGTGCTGTCCCGAACACCGGCACCACATGCTGCCGAGTAGTCCGTTTCTGAGAACACATGTATAGGCATCACACAACGGGTAAACACATTTGGGGCATATTTTGATCGGTTAATTAGTCGCTGAGAACGTGGTCCAATACAACATGCCGGCTCAGTCTCTCGGAGGTGCTCATAGGAATAGGGTGTGCGTGTGTGCGTTCATAGGGATGAATGTATGCACGTGTATCTGTGCGCTTGCGTCTGTACTGTGTTAGAAAAAATTAGTTGCTGAGAACGTGGTCCAATACAACACGTACGAAATCAACTGATCACGAGTTCAAGTCTAACACGTCCTTCTCCGGCAATGAGGAAACTAACAAACATCCGTATATGTCACTCTATAACTCTATATATTTAAGCCGCCACAGAGATCGAGAAATCGACGAGTCAGCTGGTTTCAAACGAGCAGCAGATCAACAACTCGACATACACACAACCGACTTCGGGACGGCGGCAGGAGATCGATCGACCGGCGATGGGCGCCACCCACCGCTACTCCTCCATCCAGTCGCAGTCGCAGTCGGATGAGGAAGAGAAGCAGCAGGAGGTATCACCGTTACCAAACTTCTGCTTCTGCGTGGCGGCGTCCATGGTGGTAATCTTGATCGCCGCATGTATCGGCGGCTTGCTGTTCTGCATATACCAGGCGGGCCAGCGGCCCCACTACTACGTCTCCATCGACTCCGTCTCCGGCCTCGACCCGGTGACGGACCTCGGGCACAAGCCCACGCTGCACCCGCAGTTCAATCTCACCGTCCGCGTGGCCTCCTGGGGATACTGGGACGAGGAGTGCTTCGAGCCTGGCATGTACGTCGCGGTGTCCTACCGTGGCATCCCGCTCGCCGCCACTCCCACGATAATGGAGCGGCAGATCTGCGCCGAGCCGGGGAAGGCGGTTGATCACCGACTTGTCGCCGGGGGCGTCGGGGTGGTCGTGCCGGGGTCCGTGCTGGACAGCCTGGCCATGGACATCCGCGGTGGTACGCTGCTGCTCGATGTTAAGCTTCGTGGTTGGGGCCGGTGGTCGTGCGGGAAGAGGGCTGTCGGTGATGGCGCTGCCATCCAAACACAGTGCCATATGCATGATTACGATTAGTGCGGGCTCGACTGGTGGATCATGTTTAATTTCATTCAGGTACTATTATCTATGGTATATCTACGTACCCGTGTTGAGCTACCCGGGAGTACATGACACGGTGTGCAAGATTTTTCTGTGTAAGTTTTCATGGATTTTATAGTGTGTGACGCCTCAACTATAGATGAAAAATATGTGTGATTATATGCTAGAACACCGGGTTATTTTATCTCTGGGTCCGCCCTTGGCAATGAGCGGTAATTTGTTTTTGAAAATTTAATCATTGCTTGTGTAAGATTATACCCTTGATCGTCCTTTAATTAATTATTTCAGTTATTATAATAATAACTTCAGATATTAAGTAATTTATAGTTTGTATATCGGAAATATGGCTTGAAACATGGCCTCATGTTGTCCACTCTCCGAAAATGTTTTATTGAACTATGGTTCAGCCGAACCTACGCTTGACACCATTGATTTCTGGACACTGTTCATGTGGATTGGTGCATGTTTGATTAAAAAATGCATGGCAGAAGATGTTTTGCATATTAAATAATGCATGGCATGAAGTGTTGGATGGAATTGACATGCATGACGCGAATCCACGTGTAGGAGGATGTTAAATCGTATGGCGTGGAGCATAGGTTCGGTTGAACCATGGTTCTAAATCATGCCTCTCTCCACTCTCACACATATTTCTACATTGTTTCCACACATACAATATGTACAATTGATATATACATAGGGGAGGTCATGGTATAGATCTTTGCGAAAGACGTCTTTGGACCCAAAAAACTCAAATAATTTCCCCATGTCGTCTTCGAGTAGGCACCTCAACCCCGTACCGCACCACAAAGCCAAGTTAGGGCGAGCCAGTTCTTATTCGTCGCTTCGTCTCTCCTTATCTTTCTGCACTGCCATAGCAGCGACTATGGTTATGACCGTTGGCACTCAAACTCTTGGTCCTACTATCTAGTCTCGCCGATGCTACGTCACAAACACTGAATTAGTTATGCACCCTACGATTTTTTTTTAAATGGCAGGATTCCTGCATTCATTTAGAAGAAAAGAGTTGCTTGGTTAATTAGGGAAAACCGAACGAAAAGAATATTGCCCCGAGCGAAAAGAGTTGCTCGATGAACCCTACGATAAAAATATTAGGATGGTGCCACGCATGTTGCGGCATGTATATTAGAGAATACTTTGTTGGTGTTTTTGGTATCTCGATGTAAAATAAAACAAAAAGTAACATTGTTCGGAGCAATATCATCAAACAAAACCAACAAACTAGTCTGACATTCGGTCATCAGCACATAAGAATGTGAAATGTAATAAGAAAGTCCAATATGAGTTGTTGTAGATGCCGAGCAATCACTCGGAACTATGTTGAAATGTGTGCAGTAAGATTCGTTGCAATCTTTAGACATCTTGCAAGTAAAAATACTAGGTCTTCCCTATCCAATTTTGTTGTATTAATGTACAAAACAGAATCGAAATTTATAGCATTCAACCAACACACCACACTTTCAATGTATGTGAAGAAGACAACTCCAGTTTGGACTATGCAAATAATGGATGGAAAACAAGGTAATCATAAGATCAAGATGACTTCCCGCAAAATAAAAAGAATATCAAGATTACTTCTCAAATGCGCAAACATAAAAGATGGATGGACAATATTTTATCAGAGCGGAAATTATTAACAAATAAAACATGAGACTGATACTTTCTAAATTATATTACTAACATAATCTGAAAGATAATGATAAATCCTACCGGAGTACTGCATCCAAACATCTAGTGTGTTTGGTGAAGGGTAATAGACAATATTGTACTATTTCTTCTCAGGATGATATAACGTAGCTGCAGCTGAGGGTCACCAATTTGAACTTGGATGATATAACATCTGGTGTGTTTGGTGAATTTTAGACAACATGGCAAGACTTATTACATACATTTGCATGAATCATAGGTATACACCCATCAGATTAAGGTAAATTGTGCAAGAACATACCCAGTTGCATCAATGAATATTAACTGGCATATTCCCAAGATAAAAGAACAACACTCTTATCTGCTTGTAATATCGCTTCATTTGATAGCACACTCATACTATAGCCTTACTGTTGCTTTCTCTCACATCGTAGATTTAAGGATAGAACAATAAACAGAGCAACAGACTCTTTCTCTCATCTTTTGTTTCAATAAGGTTACCAAAAACCCTAGGTCGATCTCAGAGTTAATACTCACTCTGTACCGAAATATTTGTAGTTTTAGTAAGCTATACTATATAGTCAAAACGACTCGATCAAAACGAGATTAAATCGCACTCTTGTGGCCCGTGCCCGACTAGCCTGCACAACCACACCACGTTTCATCGCGTTTTGCGATACAGAGCCACCGCCACCTCCTGTTCTTCATTGGGAGGCCAGATCTGGAGCCCGTTTGGGGCTCCAGAGAGGGGAATCTTTGGTCTTCGTCATCACCAACCTTTCTCCATCACCAATTCCATGATGCTCCCCACCGGGAGTGAGTAATTCCATCGTAGGCTTGCTGGTCGGTGAGGAGTTGGATGAGATTCATCATGTAATCGAGTTAGTTTTGTTAGGGCTTGATCCCTAGTATCCATTATGTTCTGAGATTGATGTTGCTATGACTTTGCTATGCCTAATGCTTGTCACTAGGGACCGAGTGCCATGATTTCAGATCTGAACCATTTATGTTATCATCTCTATATCTATGTTCTTGATCCGATCTTGCCTAGTCATATGCACCTATTACGTGTTATGATCCGTCAACTCCATAGTGACAATATTTGGGATACTTCGCGGTGATGACCGTAGTTTGAGGAGTTCATGTATTCACCATGTGTTAATGCTTTGTTTCGGTTCTCTATTAAAAGGAGGCCTTAATATCCCTTAGTTTCCTTATGGACCCCGCTGCCACGGGAGGGTAGGACAAAAGATGTCAATTCTTTTTCATAAGCACGTATGACTATTTACGGAATGCATGCCTACATTACATTGATGAACTGGGCTAGTTTTGTATCGCCCTAGGTTATGACTGTTACATGACGAATATCATCCAACGAGTTACTGATCCAGTGCCTACGAGCTTTCCACTTTTGTTCTTGCTAAGTTACTATTGCTGCTGCTGTTGTCCCAACTGCTACAAAACTATTGCTACTACTGTTACCGCTATTGTTACTGTCACTACTGCTATCAAACTATCATACTACTGTGCTACTGATCACTTTGCTGCAGATATCTAATCTCCAGGTGTGGTTGAATTGACAACTCAACTGCTAATACTCTCAAGTATTCTTTGGCTCCCCTTGTGTCGAATCTATAAATTTGGATTGAATACTCTACCCTCGAAAACTGTTGCGATCCCCTATACTTGTGGGTTATCAAGGATTGATTGCAAATATGTCTTACAATGGTTGCCTTGTACGATGCACGGTTATAAGTATGAACTGGATGGAGATGAACTATGGTGGTGGTGATGGTGGCTATGGAGATGAGACGACATCGGCTAGGGTTGATGAAGGGGATGAAGATGGCTTTGTTGTTGAAGACTTGCGAGGTGCTCGATGTTTTGTTGACATTTCGACTGTGTCCCCTTTTATAAAAGTTGTGCAGGTAGACGAATTGCCTCGGTATCCATGCCATATGACCGTTCATACGTGCGGTCGCGGTCGTATGGAGCGTCGTCTTTCGCTCTAGCGCCTCTGGTGCGCCTCCTATTGATTTGCTCTATGTCCTCCTTTACTCCTTTCAATGTATTGACTTGATTTAGTCCATTTGTAGCCCATTTCCCGTAGATTCATGATAAAAAGAGGATATGTGGAATCCTTTACATTCATTAGTCATTACTATCAATATCGGAGCGAATATCTCGATTTAAATAAATATCTCGGTTTAAACAAAGGTTAAATGTGTGTAAAAGTATCACTCATCACAAAACAGTTCCTAGATCCTCATTATTGAATTACATATGAGCCTTGGGCCCATAGAAACAATAATTTCTGAAAAAATTCTCTAAGGCCCATGTAGAATGTCATGACATGGTTGGAAATTTAGTATCATCCTGCTAGTGGAGGTGAGTTGAGACATTCACATGCGATTGGAGCTTGAGAAGAGGAGTGGTACACACATTCCTCCTCCACTGGACAACACTCATCACGTGTCATGGTTCATGGATGAGCCGATCCGAACTCAGACCTA
Organism: Elymus sibiricus; assembly: GCA_039707655.1. Taxonomy (NCBI): domain Eukaryota; kingdom Viridiplantae; phylum Streptophyta; class Magnoliopsida; order Poales; family Poaceae; genus Elymus; species Elymus sibiricus. The sequence goes on from CM077673.1 coordinate 431,177,361, forward strand.
TGTCATGTGTGCACTTTATTTTTGCCGACTGGGAACAGTTAATTAAATAGAGATTACTTAGGAGTCGCTAATGGACGTATCACCATCCGAGACGTCGATTCGGTCATGGGCCTAAGCTCATGCTCACGACTCCCTATCCGACGACCTATATATTAGAGGTGTTGGCACCCTATCCAGCGCACTATCTCTCAATCCTTGCGCATAACCCTGGCCGCCATTGTCGTTCCACCCATTGTTGCTGCTTCTAGCGCTCCGTCGACCGTGTGCACAGCCATTCGGGAGAGCAGGCCTCCGGAACCTTGCCCTTTGTGATCATGAAAGGAGAGGGGAGATAAGGTTTTTGGGAGCGTCTCGGCGCGACTACTCGTTACCCGTCCTCATCCTCTGCTTCAACAACTTCCATAACACATAATCCATGGTTGACAATGCTGCCAAGAAGAAGGTTACTTAAGAAGCTGCCGCCGACACGGTGTTGTCCTACCCTACTAGTGGGTATGGACTGTTCATCCCTTATTTACTAGTTCATATGATATTCGTACTTATTGTCTTCATAGATGTTTTCGTTCTATGTCCGGTACATGCTCACATGTTTAGATATTAGTATGAGCTTCGTACTGTTTTTGGCAGCATCACGATTTATTCATGAATTAAATCAATCAAAAAATTGCTTACTTACCCAGCAATTCAAAAACCTTATTTTTATAGGAATTTTATGATTCAAGACTTTGCTGCTATATTAACATTGTGGTTAGAGCGATGAATATGTTTGATTGTTTACATATACTCATTTTAAGTATTGGTAGACCAAGACTACCTTGTGGTTAGAGCGATGACTATGTTTTGGGCTGGTGGCACTCCCGATGGAATGGTTACTTCTGATCAAGAGAATGGGTTTAGGGAGACCATCACCGTCTTTGTTGGAACCGTTCCAAGTGTAATCGGAGACAAGTTAGTGGATGAATATCTTCTTATGCAGGCTGCTAAGAACTTGTGAGATGCACTCGAATCTAAATTCAACGCAACCGATGTTGGATGTTTGATAGTTGTCATGTAGTTTACGTTTTAGTTCCATGGAGAAGTTTACATTCCAGTTCTCTACAACCAATCGTTACTAGTAGACTGCCCGTGCGTTGCCACGGGTATTTTCGAAAAATTTACTGGTTATATATATAAGCATTAGGCATGTTAAATTTCAGCTTGACATAGAAAGTGGGTCTAAATTTCAAGCCTTACAATATCATTGTCCTTGTTGATTCAAATTAGGCAATATAAATCTGCAAAAAAACTCACCCTAAACTCTATACTTATTCTGAAGAAAAATTGCTTAGTTATTCTGATCATCTTGCTTATACAATTATGATAGTTAGGATAATCACCTAGGTGTTTTTATTTTTGAAATGAAAAAAACAACAACAATCACGAGGCCCTTAAGAAATCACGACATGATCCTGAATCTGATCTGTTACAAGATATATCCTTCCTAATATTCATATCTAGTCGGTAAAACTCCTACCCAACAATATACATATAATATGAACAACAATACTTTTCTGCATTTGCTAAATAATCATGGGAACAAAAGATGACTTGGGGCATCATGATCCAATAGTATATATATAGGATCGATGCGACGAAGCTGGCGAAGAACATCGAGATGGTTCCAACGTAGGATCTGTCTGGATTGTAAGGGAGTTTCGCGTGCCTGAATCGCCCCCCATCTTTGACAGCCACACCTAATAGAAGCAGCATACATGGCTATGCTGTTTTCAAGAACCTTAGCTTGAACAATCAGAGGAGAATGTAGCACCTGACAACAACGTAACTGCACGAGAAAGAGCTTACTACTGCCCCCATTCACAAATTGCAAATCATGACAATCGAAATGGGAGACTTAAAGTGCCGACGTAATATTTCGAACCTTTGAGAAGCTCTCTGGTAACAAAGGTGAAAAGATGAAGATGTAGTCAGTTCATTGTTAGACTCATTAACAATAACAAAGATGGGTAAAAAGAGAGGCTACCTATAGTCCCCATGTCTGTCTGATTTACGTGAACAAAGGCTACATAAGGAAATATACCAACCCGGAACCTATGTGCAGGAGCTTGTACCGAGTTTTTGAAAATGTAGAGCAGACAGAAAAGCAGATTGTCAGAAAACAATCAACCTTTCATTCTTAATTTGCATGGGTTCTCCATTGCATAGGTAACTAAACCAAGAAGTTGAAGATGCAGTCAAAAGCAGAGCGTCGATACGCAACATGGCATCTTCATTTGTGAGTTATTCTGCTTGGATTTAGTTTAATTCAAACCTAACATTCACAAACAAAAATTAAACGCTAGTAGAATATTAAAATAAAGCACACATAAAAATAGGTAGAATAATTTTAGTTATGCTACGGTTACTTTCCCAGGAAGAATTTTGGTCCTCTATACTACATTTTCAGTTAAATGCATAGGCATCAAAATATGAAGAGAAAAGCACATATAAAAAATAGGAGCTGCCTATATGGATAATCTTTCATCGTAAGAGGACACACCTGAGCATTAAAAGAAAAGAGAGGACACAACCTAAAACCTTTATCCACTTGCATAATCAAAAGTAAAAAGGGGAAAGGAAAAAAAACTCACATATAATTGACATGTTGAAGGCTAATAGACAATATTGTACTATTTCTTCTCAGGATGATATAACGTAGCTGCAGCTGAGGGTGTGTTTGGGAAGAGAAACTAACATAATCTGAAAGATAATGATAAATCCTACCGGAGTACTGCATCCAAACATCTAGTGTGTTTGGTGAAGGGTAATAGACAATATTGTACTATTTCTTCTCAGGATGATATAACGTAGCTGCAGCTGAGGGTCACCAATTTGAACTTGGATGATATAACATCTGGTGTGTTTGGTGAATTTTAGACAACATGGCAAGACTTATTACATACATTTGCATGAATCATAGGTATACACCCATCAGATTAAGGTAAATTGTGCAAGAACATACCCAGTTGCATCAATGAATATTAACTGGCATATTCCCAAGATAAAAGAACAACACTCTTATCTGCTTGTAATATCGCTTCATTTGATAGCACACTCATACTATAGCCTTACTGTTGCTTTCTCTCACATCGTAGATTTAAGGATAGAACAATAAACAGAGCAACAGACTCTTTCTCTCATCTTTTGTTTCAATAAGGTTACCAAAAACCCTAGGTCGATCTCAGAGTTAATACTCACTCTGTACCGAAATATTTGTAGTTTTAGTAAGCTATACTATATAGTCAAAACGACTCGATCAAAACGAGATTAAATCGCACTCTTGTGGCCCGTGCCCGACTAGCCTGCACAACCACACGGACACACGCCCGTTCCTACCAATTGGGAGGTGGAGCTTAACGTCGAAGGCCTGCACCCCATGTCGCATGTGCTCGGCGAGGTTGTCCAGCTCCGTCCCCGGCAAACGCACCCCTGCCCCTCTTGCAATGATAGGCGGCCGCAGCTCCGCCGTCTTCCCCGTCTGTAACTCTGTTCTTATGTAACCGTCGATATATGGTAATAAAAGTTCAGGTAGGCGTAAGCCCGCCGTTGACTCGTCAAAAAAAAAAAGGTTGTCCCATCGTGGTCGCGGTGGTGGCGAGCACGATGTTGCGGTAGGACACCTCCGCGTACATGCCAGGCTTGATGCATGCACCGTCAAAGAAGTTTTTTGATGCAACGCCAAGCGTGAGGCTGAGCTCTGGGTCGACGAGACCGGACCGCTGACCGAGGTCCGTCACGGGGTCGAGGCCGGTGACAGAGTCTATGGAGACAAAGTAGTGCGGGAGGTCGCCGGACGCTGCGGCCAGAGACGCGATGACTATGTAGGAGACTACAATTGCGGCCACAACGGTGACGACTATCGCCAAGATGCAGCGGCAGGCTAGTCGTTGCCATAGCTCTTTGTCGCAGAGCCGAGAGGCACACCGCTCTTCCGTCATGGCAGTCTGATCATTGTGGCCCGACGGTTCATCGAGCCAAGACATACAGTACCCTTCCTCGATGGCTGCCATATAATGTGTTGCATTGCCTTGGCTTGGATTGGGTGTGTATTTATAGATGCTTGGCGGACCGGAGGCAGATCAACTTCATCTCGGAGATGGATTAGTTCCGTCCATATGGATCACAGTACCTTTCCATGTGTCGGTAAAATATTCCATTATAGTCCGTCCGGCGTCACGTTCGCTAGAGACTAGATTTGGGTGGTTGTGCTGGATTTGCTACCCCTCCAATCTCCATATGAAGATTGGCAAGTATTCTATGTTTACCAGCCTTATTAATGCCGTGTTGTAATCAAAGTTGGATCGGCAGTTTGGGGACTTACGTACGTAGCTTGGCGGCCACCAACGATCGATCGATCAACAATGGCCGGCGACGACCATCTCTCCGACCTCCCCGACCACCAAAGCGCCTCAAGAGATCGGCGAGTGTGGCCTCCAACCAAAATCACCATGCCTCTCTGCCTCCAACCTCTTGCCGCTAGAAATGGGGAACGATACAGTCAAAAGGCAGCTACAGGAGGGAGAAAAAGAAAATTTCAAAATAAAAGGGACAGGTTGCAACCAGGGGACACAACCCGCGATGTTTACAGGTCTCCCCGCAACAGTGTGCGGGCCCGATAACAGCCGAAAAGAACCAGCACGCTAGGAGAAAAAGAACTGCACGAATTTGAACAAAGGGATCGAACGGGCAAGAAAACAAATGAAAGCGAATTAATTTCATCCGACTGAAAATTAGCATATCTGTTGTTAAGATTTATGTAAGGATGAAAGGTCATAGCATCATACTTCAGTGTTTAATAATATTGTAACTTAGAGACACACACAAACGCATCGAGGTGGCTCTGCTAGAATCTGAAATCCACCCGCACTAGGAGCGTGACTTTCACATACCCAAGCATACCCAAGCCTCTATTTCCAACTAGCTATCTTTTATGTGGTTTAATTGGGGTTTCCCACAGCCAAGGTCAGCCAATCTATGGTCGACACGTGCATTATTTTGGTATGTGGCAGGGTAGAATCTGCATGTGGATCTAGCCACTGCGTGTGAATTTTCTCAACGTGCTGTCGAGCTTTGCTTGTGGATGTAGCGATTTTGTAGGACCTTGCTGTCCCCACAGCAGCGGTTGACGTCAATGCATGTCTGTGCATGCAAACGTAATATTAAAAGCCAATGATCCTGCTAATGTATACGTGTGTGGCACGCAGCAGTAGCTCCGTACAGACAAGTGGGACCCACTGGTGTTCCCACATGCATGCACGCGCGCCCACGCTGGAAGTTTCGATGCCGACGTGGGTTTTCTGCCGTCTTCATGCGTGTTGCTTTCTAGAGCGCGCTGTGCATGTGTGCACCGGCTGGGTAAGGAACCTCCACGTAATTAGCCACACGTAATTACACTAGCACACGTTTCCATGCAACAAGCCACGTATACGACAAGGAGTTTGCTATATATACGGCCATCTTGCACACGTTTCCATGCAACAAGCCACGTATACGACAAGGAGTTTGCTATATATACGGCCATCTTGCTGTGTTTCCAAGTCGCCGACTCGCAACATCAACAGGCTTGCTATGTCGTCATCCCTCACTAGGCCGCTGCCACTACGGCACGGAGCAGCGGTAGCCTATCCAACCTATCGACGCTTGGAGCTCGCGGCCGTTGCATCAACCTCCATCCCTGCGCCACGCCGGCCAAGGCGGAGGCCCTCACTGGTTGAGCGCGTCTCGCAGACTCGGCGGTCTCCATGGCTGTGGCCCTCGACGTGGTCTTCACCATGGTCGGCAACCCCGGCGACGTCCGTGCCATCATCGGCTGCCCTGCGGCGGACTGTCCACAAGATGGTCCACGGAGGGAGGGTCCAGACCATGGCGGCGTTCATGAACGCGGCGATGGCGGCTAGGACATATAAGGTGCATCTGGCTGCTGCTGACGCTTACCAGACACCAGTGCCGACCATCTCCAGAAGCGTGCAATCCATGAACAGCCTGACGGCAACGTCATAGGATGTGGAGAGATAGAAGGGGTCGCGACGGCAGCGACCGCAACGGCCCTGTCGAACGACAGACACCTTGGCAGGGGCGAATCTACTAGGGGGGCTTTAACAGGCTTAAGCCCCCCCTCTAATGCTGCAAAAAATATTTTTACTACTAGTCTCAAGGTCTAATTTAACTATTTGCTAGCCTAACCCAACACATGTGTGCACCACATAGGCAGCCCAGCCCCCCCCTCCATTTTTTTGTGGATTCGCCACTGCACCCTGGGACATGTATCTTCACCGCAGACGCCTGGAAGATCCGCAGGGAGGCCGCCGGTAGCAACACGGCCTCAGCGCCATGGCCTTGGACTCACATATTAGCGTTTGTCCTCCCCGCGACCGGCACCCATGGCCTTCGGCTTCGGCGGCGGATGGATCCAGAACACGGGCCGTGGTGGTGGCTGGCTTCATGACAACTGCGACCTCCACCTTGAGCCAACGACAGGAGACGCACGCCCATGCATGCGCGCCAGCGCATGAGGCGACGTATCAAGGGCCCGGTCCAGGAGGCGTAGCTTGCAGGCGGCAAGCGACGATGGTGTCCGACGTGTGGTCGACGCGGCGCGCGGAGAAGAGGTTCACGGCGGTGACCGTGCCCAGTGCGCTAGGCAGCGCGCCATGGAGGCGTCCGACGTGAGGTCGACGTGGCGGGCGGCTAGGTGGTGCCCGGCGGCGACGCGGCGAGTGCTGTGGCTGGTGACGGTGAGCGGCTTCTTAAGGAAGGGAAGGTGGTCGAGGCGTCGAGGAACGGAAACGCCATTGTTGAAGCACGGTTGAAAGGGAGGCCACCCCGCCGTTGCTGCCGACGTAGGCCGTGGGGCCAGCTCAGCCCAGCTTCTACTCGAGGTGCAGCAACAGATGCAGTTTGCGGCGATTCGACCGCAATCCATGCACATGCACCACGTGGCCAAGCAAAGGTCCCAGCAAAAAAGGCAAATCCTATTTCCTTTGGTCATCCTGTCAACTAACACCTCATGGGATAGCACTAAACCGTATACTACTTGCTCCAAATGACAAAGATTTAACCATTACCTATTTACCTCACCAACGTAGCGCGCGCACACGATTTCTCTGTCACGGTCTTTTCAAGATCCCATATCGTCTATCCTAACTTAACTTCACTATAAGATATCCATCCAAGTTTTCCATCGTTTACATACGCAATCACATGCGTGTAGTAAAAAATAATAAGGGAAAGAAACACTCACACATTAGACTTAAAGGGAAAAAAACTATGGTCTCATAGAACTAATAAATCCAGTTATACGTACATCAACGATTCTCGAACGCCTGAGCGAAGAAATGATGGCCAAACTAGCAATCAATCAAGTAGTCGAAAAATTGACGACACATGAGTCTTCCCTTTATCACGTATGAAATCTCAACACAGCGTATCACGTAAGAAATCTTGAACACAAAATATCAAGGGCGCGGCGTGCCGCCGCGCGGGCATAGCTAGTATATACTACGTACAATAGTTTGCCATCTCACTTCGAAACAAAAAGGAAGACATATTAAAATTCCCAAACGCTAGTGAACGCGTGCGCGCGATCCGTGTGTTACCAGCGGCCGCTCCTCGGCCGTCTGATGCAATCGCGAGCGAGGAGCGGTGGGTGGGGTCGATGGAAAGCGGTGGTGGGACTGGAGAGCGACACGCTCGTTTTTGTCGGCTAGCACTCGCTCGTTCTTCTTCCCTGTTTCCCTTTTCCCCATTTCCTCCCCTGATAGTGATTTCATCCGGCGGCAATCCAACAAGGGAGGAGGACGTGCTGACACTAGTAGGAAAACCCCCATTTGTCCCGGTTCGTAAGGGCCTTTAGTCCCGGTTCTGGAACCGGGACTAAAGGGTCGGGACTAAAGCCCAAAACCTTTAGTCCCGGTTCGCTTACCAACCGGGACAGAAGGGGCTCCACGTGGCCGGTGCTGGGAGCCCAGACAGGAGGACCTTTAGTCCCGGTTGGTAACACCAACCGGGACCAAAAGGCAGGACCTTTAGTCCCGGTTGGCAACACCAACCGGGAACAAAAGGCACTGGGGTTTTTGTTTTTTTTTGAAGGGGGGGGGGGGGGGTTAGGGGGGTTTGTAGGGTTAATTGAGGTGTTTCATATTGTGTTAGCTAGCTAATAGAGAGAAGTGTCCTCTCTTTCTCCGTGCTTGGTCGACGCTAGCTACTATAGAGAGAACTCGACACGCTAGCTAGTAAGCAAATGAAGGAACCATTAAGTACACAAGATCGTCATGAACATATACACAGAGAAGTGATCGACCTCTCTTTCTCCGAGAGATTGGTCGAACAACAAGTTTTCGTATATCTATCCGACGCTACTAGCTACATATATACAATATAAGATCTCTTACAATCCCTAACATTTAATTTCAAATTCCAGATGGTATTCTCCGGCTTTATTTATGACGTGGTCAAGAAAGAATCCCGCCAATTCCTCTTGAATTGCTCGTATGCGATCATGTGGTAGGAGTTCATCCCACATCTGCCACGTCTAATTTGAAGAAGGGGGTCAATACATATATATGAATGAAACTCAACACAAATCATGGTAATAAAATAAAATTGTGAATATTATTGCTTACGCACTTGAAATTGTTTTTCAGAGTAGCCCCGCTTAGGGGTAGTCGCGTTGTAGATGAACTCGCAAACGTAGTATCCACAAAAATTATTCCCTTTTTCCTGCCACAAGCACTTTACGAGAAATAGAGTTCAATCAAACAGATAATCAAGGATGATAAATGGTATTGATGGAACTAGAATCAATGGGAGATGCGCGGAACTAGCTAGTAGCACTAGTAGGAAAACCCCCATTTGTCCCGGTTCGTAAGGGCCTTTAGTCCCGGTTCTGGAACCGGGACTAAAGGGTCGGGACTAAAGCCCAAAACCTTTAGTCCCGGTTCGCTTACCAACCGGGACAGAAGGGGCTCCACGTGGCCGGCAGGAGGACCTTTAGTCCCGGTTGGTAACACCAACCGGGACCAAAAGGCAGGACCTTTAGTCCCGGTTGGCAACACCAACCGGGACCAAAAGGCACTGGGGTTTTTGTTTTTTTTTAAAGGGGGGGGGGGGGTTAGGGGGGTTTGTAGGGTTAATTGAGGTGTTTCATATTGTGTTAGCTAGCTAATAGAGAGAAGTGTCCTCTCTTTCTCCGTGCTTGGTTGACGCTAGCTACTATAGAGAGAACTCGACACGCTAGCTAGTAAGCAAATGAAGGAACCATTAAGTACACAAGATCGTCATGAACATATACACAGAGAAGTGATCGACCTCTCTTTCTCCGAGAGATTGGTCGAACAACAAGTTTTCGTATATCTATCCGACGCTACTAGCTACATATATACAATATAAGATCTCTTACAATCCCTAACATTTAATTTCAAATTCCTGATGGTATTCTCCGGCTTTATTTATGACGTGGTCAAGAAAGAATCCTGCCAATTCCTCTTGAATTGCTCGTATGCGATCATGTGGTAGGAGTTCATCCCACATCTGCCACGTCTAATTTGAAGAAGGGGGTCAATACATATATATGAATGAAACTCAACACAAATCATGGTAATAAAATAAAATTGTGAATATTATTGCTTACGCACTTGAAATTGTTTTTCAGAGTAGCCCCGCTTAGGGGTAGTCGCGTTGTAGATGAACTCGCAAACGTAGTATCCACAAAAATTATTCCCTTTTTCCTGCCACAAGCACTTTACGAGAAATAGAGTTCAATCAAACTGATAATCAAGGATGATAAATGGTATTGATGGAACTAGAATCAATGGGAGATGCGCGGAACTAGCTAGTAGTACTTACTTTGGGGTGTGTAAATCGCAGCTCCCTCGGCAGTGCCGGAACAATTGCGGTGAACTCTTTCCAAACCCTGCCAGACAAAGAAAATAATTACTTGATATCAGGAAATGAACAAAGTTGCCGATATGATGCGATAATGATCGATTGAACTTACTTCTGGAGCATTTCAGTCATGCCCGCATATTCCTGGGGATCTTTTCGTTTCGAGTCTAAGACGATTACTACTCCCCGCTCAAGCTTAATCTCTAGCAGAATAAAGTGGAAGCTGCGCACGCATGCATAACTCATCAATTACATTACTATAACCTCGAGTAATAAGGGAAACCGAATATGCACAAGACAGTAACACTCACTTGAAGTTGTAAGGAAAGAGTATTGTCCCTTTGTTTTGATTTTTAAGCAACGATTGTAGCAAGTTGTCCTCGGTTTGTGTGACATTGTTTTTAACCGTAAACTCATGTATGATATTTGGGTTAATGAACCCAATGTCATAGATTTGTGCTTTTCTGCATTCGACGATCTTCAATCTGCATAATATAGTGAGGATAATTATATATACATGCAATGAAAGAGCTGAGCTATATATATAGAGAGACTTAATTACAGAAGTAGTACTTACAGACAGTAGGAAGTCACGATTGTTTTGTCGAGGGCCTTTTGATTGTATAACTGGAATATCTCCTCAAATTCAACATTCAACAGATCCATTCCAACGAGGTCGTGCTCCTCTTTAATCTTCAGCGTCAAAGCATCCCTCCCAGACTCGCGGCAGGTTTTCATGTACCATTCATGCAATGTTCGCATCATCGTTGTTAGAGGAGGATGATCAGGTTTGACGAGAGGCCGCCCGTACCGGTAACTGAATTCGTCCACCTCCAACGGCTCAAACTGTACATCATCGCTCAGGTAATCACCAGGATTGGTACCGGGCACCATCCCCGGATGATTAGCGACGATATCGCTAGACACCTTGAGCGGGGGGCACGATTGGTTCGCCTGTTCGCCGAGCTGGGGATTTTTTTCCCACTTCTTCGTTTTGCTAACCTTGCATCACTGGAAGTACTTCCCGACCGCCGCGCGTCTTGATATGTCTTTTTAACACAGCGGTCAAAGTTGGAATCCGGTGGAGGCGGTGGTGGTCGCTTCAGGGCATCGATAGTGCGCATCACTTTCACCGGATCTAGCTTCTCCTTCGGAGCTGGAGTTTTCTTTGCAAAATGGGCCGTCAATTCGGCCTGACATATCTCCTCGTTTTCAGACTCGGTCCTCTCATATGGTAACTTTTCCAGAGGCTTGAGAGATGGACCGTATCTGTATTCCCTCCCGCCTCTTCTTGTACTGCTAGCCGCCGGAGCGGCGGCGTCTCTCTTCCGTCGTTGCTTACGAGGCGGAGCAGGAGGCGGAGTGCTCCGACGCGCCGGAGGAGCCGGAGCGGCGGCGTCTGTCTTCTGCCGTTGCCGACGAGGCTGAGGAGGAGGCGTACTGCTCCGACGTGCCGGAGTAGGCGAAGGAGGAGGCGGAGTGCCCTCACGCGTCGGAGGAGCCGGAGAAGGAGGCGGTGTGCCCTGATCACTCGCCGGAGGAGGAGGAGGAGGAGGAGGCGGAGAGCCCTGATTCGCCTGAGGAGGAGGAGGAGGCGGAGGAGGCGGAGGCGTCCAGTTTGGAAGCTTGATGTACTCCTTCTGCCATAGACATGTACTCCTCAGAGCACGAGCCAGCTTATTCTCTCCTTCACCTGTAGGCCGGTCAAGCTCGAGCTCCTCAAATCCCTCCATTACTTCATCCACCATCACAACAACATAGCCATGTGGAATCGGTGAGCAGGGAAAAGTTCCATTGGGTTGAGGAGGTGCAACAGAGCCGACAGCCGCCTTGAAAGTGAGGTTCCGGCATTTCGTCATGAGCTCGCAATGTTGAGCCTCCGTGATAGTATCCACGGGGTAGATAGGAGCCGTGAAGTCAGGCTGAACGGGCTCCGTGGAAGCGACGCTGCTTCTCCGCTGAGATGGTGGGGTAGCTTCTGGGGTAGCTTCGTGCCGCTGAGATGGTTGGCCGGCAGCTCGCTGGCTCTCAGCTTCCTCTAGCTTTTGTAGTCTTGCATTCAGCTTCTGAATTTCGCTCAGCTCCGCTTTCCTCTTTCTCTCCCGGCTTCTGTAACCGCCTGCGTCGGGAAACCCAACCTTCCACGGAACGGAGCCTGGTGTGCCTCGTGTTCGTCCAGGGTGCTCAGCATTCCCTAGGGCCTCAGTCAGCTCGTCCTTCTCTCTGTCGGGAATGAACGTCCCTTCCTGCGCTGCGGTGATATACTCCTGAAGCTTGTTCATGGGTATCGCAAGTTGCTCGTTCGTCCAACGGCACTTCCCTGTTTCAGGGTCCAAAGTTCCCCCAACCCCGAAGAACCAAGTCCTTGAACGGTTTGGCCAGTTCAATGTCTGTGGTACGACTTTTTTAGCAATCAGGTCATTCTCAGCTTTGTCCCACAATGGCCGGGCTTTGAGGTAGCCACCTGACCCCATGTGATGGTGATACCGCTTCTTTGCAGCATTGATCTTGTTTGTCTCTGACATTTTCTTACTCTTGTCCGATGTCTTGTAAGCCACAAATGCGGGCCAGTGATCACGTATCTTCTCAAATCGGCCGGTGAATTCTGGAGTCTCCCCTTTGTCGACAAACTTTGATTTCAACTCATTCATCCACCTCCTGAATAGATCTGCCATATTCTTAAGAGCACACGCCTTGACCAGTGGCTCTATAACTGGCTTATTCGGATCCTCCTCTGGCGGTAGGGTGAAATTTGCCTTCAGCGCGGTCCAAAGATCATCTTTCTGTCTATCGGTGACATAATCACCATCAGGGGCGCCGTCCTTAGGCTTATTCCATTGCTTGATGCTGATCGGGATGTAGTCCCTAACAATAGCTCCGCACTGAGCAGAAAATGCGTCCTTGGTCCGCTTGGGTTCAATCGGATGGCCATCGTGCGCGAGTGCTGTGATCGTGAACCTTTCTTCCTTGCGCAACCTCTTCTTCGGGCCTCGTCTCGTTACCGAAGTTTGGCTCGATCCGGAGGGCTATAAAAGAAGAAAGAAGAGTTAATTAATATATGTACATACCAAAACAATTAATGCATCAATTAGCTAGTCAGCACGGGCTTAATTAATATATATACCTCGCCGGACTTTGCAACAGCTCCCTCCTCCGTTCGGTCACCGGAGCCGTCATCATGGTCTCCTTCTTCCTCCGGCATTCGGTTACCGGAGCCATCATGATCATGTCCTTCCTCCTCCATTGTTCGATCACCGGAGCCATCAACCTCTCCTTCCAGACCATCGGTGTCGTTGAGATACGACAAGATATCACGTCCGTCGTGGATTATGTCCCCCAACAACTGTTCTTGTTCCAAGTCTCTAGGATCCATAGTTTCTGCAAATATTACAACATGGCAATTAATATACTAACATGAATGTCCGACGTCCGGACCGCCTCTCTCATGAATGTACGACGCCCGGTTTGGGGTGGCCTCGACAACACTTGTAGGGTTTGGGTGGGGGGGTATATCGACAACGCTTTTTTTCTCGGGTTTGGGTGGCCTCGAGAGTTGGTCGCCCGGTATATCGGGGAGGGGGTATATCGACCCCCCCCTCATGTCGAAGTTATCGGGGAGGGGGTATATCGACCCCCCCCATGTGGAAGTTATCGGGGAGGGGGTATATCGAAAACGACATACACACATGGAAAAAAATGCTATCCATCTTTACATACATAGCCACATACATATATTATATATTTTCATTAACTCATGACATATTTTCATTATATTTTTCTTTCTTTAACTCAACGACAACGACATACATACATGGAAAAAAAATTATATCGACCCCCCCCTCATGTCGAAGTTATCGGGGAGGGGGCGATCTCTTTCTCGTTATTTTTCGTGTGTCCGTGTCGCCGTATCCGTGTCCGTGTCCGTGTCGCCGTATCCGTGTCCGTGTCGCCGTATCCGTGTCCGTGTCCGTGTCCGTGTCGCTGTATCCGTGTCCGTGTCGCCGTATCCGTGTCCGTGTCCGTGTCGCCGTATCCGTATCCGTGTCCGTGTCCGTGTCCGTGTCCGTGTCCGTGTCGCCGTATCCGAGCAGGGACCATGGGAAAGGGGGGGCTCACTGGGGGGCGGCGACGGGGAGGCGACGGGGCGGCGATGGGGCGGCGCGGCGACGGGGCGGCTCGGGGCGGCGCGCGGCGACGGGGACGGGGCGGCGCGGCGACGGGGACGGCGCGGCGCGGCGACGGGGACGGCGCGGCGACGGGGAGGCGACGGGCCCGGGGCGGCTCGGGGCGGCGCGCGGCGACGGGGACGGGGCGGCGACGGGGACGGGGCGGCGCGGCGACGGGGACGGGGCGGCGACGGCGACGGGAACGGGGTGGCGACGGCGACGGCGACCTCGGGGCGGCTCGGGGCGGCGCGCGACGGGGACGACGACGGCACGGTGACGGGGAGGCGACGAGGCGGCTCGGGACGGGGCGGCGACGGGCTCGGGGCGGCGACGGGGAATGACAGATGAAAACTGAAATTTTCTAAGTGTTTACTTATATACAAGAAGCATTGGTCCCGGTTGGTGGCACCAACCGGGACCAATGCCCACCTTTGGTCCCGGTTGGTACCACCAACCGCGCCCAAGCAGAGACCTTTGGTCCCGGTTGGTGGCACCAACCGGGACCAAAGGTGGGCATTGGTCCCGGTTGGTGCCACCAACCGGGACCAAAGGTGGGCATTGGTCCCGGTTGGTGGCACCAACCGGGACTAAAGCCCTGTTCCTGGCACGGTGGGAGTTTAGTCCCACCTCGCCGAGCGAGGAGCAGTCGTGCTGGTTTATAAGCGCGGCTGCACCCACCGTCTCGAGCTCCTCTCTACCGTAGGCTTACGGGCCTAAAAGCTTTGCAACTGCCCGTGGGCCTATTGGGCCTTCTGTGGGCTTGAATGCCGTGGTGGCCTAGTAGGCGGCATTTTTTTTCGGTATTTTTGTTTTGTTTTTTGCTTTATTTATTTTTTTTAATATTTTTCTACTGTTATTTTAGTTCATTCTTTTTAACAAATAAATACTTTGATAATTTTAGTTGCATAATTTCCATTATTTTGTTTTGTTTTTTGCTTGATTTATTTTTGTTTTATTTTTTGCTTTATTTATTTCCAGTGTGTTTTATCATTATATTCTTTTTGCTATTAATGTTTTGAACAAAAAATACTTGGACAATTTTAGTTGCATAATTTCCATTATTTTTGTTTTCTTTTTTGCTTTATTTATTTTTGTTTTATTTTTTGCTTTATTTATTTCCAGTGTGTTTTATCATTATATTCTTTTTGCTATTAATGTTTTGAACAAAAAATACTTTGATAATTTTAGTTGCATAATTTTTATATAATTATAGTTTCAAAAATACTAGAGGTTTATAAAAGCTTTTTAGTTGATTCTTTTTTGAACTCCACTCCCACGATATTTTGATAGAAATTAAAAAGCACTTCAAATGAACTCTGAAAAGGTTGAAAGTTGGCATGGTATCATCATTTCACCCACATAGCATGTGCTAAAAAGTTGAGTGGGTTACGGCAAAAACTGGATGCACTTGGTGTACAAAATGGACAATCTCTTTCGAAGTATCACGGTTTCGGACGGAAACTCATCTGTTACAAAGGGATTTCATTTTTTTTGAACTTATTTGAACTCCATACTTTTTGTGTGTTCAAAATGCACCATTCAAAGCCACATCATCAATTTTCAACCCTTTCTGACTTCATTTGGTAATTTTCATGCATTTACTGATTTTTTTGAGCTAAATGACCCTGAAATTGAAAAGCACTACAAATGAACACTGAAAAGGTTGAAAGTTGGCATGGTATCATCATTTCACCCACATAGCATGTTATAAAAAGTTGAGAGGGTTACGGCAAAAACTGGATGCACTTCGTGTACAAAACGGACAATTGAGCATCATCCTTTCTATTTGTCTTTTGTTTGTTTCTAAGTGTGTCTGTAAAAATGGAGTTGGAAAAATGAAATATACCGTCGGAAAATGAAAGGATTTCTAGATAGATCAACAAAACACACGGTTTCCCCTGCATACAGCCCGACGGTGGCTCATGAGTGCCCGCATATGAAATGCACCGTCGGACCGTATGCAGGGAATCCGAATGATTTGTATTCGGTCGATGAACTAAAGGATTTCTAGATAGATCAACAAAACACACGGTTTCCCCTGCATACAGCCCGACGGTGGCTCGTGAGTGCCCGCATATGAAATGCACCGTCGGACCGTATGCAGGGAATCCGAATGATTTGTATTCGGTCGATGAACTAAAGGATTTCTAGATAGATCAACAAAACACACGGTTTCCCCTGCATACAGCCCGACGGTGGCTCGTGAGTGCCCGCATATGAAATGCACCGTCGGACCGTATGCAGGGAATCCGAATGATTTGTATTCGGTCGATGAACTAAAGGATTTCTATATAGATCAACAAAACACACGGTTTCCCCTGCATACAGCCCAACGGTGGAAATATGAAATGCACCGTTGGACCGTATGCAGGGAATCCGAATGATTTGAATCCGAATGAGTACACACACTAAGTGTCGAACATGTCCGAGAGGTGGGTTATATATAGGGTCGTGTGCCTCTTTAGTCCCGGTTGCTAGCACGAACCGGGACTAGTCATTATAGTGCTGATCCAACAGCTCACAAGCGCTTGAAAGAAACACACGATCCGTGTGCTTCTTCCTGATTGGTACGACCTTCACCGCCCAAGGTTATAAAGAGTTGAGAGGGTTACGGCAAAAACTGGATGCACTTCGTGTACAAAACGGACAATCTCTTTCGAAGTATTAGGGTTTCATACGAAAACTCATCTGTTACAAAAGGCATTTCATTTCTTCACATGTAACTGCAATGATATAGTTGTGGAGAGAAAGTCTTCACTTTTTTGTTCGCTTGTGTCCTTTGCTTATTGCGCCGTAACCATGGATAATCTTCATCGTTTAAGAGGGTGCTTGGGTCAGCCTTGACTTTGAAGGGAGGAATTTCATGAAACTTTTCATAATCTTCAGACATGTCTGTCTTGCCCTCCAATCCCACGATGTCTCTTTTTCCTGAAAGAACTATGTGGCGCTTTGGCTCATCGTATGATGTATTCGCTTCCTTATCTTTTCTTTTTCTCGGTTTGGTAGACATGTCCTTCACATAGAAAACCTGCGCCACATCATTGGCTAGGGCGAATGGTTCGTCTGTGTACCCAAGATTGTTCAGATCCACTGTTGTCATTCCGTACTGTGGGTCTTCCTGTACCCCGCCTCCTGACAGATTGACCCATTTGCACTGAAACAAAGGGACCTTGAAATCATGTCCATAGTCAAGTTCCCATATGTCCACTATGTAACCATAATATGTGTCCTTTCCCCTCTTGGTTGCTGCATCAAAGCGGACACCGCTGTTTTGGTTGGTGCTGTTTTGATCTTGGGCGATCGTGTAAAATGTATTCCCATTTATCTCGTACCCTTTGTAAGTCAATACAGTCGAAGATGGTCCCCTGGCCAACGAGTACAACTCATCAGAAACAGTGTTGTCACCCATGAGACGTGTTTGCAACCAACTGCCGAAAGTCCTGATGTGTTCATATGTAATCCAGTCGTCACACTGCTCCGGGTGTTTGGAGCGCAGAATATTCTTGTGTTCATCGACATACGGGGTCACCAAGGTAGAATTCTGTAGAACTGTGTAGTGTGCTTGAGACCAAGAATGCCCGTCCCTACATATTATTGAGTCCGCTCCCAGCGTGCCTTTTCCAGTCAGTCTCCCCTCATACCGTGATTGAGGGAGACCAATCTTCTTAAGGTCAGGAATGAAGTCAACACAAAACCCAATGACATCCTCTGTTTGATGGCCCATGGAGATGCTTGCTTCTGGCCTAGCGCGGTTACGAACATATTTCTTTAAGACTCCCATGAACCTCTCAAAGGGGAACATATTGTGTAGAAATACAGGGCCCAGAACGACAATCTCGTCGACTAGATGAACTAGGACGTGCGTCATGATATTGAAGAAGGACGGTGGGAACACCAACTCGAAACTAACAAGACATTGCACCAAATCACTCCTTAACCTTGGCAGGATTTCTGGATCGATCACCTTCTGAGAGATTGCATTGAGGAATGCACATAGCTTCACAATGGCTAATCGAACGTTTTCAGGTAGAAGCCCCCTCAATGCAACCGGAAGCAGTTGCGTCATAATCACGTGGCAGTCATGAGACTTTAGGTTCTGGAACTTTTTCTCTGCCATATTTATTATTCCCTTTATATTCGACGAGAAGCCAGACGGGACCTTCATACTGAGCAGGCATTCAAAGAAGATTTCCTTCTCTTCTTTGGTAAGAGCGTAGCTGGCAGGACCTTCATACTGCTTTGGATGCATGCCGTCTTTTTCATGCACACGTTGCTGTTCCTCCCGTGCCTCCGGTGTATCTTTTGTCTTCCCATACACTCCCAAGAAGCCTAGCAGGTTCACGCAAAGATTCTTTGTCACGTGCATCACGTCGATTGCAGAGCGGACCTCTAGGTCTTTCCAATAGGGTAGGTCCCAAAATATAGATTTCTTCTTCCACATGGGTGCGCGTCCCGCATCGTCAGTCGGAACAGATAGTCCGCCAGGACCCTTTCCAAATATTACTTGTAAATCATTGACCATATCAAGTATGTGATCACCAGTACGGAGGGCGGGCTTCTTCCGGTGATCTGCCTCACCTTTGAAATGCTTTCCTTTCTTTCGACATTGATGGTTGGTCGGAAGAAATCGACGATGCCCCAGGTACACATTCTTCCTGCATTTGTCCAAATATATACTGTCGGTGTCATCTAAACAGTGTGTGCATGCGTGGTATCCCTTGTTTGTCTGTCCTGAAAGGTTACTGAGAGCAGGCCAATCGTTGATGGTTACAAACAGCAACGCTCGTAGGTCAAATTCCTCTTGTGCATGCTCATCCGACACACGTACACCTCTTCCATGCCATAGCTGTAAAAGTTCATCAACTAATGGCCTTAGGTACACATCAATGTCATTGCCGAGTTGCTTAGGGCCTTGGATGAGCACTGGCATCATAATGAACTTACGCTTCATGCACAACCAAGGAGGAAGGTTATACATACATAGAGTCACAGGCCATGTGCTATGCTTGCTGCTCTGCTCCCCAAAAGGATTAACGCCATCTGCACTTAAACCAAACCATACGTTCCTCGGGTCACCTGTAAAGTCGCTCCACTTTCTCTCGATCTTTCTCCACTGCGACCCGTCAGCGGGTGCTCTCAACTTCCCGTCTTTCTTACGGTCTTTTTTGTGCCATTGCATCAACTCGGCATGCTTTTTGTTTCTGAACAGACGTTTCCACCGTGGTATTATAGGAGCATACCACATCACCTTGGCAGGAACCCTCTTCCCGGTGCGCTGGCCCTCAACATCACCAGAGTCATCTCTTCTGATCTTATACCGCAAGGCACCGCATACCGAGCATGCGTTCAAATCCTCGTACGCACCGCGGTAGAGGATGCAGTCATTAGGGCATGCATGTATCTTCTGCACCTCCAATCCTAGAGGGCATAGAACCTTCTTTGCTTCGTACGTACTGCCGGGCAATTCGTTATCCTTTGGAAGCTTATTCTTCATTATTTTCAGAAGCGAACTAAATCCCTTGTCAGATACACCATTGTCTGCCTTCCATTGCAGCAATTCCAGTGTGGTATCGAGCTTTCTGTTGTCATCTTCGCAATTTGGGTACAACCCTTTTTTGTGATCCTCTAACATGCGATCGAACTTCAACTTCTCCCTTTCACTTTCGCATTCTCTCTGTGCATCAACAATGACCCGGCGAAGATCATCATCGGGCACATCGTCTGGTTCCTCTTGATCTTCAGCTTCCCCCATTGCAGCATCACCGTATTCAGGGGGCGGGTAGTTGTCGTCATCCTCTTCTTCTTCGTTGTCTTCCATCATAACCCCTCTTTCTCCGTGCTTGGTCCAAACATTATAGTGTGGCATAAAACCCTTCTGAAGCAGGTGGAAGTGAAGGGTTTTATAGTTGGAGAAAGCCTTTGTATTCTCACAGACAGTACATGGACAATGCATAAAACCATTCTGCTTGTTTGCCTCAGCCGCTTCGAGAAAATTATGCAGGCCCTCAATATACTCGGAGGTGCGTCGGTCACCGTACATCCATTGCCGGTTCATCTGCGTGCATATCATGAATAGAGAAGTGACCAAATTAATAGAAATTCATCATCATATTAAAGCCAAATTACATTAGTGACCAAAATAAATACATAACGTTCATACATAGTTCTCATTATTGAACAACATATAGCTCTCTAGAGCATCTAATTAAAACATACATTGAAACTAGAAAATTTAAATGCAACAACAAATGCGATCATAACCGCAACTAAGGTACCAATTGATCCAACGGCATAATGATACCAAGCCTCAGTATGAATGGCATATTTTCTAATCTTTCTAATCTTCAAGCGCATTGCATCCATCTTGATCTTGTGATCGTCGACGACATCGGCAACATGCAACTCCAACTTCATCTTCTCCTCTTCAACTCTTTGTAATTTTTCTTTCAAGTAATTGTTTTCTTTTTCAACCAAATTTAACTTCTCGACAAGAATTTCTATGTCGGTTGGAATTTCCGGTTCACATACCTCCTAGATTAAAAAATCTATGTCACGTTGGTCGGCATAATTGTCATAAACACTAAATAAAATAAATAGTTATAAAAGATAATATATAGCACATCCGAATCATAGACCGGACGAGGGCAAATGAATAGAGAAGTGAATAGAGAAGTGATCAAATGTTATTATTGAAAAAATAAATACATAAAGTTCACACATAGTTCTCATAGAACAACATACGGCTCTCTAGAGCATCTAATTAAAACATAAATTGAAACTAACATACAACTATGTAAAACATTTAAATGCAACAACAAATGCGATCATAATGGCAACTAAGGTAACAATTGATCCAACAGCATAATGATATCAAGCCTCATTATCAATGGCATATTTTCTTATCTTTCTAATCTTCAAGCGCATTGCATCCATCTTGATCTTGTGGTCATCGACGACATCGGCAACATGCAACTCCAATTTCATCTTCTCCTCCTCAATTCTTTTCAATTTTTCTTTCAAATCCTCATTTTCTTTTTCAACTAAATTTAACCTCTCGACAAGAGGGTTGGTTGGAATTTCCGGTTCACATACCTCCTAGATAAACACATCTATGTCACGTTGGTCGGCATAATTGTCATAAACACTAAATAAAACAAATAGTTATAAAAGATAATATATACCACATCCGAATCATAGACCGGACGAGGGCCGACGTGGGCGGATACCATGACCATGGCACTATATAATAACAAACAATAATAAAAGTAAGAAAATTACACAAGTATCTATCTAAATGATACAAGTAAGAACTTTTTTCTTTTAGAAAGAAGATAAGAAGAAGAGGCTAACCACGGTGGTGCCGGCGCCGAGATGGACGCGGGCGATCGACGGCGGTGAGGACGGGGACGAGACAGGACGGACCGCCAAACCTAAACAAATCTTGAGAAAAATGGAGCTTGGACAAGGAGCTTCGAGAGGAGAAAGCTTAAGTGTGGCTCGGGCATTTCATCGAACACCTCATGTGCATAGGAGGTGAGCTAGAGCACCACAAAGCTCTCCCCTCGCCGGCCAGAAAAACAGAGCAGTGTGGAGTGCTCTGCTCGCTGGCGGGGAGGGTATATATAGGCATCTCATTGGTCCCGGTTCGTGGCTGGAACCGGGACTAAAGGACCCCCTTTGGTCCCGGTTCCATCCACGAACCAGGACCAATGGTTGTGGGCCAGGAGCGACCCCCATTGGTCCCGGTTCGTGTCTGGAACCGGGACCAAAGGGTCCAGACGAACCGGGACCAATGCCCCACGAGGCCCGGCCGGCCCCCTGGCCTCATGAACCGGGACCGTTGCCCCCATTGGTCCCGGTTCGTGACTGAACCGGGACTAATGGGCTGGCCCGGCCTGGACCAATGCCCTGTTATGTACTAGTGTGAGAACACGGGTGGACAGCTGATCCGGTCACAACAGGTCCTACACCTCGACCACACCAACCTGCGCTTGCCGCCGCCGTCGACGCCGGTGATGGATGGTCGTGGAGTTGGCGCCCTTGAACCTGAGCGGTGGCTCTCCTCCAGGTAATCTCTCCTCTTCCCTTCTTCTTTTTCCTTTCTAGACTAGATGCCTGGCCTCTAAGCTCCAGCAATGGCGTGGATCTTGGATCCTTGTGGAGTTTTTCTATGGTGGTGAGAAAATGGTTCATTGTCTCCTAATACCCCCTTTCCAACCAAAAAAGCACTCGAGCCCGCGAGATTTTCGAGAGGACGAAACTTTTTTGTCGAGTCATACAATAGGCAATTTTTTGGACAGCGGAGGTTCGAGAACCCTTTTTCCATTCGAGTTAATTTTGTCTACACACGGGACGACGAACTTTAGGCAATTTTTTGGACATTCAGACAACACTTGAGGCAATTTGTGACACCCATGGCAGGCAACAAGCTTCCTACACTACAGGCAGCATTTTCTGCACATGATGGGGCCTTTTGGAACGATGCAGACAACAACCACTTTAGCCAAAACGTTCAGGCAGTGTTCAACAAGCGCATGATACCTATGGTGCATTTTTTGGAAGAATGAAGGCAACACTACTTTTTAAGCAACGTTTCAGGTAGTGTCCAACAGCACCACTAACATGCATGATTGTAGGATTTTTTTTGCATCCAGAGAACATTACAGTAGACAAACAATTCCAACTCAAGCAATCCTACATAGGCAAATGTTTCGATGGTACTGCCTCCAGTCCCCTAATACCCGTATGATAAGGTACAAAAGGTTCAGGTAAATGTTTCGATGGTACTGCCTCCAGTCCCCTAATACCCGTATGATAAGGTACAAAAGGTTCAGGTAAATGTTTCGATGGAAGCAGGATATACTTGCTGCACATTTTAAACAGAGTATTAGCGAGTCTAGATATCAGTGGGCTAAGATGGTCCAATTTGGTTCACGCGAGGAGAATTTTTGTTATTGTTACAGTTTGCTAGTTTTATGTATGGCATGGGAAACTTGGATGTTGACTCTGGTATAAGCTGCACATGCACCATTTCATTAGTTCTTTGGCTAGCATTTGTACATGCGTTAGTCAGGCAATTACATGTGAGACAGAGGATGACGATTTTTATTTGAATTTCTACTTGCAATTTTACAGCATCACTCGGGCAATTATGCGTTAGATAGAGAGGGCATTCTACTGTTTCTTTTTTTCTTTTCGAAACAAAACATAGATGCTTTTACACCAGCTGCTAGATGATTTTTCTAAATGATCACGTGTTTGTTTTCCTTTCTTCTGCACAGATGACTTCAGCGGGGCGATAGGGGGAGACGCACTTGGCTCAGACATGAGTAAATGCATATGGTGCATGCAATAGGAGCAGCCGCCCAAGGAGGCAAACACAGAGGTAAAAATGGTTAACCCCTGTGTGGCATCCACTAGTTTTTTCTTCTTTTTTCTTTGTATGCTTCACTTTTTCTCTGTATGCACTGACAGGAACGGTAGATGAAAAAAAACGCACGCGCGGCGTGACGGTTGCCTGTGTGCAGAAAGAAACTGTGGAGCAAAAGGAAGCGAGAGCTCGGATATCACAAGGTGAGTTCCCTCCATCATTTCAAGGAGCAGATGCGGGATTTTTTTCCACCAATTTTTGGCCGGGTGTTTTCATTGTTTAGGGATAGGATGGGGGTGACGAGAGGAAAGGAAGGGTATCTATCGGAGTTTTTTGCTGAATGTTGGGCAATTTTGGCCACCAAACTCATGGAGTCGCCTACTACCCCATTATATTATCGCTGCACCCACGTCCGACTTGACCAAATCGCATACATTAAGTCGCCACATGCGTTTTGCCTAAACCCAATAAATAGTCACCACACTCGTCCTACAAAACGAGCCAACCGGGTTGGACTAAGTTGTCACACACCCGGAACCGCCTACCACCCCACTATATAGTTTGCCGCAGCCACGCCTAAGACGTCCAACCAACTCGCCTGCTTCCGGTGTGCTAGGTCGCCTAACCGATCGACCAAGTCGCCCAAAATACCACACCCTTCCAAATCGTCTAACCCGTCCAACCAACTCGCTCATTCCCGGTGTGCTAGGTCGCCCTACCGATTCGCCTTTTTCCAGTGTGCTAGGTCGCCTCACCCGTTGATCAAGTCGCCTAAGACACTGTATGCTTCCAAAATCGTCGGAGCAGCCCAACCAACTCGCCTATCTCGGTGTGCTAGGCCGCCTCAACCGTTGATCAAGTCGCCTAAGACACTGTATGCTTCCAAAATCGCCGGAGCAGCCCAACCAACTCACCTATCTCGGTGTGCTAGGTCGCCTCAGCCGTCGATCAAGTCGCCTTAAGACACTACTCACTTCTAGAATCGCCGGAGCAGCCCAACCAACTCGCCTACCTCGGTGTGCTAGGTTGCCTCACCCATCGATGAAGTCACCTAAGACACTGTATGATTCCAAAATCGCCGGAGCAGCCCAACCAACTTGCCTATCCCGGTGTGCTAGGTCGCCTCACCCGTGGATCAAGTCGCCTTAAGACACTACTCACTTCCAAAATCGCGAGAGCAGCCCAACCAACTCGCCTATCTCGGTGTGCTAGGTCGCCTCACCCGTCGATCAAGTCGCATTAAGACACTATATGCTTCCAAAGTTGCTGAA
The DNA here is from genome assembly GCA_039707655.1 of Elymus sibiricus. NCBI lineage: Eukaryota > Viridiplantae > Streptophyta > Magnoliopsida > Poales > Poaceae > Elymus > Elymus sibiricus. The sequence continues at coordinate 431,202,086 of CM077673.1, forward strand.
GCAGCCCAACCAACTTGCCATCCCGGTGTGCTAGATCGCCTCACCCGTCGATCAAGTCGCCTTAAGACACTACTCACTTCCAGAATCGCCGGAGCAGCCCAACCAACTCGCCCATCTCGGTGTGCTAGGCCGCCTCACCCGTTGATCAAGTCGCCTAAGACACTGTATGCTTCCAAAATCGTCGGAGCAGCCCAACCAACTCGCCTATCTCGGTGTGCTAGGTCGCCTCAGCCGTCGATCAAGTCGCCTTAAGACACTACTCACTTCCAAAATCACCGGAGCAGCCCAACCAACTTGCCTACCCCGGTGTGCTAGATCGCGTCACCCGTCGATCAAGTCGCGTTAAGACACTACCCACTTCCAGAATCGCCGGAGCAGCCCAACCAACTTGCCTACCTCGGTGTGCTAGGTTGCCTCACCCATCGATCAAGTCACCTAAGACACTGTATGATTCCAAAATCGCCGGAGCAGCCCAACCAACTTGCCTATCCCGGTGTGCTAGGTCGCCTCACCCGTCGATCAAGTCGCCTTAAGACACTACTCACTTCCAAAATCGCCAGAGCAGCCCAACCAACTCGCCTATCTCGGTGTGCTAGGTCGCCTCACCCGTCGATCAAGCCGCATTAAGACACTACTCACTTCCAGAATCGTCGGAGCAGCCCAACCAACTCGCCTATCTCGGTCTGCTAGGTCGCCTCACCCGTCGATCAAGTCGCCTAAGACACTGCTCACTTCCAAAATCGTCGGAGCAGCCCAACCAACTCGCCTATCTCGATGTGCTAGGTCGCCTCACCCGTCTATCAAGTCGCCCAAGACACTACTCACATCCAAAATCGCCGGAGCAGCCCAACCAACTCGCCTATCTTGATGTGCTAGGTCGCCTCACCCGTTGATCAAATCGCATTAAGACACTATATGCTTCCAAAATCCCCGGAGCAGCCCAACCAACTCGCCTATACCGGTGTGCTAGGTCGCCTCACCCATTGATCAAGTCGCCTTAAGACACTACTCACTTCCAAAATCGCCGGAGCAGCCCAACCAATTTGCCTATCCTGGTGTGCTAGGTCGCCTCACCCGTTGATCAAGTCGCCTTAAGACACTGCTCACTTCCAAAATCACCGGAGCAGCCCGACCAACTCGCCTATCTCGGTGTGCTAGGTCGCCTCACCCGTCGATCAAGTCGCATTAAGACACTATATGCTTCCAAAGTTGCTGAAGCAACCCAACCAACTTGCCTATCCCGGTGTGCTAGATCGTCTCACCCGTCGATCAAGCCGCCTTAAGACACTTCCAGAATCGCTGGAGCAGCCCAACCAACTCGCCTATCTCGGTGTGTTAGGTCGCCTCACCCGTCGATCAAGTCGCCTAAGACACTACTCACTTCCAAAATCGCCGGAGCAGCTCAACCAACTCGCCTATCTCGATGTGCTAGGTCGCCACAACACGAAACTTCACAGCTAGCACATCTTGGACAGGAGCAGAAAGCAAATCCGGTGACTCGCCCACTCCCTTGATTGAAATAGGCACCCGTTCGGGTGGGGCTTGGGTGCAGTATAGCGGGCCACAATCACAATCAGCACAGTCATCAGGAAGCTTATTGAGATTAAGACCATCCATCTGCACATTTAGGGGAGAACGGAAGGAAATTCCACGTAAGTGACATAATGCGAAATGAAACACCAATATTTTTTCATGTAAGCAACTCAATTGGGAGATATAAATAAATACAAAACGTATATGATTTTTTCAGAATCACTAATGTAATTCCCAACACACACAATACTCAGTGCAATGGTAGGCAGATTTTTATTACAGGATGCAGGCAATTTTTGACCAGTTCAGAACTGTTTCTGGCTTGTTTTTCTAAGCAACTAGCCTTTTCTCAATTCATCTATCTTCTTTACATTTTTTTTAGTTTTGTAAGCAACTAGGTCAGGTGTTGTTTATTCTATTAACCATGTGTTCTCTATTTTGTTGCTGGCCAGGGACAAGACAATAGGCATCAAGATCTCAGCAACTTCCACTAGTATCCAGATTCAACAGGGGGAGGGGGAGGCAAGAACAGGGGGACTTGAATTTGTGCAAGAAATCTCAAGTCAAGTTTCGCAACACGCTGTACAGGACACATTTTAGGAAGAGGTACAAAGGATCTAAGAGATCAAGGCTGACAGGATCATGCCTTTTGTTTTTGCCAAAAGGATAGAAGGCCCTTTACCTTGGTGTTTTTATAGGGGAGAATTTTGTCCAGTCTCTCGCAAATTCTTGCCGACATTTTCCCAATTTATTGCCTGATCCGCAAAGAAGAGTTGCAGACAAGATCGATTGAGATCTCCAGTTTTTTGCCTGACTTCTCCTCTCTCTTTTACTTGTGGTTTTGTTTGCTGCGAGGGCGCCTCCCCACCGCTAGGCCATGGCGTGTGGCGGCGGCTGGGACGGGAGGAGGAAACGTGCTGCGGGATCCATGGGGCATAGGATATTCTTGCCTTTCTTGTCTGGTGGGGTGGGAAAGATCACGAGCGTGTGGGAGAGTCTCTGCCAACGCTAGGGACAAGGGGGAGGGTAAACCTGCTTTTTTTGGCACACCGGGGGACTGCGCGTGGGACGCTTTCCTAAGAGTTCTTTTACAGTACATCAAGTCATCTTGGGCCGTCCGTTTTTATGGTTTGGAGGGCCCAGATAAATCAATACTACACCAGGTTTTGGGTAGTATATTTACTAGTTAAGGGCAATTTGGGTAGTTCAATATTTATCAATCACGCAGTCAGGTTTCGTCCCCGTCATGGCCAACCTTTCCTCCCATTCCCATCATCTCTTGCCCAGTCCATGCCGCCACGCCGCCCTGTACTTGGCGACAAGCCACGGCCGACAACGAAGCAAAGCTGATGGCCTTGGTTCGTGCCCCAAGCTGGAATTTCCCCCACACGTACACGGGACACAACGATGTAGTAAAGCTCCGCCGGCCGGATACACAATCACGTCAGGCGCATATGCAACAATCAGATCACTGCTTGCTCTCGTAACACAAGTGCGCACGCGAGTCACTTGTTGATGGCCACAGGCACATATCGTCCCCTGTGATTTTCTTTATTGCATCAGCTCACCTTATGATTACAAGGCCGGTGGCGTTGAGCAGAGCTCCACGAGGGCGGGATCGAAGATGGGCACTTGATAAGTCTTCCATTCACCCTTCTGCTCCTCGGGCAATTCATCGCCGGACACTACCGGGCCGGCTTTTGGCCTGCGATCAGGGGTTCCGGACCTTGCGCCTGAACCAGGCCGGTCACCGTCGCTGCGCCTCTCTCATGGGGCAGCTCCGGCAGCCCAAGGGAGCAGCGGTTACGTGTGCCGCATATGCACCCGCTCGTGCCTCCCCGCAATGAGGCTTGGGAGTGCACTGAGGTATCGAACTTGTTAATCGCCGCGCAGCACCACGTCGCCCACCACTTCAGACGGCTGTCGCACACCGCGCCGTCTTGCTCGCCATCGCCATGTTAGTCGCGTTGCCGTTGCTACTTATCAAATGAAAATCAAATCGGCTAGTGCATCGGGCGCCACACGAAGGTGTGTTGTTCTGTGCGCACGCACGGGCTGCAAGGGAGTACGTATAGCGGAGATCCTTGCCCCGGCAAGCCGCATGAGATTTTGCGGCGGCCTGGCGTCGCGAGTAGCGGACGAACAGTGCCGCGTCAGATGGATGGGATTAACTTAATTAATTAGATTAATATAATTACGATTAAAACTAAGAAAGAATAAATCTACCTTTGATTGAGATTTACTTATATGCCCTTGAGTGAATATTTGATCGATCAGTACCGACCATTGGATCAACTAAATACTACCCACTATGTTAGGTAGTATGATGTACCGTAAAAAGTCTCTTTCCTAAAATAGTCGGCCGCTAGATCCAACCGCACAGCGCACGCGCGTTGTCTAGTATCGTCCCATTAAAATTTGCTTCCCCAGGTCGCAACCGACATAATAAGATGATAGAAGCATTGCATTTTCTTTGGAAACTTGGAAATACACTATCCTTGAAACATAAGAGGTGGCATTAAAATTTTATAGTTTCCTTTTGAACATTTCAGCTGGAAAGGAAGTTTATGGTAAGTGTTTTTTAGAAGCAATCCGCACGCAGTCGATCGATCCACATATATTAGTCGACACGGCCCCCTTGGATCTATACTTGGAGCAAGCCATATATACACCAATAATCAACAAGTGAAGCTCGACCAGCCGACGGGCGGGACAACCAATCATCAATGGCGCGCCTCATCTGCTTGGCCTTACCTCTGGTAGTCCTCATCGCCTCCACCGTCTGGCTAGTAGCTCAGTACAAGCACCCGACACCGCCGCGCTACTACGCCGCAGTCAACGCCGTCTGGGGCCTCGACGACCGTCTCAGCAGCCGGCGGTGGCACCCTGACCTAGAGTTCACCCTGTCCCTCGGCGTGCAGTCGCAGAGCCCGCTATGGGGCCGCATGTGCCTGGAGCGCGGCACCGCCGTGACGGTGGCCTACCACGGCGTCCCGCTCGGGCGCGGCGCCATTGGCCGGGATCTCTGCGCCCAGCGATGGATGCTTTGGAAGGTGCGGTGGACGACGGTTGTAGCGCGGGGGAGCATGATGGACGGCACGCAGCCGAGGTTCGTAGTCCAGGGGCTCGACGCTGACACGAGGCGCGGCGTGCTGGTGTTCGACGTGACACTGCGGATACCGGCGACGGGGCATGTCGACGATGACGGCAAGAAGCTGGTGTCGTGCGTGGCAAGGCAGGTCGGCGTCGCATCGTCAGCTGCATGCGATGTGCGCTACGAGTAACACATGTGTGCGTGCACGGTCATGCGCAGCAATATGTGATTTCTTCTATACTCTACTTTAGATTTTTATTTTATTTTATTTAGGAAATATATATCCATATTACTCTCTTCATAAAGAAATATAAGAGTGTTTTTGGGATCTAAACACTCAAAGAAATATAAGAGTCTTACTACACTCTTATTAACACTCTTATATTTCTTTACAAAGGGAGTAGAAGGACAGTGCGTGCTTCGCTTCGCCGGTATTATTTTTGGGTTGCACAGGTTTTATTTTCATGTGCAAGTTTTTTAAAGTTGTGAAAAATATTTATATACGATTTGGTTTGGCGTATGGAAAAAACAATGAAGTACTTTCTTAATGAGGTGTTTGGATGGGTCCTTTCTGACCATGTGATTAGCAGGCAGCTTCTACAGACTACATGTACGTAAAGGAGTTGCATGTGTTGTTGGTCATGTTTGTTATGTTGCTGCTAAACGTTGCATATGCCGTGCTTTTTTCTCACCAACCAAGGTCCACACGGACCCAGGCACGACATATCCATCAAGAGATCCCACCATAAAGAATAGGGCAATGACCCGTTGAAAATTTTGTCCAATCGCAAATTCATGACTTCTTTTGAATGAGGGGGCTCCAAAACTAGGGATTGTAGTGAAGTTGGAGATGGTGTCATGTTGGACTTTGTGGGAGTTAATTTTCCTTTCTGATGGGAGTTCACTGGTAGAAAACAGGGCACTAGTCCCGGTTCCAGAGGGCCTTTAGTCCCAGTTCTGGAACCGGGACAACACGATCGGGACTAATGCCCAAAACCTTTAGTCCCGGTTTGCTTACGAACCAGGACCAAAGGGGCTCCACGTGGCCGCTGCGGGGCGCCCAGGCAGGAGGACCTTTAGTCCCGGTTGGTAACACCAACCGGGACCAAAAGGCAGCCACGCGTCAGCAGCTCGCAGCAGCTCGCAGGCGCTGGGTTTAGGGGTTTTGGAGGGTTAATTTAGGGGTTTCATATTGTGTTAGCTAGCTAATAGAGAGAAGTGACCTCTCTTTCTCCGTGCTTGGTCGACGCTAGCTACTATACATATAGAGAGAACTCGACGCTACTAGTAAGCAAATGAAGGAAACCATTAATTACACAAGATCGTCATGAACATATATAGAGAGAAGTGACATCTCTTTCTCCGTGCTTGGTCGAACAACAAGTTTTCGTATATCTATCCGACGCTACTACATATGTACAATATAACATCCCTTACAACCATTGCAATTTCACATGGTATTCTCCGTGTTCAGGTATGACGTGGTCAAGAAAGAATCCCGCCAATTCCTCTTGAATTGCTCGTATGCGATCATGTGGTAGGAGTTCATCCCGCATCTGCCAGATCTAATTTAAAGAAGGGGGTCAATACATATATATGAATGAAACTCAACACAATTGATGGTAATATGTAAAATAAAATTGTGAATATTGTTTACGTACTTCAAATTGTTTCTTAGAGAAGCCCCGCTCAGAGGTATAGTAGCGAATGAACTCGCATACGTAGTATCCACATAAATGAGTCTCGGGTGCCTGGTACAAGCACTTTACGAGAATAGAGTTCAATCAAACTGATAAGCAAGCATGATAATGGTATTGATGAAACTAAAATCAATGAGAGATGCGCGGAACTAGCTAGTACTACTTACTTTGGGGTGTGTAAATCGCAGCTCCTTCTTCAGACCCGGAGCCATAGTGGTGAACTTTTTCCAAACCCTGGCAGGCAAAGAAAATGATTACTTGATATCAGGAAATGAACGAAAGTTGCCGATATGGTCCCGGTATTGATTGAACTTACTTCTGGAGCATTGCAAGTCATGTCCGCATAATACTTGGGATCTTTACGGAGCGAGTCTAAGACAGTTACTAATGCCCCGTCAAGGTTAATGGATAGCAGAATATAGTGGAAGCTGCGCACGCATAACTCATCAATTACATTACTTAACCTCGAGTAAGCGAAACCGAATATGCACAAGACAGTAACACTCACTTGAAATTGTAAGGAAAGAGTATTTCCCTTTTGTTTTGATGTCTAAGGAACGATTCTAGCAAGTTCTTCTCGGTATCTTTGGCCTCGTTTTGTACCGACCATTCATTTACGGTATTTGGGCTAATGAACCCAATGTCATAGATTTGTGCTTTTTTGCATTCGACCATCTTCAATCTGCATAATATAGTAAGGATAATTATATATACATGCAATGAACGAGCTGAGCTAGAGACTTAATTATAGAAGTAATACTTACAGACAGTAGCAAGTCATGAGTTGTTTGTCGAGGGCCTTTTGATTGTATAACTGAAATACCTCCACAAATTCAACAGGCAGCAGGTCGACTCCAGGGAAGTCGTGCTCTTTTTTAATTCCGACAAACAAACTGTCGGTCCCGGACTTCCTGCAGGTTTCCATGTACCAGTCATGCAATTTTTGCATCATCGTTGTTAGATGAGGATGATCAGGTTTGACGAGAGGCTTCCCTTGCTCGTATCTAAAGTCGTCTACTACCTCAGCCGTTTCAATTTGTACATCATCGGGCAGGTAATCATCAAGAGTGGTACCGGGCAGTAGCACCGGATCATTAGCGATATCGCTAGACACCTTGAGCGGGGGGCACGATTGCTTCTCCTGTTCGCCGAGCTGGGGAATTGTTTTCCCACTTCTTCGTTTTTTCTCTCTTGCGGCACTGGAAGTACTTCCCGACCGCTGCGCTTCAGCATGTGTCTTAGTAACTATGCGGTCATAGTTGGATAGCCGAGTCCGTGGTGGTCGCTTCAGGGCATGCAGAGTTCGCTTCGCTTTCACCGGATCTACCGTTTCCTTCGGAGGTGGATCTTTCCGTGCAAAATGGGCCTTCACTTCGGCTGCACTGATTTCAGCGTTTTCCTCTTCGGTCCTCTCATATGGTAACTTTGGAAGAGGCTTGAGGCTTGGACCAAATTTGAATTTCTTCCCGCCTATTGTACTGCTAGCTGCCGGAGCGGCGGCGGCGACTCTCTTCCGCCGTTGCTAACGCGCCGGAGGAGGCGTAGTGCCCTGAAGCGCCGGAGGAGGAGGAGGAGGAGGAGGAGGCGGAGTGCCCTGACGCGCCGGAGGAGGCGAAGGAGGAGGCAGAGTGCCCTGACGCGCCGGAGGAGGAGAAGGAGGAGGCGGAGTGCCCTGACGCGCCGGAGGAGGAGGAGGCAGAGTCTGTTGAGGCGTCCAGTTTGGAAGCTTGATGTACTCTTTTCTCCATAGACAGGTACTCCTCAAAGCATTTTCCAAAAGAATAATATCCTCTTCACCTGTAGGGTTGTCAAGCTCCAACCCCTCAAATCCATTCATTATTTCATCCACCGTCACAACAGCATAGCCATGTGGAATCGGACGGCAATGGAAAGTTCCCTCAGCTCGAGGAGGTACAACAGAGCCGACCGCCGCCTTGAAGGTCAGGTTCTGGCATTTCGTCATTAGCTCGCAATGTTCAGCCGCCGTGATATTATCCACGGGGTAGCGAGGAGCCGTGAAATCAGGCTGAACGAGCTCCGTGGAAGCCACGCTGCTTCTCCGCTGAGATGGTGGGGTAGCGTCGAAGGAAGGATCTTCGTGCCGCTCAGATGGTTGGCCGGTAGCTCGCTGGCTCTCAAGTTCCTCTAGTTTTGCTAATCTAGCACTGAGCTTCTGCATTTCGCTTGCTTCCTATTTCCTTTTTCTCCCTCGGCTTCTATAACCACCGCTGTCGGGAAACCCATGCTTCCACGGAACGGAGCCTGGTGTGCCTCGTGTTCGTCCAGGGTGTTCAGGATTCCCGAGGGCCTCTGTCAGCTCGTCCTTCTCTCTGTCGGGAATGAACGTCCCTTCCTGCGCTGCCTTGATTACTGCCTGAAGCTTCCGGAAGGGTATTGCAAGTTGCTCGTCAGTCCAAACACACTCCCCTGTTTCTGGGTCCAAAGTTCCCCCAACCCCGAAGAACCAAGTCCTTGAACGATCTGGCCAGTGCAATGTCGCTGGTTGGACATTCTTAGCAAGCATGTCTTGCTCAGCTTTGTCCCACAACTGCCGGGCTTTGTAGTAGCCACCTGACCCCGTGTGATGGTGATACTTCTTCCTTGCAGCATTTTTCTTGTTTGTCAGTGACCATTTCTTACCCTTCTCCGATTTCTTGTAGGCCACAAATTCGGGCCATTGATCTCTTATCTTCTCATATCGACCGACGAATTTCGGAGTCTCCTCTTTCTCGACAAACTTTGTGTTCAACTCTTTCTTCCAGTTCCTGAATAGTTCTGCCATCTTCTTAAGAGCAAACGCCTTGACCTTTCGCTCTATAACTGGGTTATTCGGATCCTCCTCTCGCGGTAAGCCGAAATTTGCCATCAGCTCGGTCCAAAGATCATCTTTCAGTCTATCATGGACATAAGAAACTTCAGGGTCCTTATTATTCTTATTCCATTGATGGGTGTTGATCGAGACATGGTCACTGACAAACAATTGAGGCTCCCTCCTCCGTTCGGTCACCGGAGCCGTGATCATGATCTCCTTCCTCTACCATTCGGTCACCGGAGCCGTCATGATCTCCTTCCTCCTCCATTGTTGGATCACCGGAGACGTCATCCTCTCCTTCCTGATAATCGGTGTCGTTGAGATACGACAAGGGATCACCTCCGGCGCGGATTATATCCCCCAACAACTGTTCTTTTTCAAAGTCTCTTTCCTCCATAGTTTCTGCAAATATTATACAACATGGCAATATACAAACATGAGATATATATGCAAATCAATACAAGGCAATGCAACAATACGATCATATAATATCACTAATACATCATCGAATAGTATTATATAATATCACTAATACAGATATAGTTGACGTCTCGCGGCGCAGGCGGTGGACACCCAAAGAGAAGGAACTATGACAGGATCATAACTCGGGTGAGATCCCTGAAGAACCTGCCAGGTATTGGAGAACCTGGCGTCCAACGCAACCATGTAGCGTCGGACGTGCTCGTCCTCCTCCCTGACACGGCGACGTACCACCTCCGCGGGGGCCGGCTCCCTCTGCACCGACAGTGGTCCACGCGACCGCCACCAAAGAACCTCCGGGTTGACGACGGGACCCTCATTCCTCACCAAGCTTGGCGCCCCGGAAGGCAGCACCTCCTAGTGCCAGCCCGGCGGAGCCCAGTCCCGGACATGGCGCCTCTCAAGCAGGTGGTCGCCGGCGCCGAGTCGACGACGAGGATGCGGGCCGGGCATCGTCGACTCAATGGCTACGCTATGCAACTAAACATTTAAACATCAAATTAAACATCATATCGTATCACCGACGATCGTCGGGGGCTCCTCGATATCGTCGGGGACTCTCCCTCACCGACGATCGTCGGGGGGTACTCTCCCTCACCGACGATCGTCGGGGACTCCTCAATATCGCGTCACCGACGACCGACGATAAAAGAACTAAACATCTAAAGAATAAAAACAACTAAAAACAACTAAACAACTAAAACAACTAAATTAACTAAACAACTAAATTAACTAAATCAACTAAAACAACTAAAATTAACTAAATTAACTAAACAACTAAATTAACTAAATCAACTAAAATCGTCGGGCGCGGGCGGCGCTGCGGGCTCGCCGGAGACGCGCGCGGGGCCAGCAGCGGTGCGGGCCCATATGTTAGTGACCCAGGGGTTTTAAAATTAACCTAACTATCAAATTAACAGGGTTGGGCCCATATGTCAGTGACCCAGGGGTTAATTAACAGGGTGATTAGCATTAAGCTAAACACCTGACGGTCGGGGCCCACCTGCAGGTGACACAGGCGGCGATGCTCGTCGCCGGCGACCTCTGGACGCGGCGGTGCCCACGCTAGGGACCACAGGAGCAGCGCCTGAGGCCACTTGGGCATAGCCCATGCTCGGCCGCATCTAAAGGGGGTCACGGGAGCTCTAGCCATGGCGGCGAGACGACCGGTGGCGAGGAGCTCACGGGCAAGGCGGCTAGCGGGGGTTAGGAGATGAGATTGGCGACGGGGCTTGGGGTAAAAGAACCGGGGCCTCACCGCGGTTGTGAAGGCATCGACGGCGCGACCGGGGAGGTCCTCGTTGCTGCGAATCGACCGGAGAAGGCCGACGGTGCCGAGGGCGAAGGCGGCGGGGCAGGGCGCGGCGACGGCGACGGCGACGACGACGTAGGGGCAGGGCGCGGCGACGGCGACGTCAGGGCAGGGGAACGGGGGACGACAAAATCCGGCAGCCTGGCGGCGTCGAGGTGGTCGTCGGCGCCGTCGGGGGAGAGGAGGAGAAGAAACTGCAGGTGGATTTGGAAATGTTTCCAAGTCCCGCTTATATAGCCCTCCCTTTAGTCCCGGTTGGTGGCTCCAACGGGGACTAATGCCCCCCTTTCGTCCCGGTTGGAGCCACCAACCGGGACTAAAGGTCAATTTCAGCAGCCCAAAGGGCGGGAAGCAGAGACCTTTGGTCCCGGTTGGTGGCTCCAACCGGGACGAAAGGGTGGCATTAGTCCCGGTTTCAGCCACCAACCGGGACGAAAGGGCCGCATTGGTCCCGGTTGTAGCCACCAACCGGGACTAAAGGGTTGGTCCTGGCTGTGGTGGGAGTTTAGTCCCACCTCGCCAAGCGAGGGGCGCTCGCACCGGTTTATAAGCCCGCCCCTCTCTGCCTTGTTGAGTTCCTCTCAAAGTGAAAATAGATGCCCTTATACGGGAGGAAATTTGACCTAAAATCAAACTGAATTTCATTCTGATTTCAGGTCGAATTTTCCTTATATAAGCGCATCTATGTTCATTTTTCCTATTTTTTATGTTATTTTTTTGCATATTAAAAGTTCTTAACAAAAAATACTTTATGAATATTCTTTTTGCTATTAAAGTTTTTAACAAAAATATTTTTTGGAAGATGTCTATCTCGGACCGCATCGTCTATTACAAATAACCTTGGGAAAACACGTCTATTACAAAGGGATTTCAATTTTTTAAACATATTTTAACTCAAGACTTTTTCTGCATTCAATATGCACCATTCAAAGCCACATCATCACTTTTCAACCCTTTTCTGACCTCATTTACTATTTTTCATGCATTTCATGATTTATTTTGAGCTAAGATGACCCTGAATTGAAAAGCACTGCATATGAACTCTGAAATGGTTGAAACTTGGCATGGTATCATCATTTCACCCACATAGCATGTGCTAAAAAGTTGAGAGGGTTACGGCAAAAACTGGATGCACTTCGTGTACAAAATGAACAATCTCTTTCGAAGTATCAGGGTTTTAGACGAAAACTCATCAGTTACAAAAGGCATTTCAAATTTTTAAACATATTTCAACTCAAGACTTTTTATGCATTCAATATGCACCATTCAAAGCCACATCATCACTTTTCAAACCTTTTCTGACTTCATTTGCTATTTTTCATGCATTTCATGATTTATTTTGAGCTAAGATAACCCTGAATTGAAAAGCACTGCAAATGAACTCTGAAATGGTTGAAACTTGGCATGGTATCATCATTTCACCCACATAGCATGTGCTAAAAAGTTGAGAGGGTTACGGCAAAAACTGGATGCACTTCGTGTACAAAATGAACAATCTCTTTCGTAGTATCAGGGTTTCAGACGAAAACTCATCAGTTTAAAAGGCATTTCATTTCTTGACATGTAACTGCAGTGATATTCTAGATCAAAGCCATCATCAGAATAGTTGTGGAGAGAAAGTCTTCACTTTTTCTTCGCGTGTGTCCCTTGCTTATTGCGCCGTAACCATGGATAATCTTCTTCGTTTAACAGGGTGCTTGGGTCAGCCTTCACTTTGAAGGGAGGAATTTCATGAAACTTTTCATAATCTTCAGACATGTCTGTCTTGCCCTCCACTCCCACGATGTCTCTTTTCCCTGAAAGAACTATGTGGCGCTTTGGCTCATCGTATGATGTATTTGCTTCCTTATTTTTTTTTTCTCGGTTTGGTAGACATGTCCTTCACATAGAAAACCTGCGCCACATCATTGGCTAGGACGAATGGTTCGTCTGTGTACCCAAGATTGTTCAGATCCACTATTGTCATGACGTACTGCGGGTCTACATGTACCCCGCCTCCTGACAGATTGACACATTTGCACCGAAACAAAGGGACCTTAAAATCATGTCCATAGTCAAGTTCCCATATGTCCACCATGTAACCATAATATGTGTCATTTCCCCTGTTGGTTGCTGCATCAAAGTGGACACCACTGTTTTGGTTGGTGCTCTTTTGATCTTGGGCTATCGTGTAAAATGTATTCCCATTTATCTCGTACCCTTCGTAAGTCCATATAGTCGAAGATGGTCCCCTGGCCAACGAGTACAGCTCATCTGCAACAGTGGTGTTACCCATGAGATGTGTTTGCAACCAACTGCTGAAAGTCCTGATGTGTTCACATGTAATCCAGTCGTCACACTGCTCCGGGTGTTTGGAGCGCAGAATATTCTCGTGTTCATTGACATACGGGGTTCACCAAGGTAGAATTCTGTAGAACAGTGTAGTGTGCTTGAGACCAAGAATGCCCGTCCCTACCTATTATTGAATTCGCTCCTAGCGTGCCTTTTCCAGTCAGTCTCCCCTCATACCGCGATTGAGGGAGACCAATCGGCTTAAGGTCAGGAATAAAGTCAACACAAAACCCAATGATTTCCTCTGTTTGATGGCCCATGGAGATGCTTCCTTCTGGCCTAGCACGGTTACGAACATATTTCTTTAAGACTCCCATGAACCTCTCAAAGGGGAACATGTTGTGTAGAAATACAGGGCCCAGAATGCCAATCTCGTCGACTAGATGAACTAGGACGTGCGTCATGATATTGAAGAAGGATGGTGGGAACACCAGCTCGAAACTGACAAGACATTGCACCAAATCACTCTTTAACCTTGGTAGGATTTCTGGATCGATTACCTTCTGAGAGATTCCATTGAGGAATGCACATAGCTTCACAATGGCTAATCGAACGTTTTCCGGTAGAAGCCCCCTCAATGCAACCGGAAGCAGTTGCGTCATAATCACGTGGCAGTCATGAGACTTTAGGTTCTGGAACTTTTTCTCTGCCATATTTATTATTCCCTTTATATTCGACGAGAAGCCAGATGGGACCTTCATACTGAGCAGGCATTCAAAGAAGATTTCCTTCTCTTCTTTGGTAAGAGCGTAGCTGGCAGGACCTTCATACTACTTTGGATGCATGTCGTCTTTTTCATGCGCACGTTGCTGGTCCTCCCGTGCCTCCGGTGTATCTTTTGTCTTCCCATACACTCCCAAGAAGCCTAGTAGGTTCACGCAAAGATTTTTCGTCACGTGCATCACGTCGATTGCAGAGCGGACCTCTAGGTCTTTCCAATAGGGTAGGTCCCAAAATATAGATTTCTTCTTCCACATGGGTGCGCGTCCCTCAGCGTCATTCGGAACAGATAGTCCGCCAGGACCCTTTCTAAAGATTACTTGTAAATCATTGACCATATCAAGTATGTGATCACCAGTACGGAGGGCGGGCTTCTTCCGGTGATCTGCCTCACCTTTGAAATGCTTTCCTTTCTTTCGACATTGATGGTTGGTCGGAAGAAATCGACGATGCCCCAGGTACACATTCTTCCTGCATTTGTCCAAATATATACTATCGGTGTCATCTAAACAGTGCGTGCATGCGTGGTATCCCTTGTTTGTCTGTCCTGAAAGGTTACTGAGAGCAGGCCAATCATTGATGGTTACAAACAGCAACGCATATAGGTCAAATTCCTCCTGTTCGTTCTCATCCCACACACGTACACCTTTTCCATTCCACAGTTGTAAAAGTTCATCAACTAATGGCCTTAGGTACACATCAATGTCATTGCCGGGTTGCTTAGGACCTTGGATGAGCACTGGCATCATAATGAACTTCCGCTTCATGCACAACCAAGGAGGAAGGTTATACATACATAGAGTCACAGGCCATGTGCTATGCTTGCTGCTCTGATCCCCAAAAGGATTAACGCCATCTGCACTTAAACCAAACTATACGTTCCTTGGGTCACCTGTAAAGTATCCCCACTTTCTCTCGATCTTTCTCCACTGCGACCCATCACCGGGTGCTCTCAACTTCCCGTCTTTCTTACGGTCTTCCTTGTGCCATCGCATCAACTTGGCATGCTCTTTGTTTCTGAACAAACGTTTCAACCGTGGTATTATAGGAGCATACCACATCACCTTGGCAGGAACCCTCTTCCCGGTGCGCTGGCCCTCAACATCACCAGGGTCATCTCGTCTGATCTTAGACTGCAATGCACAGCATACCGGGCATGCGTTCAAATCCTCGTACGCACCGCGGTAGAGGATGCAATCATTAGGGCATGCACGTATCTTCTGCACCTCCAATCCTAGAGGGCAGACAACCTTCTTTGCTTCGTATGTACTGTCGGGCAATTCGTTGTCCTTTGGAAGCTTATTCTTCATTATTTTCAGCACATTTTCAAATGCCTTGTCAGATACACCATTCTCTGCCTTCCATTGCAGCAATTCCAGTGTGGTACCGAGCTTTGTGTTGTCATGTTCGCAATTTGGGTACAACCCTTTTTTGTGATCCTCTAACATGCGATCGAACTTCAACTTCTCCCTTTCACTTTGGCATTGTCTCTTTGCATCAACAATAACCCGGCGAAGATCATCATCGGGCACATTGTCTGGTTCTTCCTCTTGATCTTCAGCTTCCCCCATTGCAGAATCACCGTATTCAGGGGGCGGATAGTTGTCATCATCCTCTTCTTCTTCGTTGTCTTCCATCATAACCCCTCTTTCTCCGTGCTTGGTCCAAACATTATAGTGTGGCATGAAACCCTTCTCAAGCAGGTGGACGTGAAGGGTTCTCGAGTTAGAGTAATCCTTCGTATTCCCACAGATAGTACATGGACAATACATAAAACCATTCTGCTTGGTTGCCTCAGCCACTTCGAGAAAATTATGCAGGCCCTTAATGTACTCGGAGGTCCGTCGGTCACCGTACATCCATTGCCGGTTCATCTGCGTGCATTATATAATTAAGTGTATCAAAAACCATTACAAAACATCATGAATAGAGAAGTGACCAAATTAATAGAAGTTCATCATCACATTAAAACCAAAGTACAGTAGTGACCAAAATAAATACATAAAATTCATACTTCTAGAGCATTTGAAATGAGCTAAACTAGCAGTGAGAGATAAAACGATGAAGTCATTAACCTTTTAGAACACTTGTGTAGTTGGTGCACCGCCAAACCTAAACAAATCTTAGGGAAAATGTAGCTTGGAGGTCGAGTTTGGAGAGGAGAAAACTTAAGTGTGGCTGCGGCATTTCATCGAACACCTCATGTGCATAGGAGGTGAGAACAGAGAGCAACACACCTCCCAAACGCCGCCCGGCCAAAAAACAGAGGAGTGAGCGGGCAGGGGCGAGCATATATATAGGCGTTGTATAAGTCCCGGTTGGTGGCTAGCACCGGGACTAAAGGTGACTCTTTAGTCCCGGTTCCAGCCACCAACCGGGACTAAAGGGGCTCGGCCAGGAGCGAGGCCCTTTAGTCCCGGTTCGTGTCTGGAACCGGGACTAAAGGGGTCACACGAACCGGGACTGGTTCCAGCCGAGGCCCGGCCGGCGCCCTGGCCTCACGAACCGAGACTGATGCACCCATCAGTCCCGGTTCGTAACACGACCGGGACTAATGCAATATTCTGCCCGTTTCAAAGCCCTGTTTTCTACTAGTGGTTGCATGTTGTTCGATTGATCGTCAATTTAACTGTTGTATATACTCAATTACACTGGTATATTTACCTAAACTCTTACATTTCTTAAGCACTAGCTGATGTTGAGCTTAGTGCCACCTCGTCACGTTGTGGCCTAACCCTCTCTTCTTTAAAACATTTTGTAGAAGTTGTGTGTAAGAATAACAATGCCAATATATCTACGGAGAAGGTAAGAAACCAAGAAACCGTTTGACCTTGTGTACATAAAACACACGCCTTAATTTTACCTCAACAAAAGGGTCACACAGTTATGGCAATGCACTACTACAGGAATGCCTACGAGTGATGGATGCAAAAAAAGCTAGCAGTGGCAGGCCGGACTCCCAGGTCCGCCCGCCTTCGACCTCCCGCCACTACTAACATGCCATCAGTGGTGGGCGCCCGCCCGCCAGTGGTAGCCCATGACCAGTGGCGGGTGTTGTTTCCTACCCGCCACATAAGTTGAACTCTGCAATGGCGGGCATTTTTCTACCGCCCGCCACTGCTATTATTCCATGCCAAATTTATATTACTGCAGCATATTGCATCTGGATTAGTAATCACATTGCATTTCATACATAAATTCTGGTTTGAACATTGATCCACGTACACGCGCCACATTATAATGATGTTAGACTAATGAAAGGTAGTACTTATAAAGAAAATATAACAAGTGCATTATAATAATAAGAATATACTAGTAAGATGTCCGTGCTACGCTATGGAATCACAAAGATCGCAGTGGAACAGTGTTTAATAGTGAGGAGTCTATGTTGCTACAAAACAATAAAAAATTGTATGACACATTGATCAAGTGATCCTATATTGTTGATAGGTATACAACGAGCGCAATCAAACATAAGGTTTTCAAATGATAAATCCTTTCATCCAAGCTAAACATTTTCTCCAATTTCCAATTTCCATGGTTTGCCAGCTGATGCAATGGACAGCGACAAAAACAACTTGCCATAGTTCAGATAAACTGAACAAATCCACTTCTGAATGTCAATCTTTCGGCTCAAGATAAACTGAACTTGCCACGCTAATGTCATTTCGGGCTCAAGATACATCTGAAAGTCTATCTGAATTTGAACTATGGATCAGAACACGTACAGCAGCTTATGCCTATCTTAATTTGAGAAAATCTGAATGTCTAACTTTATGGTCGAATGCACGTGCAGCACGAGCAAGCCGGCACCGTCCGTGCCGTCGTGTACTGCTCCCCATCTTGACGCCACCGAACACCAGCCTGCAACTCCCTCTCTTTCTCTCCACCTGCAGCTCACGCGACTGGGACTTTCCGTCTCCTGAACGCACGCGTTAAAGCCGGTCATGGTGCCTGGGAGCGAGCGCGGTGGTGCTAGCTTCCGAGGAGGGTTAAAAATTTCAACGAAATTTTAGTGAAATTTCCGAAATTTCACATGTTTCAGTGGGCTCCAAAATATTTCAACCCCGAAATTTCGATGCAGATTCAAACTTATTTTTAAATAAATTTAAATTATGTTCAAATTCATTAAAATTAAGTGAAATTTGAAATCTCAAAATCCGAAATAATTTCCGAAATATGCGAAATTTCCGAAATTTCGCATATTTCGGTGAGGTCCGAAATTATTTTGTTTCCGAAATTAAAAACTGGTCGGCAGTGATAGTGAGCGCCCCCAAATACGGTGTACGCGGTCGAAGGAGCCAACTCGCTGTGTACACCGCTCGCCGCCCACGACGTCGCTCGCCCCGCGCCATGTACGCCACCGTTGCCGCGAGCGTCGGAGGAGCCTCCTCGCTGCTGCTTGGCAGCTCGGCGCGCCCCTGTCTCGGTGGTCGATGTTGGCCCAAATCTCCGGCCGCTTCACGTGCTGAGGAGCGCGGGAGATAGGACGCATCACGGGGAGGACACGACAGTGCGAGGTCGGACATGGCACCAGCGAGGACGTGGTCGGCGCCTCTACACTCGCAGCCGACGGTGGAGGTGGGATGACGGGGCCAGGAGTTCGTCGGGGCTGCAGGGATGGCCGACGATGAGGGGAATCGGTAGTATGTGGCGGCGCCACCGTCGAGGATTACCAGCGCTCAGCCATCGACGAAGTTGTAGCGGGTGCATCAGAGGGGGGGGGGGGGGGGGGGGGGGGGGGGCTGGACGAAACGATGAGGAGGTGGTGGGTGATGCTGGGTGGCAGACTGGTACGGTAGAGGCAGAGGCATAGGAAGCGCCGGCAGCGGCCATCGTGCCAGATCGTTTTGCAATGGCTGGCTGGAGGAAGGTGGGTGTAGATGGGTCTGGATCGTTCTTTTCTTTATGGAGGGTCTGGATCATTCTCGGAGACAGAGACTGGAAGGCGTCTTTTTGCTAAGGTGCCGGAGATAGCCTCGGATACGTTAGATGTCGCACGAATTGTTAGATGGCAGACACACGATCATCACCAAGTGAGCTTTTTATAGGAGTAGCTAGAGATATGTCGCTCATCACATAATTAATGGTTTGACGAGTTATTTAGAACACAAATGAGTGGCAATCGGTGTTCAGCATGTAGAGCGTTAATAGAAGCCGCACATACTACAGGAATTAGTAGTTGATGGAATGAACGGACCAACAGGCCGCTTGCTCTGGAATAGGAGATTTAGCCTCTCAAAGAGTCCATTCAACTACCTGGCCCGAGGTGGGTATGGTGGTTGAACTCAGACCCGGCCAGATCCTTAGCCTCTCATCCGGGGTCGCCTCCGTAAGGATGCACACCGCAAGGTCATTGAACCACATCTTTGACACAAGCGAACATCGCCTACCTGAGGTGCTCTGCCCGACACTTTTCCCGCGTCCATAGATAGTACTTCTCCTTGTCCACTGCGGAGACTCCCTCCAACAATTGTTCTGGCGGTCCCATCTGTTATTCTTAGCACACAATAACATTTAAAATATATACATATAGAAAAGATCACAAGGTAAATATATACATATAGAAAAGATCATAAGTTAAATATATAAACATATGACACACGTACATATAAACTAGAGATCACAAGTTAACAAGCATTGTAGCATCACACACTTAAAATGTTTTTGACGTTTTTCTATACTACAAAGGAGAATATATATTGTCATTTTCATGTTTCATTCTCATCTCTCGTTCTGCTTCACCCTCTCCCATGCAGTAGAATATTCCCTCATCCCTCACTACATGGCGATGGATGATATTCGTGAGCAACCTCTCAAGGCGCTCTTGCTCTGTCCGAAAGTGAGCTAGCTTAACTTCCTTCTCATTTTCTTCGGACCATTTCTGCAACATCGAATCACTTCTCAAGTGTGGTGAACAAATTTAGAATTTGATGAACAAATTTTGAATGCAGCGAGCAAATTTTGAAATTTGATGAACATTTTTAAAATCCCGATGAACAAAAAATGAATTCGATGATCATTGTTTTATGAGCTTTTTTCAGTATGATGAACATTATTTGATATTCAATGAACAAATTTTGAATCCGATGAACATTTGTTGAACTTCATGAACAATATTTGTGTTCTATAACTTTTCTTGAAAAAAGAGATGAACAAATTTTGAATTCGATGAACAAAATTATATTCGATGATTTTTTTTGAATTAGATGAACAGAACAATGTTAGTGCAGTGAAAAGAAAATTCGCAAAAAAGTGAAAAAGTAAAGAAAAAAGAGAAAATAGAAAAGAAAGAAAACGAAAAATGAAAAAAGAAAAAGAAGAAGAAATCGAAAGAAAAGAAAGTCATGAAAATGAGCTGGTCCAAACGACACCCGCGATTATGCGAGGGGGGTACGCGCTACCTCAATCGCGACCGCCCTAGGCGCCGAATAGGATTCCCCGAAATTGAGCTAACCAGCTTCCCTGCTGTTACATGCTCATGGACTGACTGGGCCTTTTATTACAAGTTGGCCATCATAACGTTCACTCTCTGTTTACATGCTGATGGGCTGATTGGCCCTTAAGTTGCAGGCTGATTGGGCCTTAAGTTGCAAGCTGATTGGGCCTTAAGTTGCTTTGATTTTGGTCTAAACTAGTTTTCGACCCAACGTTTTGGTCAGAAAAAAGGAAAAACAACAGTTCTACAGCAAATAGAGGTGGAATATGCTATTTGACGCATTCTGCGTCAAAGTGTTGACCGGACGCACACCCTCAACTCCTTTCTGGGCCGGCCCTGTTTCTCCCGTTTCTCGTTCGCGTTCCCCTTCCTCCTCCTCCCTGTCGGCGTTCCCCTTCCTCCTCTTCCCCTGTTTCTCGTTCGCCTGCACGCACGCGTTCGTCGGTTCACCTCGCCACACGCGTTCATCGTGGATCCTGCTCCTCGTTCGTCTGCCTCTTCGTCGCGGGGTGCGGCGTTCCTCGTTCGCCTGCTTTCTTCCTCGTGGATCCTGCTCCGGTTCGCCTGCCTCTTCCTCGCGGGATCCTGCTCCGCAAGAGATCGCCGGACTCGTAAGAAGCCACCGGGCCTCTCTCCTCCATATTGATCAGCGGCATGGCATCAGATCTCGCTGACGTGATAGCGTTGGTTGTTTATTAGCAGGTGGCATGTTTGTTCGGCGTCGGCGTCGGCGTCGTGTTGGGTTCCGTCAAGCTTCATGAACGTCGGCATCTACAAGGTAACGCCCCGTTCTGTTCCTTCAACTCTATGTGGTCCACTGTTTCTAGGTTTCATCAAGTTTCTCTCCACTGTTTTCTAGGGTTTTGTTCACTGTTTCTAGGGTTCTGTCAACTGTTTAGCGTTGGTCTACTATTTCTAGGGTTTGTAGGAGGCCTTGGTTGCAGTGGTGGAGCAATTTTATTATTGTTTTTGGATGATTTGCTTGGATGATTCTAATATTCAGGGTATGATTCAGCATGATGATGATACGGGGTTGTGTATTAGTGCGTTTGGGCTTAGTATTTCTAATAGTTTCGGTGTTGATCATAGGGGTTTTGTGTAGCATGTTGTAGAAATATTCTTCTGTTTTTTATATGTTATGTTAGTTTTCTGAATTTTGTAGCAGCATCATGGAGTAGTTCTGGATACTTGTTAGCATGTATTTCATCGAGAAACACGCACCTGTGAACATTTAACCAACACATGATCTCCATTGGAACTTAGAAAAATATGAATAATACCTTGGTTGCACCTAAGAGTGTTCTAGTGTTCTAGGAAATTTGTTCTGCTGTTCTAGGAAATTTGTAAGAATTTGTGTGTATTTCATGGTTGTAGCCCTTGGAAGATCTTGTTAAGAACAACATGGCCAACATAGATATTGGATTGTTTTCTCACAGTGTTCTAGTTGATGACCTGTTTTTCTATGTTAATACTCCAAGGCTAATACAAAGAAAAATTCACATTGCATCAATTTACTGTTTCTCAT
Source organism: Elymus sibiricus (assembly GCA_039707655.1). Taxonomy (NCBI): domain Eukaryota; kingdom Viridiplantae; phylum Streptophyta; class Magnoliopsida; order Poales; family Poaceae; genus Elymus; species Elymus sibiricus. The sequence goes on from CM077673.1 coordinate 431,224,032, forward strand.
TGTCATGCTTTCATCTGTGAATAACGCAACTATTAGTGTTACTATTTACATCTATTGTTCTCTTTGAATTATTCCTTCTTTCACCAGCTAACTTCTTTTAATTATTATACAGCTATCATTCATCTGTCAAAATGCCTAGACTTTACAAATATCCTGCTGCTACTATCAAGCACAGGTTCTCTAGCATTAGGTGGCATAAGGCAGTGTGCGATTTAACTGATAACCAAAAGTCATATGTTTCCAAGTATGAGCTCGACAATCTCCCGAATATTCATCCTCATCTGATGGTTCCAGTTCCAATTCTGCAATGGATTGCAGACCACTTAAATTGCAATGGAACTGGTGTTTTCAGAAAGGGTAAAAATATAATTCATCTCATAAGGGAGATGGTAATTCAGGTTTTTGGTATTCGTTCTGGTTCTATGCCTTTCCCTGTGGACAGCACAGATGATGAAGTTGTTGCTAGAGTGTTATAACTTCGGGCTCAGTATCTTGGTGCTGGTGACAAGAATATTCTAGTTGATAACATTGTCACTTTGATGAAGAATGACGAGACAGAGGAAGGTTCCATCCGGAGCTTTATGTTTCTGTTCATAAGTACTGTTTTCTGCCCAACCACTCGAAACTATGCAAATTGGAAACTTCTTTATGGGCTCCACGACATTACGAAGCTGGAGACCTTTGATTTGGCTCAGTTTTGTATTGGTCACTTGAACAAGGAAATTGATAATTTCAGCACTAAACTCTTGAATAGGACTGAAATTCCCTTGAACAATTCCATCTTTGTTGGTGGATGCTTACCTTTAGCTGCTGTAAGTTATCTTATTTTTCCTTGTTTTCACTTTTTTTATGCATCCTTAAGTAATTCATTCTTTCTTATTCCCTTGAGTAGGACTGATTCTTTTCTTTCATATTGTCTTCTGATTTCCAACTTTCCTAGATTGTTTACCTGGACTTCGTAGACTTCACAAAAGCTTCACAACAAGGAAAAATCAATTATGGAGTGCCTAGAATGGCACATGCTCAGAATGAAGATTTTGACTATCTAGCTCCAGTCATAGGAATAGAGCTTCGAAGAAGCCATTTGCATTGGGACTCTTACCAGTAAGCATGTTCTATTCATATATTCTTCTTCATTTTTAAAGTCAGTAAAACTCTTGTAGTTCTAATCCATAAACAAGATGGAGCAAATATTTCCTGACTTCCTTTTTTCATGTTCAGATGAGAGACATATGTAGGACTTCTTACAGTGCTCGTGCGATCGTATTGGCTGAGGAAAAGTGGTCCAAAGCCCCAGGGCTTTTCATAACCAGGAAGATGTCGCTCCCAAGTACAATGATGTTGCATCTACTTCGAACAACAATGCAAAAGTATATTTTCGTGCTTTTTTTGGCTGTTGTTTCTTAACAGATTTTAGTCGTGTTAATTCAGTTTCATGGAAGAACTAATACACATGTATCTGTTTTGTTGGTCAAACTAACAGGTTTTGAAATTAATATCTCAAGTTGTTGCGAAACATGATGAAACTTGGAAGAGGATTCATGAACAACATGTCCAGAACATGTATGCAGAACTGAAAAACACTGTGATGTTGTTTCAGCAGAATTCAAATAGGTTGTTCAACAATGCTGGCACTTCAACCACAAATCCAATTGTTCTTCTTTCAGCAGCCAACAATAGGAATAATATGAGTGAACTAGTAACAATCACCCAGTCCAGAAAAGCAGTGAGCCTATTAGAAGTTTTTTGTTTAAAGATAATTTAGAAGTCAGTCCTACTCCTCATGTTACCTTAAGCTACGCCAACAATGACATACAAGTTGAAGTTCCAACTGGAATTACAAAGCAAGTGTCACTTTCCAAACAACTACATGAAATTGTGGAAACACCTTCAGTTGGGGACAAAGGTATGTAGGAGATATGCCCTAGAGGCAATAATAAATGTTATTGATTTTCTCCCTGTTCATAATTAGGTTTATGTTCCATGCTATAACTGCTATGGTTCTCGAGTCTGCAATAACCACGAGGCTCGGAGGAAGACTCATATGCACGTGTGGAATAATAAACTGTAAAATGTATTCCTAGTCTGGCCTCTAAGACTGGCTCAAGTATTGCATGATGATCCTGTTTTCCTGATCATGGGCATGGCTATGCTGGCAATTTTGAGGGCACAATGTTAGAAGAACATTTGTGTTGAATCGACCCGAATTGATGTTATGCTATGAGATACATTCGTCACTAGTTAAATGGTTTATAACACAAAGATGGTTAACGTTTGCATGATTCCTCAGACCATGAGAGTATCGAGTTTCTTCATGCTTGATTCATGAACTTTGGGGTTTGTTAAACGTCATCCGTTACTGGATGGCTATTACGGCGGCTTACGGGTTCATGGGAAAGTATGTCAAGTAACTTGATAGCTCAAGATTGGGATTTGCTCCTCCGACGATGGAGAGATATCTCTAGGCCCTCTCGGTGTTACGGTATCCATCATCGTCTGGCCAGACACTTTGTGATTTGATCACGGGGATGCCGGAACACGGGAACGAGAAAAGAGAACAATACCGGTAACGAGGTAACTGGCATAGTGGACAAGTTGTTGATCCACGGGGATGCCAACATGTCTCACCTCGGATATTTGTAACATATCGCGAAGCAACAGGAATAGCACACGGCAACTGGAGGTTCACTCGAATATTCATTCGTGTGGGTATAGGGGTCAATATGGGTGTCCACGGCTCCGATGTTGATCATTGATCGGAAGGGGTTCCGGGTCATGTCTATACTTCACCGAACCTATAGGGTCACACGCTTAAGGGTCATCTATCTGCCGAATACTAGACAGGGAGTCTGAGAGAAATTCATCGAAAAAGTTTCGGAGACAACGGAAGAGTTCCGGCGAGAGAGAACACCGGAAGAGTTTCGGTAAAACCGAAAAGTTGTTTCGGAGTGTACCATTAAGTCAAATTGGTTTCGGCACATGCCTGGAAATTATTGGAAGGTACCAGAATTGTTCCGGTAACTTCTGAGATTTTTCAGAGATGAAAACCGGAAATGTTCTGGGACTGCCGGAACCGCTTTAGTTGCTTTTCACATATAAAATCACTAAACCGAAAAGTTGTTTCGGAGTACACCATAAAGTCAAATTGGTTTCGGCACATGCCTGATAATTCTTGGAGGGTGCCAGAATCGTTCTGGAAACTTTCTGGAATTTTCCGGGATGAAAACCGGAAATGTTCCGGAGCTGCCGGAACCGCTTTAGATGCTTTTCGCAGATGAAAATCACTAAACCGGAATTGTTTCGGAACGCGTTGAAAATTATTTTAGTGGGTACTGGAAATGTTCTAAGCCCACATAAATATTTTCAGTTCGGATGGACGCTGAAATATGTTGTCGTGAATAGTGAAAGTGCTTTTTGGATTACTTTATGGAAAGCCACCTTTTGGGGCTTTACTCACAAATATCTCTAGGGATGACATGGAAGGATATGGGCTGCCCACTTGCTTTTACCTTTGTGCTCTTGTGAAGGGCATTTTGGGTATTTCAATTGTCACCCTACCCCTTGGGTTTTCCTATAAATAGAGGTGGGGATGCACTCTCCACTCTCACTCTTTCTCACATACACATGCCATCTGATGTTATCTGGCTTCTCTCTCCCTCCCAGCGAAATAGTTTCGTAGAGCCGAAAGGCTGTCTGGGTTCCGGTGGGAACTAGTTCTGGACGGCGAAGCCCTGCCGGATAGATGACACCGTATGTGTGCAACTCTGTAGAGAGATCGTAGTTTCGGTCTTAGTTCGTGAGTGCCTCCCGAAGGGCTGTCCGAGTTTTGTGTGTCCTCCCGAAGGGCTGTCCGAGTGACTGTCCGAGTTTCGATGGTCCTCCCGAAGGGCTGTCCGCGACACCGTCCGGGGGACTGTCTGACCACCTCCCGGAGGGCTGTCCGTGGGGCGGATGACGGTATACATCCTCGCGGTTGGGAGGATGTAAATCCTAGTTGCGGGGATCTGCACCGCCGATCGTCATCGACTCTACTTCCGCTGCGCTACGAGTCGGTAACGAAAAGATCAAACCTTGTATGCAGTCTCCATAGTGGTCCTGGGCTGGTGCGTAGGTCGGAAAATTTTGTTTTCTGCTGCGTTACCCTACAGTGGCATCAAGAGCCAGGTTATGCATAGATGAAGGTTGCGATGTAGAATACATAGAGATGTATGGGTGTTGCACAATATAATTAGGTAGTAGATGAGTTCTATTACTGAAAATTATTTGTGCGGGTAGCAGATGAAATCTGTTACCCGATGTTCCTGTTGCTTCCCCTGAATATGCGTAGTCCTGATCTTGACGGCATGGTGGAATCTCACAAAGTTCTGGCAATCCGCGATCCTTTCATGCTGCTCCTGAGTATGCTGATTGACAGATCAAAGAAGTGCTAACAGTTCTTTGGGTTCCACCATAGTTAAAGAAAGATGGATGTTTCGCAGACGAAAGGGCAATGCAGATGTGATCTGCACGGGGGTCACGCGTATGACGAAGTTTAGAATGGGGCTCGAGATTTTATTATCTCGTGTTTCATACACCCCGCAAGTTAATCTAGCAACTTGGATTATCATGCTTGATGATGGACGTTGGTAGCTTCGGTTTGTTTCGAAACATTAGAAGCCACGAAAAACAATTTTTTAATGAACCGATTAGAGGCATCTAACTTGGTTTTGCAGGATGGTTTGCATGCGCATGTGATGTGGTATAGCAGTGCTCATAATAACTTGATTATATATGTTATGACTATATAATGTAAATTGATTAACATGACCTGCGTGTCATGATTCGGCATGATGGCTGGAGCCATATGATTGTCACTTTAAATGACATGTGTGTCAACCTTGTTGTAATGCATTATTTTATTAGCTATAGAGATAGCAATATTATCTGGTGCATCGACAAGGTGGTGGCAATCTTCGCGAAGGTGAACACCGACGCGAATGCCGAAGACGAAGAAATGAAAGACTTCTCCGTCAGAAAGGGCTATACCATATCATGCTATTATGAATTGCCTGAGATGTTTATCCCTTATGATGCACCCTTCTTGATTGCGCGGTAGTCGCTTTTTATTAGGGTGATCTCTCACAAAAATATCAAGTAGTTAGTGTTCTCCCAAGTGTAGCACCGTCACGGCACCTAACTTTTCGAGGTACGACATGTACACATGAGTACGAACGATTAGAGGAGTGTGTGGCGGGTGAGGTCAGACCTCGCAGCAAGATCACTTGGTTGTCTTGACATTCAGGCAGGAAAGTCCTGACCTCGGAACACACGCATCGAAAGATGGACAAGAGTCACATAGAGATGTGATTGGCAAGTTGGCCTACCGATTGAAGTTCACGTCATCAGTGATGAACCCGTCAATGGCGTCGAATTGAAATGCAGATCTTGAATCACTCACAATCAATTATGAGAGATATTGATTTGAGTGGGAGCGCACTGTAGAATTAACTTGTTTAATTCTCAGTGCAATTAATTTAGAACACTGTCTAAGTGTGGTTTGCAAAATAGTTGTAGAATAATGGCTCGCGTTTCCACCTTCCCTGTTAAATTGAATAGCTGTTAAATATCTAGTTAAAACTTTACGGTTGGTAAACGTAATGTGAGGATTGTCCTCTAGAGTGCCGAGAAGGACTTTGTCCTATCGCATACTTTCGGTATTCTCCCGCTAATGCTATGGATCATGTGACTCTCGTCCTTCGATCCAAAAGCTAGAATTCCGTTTCAGTCAGGTGCAATACGTTTGCTTCCATGAGACCTGAACTTCGAAAGTTTTGGTATAGTTATGTGATATTCATGGAACTGAAAATTAATTTTCAGATACAAACAAAGGCTGAAAGATATGAAATATCCAAAGCAATGTTTGTTTGCAAACTATTAGTAAAGGTGTTTACTATGCATTAGACTGATAAGAGAGGGATCCAGAAGAACGCCTGTCATATGATGAAAGGTGAATAAAATAACAACGTAAAGAGAAAGGAAGTGTCCGAAGGGTGTTAGTAAAACTTTCACGCCTAGGAAGTCCGGGGCTAAACGCCACTCTTAAGTTGGGTGCTTCTTCTGAGAGTAGGAGAAATACTAAAAGTTAAACTGTTAGAAGTATAAAGGCAAAAGGAAAGAAGACTGGAATATCCAGCTCATGTATGAATGTCATACAAGTTTTTGATGTATAGAAGGCTGGTCAAAGATATAGTTCTTGGGAATTATGGTTAAGCATGTTAATCACTAATTCTTGGGTATTGTGAGTTGATCGCAAAGATACCCGCTCGATTGCATTCTGTTGCGACTCGATGCAAGAACTACTATGGCCTGAAAGACTAGCCAGGAATGAGGTCTTGATACACGCTGGGAACATAGTAAAAGTTACTATACCTTCCTTCGGCGTATTACATATGTATTTTCTTTCATAATTCATTTTAGAGTTTCATACACTCTAACCCAGTGCACAATGTTTGATGCAAAAGGGTTGTTCATAAAAGAACAATTGTTGTTCAGTAGTATGAATAACATGAAGGGCCATGCTTCCATCCAAGATGGGATGTATGTTATGAATATTGATGGAAATATGATACATCCATAACACTGACGCTAAATGTCGCAAGACTAAAAGAATACCACACAAGTGTGGCACTGCATTTGGTCACATTGGAGAAACCCGCATGGAAAATTCCATTATGATGGATTTTGAAGTCTTTTGATTTTAAATCATCTGACACTTGCAACTTTCGTCCGAAAAGTGAAGTGACGGAAATACCGTTCACAGGCCATAAGGAACGAGCAACAAACTTATTGGTGATCATACATTTTGATGTGTGTAGTTCAATAAATGTTGTTGCAAGTAGTGGATTTATCTATCTTCAGAAATGACTCAAGTAGATATATGGATATTTACTTGATGAGACGTAAGTCTGGATCTTTTGAAATCATTCGAAAGGTTTTCAAAAATGAAGTAGAAGTTGTTGTAACAAGAAAATTATGTTTCTACAATTCGATTGCAGAAAGGAATATTTGAGTTACAAGTTTAGCGAATGTCTGATGAGTTATGAAAGGGGTTTCATAACTTGCACCTCCCGGAACAGCACTGCAAGTGGAAAGTGTAGGGTAACGCAGCAGAAAACAAAAAAATTCCGACCTACGCACCAGCCCAGGACCACTATGGAGACTGCATACAAGGTTTGATTATATTCGTTACCGACTCGTAGCGCAGCGGAAGTAGAGTCGATGACGATCGGCGGTGCAGATCCCCGCAGCTAGGATTTACAACCTCCCAACCGCGAGGATGTATACCCTCATCCGCCTCACGGACAGCCCTCCGGGAGGCGGTCGTACAGTCCCCCGGACGGTGTCGCGGACAGCCCTTCGGGAGGACCTCCGAAACTCGGACTGTCACTCGGACAGCCCTTCGGGAGGACCTCCGAAACTCAGACGGTCACACGGACAGCCCTTCGGGAGGCACTCTCGAACTAAGACCGAAACTACGATATCTCTACAGAGTTGCACACATACGGTGTCATCTATCCGGCAGGGCTTCGCCGTCCAGAACTAGTTCCTGCCGGAACCCAGACAGCCTTTCGGCTCTACGAAACTATTTCGCTGGGAGGGAGAGAAGAAGCCAGATCATTGCAATGGCACTTGTGTGTGAGAAAGAGTGATCTTTGTGGGCAGCCCACTCACCTCTATTTATAGGAAAACCAAGGGGTAAAGTTGTCATTTCCAAAAACCCAAAAATGCCCATGAAGGAACACTTCCATAAGGGCATATTAGGGAAGTAATGGAACAAGTGGGGCCCCATGGTGGAGCCCCATATGTGGCCGGCCACCATCTCATGGGGGCCCCCCCAAGGGAGGGTCCTTGGTCCCCAAGGCTTCTAGAAGCCTTTTGGGAAATATCCCAAAAGGTGGTTTTCCATAAATATCCAAAAAGCACTTTCACTATTCACGACGACATTTTTCAGCGTCCGCTCGAACTGAAAATATTTATGTGGGCTTAGAACATTTCCAGTACCCACTAAAATAATTTTCAATGCGAGCCGGAACAATTCCGGATTAGTGATTTTCATCTGCGAAAAGCATCTGAAGCGGTTCCGGCAGCTCCGGAACATTTCCGGTTTTTCTTCCGGAAAATTCCCAGAACTTTCCAGAATGATTCTGGCACCCTCCAAGAATTATCAGGCATGTGCCGAAACCAATTTGACTTAATGGTATCCCCTGAAACAACTTTTCAGTTTTACTGAAACTGTTCCGGCGTTCTCTCTGCGGAACTTTTCCGCTGTCCGAAACTTTTCCGGTGTCCGAAACTTTTTTCGGTGATTTTCTCTCAGACTCCCTGTCTAGTATTCAACAGATAGATGACCCTTAAGCGTGTGACCCTATAGGTTCGGTGAAGCATAGACATGACCCGGAACCCCTTCCGATCAATGATCAACATCGGAGCCGTGGACACCCATATTGATCCCTATACCCACACGAATGAATATTCGACTTGTTGGGGAACGCGACAGAAAACAAAAAATTTCGGTACAGCGAGCACGCCCAGGATCACTATGGAGACTGCATACAAGGTTTGATCTGATCCGTACCGACTCGAAGCGCAGCGGAAGAAGAGTCGGTGGAGATCGTTGGTGCAGATCCCTGCAGCTAGGATTTACAACCTCCCAACCGCAAGGATGTACTCTCACTCCGGACAGCCCTTCGGGAGGTGGTCGGACAGTCCCCCGGACGATGTCGCGGACAGCCCTTCGGGAGGACCCTCGGAACCCGAACAGTAACCCGGACAGCCCTTCGGGAGGACGCCGGAAACTCGAACGGTAACTCGAACAGCCCTTCGGGCAAAAGATCGAAACTACAATCTCTCTACGGGGTTGCACACATACGGTGTCAGCTATCCGACAGGGCTTCGCCGTCCAGAGCTAGTTCCTGCCGGAACCCAGACAGCCTTTCGGCTCTACGAAACTATTTCGTGGGAGGGAGAGAGAAGCCAGAAATCTCTATGGCATGTGTATGAGAGCAAGGATGTGTCTTATGGCAGCCCACACACCTCCTATTTATAGGAAACCCAAGGGGTAGGGTGGTTTTACAAGAAAACCCAAAACCCACATGGAAAGGAGTCCTTCCCAAGGACCTAAAAGGTGAAACCAAGGAACAAGGGGGACTCCATGAAGGAGTCCACCATGTGGCCGGCCACACCCTCATGTGGGGCCCCAAAATTGGCCCCTATCCATCCATGTCATCCCCAAGATCTTTTGGAGCAAAGCCCCAAAAGGTGGCTTTCCAAAAATATCCCAAAAAGCACTTTCACTATTCACGACGACATTTTTCAGCGTCTGATCGAACTGAAAATATTCATGTGGGCTTAGAACAATTCTAGTACCCACCAAAATAATTTTCAACGCGAGCCGGAACAATTCCGGTTTAGTGATTTCATCTGCGAAAAGCATCTGAAGCGGTTTCGGCAGCTCCGGAACATTTCCGGTTTTCATCCCGGAAAATTCCAGAAAGTTTCCAGAATGATTCTGGCACCCTCCAAGAATTATCAGGCATGTGCCAAAACCAATTTGACTTTATGGTATCCTCTGAAACAACTTTTTAGTTTCACCGGAACTCATCCGGTGACCTCTCTGCGGAACTTTTCCGCTGTCCGAAACTTTTCCGGCGTCCGAAACTTTTTCGGTGATTTTTTCTTAGACTCCCTGTCTAGTATTCAGCAGATAGATGACCCTTAAGCGTGTGACCCTATAGGTTCGGTGAAGCATAGACATGACCCGGAACCCCTTCCGATCAATGATCAACATCGGAGCCGTGGACACCCATATCGATCCCTATACCCACACGAATAAATATTCGAGTGAACCTCCAGTTGCCGTGTGCTATTCCTATTGCTACGCGATATGTTACAATTACCCGAGGTGAGACATGTAGGCATCCTCGTGAATCAACAACTTGTCCACAATGCCAGTTACCTCGTTGCCGGTATTGTTCTCTTTTCTCGTTCCTGTGTTCCGGCATCCCCGTGATCAAATCACAAGTGTCTGGCCAGACGATGATGGATACCGTAACACCGAGAGGGCCCAGAGATATCTCTCCACTGTCGGAGGAGCAAATCCCAATCTTGAGCTATCAAGTTACTTGACATACTTTTCCATGAACCCGTAAGCCGCCGTAATAGCCACCCATTTACGGATGACGTTTAACAAACCCCAAAGTTCATGAAGCAAGCATGAAGAAACTCGACACTCTCATGGTCTAAGGAATTATGCAAACGTTAACCATCTCTGTGTTATTTAACCATAAACTTGTGACGAATAAATCTCATAGTATAACATCAATGTGGGTCGATTCAACACAAGTGTTCTACCAACATCGTGCCCTCAAAATTGCCGGCACAGCCATGCCCATGATCAGGAAAACAGGATCATCATGCAATACTTGAGCCAGTCTTAGAGGCAAGACTAGGAATACAATTTACCGTTTATTATACCACACGTGCACATGAGTTTCCCTCCAAGCCTCGTGGTTATTGCAGACTCGAGAATCATTGCAGTTATAGCATGGATCATAAACATTCATTACAAACTCTGAGATACAAAAGTAACTGATATTACTGCCTCTAGGGCATATCTCCTACACGACTGAACCTCCAGTTGCCGTGTGCTATTCCTGTTGCTTCGCGAGATGTTACAAATACCCGAGGTGAGACATGTAGGCATCCCCGTGGATCAACAACTTGTCCACTATGCCAGTTACCTCGTTACCGGTATTGTTCTCTTTTCTCGTTCCCGTGTTCCAGCATCCCCGTGATCAAATCACAAAGTGTCTGGCCAGACGATGATGGTTACTGTAACACCGAGAGGGCCCAGAGATATCTCTCCATCGTCGTAGGAGCAAATCCCAATCTCGAGCTATCAAGTTACTTGACATACTTTTCCATGAACCCGTAAGCCGCCGTAATAGCCATCCATTTACGGATGACGTTTAACAAACCCCAAAGTTCATGAAGCAAGCATGAAGAAACTCGATACTCTCATGGTCTAAGGAATCATGCAAACGTAAACCATCTCTGTGTTATTAACCATTAACTTGTGACGAATGTATCTCATAGCATAACATCAATTCGGGTCGATTCAACACAAATGTTATTCTAACATTGTGCCCTCAAAATTGCCGGCATAGCCATGCCCATGATCAGGAAAACAGGATCATCATGCAATACTTGAGCCAGTCTTAGAGGCCAGACTAGGAATACATTTTACCGTTTATTATTCCACACGTGCATATGAGTCTTCCTCCGAGCCTCGTGGTTATTGTAGACTCGAGAACCATAGCAGTTATAGCATGGAACATAAACCTAATTTTGAACAGGGAGATAATCAATAACATTTATTATTGTCTCTAGGGCATATCTCCTACAGAAAGTCCGTGAAGATGTAATCGAACCATTTATGACATGGTAAGATCAAAGATGACATAAATAAATTTACCATTATCCCTTTTAAAGAGTGATGCTTTAGAGACTGCGGCTTTTACACTGAAAAGAGGTCCATCGGGTCTGTTGAAATGACGTCATGGTATGGTACGCCCAACCATGTTATATCTTCTCTTAACATTTGGAATATGGGGCTTGTGTAAAAGGTTACAAACCTATTCCAAATTAGACAAGTGCTACTTTGTAGGTTATCCCAAGTCATTGGGTATTCCCCCACCACTATACCGAGGCAAAGGATTTTTGCCACAAAACGGTATGCTTTTAAAGAGAATAGTTGTTACAAAAGGTGAGTGGGAGGACAGTGCAACTCGACGAGATAACTAATATCTTCATCATCAGATCAAAGGAAAGGAACCTTGGAAGTAATTCCAGGGTTTCCTACTGCGACTGATACGGAAGTCTCTACAGTAAATGTATGGACTTCGGTCGAACTTGCAGCTGAACCACGTAGGCAAAGCTCGTGCAAACCTATAAGGTGCGCAAACGAGATATTGTTGTTAGACAACAGTATACCTACAATACACAAGGAAGCGTTGATGGGCCCTGACTCTGGAATTGGCTAAACGCCTATACAATCCGAGATAGTTTCCATATAAGTGATTCGAGATTAAAATCTTGATACACCTTTCGGAAGACTTAGAGTCTAACGATTATTTATGGAACTAAAAACTGATGCGGATAAAATGTTTTATCCATAAAGCTCGACTTGTTGCAATAACAAGTTCAAGGAGTTGACTACGATGAGATTATCTCACCGTAGCGATGCTTAAAGTCGGTTCGGGTTGAACTAGTAGTTAATGCATATTTCAATCATGAGATATGAAACATGGATGACAAAAGGATTTCCATCTGATGGAAATGAAACCTAGGACTTGTATGTGATACAGTCCAAAGTAATTTGACGATCCAGAGGATGCTAGTAGGTATGCAAACTTCAGAGTTTCAGCAATGGACAGAAGAGAGCAAAGAGGAGTTGGATTCTTCGTGTTTTGATGAAATGGTCAAAGGGGTTTGACTTCATCAATGGGTAACGAAGATGCTTGTGATTCAAGAAAGTAAGTGGGAGCATAATAATATTTCTAAAAATCTTGTGTGCTTGACATATTGTTAATTGGAAATAAAATTTCTTGACACGAATTATTACTTCATTTGAAAATAGTTTTTTGATGAAGTACTTAGGCTAAATAGCCTCAATATTAGGCATGATGATCTATGGAGATAGATTTACCTAATGGGGCTAAGCAATGAATACATATTGACAAGGTGCTAAAACCTTTTAGCATTTAAAACGCCAAGGAGTGATTCTTGCCGAAGTCACATGGAAAGAGTTTTTACAAGACTCGATGTCCCATAACACTGATGAGTAAAATACATGATGAAGATTCCACACACCTTTGTGTTTGAATTAATCATGTATTCCATGGTATGTAAAAACAACCAGATATGTCCAATACTCCAAAGTTGTTGCGAGTATAGATACCAAAGTGATCAAAAGCACTGATCATGGGACAACAGTGAAAAAGGGTCATTGAGTACTAAAGTAGCACTGATGACATGTTTTCTCGCAAGCAGAGATCATGAAGAGTTCGTTGTAAAAGGTTACATCGATACAGTCTTCTCCATTTCTCCATGCGATTTTCGATTTAATTTGAGGGTTTTGTGTAACACATAATATGGTGGCACGGTAAGTTGGAATTGTTCTTAACAGGTTACTGTGGCGAATTCTATAACAAAGGCTAAGTATGTTGACGCTTTAGAAGCAACAAAGAAGTTGTTGAATCATATAGTTCATTCATGAACTTAGTATGGTTCCAAGATGGCTTTGGTCTATGGGACACTATTGCAGATAGTTGCTCCATATAGCTCAGTCTAAGAAATCAGGTTTCGACCAATGATTCACACATATGCAAAGCCAAGTCCACACAATATATGAATTTTGTGAAAGCGTGAAAACGCAAGGATATGCAAAGTTACACACGGAGCTGAAGTCGTCAGATCCGTTGGACATCAGGCTATACCACATGCGAAGCATATTTTACACCAGTGTGCCACAGGTGTAAAGTGCATTAGCATTGACTAGATTATTGACTCTAGTGCAAGTGGGAGTCTGTAGGAGATATGCCCTAGAGGCAATAATAAATGTTATTGATTGTCTCCCTGTTCATAATTAGGTTTATGTTCCATGCTATAACTGCTATGGTTCTCGAGTCTGCAATAACCACGAGGCTCGGAGGAAGACTCATATGCACGTGTGGAATAATAAACTGTAAAATGTATTCCTAGTCTGGCCTCTAAGACTGGCTCAAGTATTGCATGATGATCCTGTTTTCCTGATCATGGGCATGGCTATGCTGGCAATTTTGAGGGCACAATGTTAGAAGAACATTTGTGTTGAATCGACCCGAATTGATGTTATGCTATGAGATACATTCGTCACTAGTTAAATGGTCTATAACACAGAGATGGTTAACGTTTGCATGATTCCTCTGACCATGAGAGTATCGAGTTTCTTCATGCTTGATTCATGAACTTTGGGGTTTGTTAAACGTCATCTGCTACTGGATGGCTATTACGGCGGCTTACGGGTTCATGGGAAAGTATGTCAAGTAACTTGATAGCTCAAGATTGGGATTTGCTCCTCCGACGATGGAGAGATATCTCTGGGCCCTCTCGGTGTTACGGTATCCATCATCGTCTGGCCAGACACTTTGTGATTTGATCACGGGGATGCCGGAACACGGGAACGAGAAAAGAGAACAATACCGGTAACGAGGTAACTGGCATAGTGGACAAGTTGTTGATCCACGGGGATGCCAACATGTCTCACCTCGGGTATTTGTAACATATCGCGAAGCAACAGGAATAGCACACGGCAACTGGAGGTTCACTCGAATATTCATTCGTGTGGGTATAGGGGTCAATATGGGTGTCCACGGCTCCGATCTTGATCATTGATCGGAAGGGGTTCCGGGTCATATCTATACTTCACCGAACCTATAGGGTCACACGCTTAAGGGTCATCTATCTGCTGAATACTAGACAGGGAGTCTGAGAGAAATTCACCGAAAAAGTTTCGGAGACAACGAAAGAGTTCCGGAGAGAGAGAACACCGGAAGAGTTTCGGTAAAACCGAAAAGTTGTTTCGGAGTGTACCATTAAGTCAAATTGGTTTCGGCACATGCCTGGAAATTATTGGAAGGTACCAGAATTGTTCCGGTAACTTCTGATATTTTTCAGAGATGAAAACCGGAAATGTTCCGGGACTGCCGGAACCGCTTTAGTTGCTTTTCACAGATGAAAATCACTAAACCGAAAAGTTGTTTCGGAGTACACCATAAAGTCAAATTGGTTTCAGCACATGCCTGATAATTCTTGGAGGGTGCCAGAATCGTTCTGGAAACTTTCTGGAATTTTCCGGGATGAAAACCGGAAATGTTCCGGAGCTGCCGGAACCGCTTCAGATGCTTTTCGCAGATGAAAATCACTAAACCGGAATTGTTTTGGAACGCGTTGAAAATTATTTTAGTGGGTACTGGAAATGTTCTAAGCCCACATAAATATTTTCAGTTCGGACGGACGCTGAAATATGTCGTCGTGAATAGTAAAAGTGCTTTTTGGATTACTTTATGGAAAGCCACCTTTTGGGGCTTTACTCACAAATATCTCTAGGGATGACATGGAAGGATATGGGCTGCCCATTTGCTTTTACCTTTGTGCCCTTGTGAAGGGCATTTTGGGTATTTCAAGTGTCACCCTACCCCTTGGGTTTTCCTATAAATAGAGGTGGAGATGCACTCTCCACTCTCACTCTTTCTCACATACACATGCCATCTGATGTTATCTGGCTTCTCTCTCCCTCCCAGCGAATTAGTTTCGTAGAGCCGAAAGGCTGTCTGGGTTCCGGTGGGAACTAGTTCTGGACGGCGAAGCCCTGCCGGATAGATGACACCGTATGTGTGCAACTCTGTAGAGAGATCGTAGTTTCGGTCTTAGTTCGTGAGTGCCTCCCGAAGGGCTGTCCGAGTGACTGTCCAAGTTCTGTGTGTCCTCCCGAAGGGCTGTCCGAGTGACTGTCCGAGTTTCGATGGTCCTCCCGAAGGGCTGTCCGTGACACCGTCCGGGGGACTGTCTGACCGCCTCCCGGAGGGCTGTCCGTGGGGCGGATGACGGTATACATCCTCGCGGTTGGGAGGTTGTAAATCCTAGCTGCGGGGATCTGCACCACCGATCGTCATCGACTCTACTTCCGTTGCGCTACGAGTCGGTAACGAAAAGATCAAACCTTGTATGCAGTCTCCATAGTGGTCCTGGGCTGGTGCGTAGGTCGGAAAATTTTGTTTTCTGCTGCGTTACCCTACAAGGTATTCTTTCTGATAACCCACTTGATCATCATTTTTCTTGTAGACAAACAAGTATAGCACTCAATTTGTTGTTAACACTCTTTTTGACATCTCAGGTACGGTTTCTGAGCTAGTTCACACAGAGCCCTCCAAGGAAGAACAAATTA
The DNA here is from genome assembly GCA_039707655.1 of Elymus sibiricus. Lineage (NCBI taxonomy): Eukaryota > Viridiplantae > Streptophyta > Magnoliopsida > Poales > Poaceae > Elymus > Elymus sibiricus. The sequence continues at coordinate 431,240,056 of CM077673.1, forward strand.
AAGATGCCAATGTTACTCCATCAATGTCATTGCTGAAACCACTGGATCATGTTGATACTGGAAGAGATATTGAGCTAACATTTCAGATACCAGAAGAAGCAGAAAAATTTCACCCTGTCAACACTGACACAGAAAATTTTCAGGAAACTCTTCGTTCTGGGAATTCAGTTTTTGTCACTGACCAAGTTCAGTTAGTGAATGAAGAAGAGGCAGCTGCTGTTAGTGTGCTCAATGAGATTCAAAGCAAACAAATGTATGGTGGTTGTCCAAGTGGTCCTTTAGTAGTTCATAATAAGCCTTGTCTCGAGATTATATTGTCTCCTTCAACTAACAGATCATTCAAAGATGCATGTATTCCAAAGGAATTGAATTCACAATCAATTGAAGAACTCGGAGATGGCATTGAATTTTCCATGAAGTAAGTTGAGGATTCGTTAATCCCACAACTTGACAAGTCAGTTCCCAAAGGTAACTTCAACATGTTTTCGATGAATTGTCGTTTTACTAGTATTTTCTTGTTCAGTTTTTGCAATGCACTGCGTTCTTTTTATATGCTTCTTTGTTTTCTCGGCACAATGCTTATTTTTATGCAATTCCTTAATTGCAGATCATGTATTCACTGAGAAGAAGTCGTCTGATGCAGCATTACATGAATCTGGTCCAAGCACTGTACACAAAAGAAATCGGAGGAAAAGGAAAGCGAAAGTGTTATCTCCTGAAGAAAAGCTATCAAAGATAACTCCTGAACCTCATGTTCTGGAGTTTTACAAAAAGTACCTTGGAAACAAATACTACAATAATGGCAATAAGTTAATTCATGAACATCTCTTTTTTCAAAATATGGAATGACGATCTTCCTATTGTACTTTTTGTTTTCAACTGTTTTATATTCTCTTCATGCAGTCCAATTGTTATAAACGTCAATGGCTTTCCTGTGAAGTATGATAATTTCTACAACTCACTAAAGGCACTAGCTAGGAAAGGTTGACAATGAAGTTTTCAATGCGTATGTCCAAGTTTTCAATTATGACAATGAAAGTCCAGATCCAAAAGCTAAGCAACCTTCAAAATACTGCTTCGCATTGTACTTCACAGTAATTCTCCATTTTCTTATCCATATTTTTCTATTTATTCCTGTAAGTTCTGTTTCTTAATGTTGTGATGTGTTTCATTTTTTCTCCAGGAGAAACTGCTTGTAGATCCCACAAACTTCAATTGCAGGTCTTGCCTAAGAGAATTCAAGAAACTTTACTCCGGGCAGAACATACATAAGCGTGATTTGGTAAAACATCTTTTATCATTCCAAGAACTTACATTATTTGCATCCTCTTTGATTTTGTACTGATTTTTCTTTTTTTACTTGCCATCCAACTTTATTTCCCCAGAGTTGATTCATTCCATTGGACTTTGTTCTGCATCAACAATCTCCTCGAAACTGTTAATTTTTCGATTCAAGGACTTCTGTTCCTCAAAATCAAGTCAACAAGTTAACATCAAACCTGGTTCGTTTTTTTTTAATATTTGTGCTGTCAAATGTTTTCTTGTGGTACCTTCCCTATCACTTCTTGTATGTCAACGGTTTTCCAAATAGTCTGAATGTTGTTTATATTTTAACGAAAACACAACTCTTGTTGAACCCTGGTATTTATTTGAATGTAGGTCATCAACATGAGCACACTTTTCAAGTCTTCCGGATGCATTCACAAGAATGTCGAGAATTTTGAGTGCATTTCACCTGAGAACTACCCCCAGCAAAACAACCTGTGAGTAAAAACAACAACATTATACTTCATTCATTGTTCTTTGTAAGTATTTTATTCACTTGCCATTCTTCAAACAACCACTTTTTTTACTAAAAGTATGTATATTTTTGTACAAATACAATTGTGCTCTATATGCTATTATGTACATGGATATCTATGATGGGAAGACTATGAAGGACTTTGATGATGTACGTTTTTCCCCTTGTTATGTTTTTCTTTCCCTATTTTTTTACTTTGCTCCTTATGCTTATTCTGTTGTTCAAATTTTCATTTGTATCAGGAAATTATTCCACAACTCCGGCAGGTTGTTGCTTACAAACTAGCAAAGTCTGACATCAACGAAGAAGAGTTTGAGGGTCCCAAAGAAGATGTAACAACCAAGAAGAGGAAGAAGCGCCGTTACTTATGTGCAGAAAGCATCCGTTTTTTGTCCGATGAATGTGCACCAGAAGTACTGATTGGATGCGTTGATTAGATGGTTGATCTATTTTTTAATGTCCACTGTGAACTCTTATGTTTTTGTTGCTTTCTACTAGAACTATTATGTTTCTATGTCTAGAGGCACACGATATGATGCATGGTTATGTTATTTTGCACAATTGTCGTGGACATTAATGCTTCAGTTTTGAATGTTGAATTGTGTTGATGTCCTGTGTTTAAAGTGCTATTTCTTTTAAGTCATTTTTCTTGTTGCAATATATGAGGATATGTTGCTAAGTGTGGAATACATTTGGCAACATTTTTGTTAAGCTAAATTGTTGAGGAGCTGCCACGAAATGCTACTTCTTCAGGTCGTACTCTTCGACCTTTGGTTGAGCAAGGCGGCATGTCCGTCCTTGTCAACTTCAGTTGGGTAATTTTGAGTTCTGTTATTTTGGAAAGTGTATGGTATCTTAGGTTTACATCCGTTGGGGGGCTAATGCGAACCATTCGAGTGTGATTGGTACCAACAAACTGAATGGAGGGATCGCGTCGTGCTACTACAGTTCTAGTTGGTACAACAAATTGAAGTAGCACCACTCGATTTTTGCCTTTGAAAGGTTCCTTGAGGAAAACCTGAACGGAATGATCTTAAGGGATTTCGTGAAGAAACTTTTCAAAGGCCAAAATGTTTTGTGGAATTCCTTTTGATCATGTCAAGTCGATCAACACCAAGCATTACCTATGACAACAACCAGGAACAAATACAATGTAAGACTGCAAGAGGAAGAAGCGTCGTTAGCTATGTGCAATGTGCAAGACTTTTTTAAAAATGTTCAGCATTTTTAAGGGATGCCAATGGAACATTATTAAAGAGGGAACATTCTAAAAAAAATTAGGGAACATTACTTAGGGAAATATTTTTTGGGGAATATTATTACCTGAATCATGTTCCTATTTTATTTTAATAATGATCCCCAAATAAATTGTTCCATTAATATTTCTTCCCCCAATAATGTTCCTTGAATAATGTCAGTTTAATAATGTTCCCAAAATAAATGTTCCATTATGTTCTATTCCCCCCAAAATGTTTCTTCAATATTGTCCCCCAAATAATGTTCCCTCTTTAATGTTCCCTAAAGCAATTTTCACTTAGTGTTGTTCCCTGAATAATGATACCCAGATAAATGTTCCTTCAATAATGTTCTCCTAGTATTGTTCCTTGAATAATGTCAATTTAATAATATTCCCTAAAATTGTTTCGTCTTTAATGTTCCTTGAGAGAATAAAAGTGTGCCCTCTTTAGTGTTAACTAAAGAAATGTTCACTTAATGTTGTTCCTTGAAGAACTTTTAAAAAATATATAATGTTTATTTTGAAAGAATGTTTATTCAAGAATAATTTTATAAAATGGCAGAATTTTTGTAACCATGTTCATTCCAAGAACAGAGATTGCCGTTGAACAAAATTTTCTTAAATAATGTTACGTTGAATGGTACAATATTAGGGAACTTTATTCCCTAAATAATGTTCCGTTGCCATCACTAAATAAAAAGGTACTGAATATTATTACCTGAATAATGTCCTATTTCTTTCAATACTGATACCCAAAAAAATGTTCCATTAATATTGTTCTCCTAGTATTGTTTCTTGAATAATGTATGTCCCCTAAAACTGTTCACTTAATGATGTTACTTGAAGAACTTTTACAATATGAGAGAACATTATTCACTGAATATTTTTTGGGGAACAATATTGAACTAACATTTTTTAGGTAACATTTCTTACGGTAATTATTATTTGGGTAATATTATTACCCGAATAATGTTCAATTTTATTTTTAATAATGATCCCCAAATAAATTGTTCCATTAATATTGTCCCCCAATAATGTTCCTTGATTAATGTTAGTTTAATATTGTTCCCAAAATAAATGTGCCATTATGTTTTGTTCCCCCAAAAATGTTTTCTTTAATATTGTTCCTTTAATAATGTTCCCTCTTTAATGTTCCCTAAAGAAATGTTCACTTAATTATGTTCCTTGAACAACTTTTAAAATATATATAATGTTCATTTTGAAAGAGTGTTCGAAATGTTCGTTTAATGTTTGTTAACAATCTTGCAAGACCATTTTTAAAATGTTCAACATTTTTTAAGGAATGTCAATGGAACTTTATTTATGGAACATTATTCAGTAAATGTTATTTGGGGAACAATATTTAACTAATATTTTTTAGGGATCATTAATTAGGTTATATATTCTTTGGGGGAATATTATTACCTAAATAAATGTTCCTATTTCTTCTAATAATGATACCCAAATAAATGTTCCACTAATATTGTTCTCCTAGTATTGTATCTTGAATAATGTCAGTTTTATAATGTTCCCTAAAACTGTTCCCTCTTTAATGTTATTTGAGTGAATAAAATTGTTTCCTCTTTAGTGTTCCCTAAAGAAATGTTCACTTAATGTTGTTCTTAGAAGAACTTATAAAATATTTGGGAACATTATTCAGGGAATATTTTTCTGGGGAACAATATTGATTTAACATTTTTTAGGGAACATTTCTTACGGTAAATATTATTTGAGTAATATTATTATGTGAATAATGTTCCTATTTTCTTTTTAATAATGATTGCCAAATAAATTTTTCCAATAATATTGTTCCCCCAATAATGTTCCTTGATTAATGTCAGTTTAATATTGTTTCCAAAATAAATTTTCCATTATGTTTTAGTCCCCCAAAAATGTTTCTTGAATATTGTTCCTCTAATAATGTTCCCCAAATAATGTTCCCTCTTTAATGTTCCCTAAAGAAATGTTCACTTAATGTTGTTCCTTGAAGAATTTTTAAAATATGAGGGAACATTATCCATGGAATATTTTTTGAGGGAACAATATTGAACTAACATTTTTAGGAAACATTTCTTACGGTAAATATTATTTGGGTAATATTGTTACCTTAATAATGTTCCTATTTTCTTTTTAATTATGATCCCCAAATAAAATGTTCCAATAATAGTGTTCCCCCAATAATGTTCCTTGATTAATGTCAGTTTAATAAAGTTCCCAAAATAAATATTCCATTATGTTTTGTTCCCCCAAAAATGTTTCTTGAATAATGTTTCTCTAATAATGTTCCCTCTTTAATGTTCCCGAAAGGAATGTTCACTTAATTATGTTCCCTGAACAACTTTTAAAATATATATAATGTTCATTTTGAAAGAGTGTTTAAAATGTTCATTTAATGTTTGTTAACAATCTTGCAAGACCTTTTTAAAAATGTTCAGCATTTGTTAAGGAATGTCAATGGAACTTTATTTAGGGAACATTATTCAGTAAATGTTATTTGGGAAACAATATTGAACTAATATTTTTTTTAGGGATCAATAATTAGGGTAAATATTCTTTGGGGTAATATTATTACCTGAATAATGTTCCTATTTCTTTTAATAATGATACCCAAATAAATGTTCCATTAATATTGTTCTCCTAGTATTGTTCCTTGAATAATGTCAGTTTAATAATGTTCCTTAAAACTGTTTCCTCTTTAATGTTCCTTGAGTGAATAAAAATGTTCCTTCTTTAGTGTTCCCTAAAGAAACGTTCACTTAATGTTGTTCCTTGAAGAACTTATAAAATATTTGGGAACATTATTCAGGGAATATTTTTTTGGGGAACAATATTGAACTAACATTTTTTAGGGAACATTTCTTACGGTAAATATTATTTGCGTAATATTATTATCTGAATAATGTTCCTATTTTCTTTTTAATAATGATTGCCAAATAAATTGTTCCAATAATATTGTTCCCCAATAATGTTCCTGGATTAATGTTAGTTTAACAATGTTCCATTATTTTTTATTCCCCCAAAAATGTTTCTTGAATATTGTTCCTCTAATAATGTTACCCAAATAATGTTCCCCCTTTAATGTTCCCTAAAAATATGTTCACTTAATTATATTCCATGAACAACTTTTAAAATATATATAGTGTTCATTTTGAAAGAATGTTTAAAATGTTTATTTAATGTTTGTTAATAATCTTCCAAGAGGGAACAATATCCAAGAACATTTTAAGGGAACATTAAATGTTCATTTAGTGTTCATTTAATTATTTGGGTAAACATTTTTGTACAACTTTTAAAATATATATGAACAATTTTTGCGACGATGTATATTCCAAGAAAATTATTTAGGGGCATTATTTAGGTAACATTATTAAAAAAACATTAGTAAACACACTTTATTAAACGAACAATTCTTTAGGGACCATTACTAAATGAACATTTTCAAGGGAACATTATGTGGGGAACTTTAGTAATGGAAGATTATTGGGGGAACATTATTAAAAGAACATTTTTGGAAGACTATTTTATTTACCTGAGTAATGCCTTCAAGGAACACTATTTTATATGAAGATTGTAGGGGAACGCAGCAGAAAACAAAAAATTTCCGACCTACGCACCAGCCCAGGACCACTATGGAGACTGCATACAAGGTTTGATCATTTTCGTTACCGACTCGTAGCGCAGCGGAAGTAGAGTCGATGACGAACGGCGGTGCAGATCCCCGCAGCTAGGATTTTACAACCTCCCAACCGCGAGGATGTATACCCTCATCTGCCCCGCGGACAGCCCTCCGGGAGGCGGTCGGACAGTCCCCCAGATGGTGTCGCGGACAGCCCTTCGGGAGGACCTCCGAAACTCGGACTGTCACTCGGACAGCCCTTCGGGAGGACCTCCAAAACTCGGACGGTCACACGGACAGCCCTTCGGGAGGCACTCTCGAACTAAGACCAAAACTACGATCTCTCTATAGAGTTGCACACATACGGTGTCATCTATCCGGCAGGGCTTCCCCGCCCAGAACTAGTTCCTGCCGGAACCCAGACAGCCTTTCGGCTCTACGAAACTATTTCGCTGGGAGGGAGAGAGAAGGCCAGATCATGCATGGCTTGTGTATGAGAGCAAGAGTGTGTCTTATGGCAGCCCACAACTCCTCTATTTATAGGAAAACCAAGGGGTAGGGTTGGCACTTGAAAATACCAAAATACCCCTACTTTATGTCTCACATAAAGGGCATGGAAGGGAAAAAGGGAGGGCCATGTGGAGCTCCATGGAGCTCCACCATCTTGGCCGGCCACACCCAAGGGCCCCCCCCCCCAAGGGAGGGTCCTTGGTCCCCAAGCCTTCTAGAAGGCCTTTTGGAAATATCCCAAAAGGTGGTTTTCCATAAATATCCCAAAAAGCACTTTCACTATTCACGACGACATTTTTCAGCGTCTGATCGAACTGAAAATATTTATGTGGGCTTAGAACATTTCCAGTACCCACTAAAATAATTTTCAACGCGACCCGGAACAATTTCGGTTTAGTGATTTTCATCTGCGAAAAGCATCTGAAGCGGTTTCGGCAGCTCCGGAACATTTCCGGTTTTCATCCCGGAAAATTCCAGAATGATTCTGGCACCCTCCAAGAATTATCAGGCATGTGCCAAAACCAATTTGACTTTATGGTATCCTCTGAAACAACTTTTCAGTTTCACCGGAACTCATCCGGTGACCTCTCTGCGGAACTTTTCCGTTATCCGAAACTTTTCCGGTGTCCGAAACTTTTTCGGTGTTTTTCTCTCAGACTCCCTGTCTAGTATTCAGCAGATAGATGACCCTTAAGCGTGTGACCCTATAGGTTCGGTGAAGCATAGACATGACTCAGAACCCCTTCCGATCAATGATCAACATCGGAGCCGTGGACACCCATATTGACCCCTATACCCACACGAATGAATATTCGAGTGAACCTCCAGTTGCCATGTGCTATTCCTGTTGCTTCGCGATATGTTACAAATACCCGAGGTGAGAAACATCGGCATCCTCGTGGATCAACACTTGTCCACAATGCCAGTTACCTCGTTGCCGGTATTGTTCTCTTTTCTCGTTCCCGTGTTCCGGCATCCCTGTGATCAAATCACCCTGTGTCTGGCCAGACGATGATGGATACCGTAACACCGAGAGGGCCCAGAGATATCTCTCCATCGTCGGAGGAGCAAATCCCAATCTTGAGCTATCAAGTTACTTGACATACCTTTCCATGAACCCGTAAGCCGCCGTAATAGCCACCCATTTACGGATGACGTTTAACAAACCACAAAGTTCATGAAGCAAGCATGAAGAAACTCGACACTCTCATGGTCTAAGGAATTATGCAAACGTTAACTTCTCTGTGTTATTAACCATTAACTTATGACGAATGTATCTCATAGCATAACATCAATCGGGTCGATTCAACACAAGTGTTCTACCAACAATTGTGCCCTCAAAATTGCCGGCATAGCCATGCCCATGATCAGGAAAACAGGATCATCATGCAATACTTGAGCTAGTCATAGAGGCTTGACTAGGAATACATTTTACTGTTTATTATTCCACACGTGCATATGAGTCTTCCTCCGAGCCTCGTGGATATTGTAGACTCGAGAACCATAGCAGTTATAGCATGGAACGTAAACCTAATTATGAACAGGGAGATAATCAATAACATTTATTATTGCCTCTAGGGCATATCTCCTACAGACTCCCACTTGCACTAGAGTCAATAATCTAGTCAACGCTAATGCACATTACACCTATGGCATACTGGTGTAAAATATGCTTCGCATGTGGTATAGCCTGATGTCCAACGGATCTGACGACTTCAGCTCCGTGTGTAACTTTGCATATCCTCGCGTTTTCACGCTTTCACAAAATTCATATTTTGTGTGGACTTGGCTTTGCATGTGTGTGAATCATTGGTCGAAACCTGATTCCTCAGACTGAGCTATGGAGAAACTATCTGCTATAGTGTCCCATAGACCAAAGCCATCTTGGAACCATACTAAGTTCATGAATGAACTATATGATTCAACAACTTCTTTGTCGCTTCTCAAGCGTCAACATACTTAGCCTTTGTTATAGAATTCGCCACAGTATCTTGTTTGGAACAATTTCCAACTACCGTGCCACCATATTGTGTATTACACAAAACCCTTAACTTAAATCGAAAATCGCATGGAGCATTGATGAAGACTGTATCGATGTAATTACTTACAACGAGCACTTCATAATCTCTGCTTGCGAGAAAACATGTCATCAGCACTACTCTAGTACTTAATGACATCCTTCACTGTTGTCCCATGATCAGTACTTTGATCACTTTGGTATCTATACTCGAAACAACTTTGGAGTATTGGACATATCTGGTTGTTTTACATACCATGGAATACATGATTAATCCAAACACAAGAGTGTGTGGAATCACCATCATGTATTTTGCTCATTAGTGTTTTGGGACACCAAGTCTTGCAAAAACTCTTTCCATGCGACTTCGGCAAGAATCACTCCTTGGCGTTTTAAATGCTAAAAAGTTTTAGCATCTTGTCAATATGTATTTATTGCTTAGCCCCATTAGGTAAATCTATCTCCATAGATCATCATACCTAATATTGAGGCTATTTAGCCTAAGCACTTCATCGAAAAAACTATTTTCAAATGAAGTCCTCATTCGTGTCAAGAAATTTATTTCCAATTAACAATGTGTCAAGTACACAAGGTTTTTAGAATTATTATTATGCTCCCACTTACTTTCTTGAATCACAAGCATCTTCGATACCCATTTGATGAAGTCAAACCCCTTTTGACCATTCCATCAAAAACGAAGATTCCAACTCCACTTTGCTCTCTTCTGTCCATCGCTGGAACTCTGAAGTTTGCATACTTACTAGCATCCTCTGGATCGACAAATTACTTTGGACTGTATCACATACAAGTCCTAGGTTTCATTTCCATGAGATGGAAATCCTTTTGTCATCCATGTTTCATATCTCATGATTGAAATATGTATTAATTGCTAGTTCAACCCGAACCGACTTTAAGCATCGCTACGGTGAATCAACCTCATCGTAGTCAACTCCTTGAACTTGTTATTGCAACAAGTCGAGCTTTATGGATAAACATTTTATCCGTATCAGTTTTTAGTTCCATAAATATTCGTTAGACTCTAAGTCTTCCGAAAGGTGTATCAAGATTTTAATCTTGAATCACTTATATGGAAACTATCTCGGATTGTATTGGCATTTAGCCAATTCCGGAGTCAGGGCCCATCAACGCTTCCTTGTGTATCGTAGGTATACTGTTGTCTAATAGCAATATCTCATATGCGCACCTGAGAGGTTTGCATGAGTTTTTCCTACGCGGTTCAGCTGCAAGTTCGACCGAAGTCCATACATCTCATGTAGAGGCTTCCGTATCAGTCGCAGTAGGAAACTCCGGAATCACTTCCAAGGTTCCTTTCCTTTGACCTGATGACGAAGATACTGGTTATCTCGTCGAGTTGCACTGTCCTCCCACTCACCTTTTTGAAAGAACCATTTTCTTCAAAAAGCATACCGTTCTTTGTCGCAAACCTATTTGCCTCGGTATTGTGGTGGGGAAATACCCAATGACTTGGGATAACCTACAAAGTAGCACTTGTTTGATTTGGAATAGGTTTGTAACCTTTTACACAAGCCCCATATTCCAAATGTTAAGAAAAGATGTAACATGGTTGGGCGTACCATACCATGGCGTCATTTCAACAGACCTGATGGATCTCTTTTCATTGTAAAAGCCGCAGTCTCTAAAGCATCACTCTTTAAAAGGGGTAATGGCAAATTTATTTATGTCATCTTTGATCTTACCATGTCATAAATGGTTCGATTACATCTTCACGGACTTTCCACTTGCAGTGGTGTTCCGGGAGGTGCAAGTTATGAAACCCCTTTCATAACTCATCAGACATTCGCTAAACTTGTAACTCAAATATTCCTTTCTGCAATCGAATTGTAGAAACATAATTTTCTTGTTACAATAACTTCTACTTCATTTTTGAAAACCTTCTGAATGAATTCAAAAGATCCAGACTTACGTCTCAACAAGTAAATATCCATATATCTACTTGAGTCATTTCTGAAGATAGATAAATCCACTACTTGCAACAACATTTATTGGACTACACACATCATAATGTATGATCACCAATATATTCTTTGCTCGTTCCTTATGGCCTGTGAACGGTATTTCAGTCACTTCACCTTTCAGAGGAAAGTTGCAAGTGTCAGATGATTCAAAATCAAATGACTTCAAAATCCATCATAATGGAATTTTCCATGCGGGTTTCTCCAATGTGACCAAATGCAGTGCCACACTTGTGTGGTATTCTTTTAGTCTTGCGACATTTAGCGTCAGTGTTATGGATGTATCATATTTCCATCAATATTCATAACATACATCCCATCTAGGATGGAAGCATGGCCCTTCATGCTATTCATAATACTGAACAACAATTGTTGTTTTTATGAACAACTCTTTTGCAACAAACATTGTGCAATGGGCTAGAGTGTATGAAACTCTAAAATGAATTATGAAAGTAAACCCAGAGGTAATGTATTATTATCAATATTCATAACATACGTCTCATTCATAATGAAAGTATGGCCCTTGTGTTATTCATAACACCGAACATCAAAAGTTCTCTTATGAACAACCTTCTTGCAAGATACCTTATGCAAAGGGATAGAGTGTGAAACTCTAAAATGAATTATGAAAGTAAACCCAGAGGTAATGTATTATTATCAATATTCATAACATACGTCTCATTCATAATGAAAGTATGGCCCTTGTGTTATTCATAACACCGAACATCAAAAGTTCTCTTATGAACAACCTTCTTGCAAGATACCTTATGCAAAGGGATAGAGTGTGAAACTCTAAAATGAATTATGAAAGTAAATACATAGGGAATACACCTATGGAAGGCATAGTAACATTTACTATGTTCCCTGCGTGTATCCAAACCTCATTCCTGGCTAGTCTTTCAGGCCATAGTAGTTCTTACATCGAGTTGCAACAGAATGCAATCGAGCGGGTATCTTTGTGATCAACTCACAATACCCAAGAATTAGTGATTAACATGTTTAACCATAATTCCCAAGAACTATATTTTTGACCAGCCTTCTATACATCAAAAACTTGTATGACATTCATACATGAGCTGGATATTCCAGTCTTCTTTCCTTTTGCCATTATACTTCTAACAGTTTAACTTTCAGTATTTCTCCTACTCTCAGAAGAAGCACCCAACTTAAGAGTGGCGATAGCCCCGGACTTCCTAGGCATGAAAGTTTCACTAACACCCTTCGGATACTTCCTTTCTCTTTAAGTTGTTGTTTTATTCACCATCATCATATGACAGGCGTTCTTCTGGATCCCTCTCTTATCAGTCTAATGCATAGTAAACTCCTTTACTAATAGTTTGCAAACAAAACTTGCTGTGGATATCTCATATCTTTTAGCCTTTGTCTGTCTCTGAAAATGATTTTCAGATTCCATGAATATCACATAACTATCCAAACTTTCGAAGTTCGGGTCTCATGGAAGCAAACATATTGCACTTTGACTGAAAAGGAATTCTAGCTTTTGGATCGAAGGACGAGAGTCACATGATCCATAGCATTAGCGGGAGAATACCGAAAGCATGCGATAGGACAAAGTCCTTCTCGGCACTCTTGAGGACAATCCTCATATTACGTTACCAACTGTAAAGTTTTAACCAGATATTAAACAGCTATTCAATTTTAATAGGGAAGGTGGAAACGCGAGCCATTATTCTACAACTATTATGCAAACCACACTTAGACAGTGTTCATAATTAATTGCACTGAGAATTAAAAGAATTAATTCTACAGTGCGCTCCCACTCAAATCAATATCTCTCATAATTGATTGTGAGTGATTCAAGACCCGTGTCTTGATTGTTTGCCATTGGTGTAACACCACTGATGACAAAAATCTTAACCGGTAGGCCAACTTGCCAATCACATCTCTATGTGACTCTTGTTCATCTTTCGATGCGAGTGTTCCGAGCTCATGACATTCATGCCTGAACGTCAAGACAACCAAGTGATCTCGCTGCGAGGTCTATACTCACCCGCCTCACACATCCCTAATCGTTCGTACCCGTGTGACACGGCGCACCCCGAAAAGATAGGTGCCGTGACGGTGCTACACTTGGGAGAACACTAACTACTTGATATTTATGTGAGAGATCACCCTAATAAAAAGCGACTACCGCGCAATCAAGAAGGGTGCATCATAAGGGATAAACATCTCAGGCAATTCATAATAGCATGATATGGTATAGCCCTTTCTGACGGAGAAGTCTTTCATTTCTTCGTCTTCGGCATTCGCGTCGGTGTTCACCTTCGCGAAGATTGCCACCACCTTGTCGATGCATCAGATAATATTGCTATCTCTATAGCTAATAAAATAAGTGCATTACATAAGGTTGACACGCAGGTCATTAAAGTGCAATCATATGGCTCCAGCCATCATGCCGAATCATGACACGCAGGTCATGTTAATCAATTTACATCATATAGTCATCTCATACGTAATCAAATTATTATGAACACTGCTATACCACATCATATGCACATGCAAACCATCCTGCAAAACCAAGTTAGACGCCTCTAATCGGTTCATGCGAATACGTGGCTTCTAAGGTTTCGAAACAAACCGGAGCTACCAACGTCCATCATCAAGCATGATAATCCAAGTTGCTAGATTAACCTTCCAGGGTGTATGAAACACGAGATAATAAAATCTCGAGCCCCATACTAAACTTCGTCATACGCGTGACCCTCGTGCAGATCATATCTGCATTGCCCTTTCGTCTGCGAAACATCCATCTTTCTCAACTATGGTGGAACCCAAAGAACTGTTAGCACTTCGTTGATCTGTCAATCAGCATACTCAGGAGCAGCATGAAAGGATCGCGGATTGCCAGAACTTTGTGAGATTCCACCATGCCGTCAAGATCAGGACTACGCAAATTCAAGGGAAGCAACAGGAACATCGGGTAACAGATTTCATCTGCTACCCGCACAAATAATTTTCAGCAATAGATCTCATCTACTACCTAATTATATTGTGCAACACCCATACATCTCTATGTATTCTAGATCGCAACCTGCATCTACGCATAGCACGGCTCTTGATGCCACTGTAGGGGAACGCAGCAGAAAACAAAAAATTTCTGACCTACGCACCAGCCCAGGACCACTATGGAGACTGCATACAAGGTTTGATCATTTTCGTTACCGACTCGTAGCGCAGCGGAAGTAGAGTCGATGACGAACGGCGGTGCAGATCCCCGCAGCTAGGATTTTACAACCTCCCAACCGCGAGGATGTATACCCTCATCTGCCCCGCGGACAGCCCTCCGGGAGGCGGTCGGACAGTCCCCCGGACGGTGTCGTGGATAGCCCTTCGGGAGGACCTCCGAAACTCGGACTGTCACTCGGACAGCCCTTCGGGAGGACCTCCAAAACTCGGACGGTCACACGGACAGCCCTTCGGGAGGCACTCTCGAACTAAGACCGAAACTACGATCTCTCTACAGAGTTGCACACATACGGTGTCATCTATCCGGCAGGGCTTCGCCGTCCAGAACTAGTTCCTGCCGGAACCCAGACAGCCTTTCGGCTCTACGAAACTATTTCGCTGGGAGGGAGAGAGAAGGCCAGATCATGCATGGCTTGTGTATGAGGGCAATAGTGTGTCTTATGGCAGCCCACAACTCCTCTATTTATAGGAAAACCAAGGGGTAGGGTTGGCACTTGAAAATACCAAAATACCCCTACTTTATGTCTCACATAAAGGGCATGGAAGGGAAAAAGGGAGGGCCATGTGGAGCTCCATGGAGCTCCACCATCTTGGCCGGCCACACCCAAGGGCCCCCCCCCCAAGGGAGGGTCCTTGATCCCCAAGCCTTCTAGAAGGCCTTTTGGAAATATCCCAAAAGGTGGTTTTCCATAAATATCCCAAAAAGCACTTTCACTATTCACGACGACATTTTTCAGCGTCTGATCGAACTGAAATTATTTATGTGGGCTTAGAACATTTCCAGTACCCACTAAAATAATTTTCAACGCGACCCGGAACAATTTCGGTTTAGTGATTTTCATCTGCGAAAAGCATCTGAAGCGGTTTCGGCAGCTCCGGAACATTTCCGGTTTTCATCCCGAAAAATTCCAGAAAGTTTCCAGAATGATTCTGGCACCCTCCAAGAATTATCAGGCATGTGCCAAAACCAATTTGACTTTATGGTATCCTCTGAAACAACTTTTCAGTTTCACCGGAACTCATCCGGTGACCTCTCTGCGGAACTTTTCCGCTGTCCGAAACTTTTCCGGTGTCCGAAACTTTTTCGGTGTTTTTCTCTCAGACTCCCTGTCTAGTATTCAGCAGATAGATGACCCTTAAGCGTGTGACCCTATAGGTTCGGTGAAGCATAGACATGACCCGGAACCCCTTCCGATCAATGATCAACATCGGAGCCGTGGACACCCATATTGACCCCTATACCCACACGAATGAATATTCGAGTGAACCTCCAGTTGCCGTGTGCTATTCCTGTTGCTTCGCGATATGTTACAAATACCCGAGGTGAGAAACATCGACATCCTCGTGGATCAACACTTGTCCACAATGCCAGTTACCTCGTTGCCGGTATTGTTCTCTTTTCTCGTTCCCGTGTTCCGGCATCCCTGTGATCAAATCACCCTGTGTCTGGCCAGACGATGATGGATACCATAACACCGAGAGGGCCCAGAGATATCTCTCCATCGTCGGAGGAGCAAATCCCAATCTTGAGCTATCAAGTTACTTGACATACCTTTCCATGAACCCGTAAGCCGCCGTAATAGCCACCCATTTACGGATGACGTTTAACAAACCCCAAAGTTCATGAAGCAAGCATGAAGAAACTCGACACTCTCATGGTCTAAGGAATTATGCAAACGTTAACTTCTCTGTGTTATTAACCATTAACTTATGACGAATGTATCTCATAGCATAACATCAATCGGGTCGATTCAACACAAGTGTTCTACCAACAATTGTGCCCTCAAAATTGCCGGCATAGCCATGCCCATGATCAGGAAAACAGGATCATCATGCAATACTTGAGCTAGTCATAGAGGCTTGACTAGGAATACATTTTACTGTTTATTATTCCACACGTGCATATGAGTCTTCCTCCGAGCCTCGTGGATATTGTAGACTCGAGAACCATAGCAGTTATAGCATGGAACGTAAACCTAATTATGAACAGGGAGATAATCAATAACATTTATTATTGCCTCTAGGGCATATCTCCTACAAAGATCACATTTACACTTCCTAAAATGTTTTTCCAATTGAGGAACATTTTTAAAGGAATAATTTCAATTTTTCCGACCTAACAATTTTTTATATGAACACTTTCATTTTACTTTAGGGAAGATTTACTTTTTGGATTGATTAGGAACAATGTTTTTCCAATAATGTTTTCTCGGTTTTCATCCAAATGAGGAACAATTTGTCATAACAGTTCATTGAAGAAATGTTTACGACTCGCCTTCAATTGTTTTATTAGAATCATTATTCTTTGGATATTCTGTCTTCATGTGGCAAGGGATCATCGAAGAAAAAATTCCTTTGTTTGATTTTTCTTACTACTACTACTATGCTAGAAAATCAAGAACAAGAAGAACATGTTATAGTTGTGCAGATCTAGCACTCATAGTTGCGCACATCTAGCACTTCCTCTGTCTCAAATCTACCTACATAGCTACCAAGTGGAAGTCATTCCTCCATGGATCTACCATATCTAACAGCAGCATATGAACAAAACATATTACAATTATTTTTACTTTTCTTATTACCACAAAATAAATTAAATAGTTCAAGCTCAACTATAGATATAACAAGTGTAACTTATTCAATAATTAAAATCCTTATTAATTTACTCAGCTAATAGTGCAAAACGTAAAAACAGAAATTATCTTGTTCCGATCTGCACCCAGTCTTCATAGCAAACAAGCATTGAAAAATTAAAATACAGAAACAATGTCCATTTAACTTCTAAATGAAGCAGCCATGCTTAGCATTTGCTCAGAATATATTATCAGTTTAGGATGTGTAATCAGCGAAGGAGGCCTTTTTTCAAGAGCCAGCCTTACTCAGATACCGTCCTTGTGATTCATCACAGCAAGCATACAAGCACATAAAAGCTATGAAAACTACGCATACTCAAATACTGTCCTTCTGAACCCAGTGAAGTCAATGGTTTACATTTCAACCAAGAAACAAGCAGACAAAGGTTAAACAACCCACGAACCTAGCGAAGTACATGGATTTACATTTCAAGCACGAAAGAATGCACTACAAAAGATTGTTATTCTTATTCCCTTGGAGTAAGATACCAGAAGCTCCCCAAAGACTTCTTGAACAAATTATCTTGTTCCGATCTGCACCCAGTCTTCTGTTTTGCAGTGAAAAGCTTCAGATAGTCTTCTTTTTTGCAGCTGCTTTCGTCCTACTTTTCTTCTCAGATTGTGGTTTCAATCTGTCTCCTTTGTTCACAGACTTGGATGACCATACAGGAGGATCTTTCAAAGAATTTTCAAACTGCACTTGTTGTTGTTGTTGTTGTTTCTTTCCTTCCATATACTTGCAATGAACTTGAGCAACAACATCCAAAAGTTCTCTGCTAAGTTCAGAATCTTTGCTTATGTCCGAGCAAGCTTCACCAACTTTACTCATCAGAATAGCATATCTAATTGCATTGTGCGACTGATCATCACCTGTAAGCAGTACCATTTCTTTCTTGCACTTATCCAAGTCCTTTGCTCCAAAGGAAATAGTCCATCTGTCAAGAATCAGCTTATGTGGAATATCAATTTTAGGAGAAGTTGTAAAGAATTACTGACAAATGATTGACTGGAAAATGTTTCCTTTAATGATACTGCTGTTTTCTTCTTTTTGTAAGAAACAGTGAAATTCCTTTCAGTTCAAACAGTGAAATTCCTTTGAGTAGAAATAGTAGTACATTTGGAACAGCTAAGCATTTGAAACAGCAGACATTTCTGTAAGTTGAAACAACAGAACAGCAGGAAACAGTAGGGAACAGGCAGCGCCTGAAACAGCGGGACAGCTCAAACAGCGGCCTAGAAAAGCCCGCTAGGTGCCTGCTCTGTGCGAAGCTGCAGCTATTGGACGCAGAATGCGTCCAATAGGAGCTCCCAATAGAGGCACCACCTCCAAAGCTTGTCCAAGAAAATCACAAGCTCGATACAGATTGTCAGGCAGGTTGGAACAAAATTGTACAGTATGTAGTAGCATAGTTCTGCTCAAACTTTCAAACCTCAGGTAGGTGAAAAGCATAAGATTACATCAGTTTCCCATGCCAGGGCGTACATATCATACATATAGTCTTTGTATGTCTGTGTGGGCATCTTCCCTTATGTCCCATCGTTTTTTCAGGTTTATGTCGTGAGCATCTTCTTGTACTCCTTGAACGTGCCCGGGAACGGGGCGACCTTGCCGTCCGTCACCGCCCAGAGCTCGTCCACACTCCCCGTGATCAGATGCTCGTCGTGACTCACCTGCAAGAGAGTATCATTCGGTTAGGATGATGCTATACCTTGACACGAAAAGGAACAACATGCAACGTGGAGGCAATGTGTCATTACCATCAGGACCCCTCCCTGGAATATGAGCAGGCCCTGGATGAGCGCCTCCACTGCATCGAGATCCTGCAACACACAATCATGATGTCAGGAACTGCCGGTTCCCATGGTTTCTCATCTCTGCTTATACTAATTATCGTTCACTTACAAGATGGTTAGAAGGCTCGTCAAGAAGGATAATGTGCGGCTTCTTGAAGGTGATCTTCGCAAACGCGACCCTACTCTTCTGACCACCTGTCATTGCAAATGTGCTTTGATTAGGATCAGGACATTACTGTAAGAATACAAGTAGGTAAACCCTTGGATGAATGTATCGTAATCTCTCAAAGCTGAGGAAAGCTTCAACTTGTCGCAGCTGCCAATAAGCTCTCGGCTAATTCCGTCTAGGACAATGCTGTGTTATTATGTACCTGATAAAGTGTACATAGATTGGAGGGCAAGGTTTCCTGTGACACCAAATGAACCCAAATGTGACCTCAGTTTCTGTTCAGGTACACCCTGCAGAGACATTTTTTTATATTAGAGCTGACATTTGTGTCAAGTCAAATACCAGAAGGAGGGTAATATTTCTTTTTCTATATTACAGATGAAATGTGCATTTAAATTAAATACCAAACAGACCATGATACACTTTCTTTATATCAGAGCTCAAATGTATATTCAATTTAAACACCAAACAGAGCATACTGCCCGCTAACCCACCAAGTGAACATCATGCTCTACTAAAACTAGCATTTCATCCCCGCAAAAAATCATGATGCTTGAGCTTACCGGGAAGCATCTCATCATGTACAAAAGGGGGTTCACCGTCAAATCAAGTCCATCAACATGATGCTGACTGAATACAGCCATGCGGACCTGTAAAAGGAACAAATAAATCAACAAGCCACAGATAGGATGGTGCAGAAAAAGTAGAGTTCATTATACAATCAAAAAATAAACCAACAATCAAAAATGATATTAAAATGACTGTATCACTTGTAAGTGGTTTCATTATCCAAGTAGAGTTCACATGTGCATGTTTCAAAAATTTCTGTATAATTTCACAATGGCATGGATACAAACATCATAACACCTTGGCAAGGGAAGTAGGAGATGCTGACAGCTGACGCTGGCAGCTAGTCACAATTATTACATACTCAAAGAGAAAGCAGTACAATAGTGCAGAACAAGTGAATATGATGTGTGTACGGTTATATAACGGTAAAATATCAAGAGTGTAGCTCTAGAAGGATAAAGCACCTTGGGGGAGCGAAACACTGTTCCCGAAGTTGGCTGCAGGTCTCCAGATATTAATTTCAGTATAGTGGACTTCCCGATACCGTTTGAACCAACCACTGGAAACAATAAATCAAATGTGAGGAAAAAATGGACAAACCACTGAAGCAAAAGCAAGAAATTATTCTTTACAGTAAATAAAATATGAGTGGAACAAATAATTCATACTTGCTATGCGGCTGTCAAGGTCGATACCAAAATTCAAATTTTTAAACAAAATAGGCCCTCCAGGATAACCAAATGACGCGTCACTGCATAAATAGAAAGTATAAACTTTTAATTCAACAGATAAAATCGAGTAAAACAAATTCATCGCTATATGATATAGCTATCTTGAAAGAGAATGTATATACAACTAACTGCTAAGTCTCGACAGAAATAAAAGGGAGTAAAAGAACAAGAAGCCATGACCCATGAGGTTCGCATGGGAAGAGCAGAACAAGCTTCCATGAATGGTGAATGACAAGGGATGAGAAATGAAACCTGAAGCTAATAATTGGTGGTCCAGGGCGGTCATCTGGAGTTGGAAATTCGAATTTATAGCTGCAAATGATCAACCAGGCAACTGCTAAGTCAATGGTAGACAAAAGACCAAATCACCAAATAAAACAGATTTAGGAAGCCAGCATACTCTGGGTCACTAACAACTGCATCAACATGTTCCATTCGCTCCAATGCCTGAGATAATGCAGACAAAAAAATAAGGACAAACATCAATTTAATCACTGAACAAGCATGTCAAAAATTATTACTTGGGTGCTCTAAATCATCTGTAAAGTGAAACAACAAGAGTTATGCATTGTCCGATGAGGTCATGGAAACAGAAGCAAGAAAATGTACCTTGATTCTTGATTGAACAAGTGATGCTCTCTTTGCATTGTATCTGAATTTGTCAATGAATGCCTACAAAAGGAAACAGATCAACAAACTTCATCCCTGATCTTTCCAAAAAGATCTAGCTGCGCTGTACATTTTGATATTTCCTAGTTCAATTTTGCTTTCACCTCTGATCTAAGATCAGATATAGTTCTTTGAATCTAAATTTGGTATCGTTCTCAAGCTTAAACAATACAAGGGGGACCTAGGCCAGACTGTCACCACAAGCTCTTGTTGCCTACAATTGCTATTGCTGTTACCATTTCAAGCTAATGAACATATTCGGTACTGTATAATTCAATAGCATAATATCAGCATAGATAAGCTTCTATGCTAAACAGAATAACATCTTCAAGAGAGATACAGTGCACTAGAAAGTGAGAGGGGCAATGAGGAAATTACTGCATGCTCTTGAAAAGGACACTATATCAGACCTTAAAACATATTTGGTTGTTCACATTGTAGTGCAGACTACCTTTCAACTCTCTCTCTCTCTTTCCTTTTTTCGACTCTATCAGCACAATTTTCTTGGAAAGGGTTTATTAACATACTTTGAGGGCTAACCATACCCACTAAAAGCAGAAACCAACCTGCATGTGCCCTCTGGCCTTTTCATTTGTTTCGAAGGCTTTCATCTGATTCTTGAGGTGCTCCTCCCTAGTCCTCTCAAATGTGTCATAGTCACCTTTGTAAGCATGTAGCTTCTTACCATGTAGGTGAAGAACGTCGGTGACAACCTAAGAAATGTTTTCCCTCAGTTATTCAGTCACTAAGATGAAAAATAGAAATACAATGGTATTCATGCAAGTGTACCAAAAATACAAGTTAAGCAAATTATGTCGATATTAGCTACTGCATAATGATACAGTGAGTTCATACCGTATTCAGAAACTCTCTAGCGTGAGACACAACAATGAATGTCTTTGGCCACTTCAGGAGATATGTTTCTAACCACAACACAGCATGGAGATCAAGATGATTCTGCAGAGTGGTGGCTTGTTAGCATTAGCATGTGGCAGCAAGAGAAGAGAAGCAACAATGTATTCTAAACTCACTGTTGGCTCATCAAGTAGCAGTAAATCTGGCTCAATGAATAGAGCACGTGCTAGTGCTATTCTCATGCGCCATCCACCCGAAAATGATTTTGTATTTTTGCATTGCATTTCTGGAGTGAAACTGAGACCCTGTACAGATTTCAATCAATCAGAATAGTTCAATGTTAGTATGAAGAACTATAACTCTTTAAAGCAACGTAAGTACTAGCTACTAGGAGAGAAATGACAGCAATGACATACTGCACAAATGGGACAACAAGAACAAATCACCAAGCAATGGATGTCAAAAAAGGAACATACCGCCAGAATTGATGCCGCACGAGCTTCTGCTGCATCTGCATCAATGAATTCAAGTCTCTTGTATATCTCCTCAAGCCTCTTGCTGATAGCGTCTTTGTCAACATCACCCTTGCTCTTGTCTAAGCTCTGTTTGGACTCTGCCTCATACTCTAGATCTTTCTGCATAAAAGTAGCAGACTATAAGCAAATAGATTAAAAAAACTCAAAATGGGTGAATGACCCAAAAGAGAAGAACACATTAGCGAATAAGGGCATGTAGAAAGTTGATAATGCAGTAGTTAACCAGTAATTGACCCAGCTGAGCCTCTTCTTGCATAAGTTGCACCCGTTCAACATCAGCATTCAGCACACACTGCAAAGCTGTTGTGTCATCACCCGTGACCTCTTGTTCAACGTGCAATATCTGGCAGTTCTTAGGAATTCCATCAATTGCATGCTGAGCCATAGCTCTGAGAAGAGAAGTCTTTCCAGTACCATTTCTTCCAACAAGACCTGAAATGGTATGTAAATAAACTAAATCATTGAAGGAAAAAAAAGGAATAGGAACTGATACGGCAATATTTCAAGGAGTAGAGGTGCTTGTATGCCCAAGAAGTGACACTTTGATATTTGTGCTCCCTTGTTCCAAAGCTATTTCTAGAGAGTTTCTACGCACCACATAGTTTCCCATCAAAATAATAAAAAGCAATGAGATCATCCTGATTTCCTGACCAGGCTAAGTGTCCTGAGCAGCTGGGACCCTAGAGAGCCTCCTCAATAGGTGGAAACTAGAGACATACGTAGTAAGCTAAGCGGCAACTCACCATAGTGCCTTCCAAAAGCGAGCGTTAAGGTGACATCTTGAATAAGATCACGACCTCCAACAGTAACACTGAAGTTCTCCATATGGATATCCCTAATGGTTGTACCACCAACATTACTGTGATTTACATAAACTGGAGGCATTCCAGCCCTGAGCGCCTCCATTTCAGCAACATGCATTTGGTACTGGGCCTGCACCAACGAGCAACACGGCGTACCATATTAATCAGGTTTAATGAGGAGGGAAGGCATTTTCAAATTGCATATACGGTTCTGTCAAAGTGGGGAAACATGCTAAGCACTACATTTCTACTGAAATTCGTATCAAACAAATCATTGACAGGAAGATTTGTCATCTGGCAATCTAGGAGCGAACAGCTCACCTCTCTTTGCCTGTCTTCTTTTCTCTTGTTCCGCTCAAGCTTGGCCTTGTCGCGCGAGGACAGCAAGGGCGCGTCGAAGATATTCTCTGGCTTCTTGGGAGCGACCTGCTCCTCCATCCCCGCGTTCATGCGCAGAGGCGTGGCGAGGCTCCGCACGGCTGCCTTAGGTTTGACGATGCCATGGCTCCCCAGCTTCTCACAAAGCTTTGTGCAGACCTATATCAACAAGGAAACCAAAAATAAAGCATCAGTGTCATGTTGGATCAAAATCAAACTATTCACCTACTTCTCCACACCAGAATCCGTCTGTGCGCGTGCGCGGGGTTGTAAAGGTCAGTGACTACCAACAGGTAAAATCCATTACCGAACACATCAGGGGCTGGTTGAGCTAGACTGCAGTCATAAATGGATGGCTACTTAATGATGTTGCTGTGACTGTGAGCGCTAATTAAGCTAGGTTTTCTGGCATCCAAGACTTGAAACGGGTGGCATAGGAAGCATGAATCGAATCTAACCTAGAACCGAAACCTAGGGCCATGAAATCGAAGCTCTATCGAATCAGCCCAGATTGGGGAACTGAAATGGCGACCGGATGGATTGGGCGGGCGCGAGGGTGGGTGAGAGCGATTTGGTACCTCGAGGCAGTGCTCTCGGTCGTAGACGCAGCGGGCGTCGATGAGGAGGTCGCCGAGGGCGTCGAAGATGCCGTGGCCGTCGGGGGGGCCGAAGTCGAAGTCCTGGTCGGCGAGGACGTTGGCGATGTAGGAGACGATGGGCTCGTCCACCTCGTCGACCACCGAGTCGCCCAGCACCTCCCGCACCACCCCCATGCTCGTCTCCACCAGCGCCGCCATCTCTTACTAGTCCCACCGGAGCGGCGGCGGCGGCGGCGGCGGCGAAGCAACCCTACTAGTCGCTCGGCTCGCGTCGGTCGGAGCGGGTGGTGAGACGGTCGTGCGTGGCCTGTGGCACGCTGGGTTGGGTTGAGCCCGATGATGGATGGGGGAGCGTTTGGATGGGCCGCCGGTTCGTGGATGGTAGTGATTTGAGCTCTGCAGGCCCGTTGCAACACGCGGGCCAGTCTGACGTACAAATAGGGGCTTCTTTCTTCAGGCCTGAAAAGTTATATAAAACATCTCAAAAATATATTTACTTTCTACTAATGTTATAAATCAGTTTAATGTAGGGATTTATTTTTTGAGAGAAAATAGGATTTCCTGTCTTTTTTTCATTCCACAATCATAAATTCTTTTTTAGCGGGAAAACTTTCGATCTATTCATCATCAATCATGACAGTACAACCAACACCAGAAATAATAAAAATTACATCCAGATCGATAGACCAAGCGACGACTGCAAACGTTGAAGCGGAACCAACCATGTAGTTAGTGAGATATGAAAAGAACCAAATCCATTACATTCTATCTTGCGAACCAAACACTAAAAATGTCACCATCCTTTCTACCTATCGCCCCTATGCCAAACACAGAAGCGGAACCAACCATGTCATTCCATTTCACTTTGTTCCCCAATCAAACACACACTTAGTGCACGTTGAGCCAAGCATCTCAAAGACAACACACACTCGCTCACACTGACTTAGAGTATGGCCAAAATGTCAAGAGCTGGCAAAAATGAAGTCACTCAACAACTGATTTACAAGGAGATGGTCGTGGCCTTCTCCTCCCCCTCCGGCGAGCTACCGGGAAAAAAAATCCTATACGACCTGGTCTCAGGCGTCCATCGACTAGACCAACTCCATCGTATGACATCTGGCACTGCGAATCTCAAAGCAACTTTCTCCTCAACTTATACCCAACCCTTCGCCAAATCTTGATTCGAAGCACGGCGAGTTCCTTCCTTCCCGATGGTGATGACGTCGTGGCAAGACAATGGTGCCGCAGCCATACGAGGCGGCCGGTAACCAATTCCATTATCATCTTGCCGGACTAGATGGATTTTCTTTGTGTCCTACAGTGCCAAGACTAAGGGCTCACGAGTCGCGACACCAGCGGCTAGCGAGCAGCGTAATTGCTCCGGCGTCAAGGAGAATGGCCGCAACCAATGGGGGCGATTCGGCCAAGACGTTGTGAGCAGAAGGGAAATCACGTCGGCGTTGAGGAGTTTGGCTGCACTAGCGGGGGGGGGGGAGATGGCGGATGCCGTCCTTGGCCGCGCGGTCGGCGGGTCGGCGGCGGGCGTGGAACACGATGCCTAGCTGCCCCTTGGTCTGGGTGTCGATTTGAAGATGGTGGCCGAACCTCGCTCCTCCTCACCCTGCCCCGTCGGTCGGGGATGTCGGTGATCTCCGGTAAGCCGGATCTGGTGGTTCGTTGGGGCCTTGGGGCTCTGGACCGGGGAAATCCCTTGGTC
The DNA here is from genome assembly GCA_039707655.1 of Elymus sibiricus. Classification (NCBI taxonomy): domain Eukaryota; kingdom Viridiplantae; phylum Streptophyta; class Magnoliopsida; order Poales; family Poaceae; genus Elymus; species Elymus sibiricus. Next base: position 431,265,892 of record CM077673.1, read on the forward strand.
GGTGTGACAGTCACGATGTCGCCGCCGACGACACTCTAGGCATTGCTCTCCTTCTTGAAGCCTGCATCGAGGTCCACCCCAGGCTCCCACCTCCGTGTCTCGCTTGAAAGCCCAAAATCTTAGGATTGGACGGTGGCGGCGCTATGGTGTCGTTTTTCTTCTCGAAGGCGCCACCTTGGGACGGTGGAGGTGGTCGTTGGGGTGTCGGCGTTCTTCAATCTACCTGTTTGGTGGCTTGTGGTGGGTGCCATGGTCCTTGCCGAAGGTGCGATGTTGTGGGGGGTGCGGCTTGCAAGGTGAGGAAGCCGGGATTTTAACCATCAACCTGGCAACCGGTTGGTCTTGCTCTCGAGTGCTCATGGGTGAGCGGCTCTGCCAGCCGACGGCGTAGCGTCCTCCAATCCAGGACTAAAAGACGAGGGGCCTTCTTTGGCGGTGAGTGGCGAGCCAGCTGTGTTTGGCCCATGGGAGTTGTTGAAGCTTGTTCTTCCTCCGGCGGCAAGTTGCTCTCTTGGCCTCTTTCGTAGCAGCGAAGGCAATTCCTGGGTTTGTTATGGGCTTCGATGATCAAGCTTGCTTGGTGTTGTCGGATTAGCTGCTCTATAGCTTCTTGTATCTTTGCCGTTTTTTCTGTTCCTTTTTTATTTCTTTGTTTAATCTTGTATCCTTGGTGTGTGATTGCTTTGCATATAAAGTATGTGTAAAGCAAGGGAAAACCCTTTTTCCTTGACAACTCGTTTACAACAACACTTGCATAAAAATCTACATTCTAAGCCTAAGTGATAACACAACAGGAAAAGCTTTCAGACATATAATTATATACTGTTGAGAATATAGGCAATTTTTCGATCAGATTAATCCACGAAATAATGACTATCATGGCATTGACTAGACTAATGACATACTGATGACGAACCAGACTAGCATGCACTACATAAATAGTAGAGACATCTACGCATATAGCCAGTACTGGCAAAAATAACATAAGCAGGAGCGGGATAAACGGGTTATACCCTCCGATAGGCCAGTTGGCCGTAGCCGCGGCGTTGGCGGCGGCAGCGTCCTCGGCCGCCTTCCTGACGGCTTCACGCTTCTCAGCAGCAGCGCGGTCGGCGTCGGTTGGAGACGACATGGTGATGATGACGAAGGAGATGCGGACGTAGATGAAGTAGACGAACAGAAGCGAGCAGTCGCGTAGTCGCTACCCAAAAACCTAATCGCCCCTCTCTCGTACAGGACCCGGAGAGGCGTGGTTTCGGAGGCCTGCTCTCCCGTCGACCGTGTACGCGGTGAACGGGATGGAGTCGCCGGCGGCAGCAGCAGCAAAAGGAACGACGTGGGCGGAGTGTGCGCGTGGAGGCAGATGTGATCTGTTTTCCGTGGCGGCTAGGGTTGGCCGAAGCCCTGCTTATGTAGGCGGCGTCCGGGTGGAGAGACGTGGGTCCGAGTCGGTAGCCCACGATCCAACGTCTCAGATAGTGGCGTTACGAATTCTCCGTTCCCGCGCGTCGCGTCGCATCGCGTTGGGACGAGGCGGGCGGCGGAGGAGGAGTGCGCGAGGGCCTCTTCTCTTCTCATGCTCCAATAGCATGTAGAAGAGAGACCCTTATAAAGAGGTCCAGCTTCCTCTCCACTAGCAAGGTGGTACTAAACTTCCCACCCCCCTTGTCATGCCACCTACATGGGCCCTTAGAGATTTTTCTGAAATTGTCTCATGGGCCCAAAGCCCATCTCAGATTTCAACAATCCCCCACCAGATCTCAAGGGCCCATTTCGTCCTCTGTTCCAATTACTGTTTTGATATACCAGCGTTTCAGTGAAGACCTGTTAAGGTTGAGCTTCACCTAGAGCAAGTAGCTACACTCCTTCACAACTAAACAATGGACTATGCCTTGAATTGTCAGTTTGGCGTAAAGAAGTTTCACTACATGTCTTACTGGTACTGGGCTGCCGAAGGCTGACCCCTCGGGTGGAGCATATTAGTCACACTCCTGGCCTATTCGTGAGTTTACTAGAGATCACCCCAATCTCATAGACTGTGACCAGCAGTCGGGCTCACATAGGTGTGTTCCTCTGAAGATCGCTCTGTAGGACAGCATCTTGCTTACATATAAGCTTTAGAACACATTAAGACAATAGTCATCCTACCATACAGTATCCGAGAGTATTGCATCTCCAACGGAGTGGGTTAGTAAAGTTACTCTCCTCAGTTCACCACTGGCTTGTTTTCTCAGGTCCTACTTCACGGGATCTCCGATCACATAGGTTGGGTTACTACCATGGCAACTCACGTGGGTCTCATACCCATCTCCCTCGATACATTATCTATCACAACACGTGATAGCCCTTTAGTAAAGGGATTTGCCAGATTCTTAGCCGTTTGGATGTAATCCAACGCTATCACTCCGGAGCTTCTTAAACGTCTGACAGCTTTCAATCTCATTCTTATATGTTTGTTGGACTTCATGTTGTCCTTTGAACTCTTCACTTTGACAATGACTGTCTGATTATCGCAGTTCATAAGGATGGCCGGAACCGGCTTCTCAACCACAGGCAAGTCCATCAAAAGATCTCGAAGAAATTCTGCTTCGACACCAGATGTGTCTAATGCTGTTAATTCTGCTTCCATTGTCGATCTCGTTAAGATCGTTTGCTTGCAAGACTTCCAGGAAACAGCACCACCTCCAAGGGTAAACATATACCCAGTAGTGGCCTTCATCTCATCAGCATCAGAGATCCAATTCGCATCACTATACCCTTCAAGTACCGACGGGTATCCGGTATAGTGGAGACCGTGGTTCATAGTACCTTTTAGATAGCGCATAACTCTTTCAACAGCACGCCAATGAACATCACCCGGATTGGAAACAAACCGGCTCAGTTTACTCACAGCAAACGCGATGTCAGGCCTCGTTGCTCTAGCTAGATACATTAGTGAACCAATGATTTGAGAGTATCTCAATTGATCCTTAGCTGTGCCTGTGAACTTGCGCACCAGCACACTAGGATCATATGGCGTTTGAGAAATTTTGCAGTCCGAATATCCAAAACGACTCAAAATCTTCTCAACATAGTGGGATTGCAGAAGTGTAATCCCACCCTCATTATCTCTCAAAAGCTTGATGTTCAAGATAACATCAGCCGCCCCAAGGTCCTTCATCTCAAAGTTCTGAGACAGAAAGGACTTAACCTCCTCAATCACTTTGAGGTTGGTTCCAAATATCAGTATGTCATCAACATACAAGCACATTATAACTCGTTCGCCCCCACCATGGCGATAGTATACACATTTGTCAGCTTCATTGACAACGAAGCCAACAGATGTCAGAGTTGTATTAAACTTCTCATGCCATTGCTTAGGTGCTTGTCTCAGGCCATATAAAGATTTCAACAACTTACACACCTTTCCTTCCTGACCATCTAACACAAAGCCATCTGGCTGTTGCATATAGATTTCCTCCTCTAGCTCTCCATTTAGAAAAGCCGTCTGGACATCCATTTGATGGACGAGAAGACCATGTGAGGCTGCCAACGAGAGTAGTACTCGAATGGTGGTCAGTCTGGCCACAGGTGAATAAGTGTCGAAGAAATCTTCTTCTTCTTTCTGGGCATAGCCCTTGGCTACAAGCCTAGCCTTGTACTTTTCAATTGTACCATCGGGCCTAAGCTTCTTTTTGAACACCCACTTACATCCCAACGGTTTGCAACCATAGGGACGCTCAGTAATTTCCCATGTTCCGTTAGCCATGATGGAATCCATCTCGCTACGAACCGCATCTTTCCAGTAGTCAGCATCAGGAGATGCATAGGCTTCTGAAATAGAAGTAGGATTATCATCCACGAGGTACACAAGGAAGTTATCACCAAAGGTCTTTGCAGTCCTTTGTCTCTTGCCCCTACCAAGGGTTTCCTCGTCATCCTCCTCAGGATTTTCATCATGTGTTTGTTCATAATATTCCATAGGAATGGCAGGCTCAGGAGTCTCCTCAGATTCCCGTCTAGAAGTGCTATGCATATCTCTCATAGGGAAAATGTCCTCAAAGAATGTAGCATCTTTAGACTCCATAATTGTACCGACCTTCACGTCAGGTACCTCAGATTTCACTACTAGAAATCTATAGCCAACGCTATTCTTAGCGTAGCCCAAATTAACGCAGTCCACGGTCTTTGGTCCAAGCTTACGCTTTTTGGGGATCGGCACATTGACTTTTGCCAAACAGCCCCAAGTACGTAAGTAGGAGAGCGTCGTCCTTCTCTTCGACCACTGCTCATATGGAGTGACCTCATTATCTTTTGTCGGAACCTTATTCAGGACATGACACGAAGTCAATATAGCCTCCCCCCACCATGCCTTGGATAAACCCGATGTATCTAACATGACGTTAACCAAATCAGTTAGAGTACGGTTTTTCCGCTCGGCAACCCCGTTTGACTGGGGCGAATAGGGAGGCGTCCTCTCATGAATAATACCGTGTTCCGCACAGAAAGAATCAAACTCATTTGAGAAGTACTCTCCACCACGATCAGACCGGACTCGTTTAATTTTCTTTTCAAGTTGATTCTCAACTTCTGCCTTATAGATTTTAAAGTAGTGTAGAGCATCATCTTTAGTATTTAATAGATACACATAGCAATATCTAGTGGAATCATCTATCAATGTCATGAAGTATTTCTTTCCACCTTTAGTCAACACACCATTCATCTCACAAAGATCTGAATGTATGAGTTCTAATGGCGCCAAGTGTCTCTCCTCCGCAGCCTTGTGAGGCTTGCGAGGTTGCTTTGCTTGCACACACGAATGGCACTTAGAACCTTTGGCTAAAGTGAAACTCGGGATTAAATTCAGTTTTGCTAGCCGCGACATAACACCGAAACTAATGTGACAAAGACGTGAATGCCAAACTTCAGATTCATTAACACTCGAATGAATATTGTTCACGACTTTATTACAAAAATCTGCAAGGGAAAGGCGGAACAGACCTCCGCATTCATAACCTTTTCCAACGAAAAGTCCATATTTCGTAACAACTACTTTATTAGACTCGAAGACCAACTTAAACCCTTCTCTACACAGAAGGGAGCCACTAACAAGGTTCTTCTTGATGGCGGGGACATGCTGCACGTTCTTCAGCTGCACGATCCTTCCTGAAGTAAACTTCAGATCGACCGTGCCAACACCAAGAACAGAAGCACTCGCGCCATTCCCCATCAATACGGACCCGTGCCCTGTGACATGATAAGAAGAGAACAATGAGATGTCAGCACACACATGAATATTTGCACCCGTGTCCACCCACCAATCGATGGATTGACAAACCGAAAAGACAGTAAATAAATTACCGTACCCAGATGCACCACTTTCATTGTTGCCCACAATCATATTGGCAGACTTATTGTCCTGTGTCGGCTTCTTGTACTTGTTTGGGCACTTGTTGGCCCAATGTTCCTCCGAACCACAAGTAAAGCATCCTTCTCCCTTCTTATTCTTCTTGAAGGTCTTCTTTCCCTTCTTCTTGAAGTCGGTATTCTGTTGGACATAATTCTTTCCCTTGGGCTTGTGGGAATTGAAGTTCTTCTGGTGTACCATATTGGCGACAGAAGAGCTTTCGGCCCCTTTCCCATTCGAGTCATTTGCTCTCGAGTTTTGCTCAACACTCAGATGGCCGATGACATCCTCTATTGAGAATTCACGCCTCTGATGTTTCAGAGTGGTAGCAAAGTTCCTCCAGGAATTAGGGAGCTTAGCGATTATACACCCCGCGACAAATTTTCCCGGTAAATCGCACTTAAGAACCTCAAGTTCTTTAGCAATGCATATTATCTCATGAGCTTGTTCCAGCACAGAACGGTTCTCAACCATTTTGTAATCATGGAACTGCTCCATAACATACATCTCACTCCCAGCATCGGTGGCCCCAAATTTAGATTCGAGCGCCTCCCACAAGTCCTTGGCAACCCGCACATGTAAATATGCGTCAACCAACTTATCTCCAAGCACGCTCAGAACTACTCCAATAAAGTAGACGGTGGCCTCCTTGAACGCCTTCTCCTGTTCAGGAGTGATCATTCCCGTAGGAGTAACACCGGCTACCCAGAACACGTTCATAGCCATGAGCCATAAGGTGGTTTTGGTCTGCCAACGCTTAAAATATGTACCGGTAAACTTATCCGGTTTCAACGCAGCAGCAAAACCATTACTCGAAAAATTCCTACACATATTAGGTTTTTGGATTGTTGAGAATATAGGCAATTTTTCGATCAGATTAATCCACGAAATAATGACTATCATGGCATTGACTAGACTAATGACATACTGATGACGAACCAGACTAGCATGCACTACATAAATAGTAGAGACATCTGCGCATATAGCTAGTACTGGCAAAAATAACATAAGCATGAGCGGGATAAACGGGTTATACCCTCCGATAGGCCAGTTGGCCGTAGCCGCGGCGTTGGCGGCGGCAGCGTCCTCGGCCGCCTTCCTGTCGGCTTCACGCTTCTCAGCAGCAGCGCGGTCGGCGTCGGTTGGAGACGACATGGTGATGACGACGAAGGAGATGCGGACGTAGATGAAGTAGACGAACAAAAGCGAGCAGTCGCGTAGTCACTACCCAAAAACCTAATCACCCCTCTCTCGTACAGGACCCGAAGAGGCGTGGTTTCGGAGGCCTGCTCTCCCGTCGACCGTGTACGCGGTGAACGGGATGGAGTCGCCGGCGGCAGCAGCAGCAAAAGGAACGACGTGGGCGGAGTGTGCGCGTGGAGGCAGATGTGATCTGTTTTCCGTGGCGGCTAGGGTTGGCCGAAGCCCTGCTTATGTAGGCGGCGTCCGGATGGAGAGACGTGGGTCCGAGTCGGTAGCCCACGATCCAACGTCTCAGATAGTGGCGTTACGAATTCTCCGTTCCCGCGCGTCGCGTCGCGTCGCGTCGCGTCGTGACGAGGCGGGCGGCGGAGGAGGAGGAGTGCGCGAGGGCCTCTTCTCTTCTCATGCTCCAATAGCATGTAGAAGAGAGACCCTTATAAAGAGGTCCAACTCCCTCTCTACTAGCAAGGTGGTACTAAACTTCCCACCCCCCTTGTCATGCCACCTACATGGGCACTTAGAGATTTTTCTGAAATTGTCTCATGGGCCCAAAGCCCATCTCAGATTTCAACATATACAATGTCTATTCATCCAAAAGAACCAAAACAAAGACCTTCCAACTATTTGCATTCAGGTTCGTGTAGGGGTGCAAGGGGTGTCCCGCTTTATCGTCAAAACTCATCAATTAGCTCATCACACAATGACTATAAAATTAACACTACGTTTCTACTGTGCTATTGTCCGCGAACTTGCCCCAAGTGCATCCCTAGGTTCATGCACATTGAATTAAATTCAAAATGTATAGGATGGAAAGCAACGTGTAAAGATAACAAAGATAACAGCAAACCAAAGGCTACCATTTCTTCCAAATTTTTAACCTTCTACAAAAACATGCAAGTGTCTATACATTTCTTCTAGGTCCATCTCTTACCATGCTAAGTCTAAATTCATACTAAAAATTAGCATACGGGAGATGCAAGCTTTTAGTGCACTGTATGGTGCAGCGTGTTGTGTTTTGGGGCTGGCCGACCAGGAGAAAGAATTTTTGTTCTTGAGGCCACACCAAAAATGAGTGATGATAAGGATGAATATGTAATGTTTTGTTTTGAATGAAGAGCACAGAGCACGTCATAAGGTCAGGAAGAACTGCCATCGACAACATTTTCTATCCTAAGTCCCCATGCTAAGTCCCACAGTAGGATCCCCTGGACCCCACTGCCGCTGTCGCCAATCTGCCTCGTCTCCTGTGGCATTAGGGCCATGGAGACACGGTGGATCTCGGTCCTTGTCGTAGAAGGGCTCTTTGCGTCGTTTTTACTTTGTTCAGGGTATGTGTCCTGCTTAGGAGGACGAGGCGGCGGCGGCTCCCCGAAGATGGAATAAGATTATCCCTGCCTAGGCCCCGTCCCGACGGTGAGTCTAGCTTCTTAGAGGGCGTGTGGAGGTGCATCTCTGACGGATTTCGTGGGATTCGGTCGGTGTTTTCCTTTGTGAATCTGCTTGGACCCGGTCTCCGTTCATCCGCGTTCGTGTGTATACAATTTGAATTATTCCAATTTACACTTCTTTTCATCGACGACGGTTGTTGTTCTATCGTGTTGGTTCTTTGGAGTATTAGCATGATGACTTCATGAGTTTCTATTACAACAATGTTTGCCGGGCTCTGGTGAGGAAGGGACGATGACGGCGGCGCGCCTTCTTCTCATTCTAGTGCTTGTAATCGTTGCTAGGTGGTCTACGGACATGGATTAATTTCTATTCTTTCTTGTGTTCTTTGTATTGCTATGATGTTTGATAATTAGATCGAAAGTCTTTCTTGTAAAAAAGAAAATATACAGCTATGTGCATCAAATGATATGCAGGCCAAAGGTTATTCTTTTTCTCCTAGAAAAAGTATCAATATCCATAAACCAGTTGTATTCTTTTCAAAAGGGGTAGACATCACTACAAATTTCCTTTTCAAGCTACAATCATGGTATCACTATCGGATAGACAGTGACAAATATCATGCCGTGTGGTATCTAATTTAAACCGCTGAATAATTCCTTGTTCCTACTTGTGCAAAAGAATAGTCGCATAGCTACAACTACAAGCAAAGGCTCGCTCCAGTCCGCTGCCATGTACCAGCCTTGGCTGTTGTATTCTTTACAGCCACCTCAGGGAAATTGATATGAAAAATATTTTATATAATCAACTATATATGATCTTTATGCACGTGATTTATAGGAGAGAAAAGGGACACTTCTATTTTAGTCAAGGAAAACTTACAAATACAAATGTTACATCATGAATTACATTCCTCCTCGGACAAAACAAAAATGAATTACATTGCTCCGGTCGAAAATCACAGGGTTGTAAACAGCAAAACAAGAAAAATTATAATTAATCATAGAACAATTATGTTACACTATATCATGGAGCACAATCCGCACATTAATGGAAACGTAAACATGCCAGTATGTATATGTTTCGTCACTGCTTACCAGCAAAGGCAGCCCATTTTTGATATTTTTTTTGTATCACTAGCAGGAACACATACAACAACTGAGATACCCACACAAGCAATTTTAAATGGCCCTTCTTACCTCCTCTTTTCACATGAGAGATAAGAAGGTAAGAGTTACTCACACCCACTACTTCATGAAATTAATGGTTCAGATCTATTATATACTCTTACCTCTTATGTAAAAAAAGGGGGCAAGAGGGACCATGTTAAAATATTCCTCACATTACAACGGTGAGATGCAGTGATTGCACGCTGAGATTCATGTTATGTTCTTTGCTTCTTGGCATAGGAACTTTTCTTTTTCCTATGCTAGTAATTGCAGTCTAGAAATGTTGACCCCTTCTAAGTCTTTTATATAGCGTTGATCACAAGTCAACCAATTGAAATAGTATTCTTTTATTGTTATTATTTGAAAGCTACATATTATGCGCAATTGTTTTGACGCTTTCTCCATCGTTTCCATATCATTGACTATAAGTCAACCAAGCAAATAATAATAATAATAATAATGATGATGATGATAATAATAATAATAATAATAATAATAATAATAATAATAATAATAATAATTCAATCGATTAACATGTAATCAATGGCATGGAAAAGACACAGAAGCACCGTCAAGATTGCTAGACATGGAGTATAGTAATAATAATAATAATAGCAACATTGTTATTTGAAAACTATACTCCATGTCTAGCAATCTTGACGGTGCTTCTGTGTCTTTTCCATGCCATTGATTACATGTTAATCGATTGAATTATTATTATTATTATTATTATTATTATTATTATTATTATTATTATTATTATTATTTTGTTGTTTTTGTTGTTGTTGTTGTTGTTGTTAATTTGTGCGGTGTTATTAATTAAAAGTTATACATACCGTGTCCAAAAAATTGACGCCTTCTCTGTCCTACGTTGTTGACTACAAGTCAACCGTTTGAACTACTATTGTATTGTGTGGGAGTACTATTATTTGAAAGCTACATGCAATGTATAGAAAGTTTGAAGACCCTACCTTTTCCATCCTCTCCATGTCTCAATCATTACAACTTACAAGTAGTATTTTTTTGGGAATTATGGTATTATTACTTGAAAGCTATATACCGTATATGCCTGCATATAAGGAGAGGAAACCCGGCATTGTTTACATCTCACCAAGAACAACGGAACAAGCTGTGCAACATCTGCGCATAGATCATTAGATGGATCGTGAACCTCATGAAATCTTAGAAGTTGCGCCTCGGGCAGGTGACGGCCGCAACGGCCATGCGAATCCTCAGGCGGCGGCTGCTGGTGCTGGTGCCGGCGCCGGCGATCCGGCAGCGCCGTCTGCAGCCGCAGAGGACCCGGTGGCGGCCGCGGCGGCTCAGCGAGCTAAAGAAGACGCGGAGTATCTGGACAAGATGCGCGGGTGGCTGATGACGGTGGCTACGCTCTTCGTCGGCTTCGCGTTCCAGGCGGCGATGCACCCGCCTCTGTGGATACCGCAGGACTATTTCCGACTGTTGATAGCCGCACACAGCGGACCCGCTTCCGACTTCAAGACCAAGCTGCCCAAGGACGATGGCCTGCTCGCTGCCAGGGACGGAGGTCTCACGGTGCCCTGTTTCATGGCGCTCAACATGCTTACCTTCGCGACGGGGTTGGTCCTGCTGGTCACGCTGCTGGTGATGAAAAAGGGCCCGTCCGGCAGTGACATGAATCGCATAACCTTCCTCGTGAAGGGTCTCGCCGCCACTGTAGCGTGTACGTTTGCCTCCGGTATCTCCGCTGATCCCGTCGCTGCATTGCTGGTTCTTGTTTTTCTGACGCTGTACGCCGTCTTGGCGTTCGTCAGAGTCAAGGGCTGGATCCGCGGAGTAATGTATCAGCGGGTTTGGCAACTACTGCAAAGGAGAATAAGAGCTTAGAGTAGGCATTCGATATGCATAGGGATTTACACCTGCCAGCATATATTTGCTCGTTATAGCCCCATAGCTCAACCATCTACACAATTTTTATAACTTTTGTTACATCTTTACTGGGTCTGTCATTGTTAGATTATAGCCACACCTCACCCTCGATTTTGTTTATTTTCCGTCATTACCAGATTATAGCTACACCTCGTCCTCTGTTTTTTTTTTTTCTAAGGGGCTTGTTCATTGTCTATTTCGGGTTGTCTATTTCAGTACATATGTAAATTGGCAGCATTATGGGTAAATTAACGAGCTGGTATCATTAATTAAGGATCACGATATTCTTCACACGTGTGGCATATTGGACATCCGACCACACGACACTGTGTGGCATATCCAGGAGGCAGCCCATACGATCGTGTGTGGGCAAACAATAAAACCGCCCACACGTCTGGACGCAGCTACTTCGTGCCACACGGCCAACAACAACTACTCATCCTCACCCCGCACGTGTGGCACGAAGCAATTCCGTTCTGACATTTTTTGATGGCAACTTTAGTACCGGAGATGGCAAGTATTTAGTTGTAAAGCATGGCAACTTTTCTGTTTTGGTTAACTATAGTTGCCATATCTAATTAACGATAGTTGCCACGTGTGGTCAAACCATAGTTGTCATGTATGGTCAACCATAGTTGTCATGTCTGATTAACTAGTTGCCACGTGTGGTCAAACCATAGTTGTCATGTATGGTCAACCATAGTTGCCATGTGTGATTAACTAGTTGCCACGTGTGGTCAAACCATAGTTGCCATGTATAGTTAACCATAGTTGCAATATGTGATTAACTAGTTGCCACATATGCACAACTGTAGTTATCATCTATCACCGTACGAGCGTCGTGTGGGCGAAGAGCTGTTCACCCACACGGCATGGACTGAATGGTATCCGTGTGGGCGAGGATCGGTTCACCCACACGACGAAGCTAGCAACCGCGCGCTGCAGGTCGTGCAAGTCCGTGTGGGCGAGCATCGGTTCACCCACACGACGAAGCTAGCAACCGCGCGCTACAGGTCGTGCAAGTCCGTGTGGGCGAGTGCTCTAACCCCCACAGAGCACACTACGCCTACGTGGCACTCCAATTTCGTCAGAAATCGTCAAGATTCATGCAAACCAGAACAGACGAAGATTAAGGCATGTGGACGAAGTATAGATATGTCACACGTGTGGGCGTAATCATTTGAGTTAATTAATGGACGATGCTACATAACGCGCACGCACGATGCGGCCGGATCTCGGGACAAACCAGTTTAGGAAACTGTCCACATGTGGTCCCCTCCCCATGTGTTGAAAAGAGAAAGGTCCACCACCTCCCCCACACCTAAAGAAATCCCTCGCCCTCACACACGTGACCCCCCCCCCCCCCCCCCACACACCCCACCTCCAACTCACCACCAGAAAACCCTAGTCCCCCCGAGCGCAAATCCCCCGCGGTATCTTCTTCCACCCCCAGCTGCCATGTCCTAGGCAGGGGGAGCTCTTTCAGCAGCATAAGAATCACAAAAAAGTGAAGAAATTATGCAAATCTTCCAGTAGAAACACAATTTAGTCTGCAACTCTTTGTTGCATATCAGACAATACTCTGGAGAAACTTCAACAAAGAATTTGCCAGAACTTACATGAAAAAATCTTATTCATTTATTGAAATTGTTAAACTTGCATAAAAATGTTTCATATGTACTAAAAATTTATAAAATGCGTGGAACATATATGTCAAAACATATATTGGAAAAATGATTTTTTACTTGATAGAAAAATATTAATAATGTATTTCAAAAACGTTAAACATGTCCACAAAAGTTTTTCTTTTGTATACCAAAAAAGACCCGGGTAAAATAGCCTCGTCCTAGTAGGCTAGTAGAAGGAGGTACTCGACTCACTCTTGAAAGAAGAAACAATAATCCAGCAGGCCTATGTGAAGTGAAACTCAGCAACGCACGCCTGATGGCTCGCGGCCCGCTCACGAGCGATTGAAGATGAGCTATGAGAACTCCTCCTATTCGGCGCTTCAGGCGCTAGGGAAGCTACCTAGAGCCCACACCCCATTGCTGCAGGGCCGGCCATGTACACGTTCACATTTACGAATAAAACCAGGGAAAATTGCCAGAAAAATCAGGAATTTGAAGAAGTTCACGGATTAAAAAATGTTCACTAAATTGTAAAGGTACATCAAATTTCAAAAAAAGTTCAGCGATTTAAAAAAAATCATGGATTTTGAAAATAAGTTCATCCAATTTGAAAATAAGTTCATCGATTTTGCAGAACTTTTTGTAAAATTCATAGATTTTGAAAAAAGTTCATCAATTTTGAATTTTTTATTAAATTCTGTAAAAGGTATAAAATTTGAAAAAGTTCATCATTTATTAAATTCATGGATTTTTTTTCAAGAAATTGAAGTACAGAAAAACCAAAAGTTATAAAGTGAAAAGAAAAGAAAAAATAGCTAAATGGGCTGGTCCAGCTAGAAGGGCTTTAGAAGCCCGTTGGCAAAATGCAGAGTAACGGGCGCCTGAAGCGCCAAATAGGATATTGCCATTGGCGATGTATAGCTCTCGTGCTAAGGAGAATGTCTATGCAACCAATGTGGGCTTTAGGCCTGAAACGTTTTCCTTGGACTGGATATGGAGTGGCTTGCTAACAGATGTAATTTTTTTCTTTCATAAATCACGATTTTTTTCTCCCTTCATTCCAAAATAAGTGTCGTGGTTTTAATTCAAACTCGCAAAAGAGCCCGTGTGTTGCAACAAGAGAAAATAAATAAATCATGTGTCCCTAATCCAAGAACCATGACTCAAGACACCGGTAGGTCCACATCTTTTATTTCAACATGGCATCCCATCTATGTTGCCGCTCATCCTCCTTCACACCCTCATCGACAGTGGTCTCCGTGCTCACATAACCACAACGTATTTGATTATGGTCAATCCTAAGGCTCCTCTCTCTCTCGCATAAGATGAAAATTTTGCTTTCTTTCCTACGAGGTTTTTCATAGGCGTGCATTCGTTGTCATCGATGGTTTCTTTCGGCTACGATATGGTTGTGCTGAGCTGTTCATTTACAATCTGGATTGGCATGAGTACGAAAAAAGATGGACCGTACACTATTGATTAAGGTTGCACCCTAAATAGCTTTAAAACAATGTTAACAGGTAAACTGATATCATATTCAGATTGTACACAATTTTCTAATCAAATTACATACATAAAATGTTTAAATTGGATTTAGAGTTTAAAAGATGTGGACATTTTTCAAAAAACATTTGTTCTAGATGAAAAGCGGGTTGATTAACCGAAATATTACCGGGGTTTCTCTTTAATTCCTGTCATTTAAAGGTGGAGTGTGGATTAGTTACTGGAAAAGTTTTTTTTTGTATACATGATGGGCGGACATAAGATCTCTTACATTTATTAGTAGGTATAGATTTAAGCTGAAACCATGATACTTGTTTTGAAACGAAGAAAACACTAATTATTAAATTAGTTTAAATTAGGGATTCTTGTCATTTTCTTTCTGCCCGCACCACACATCATCAGTTCTGAAAGAAATATATAAGCTCGCCCTCCCTTTACTACATAAAATTGATTTGTAACTTTTGTTGAATGATGTATGTTGTGAGAAACCACAAATTTAAGCAAGTCTATTGACCGGAGATGGACGATGACATATAAACATGTCACTAATGATCCTTCTCCAAGGATACAAAACTCTGGCGGTTCATACGATAAAACCACTTTGAATGACTTTCAACTTTGGGTGGGCCATAAAAAAACATGCTAGAGCTGATCCTTGTCTTAGGACATCTCGAACGTTGGCCCCAAACCGAGCACTACATTCGTCCGTGGACAGTGATACGGGAGCCTGCCATCTAACCATGTCTTCTAAATGTCAGTCTTTGTTTTTTAAGTCCGCGAGCTCAAAATAATAACATATCAAATATTTGATGAGTAAATATATTCAAATGGGACAATACTTTCAATTCAAATATTACAATTCTACTAAGTTTTCAAATAAAATGTTAACTTGAGTTCAACTCGCACATATGTTCTAGTTGTCCACTTTAACCGCCCACAAATGCTCAATCAAATATTCTTTGAGCTGCTCATGAGTTGCTTGATGGTTGATGCCAGATTTGTTAATGCATTTGAACAAACTCATCAAACATGGCCAGATTCTAATCTGGAAGTTGGATAGAATAACTCATGTTCTGAAACTCCAGACCTGTAGCAGCATTTCATCCTCATCCTCAACAATCATGTTGTGCATAATCACACAACATGTCATTACCTCCTATAAGGTCTCCGCATCCCATTAATTGTTTAGCAGGTTCACGAACAACTGCAAAATAGACTTGGAGCACTCCAAATGCTCTCTCCACGTCCTTTCTAGCTCCCTATCTTTGGGAAAAGTGAGATCTTTATGACAAACAAGATAAAAAATGTCTTGAGGAAGGTAGCCCACTGAGGATAGATAATTTCAACCAGATAGTACCCCATGTTGTACTGATGCCCATTGACAATATAGTTGCAAGGAGGAGCTTGGCCTACAGCCAACCTAGCAAACAGTGGAGACCGCCGCAGCACATTGATATCATTATGAGAGCCGGGCATGCCAAAGAAAGCGTGCCAAATCCAGAGTTCATGTGATGCAACTGCTTCAAGAATGATGATGGGCTTCTTAACATGACCCTGATATTGCCCTAGTATAGAGTTTGGGTAGTTCTTCCATCCTTAGTGCATGCAATCAAGAGATTGGAGCAAATTTGTCCACCCTCTTGCTTCTGACATTGCCAAGATCCTCTCGGTATCTGTGGCAATTGATTCTCTCAAGCATTGAGGTCCAAACACCTTGACCATCGAAGTATCAAATCTGATCATGACAACCCCACATGTTCTCATACAAGTACTCCATGTCCGAATCCATTGCTTCAAAGAAGGGACACACAACTTAGCATGGGCATTTCACCAAACACTTGCCGGGCGTGGTGAACCTAGTAGGGGTGGATGGTACTTGCGTGTCGAATGGGCGAGAGTAGTGGACCAACGTTGTAGGAAAGGCGAGACCAGGTGGAGCGGAGGAGGTCGCGGGGTCCGAAAAGAGCTTGGCGGGCAGCTCGGTGTAGAACTGCGGCGGCGGTGAGGGAGGAAATCAGATCCTGAGAAAGAGGTATGGGATGAAGATGCGGGCGGCGGGGGGGGGGGGGGGGGGGGGGCGAAAGGCTGCAGTAAGGACTCCCACGAAGCCCTCCTAGTTTGCTTCCATTTTGCATACAAACTGACAAGCGAACCGGTCTACGGACCGATGTGAGACGGCGTTGAATCCGAACAGCGCGGTCCGGACGCTTGCTAGCGATTTGAGGGTCCAATTTAGAGATGGCCTTAGTTGGTTTAGTAAACCGCAAACGCCACCGATGGAGCGAGGCTTCACTGACCCATCTCATCTGACGGATGGTACAACTGCAATAGAAGAGGTTTTTATATCAAAGGTGGAATTTTATGTACTTAATTGGTGCATGTTGGTCTAGAGGTGGACGAGCCTGGTCTGGAGCGGGGCATCTCAAAGACATCGAACACCCATCTATCTACTACCCCTATAAAAGCACGAAGAGGCAAATCCAACTCATCATGTCAACCGTCTGATTACATCATCAATGGTCAAAAACCACCGTTAACGAAATTCATCCCATCGCTAACGAAACAAACTGAAGCTAATCCCATCGATGAGGAAACCCACCCCCACTTCCACGATCAGGAACCGCTCGCGAACTCGGCCACGTCCCCACTCGCCCCGCCCCCGCTCGCCGCTCGCCTTACGCAGCCGCCGCCCCCGCTCGGCCCGCTCGCGAACTCGGCCACGTCCCCACTCGCCCCACCCCTGCTCGCCGCTCATCTTAGGGCCAGTTCTTTTGTAGCTTATTTGGAGCTGTGGAAATAAGCTGCCCCCTACCCAGCTTATTCTAGAAGCCAAAACTAAAATTTTATTTTAGAAGCCTACTAATTAAAGGTCAACTAGTAGGCTTCTAAAATAAAATTTAGGTTTGGGCTTCTAGAATAAGCTGGGTGGGGGGTAGCTTATTCTAGAAGCCCAAAATAAGCTACAAAAGAACTGGCCCTTACGCAGCCGCCGCCCCCGCTCGGCCCGCTCGCCGCTCGCCTCGTGCAGCCGCAGCTGCCGCCGCCGCCCCCACCTCACGCAGCCGTCGTCGGCGCCTCGCGCAGCAGCAGCCGCCGCCACCGCCGCCTCGCGCAGCAGCAGCCGCCGCCATCGCCGCCTCGCGCAGCCGCAGCAGCCGCCGCCGTCCCGCCGCCCCCACCTCGCGCAGCCACCGCCGCCCCCGCTTCGCGCAGCCTCGCGCCGCCCGCTCGCCCGTCGCTCGGCCCGCTCCGACAAGCAGGACAAGGGCACCGGGCAAAGAGAGGACTGGGGCGACGGCTGCACCACACCGGCCGCCTCTTGCTGTGGTATTAGTTCAAATTTTGAACTCCTGACAAAATTATGCATGATTCGGTTGTTTATTCCAGGACCAAATCAAGACATAAGTCATTGGTGGCCAGCTTTTGGTGTTCTTGGACGCCAAGGACAGGGCCGAGGCGCAGGGCACGGGTTCGCTGGGGTTAGGGTCCGAGGATGTGTGCGCCTCCGGTGGCATGTTCAGTTTACTTTGAAAGGGAGCTACCGACATTTTATCATCTGTAGATGTGTGGTCTCTAGGGTGTTATTCCGTCGTTATCGACGTGGATCTATTGTCCCGGTGTTGGTTTTGGCCATTTTGCTATGCTGTTCGTTCACGAGTTTGAACTCCTGACAAAATTATGCATGATTCGGTTGTTTATTCCAGGACCAAATCCAGACATAAGTCATTGGTGGTCAGCTTTTGGTGTTCTTGGCCGCCAAGGACAGGGCCGAGGTGCAGGGCACAGGTTCGCTGGGGTTAGGGTCCGAGGATGTGTGCGCCTCCGGTGGCATGTTCAGTTTACTTTGAAAGGGAGCTACCGACATTTTATCATCTGTAGATGTGTGGTCTCTAGGGTGTTATTCCGTCGTTATCGACGTGGATCTGTTGTCCCGGTGTTGGTTTTAGCCATTTTGCTATGCTGTTCGTTCACGAGTTTGATAGAATGCTAGAGCTATAGGGTATTTGCTTGCTCGCTTCCCTGCATGTCTGCTTGGTCGGTGTTGTTATGTGCTCTCGTGCTCAGATCGGTGAAAATGATGTCACTGTTTGGCATGTTCAGTTTACTTTGAAAGGGAGCTACCGACATTTTATCATATGTGTGTTTCATGTCAGTTTAGTTCAGGCACTCTGCATGAATTTCTCTCTGATCTGATCATTTCGTTCAGATGATTATATGCTATTATTTTCCTTGTTTTCCTTAGTCCTCCCCATGCATTGATGGTTGCACCACTTGAGAGTTTATCTCTATATTGGTAATTACATGATATTACAGTCAGTACTTGTGCATAAAACTGTGTCTCCGTTACAAATCAACATATGCTTCCATTACATTTACCCAAGTCTTGTCTTTGTCTATAATCACCTATACACTGATTTGCAATTTGACATGATCTAAGCTCTATAGATCTGGAAGTACTTGGGGGTTTAGTTGGTGAATCCATTTCCTGTTTATGCTTCATAGTTGCTTCATCGCTTTTGCATGTGTGACTCATGGACGCAATGGTGCTAACCTGGTTTTGCGCAATGGGAAGGTGGAAGGAGTGTCGCCTGGTGTCCAAGGCAGCCTCGGGCCGCGGGGTCAAGTTTGATCTTTCCTCCGTCCTTCCTCCGGTGAGCTTTCATTCCTGCTTGGTCCTGGTTTTCTTTTGAAATTTCTGTGTGGCGTGATTTTTCTGTGCCCTATGCTTGATGAAATTCCCATGTGAGGCATGAGTTCATGGTGCAAGTGCAATCTAATGTCCGCCACGATTGGTAGCTTTGGATTGTGAGGTGTTTGAGAGAAATTTAATGGGCAGGTCGTGTTTCATATAATTCAATAGCACATTGCACAATACCAATGATTCAGGATCTTATGTCGGGGTCCATTGTGATGGCTGTATATGCAGCACATCAGCACCAATTTGTTCAAAACAAAGGTACATACGACTGCACATCATGGTAGTCAACTCTTACCAGCTACTGATTTCTGTTTACGCAAGTTTTATCAGTTAGCTCTTATAGATTGCTCAAGTGTAGCATAGGAGCGGCTGGGAGAGAGATTAGATTTTCAATAATTCCTTATTGTTGCAGTGGCATCACTAAAGTTTTGAATATTAAATCTGTTTGTATGGTAGCATAGTATATTTACTTCAATACAATACGATATCATTTTGTTTGTCATTTCTTTGTTCTCTGGCCATATGTATGGTTGCAATAAACTGAATCTTTGAATTGGAAAGAAGAAATATTGAGTTCCATGGGCTTTATTGGTCTGCCATTTAACTCAACCATTTTGTTCAGTTCTGCTTCCTCTCCTTTATCTACCGGCGGGAATTCTTGGAAGGAATTGGTCTACATGGGTAAAACTCAAGGTGTTAAACCATTTTTTTCTTTGCAGAATGAGATGTCATGTATAGTCCATGCTTTTGTTAATATACTCACCTGGACACCACCACACACAGCTGCTCAAAGTTCGTTAACACTTTGTAGCTCACGTCATTTCTGAGTTGAATGTTGTAACTTCAAAGCTTACTTCTTTCTGGAATAATAATTGGGACCGCTATTTTCCATAGATAAATACTGGGATTATGTTTCTTCTTGGTACTTCCATATAAGAGAAGCAGGAGTACACCATTTTAGTCTAGACTCTATCTAACAATAATTTTGCTCAATCTTGCATGGTTGCATGATTATTGTTGAGCTTATTTAGATCCTGGGGCGCAATACAAATGCATCAGCTCTTTTTTTCCTCATGCTGCTGGCAATAAGATAATCCACTTGTCTTTGCTGCATATCTGTCCATGTTAATTATGTGATGATCAATTTTGTTTGCCTCCACTTGTCTTTGCTACATATATGTCTATGTTAATTATGTGGTGTTTATTTCTGTTTGTTTCTTGGAGCTGGTTCACATGATGATTCCACCAAGTGCACTTACACAATAAAAAACACTAAGAGGTTACATGCTTACATTACAATATCACCAGGCTGAATGTTTGTTAGTCACAATATTTTAAATTCAGTTAACCTACTGAATACAGATTTTTTAAATTTGTCTTCTAAAGTTGTGCCACTGCTCGTGTTGAACCGGATCATCCACGGAGTAGACAAAGAAGCAATGCTGAACATGAAAACAAGGCACTCTACCGGTGTGCGTGCATGATGCAATAACACGTGTTTAATAGTGGCCACTATGATGTGAAAAAAGGTAGTAGCTTGCCCACTTCCTACTGAATGTGTTATTTAAATGTTCTACCAGAAAGTGAATGGCGGAACAACAGCAGGTGCTATCACTAGTAGAAAAAAGGCCATTTGTCCCGGTTCCAGAGGGCCATTTGTCCCGGTTCTGGAACCGGGACTAAAGGGTCGGGACTAATACCCAAAACCTTTAGTCCCGGTTTGCTTACGAACCGGGACCAAAGGCCCTCCACGTGGCGTTGTGTGGGGCGGGGGAGGGAGGACCTTTAGTCCCGGTTGGTGTTACCAACCGGGACTAAAGCTCCACCTTTAGTCCCGGTTGGTAACACCAACCGGGACTAAAGGAATTTTTAGAAAAAAAAAATTGATTTTTTTTGACCATTTTTTGATTTGTTTTTAAGTTTTATTCCAATTTTCAAATCTTTGAATTATTTGACAATTTAATCTCTAATCATCCATCCTCACTGCTCCAGCGTGGAGCACTCATTCCAAATCGTCTAACTTCCCGGCCGGTCATCCATCCTCTCACTGCTCCAGCCCCAGCACCCTTAACTTCCTGGTTCTATCACCCCTAGTTTCCAAGTCTGCACTTGTTGTTTTCCTAACAATAGTAAGCTATCAATCCTATTAACCCTTAGGTCTTGATGTCACATGATTTAATTTTTTGAATTCCAAACAATTATTAAATTAAACAAAATAAGTAATAATAATATTGAATTTCAATGAAAATAAAATAAGTAATAATATTATTTTATTCATTTTTTTTGCCATTTATTCAATTAATATGGCATAATTAATATATTTAAATCTGTAAATCGAAATTCAACAAATAATATATCCATTATTATCAGAAAAATGTGAGAAATCCAAATATGACATCATTTATTTATTTTTAAATAAAATTAATTTTTAAAATTAGTTTTTTTGATTTTGTAGGAAAAAATCTTCTTTTTGAAATAACTTTTTTTACTTTTGGAATTTCGAGAATCTGAGAAAACTTCACCGGGTAAAGTCCGGTGAAATTGAGTCCCAATTTTTCTCTAGTTTTTTTTGATATATTAAACTTTTTTTTTCGACATCGTATGCAGAAGTTATGGCCGTTTTACATTTTTTTTCCGTTTTTTTGCAGAAACGGTCAAAATTCTTATTTCAAAATTTCTATACCAACTAGACACTATATCTAACTACATCTCAAAGGATTGTATTTTTTGAAGATTTTATCATTTTTGTTTATTTTCTACAAACCTAAAAAAGGCGGTCCATGGGGGGGGGGCTGGGGGGTAGAGTTTGAAAATTTCAGAACCCCTATGGCCCTGAAATTGAAAAGCCCTACAAATGAACTCTGAAAAGGTTGAAACTTGGCATGGTATCATCATTTCACCCACATAGCATGTGCTAAAAAGTTGAGAGGGTTACGGCAAAAACTGGATGCACTTCGTGTACAAACTGGACCATCTCCTTCGAAGTATCAAGGTTTCAGACGAAAACCCATCTGTTACAAAGGCATTTCATTTTGTTTAACTTATTTCAACTCCAGACTTTTTGTGCATTCAATATGCACCATTCAAAGCCACATCCTCAAATTTCAACCCTTTCTAACTTCATTTGCTATTTTTCATGCATTTAATGATTTTTTTTGAGCTAAATGACCCTGAAATTGAAAAGCCCTACAAATGAACTCTGAAAAGGTTGAAACTTGGCATGGTATCATCATTTCACCCACATAGCATGTGCTAAAAAGTTGAGAGGGTTACGGCAAAAACTGGATGCACTTCGTGTACAAAATGGACCATCTCCTTCGAAGTATCAAGGTTTCGGACGAAAACCCATCTGTTACTAAGGAATTTCATTTTGTTTAACTTATTTCAACTCCAGACTTTTTGTGCATTCAATATGCACCATTCAAAGCCACATCCTCAAATTTCAACCCTTTCTAACTTCATTTGCTATTTTTCATGCATTTAATGATTTTTTTGAGCTAAATGACCGTGAAATTGAAAAGCCCTACAAATGAACTCTGAAAAGGTTGAAACTTGGCATGGTATCATCATTTCACCCACATAGCATGTGCTAAAAGGTTGAGAGGGTTACGGCAAAAACTGGATGCACTTCGTGTACA
This sequence comes from Elymus sibiricus, assembly GCA_039707655.1. Lineage (NCBI taxonomy): Eukaryota > Viridiplantae > Streptophyta > Magnoliopsida > Poales > Poaceae > Elymus > Elymus sibiricus. Next base: position 431,288,412 of record CM077673.1, read on the forward strand.
AATTAGACCATCTCCTTCGAAGTATCAAGGTTTCGGACGAAAACCCATCTGTTACAAAGGCATTTCATTTTGTTTAACTTATTTCAACTCCAGACTTTTTGTGCATTCAATATGCACCATACTACAACATGTTAAAATCTACAGAAAGAACTAACTAAAATTAATAAAAAACAACAATTAAATGACTAAAACAACTATATAAGCAAAATAGTATTGTTTTAATTAAAATCCTAATTTAAATTATTCTAAAATTAAACAAATAAATCTTACTGTGACAACAATCTAACACGTGACTAGGAGCAAAAAGAATTAAATTAAAAACTATTTGTAAACTCAAGTTATTCACAATCTAGGGTTTGAAGCAAATTTGAACAAATTCAAATTTAAACCATTCAAATTTGAAAACTAATGGCACAAACAGAAACTAGACAAAATTTTGAATCTAATACAAAAAGAATCACTCAAAAACATCAAATATCCTAAAAGATATAAGCAGTTTAAAACAGAAACTAAAAACAGAAAACAAATGTAAAAACAGAAAAAAAGGCTAGCTACAGTAGAACCGGGACTAAAGCCTCAACCCCTTTAGTCTCGGTTGGTGTCTCCAACCGGGACTAAAGGCTTCACCTTTATTCCCGGTTGGAGACACCAACCGGGACTAAAGGGTATCGGCCCCTTTAGTCCCGGTTGGTGTCTCCAACCGAGACTAAAGGTCCCATTTGAACCGGGACTGATGCCCGACCGGCGCCCTAGCCGCTCGAACCGGGACTAATGCTCACATTAGTCCCGGTTCGTAATGCAACCGGGACTAATGGGTTGATTGAGCTATGACGAAAGCCCTGTTTTCTACTAGTGTATCAACAAGGCGGATATGCGATGGGGGCGAGGAGATGGAGAAACTAATATATTTTGGTAAACTTGATTGGGAGACATGACGATCTGGAGCGATGGATAGCCAAAATTTTGGGCAATTTGAAGCGAGGCGATTCGGTGATGGATAGACAGAATTTGGTATGTGTGCTTGCTGACTTGTAGTTCCGAGCGACGGTAAAATGTGGAGAGATATGAGGACCATTTCTTGGTACTGGTTGATTTGATATTTGGTAAGAAATATTGAAGCCAAAATGTATCAGTCTTTAGTATAAATAAATGGTTTTATAGAAGTTAATCTGAATGTTTGCTAGGACTTACTTGAATTACACTCGATATCTTGTTGAGAAATTGTTGTCTATAAATTATGGGAGAATCATGAGGTCATGTCCTGATTACTTGAGTATTTTGGTAAACAAATGTTGTTAGACAAATTAATCTAGACATTAGGTTTGGACTGCATAATTTGACACCATTTCCATAAACCATTTGCCATTTGCATGCAAAATTGCCGACCAGTTACTCTAGGATTTGGTTGACAAGTTTTACCATTTGGTTGATTATTACTTAGAACTTGCTGAGACTGATAAGGTCTATGCTACTGATTTACTCGATAGGATCTGATCATGTGATAAGTTTCTATTAAATTTTGTTGTTAAATACTGGGATATGATAGCTAGAAAAGTAGCTCTGTGCAGTTTTTTATGCATTTGCGTAGTTCAATATTGGATAATCAAGCTTATCTAATTGAGTAAGCTCGACAATGATAGTCTTGGCATCCAACTAAGCCATGAATTGTTTGTTCTCTCGCCTGAGAAATTATAACATGTTCATGGATGAAAAGGAGATGCCTTTGTATGGTCCCCACTATTTTCCAGGGTAAACCGTGCCTCTTTCCTACGATTTATCGGTATGGAAAGATATATAATCTGCTTGTTAGGTAGCCTTGATTAGGATTGATGGTAGTACTATTATTAGAATCCACTAGGATTTGACGACAAAGTCGAGAAGGATTATGTTCCATGACTTAAATTTTGAATCAATTATGAACTATAAGTCTTAAGTACATGTCTCTCAAAACTGGGTAAAAATCAACAATCTCAAGAGCAACTGCCATTCAAGATTTTCTTACTCTCTTCGCCATTTAATTACTATCTTTTAGCTTGCGTCTCATATTAGTTATCGTTGTAATGAATGTATCATGTATATAGACGTATTTCAATGTTAGATATATTCATTTGAGCGACAACTAATATGGGACGGAGGGAGTAGATTACATTCGTAAGTCGAGGTGTTTGAATAGCCTTTGGTCCCAACAGGTGGTAACCTATTTATGCATCTTACTGTGACTTGACTTAACAAATGGACACTGAGGGGACGGCGATGCTTTTAAAGGAAAATCAATAGCTATAGTGTGTGGGTTGTAGAACAAGAATATACGAAATGCTCATATTAGATTATTGTACTTTTACGTAATACTTGATTTATTATTTTTGTGTGCACAAACTGCAAGCAGCCGTCTTTCGATTGTCGTAGTTTCACCTATCAATAATAGGTGTGCAGACGTGGCATGGTAACGAATATGGACTATCAGTTGTGTCGTGACTACTCTCCATTCACCATTCATGTACTTCTATTGTGTACATGAGCCCTTAATGATAATCAGGGGCGGATCCAGGACCCAGGCCCCAAGGGCCCAGGCCCGGGGCGTGAGGCCCAAACGCGGTGTAAACTGTAGCATTTACTACTGTACACAATAGCTGCAGTGCACAAAGGCAGCCCGGGGCGGCCTGTTGGGCTGGCTCCGCCCCTGATGATAATCATATATAATGAACATGCAGAACGATAACAACCTAGGAAATTGTGTGTTGGTACACTTGCTGACGTACAATAACAATAAATGTGTGGTCACCATTTCACAAGTCGGGCATAATTTGGTCAAGAGAATCGATACGCCTTTTTTTAAATATGCGAGAGGTCGGTTCCCTTGTGATTGATGATAAATATGTTCACTGAATGTTTAGCCCGAGTAACAACTTTTTGTATGACAACATTTTAAACATCTCTATTGTCTCTCTTATATTGCTAAATTATTATTTTTTTGTTCATTTTATTGGTATATTTTTTTTGACGAATGATGATTGTTTTCACGTGATAATACGTGCGTTGCGTTTACTAGTCTAAAAAACAAAAGACAGCGGACCCTCGCTCGCACTGAGCTAGAGCAGATGCGATTGGCGAGGCAGGAGCTGGTAGTGCTATCGCATGGGACATGCATTTGCATGGGATGCAAAACGAAGGCTAACCTAGCACACCTGTCGTCGCACGACCACCGTTGGAAGCCTAAGCGCATTGAGGACGAGCGTGGCATGGAGGGGAGAATTGACAATGAAACCAAACCACCACCTTCCGTCGAGTGTCAACTTCCTCCGTTGGCGGCTGTTTAGAGGTGAACATGGGAGCCGGTTTTGTGCGCCGGCCGCGTTTGCCTCACAAGTCGCCTACGCTGGCTAGTCAAGCTTAAATGAAATTCTTAATCGGGCAATTGTTGAGGAACAAATGGGTATAGAAATACCACTCTCCTTCCTTAACAACTTGAGGAAAATAATAAGTGGAGTTGTTCCTTTATGATTTGATGCCTCTAATATAAATAACCGAAGTTGTTAAAGCTATTGCACCAAACATGTTCATGCGTATGTACTGGTAGTGGACATTATAAGTTACTCAAGCAACTTGGCACGCTTGATGCATCCACTAACCATTTGCTATCGTTCAACTGTATTTCAAAAAAGAGTACGTTAGTATCAATAGCCACTTAACGATTTGTCATGCGGTTATATCCAAAAGGAGTAGGTTACGCATCTGTATCACTACAATTTATCTTTCAAACAACAATAATTGTATTACTATTGGATGGACATTGCCAAGATCATGTGTGGTGTATATTTAAGGGAACCACTACAACGCGACGGGGATAAGCACGACCTGCAACGCCCTCGTGCATCAGCATTACGTGTCGGCTCGAGCATTTCTAATATGTTCTAGACTTCTAGATGTTAATATATTTCTAAGATGCTACTTTCAGTCCTAGCATCCCATGTGCATGTGGCTGATCGCACGGCGGGGAGCACTGTCACACGGTGGGACAATTTCCGCACATTTTTTCCTTACCAATTAACCCAGTATATTTGAAGCGTTCAAGAATTCAATCGAACAGATTGCAAAGCTACAATTTCTCTGCCTCTAACAGTACTGCGAATGTGTAAATTGTACCACAAATACATGGCTTGGGAGGCACGGCATATCCAAGTCTTGCAAGATGCATGTACGGTGTATCTCGTGTCACAAAGTTCTTTTCCAACCGTTTCTGATATTACCACTTAAGTAGAGTATCCCTCCAACTAAAGGTCGCAGCAACACCATTACTAGCGGGTTTAGTGCCTATCAGTTTAGGGGTCAGCCTCCGTGGACAGGCGAGCGACCTTAAACGGAAATCAAGCACCACCGATTGATGAAGAGATGTACTGACTGTGTCTCACCTCACGTTACCATGACAAGATATGCTGATTGGACAATCAAATTCATCCTTTGCTCTTTGCAAATTTCCTTCTACATGCTATTATGACAAACCCTCACTAGTACATAACAGGGCTTTGGTCCAGCCCTGAGACGCCCATTAATCCCGGTTCACTCACGAACCGGGACCCATGGGGGCATTGGTCCCGGTTCGTGAGGCCAGGGCGCCGGCCGGGCCTCGTGGGCCATTGGTCCCGGTTCGTCTAACCCCTTTGGTCCCGGTTCCAGACACGAACCGGGACCAATGGGCCTGGCTCCTGGCCCACAACCATTGGTCCCGGTTTGTGGCTGGAACCGGGACCAAATGGTGTCCTTTAGTCCCGGTTCCAGCCACAAACCGGGACCAATGGTCGGCCTATATATACCTCCTGTCCGCGAGCAGAGCAATGCACTGCTCACTTTTTTTTGGCCGGTCGTGGGAGAGCTTTGTGGTGCTCTAGCTCACCTCCTTTGCACATGAGGTGTTCGATGAAATGCCCGAACCACACTTAAGCTTTCTCCTCTCGAAGCTTCTTGTCCAAGCTCCATTTTCCTCAAGATTTGTTTAGGTTTGGCGGTCCGTCCTGTCCCGTCCCCGTCCTCACCGCCGTCGATCGCCCGCGCCCATCTCGGCGCCGGCACCACCGTGGTTAGCCTCTTCTTCTTATCTTCTTTCTAAAAGAACAAAGTTCTTACTTGTATCATTTAGATAGATACTTGTGTAATTTTCTTACTTTTATTATTGTTTGTTATTATATAGTGCCATGGTCATGGTATCCGCCCACGTCGGCCCTCGTCCGGTCTATGATTCGGATGTGGTATATATTATATTTTATAACTATTTGTTTTATTTAGTGTTTATGACAATTATGCCGACCAACGTGACATAGATTTTTTAATCTAGGAGGTATGTGAACCGGAAATTCCAACCGACATAGAAATTCTTGTCGAGAAGTTAAATTTGGTTGAAAAAGAAAACAATTACTTGAAAGAAAAATTACAAAGAGTTGAAGAGGAGAAGATGAAGTTGGAGTTGCATGTTGCCGATGTCGTCGACGATCACAAGATCAAGATGGATGCAATGCGCTTGAAGATTAGAAAGATTAGAAAATATGCCATTCATACTGAGGCTTGGTATCATTATGCCGTTGGATCAATTGGTACCTTAGTTGCGGTTATGATCGCATTTGTTGTTGCATTTAAATTTTATAGTTTCAATGTATGTTTTAATTAGATGCTCTAGAGAGCTATATGTTGTTCAATAATGAGAACTATGTATGAACGTTATGTATTTATTTTGGTCACTACTGTACTTTGGCTTTAATGTGATGATGAATTTCTATTAATTTGGTCACTTCTCTATTCATGATATGCACGCAGATGAACCGGCAATGGATGTACGGTGACCGACGCACCTCCGAGTATATTAAGGGCCTGCATAATTTTCTCGAAGCGGCTGAGGCAAACAAGCAGAATGGTTTTATGCATTGTCCATGTACTGTCTGTGAGAATACGAAGGCTTTCTCCAACTATAAAACCCTTCACTTCCACCTGCTTCAGAAGGGTTTTATGCCACACTATAATGTTTGGACCAAGCACGGAGAAAGAGGGGTTATGATGGAAGACAACGAAGAAGAAGAGGATGACGACAACTACCCGCCCCCTGAATACGGTGATGCTGCAATGGGGGAAGCTGAAGATCAAGAGGAACCAGACGATGTGCCCGATGATGATCTTCGCCGGGTCATTGTTGATGCACAGAGAGAATGCGAAAGTGAAAGGAAGAAGTTGAAGTTCGATCGCATGTTAGAGGATCACAAAAAAGGGTTGTACCCAAATTGCGAAGATGACAACAGAAAGCTCGGTACCACACTGGAATTGCTGCAATGGAAGGCAGACAATGGTGTATCTGACAAGGGATTTAGTTCGCTACTGAAAATAATGAAGAAGAAGCTTCCAAAGGATAACGAATTGCCCGGCAGTACGTACAAAGCAAAGAAGGTTCTATGCCCTCTAGGATTGGAGGTGCAGAAGATACATGCATGCCCTAATGACTGCATCCTCTACCGCGGTGCGTACGAGGATTTGAACGCATGCCCGGTATGCGGTGCATTGCGGTATAAGATCAGAAGAGATGACCCTGGTGATGTTGAGGGCCAGCGCACCGGGAAGAGGGTTCCTGCCAAGGTGATGTGGTATGCTCCTATAATACCACGGTTGAAACGTCTGTTTAGAAACAAAAAGCATGCCGAGTTGATGCAATGGTACAAAAAAGACCGTAAGAAAGACGGGAAGTTGAGAGCACCCGCTGACGGGTCGCAGTGGAGAAAGATCGAGAGAAAGTGGAGCGACTTTACAGGTGACCCGAGGAACGTATGGTTTGGTTTAAGTGCAGATGGCGTTAATCCTTTTGGGGAGCAGAGCAGCAAGCATAGCACATGGCCTGTGACTCTATGTATGTACAACCTTCCTCCTTGGTTGTGCATGAAGCGGAAGTTCATTATGAAGCCAGTGCTCATCCAAGGCCCTAAGCAACCCGGCAATGACATTGATGTGTACCTAAGGCCATTAGTTGATGAATTTTACAGCTATGGAATGGAAGAGGTGTACGTGTGTGGGATGAGAACGAACAGGAGGAATTTGACCTACATGCATTGCTGTTTGTAACTATCAACGATTGGCCTGCTCTCAGTAACCTTTCAGGACAGACAAACAAGGGATACCACGCATGCACACACTGTTTAGATGACACCGACAGTATATATTTGGACAAATGCAGGAAGAATGTATACCTGGGGCATCGTCGATTTCTTCCGACCAACCATCAATGTCGAAAGAAAGGAAAGCATTTCAAAGGTGAGGCAGATCACCGGAAGAAGCCCGCCCTCTGTACTGGTGATCATATACTTGATATGGTCAATGATTTACAAGTAATATTTGGAAAGGGTCGTGGCGGACTATCTGTTCTGACTGACGATGCGGGACGCGCACCCATGTGGAAGAAGAAATCTATATTTTGGGACCTACCCTATTGGAAAGACCTAGAGGTCCGCTCTGCAATCGACGTGATGCACGTGACGAAGAATCTTTGTGTGAACCTGCTAGGCTTCTTGGGAGTGTATGGGAAGACAAAAGATACACCGGAGGCACGGGAGGAACAACAACGTGTGCATGAAAAAGACGGCATGCATCCAAAGCAGTATGAAGGTCCTGCCAGCTACGCTCTTACCAAAGAAGAGAAGGAAATCTTCTTTGAATGCCTGCTCAGTATGAAGGTCCCGTCTGGCTTCTCGTCGAATATAAAGGGAATAATAAATATGGCAGAGCAAAAGTTCCAGAACCTAAAGTCTCATGACTGCCACGTGATTATGACGCAACTGCTTCCGGTTGCATTGAGAGGGCTTCTACCGGAAAACGTTCGATTACCATTGTGAAGCTATGTGCATTCCTCAATGCAATCTCTCAGAAGGTGATCGATCCAGAAATCCTGCCAAGCTTAAGGAGTGATTTGGTGCAATGTCTTGTTAGTTTCGAGCTGGTGTTCCCACCGTCCTTCTTCAATATCATGACGCACGTCCTAGTTCATCTAGTCAACGAGAATGTCGTTCTGGGCCCTGTATTTCTACACAATATGTTCCCCTTTGAGAGGTTCATGGGAGTCTTAAAGAAATATGTTCGTAACCGCGCTAGGCCAGAAGCAAGCATCTCCATGGGCCATCAAACAGAGGATGTCATTGGGTTTTGTGTTGACTTCATTCCTGGCCTTAAGAAGATTAGTCTCCCTCAATCGCGGTATGAGGGGAGACTGACTGGAAAAGGCACGCTAGGAGGGGACTCAATAATATGTAGGGACGACCATTCTTGGTCTCAAGCACACTACATAGTTCTACAGAATTCTACCTTGGTGACCCCGTATGTCGATGAACACAAGAATATTCTGCGCTCCAAACACTCGGAGCAGTGTGACGACTGGATTACATGTGAACACATCAGGACTTTCGGCAGTTGGTTGCAAACACGTCTCATGCGTGACAACACTGTTTCTGATGAGCTGTACTCGTTGGCCAGGGGACCATCTTCGACTGTAATGACTTACAAAGGGTACAAGATAAATGGGAATACATTTTACACGATCGCCCAGGATCAAAAGAGCACCAACCAAAACAGTGGTGTCCGCTTTGATGTAGCAACCAAGAGGGGAAAGGACACATATTATTGTTACATAGTGGACATATGGGAACTTGACTATGGACATGATTTCAAGGTCCCTTTGTTTCAGTGCAAATGGGTCAATCTGTCAAGAGGCAGGGTACAGGAAGATCCACAGTACGGAATGACAACAGTGGATCTGAACAATCTTGGGTACACAGACGAACCATTCGTCCTAGCCAATGATATGGCGCAGGTTTTCTATGTGAAGGACATGTCTACCAAACCGAGAAAAAGAATAGATAAGGAAGCGAATACATCATACGATGAGCCAAAGCGCCACATAGTTCTTTCAGGAAAAAGAGACATCGTGGGATTGGAGGGCAAGACAGACATGTCTGAAGATTATGAAAAGTTTCATGAAATTCCTCCGTTCAAAGTCAAGGCTGACCCAAGCACCCTGTTAAACGATGAAGATTATCCATGGTTACGGCGCAATAAGCAAAGGACACAAGCGAAGAAAAAGTGAAGACTTTCTCTTCACAACTATATCATTGCAGTTACATGTGAAGAAATGAAATGCCTTTTGTAACACATGAGTTTTCGTCCGAAACCCTGATACTTCGAAAGAGATTGTCCGTTTTGTACACGAAGTGCATCCAGTTTTTGCCGTAACCCTCTCAACTTTTTATAACATGCTATGTGGCTGAAATGATGATACCATGCCAACTTTCAACCTTTTCAGAGTTCATTTGAAGTGCTTTTCAATTTTAGGGTTATTTAGCTCAAAAAAATTAGTAAGTGCATGAAAAATACCAAATGAAGTCAGAATGGATTGAAAATTGATGATGTGGCTTTGAATGGTGCATTTTGAACACACAAAAAGTATGGAGTTCAAATAAGTTCAAAAAAATGAAATCCTTTTGTAACACATGAGTTTTCGTCCGAAACCCTGATACTTCGAAAGAGATTGTCCGTTTTGTACACGAAGTGCATCCAGTTTTTGCCGTAACCCTCTCAACTTTTTATAACATGCTATGTGAGTGAAATGATGATACCATGCCAACTTTCAACCTTTTTAGAGTTCATTTGAAGTGCTTTTCAATTTCAGGGTTATTTAGCTCAAAAAAATCAGTAAGTGCATGAAAAATACCAAATGAAGTCAGAAAGGGTTGAAAATTGATGATGTGGCTTTGAATGGTGCATTTTGAACACACAAAAAGTATGGAGTTCAAATAAGTTCACAAAAATGAAATCCTTTTGTAACACATGAGTTTTCGTCCGAAACCCTGATACTTCGAAAGAGATTGTCCGTTTTGTACACGAAGTGCATCCAGTTTTTGCCGTAACCCTCTCAACTTTTTATAACGTACTATGTGGGTGAAATGATGATACCATGCCAACTTTCACCCTTTTTAGAGTTCATTTGAAGTGCTTTTCAATTTCAGGGTTATTTAGCTCAAAAAAATCAGTAAGTGCATGAAAAATACCAAATGAAGTCAGAAAGGGTTGAAAATTGATGATTTGGCTTTGAATGGTGCATTTTGAACACACAAAAAGTATGGAGTTCAAATAAGTTCAAAAAAATGAAATCCTTTTGTAATACATGAGTTTTCGTCCGAAACCCTGATACTTCGAAAGAGATTGTCCGTTTTGTACACGAAATGCATCCAGTTTTTGCCGTAACCCTCTCAACTTTTTAGCACTTGCTATGTGGGTGAAATTATGATACCATGCCAAGTTTCAACCTTTTCAGACTTTATTTGTAGTGCTTTTCAATTTCAGGGTCATTTAGCTCAAAACAAATCATTAAATGCATGAAAAATAGCAAATGAAGGCAGAAAAGGGTTGAACATTGATGATGTGCCTTTGAATGGTGCATAATGAACACACAAAATGTCCGGAGTTAAAATAAGTTATTAAAAATGAAGGAGAGGCGCAATGCTCACCTGCACGTTGCTTAGCTTCACGCCTTGAGAAACTGCAGATAGCTCCGTGCAGTCTACACCATTTCCTCAAGGCCTGAAGCTAAGCAACGTGCAGGTGAGCATTGCGCCTCTCCTTCATCGTTCTTCGTCTCTGCACTCAGGGCTTATAAACCGCTGCGAGTCCCTCTCGCTTGGCGAGGTGGGACTAAATTTTAGCCACTCCCAGGACAAGGCCTTTAGTCCCGGTTGGTGGCTCAATTAAAATATTTTGTTATGATCAACTAAAACAAAACTATAATATTCTTCAATAGCAAAAAGAATCAACTAAAAAGCTTTTATAAACTTAAAATTATATAAAATTTATGCAACAAAAATATATATAAAACACCCATTTAAAATAACCTAAAACTTACCAAATTGAATATAATGATAAAACACGGTAATATTAAATAGCAGGAAAAAGAATCACTCAAAAATCTATTTTTTTTAGTAAAGTTATCAAATTATTAACTAAAATTATCAAATTATTAACTAAAATTATCAAATTATTTATTTGTTAAAAAGAATGAACTAAAATATTAACTAAAATTATCAAAGAATTTATTTGTTAAAAAGAATGAACTAAAAAGAATCAACTAAAATATTAACTAAAATTATCAAAGTATTTATTTGTTAAAAAGAATGAACTAAAATAACAGAAGAAAAATACTGGAAAAAAAATTAAAAAAATAAATAAAGCAAAAAACAAAACAAAAATACTGGAAAAAAATAAAAAAAATGCCGCCTACTGGGCCACCATGGCCTGCATACGACTAGAAACCCAACCGTTCGTTAAGCCAGGATGCAGGCCCATAGGCAGTGACAGGTTTAGGCCCGAAAGCCTGCATAAGAGAGGAGCTCGAAAGGGGAGGCACACCAGCGCTTATAAACCAGTATGGGCGCTCTTCAGCTAGCGAGATGGGACTAAACATCCACCCGTGCCAGCCGCAGCCCTTTGGTCCCGGTTGGTGGCACCAACCGGGACCAATACCCACCTTTGGTCCCGGTTGGTGGAACGAACAGGGACCAATACCCACCTTTGGTCCCGGTTGGTGCCACCAACCGGGACCAAAGGTCTCTGCTTCCTGCCCTTTGGGCTGACGAAAAGAGACCTTTGGTCCCGGTTTGTGGCACCAACCGGGACTAAAGGGGGCATTGGTCCCGGTTGGTTCCACGAACCGGGACCAAAGGTGGTTGCTATATAACCCAAGACTTAGGAAATTCCCCCCACCCGCCATTCTTCTCTCCACGCCGCCAGGCTGCTGCTGCTGCCCTCGACGCCGTCGCCTCCCCGAGCCGTCCCGAGGTCGTCGTTGTAGGAGATATGCCCTAGAGGCAATGATAAATGTTATTGATTATCTCCCTGTTCATAATTAGGTTTATGTTCCATGCTATAACTGCTATGGTTCTCGAGTCTGCAATAACCACGAGGCTCGAAGGAAGACTCATATGCACGTGTGGAATAATAAACGGTAAAATGTATTCCTAGTCTGGCCTCTAAGACTGGCTCAAGTATTGCATGATGATCCTATTTTCCTGATCATGGGCATGGCTATGCCGGCAATTTTGAGGGCACAATGTTAGAAGAACATTTGTGTTGAATCGACCCGAATTGATGTTATGCTATGAGATACATTCGTCACAAGTTAATGGTTAATAACACAGAGATGGTTAACGTTTGCATGATTCCTTAGACCATGAGAGTATCGAGTTTCTTCATGCTTGCTTCATGAACTTTGGGGTTTGTTAAACGTCATCTGTAAATGGGTGGCTATTACGGCGGCTTACGGGTTCATGGAAAAGTATGTCAAGTAACTTGATAGCTCAAGATTGGGATTTGCTCCTTCGACGATGGAGAGATATCTCTAGGCCCTCTCGGTGTTACGGTATCCATCATCGTCTGGCCAGACACTTTGTGATTTGATCACGGGGATGCCGGAACACGGAACGAGAAAAGAGAACAATACCGGTAACGAGGTAACTGGCATAGTGGACAAGGTGTTGATCCACGGGGATGCCAACATGTCTCACCTCTAGTATTTGTAAACATATCGCGAAGCAACAGGAATAGCACACGGCAACTGGAGGTTCACTCGAATATTCATTCGTGTGGGTATAGGGGTCAATATGGGTGTCCACGGCTCCGATGTTGATCATTGATCGGAAAGGGTTCCGGGTCATGTCTATACTTCACCGAACCTATAGGGTCACACGCTTAAGGGTCATCTATCTGCTGAATACTAGACAGGGAGTCTGAGAGAAAATCACCGAAAAAGTTTTCGGACACCGGAAAAGTTTCGGACAGCGGAAAAGTTCCGCAGAGAGAACACCGGAACAGTTTCGGTAAAACTGAAAAGTTGTTTCAGGGGATAACATAAAGTCAAATAGGTTTTGGCACATGCCTGATAATTCTTGGAGGGTGCCAGAATCATTCTGGAAACTTTCTGGAATTTTCGGGGATGAAAACCGGAAATGTTTCGGAGCTGCCGAAACCGCTTCAGATGCTTTTCGCAGATGAAAATCACTAAACCGGAATTGTTCCGGATCGCATTGAAAATTATTTTAGTGGGTACTAGAAATGTTCTAATCCCACATAAATATTTTCAGTTCGACCGGACACTGAAAAATGTCGTCGTGAATAGTGAAAGTGCTTTTTGGGATATTTTTGGAAAGTCACCTTTTGGGATATTTTCCCAAAAGGCTTCTAGAAGGGATGGATGGATGAGGACCACCTTGGGGGGGCCCCACAAGGGTTGTGGCCGGCCAAGAAGGGGTCTCCACCTTGGAGCCCCACTTGCCCACTTGCTTTCCCATTTTGCCCTTGGAAAGTGTTTCCTTCATGGGCAAGTTTTGGTATTTTGAATACCCATCCTACCCCTTGGCTTTCCTATAAATAGAGGTGAAGAGGGCTGCCATCTCTTGATCCTTCTCTCATACACATGCCATTTGACTTGTCTGGCTTCTCTCTCCCTCCCAGCGAAATAGTTTCGTAGAGCCGAAAGGCTGTCTGGGTTCCGGCAGGAACTAGTTCTGGACGGCGAAGCCCTGCCGGATAGATGACACCGTATGTGTGCAACTCTGTAGAGAGATCGTAGTTTCGGTCTTAGTTCGAGAGTGCCTCCCGAAGGGCTGTCCGTGTGACCGTCCGAGTTTCGAAGGTCCTCCCGAAGGGCTGTCCGAGTGACTGTTCGAGTTTCGATGGTCCTCCCGAAGGGCTGTCCGCGACACCGTCCGGGGGACTGTCCGACCACCTCCCGGAGGGCTGTCCGAGGGGCGGATGAGGGTATACATCCTCGCGGTTGGGAGGTTGTAAATCCTAGCTGCGGGGATCTGCACCACCGATCGTCATCGACTCTACTTCCGCTGCGCTACGAGTCGGTAACGAAAAAGATCAAACCTTGTATGCAGTCTCCATAGTGGTCCTGGGCTGGTGCGTAGGTCGGAATTTTTTTGTTTTCTGCTGTGTTTCCCTACAGTCGTCGCCGTCGCCGCCCGCTCCTCGTCGCCGTCGCCGTCGCCGTCCCTGCCCCGACGTCGACGCGCCGCCCCGCGCCCCTGCCCTGCCCCGACGCACCGCCCCGTGCCCCCTGCCTCGACGTCGGCCGCCCCGTGCCCCCTGCCTCGACGCCGGCCGCCTCGTGCCCCTGCCCCAACGCCGCCCCGCGCCCCCGGCCTGCCCCGACCCCGCCGCACCTCTCCTCCCCGTTCGGTCCGGCCGGCGCCCCTTTCCTCCCTGTCCTCCTCTCTGTCCTTTTTTTTCATATATATGATGATTTTTTTTGTTCATAGATGATATGTAGTGTATATGATGATATGTATGTGTATATATGATGATATGTCCTGATTTTTCATATTTTTTTGTTCATATATATGATGATTTTTTTTCATAGAATATGATGTTTTTTTTGTTCATAGATGATCATATATATGATATTTTTTTGTTCATATGTATGCATGGATGTGGTTGGAATATGATGTTTTTTTGTTCATAGAATATGATGTTTTTTTTTATTCATAGAATATTTTTTTATGTTCTATGTATGTTCATATATGCAAAAGTTATATGATGTTTTTGTTCATAGATTATGTATGCATGGATGTGGATGGAATATGATGTTTTTATGTTCATATATGTGTATGTGTGTTCATATATGCAAAAGTTACATTTAAGAAAAAAAGAAAATGTATGTATGTTCATATGCAAAGAATATGCAAAAGTTAGAATTTTTTATGTTCATAGAATTTTTTTGGGTGATATTGTAGAATATGAACATTTTGAATATGGATGGATGGATGGATGAACATTTTTAATATGGATGGATGGATGGATGAACATTATGTCCATGTATGTATGTATGTATGGATGTCGTTGTCGATCTACCCCCTCCCCGATAACTTCGACATGAGGGGGGGACGTCGGACATGCATGAGGAGGGAGATAACTTGTTCATATATGTATTTTTTTGTTCATAGCATTTTTTTGTTCATATATGTATTTTTTTTCCATGTATGTATGTGGCTATGTATGTATGGATGGATAGCATTTTTTTTTGTTGATAGAATATTTTGTCGATCTCCTACCCCCTCCCGCCCCTACCCGACAAACTCTCGAGGCCACCCAAACCCCTAGAAGAAAACTCCGGTAACTTCGACATGAGGGGGACGTCGGACATATCGGGCGACCAACTCCCGAGGCCACCCAAACCCTAGAAAAAAGCGTTGTCGATCTCCTACCCCCTCCCGCCCCTACCCGACAAACTCTCGAGGCCACCCAAACCCCTAGAAGAAAACTCCGGTAACTTCGACATGAGGGGGGACGTCGGACATATCGGGCGACCAACTCTCGAGCCCTCGCCGACGCGCCGGGACTGAGATGTGATAGGTAGTATTTTTTTTTGTTCATAGAAAACTCCGGTAACTCTCCAACATGAGGGGGGACGTCGATCGATCAACCCCCTCTCGCCAAACCGGGACTGAAAAAGCGTTGTCGAGGCCACCCCAAACCCTAGAAGTGTTGTCGAGGCCACCCCAAACCCTAGAAGCGTTGTCGAGGCCACCCAAATTTACCAAGTTAAATGAAGAAAACTCCGGTAACATAGATTTATCAAGAATGCCCCCATTATGGATGTGCACAAGTTGATCCAATTTTTTGCCATGTTGTAATATTTGCAGAAACTATGGATCAAAGAGACTTGGAACAAGAACAATTGTTGGGGGATATAATCCGCGACGGACGTGATGTCTTGTCGTTTCTCAACGACACCGATGGTCTGGAAGGAGAGGATGATGGCTCCGGTGATCGAACAATGGAGGAGGAAGGACATGATCATGATGGCTCCGGTGACCGAATGCCGGAGGAAGAAGGAGACCGTGATGACGGCTCCGGTGACCGAACGGAGGACGGAGCTGTTGCAAAGTCCGGCGAGGTATATATATTAATTAAGCCTGTGCTGACTAGCTAATTGATGCATTAATTGTTTTGATATATTAACTCTTCTTTCTTCTTTTATAGCCCTCCGGATCGAGCCAAACTTCGGTAACGAGACGAGGCCCGAAGAAGAGGTTGCGCAAGGATCAAAGGTTCACGATCACAGCACTCGCGCACGATGGCCATCCGATTGAACCCAAGCGGACCAAGGACGCATTTTCTGCTCAGTGCGGAGCTATTGTTAGGGACTACATCCCGATCAGCATCAAGCAATGGAATAAGCCTAAGGACGGCGCCCCTGATGGTGATTATGTCACCGATAGACAGAAAGATGATCTTTGGACCGCGCTGAAGGCAAATTTCACCCTACCGCCAGAGGAGGATCCGAATAAGCCAGTTATAGAGCCACTGGTCAAGGCGTGTGCTCTTAAGAAGATGGCAGATCTATTCAGGAGGTGGAAGAATGAGTTGAAATCAAAGTTTGTCGACAAAGGGAAGACTCCAGAATTCACCGGCCGATTTGAGAAGATAGGAGATCACTGACCCGCATTTGTGGCCTACAAGACATCGGACAAGAGTAAGAAAATGTCAGAGACAAACAAGATCAATGCTGCAAAGAAGCAGTATCACCATCACACGGGGTCAGGTGGCTACCTCAAAGCCCGGCCGTTGTGGGACAAAGCTGAGAATGACCCGATTGCTAAAAACGTCGTACCACAGACATTGAACTGGCCAGACCGTTCAAGGACTTGGTTCTTCGGTGTTGGGGGAACTTTGGACCCTGAAACAGGGAAGTGCCGCTGGACGAACGAGCAACTTGCAATACCCATGAACAAGCTTCAGGAGTATATCACCGCAGCGCAGGAAGGGACGTTCATTCCCGACAGAGAGAAGGACGAGCTGACTGAGGCCCTAGGGAATGCTGAGCACCCTGGACGAACACGAGGCACACCAGGCTCCGTTCCGTGGAAGGTTGGGTTTCCCGACGCAGGCGGTTACAGAAGCCGAGAGAGAAAGAGGAAAGCGGAGCTGAGCGAAATTCAGAAGCTCAATGCAAGACTACAAAAGCTAGAGGAAGCTGAGAGCCAGCGAGCTGCCGGCCAACCATCTCAGCGGCACGAAGCTACCCCAGAATCTACCCCGCCATCTCAGCGGAGAAGCAGCGTCGCTTCCACGGAGCCCGTTTAGCCTGACTTCACGTCTCCTAGCTAACCCGTGGATACTATCACGGAGGCTCAACATTGCGAGCTTATGACGAAATGCCGGAACCTCACTTTATTGGCGGCTGTCGGCTCTGTTGCACCTCCTCAACCCAACGGAACTTTTCACTGCCGTCCGATTCCACATGGCTATGCTGTTGTGATGGTGGATGAAGTAATGGAGGGATTTGCGGAGCTCGAGCTTGACCACTCTACAGGTGAAGGGGAGAATCGGCTGGGTCGTGCCCTGAGGAGTACATGTCTATGGCAGAAGGAGTACATCAAGCTTCCAAACTGGACTCCTCTGCCTCCTCCTCCTCCTCCGGCGAGTCAGGGCACTCTGCCTCCTCCTCCTCCTCCTTCTGCTCCGGCGAGTGATCAGGGGACCCCGCCTCCTTCTCCGGCTCCTCCGACGCGTGAGGGCACTCCGCCTCCTCCTTCGCCTACTCCGGCACGTCGGAGCAGTACGCCTCCTCCTCAGCCTCGTCGGCAACGGTGGAAGACAGACGCCGCCGCCCCGGCTCCTCCGGCGCGTCGGAGCACTCCGCCTCCTTCTCCGCCTCGTAAGCAACGACGGAAGAGAGACGCCGCCGCTCCGACGGCTAGCAGTACAAGCAGAGGCGGGAGGGAATACAGATATGGTCCACCTCTCAAGCCTCTGGATAAGTTACCATATGAGAGGACCGAGTCTGAAAACGAGGAGATATGTTAGGACCAATTGAGGGCCCATTTTGCAAAGAAAACTCCACCTCCGAAGGAGAAGCTAGATCCGGTGAAAGTGAAGCGCACTATCGATGCCCTGAAGCGACCACCACCGCCTCCGCCGGATTCCAACTATGTCCGGATTATTAAAAAGACATATGAAGAAGCGCGGCGGTCGGGAAGTACTTCTAGTGATGCAAGGTTAGCAGAACGAAGAAGTGGGAAAACAATTCCCCAGCTCGGCGAACAGGAGAAGCAATCGTGCCCCCCGCTCAAGGTGTCTAGCGATATCGTCGCAAATCATCCGGGGATGGTGCCCGGTACCAATCCTGGTGATTACTTGGGGGATGATGTAATTTTTCAAACGGCTGAGGTAACAAAAGAAAAATATGAATACATGCACGGGAAGCCTCTCGTCAAACCTGATCATCCTCCTCTAACAACGATGATGTACAAATTGCATGAGTGGTACATGAAAACCTGCAGGGAGTCTGGGAGAGACACTATGTATATGGCAGTGAAACCAGAGCACAAATTCATTGGACTTCCCGTGATGGCTGTTGAATTTGTGGAGTTATTTCAGTTATACAATCAACTGGCCCTCTACAAACAACTCATGACTGCCTACTGTCTGTAAGTATTACTGCTATAGTTAAGTCTCTAGCTCAGCTCGTTCATTGCATGTATATATAATTATCCTCGCTATATTATGCAGATTGAAGATCGTCGAATGCAAAAAACTAGGAATCTTCGACGTTGGGTTCATTAGCCCAGATGCCGTAAATGAATGGACGGTACGAAACTCAATCAAAGAGACCGAGGAGAACTTGCTAAAGTCGTTCCTTATACATCAAAACAAAAGGGAAATACTCTTTCCTTACAACTTCAAGTGAGTGTTGTTGTCTTCTCTGTATACTCGGTTTCGCTTACTCGAGGTTAAGTAATGTAATTGATGAGTTATATATGCGTGCGCAGTTTCCACTTTATTCTGCTATCCATTAAGCTTGACGGGGCATTAGTAACTGTCTTAGACTCGAGACGTAAAGATCCCGAGAATTATGCGGACATGACTGCAATGCTCAAGAAGTAAGTTCAGTCAATACTGGGACCATATCGGCATGCAACTTTCGTTAATTTCCTGATATCAAGTAATCATTTTCTTTGCCTGGCAGGGTTTGGAAGAAGTTCACCCGAAAGGTTCCCGGTCTAAACAAAGAGTTGCGATTTACGCACCCCAAAGTAAGTAGTACTAGCTAGTTCCGCGCATCTCTAATTGATTCAAATTTTCATCAATATATCATTACCATGCTTGCTTATCAGTTTGATTGAACTCTATTCTCGTAAAGTGCTTGTACCAGAAAGAAGGGACTTCTTTATGTGCATACTACGTATGCGAGTTCATTTGCCACTCGACCTCTGAGCGGGGCTTCTCTGACAAACAATTTGAAGTACGTAAATAATATTCACAATTTTATTTTATATATTACCATCAATTGTGTTGAGTTTTATTCATATATATGCATGTATTGACCCCGTTCTTTAAATTAGATCTGACAGATGCGGGATGAACTCCTACCACATGATCGCATACGAGCAATTCAAGAGGAATTGGCGGGATTCTTTCTTGACCACGTCATACCTAAAGACGGAGAATACCATGCGGATTTGTGATTGGATCTTAGGTAGATGATGTTAGGGATTGTAAAAGATGTTATATTGTATATATGTAGTACCGTCGGATAGATATACGAAAACTTGTTGTTCGACCAATCTCTCGGAGAAAGAGAGGTCGATCACTTCTCTCTGTATATGTTCATGACGATCTTATGTACTTAATGGTTCCTTCATTTGCTTACTAGCTAGCGTGTCGAGTTCTCTCTATAGTAGCTAGCGTTGACCAAGCACGGAGAAAGAGAGGACACTTCTCTCTATTAGCTAGCTAACACAATATGAAACCCCTAAATTAACCCTACAAAACCCCCTAACCCCCCCCCCCCTTTAAAAAAAAAACAAAACCCCAGCTCCTGCCAGATTCTGATGCGTGGATGCCTTTTGGTCCCGGTTGGTGTTACCAACCGGGACTAAAGGTCCTCCTGCCTGGGCTCCCCGCAGCGGCCACGTGGAGGGCCTTTGGTCCCGGTTCGTAAGCAAACCGGGACTAAAGGTTTTGGGCTTTAGTCCCGACCCTTTAGTCCCGGTTCCAGAATCGGACAAATGGGCCTCTGGAACCGGGACAAATGAGCATTTTTCTACTAGTGCCTGTATTTATTTGCAGTCTACATCAAATTTTAACGCCTTCTCAGTCCTCTCTCCTCTCCATATCATTGATATATAACAACTTACAAGTCAAGTCAACCATCAAAATAGTAGTATTTTTGTTGTGGGGTTATATATAAGGAAGGGTAACACGGCTATGTTTACATTTCCGCAAGGTACAGTTTTTAGAGTAAGAACAAGCTGTGCATGCAACATCTTCGCATAGCTTATACATGTCTAATCCTCAGCATGAGATCCAAATAGTAGGTGCCAAGGCCGAGCATGAGCCTGTAGATGCTGCGCCTCAGGCAGGAGACGACCTCAACGCTGCTGCTGCTGCTGCTGCTCATGCTGGCCTCTATGATGCGGCTGTATGGCTGCACGGACAGAAGGACCCAGTGGCGGCAGCGACCCAGCAAGCTGCCGAGGACGCAGAGTTTCTGAACAAGATGCGCGGGTGGTTGATGACGGTGGCCACGCTCTTCGTCGGCTTCGCGTTCCAGGCAGCAATGCACCCGCCGCGCTGGATGCCCAAGCTCGCCTTTAAGGTCAAGGGTGGAGGTCTGACGGTACTCTATTTCAAGGGATTCAACACATTTACTTTCGGGATAGGACTGGTTCTGTTGGTGACGCTGCTGGTGATGAAAAATGCCCCGTCCAAAAGTGACATGAATCGCATAACATACCTTGTGGTGACTCTCGCCATAAGCGTTGCATGTACGTTTGGCGCCATTGGTATCTCTGGCAACCCAGTCGTTTCGTTAGTGGTTCTTGGTTCCCTTGTGATATACCCCTCTTTGACATTCGGCAGAGCCAAGGGCTGGTTCGGCAGATCAAAAAATGTTTAGGCCTTGTGCCTTATATATATCTTATATATTATGTATTGTGTATATTGGGGTATATGTTTAATCTAATCGACCTCCGGGTCTGGGGTCTATTGATGTATACTACACTAACATTGCCCTTGTCGTCTCTGTTAGGAATAAGCCACGCCGGCGTGTCGACCAGCGTGTGTGCGTCTAGGTCGGTCTCTGTTAGGAATAAGCCACGCCGGCGTATCGACCAGCGTGTGTGCGTCTAGGTCGAGTCCGAACTGCGGTGTGCGACCGCGTCCGCGTTTGTGTCTGTATGTGTTAAACTTTTTTGTTTATATTTGGCACATCCATATCATCCATAAAAGTTACACATTTTATTCATACACATTGCCGTAGGTTTGTGGCATTCAAAACATTCACCACCTAAGACCTTCGGTTGCTTTATCTTCATCATCATTCATCAGGATCATACAAACACATTGGACCCTTGAAAAACTGTTGTCTTTAAGAGAATGAAAGCTTGCCAGCTCCATCATCAGCAACCGAACTAAGCATGAAGGTTTGAAACACCAAGCTACCTTCACTTGATGTCTTCTTGAAACACCCAACTCCTCACACGCTTGCCAGCTCCATCTTTTGGATTATCCGTGTCATATTTAAGTCCATCTATTCATAGACGAAAGTTGTTTCTATTAATTAGGTGTTGGAAGTTTTTGTATAGTATGGCCGAAATATAACATTGTCAATGTTGTGACATTTCAGTTACACTATACAGAACACCTTTTTTAAAATATACCATACAGTGCACCATGACGTCAAAATAGCAACGACATGAAATATATCTCTCCCTAATGTCCTCTTTCACAATTAAACAAATAACTGTTGTTTTCTATTATTAGCTTCCTGATATAATTACAGCTAAGATGTATAATCATCTAAATGCCTTTTAGAGATCAAATTTCACACACACACATATTAAAAAAGGGCTTTTTTTTTCTCTCCACGAAACATGATGTGGATTCAAGTTTCGTATTTATTTATTTGTTGATTGCCTGACGATGCATGCTTGGTTCTCGATTACAAAGATGCAGTGAACTAATTAACAAGGAAGCCTGTTGCTGCAAGGAACAAAACATCCCTCCTTTAGAGCATCTAGACCAGACTAAACTAGACTAGAGATGATGTAACACATGCACCTAAGGTATGTAACGTTCATTTCGTAGTATTTTACCATACAAATCTTCCTGCAACTTGGGATAACATATCAGGTATGCTAATGAAGGCATGTTGAGAAGGGATAACATATCAGGACTGCGTTGTCCATTTGATTGACTTGGTGTGTGGACTAAGCATATGCATGTGATAAATGAGGTAATTAGTACTTGTGTATGTTGCACCTAGGTTGTTACCGCACAAACAAGATGTACTTTGTTGTGAACTACCAAGTTCACCAAGGACAGAATGCATCCAAACAATTCCAGACGCGATATTTGCAATTGATTTGTACTCTGCTTCAACGCTAGACCAAGAAAAGGTGGTTCGTTTGCTAGCACTACAGGAAATTAAATTACATGCTAGGAACAACGTGAACCCTCATGTAAACTTTTGACCATAGGACATCTTACCTGGCCCACATAAAAAAACATTTAATATAGTTAATGTCGACTTTCCTACTCTTATCCCCAATTCTAATTGTATCCTTCAGATATGGTGTATTGTTGTAGGTGAATGGACAAATTGCCAAACTTTATAGGCATAAAAATGGTGTATCTGATCGTGCTACATAGGCTAGGGGGAGTTTTGATGCAATAGAGATCTTTCATAGATAAACATCAATATGATCTTACTATTAATGCGATGATTCTAACTGCCTCGAAGGGCTTTGAAACTGATGCATATACTCTTTTATTTGTTGGTTGAATGATTACACTAGCATCAATATGTCTTCTTTTGGCTCCTCTGTATGAAAGCATAGGTTCCATTCGGAGAGCTATTGGATGAACGATGCATCTTGCCAATTGGCACAGTGGCAGAACAAAATGGCAATTTTGTTCTTTTTCTTTTGAGGAGAACGGTTTTAGCTTTGCTTTCCCTTCTTGCAAGGCGAGAAGGGAAAGCCTACCTCTCCTCGATCTCCACCAACGAGTCCGTGGATTCGCCTCCCCTCCGCCTGCCACTCCAGCGGTCTGGCGACTGGTGGCGCGGAGGAGATTTCTGGTGCATCTGCTCGGGTTAGTAGATTGGCAGGGTATTAGTCCTCGCACGGGTGGTGTTTGGATGGATGGTGGCGTTTCTTCTTCGAGTCAGTCTTCCGAACTTCGATTCTCCTCACGTTCGTCTGTTGGGACGGATTAGACGGAGCTCCTGCGTAGATTCTTGCCAACTCCTTGGGCATCGAGGTTAGGGTTTCTTGCCGTGCGTATGCAACGGCGATATTTGGTTTCAGGTTCTTCAAATCGATTCAAGGATTCAATGGCGACGACCACTGCTCCGGGGTGCTGGTCTTTAGGGGCACGTGCACGAATACTTCTTGTCTGTCATCGACAAGGTCAAGCTGGCTCCGGTGTGGGAGCGACGACAACGGTGCGTCGGCGGCTCGTTCTGGTGGCGGCAATGGTCGTTCGGTGGTCCATGAACTTCGAAGTAATTTTATTATGTTTGAGGTGTTTTGTACTTCCGTGAAGTTTTATAACAGTTTTGATCATTTTCGAGAAAAACAGGAGTGTGATTTTAAGTTTTTTTTGTGACGGTAGAACGATGGCAAGTTTTTTCTTTATTTGAGGAAACAATGACAAAGGAAAAGGAAAGGAGTTTCCGTTTTCTCAAAAAAAAAAAAAGGAAAGGAGTTTCCGGCCATCAAACTCGATCGCCAATCCCGATCTACCTATATACTACTACTCCTGTACGAACGTGGACCAATCTGTTCTTGAAGCAGCAACGCTACCAAATTAATTGATGCCGCAAAATCAAGTCGACGGGAGCCGGAGATGGACGCCGACGTCGAGAGGCAGGAGGTCATGGCCGACGGAGACCCGGAGGCCGAGGAGAGGAAGCGCAAGGCCCGGATGTTGTGCAAGTCCGTGCTCTTAACCGTCCCGGTCACCATCTTCATTGTCACCTGGTTCGTGCTCGGCTTGCCGCAACCGCGTTACTACATCACGATGGGCTCCGTCTCCGGCCTCGACGTCCCTGCGGCGGCGGCGCTCGACCCGACGTTCAACCTTACCCTCGGCGTGGCCTCGAAAAACTACGAAGAGAGCACCTGTGTGGACCAAGACACGTTTGTGGAGGTGGCCTACCACGGCATCCGGCTCGCCGGTGCTACGGTGGGGCGGCTCTGCGCCGGGCCACAGATGGCGACTGAACGGCCCGTGGTAGCGAGGGGGGAGGCGGTGCGTGTTCCGGGGAGCGTGATGGACGCCCTCCTGGAGGAGATGAGGCAAGGGGTTGCGATGTTCGACGTCGCGCTCAAGCTTCCGGGGGAGTACGATGGGCGGAGGTTGGGGAGGAAGTGCCGTGTTCAGGCCGCCGCCACCGCCGCTGCCATGTGCACTAGTGATCTTTATTGGATGAACCTGTAGTTAGCTTGGAAGCCTTGGATTCAAGTCTTTATTGTTCTCTACTCGTTTTAGTCATTCGGTTGCAAGTCTTTTTGGAGCATCTGTATGCCTAGGCTATCCCTTTATTGGAACTATGTTCCTTTTTATTTTTGTTTCGAATTGGTCGGGTGCTCTTTTACCTTGGAAAATTATAGAGTTACCCCATGGGGAATTAGCAGCGCCCACGAATGATATAAATACTACTGTTGCTTTAGCTTTACTCACGTCAGCGGCATATTTTTATGCTGGTCTTAGCAAAAAAGGATTGAGCTGACAAACCAACAACTGACTCGGTCCTCCCCGAGAGGCCCAAGTCCGTGGTTGGCCTTGCTTCCTATTCCGGGCAGGAACACATTCCGGGCAGGAACACATTTTAAGCTTTAGCAGAACCGAACCGCTTCCGGACAGGAACAAATAAATTTAGCTCAGCCGCCGAACTGACTCCGAACTGAATGCATCCGGTTTTGCGTGATCGCCATGTATACTACTCCCTCCGTTCCTAAATATAAGTTTTTTTTAGAGATTCCACTACGAACTACTCCCTCAGTCCCATAATATAAGACGTTTTCTAACACTACACTAGTGTTAAGACAGAGGGAGTACATACGAATGTATATAGACATATTTTAGAGTGTGGATTCACTCATTTTGCTTCGTATGTAGTCCGTGATGAAATCTCTAGAAAGACTTATATTTAGGAACGGATGAAGTATCTCTACTATTAAAGGGGGATCGAACGTCGTGATGGTTCGACCTCCCACTCTTGTAGCTAGCGATCGATACGTCCTCCCGCCCACGCCCTCCTGCTCCCTCCACCCGCGCAGAGAAAATCAGAAGGAAAAAAAATCGGCACCGTTCCAGCCAGGCCAGGGCAAAAATGTGAAAGAAGCTCTCCCCTCGTACGCATAAAAAAGTCGCAGGAAAAACTATCACGTTGGCCAGCAGAAAAAACCCCGGAAAGCACGATCTCCACCTCCTCCCACGACCTACCAGTATCCATCTTCATCTCTAGATATCTTCCTCAGGCACGCCGCCGTCCTCTCATGCGACCACAGTCCACGAGTCATTGATGGACGGGATGCCTCATATGATCCCGCCGATGGAACATGGTGTTGACTGTCGTCACGAGTCGAAGGAGGCAGCGCTTCGATCCAATCCCCTCTTTCCACTGGCGGTCGGCTGTGCGTATCCAAGGAGGCGCTGGCGACCGGCGGTGTGAAGCCCATCTTCGGATCTTCCCGTCAACGAAGTCGATCCTCCGCAAGGATTGCTCATGTCGGCCTACTCTCCCCTTCGCTCTGGCGGGGGTGTGCGAGGAGTATCCGGACGACCAACGGCGGAGGTGTGCGAGGAGTATCCGGACGACCAACGGCGGAGGTGTGCGAGGAGTCTCGCCTGTCTCGGAGGTGTGCAAGGAGTCTCCGGACGCCGAAGGCTGCAGCCTCAGGTTTGGTCGTCTCTTCTACCTTAATCATGTTTGTACTATTCCATTATTGATACTTATCACGAGGGATCCCTCATATATGGATTGAGAATTTGATACTATGGGATTTTCATCCGTGTGGTGCTCAATTGGCATATTAGGCAACCTGTAGTCCTGTACATGGCCAAAATAACGCTGAGCGCCGAATCCCGTCCTCGAGCAGGCCTATGAAGATACCTAGACTCCCATGAGGTGAGTATCATCGCGTAAAGCTAGATTATGAGCAGCGCCAACTCATATGAGGATGCCAAGGAGATCAATTGGATTCATTTACCCATTAAGGTAATCTTCATCCTTTATTGCTTTTGCTGCACGCCAACATCTTTATTGTCGCTGTTGTTAGAAAAAATATCCCAATGTACACACTATATTTGCCAATGTAACAGCATGATTAATCTCAATCTGGGACAATGCATTATTTTCTAAATATAGTCAAACATCACCAGATATATACTTTGAACAGAGTCAATTGAACATACTACCAGCAGGAGAAAAAACATGATTGTATTTTGCTGTACTGTGTATATAGGAACTGAATAATAATTGTTGGACTGCTGCTGTACTATGTATATTGTGAGAGAACTACGTCGATGATAATGTCATTAGAAAAATTTGAAAGAATTACGGTGGCTGTTAATTTGCTCGAAGTGAGTATACACTACAATGCTTTTGATAGCTTTATACTTCTATGATGCAAACTTATGTATTCTGGAGCCTTTTTTTGCTAGGGAACTCTGAAGGAACTCTGGTGCGGCAACATAATTGGCACGACAGCAGGCAAAGCGTCACTACAGAGTTCCGCATGGGGATATGCTTTTTGCAAAGGTAATTGAGGTTTTTTCTGGGGATTAAGCAATACTTGTTGACGGGTATTCAAAATTTGATCATTTTGTTGTAGAATCAGGGTGCTAATTAGATATCTCCTGCCTGGTTGAAATCTACGCCAATAGTTCAAGATCTTCTTTTTTTCTAACACAAGGTCCTGAATGTATCAATCAAAATTTGCAGATGATTAGTAAAGTGTCAACCGCAGATGCCTTCTGCCATCTGGTAGCATAGGCAACATACAATGTCTAGAAAACGCATAGCAATGGTCATTTTGATAGGAATCAAAATATGGCACATTATTCAGAAAACAATTATAAGCTCAGTGTGCAGGCAACATGATACTAATTTATACATGCCCACAACAGGCTTCATTTGAAAATAAAGTTGTCATTTTCACAATCCAGTTTCATCGCGACCATAATTTTATATTTTGGGGGATTTGATTGTGCTCTATCAGACCTATGTATCTATAATCTATATGGGTGATAGTTTAAGTTTTTGATAATGTAACCTCTCAATTTCCAGTTCTCTTGAAGGGTACATTATGAGCATGTAAACTCCTCTGACAATCAAATTGCCACATAAACCACAAGCCCCCCTGACCCCCCCCCCCCCCCCCGGCTTGATATTATAAAGCAATCACAAGATACAACAAGCATGCTGTGGCCGCAGCACAACAAAGAAAAACAAGAAAAAGCAAGAGAAAACCAGGCCACCGTTGGCCCGACCGGGCCAAGGCCACCACTAGCCTAGGGCCCACAAAGTCCCCCCATACATTGCAGTATGCCGACTGCCAACACCGCCGCCACCCGGAGATCGCCACCTCCAGGGAACCTTGCCGCCGTGCAGAGAGCCGTCGGCCCACCTGAACCCAGATGGGGCCCAATGGGCTCAGATCTGGGTCTAGCGGACACCGACGGCCGAGCTCCCGTGCCACCACACAACCAACGGCTGCGCCACCACACCTAAGGCACCCGAGGCTTGCGGGAACCACTCCACCAAGCTAGACTGCCGCCGGCCGAGCCACACCGCCATCAGGAGGAGCCCCTGCGCCCCCGCCGCATGTCTGGGGAAAGACTAGCCCGCTGCCGCCAGCATCGCGCACGGGGAGTGGGGAGGGGGAGCGAGTGAACAGGGGCTAGGGCTACTACTGAGACGAACCTCCTAGGGAGTCTTGGTAGTGTATTGTCTTAAGCACTCATCAAAGCAGTAGAGCTATTGCACAATTATTTCCCTATTTGTGCCTTTTTTGCACTTTTATGTATGTACCTTCTTATGTTAATTTTTCATGACATTCATTCTTGTGTTTGAAGTCTTGATGTGTGCAGAACTACTTCCGCGGTGAAATGGCATTTGGTGAGCGGGGGTGTGTCACATCTTCTCACAGCCTGCCGTCATCACTCAAGGTGGGCATCGGTCAATATCGAGCTTGAGTACTTCCTCAAGGCTGGTGTCCGCTCTCGACACGTCACTAAGCTGCTACTTTTTTTGCCAAATTGGCAAGGAGACACTTAGGTAGGAGAAGGAACAGGAAGAGCATGAGAGAGGAAGACGTTGAACTTGTGGATAACATAAGAACTTTTCAGCCAAATTTCACTATGTTTTTTTTTTGCTACTGGATGTTGATAACCTAAATAATGTACATGAGTTTATATAGTTATGTGTGATGGTAGTATTCATCATAGTTTTAGGTTAACCAACCATGTTGGTTGTCCTACTTAATGTTTCTGTCAATCCCAACTCATCACATCGTTAACGATTTTCAATCATGCTTGGAGCTTTGATCTTCAGCTATACGAAATCAGAAAGCATATCTTAGGCTCAAGGTAATGTTGAAACTTGGAGGTTATCCAAATCATGTGCTTTTGGGGATCTAAGAGCTTAAGACTATCTATTGCATTCATCATGGCTCTAAATTTTAAGCTTGTATTTGTCCATGATGAAGACACATTGCACATAGTGCTTGATTTGTTAAGATTTTTTGTTTTCAAAGATGTTAAAGGGTTCCTCTTGGGAACCAAGAGGACATCCTTGAACTCAAGTTGCCTCTTCACAGAGATGTACTTGAACGCAAGATGCTCCTCCCAAGTCATTTGAAAAATATAGAAATAAGATTTTATGATAAGTAACATGAAGGTCGGATGTGTTTTGTAGTAACTATACCTCTTCTGATATGTGTTTTTTGGGATTGGTAGTAGTATATCTGGTTTCGGAGGGTCTATTTTTCATAAAATAAAATTTATTCTTTCGCTTCTGTATTCACTGTAGTTCATGTTTCATTTCAGTTAGTTGTGAGAGGCACTGCTTAAGATTCAGTTCAACTAATTGGTCGTCAAAAAAGAGATCAAAATAATATTTATAATCAATAAAAATATTATATTTATATATATATATATATATATATATATATATATATATATATATATATATATATATATATATATATATATATATATATATATATATATATATATATAATACAACATTTTGAAGAGGGTTCAAACACGATGGCGAGAAAAAGGTGAAGGCTAGGAAGGGTCAGGAAAAAGATATGATGCGAGGAGAGAGTGGTTAAAGAAATACGACCATGCCAACGAATTAAGAAGTAGAAGAAATAATTAAATTGTCATTATAGGAATTGAAACAAGGTGCTTCATTATGTTTTTTGTTTACCCGTAGCAACGCACGGGCATTCAACTAGTATGTTCTATTTGTAGAAACTATTGTCGCCTGAGCTTTAAATATCCTGCTTGAGCTCACTATGTACTTAGAAATAATTATTTCTTGTTCAAATACAAAACTATCGTAGTATTGGGCAATATATATTGTGTTCCATTTAGAAAAATAACACCCAACCTTGGTTTCATTTATTTTATAAACAAGACACCTATTACTATCCGGGCGTATTAATACGACCGGCAAGGGTTCGTAGGTCCTCACTTCGACTGACGAAGAAGTGTTATATACTATCAAAAGTGGCATGTCATTGTATTCGTATTCGACAGAGTTTCTTAACATAAAATTTGAGTGACGTATAACATATATTTTGTTAGTTAAATTGACGACCTAGAATACCCCTACGTCCTATGCCTCTGTCCATAGGGAGTATTCATGTTTATGCCACACCATCTGTAATATAATCTATAAACCTAACTCTCGATTCTTTTCTCCATATAAACCTAGGAATATGCCCCCTTCCCCTTGCAGTATGTTAACTAGCATAAAAATCAGCACAGCCGTACAAACGACTAGATAAAACTACGGCTAAAAAAGTTTATACAAAACACATAATTCTTTTCCAAACATTGATACAAAATGTCTTTACCTGCAGATTTAATTTCAAAATGTGATCCACAACTAAAAAAAAATCCAAACCAGACTATGAAAATTTCTCTTAATTATATTGAGTTGTAAATTATTTTCGAGAGTTTTAACCACTTTTAGGTGGTGTGATTGTTGTTAGATAGTTCATCCGTTCTGATTCATGATTCATTTTCTTTGATTTAAGTTTGACCATGTATTTACTTCGTAAAAAAAGTTTGATGATGTATTTAACCAACATTGTTATAGGGTCTCTTTCCCTCACTACACCACAACACTTGATTGGGGGCAGTTAACTGCCGGGAGAAAAACCTGTCTATACCGGCCGGGAGATTAGTTACTGCCGGTACAAACACATTAGGGCAGACGAACTGCCGAGAGACTTGAGCTACAACAGCACCTAAACTTCCGGTACACTTTACGACCCATACTCTGCCAGGATAACTAAATCTCGGCCCATAGTCTGCCGGAGACTTTCTTTCGCGCCAAACCCAAATAATAGAGGCCCTAAGCGCGCCAGTGGGCAAAAAGAAGTGCGCGACTTGGCGAAATTTTGGCCCAAAAAGAAAGAGACGCGCCGGCCCTCCCGCTCCACCAGACCACAACGCTGCCCCCAAATCACGCCCAATCCATCCATGCCCTCCACCACACCACTGCCGCCACCCCAAACATTCCCACCGCCGGCGCTCGTGGCCGCTTCGGACCACTGCCGGCCTAGCCCCCACCACTGCAGCTCCTCCGCCGCCCACAAGTCGACGCCCCATCCACCCTCCACCGGACAGCAAGCCGCCGCCCCCAACCATCCTGCTGCCGCCCGCCCCCAACCATCCCACCGCCGATGGCCGCCCTCCAACCAAATCTCTGCCGCCGTCGCGCCCCATCACGGTAGCCCCTCCACCATCCTCCAGAGCGGCGCTGCCGAGCACCTGTTTGACGGGGAGTACCACCTTCATCGCCGAGCCACTCCACCGGCGGCCACCATCCCCCGAGAACGCCTTCCTGGCCACTAACCTACTCGCCCTCTTCCTCCTCGAGCAGGCCTCCTCGCAAGCTTCACCGAGCACCAAGCCGCGGGTGCACCCCTCCACATGCCCCCGAAGCAGCAGACCGTCGGCCCTCCTCTCCAGCAGTGGCGGCGCCAAGAAATGAAGGCTGGGTATTCATCCAATTTTTTTTTGCGCTAAATATAGTATATGAACCAAACAACAGACCAGTAGCAATATATATGAACAAAACAACACTAGCATAACGGCAGTATCAATATTTCAATGTATCAGATCATAACGACATGAATACATAAGTACCTTTTGATTGATAAAGTGATGATATCCTTCTTACAATATAACTTTGCGGTCGCCTTTCTGGAAGAGATTGATGACATCTTCATCCTTCACTTGATTGAAAAAATCTCTCTCAACAAATGTAACCAAACAATTGTTCAAATATTCATCACCCATTTTGTTCCTTTGCTTATTCTTCAAATAGCTCATTGAAGAGAATACCCTTTCAACACTAGCAGTAGCTACTGGGAGAATCAATACCAACTTAAGAAGCTTGTAAACAATATGATATTGTTCATGCTTGTTTGTCTCAACAAGCATAACTGAAAGCTGGCACAGATTTTTCAGGTTTTGAAACCTTTCATCTCTACGCACATTAGTAACATACATGTTTAGTTGCCATGGAAGTCTTGCCAGTTCATCACTTGTAAAATCGGAGGCATAAAACTTTGTAGCAAGCCTAACCAACTTCTCTTGGTCATAAGCAGCAAATAGATGAAGTGGACAAAATGCTGCCATGCAAGAAAGTAGCTCCGTGTTTACCTCATCAAACCTGCCATTCAGCTCACTGATTTGCCTATCAATGACACCCACAAACATATCAACCTTGAAACGGTGGTAATTGATCACACCATTACATAAACCCCTTCTAGGCCGGCCAACGGGAAAGTAAGGACCCTCCATATCAACAACTTTGATCTTATGCTTTGTACAAAAAGATGTGACCTTTGTGAGAAAATCATCCCATCCAGCATCGGTCCTCAAAGCCTCCAAGTAATACTTTGTGTCACTAACAAGCTCAATAGCATGAACAATATCTTCGTCTTGCTTTTGCAAAGCTCTACACAACTCATCTGTGTATCCAAATATTTCTTGCATCAAGTGTGCCATGAAAACAAACTCAAATGATCGAAATATTGTCTCTATGGATAGAGCCGCTTGTGCCTCCGCACCATGGTACTCGTCTCCAATCTTGCGAAGGACTCGTCGTAGTGCACCATACATAGAGATGACACAGTTCATAGTTTTGAAGTGAGAGCTCCAACGTGTATCACATGGCCTTCCCAAACCCATTTCCTGATTCAGCCCACTCCCTGTTTCTACTTCTTCCAATTCCAGTGCATCAATGAGTTCTTCAGCCTGAGCTATCCGAAGCATTCTCATCTTTTTACAAGACATGCCAAGAGCATTTAACAAGTGTGCAAGCTGCTGAAAGAACCAAGTACAATCACCACTCTCCTTAGCAACAGCAACAAGAGTTAACTGTAATTGATGGGCAAAACAATGAACATAGTAGGCAGAAGGGGACTCATCCATAATCAGTTTTTTCAGGCCATTAACATTACCTCTCATATTACTAGCTCCATCATATCCTTGCCCACGAACCATTGCAAAGGTCAAATTATAGTCCATAAGCATTTTCTGAATTGCAGCTTTTAGTGTCAAAGAGGTGGTATCTTCAACATGAGCAAGACCAAGAAATCTTACATCCGCCCTTCCTTTCTTATCAACATAACGCAAGCAAACAGCCAATTGTTCATTCTGATACACATCACTAGACTCATCTGCAAGTATTGCAAAATGACCACCATCAAGTTCTTCAATGACTAGTTTAGTAGTCTCTTGTGCACAACATTTTATCACCTCTTGTTGTATATCATGGTGAGTCATCTTGCAGTTCCGTGGAGCATTCTTGAGAACAACCATGTCAACCTCTTCGAAATTTCCTGCTAGCCAATTTAGAAGCTCAAGGAAATTTCCTTTATTTAGCGAGTCTTCACTTTCATCATGCCCCCTAAATGCCAAGCCTTGGCGCAACAGAAATCTCACACACTTGAGTGTCCATGTCAAACGCTGTTTATAAAAAGCCATGTATTGTTTGGTGTTTGAAGCAATAGACTCCCTAATTGATGTTGTAGGTGTAGTGAACATATCATATTTTTCCTGAGCTGTACTCAAGCCACTTATGATCCTTAAAACAAGTAGGACAAAAGCGCCGGGGATGTCCACTAAAATCTCTAATCTCAAACTTATGATCCTTTGGTTGACAAGCTCCCAAGTCAATGTATCTCCTTCTAACTCTATCCTGGTCATTGACATGATACGAAGATATGGGAACTCGCTTGCCGGGATCACGTTCCAGAGCTGCCAAATCTACTTTGAAATTGGGGAATTGATTCATCATCTTCATCAACCGCTTCATCCTCTTCTACAATTGGTATCGGGGAGCCTCTCTCTCTCCCCGGTTGCGGAGCTTCATCATGTGTTTGCACTAGTGCTAGCTGCAAATTGCTCTCAACCTCAACGGAAAAAGGACTTGGTGTGGATGTAGAAGTTAATTTTCTTGACTTTGAAGATTTGTCCCACAATTCAAATAAGCTAACATCCTTCTTTTTCATCTACAACACAATCACATAAACAAAGTAAAAACAGTGGCAATGTGGCATGGACTGATGAACATTGGACAAACAAGCAATTCAATTTCAGTTTACAAGCAATCACTGACAAATCTTCAGATTTGGTTACAAAAGAGGGAAAGAATACCTTACAAAAGACCAGGGGCGGAGCCGCGGAGGTGAGCCGAAGGGCGCTGGGGCCTGGGGCGCTGCCAGCCTGCCACCACGCTGGGCGCCTACTTGGGCTCGGCCGCCAGCCGGGGTCCGGGAAGCAGCCAAGCAGGGGAGGCCGGAGGCAGACTGGCAGACCGGCACCTGGCGGAGCGAGAGCCGCGCCCGCGCCGCCGCGCCTCCGCGGAAGCCGGAGGACGGGAGGAGAGGGACGGCCGGAGCCCGGAGGGGAGGGGACCAGGCGAGGGGAAGGGCTGGCCTGGCCGCCGCAGCCGCAGTAGGCTGAATCGGGGGAGGAGCGAGCAGCTAGGTCGGGAGGAAGGGGATGAATCTGAATCGGGGGTGGGAGGGGATGTCAAAAAAAAGAATGGGGGGAGGGAGACGAGATGGAGCACTGCCTGGAGCTGCTCGCGTCGCGCGCGTAACCAGACGCGCCGGAGTCGCTCGTGTCTGGTCAGGTGCGTTGCTGCAGCCTAGAACTGCTCGTGAGCTGAAGACCGTATTTCATATGTATAGTAATTTTTTTTGTCACTAAAATCTTGGGTATTTCAGGGAAGTCCCAGGAATACCCCCAGCGCCGCCGATGCTCTCGAGCGAGCAGATCTGCATCCTCACCATCTTTTCCCTGGACATCCCTGCCTCCTGTAATTCAATTGACAGGTGAGATTTCGTTGCAATTTTTGTTCCTTTTTTTGTTCTGAATGTGCAGCTACGCAAAATTGATGCCTTCGTTTAACTCTATAGTCACATGGAGATTCAAGAGTCATAGCGATAACTTCTTTTTCTTCTTTGATGTATTGTGGAGCTTGGAATCTTTAGCAGCCTGCATGAGGAAAAATATTGAGATGTATTTACGACAAATATTTTAGGTAATCCCACTAAACTAAATATTCATAAGGCTTGTTGTTAATGTTTCATGGATATGCAACAGATTTGTTTTTTCAACTTATGATTAGATGTAGCAGTTCTACTGGTTTTATACTCCCTCACTGACTTACCGTGTATGTTTTACATGTCTGGGATGTCTCGCTGATCCTTTCTTGATAAACTCTAGATATTACTTGTGAAATATTTTCTGGCTCTTGTAGTTTTTTTACTTCTCTTGAGATCTGGTTGATGGTATTGGGTATTTTGTTCTTTGCGGCTGACATGAGATAAGCGTTGGATACAAATGCTTATGGGACTATTTTGAGAACATACAGAATCATGGGGAGAATTTCTGTTAATGTATGTGTTTGCATCCTGGCTAGCGTCAACATCTATCATCCCTCATGGAAACGAGTTCCTTTCTTTGTTCATGCAAACATATTGTATTAGGCTATTATGCGATATTGCACTCTGTGATCGGTGATGTTCTAGTGTGAGCCTAAGATAATGCCACCTTATTGTTTTGTTTATTTGGTGCGGGCCTGAGTCAATTGAATCAGTCCTATGTGGTTCATTATTTCCACCAGAGTTTCCGACAAAGGTAAGAGTGAAACATTGGGTAATTGCTGCGATACATTTTGATAAAATTGAGATGAAAGCTGTTGAACAGATTCTTCTGCAAAAGCAAAGGTTTGACCGTCTGTCCATAAATCATTTTTTTTATAATTTCTCTCCCTTCTCTTTTCTTTCCTTTTTTGAATGTTCTGATTTGTTGCATTTTGATCAACTTCAGACTGCAACAAGAAATGTTGAAGTACATGTCCCTTCGACAGACAAGCCAGGTTTGTGAATCTTGAGAGTGGAAAGCACCAGAGAGCTACTATTTGGTAAATACTTTGCCTTATTTATTCTTCTTGTATTTCAGGAAGATGCGGCTGATCTGCAAAAAAGAATCTTGGGATGTTTTCGGAGAATGTCCCGTTTGTTCAGTGACACGGTAAAGTCTGAGGAGTACTTGAACATGCTTCATCAGCTGAAAGATGAAAATATCTGGAAAATGTTGCTTGCATGGACTTACTATTATGTTGCTACTCAAGCACGAACTATTGTTGATCAAGCAAATCATCAATTTTTAAATGCTTTGATCTAATAACAGCGAAAAAACCATGAGCCAGACACGTTTGAAAGTTCTTTGCTTGTCTAAAACATAATTAGATTCTTTGCTTGATCTAATTGCTTTGAAGACTATTACTATTAGTATCCCTTCAGAGGAAAGGACTAGGTCCGTTATATTTGTGATTAACAAGTGCATACCTTAATTAGATTCGTTGACACCTGACTAAGTTGCTTAGCTGAGCTTTGGATTTCATTTTAATTTGAAATGAAAGAAATCTAATTATTTAGCCCAAAAAGAAAGAGACGCGCCGGCCCTCCCGCCCCACCAGACCACAACGCCGCCCCCAAATCACGCCCAATCCATCCATGCCCTCCACCACACCACTGCCGCCACCCCAAACATTCCCACCGCCGGCGCTCGTGGCCGCTTCGGACCACTGCCGGCCTAGCCCACACTACTGCAGCTCCTCCGCTGCCCACAAGTCGACGCCCCATCCACCCTCCACCGGACAGCAAACCGCCGCCCCCAACCATCCTGCCGCCGCCCGCCCCCAACCATCCCACCGCCGATGGCCGCCCTCCAACCTAATCTCTGCCGCCGTCGCGCCCCATCACGGTAGCCCCTCCACCATCCTCCAGAGCGGCGCTGCCGAGCACCCGTTTGACGGGGAGTACCACCTTCGTCGCCGAGCCACTCCACCGGCGGCCACCATCCCCCGAGAACGCCTTCCTGGCCACTAACCTACTCGCCCTCTTCCTCCTCGAGCAGGCCTCCTCGCAAGCTTCACCGAGCACCAAGCCGCGGGTGCACCCCTCCACATGCCCCCGAAGCAGCAGACCGTCGGCCCTCCTCTCCAGCGAGCAGATCTGCATCCTCACCATCTTTTCCCTGGACATCCCTGCCTCCTGTA
Source organism: Elymus sibiricus (assembly GCA_039707655.1). Lineage (NCBI taxonomy): Eukaryota > Viridiplantae > Streptophyta > Magnoliopsida > Poales > Poaceae > Elymus > Elymus sibiricus. Next base: position 431,325,325 of record CM077673.1, read on the forward strand.
ATTCAATTGACAGGTGAGATTTCGTTGCAATTTTTGTTCCTTTTTTTGTTCTGAATGTGCAGCTACGCAAAATTGATGCCTTCGTTTAACTCTATAGTCCCATGGAGATTCAAGAGTTATAGCGATAACTTCTTTTTCTTCTTTGATGTATTGTGGAGCTTGGAATCTTTAGCAGCCTGCATGAGGAAAAATATTGAGATGTATTTACGACAAAGATTTTAGGTAATCCCACTAAACTAAATATTCATAAGGCTTGTTGTTAATGTTTCATGGATATGCAACAGATTTGTTTTTTCAACTTATGATTAGATGTAGCAGTTCTACTGGTTTTATACTCCCTCACTGACTTACCGTGTATGTTTTACATGTCTGGGATGTCTCGCTGCTCCTTTCTTGATAAACTCTAGATATTACTTGTGCAATATTTTCTGGCTCTTGTAGTTTTTTACTTCTCTTGAGATCTGGTTGATGGTATTGGGTATTTTGTTCTTTGCGGCTGACATGAGATAAGCGTTGGATACAAATGCTTATGGGACTATTTTGAGAACATACAGAATCATGGGGAGAATTTCTGTTAATGTATGTGTTTGCATCCTGGCTAGCGTCAACATCTATCATCCCTCGTGGAAACGAGTTCCTTTCTTTGATCATGCAAACATATTGTATTAGGCTATTATGCGATGTTGCACTCTGTGATCGCTGATGTTCTAGTGTGAGCCTAAGATAATGCCACCTTATTGTTTTGTTTATTTGGTGCGGGCCTGAGTCAATTGAATCAGTCCTATGTGGTTCATTATTTCCACCAGAGTTTCCGACAAAGGTAAGAGTGAAACATTGGGTAATTGCTAGGATACATTTTGATAAAATTGAGATGAAAGCTGTTGAACAGATTCTTCTGCAAAAGCAAAGGTTTGACCGTCTGTCCATAAATCATTTTTTTTATAATTTCTCTCCCTTCTCTTTTCTTTCCTTTTTTGAATGTTCTGATTTGTTGCATTTTGATCAACTTCAGACTGCAACAAGAAATGTTGAAGTACATGTCCCTTCGACAGACAAGCCAGGTTTGTGAATCTTGAGAGTGGAAAGCACCAGAGAGCTACTATTTGGTAAATACTTTGCCTTATTTATTCTTCTTGTCTTTCAGGAAGATGCGGCTGATCTGCAAAAAAGAATCTTGGGATGTTTTCGGAGAATGTCCCGTTTGTTCAGTGACACGGTAAAGTCTGAGGAGTACTTGAACATGCTTCATCAGCTGAAAGATGAAAATATCTGGAAAATGTTGCTTGCATGGACTTACTATTATGTTGCTACTCAAGCACGAACTATTGTTGATCAAGCAAATCATCAATTTTTAAATGCTTTGATCTAATAACAGCGAAAAAACCATGAGCCAGACACGTTTGAAAGTTCTTTGCTTGTCTAAAACATAATTAGATTCTTTGCTTGATCTAATTGCTTTGAAGACTATTACTATTAGTAGCCCTTCAGAGGAAAGGACTAGGTCCGTTATATTTGTGATTAACAAGTGCATACCTTAATTAGATTCGTTGACACCTGACTAAGTTGCTTAGCTGAGCTTTGGATTTCATTTTAATTTGAAATGAAAGAAATCTAATTATTTAGCCCAAAAAGAAAGAGACGCGCCGGCCCTCCCGCCCCACCAGACCACAACGCCGCCCCCAAATCACGCCCAATCCATCCATGCCCTCCACCACACCACTGCCGCCACCCCAAACATTCCCACCGCCGGCGCTCGTGGCCGCTTCGGACCACTGCCGGCCTAGCCCCCACTACTGCAGCTCCTCCGCCGCCCACAAGTCGACGCCCCATCCACCCTCCACCGGACAGCAAGCCGCCGCCCCCAACCATCCTGCCGCCGCCCGCCCCCAACCATCCCACCGCCGATGGCCGCCCTCCAACCTAATCTCTGCCGCCGTCGCGCCCCATCACGGTAGCCCCTCCACCATCCTCCAGAGCGGCGCTGCCGAGCACCCGTTTGACGGGGAGTACCACCTTCGTCACCGAGCCACTCCACCGGCGGCCACCATCCCCCGAGAACGCCTTCCTGGCCACTAACCTACTCTCCCTCTTCCTCCTCGAGCAGGCCTCCTCGCAAGCTTCACCGAGCACCAAGCCGCGGGTGCACCCCTCCACATGCCCCCGAAGCAGCAGACCGTCGGCCCTCCTCTCCAGCGAGCAGATCTGCATCCTCACCATCTTTTCCCTGGACATCCCTGCCTCCTGTAATTCAATTGACAGGTGAGATTTCGTTGCAATTTTTGTTCCTTTTTTTGTTCTGAATGTGCAGCTACGCAAAATTGATGCCTTCGTTTAACTCTATAGTCCCATGGAGATTCAAGAGTCATAGCGATAACTTCTTTTTCTTCTGTGATGTATTGTGGAGCTTGGAATCTTTAGCAGCCTGCATGAGGAAAAATATTGAGATGTATTTACGACAAAGATTTTAGGTAATCCCACTAAACTAAATATTCATAAGGCTTGTTGTTAATGTTTCATGGATATGCAACAGATTTGTTTTTTCAACTTATGATTAGATGTAGCAGTTCTACTGGTTTTATACTCCCTCACTGACTTACCGTGTATGTTTTACATGTCTGGGATGTCTCGCTGATCCTTTCTTGATAAACTCTAGATATTACTTGTGCAATATTTTCTGGCTCTTGTAGTTTTTTACTTCTCTTGAGATCTGGTTGATGGTATTGGGTATTTTGTTCTTTGCGGCTGACATGAGATAAGCGTTGGATACAAATGCTTATGGGACTATTTTGAGAACATACAGAATCATGGGGAGAATTTCTGTTAATGTATGTGTTTGCATCCTGGCTAGCGTCAACATCTGAGTTCCTTTCTTTGTTCATGCAAACATATTGTATTAGGCTATTATGCGATATTGCACTCTGTGATCGGTGATGTTCTAGTGTGAGCCTAAGATAATGCCACCTTATTGTTTTGTTTATTTGGTGCGGGCCTGAGTCAATTGAATCAGTCCTATGTGGTTCATTATTTCCACCAGAGTTTCCGACAAAGGTAAGAGTGAAACATTGGGTAATTGCTGCGATACATTTTGATAAAATTGAGATGAAAGCTCTTGAACAGATTCTTCTGCAAAAGCAAAGGTTTGACCGTCTGTCCATAAATCATTTTTTTTATAATTTCTCTCCCTTCTCTTTTCTTTCCTTTTTTGAATGTTCTGATTTGTTGCATTTTGATCAACTTCAGACTGCAACAAGAAATGTTGAAGTACATGTCCCTTCGACAGACAAGCCAGGTTTGTGAATCTTGAGAGTGGAAAGCACCAGAGAGCTACTATTTGGTAAATACTTTGCCTTATTTATTCTTCTTGTATTTCAGGAAGATGCGGCTGATCTGCAAAAAAGAATCTTGGGATGTTTTCGGAGAATGTCCCGTTTGTTCAGTGACACGGTAAAGTCTGAGGAGTACTTGAACATGCTTCATCAGCTGAAAGATGAAAATATCTGGAAAATGTTGCTTGCATGGACTTGCTATTATGTTGCTACTCAAGCACGAACTATTGTTGATCAAGCAAATCATCAATTTTTAAATGCTTTGATCTAATAACAGCGAAAAAACCATGAGCCAGACACGTTTGAAAGTTCTTTGCTTGTCTAAAACATAATTAGATTCTTTGCTTGATCTAATTGCTTTGAAGACTATTACTATTAGTAGCCCTTCAGAGGAAAGGACTAGGTCAGTTATATTTGTGATTAACAAGTTCATACCTTAATTAGATTCGTTGACACCTGACTAAGTTGCTTAGCTGAGCTTTGGATTTTATTTTAATTTGAAATGAAAGAAATCTAATTATTTTAATTCTTTGTTTGTTTAGTTGACGCCCCAAAGTAGTACCATCTTTCTTTGTGTTTTGTGAAATAGGATATGTGGACAGAACAGGTGCTTCAAAGTTCCAGACAACATTCAGATTCTTGGAAATGTTCCCACACATTCTGTTTCCAATACATAGAACTTTAGAACCCAAGAATAAACTTTCTGGATGTCTCAGGTATGGAATTAGTAACTACTGCAAGCCTTGTCTACACTTCACAAGTTATATGGATCAAGGTAAGTTTTAGCAGAATAACATGTGAAATGTTAATTTTTAATGTGTTGAGAACTTAAATGTAGCATGTTTCTTCTTGACCAAAAGGTGCTTGATTTCTTTGTCTAATGTGGGTACTGTTTTTTTTTCTGAATCTTGGTCTAGCATATTAAAGGAGCCTTGATTGTTGACAATTCCACAATGTTATTGGATCTTTTATCATCATATATTAAAGAATTTTCCAGTCTGCTGCCAGATTGTTCACACAACATGTCGCAGCCCTTTTCTGCAAGTAATATGATAGCATGTCTTCTGATTAGTTTAACACATGGATTGCCAAAGCTTTTCATCTGCTATGTTGCCTGATATTTCCAAAAAATCCAAGAGCACCTGAACTGTACACATGTCCTTCCTTTTTTAATCTGTAGACGCTTGCTTTTAATGTTATTTTTTGAAGAGTGTAGGCGAGTATGTCACAAGGGTAATACTGTTCTGCCTCACACATGTTATTTTTATTCTTGGTAATTTACTATTTCTGAATTCAGTGTCACTAAAGTTCAGTATCGGGTTCAGGATTTAACATCGTCCACTATTATCTCTGTATACTTGTTGTCCTGTTCATTTCAGTACCACAGGATAGTCCAGTTATGGATCTGCCCTAGAATTTTTTCTTGTTTTGAAGTACACTAAAATCTTTATCCCTTTTTTCTATTTACCCCACTAGTAGAGAACAGGGCATCTGTCCCGGTTCCAGAGGGCCTTTAGTCCCGGTTCTGGAACCGGGACAAAACAATTGGGACAAATGCCGATCGCTTTTAGTCCCGGTTCGCTTACGAACCGGGACCAACGGTGCTCCACGTGGCCGCACGGCGGCGCCGAGGCAGGAGGACCTTTGGTCCCGGTTCGTAACAAGAACCGGGACTAAAGGGCGCTGGGGTTTTTTTTTGGAAAGGGCCGTGTTTCATTTTTTGTTTTCATTTTCTTTTATATTTATATTGTATTTTTACGCGGGTTTTTATTTTTGGAAAGGGCCAATCGCAACATCATATTTTCCTCTAATTCACATGATCACTTGCATCCATCCACCTTAATGAAATATATGTCATATAACTCATCATCATCTTACTCATCTAACAACTCATCATCATCTTAATCATACCAAGTTAAAATCTCATAAAACAGAAAACATCATAATAGTAATCATCCTAATCGATCATGCAAGTTAAAATAAACCAGAAAAACTTCTCTCTCATAGGACCTAGTCGTCCCTCCTAGGTAAAATGACATAAAACAGAATAACACCTATGTCTCCATGATGAAGCAAAGAGATCCAACGGTCTCCAACTTGTGGCTTGCGATCCTTCTTTATTTGTCCCCATGCTTCAATTTGGAGCCGTCTTGGTGGTTTGCGCTCAATCGAGTATGCAAAAGAGAACTCGGGCTGGAAGGGGCTTTTAATTGTCATATTACCTTCGAGTTGCATCAACGGAGGCATAACTTCAATTGGCAGTTTCTGTTGAAGAACATAATAGTAGCCTAGTTAGCAATGTAATCAATACCATTTACGCAATAGTAGTGTACTTAATTAGCAACTCTTACCAAGATATTTCGGCGAATGTCATCCGCCCTCAACCTATGCACTAGTGTCCTGTACAATGTATAATTTGGGCCAGTTCTCAAATTATACGGGAAGATCTCCCTACCAACTAGGACACCAGTAACAAAGTTGATAAGATCATCCTTCTCCTCCCAAGTTAGATGTGATCCATAAGTGTAGTGTGTCGTGTCGATTATGTTCTGTGTTTCACTCGAAGAAACGAAATAAGCTGTAAATTATAAATTAACAAATTTAGTATGGATAAACACCAAATATTTTTAAATATAGAATGCAAATTACTTGACAAATATGCATGGTTGACAAACTCACATGGAGGTAAAACAGGAAGCATATCGACATCCACCCAAATGTCGATGTTTCCTTCAATATGATCTTCAGAACGAAGATCGAAGGTTATTTCCATATCCTTCTGAAATCCATATGCCTTGCAAAGAGCTTCCCAATTTGAGCACCTTAATTCTGTGTTATCAGGTGCATTCATTACTTTCACCAGAAATGTGTGACCATGTTTAGTCCTCAGGTTGGCTGTCCTCGTCTCGAAACTCTTGTGATCTTCGAAACCGAGCCTCTCCAAGAAATACCGTCTTGCATGACAGGGGATAAACTAGTCGAATTGTATAAAACAGAAATTACGCGTTGAAGGAAAGAAACAGAAGTCATGCTTAATTACGAAAAAACAGTTGTCATCGTTGCGTACCGTAGAAATATCAAAGTCCTCGTAAAGCTTCATGGTGAAGAACCTGCCGTCTCGCAGCCCAGGCTGGTCGCAAAGACCCTTATCTTCACCGCAAAGTTCACACGCTTGGATCCTATCGTCGTCTGATGATGACGACATTTTCTGTGTTCATGATTCAAGAATTACGGCACGCTTGGATCCTAATGCGTGTGTGACTTTCGGTCCGTCGAGGCTTTCCTTAAATAACTCTCATATCTCATGGCGTGTTGGTGCGCACTCTCTCACACTGATATGGTGGTGTATATATGTTGGTGGACACTCTCTCACAGTAATAGTTCGACCATCGGTGATGGACGCCCCCCTCTTCTCTTCTTGCGCATTATACCGATGAATATATCGCAAAGAAGAGAAGAAGAGGAGGCGCCCCCCCCACGACAACAGTCGGGATTCCTTCATCAAGAACACACATGAAAGTCACACAAGGAGCAACGACAGACCGAAAGTCACACACGCATTATACCGATAATATATCACTAATACATTTATAATGAACTTGAATATAATATCACTAATACATCATCTCGAATAATCCAGTTAATGCATCATCAAATATTATCATATAAGATCACTAATACAGATCGAATACTATCGAATAATCTAAGTCACTAGCGGTTCCTGAGTCGCGGGTGGTGGACACCCAAAGATAAGGAACCATCACGGGATCATAACTCGGGTGAGATCCCTGAAGAATCTGCCAGGTATTGTTGAACCTGGCGTTCAACGCCGCCATGTAGCGACGGACGTGCTCATCCTCCTCCCTGACACGACGACGTACCACCTCCGCGGGGGCCCGCTCCATCTGCACCGAAAGTAGCCCACGTGACCGCCACCAAAGAAGCTCCGGGTCGACGACAAGACCAGGATTCCTCACCAAGCTCCGAGCCCGGGAAGGTAGCACCTCCCAGTGCCAGCCCGGCGGAGCCCATTCCCGGACATTGCGCCTCTCAAGCATGATGTCGCCGCCGACTCGACGACGACGAGGATGCGGGCCAGGCATCGTCGACGTCGAGACAAATTCCTATGAGAACATTTTCTTATCGTTTAATGTTTTGCTTTTTTAGAAATGAGGGATTGGCATCGTCGACGAAAACAAATTGTGGCTATAGCAAATATCATTTTATTTAACAACAATAAAACAACAATAATATTTTATTTAACAACAATAAAACAACTTAAAATGCCATCTTAATTTCCTATAGATGCGTTTTTAACAATGCCAACTTAATTTCCTATAGATGCGTTTTTAACAATGCCAACTTAAAATGTCCGGGCCGGCGACGGACGCGGGCGACGACGGTAACCGCGGGGGGGGGGGGGGGGGGAGGATAGCTAGGAGGAGGAGGGGAACGGCGGTGTGGCCGGCGGCTCACCTAGGAGGAGGAGGAGGCCGGAGCGGACTCGGGGAGGCGACGACGTCGGGGGCGGCGACGGGGACGGCGTCGGGGGCGGCGACGAGGAGCAAGCGGGCTCGGGGAGGCGACGGCGTTGGGGAGGTGACGGCGAGATCCGGCAGCCTGGCGGCGTCGAGGTGGTTTTCGGCGCCGTCGGGGGAGAGGGAAAGCAAATGGATTTGGAAACTTTTCCATGTCCCGCTTATATAGTGCAACCTTTAGTCCCGGTTGGTAGTACCAACCGGAACTAAAGGCGGCCCTTTAGTCCCGGTTAGAGCCACCAACCGGGACTAAAGGTAATTTTCGCCAGCCCAAAAGGGCGGGAAGCCCAGCCCTTTAGTCCCGGTTGGTGGCTCTAACCGGGACTAAAGGGGGGAATTAGTTCCGGTTGGAGCCACCAACCGAGACTAAAGGGTTGGTCCTGACTGTGGTGGGAGTTTAGTCGCACCTCGCCAAGCGAGAGGCGCTCGCACCTGTTTATAATGCCTAAATTCAAAGTTTTAGTAATTCAAAGTGCTATCAACGTGCTAATTACTAGCACTTTGAATTTAGATTGAATTTTCTCTATAAGCGCATCTATTTTCACTTTTGCTATATTTTATTTTATTTTTTTGCATATTAAAAGATCTTAACAAAAAATACTATATGAATATTCTTTTTGCTATTAAAGTTTTTAACAAAAATAACTTTGATAATTTTAGTTCCATAAATTTTATATAATATTAAGTTAAATAACTTTGATCGGACGAAAACACGTCTATTACAAAGAGATTCCAAATGTTTGAACATATTTTAACTCAAGACTTTTTCTGCATTCAATATGCACCATTCAAAGCCACACCAACACTTTTCAACCCTTTTCTGACTTCATTTGCTAGGTTTCATGCATTTCATGATTTATTTTGAGCTAAAATGACCCTGAATTGAAAAGCACTGCAAATGAACTCTGAAATGGTTGAAAGTTGGCATGGTATCATAATTTCACCCACATAGCATGTGCTAAAAAGTTGAGAGGGTTACCGGAAAAACTGGATGCACTTCGTGTACAAACTGGACAATCTCTTTCGAAGTATCAGGGTTTCGGACGAAAACACGTCTATTACAAAGGGATTCCAAATTTTTAAACATATTTTAACTCAAGACTTTTTCTGCATTCAATATGCACCATTCAAAGCCACATCATCACTTTTCAACCCTTTTCTGACTTCATTTGCTAGGTTTCATGCATTTCACGATTTATTTTGAGCTAAAATGACCCTGAATTGAAAAGCACTGCAAATGAACTCTGAAATGGTTGAAAGTTGGCATGGTATCATAATTTCAGCCACATAGCATGTGCTAAAAAGTTGAGAGGGTTACCGGAAAAACTGGATGCACTTCGTGTACAAACTGGACAATCTCTTTCGAAGTATCAGGGTTTCGGACGAAAACACGTCTATTACAAAAGGATTCCAAATGTTTGAACATATTTTAACTCAAGACTTTTTCTGCATTCAATATGCACCATTCAAAGCCACATAATCACTTTTCAACCCTTTTCTGACTTCATTTGCTAGGTTTCATGCATTTCACGATTTATTTTGAGCTAAAATGACCCTGAATTGAAAAGCACTGCAAATGAACTCTGAAATGGTTGAAAGTTGGCATGGTATCATAATTTCAGCCACATAGCATGTGTTAAAAAGTTGAGAGGGTTACCGGAAAAACTAGATGCACTTCGTGTATAAACTGGACAATCTCTTTAGAAGTATCAGGGTTTCGGACGAAAACACGTCTATTACAAAAGGATTCCAAATTTTTGAACATATTTTAACTCAAGACTTTTTCTGCATTCAATATGCACCATTCAAAGCCACATCATCACTTTTCAACCCTTTTCTGACTTCATTTGCTAGGTTTCATACATTTCATGATTTATTTTGAGCTAAAATGACCCTGAATTAAAAAGCACTGCAAATGAACTTTGAAATGGTTGAAAGTTGGCATGGTATCATAATTTCACCCACATAGCATGTGCTAAAAAGTTGAGAGATTTACCGGAAAAACTGGATGCACTTCATGTACAAACTGGACAATCTCTTTCGAAGTATCAGGGTTTCGGACGAAAACACGTCTATTACAAAGGGATTCCAAATTTTTGAACATATTTTAACTCAAGACTTTTTCTGCATTCAATATGCACCATTCAAAGCCACATCATCACTTTTCAACCCTTTTCTGACTACATTTGCTAGGTTTCATGCATTTCACGATTTATTTTGAGCTAAAATGACCCTGAATTGAAAAGCATTGCAAATGAACTCTGAAATTGTTGAAAGTTGGCATGGTATCATAATTTCACCCCCATAGCATGTGCTAAAAAGTTGAGAGGGTTACCGGAATAACTGGTTGCACTTCGTGTATAAACTAGACAATCTCTTTCGAAGAATCATGGTTTCGGACGAAAACACGTCTATTACAAAGCGATTCCAATTTTTTGAACATATTTTAACTCAAGACTTTTTGTGCATTCAATATGCACCATTCAAATCCACGTCATCACTTTTCAACCCTTTTCTGACTTCATTTGCTAGGTTTCATGCATTTCATGATTTATTTTGAGCTAAAATGACCCAGAATTGAAAAGCACTGCAAATGAACTCTGAAATGGTTGAAAGTTGGCATGGTATCATAATTTCACCCACATAGCATGTGCTAAAAAGTTGAGAGGTTTACCGGAATAACTGGTTGCACTTCGTGTACAAACTAGACAATCTCTTTCGAAGAATCATGGTTTCGGATGAAAACACGTCTATTACAAAGTGATTCCAATTTTTTGAACATATTTTAACTCAAGACTTTTTCTGCATTCAATATGCACCATTCAAAGCCACATCATCACTTTTCAACCCTTTTCTGACTTCATTTGCTAGGTTTCTTGCATTTCATGATTTATTTTGAGCTAAAATGACCCTGAATTGAAAAGCACTGCAAATGAACTCTGAAATGGTTGAAAGTTGGCATGGTATCATAATTTCACCCACATAACGTGTGCTAAAAAGTTGAGAGGGTTACCGGAAAAACTGGATGCACTTCGTGTACAAACTGGACAATCTCTTTCGAAGTATCAGGGTTTCGGACGAAAACACGTCTATTACAAAGGGATTCCAAATTTTTGAACATATTTTAACTCAAGACTTTTTTTGCATTCAATATGCACCATTCAAAGCCACATCATCACTTTTCAACCCTTTTCTGACTTCATTTGCTAGGTTTCATACATTTAATGATTTATTTTGAGCTAAAATGACCCAGAATTGAAAAGCACTGCAAATGAACTCTGAAATGGTTGAAAGTTGGCATGGTATCATAATTTCACCCACATAGAATGTGCTAAAAAGTTGAGAGGGTTATCGGAATAACTGGTTGCACTTCGTGTACAAACTAGACAATCTCTTTCGAAGAATCATGGTTTCGGACGAAAACACGTCTATTACAAAGTGATTCCAATTTTTTGAACATATTTTAACTCAAGACTTTTTCTGCATTCAATATGCACCATTCAAAGCCACATCATCACTTTTCAACCCTTTTCTGACTTCATTTGCTAGGTTTCTTGCATTTCATGATTTATTTTGAGCTAAAATGACCCTGAATTGAAAAGCACTGCAAATGAACTCTGAAATGGTTGAAAGTTGGCATGGTATCATAATTTCACCCACATAATGTGTGCTAAAAAGTTGAGAGAGTTACCGGAAAAACTGGATGCACTTCGTGTACAAACTGGACAATCTCTTTCGAAGTATCAGGGTTTCGGACGAAAACACGTCTATTACAAATGGATTCCAAATTTTTGAACATATTTTAACTCAAGACTTTTTCTGCATTCAATATGCACCATTCAAAGCCACATCATCACTTTTCAACCCTTTTCTGACTTCATTTGTTAGGTTTCATGCATTTCATGATTTATTTTGAGCTAAAATGACCCTGAATTGAAAAGCACTGCAAATGAACTATGAAATTCATTGAAGGTTGGCATGGTATCATAATTTCACCCACATAGCATGTGCTAAAAAGTTGAGAGGGTTACCGGAAAAACTGGATGCACTTCGTGTACAAACTGGACAATCTCTTTCAAAGTATCAGGGTTTCGGACGAAAACACGTCTATTACAAAGGCATTCCAATTTTTTGAACATATTTTAACTCAAGACTTTTTCTGCATTCAATATGCACCATTCAAAGCCACATCATCACATTTCAACCCTTTTCTGACTTCATTTGCTAGGTTTCATGCATTTCATGATTTATTTTGAGCTAAAATAACCCTGAATTGAAAAGCACTGCAAATGAACTCTGAAATGGTTGAAAGTTGGCATGGTATCATAATTTCACCCACATAGCATGTGCTAAAAAGTTGAGAGGGTTACCGGAAAAACTGGATGCACTTCGTGTACAAACTAGACAATCTCTTTCGAAGTATCAGGGTTTCGGACGAAAACACGTCTATTACAAAGGGATTCCAAATTTTTGAACATATTTTAACTCAAGACTTTTTCTGCATTCAATATGCACCATTCAAAGCCACATCATCACTTTTCAACCCTTTTCTGACTTCATTTGTTAGGTTTCATGCATTTCATGATTTATTTTGAGCTAAAATGACCCTGAATTGAAAAGCACTGCAAATGAACTATGAAATTCATTGAAGGTTGGCATGGTATCATAATTTCACCCACATAGCATGTGCTAAAAAGTTGAGAGGGTTACCGGAAAAACTGGATGCACTTCGTGTACAAACTGGACAATCTCTTTCAAAGTATCAGGGTTTCGGACGAAAACACGTCTATTACAAAGGCATTCCAATTTTTTGAACATATTTTAACTCAAGACTTTTTCTGCATTCAATATGCACCATTCAAAGCCACATCATCACTTTTCAACCATTTTCTGACTTCATTTGCTAGGTTTCATGCATTTCATGATTTATTTTGAGCTAAAATAACCCTGAATTGAAAAGCACTGCAAATGAACTCTGAAATGGTTAAAAGTTGGCATGGTATCATAATTTCACCTACATAGCATGTGCTAAAAAGTTGAGAGGGTTACCGGAAAAACTGGATGCACTTCGTGTACAAACTGGACAATCTCTTTCGAAGTATCAGGGTTTCGGACGAAAACACGTCTATTACAAAGGGATTCCAAATTTTTGAATATATTTTAACTCAAGACTTTTTCTGCATTCAATATGCACCATTCAAAGCCACATCATCACTTTTCAACCCTTTTGTGACTTCATTTGCTAGGTTTCATGCATTTTATGATTTATTTTGAGCTAAAATGACCCTGAATTGAAAAGCACTGCAAATGAACTCTGAAATGGTTGAAAGTTGGCATGGTATCATAATTTCACCCACGTCCATTGCCGGTTCATCTGCGTGCATTATATAATTAAATGTATCAAAAACCATTACAGAACATCATGAATAGAGAAGTGATCAAATGTTATTTCTGAAAAAGTAAATACATAAAGTTCATACATAGTTCTCATAGAACAACATACAACTCTCTAGAGCATCTAATTAAAACATAAATTGAAACTAACATACAACTATGTAAAACATTTAAATGCAACAACAAATGCCATCATAATCGCAACTAAGGTAACAATTGATCCAACAGCATAATGATACCAAGCCTCATTATCAATGGCATATTTTCTTATCTTTCTAATCTTCAAGCCCATTGCATCTATCTTGATCTTGTGGTCATCGACGACATCGGCAACATGCAACTCCAATTTCATCTTCTCCTCCTCAATTCTTTTCAATTTTTCTTTCAAATCCTCGTTTTTCTTTTTCAACTAAATTTAACCTCTCGACAAGAGGGCCGGTTGGAATTTCTGGTTCACATACCTCCTAGATAAACACATATATGTCACTAAATGAAACAAATAGTTATAAAAGATAATATACCACATCCGAATCATAGACCGGACGAGGGCCGACGTGGGCGGATACCATGACCATGGCACTATATAATAACAAACAATGATAAAAGTAAGAAATTTATACAAGTATCTATGTAAATCATACAAGGAAGATTTTTTTTTTAAAAAGAAGATAAGAACAAGAGGCTCACCACGGTGGTGCAGGCGACGAGATCGGTGCGGGCGATCGACGACGGTGAGGACGGGGACGGGACGTGACGGACCGCCAAACCTAGACAAATCTTGGGGAAAATGGAGCTTGGAGGTCGAGCTTGGAGAGGAGAAAGCTTAAGCGTGACTCGGGCATTTCATTAAACACCTCGTGTGCATAGGAGGTGAGAGCAGAGCAGCACAAACCTCACACACGCCGGCCGGCCAAAAAACAGAGTGAGCGGGCAGGGGCGAGCATATATATATAGGCATATCTATCGTCCCGGTTTGTTTCTAGAACCGGGACTAAAGGTACTGGGCCAGGAGCGAGGCCCTTTAGTCCCGGTTCGTGTCTGGAATCAGGACTAAAGGGGACACAAGAACCGGGACTGGTTCCTGACGAGCCTCGGCCGGCGCCCTGGCCGCTCGAACCGGGACGGATGCACCCATTAGTCCCGGTTCGTAACACGACCGGGACTAATGCAACATTCTGGCCCGTTTCAAAGCCCTGTTTTCTACTAGTGCCCTTCCCAACAGCTGCATGTTAAGTCATCAAGTTTCACTATTGTATCGGACTATTTTGCTATTGAAATAATGATTGTTTGATGCTTAATAATCCTTTCAAAGATGATTTACATTTGAAATGAAACAGTGTGTACACGTAATCTCTAATCAATCTCTTCAGTGTGTACATGTTAGATGCATCCAATTTTTCAAACCTGTGAATATTTTGACATCCAAATATGTTATCTGTATAGTATGGTTCTCTGACCTGCTTGTTCTCTTGTATTCTTGTCCTGTACATCTCTGATGATGTGACTGTTCGATTATTTTGGTAATTTGCTACTAAAATATTGATTCTTTGATGCTTGTTCGCTACCATACTTGGCTGTACATGAGCAATATTTGGGTTCCTCTATTCTAGATGGAGGCATAGGCGCATAGTTTTGTTTGTCAAATTCTGAAACGAGAGCTCCATTTTGAGTATCTTATCTATTGCAGGTTTCCCAAAGGTACACAAGTCGATGGAAGTTTGGAAGATTTTCAAGCTTTTGAAGATTTGGAAGACCTACAATTAAGTTGGTGGAGTGATTATGCTATGCTTTGTTAATCTGTTGGACCTGGATACTTGCTATGCTCATTTTTCTGGTTGTTAACAACTATATGCTCATTTTGGTTGTATGGCACACCCAGAAACATGTACTTCATCTGTGGCACTACTTCATTTTGGGTGTGTGGCACATTTTAAAACATATATGCACTGTACCTTTTGTGGCACAACCTCCTTATATACATATGGTCGTTTATATATATCGAATGAAGTTTACAAGTTTTGTATGAGGCCTAATGTTACCTTGATTGAAGTGTATGGATGAGACATGTTACTTTGATTGAAGTCTGTATAAATTGTCTGATGTCTTGATTGTTTGAACATACTGAATGGGTATACATAGGGATGCCTAGAACCATTTGGAGTGAAATCTACATAGTGGCAAAAATACTGCCGGGTAAACAAGCTTATGCATGCAGTATGACAGCCGGCAATTGAGGTTTCATGTGTCTAGACTAATCTGCCGGGAGAAAGTAGACTGCCGGCAAATAAATACACTAGGGCAGATGCACTGCCGGGAATATTGTATCTGCCGGGACAAGTAATCCCCGGCAGCCGTTCTCGTGGCGGTTCTATCTGCCGGGAGAAATACTGTCCCGGCAGATAGACTGCCATTTAAAGTGCTTTTTCCCGGCAGTTTACATGAAATTGCATTAGTGTTGTGGTGTAGTGCCTCCCGTGGCATCGTGTAAGCCCTAACCGGCCAGCATGGCCCACACAGGATGAAATCGATTAATTTTTGGCAGTGCTTCCCACTAGTGAGGTAATTGAGGTGGTCAAAGTACAGATCTAGGCATGTATGAGGTGGTTGCGGTGGCAGATCCTTTGTCCATGACCCATCCATCGTGATGAGGACCGAAGGTGCTGCGATAGTGGCTGGATGCGGGGACACAATGTCCTCAACCTCTTCAAACCATTTTTTCAATGGTGTGGGAGGGCCTTGGGTTCTTTCAATGCCATGGTTCATTAAGTGAGAATGTGCCAGGCGATAGAGACGTTGCTAACGATGATGGTTTCAGCAAGTATGTAGATTCTCCTAGTGAAAACCCATGACCTCGCCTCCGTCTAGATCAGGAATTTTCTAAATGCATGTGGTGTGATCTTATCGAAGTTGTGGTTTGAAGCTCGGCTTCGGTGATAAAAATCACAAGTTTGACCTTTGGTTGGACACGTCGAATATCAGCGCACATGCGGTGCCCTCTTTTCAAATGCTTTGTCTAGATGTATCATATTTTTCCTTGTTGGTTCACATGTCAAACCGGCGTACTGTGACCAACGTAATGGTTCATGGTAGGTTTGTTGAGTTGTGAGGTGGTATCATATTTTTAGTGCCAATTTGGTCGACATCGATACTTATCCTTTTTACGGAAATATGATTATATTTTACCAAATAACGGGCAGGTTGTTTACCAGCAAAGATAGAATAAATCAGGGGCATATTGTACCAAATAGATGGAGATTTAGAACAATAGTAAGATTTAGCTAGAAAATCCGCTACCTCATTAGCCTCCCTTTTGCATGAGTTGAACTTCGACATTTGGAAGCACTCCATGATCGTTACTACATTGTGACCATAGTACTTTTCTTTTTTTGGCGGGAAAACATCCGATCTATTCATTTTCAAACATGGTAGTACAACAAACACCAGAAATAATAAAAACTACATCTAGAATCATAGACCACCTAGCGAGGACTACAAGCACTGAAGCGAGCCGAAGGAACGCCGTCGTCATCGCCCCTCCCTCGTCGGAGCCGGGCAAAACTTGTTGTGGTAGACAGTCGGAAAGTGGTCGTGCTAAGACCCCATAAGACCAGCGCACCAGAACAGCAACCGCCGCCGATGAAGAGTAACATAGATCGAAAGAATCCAACTTGAAGACACACGAACGTAAACGAACGACGAACAGATCCGAGCAAATCCATCAAAGGCAGATCCGCCGGAGACACACCTCCACACGTCTACCGACGATGCTAGATGCATCATCGGAACGGGGGCTAGGCGGGGAGAACCTTATTCCATCTTCAAGGAGCCGCCGTCTTGCCTTCTTGAGCAGGACACAAACCCTAACAAAACTCGAAAACACATGTAAAAACGGAGCCCTCCCACCGGTAAAGACCGAGATCCACCGCGTAGTTTTCAGCGTCATTGACTGCATCTATGCCAAGCTGGCTATCAGACTACATCATCACCTTGTTGTACTCCACAAGATCAACCAGCATCAAACCATTGCGAATGGCAAATGCTTCAGTTGCTTCTGCATCCTGAACGTAAGGGAGTATATACCAAGTGCCAGCTGAGATAAACTGCCACCACTCATCGCGCATAACAGCTCCAGTAGCATAGGTCGGCGAGTCCACATGAAATGACGGCGTCCATGTTTATTTTAGCAAAATCGAGCACTGGTTTCTTCCATCTTTCCTCCTCCTTGCTTGGTGCAAGTTTCTTGTTCATTGCTCTAAAGAAAAAAAAATAAGCCGATTGGTCGGCATCGATATTCGTCTTTGTTCGATGTTGTTGAATAGTACTCTTTTTTGGAGTATAATAATACTGGAAAACGCTTGGGGCCGGGGCGCTGGCCGAATGCTCGGCCGGTCGCGTGCGAGCCTTACGATCGCTTTCGATCATGCGTCACGGGAGCGCTCTTTAAATCATTTTTTCCAGGTGCGTCATGTGAACACTCCTCGAATCTTTTTTTCACGTACGCCTTCTTCTTCTTCCCTACAACTCTGCAACTGCTCCTTTCCTCCCCTCTCCACCGCCACACGCAGCGTGCCGCCATGACTTGCCCTTGCTTGTAGGGCGAGCCACGGCGGGGGCGAAGAAGACGACAGGACAGAGAAGTCATAGCGGGGAGAGCTGCAAGAGGCCATGTGCGACGTTGGTGACCATCGGTGGCGCGCGATCAGCCATGGCGAGCGACCAACCATGGCGCGCGACAGTGGAGACAATGCTGGAACCATTCATTTTGAAAGCCGAGGGATGTTACATCCGGCGGTGAGGGATGTTACAGCCGACAATTTTTTGTTGGAACCAACCACATGATTTTGTCGCTGATTTTTTATTTGCTGCAACCAGTGTTTTGTTTTTGCTACTACCAGCGTTTTCATTTGCTACTACCGGCGACAACCTTTTGTTGCAACATAATTCGTGAAGATGATGCAACCTTGATGACAGGCGAAAACATTTTTTTGCTGCAAACCATGAAGTTTTTTGCTACCACCGGCTACAGGGTTTGTTACCACCGTACACGGCGCCCGGCGTGACGTTTATTTTGTTTTTGCTACAACCACGTCATTTTTTCCTGCAACCGGCAACTACGGAAGCTACATCCGATCAACATTTTTGCTACAATGGCGACGGCGGACGGCAGCGATAAGCTTTTTTTGTTGGAAGCGATAAACATTTTTGCTACAACCGGCATCGTTTTTTGCTGCAACCATTCCCGATATTTGCTGGAACCGGCTTCGAGATTTGCTGGAACCGGCGCAGTGTTTTGCTGGAAGTAGCACCCAAAAATGGTTCCATCAGAGTCGGTTTTGCTGGACCAGCAAAATTTGCTACATCCGGCATCGTTTTTTGCTACATCCCGGCATCGCTTTTTGCTGGAACCCGTGTCTATCTTTCATCCAGGAAGAAAATGCTTCAACCATTTGTGGAAAAGCTTCACCCGGCTAGAGAAAAAGCTTCAAAGTGGCATGAGAAAAAATCTTCCACCGCGGGAAAAAAGCTTCAATGGTGGAAAAAGCTTCAAGCGGCAGTGGAAAAGCTTTAACTGGCGGGAGGAAAAGGTTCAAGCGGCGACCGGTGGCGACGAGAACGACGACCGGGGCGAGGGCGACGAGCAACGGCGACGAGGACGACGACCGGCGACCGAGGGCGAGGGCGGCGACCGGTGGTGACGAGGACGGCGACCGGGGGCGAGGGCGGTGACCGGCGACCGAGGGCGAGGGCGGTGACCGGTGGTGACGAGGACAGCGACCAGGGGCGAGGACGGTGACCGGTGATCGTTGACGAGAGCGGCAACGAGGACGGCGACCGGGGTAGAGGACGGCGCTGCGGGGATGAAGGACGCCGTTGCCACTCGTGTGCGCGAGGAAGGAGGTGATAGAAGGGTGTGATCTAACGGCCCTAGGCAAAGGGATCTGACGCTGGGCAGGCGACCGGCAGAATTGTTCGGCCGGCGCACCGGCACAGATCATTGCCCAATTTGTTATCAATTGGTGCGGAACCCAAGGCGTTATTCCTTTTTGGAAAAGAAAAATATCACCTTGTATGCACCTATATATACATGATGCGGCCGTGTCCCTCCGTTTGACGGGGCTCCATCAACCAACTAGTACTAGCTATTACGTCACGTCAAAAAATTAAGAAAATAGTTATTACGTGCACGACCTTATCTGGCTAGCTCCTTTTTTTAGGGTATCTGGCTAGCTCCAATCTGGTAGTATTTTTTTTTTTTTTTGAAACTAATCTGGTAGTATTTGGCTAGCTAGCTTGCAAACAGTTTTTATCACGGAGATCAGATCGGTTGTTTCCAATTGTTTTGTATCTGGACTCCCAACAAATAGATATAGTAGAACACAAATTAAGCTCGCCGGTGCCGACCTATGCAAACGTCGATCGGTTTGTGGAAACAAGTCGCAAAAAAGAGGATCAACCGGAGATGGACGCCGACGTGGAGGGGCAGCAGGCAGTGGCGCCTCAACGAAACCGGTGGATCGACAAGATCAGGTGCCCCGGCCTGCGCGACACGCTCTACATCGCCATCTGGGTCATCATCTTCGTCTTGTGCCTGTTCCTCATCTGGCCGGTCCCGCATTACTACGTGGGAATCGGTTCGGTCTCCGGTGTCCCGGCCGCGGCGGCGGTCATCAACCCGGCCTTTAACCTCACGCTCGGCGTCATCTCGTGGAACTACATCGCGGGACCATGCGTCGACCGCGACATGTCCGTGGACGTGGCCTACCGTGGCGTCCCGCTCGCCGACGCCAGGGCATCGCGGCTCTGCATTGGCGCACGGAAGGTGGCGGAGCAGCCCGTCATCGCAAGGGGGGAGGGGGTGCGTGTGCCGGCAGGCGTGATGGAGGCCCTCGCCGAGGACACGAGGCGAGGGGAGCAGGTGTTCGATGTCACGCTACAGGCTCCATGGACTTTCGCCGGGAAGAAGCTGCTGTACCGGTGCCGTGTCGGGTCGGGCCCAGCGGCGCCGCCTGGTGCAGTGAACTTCACATGGTGTAGATTTCCCTTGTGTCTCTTTTGGGGGCCTTCACAATGCCCCAACCCATGCATGGATTGAGATTCTAAACATGTGTGTATGTGTTTGTGTCTGACTTCGTTCATTTTACTAGCTCACTGGGGTTTGATACCCGCTGAGTTCTGTAGTTCTTTGGGTAGTTCTCGTTGGTGTGATATTTGGCAGTCTTCTCCAGGATTTATGTTGGACAGTTGTTAGTATCATCAGGTTTTCGCTCCATAGTGGATGCTCCGTTTTAGGGTCACCTATAGTGGGTTTCCTGATGATGCTCCAACTGGCTCCTCCCTTTCGGTCCTTTTTTTTTTTGCTTTGTGTCAATCTGGTTCAGTAGTCGTTCCATCTATTAACAGACTTGGACCTGATGTACTTTTGTTAAGCAATTAATGGAAAGAGATGCGAGCCCGGTTGGGAAAAAAAAATCAACCGACCTCTCCACTATCCTGTTTTCAATATATATAAAAACTAGATTGTTCTTCCACATCGTGCAGATAATTAATTTGTAAATACTTTTTGCAGAGATATAAAAGAATGATTGATACCACATGCATGAATGATATCTCGGGTCTGATTTAGAAAACGGCCCGTGCGTCGCTCGGCCGGGTCGACACGGGCGGCGAAACAATTTGGCAGCTGGGGTAGGCACACATTGCGTCAATGTTCTTAACGACATTGATGGTCGGGGAGGTGATCCGACAAACATCATTCATCTTCACTGATTATGCCTTTCACATTTGCCTCACAACATATACTTTTGCAAGTCACGTTGATTTGGCGCGCAATTCATATAGCCTGTAATTTGTTTCCTCCATTTAGTATATCAGATTAGTCAGTAAGCTGTTTACTAGCATTCTACATAAGCTTAAGGGACATATCAAGTGGGAGTTTGTGTCTTACTTTGGGCAATTCAGAATTGCTGGAACAATCATGTTTTTAGTGGAACGACTGCCCCATTTGTTTTTGCAGAGGATCCATATGTTGTCATTAGTTACTTCAGTGTGTGGATGATCACAATTATATGGCCTTTAAATGCTTCATTGGGAGACGGTAGCACATTAAACGGTTAACACGTTTGCCTGATGAGCCAGGAATAGATTACATGCTTAAATCTGAGAGAATGTCGACTTAAATATTGCAAATCAGAGAAAACTGAACCGCATTGCGAACCTTCGGTCACTGGCCAGGGAGATACCTAACATGTGATTTTCTTAAATCTAAGTCGATGATGTTAGCTGTGTGATGTAATCAACATTTAAAGTTCTACAACTTTCAAAAAATTCAACTTTGCCTAGTTAAAAATAATACCTTGCTCAAAGACGAGCCCATCTGAGGCCTATTGTGCATATATGCACTAGTAGAAAATAGGGCTTTGGTCCAGCCCTGAAAAGCCCATTAATCCCGGTTCACTCACGAACCGGGACCAATGGGGGCATTGGTCCCGGTTCGTGAGGCCAGGGCGCCGGCCGGGCCTCGTGGGCCATTGGTCCCGGTTCGTGTCTGTTCCAGACACGAACCGGGACCAATGGGCGTCGCTCCTGGCCCACAACCATTGGTCCCGGTTTGTGGCTGGAACCGAGACCAAATGATGTCCTTTAGTCCCGGTTCTAGCCACAAACCGGGACCAATGGTCGGCCTATATATACCCCCTGCCCGCGAGGAGAGTAGTGCACTGCTCTGTTTTTTTGGCCGGCCGTGGGAGAGCTTCGTGGTGCTCTAGCTCACCTCCTATGCACATGAGGTGTTCGATGAAATGCCCGAGCCACACTTAAGCTTTCTCCTCTCGAAGCTCCTTGTCCAAGCTCCATTTTCCTCAAGATTTGTCTAGGTTTGGCGGTCCGTCCTGTCCCGTCCCCGTCCTCACCGTCGTCGATCGCCCGCGCCCATCTCGGCGCCGGCACCACCGTGGTTAGCCTCTTCTTCTTATCTTCTTTCTAAAAGAAAAAAATTCTTACTTGTATGATTTAGATAGATACTTGTGTAATTTTCTTACTTTTATTATTGTTTGTTATTATATAGTGCGATGGTTTTGGTATCCGCCTCCGTCGGCCCTCGTCCTGTCTATGATTCGGATGTGGTATATATTATCTTTTATAACTATTTGTTTTATTTAGTGTTTATGACAATTATGCCGACCAACGCGACATAGATTTTTTAATCTAGGAGGTATGTGAACCGGAAATTCCAACTGACATAGAAATTCTTGTCGAGAAGTTAAATTTGGTTGAAAAAGAAAACAATTACTTGAAAGAAAAATTACAAAGAGTTGAAGAGGAGAAGATGAAGTTGGAGTTGCATGTTGCCGATGTCGTCGACGATCACAAGATCAAGATGGATGCAATGCGCTTGAAGATTAGAAAGATTAGAAAATATGCCATTCATACTGAGGCTTGGTATCATTATGCCGTTGGATCAATTGGTACCTTAGTTGCGGTTATGATCGCATTTGTTATTGCATTTAAATTTATATAGTTTCAATGTATGTTTTAATTAGATGCTCTAGAGAGCTATATGTTGTTCAATAATGAGAACTATGTATGAACGTTATGTATTTATTTTGGTCACTACTGTACTTTGGCTTTGATGTGATGATGAATTTATATTAATTTGGTTTTTAATACACTTTATTATATAACGCACGCAGATGAATCGGCAATGGATGTACGGTGACCGACGCACCTCCGAGTATATTAAGGGCCTGCATAATTTTCTCGAAGCGGCTGAGGCAAACAAGCAGAATGGTTTTATGCATTGTCCATGTACTGTCTGTGAGAATACGAAGGCTTTCTCCAACTCTAAAACCCTTCACTTCCACCTGCTTGAGAAGGGTTTTATGCCACACTATAATGTTTGGACCAAGCACGGAGAAAGAGGGGTTATGATGAAAGACAACGAAGAAGAAGAGGATGATGACAACTACCCGCCCCCTGAATACGGTGATGCTGCAATGGGGGAAGCTGAAGATCAAGAGGAACCAGACGATGTGCCCGATGATGATCTTCGTCGGGTCATTGTTGATGCACAGAGAGAATGCGAAAGTGAAAGGGAGAAGTTGAAGTTCGATCGCATGTTAGAGGATCACAAAAAAGGGTTGTACCCAAATTACGAAGATGACAACAGAAAGCTCGGTACCACACTGGAATTGCTGCAATGGAAGGCAGAGAATGGTTTATCTGACAAGGGATTTAGTTCGCTACTGAAAATAATGAAGAAGAAGCTTCCAAAGGATAACGAATTGCCCGGCAGTACGTACGAAGCAAAGAAGGTTCAATGCCCTCTAGGATTGGAGGTGCAGAAAATACATGCATGCCCTAATGACTGCATCCTCTACCGCGGTGCGTACGAGGATTTGAACGCATGCCCGGTATGCGGTGCATTGCAGTATAAGATCAGAAGAGATGACCCTGATGATGTTGAGGGCCAGCGCACCGGGAAGAGGGTTCCTGCCAAGGTGATGTGGTATGCTCCTATAATACCACGGTTGAAACGTCTGTTCAGAAACAAAAAGCATGCCGAGTTGATGCAATGGCACATAAAAGACCGTAAGAACGACGGGAAGTTGAGAGCACCCGCTGACGGGTCGCAGTGGAGAAAGATCGAGAGAAAGTGGAGCGACTTTATTGGTGACCCGAGGAACGTATGGTTTGGTTTAAGTGCAGATGGCGTTAATCCTTTTGGGGAGCAGAGCAGCAAGCATAGCACATGGCCTGTGACTCTATGTATGTATAACCTTCCTGCTTGGTTGTGCATGAAGCGGAAGTTCATTATGATGCCAGTGCTCATCCAAGGCCCTAAGCAACCCGGCAATGACAATGATGTGTACCTAAGGCCATTAGTTGATGAACTTTTACAGCTATGGAATGGAAGAGGTGTACGTGTGTGGGATGAGAATGAACAGAAGGAATTTGACCTACATGCCTTGCTGTTTGTAACCATCAACGATTGGCCTTCTCTCAGTAACCTTTCAGGACAGACAAACAAGGGATACCACGCATGCACACACTGTTTAGATGACACCGACAGTATATATTTGGACAAATGCAGGAATAATGTGTACCTGGGGCATCGTCGATTTCTTCCGACCAACCATCAATGTCGAAAGAAAGGAAAGCATTTCAAAGGTGAGACAGATCACCGGAAGAAGCCCGCCCTCCGTACTGGTGATCATATACTTGATATGGTCAATGATTTACAAGTAATCTTTGGAAAGGGTCCTGGCGGACTATCTGTTCCGACTGACGATGCGGGACGCGCACCCATGTGGAAGAAGAAATCTATATTTTGGGACCTACCCTATTGGATAGACCTAGAGGTCCGCTCTGCAATCGACGTGATGCACGTGACGAAGAATCTTTGCGTGAACCTGCTAGGCTTCTTGGGAGTGTATGGGAAGACAAAAGATACACCGGAGGCACGGGAGGAACATCAACGTGTGCATGAAAAAGACGGCATGCATCCAAAGCAGTATGAAGGTCCTGCCAGCTATGCTCTTACCAAAGAAGAGAAGGAAATCTTCTTTGAATGCCTGCTCAGTATGAAGGTCCCGTATGGCTTCTCGTCGAATATAAAGGGAATAATAAATATGGCAGAGAAAAAGTTCCAGAACCTAAAGTCTCATGACTGCCACGTGATTATGACGCAACTGCTTCCGGTTGCATTGAGGGGGCTTCTACCGGAAAACGTTCGATTAGCCATTGTGAAGCTATGTGCATTCCTCAATGCAATCTCTCAGAAGGTGATCGATCCAGAAATCCTGCCAAGGTTAAGGAGTGATTTGGTGCAATGTCTTGTTAGTTTCGAGCTGGTGTTCCCACCATCCTTCTTTAATATCATGACGCACGACCTAGTTCATCTAGTCGACGAGATTGTCGTTCTGGGCCCTGTATTTCTACACAATATGTTCCCCTTTGAGAGGTTCATGGGAGTCTTAAAGAAATATGTTCGTAACCGCGCTAGGCCAGAAGCAAGCATCTCCATGGGCCATCAAATGGAGGATATCATTGGGTTTTGTGTTGACTTCATTCCTGACCTTAAGAAGATTGGTCTCCCTCAATCGCGGTATGAGGGGAGACTGACTGGAAAAGGCACGCTAGGAGCGGACTCAATAATATGTAGGGATAGGCATTCTTGATCTCAAGCACACTACACATTTCTACAGAATTCTACCTTGGTGACCCCGTATGTCGATGAACACAAGAATATTCTGCGCTCCAAACACCCGGAGCAGTGTGACGACTGGATTACATATGAACACATCAGGATTTTCGGCAGTTGGTTGCAAACACGTCTCATGGGTGACAACACTGTTTCTGATGAGCTGTATTCGTTGGCCAGGGGACCATCTTCGACTGTATTGACTTACAAAGGGTACGAGATAAATGGGAATACATTTTACACGATCGCCCAAGATCAGAAGAGCACCAACCAAAACAGCAGTGTCCGCTTTGATGCAGCAACCAATAGGGGAAAGGACACATATTATGGTTACATAGTGGACATATGGGAACTTGACTATGGACATGATTTCGAGGTCCCTTTGTTTCAGTGCAAATGGGTCAATCTATCAGGAGGCGGGGTACAGGAAGACCCACAGTACGGAATGACAACAGTGGATCTGAACAATCTTGGGTACATAGACGAACCATTCATCCTAGCCAATGATGTGCCGCAGGTTTTCTATGTGAAGGACATGTCTACCAAACCGAGAAAAAGAAAAGATAAGGAGGCGAATACATCATACGATGAGCCAAAGCGTCACATAGTTCTTTCAGGAAAAAGAGACATCGTGGGATTGGAGGGCAAGACAGACATGTCTGAAGATTATGAAAAGTTTCATGAAATTCCTCCCTTCAAAGTCAAGGCTGACCCAAGCACCCTGTTAAACGATGAAGATTATCCATGGTTACGACGCAATAAGCAAAGGACACAAGCGAAGAAAAAGTGAAGACTTTCTCTCCACAACTATATCATTGCAGTTACATGTGAAGAAATGAAATGCCTTTTGTAACAGATGAGTTTTCGTCCGAAACCCTGATACTTCGAAAGAGATTGTCCTTTTTGTACACGAAGTGCATCCAGTTTTTGCCGTAACCCTCTCAACTTTTTATAACATGCTATGTGGGTGAAATGAAGATACCATGCCAACTTTCAACCTTTTCAGAGTTCATTTGTAGTGCTTTTCAATTTCAGGGTCATTTAGCTTAAAAAAAATCAGTAAATGCATGAAAAATACCAGATGAAGTCAGAAAGGGTTGAAAATTGATGATGTGGCTTTGAATGGTTCATTTTGAACACACAAAAAGTCTAGAGTTCAAATAAGTTTAAAAAATGAAATCTATTTGTAACAGATGAGTTTTCGTCTGAAACCCTGATATACTTCGAAAGAGATTGTCCGTTTTGTACACGAAGTGCATCCAGTTTTTGCCGTAACCTTCTCAACTTTTTAGCACATGCTATGTGGGTGAAATGATGATACCATGCCAACTTTCAACCTTTTCAGAGTTCATTTGTAGTGCTTTTCAATTTCAGGGTCATTTAGCTTAAAAAAATCAGTAAATGCATGAAAAATACCAGATGAAGTCAGAAAGGGTTGAAAATTGATGATGTGGCTTTGAATGGTGCATTTTGAACACACAAAAAGTCTGGAGTTCAAATAAGTTCAAAAAAATGAAATCACTTTGTAACAGATGAGTTTTCGTCCGAAACCCTGATACTTCGAAAGAGATTGTCCATTTTGTACACGAAGTGCATCCAGTTTTTGCCGTAACCCTCTCAACTTTTTAGCACATGCTATTTGGGTAAAATGATGATACCATGCCAACTTTCAACCTTTTCAGAGTTCATTTGTAGTGCTTTTCAATTTCAGGGTCATTTAGCTCAAAGAATGAACTAATAGCAAAAAGAATGAACTAGAAAACTTTTATGAAACTCTAATAGCAAAAAGAATGAACTAAAAATAATCAATTAAAATATTCTGTTATGATCAACTAAAACAAAACTGTAATATTCTTCAATAGCAAAAAGAATCAACTAAAAAGCTTTTATAAAACTCTAATAGCAAAAGGAATCAACTAAAAAGCTTTTATAAACCTCTAGTATTTTTGAAACTAAAATTATATAAAATTTATGCAACTAAAATTATCAAAGTATTTTTTGTTCAAAACATTAATAGCAAAAAGAATTCTCTTAAAGAATTTTTTTGTTAGAAACTTTAATAGCAAACTAAAATAACCAAATCTGTTTTTGATTAAAACAGAAATTTCAAATAACCTAAAACTTACCAAATTAAATGAGAGAGAGGCGGTCCGCTCGCCCCGACCAACTATCGAGGCCACCCAAACCCTAGAAGAAAGAGCGTCGTTGTCGATCTACCCCCTCCCCGATAACTTCGACATGAGGGGGGACGTCGGACATGACATGAGGGGTGAGCGTCGTTGTCGTCTACCCCCTCCCCGATAACTTCAACATGAGGGGTGGCGTCGGACATGACATGAGGGGGGACGTCGGACGTCGGACATGAGGGGTGAGCGTCGTTGTCGTCTACCCCCTCCCCGATAACTTCGACATGAGGGGGGACGTCGGATATGTCATGTGGAATTTTTTTTTGTTCATATAGAAAACTCCGGTAACATAGATTTATCAAGAATGCCCCCATTATGGATGTGCACAAGTTGATCCAATTTTTTTTCTGATCTCATATATATATATATATATATATATATATATATATATATTCTTCTATATGTCACGTTGTCTGTCAAAGTATTGAAGAAATCCATGGCTTCATCATTAGCCGGAAGTAACATGCGTATGATGCTACGAAGCTCTTCAAAGTTGTTTTGGAACGGAGTTCCGGATAGAATAATTCGCTTTTTGGTACGAATTTCAGCAAAGGCCTTCCAAATAGCGATATTCGGAAGGCTCTTGCTGAACTTCGTACCAAAAAGCTAATTAATAATCCTATCTGGGACTCCGTTCCAAAACAATTTTGGAGAGCTTCGTACCATTATGCGCCTGTTACTTCCGTCTAATGATGAAGCCATGGTTTTCTTGAATCCTTTGACACTAGACAACGTGACATATAGAAGGGTACATGAGATCAGGAAAAATATGGACCATTTTCTGCACATTCAGAATGGCGCCATTTTGTTAATTAAATCCCTTAAAGGTTAAGAGAATCCCTTGTTTGACATTCATGAGAGAGGCGGTCCGGACGTCGGACATTCATGAGAGAGGCGGTCCGGACGTCGGACATTCATGTTTGTATATTAATTGCCATGTTGTAATATTTGCAGAAACTATGGATCCAAGAGACTTGGAACAAGAACAGTTGTTGGGGGACATAATCCACGGCGGATGTGATGTCTTGTCGTTTCTCAACGACACCGATGGTCTGGAAGGAGAGGATGACGGCTCCGGTGATCGAACAATGGAGGAGGAAGGACATGATCATGATGGCTCCGGTGACCGAATGCCGGAGGAAGAAGGAGACCATGATGACGGCTCCGGTGACCGAACGGAGGAGGGAGCTGTTGCAAAGTCCAGCGAGGTATAAATATTA
The DNA here is from genome assembly GCA_039707655.1 of Elymus sibiricus. Classification (NCBI taxonomy): domain Eukaryota; kingdom Viridiplantae; phylum Streptophyta; class Magnoliopsida; order Poales; family Poaceae; genus Elymus; species Elymus sibiricus. Next base: position 431,354,188 of record CM077673.1, read on the forward strand.
ATTAGGCCTGTGCTGACTAGCTATTGATGCATTAATTGTTTTGGTATGTACATATATTAACTCTTCTTTCTTCTATTATAGCCCTCCGGATCGAGCCAAACTTCGGTAACGAGACGAGGCCCGAAGAAGAGGTTGCGCAAGGATGAAAGGTTCACGATCACAGCACTCGCGGACGATGACCATCCGATTGAACCCAAGCGGACCAAGGATGCATTTTCTGCTCAGTGCGGAGCTATTGTTAGGGACAACATCCCGATCAGCATCAACAATGGAATAAGCCTAAGGACGACGCCCATGAAGGTGATTATGTCACCGATAGACAGAAAGATGATCTTTGGACTGCGTTGAAGGCAAATTTCACCCTACCGCCAGAGGAGGATCCGAACAAGCCAGTTATAGAGCCACTGGTCAAGGCATGTGCTCTTAAGAAGATGGTAGATCTATTCAGGTGGTGGAAGAATGAGTTGAAATCAAAGTTTGTCGACAAAGGGAAGACTCCAGAATTCACCGGCCGATTTGAGAAGATAAGAGATCACTGGCCCGCATTTGTGGCCTACAAGACATCGGGCAAGAGTAAGAAAATGTCAGAGACAAACAAGAACAACGCTGCAAAGAAGCAGTATCACCATCACACGGGGTCAGGTGGCTACCTCAAAGCCCGGCCGTTGTGGGACAAAGCTGAGAATGACCTGATTGCTAAAGGGGTCGTACCACAGACATTGAACTGGCCAGACCATTCAAGGACTTGGTTCTTCGGAGTTGGGGGAACTCTGGACCCTGAAACAGGGAAGTGCCGTTGGACGGACGAGCAACTTGCAATACCCTTCACGAAGCTTCAGGAGTATATCACCGCAGCGCAGGAAGGGACGTTCATTCCCGACAGAGAGAAGGACGAGCTGCCTGAGGCCCTAGGGAATGCTGAGCACCCTGGACGAACACGAGGCACACCAGGCTCCGTTCCGTGGAAGGTTGGGTTTCCCGACGCAGGCAGTTACAGAAGCCGAGAGAGAAAGAGGAAAGCGGAGCTGAGCAAAATTCAGAAGCTCAATGCAAGACTACAAAAGCTAGAGGAAGCTGAGAGCCAGCGAGCTGCCGGCCAACCATCTCAGCGGCACGAAGCTACCCCAGAAGCTACCCCGCCATCTCAGCGGAGAAGCAGCGTCGCTTCCACGGAGCCCGTTCAGCCCGACTTCACGTCTCCTAGCTACCCCGTGGATACTATCACGGAGGCTCAACATTGCGAGCTTATGACGAAATACCGGAACCTCACTTTCAAGGCGGCTGTCGGCTCTATTGCACCTCCTCAACCCAACGGAACTTTTCACTGCCGTCTGATTCCACATGGCTATGCTGTTGTGATGGTGGATGAAGTAATGGAGGGATTTGAGGAGCTCGAGCTTGACCACTCTACAGGTGAAGGGGAGAATCGGCTGGTTCGTGCCCTGAGGAGTACATGTCTATGGCAGAAGGAGTACATCAAGCTTCCAAACTGGACGCCTCCGCCTCCTCCTCCTCCTCCGGCGAGTCAGGGCACTCCGCCTCCTCCTCCTCCGACGAGTGATCAGGGCACCCCGCCTCCTCCTCCTCCTCCCCCTCCTCCTCCTCCTCCTCCGGCGAGTGATCAGGGAACCCCGCCTCCTCCTCCTCCTCCTCCTCCTCCTCCGGCGAGTGATTAGGGCACTCCGCCTCCTCCTTCGCCTACTCCGGCGCGTCGGAGCAGTCCGCCTCCTCCTCCGCCTCATCGGCAACGGCGGAAGACAGACGCCGCCGCTCCGGCTCCTCCGGCGCGTCGGAGCACTCCGCCTCCTTCTCCGCCTCGTAAGCAACGACGGAAGAGAGACGCCGCCGCTCCGGCGGCTAGCAGTACAAGCAGAGGCGGGAGGGAATACAGATACGGTCCATCTCTCAAGCCTCTGGAAAAGTTACCATATGAGAGGACCGAGTCTGAAAACAAGGAGATATGTCAGGCCCAATTGAGGGCCCATTTTGCAAAGAAAACTCCACCTCCGAAGGAGAAGCTAGATCCGGTGAAAGTGAAGCGCACTATCGATGCCCTGAAGCGACCACCACCGCCTCCGCCAGATTCCAACTTTGTCCGCTGTGTTAAAAAGACATATCAAGATGCACGGCAGTCGGGAAGTACTTCCAGTGATGCAAGGTTAGCAAAACGAAGAAGTGGGAAAAAATTCCCCAGCTCGGCGAACAGGTGAACCAATCGTGCCCCCCGCTCAAGGTGTCTAGCGATATCGTCGCTAATCATCCGGGATGGTGCCCGGTACCAATCCTGGTGATTACCTGAGCGATGATGTACAGTTTGAGCCGTTGGAGGTGGACGAATTCAGTTACCGGTACGGGCGTCCTCTCGTCAAACCCGATCATCCTCCTCTAACAACGATGATGCGAAGATTCCATGATTGGTACATGAAAACCTGCAGCGAGTCTGGTAGGGATACTTTGACGCTGAGAATTAAAGAGGAGCATGACCTCGTTGGAATGGATCAGTTGTCTGTTGAATTTGACGAGATATTCCAGTTATACAATCAAAAGGCCCTCGACAAAACAATCTTGACTTGCTACTGTCTGTAAGTACTACTTCTGTAATTAAGTCTCTCTCTATATATAGCTCAGCTCTTTCATTGCATGTATATATAATTATCCTCACTATATTATGCAGATTGAAGATCGTCGAATGCAGAAAAGCACAAATCTATGACATTGGGTTCATTAACCCAAATATCATACATGAGTTTACGGTTAAAAACAATGTCACACAAACCGAGGACAACTTGCTACAATCGTTGCTTAAAAATCAAAACTAAGAGACAATACTCTTTCCTTACAACTTCAAGTGAGTGTTACTGTCTTGTGCATATTCGGTTTCCCTTATTACTCGAGGTTATAGTAATGTAATTGATGAGTTATGCATGCGTGCGCAGGTTCCACTTTATTCTGCTAGAGATTAAGCTTGAGCGGGGAGTAGTAATCGTCTTAGACTCGAAACGAAAAGATCCCCAGGAATATGCGGACATGACTGAAATGCTGCAGAAGTAAGTTCAATCGATCATTATCGCATCATATCGGCAACTTTGTTCATTTCCTGATATCAAGTAATTATTTTCTTTGTCTGGCAGGGTTTGGAAAGAGTTCACCGCAATTGTTCCGGCACTGCCGAGGGAGCTGCGATTTACACACCCGAAAGTAAGTACTACTAGCTAGTTCCGCGCATCTCCCATTGATTCTAGTTTCATCAATACCATTTATCATGCTTGATTATCAGTTTGATTGAACTCTATTTCTCGTAAAGTGCTTGTGGCAGGAAACCGGGAATGATTTTTGTGGATACTACGCTTGCGAGTTCATCTACAACGCGACGACCCCTAAGCGGGGCTACTCTAAAAAACAATTTCAAGTGCGTAAGCAATAATATTCACAATTTTATTTTATTACCATGATTTGTGTTGAGTTTCATTCATATATATGTATTGACCCCCTTCTTCAAATTAGATGTGGCAGATGTGGGATGAACTCCTACCACATGATCGCATACGAGCAATTCAAGAGGAATTGGCGGGATTCTTTCTTGACCACATCATAAATAAAGCCGGAGAATACCATCTGGAATTTGACATTAGATGTTAGGGATTGTAAGAGATCTTATATTGTATATATGTAGCTAGTGGCGTCGGATAGATATACAAAAACTTGTTGTTCGACCAATCTCTCGGAGAAAGAGAGGTCGATCACTTCTCTCTGTATATGTTCATGACGATCTTGTGTACTTAATGGTTCCTTCATTTGCTTACTAGCTAGCGTGTCGAGTTCTCTCTATAGTAGCTACCGTCGACCAAGCACTGAGAAAGAGAGGACACTTCTCTCTATTAGCTAGCTAACACAATATGAAATCCCTAAATTAACCCTCCAAAACCCCCTAAAGCCCCCCTTTCAAAAAAAAAAACCCCAGCTCCTGCCAGATGCTGACGCGTGGATGCCTTTTGGTCCCGGTTGGTGTTACCAACCGGGACTAAAGGTCCTCCTGCCTGGGCTCCCCGCAGCGGCCACGTGGAGGGCCTTTGGTCCCGGTTCGTAAGCAAACCGGGACTAAAGGTTTTGGGTTTTAGTCCCGACCCTTTAGTCCCGGTTCCAGAACCGGGACAAATGGGCCTCTGGAACCGGGACAAATGGCCCTTTTTCTACTAGTGATGTGTACCGTCAAGCACACGTATAAAAAGTTAATGAGATGTAGCACTATACATATATTAATTTGTAAATACATTTGCAGAGATACAAAAGAATGATCAATACCACATGCGTGAATAAACCTACACATACAATAACTAGTTTGCAGACCAGAGCTAAAAAACTACAATAGTTCAGCATAGTCTAGGTGGCCCATATGCCGACTCACATGCAAGTAGTTTACATCCAAGAAGTTAAGTAAACTGCCTGGGCAATGCAATATATGTAGTTCTTGCTATAAGCAAATGATGACTCTCCAATTTAAGCCAAAGAGAGAATGCTAACACAACATTTTTCCTTCAATTTAAGTTGATGATGCTAACCACGTGATATAATGTTGGTTCCTTCCATCCTTGCAATAGGAACTTAACACAGGGACTTCAGATGACTCGAGTCTAATAAATCTGACTTAAAATTTGCAAATCATAAAGAAAAGTGAAAGGCGTGGCAAACTTCAGGTCACCAAACCAGAGAGATACCCAACATATGATTTCTTTAAATCCAAGTCGATGATGTTAGCCGTGTGATCTAATTAATCAACTTCAAAGTTTTACAACTTTCATCAAATTCAGCTTTGCCTAATTAAGAAAAACAACCCTTTTGCGGAAAGACGAGCATCATCTCAGGTAACACCCACTGTGCATATATGTGTACTGTCAACCACGTGTACAAATTAAGTCAACGAGAAGTAACATCATATGTAACAAACACGATGATTAGCAGAGATAAAGAAAGCAATACCATATGTTATGAGTATATGTATGACAAATAGTTTTTTTAGAAGCACATCACAAATGCAGACGATCATATACACAAAGCATACCAGAGCTAAACCATAATAGTTCTTCATCATAGCATAGTAGGTGGCTCACATGCCCATGCATATACAAGTACATGGTCGATCACGGTAGGAGTGTGGAGAGAAGGAAGAGCTCTGTGACATTGTCATCACCCATCAGAAACTCTAATAGTAAATATTTTTTTTTAAATAAAACAATCATAACTGTTGTGTCAACAATACTTATGCGTATTGGGTGACAATCTCCGCTATTCTACGAATAAAACAATCTGGTCGATATTATTACCATAAAAAAGTTCAGATATAGTCAAACACCAATCACAAGAAACCACTAAAACTACGATGAACATGAAACAAAATTACGACAATATATATTTATAACCAAGTTTAATCTAACTCAAGTAAATTTGTAGTAGATCCTGATGGCTGATCTTGACTGTCTACACGAGGCCAGGCGTCCTTCACCCTAAATTACATAATAATTTATTGACCAGACACATGTTTTGCATGCGACATCATGAGGCTCCTTTTCCGGTCCTCGTCAGGGCACACAAGTGAGCCCCATGGCATGTAGTCTCCAACGCGGCGGCAGTGTCCCCGTCAACCCGCCTGTCCCCGGAAGACACTACCGTCGGGTTGTCGAAGTCGTCGTCGGACCGTCTAAGCACGACGTCGAATGCATGCACCCCATTCCGCACGTCTGCCATTAGGTTGTCTATCATGTACCCAGGCAGGTGCACGCCAGTGCCCCTTGCGATGAAGGGCACCACCCTTGACTTGCCTGGCTTGATACAAAGTTGCTCTGATGTAGCAGGGCTAGCGGCGAGCATCACACAACGGTAGGACACCTCCACGTATGTGCCCCGGCCTTAGCACTTGCAAGTTTCCCGAGGCTCGGTGAGGTGATGCGGAGCGTGAGATTGAACTCCGGGTTTATGGTGAGGTCTGGGTGAGGACGTCGAGGTCGAACGCGGAGTCGATGGCGACATAATAGAGTGGGGCGCGGTATATGAAATATTCCAAGCCGGTGGTCAGTAGAATCACAGCGGCGATGACCGATACTATGCAAAAGATGATGAATAGACTGTCGCAGCAGTTGGGAACACCGTCTATGTGGTACGCCAAATATTCCATGGATGTTTTGTGGTTTGACCGATTGATCGATCGGTGTGTTTGGCAGTTTTTCCTTGGGGCTGGTTTTAAGTACATAGCTGCCATCTTGTTACCGGAAAGAAAGTTAATTGATCAGCTAATTTCCGTTCAGAGACGTACGTATATACGAGTCCTAATTAGTACGGTCACCGGCATAATTTCGTACGTTTGTTTTCCTGAAAATTATTGATCCGGCATGCGATCTATCAACCGACCTCTTGATTTTTATTTAGAAGATGTTTTTTTGAAAACATAAACATTTATTCATTAGAAATAACCTTTACATTGTTTATGAGGAGGGATACAATTTCACACACAGCCTCCTCAAACCAACCAGAAGTTGGAAATTCTCTAGTTAACCTAGCAAGTTCATGAGAACCTTATTTGATTCTCTATAACAATGTTCAAACCTAAAGATAGTAAAATCACAAGCAATATGATAACAATCACTACCGCTCCTGCTGAGTGTCCTCCATTCCTCATAGTGTCTATAACCTCATACTGCCGCTACCGCTCCTGCTGAGTGTCCTCCATTCCTCATAGTGTCTATAACCTCATACTGCCGCTACCGCTCCTGCCGAGTGTCCTCCATTCCTCATAGTGTCTATAACCTCATACTGCCGCTACCGCTCCTGCTGAGTGTCCTCCATTCCTCATAGTGTCTATAACCTCATACTGCCGCTACCGCTCCTGCTGAGTGTCCTCCATTCCTCATAGTGTCTATAACCTCATACTGCCGCTACCGCTCCTGCTGAGTGTCCTCCATTCCTGGCCCGTATGTAGATGTGTCTTATGCAGCACCCAGCTTGTTGCAAGCATGGTCGATACATAGGGGCTATGTGCTGGGCTGCGGAAGGCAGTGGAGCAGCGCGTCATGGCAATAGCCACTTGGGTTATAGGGAATGTCTTACGCAACCTCGTGGATGATATATGAGGAAAGGGGTGGCCGCATCCGACATCACTGCTGCCAATGTCAGTAGTGCGATCACTAAGATGTTTGCATCGCAAACCCGAGCACGCTCGGCAAACTCTCTGATTGCCCTTGCCAACATGCAGAAGGGCTCCCTGGTGCATTGGAGTACCTCTCCAGGATCAAAGCGCCGACTGACGAGATGGCCAGAACCAGCAAGCCACTCAAAAACCCGCTGGTCTGATACATACTGGCCGGCCTTGACTTCGACTACAACCCACTGGTCTCGGTGGTCGTTGCTTGCGTAGAGACCATGCCCCTCACCAAGCTGTACGAAAAATTGATCTCCTTTGACGCTCGCGTCAACCCTATTCCCAAAGAAATTCGGTAGCCCATATGCCGACTCTCACACAAGAAGAGGGTTAACTGCGATAGGAGAATGGAGAGAAGGAAGAGGTGTGTGATGTTGTCGCCACCCATCACAAACTCTAATGGTAAAGATAAAGATTCTTAATACAATCAACTCAACCGTAACAGCAGCGGTGCGAGGGCTATATGAAGGTGCGAGGGTCTCCTCTGGTGGAAGTTCACGTGGTTTTCTAACCACCAAATTATATGAAGAAGCCTTCTCCCCATAAATGTGAGGGGATTGGAGGCAATTATACGCGACCTATAAAAAAAAATCCTGATTCACAAACTCTAATGGTAAATCTAAAGATTCTTAATACAATCAGCTCAACCGTAACAGTTGTGCCCATAGTACTCATGCGATAGGCGTAGCAATCCCGCTAATCTATGAATAAAACAATTTATTCTACATTGGCCTAACGAGTTCAGGTAGAGTTCAAACCACTCTGACAGCAAACGGCTAAAACTAAGATGAACAAAACCCAAAATTATGACAATGTATTGATGGCCGATCTTGAGCGAAGTAATCTTGACCGTCCATAGAACTTCGCTTGAGGCTGGGGCATCCTTCACCTTAAATTAAATTACATAATAATTGATTGACCAGATACGTGTTTTGTCCGCGACTTGAGAAGGCTAGCTTCTTCTTGGGTCCTGGTCAGGGCACAAGTGCACCCTCCGGCATCTAGTCTCCAACGCGGCGGCAGTGTCCCCGCCGACCCGCCTGCCCCCGCAAGACTCCACCCTTAGGTTGTCGAATCTGTCGTCGGACCGTCTAAGCACGACGTCAAACGCGTCCACCCCGTTCCGCACATCCGCCATGAGGTTGTCCATGATGTACCCAGGCAGGCGCACCCCAGGGCCCCGTGCGACGAAGTGCGTCTCCTTTGCCTTGGGTGGCTTGGCACAGAGCTGCTCCGATGTCGCGGGGCTAGCGGCGAGCATGACACAGCGGTAGGACACCTCCACGTATGTGCCGGCCTCCACGCATACGTCCTGTTGGTTCTGCGAGGCGATGCGGAGGGTGAGATTGAACTCTGGGTCTAGAGTGAGGTCTGGGGCGAGGACGTCGAGGCCCGAGGCAGATTCGATGGCCACGGAATAGAGTGGGTCGTAGTGTTCATGGGACGACAAATAGGCTAGGCCGGTGCCGACTACAGCGGCAGCAGTGATGACGAATATTATGCAGCAGATGATGGATAGAACATCGTCGCAGTTCGGAGGAACGGCGTCGTGGTTGCCGGCGGCCGCCATGGACCTTTTTGTTGTTGATTGGCCGATTAATGGATCGTTCTGTTTTGGCAGTTTGGATTTTTTGGGGCTGGTTTATATAGCTAAGTAGTAGATAACACTAGCAGGCGTGTGTGTTACCGGGAAGGAGTTAAGGGGGCAGTTGTATACGTTTGTTTTTCTCTACTACTATTAAAAAAGCAAACATAAACTTTCTTACTTCCACCAAACTTTTGTGTATACAGATTAACCAGCACCGCAGGATCTTTTCCATTCACCGACATCCGACAATCCAAATTGCTTTAATGGTCTGCCATCTAATTTAACGGTTCCGATCTAATTGTTCTGCGAGCAGACTGTGTTCTGCCATATCTTTCCCCGCTCCGCGTCCCCAAAAATCCTGATTTCCCGGATCAATTTCCACCCAAATCGCTTTGATGAGTTTGTTATTAATCCCGCTAATTCCTCTCCTCCTCTGCGATTTGTCGTCCTTGCATCGCGGCGCTCCTTCCTCCCAATCATCCCCTTGCACTGCCCCACCTGAACCAGCCAAGCCATCCATGGCTGCCGTCGGCCCGCCGCCTCCCAATCCCTCCACCTCCGCCTCTGCCCTCCTCCCCAAGCCCACCGCAGGTCTCCTCGCCATGCACCATTCCTCCTATTCCCTTCTACCGCTCCTTGACCGCTCCCGGCTACCGCTCTCTTCTCGGCGCGTCTTCGCCCTCTGCTCCGGCACCTTCCGCCGCACCCTCCTCCGACGTCGCCGCCGCCACCACCCGCCCGATCACCAGTCTCCACCGTCATTCATTTTCTTCTCCAGCCGGCAGATCGGAGCCGCCATGCCCCCAGCATATTCCTCCCGCCGCCTGGAGCGGGCAGGTCGGAGCACCGGGCTTCGCCACGGATGCTGCCCCGCCACCTTGAACAACGGACGATGCCCCACGGACACTACTCCGCCGCCCCGAGCACCGGACGACGCACCACTTCCCCGAGCTCCGGACGCCGCTGCGACACATCGGAAACCAAATCGTGGGCCACCCGGAGAGCCTCGCACTGACGCCAAGGTACCGCCCTTCGCTTCTCTCGCCCTGCACTCCCCGTCTTGCATTCTATGCGTGCGTGCGTTTCTGTGCTTGATGTGTGTGCTATGCGTCCGTCGGTGTGTTGCTGCGTGTGTTTGCATGCTCTGGACAGTTAGCTGGTATGCGTTGCTGCTGCTTGTGTTCTCTGTGTGCGTCCTCTAGATAGTGAGCATATCGTGTGTGCGTGCGTGCTCTGTTTATGGATGTTGCTTCATGTCGCTTGTAACTGCTCTTTGGATCTAACTAGATACTTTGGCACTGGAAATTGCTTGCTGTCACTTGTACCTGCTGATTGCTACTGCTGCTGACTTGTGCTACTGCCGCTGCTGTATAGACGTGTGTTAGTGTTGGCTTTTCCCAAGGATCGAACACACGATCACGCTGCAGCTCGACTAGTCGTGTACGTGCATATTGTTGGCTTTTCCCAAGGATTGAACACACGATCACGCTGCAGCTCGACTAGTCGTGTACGCGCAACTCAGCTCGACGTATACAAACTAGCTGTAGCACTCGATATCTCGCCGGAGCTCACGCAAACACCGGGACCAGAATACACGCACGCGAACGCAGCAACACGAAGATAGCCAGAGGCACGTGTCGGGCCTCGTAAAAATCTCTTTATTGCTTTTCGCTTTTCTGCTATTTTTCAACGACGCACGCTGATGCATATATATAGGTGCAGCAGCCGACTCCAAACAACCGACCACGACTCCTATTTCCTAATTGCTTTTAGTCTTTGACTCGTACACGGCATGCAAGCCGCCGGGTGCAAAGTACTGCTAGGTTCCACCTGACTAGGACACGGACTATTACATGGAAAACAAACCGGCTTATACTAAGCTTTCCAATTTCTACTCTTAACACGTTTGGATTACTAATATTCACCCCCTAATCCAAACTTTCGACTTGTTGACTTGAAACCAACATATCACCTGGATTACCGGTTCACGCTGTCACATCTTAGCGTGCTACATGCAGACTAAACACATAGCCTCTCATGCAGGAACTCAACTTGACTGGTGCGCATCCATCTTAACGCTGGCCTTTGTCTTCTCGTTGAGACATGCAGATAACCACCCACCATCTTGGCTCCGCGCACGTCTTCACCCCTTGGAGATACACCTTCATTGAAGCACCTCGACCGTGACGTCTCATGTCTTCGCGCCTTGAAGATGCATCTCATTGGAGTTCCTCGACCATGATAAACGTCTCGTAGACCAGCACCTGGACCCAATTCCACACCTTTTCTTGTTGTCGGTGACGCACCTTACCGAACAACACTTCGCGTCTGGCGGCAACACAACTCGTCATGTACGCGCAACACATCTTTCCGTACATGAACTCGCAAGAACTTGTTACCTTTGCCCTAGATCGAGCGCACGATCTCGAGGCAATCCGACTGGTCCAGCGGCAACACAACTCGCCATATACGCGCAACTCAACTTCACCGTATATGAACTCGCTGGAACTCCTTGATCACAGACAGAAACACAGGGCACAATTTTCCCTTTTCCATCCACATTCGCTCACAATTCTTCTCTGCCAGTGACGCATCTCAACTACAGCAGAAGACTCACACCCCCGAGCTCTTGGACGCATCTTGCAAGAACTCATGTGCACATCTTGACGACGACTCGCAACTTCGCCATCACTACCTTGCAGCCTCCACCGATGATCTTGATGAACTACTCGGTGCCAACTCAACACCTTCATAACCATCAACGATCACCGGTGCCTTGTCGAAGATAGCCCGTCGCCCTCCTCCAGGTCGTTCAGCGGAACGACAAACACTCGTCGCCTTGCTTCGAACAGCACCCTCACCACCTTCGTCATCGCTCCGCCGAACAACTACCACTCGATCCTCCGCGTCTCCGCTTGAACGACGATTGCTCGGGCCTCCTCGTCGCTGCACCACCCAGCGACTTTATCGCCCGCTCCTTCTCATCGTTGCACCGCCCAACGACTATATCGCCCGCCCCGAGGCACTAGTCGGGTCGCCTCCCCGGGGCAAGCGCAGCATCACCTCGACCTTGCTCTAGATACCAATTGTTGGCTTTTCCCAAGGATCGGACACACGATCACGCTGCAGCTCGACTAGTCGTGTACGCGCAACTCAGCTCGACGTATACAAACTAGCTGTAGCACTCGATATCTCGCCGGAGCTCACGCAAACACCGGGACCAGAACACACGCACGCAAACGCAGCAACACGAAGATAGCCAGAGGCACGTGTCGGGCCTTGTAAAAATCTCTTTATTGCTTTTCGCTTTTCTGGTATTTTTCAACGACGCACGCTGATGCATATATATAGGTGCAGCAGCCGACTCCAAACAACCGACCACGACTCCTATTTCCTAATTGCTTTTAGTCTTTGACTCGTACACGGCATGCAAGCCGCCGGGTGCAAAGTACTGCTAGGTTCCACCTGACTAGGACACGGACTATTACATGGAAAACAAACCGGCTTATACTAAGCTTTCCAATTTCTACTCTTAACACGTTTGGATTACTAATAGTTAGCATGTATGCAGATGTGTGAATGTGTTACAAATCAGGTCATAAAGCTCACTGTATATATGTATATATGTGTTAATTACCAATCACTCGCAAAGAAAATCAGGTTGTAATCTACTTTCAGAACCACCTCACTTATTCAAAACCTATAACAGGTAAGGCGTTTTTGTTATCCGGGAGTCCAAATCTATGCAATGAAGAAGAATAATGCATTTTTGCGGGCATCTCATGTCACTGTACTATACTACTATGCATTTTATTGGTGTTTATTTTAACTCAGTTCAATTCATTGATACTTGTTACAGAGAACTATACTTAGCTTCTTGCCAATGTACACAAGTGAAAGCTTTATTTGGTGAATATAAAATATGCATTTCATTATGATTGGTCTTTTCTACGCAGACTCCCAAGAAGTGAAAACAGAAGTTCACTATATTTCTTACTATTCAGTTTTACTTGATGCTTTTGATGCCTCTGATTCTACTAAACTGCAAAACGGCACAATGTTGCAAGGCAGAGCACATTGTATATTTTTTTATCCATAATCATTATTTAGTGATATTGTTTAAACCTACCAAAGTTTATTTAACTTTAATTTTCTACTCAAAGGCACTTTGTTAACAATCACTTTCTTTTGCACGTTTTCCCAGTTTAGTACACTAACCATGAGTACATGTATATGTATATAAGGATGACTTTCCCTAATAGGTTATGATTTTCTCCTTGTTCTTGGTACAAGTCATTTACCTCTTAGTTTATTTCAGGAGCACTGGATAAGGGCTAATGTGAGACCTGGAGGTGTGTTATCAAATGCCAAACAATTAATCTATTACTTCCGTCCGCTTAATTCAATTCTGATTTGTTTTATAGGTCATACCGGTCTCTAAAATGTCACTTATATCTAATAACAAAGTTTTGGGAGTGAATTGGCTCCCGATCACAGGCACTCCTGGAATCTGGACAGTCCAGACTGTATTGGGATGTATGCAAAGAAACTATTTGCTGCATATATGATGTTAGAATACAAAGGAAAAAAGATGATAGACAGGTTTCTGATTTGGGAAAATAAAAAGGGGATGAATGGGCATGATGCTGCTTCAATTTTTATCAATGGATTCTTTATAATTACCATTTACTTGGTACTTTCCAGTTTTAGGCCTAAAAATTGTTCCCACGCATGATATTGCATCATGGGTTTAAACATTCAACAGCTATTAATTTACCAATTATGCCGATTTAGATGCTTTATGATAGATTGTCCTATCCTAATAAACGGAGATGTTTAATTTGAATTTATGTGTAGCTTTTTTTTTGAGGGGTTATGGTAGTTTCTTAGTTTGGCTGACACAACTGGAGCTCACAGCCTCTCTTGTGTAATCAGGACACCAATCGGTGGTCATAGATTGATCTAAAGAGAAGGCAGGCACTACACCACACGTTGAATTCGTGCATAGTTCTTGGACACTTTCTCCTTTTTCCTGATAGTACAAATCTCGCCAATGAAGCATCTGGATTTGGTCGCAGCAGCAGCAACTCATCTTTTACAGTTTCAGCGTCCACGTCGTTGTCTTTTCTTCTTTCTTGATGATTACCATGAGCTAATGTTTCTATTTTTTTTCATTTTCTTATGAAGTAGCTTCTAGAGAAGGATAACTAGGTTTGGTGAAACAAAGTTCCAAAGAGATATAAGATGAGAGGGATGATCTAATAGTAATGAAGAGCAACGAGCTGGGGAAAATATAAATACTGGTTTAATATGGGCAGCTAGCTGATCGATCAGCTGTCATTATGGATTGAGGCTTTAATATGCACCAAATTAATCATATTCACAAATCTGAATTGAGGCAGCCTGATGAATTTACCCATATGTTTTAGTTGCAACATTTAGTTGATGTATCCATGTCAAATGTCCTCTCTCTTAATAGTTTCAATATTTCGTTTTGATTTGTTGACATTAAGTGTCTATATTAGTATAATGACATTAAGTGCAGTTTGTACATATTTTTCTATGTATTTTTTGGCCCGATGACATTAAGTGCACTTTGTACATATTTTTCTATTAGCGGAGATGTGCCTTGCACGTGCACGATTACTATGTTATATAGTGATTGATTTGACGCCAATAAAATTATCTATAAGAGGCGTGTCCACCAGCATGTTTATTTTTAGGGTCATCATTGCTTATGTGTATTGGAGGTATAGGATGTAGGAAATGAACTTGATTTGAGAAAATATGGACATCTTTAGGCCCAAATTTAGCACTTTGACTTAAAAACTAAGATAGATACAAACAGAAACTGTAGAACAGAAAATTTATAAGAAAGATAGGATTCAAAAAAAAACTTTGTTGTATTCTGGAGACGTGCGTTGCACGTGCATGCTAACTAGTCTCATAATAAAATATTGATCCGGGCACCAGTTATTACGATTCCCAACGAAAGTAGTTACTCCTGTATGTTTATCCCATTGTCGTCGACCAACCGACCTCTCTATCTTTTTGTCCATATAAACCTAGATTGATCTTTCAAGTTCTGCAGACATTAGTGGAAACTAGTACAATGCCCGTGCGTTGCTACGGGTTTTTAAATTTATAGGAAAATCGCATGTACGCTGCAACGGGATATCATGGTTGACACCCTTCTTGTCGACAACGACGTGGCAGGATCCTATCAGGGCTCCATCCCAGCCCGGCCGTTAAGCCTAGCTGACCACAGTCACCGTGGTGGCCCTATATAGCAGGGCGCGATAATCTTGTTGTCGAGATGGTCCTCAAGGCATCGGTCAGACCCAATGTCAACCATGGCCTCCTACTCATCCTCTTTCCAGCGACTCTGCCTAGGGGAGCACGGGAGCATCATGCGACATCAGGGAACTGTCCTTGTCGGGACCCAGCCGCGTGAGCATCCGGTCTAGGACATTGCTTGTGCGTTGCCACGGGTTGATTTCAATTTTATATTTAGGCCACTGAGAATTTTAGACAATGCATTCTCTAAACATTTCAAAGAGCATGAAACTGATAATTCAGTAACTGACATCACATTACCAATTATACCCAACCATGGTCCAAGTGACTTGAATTTCGCCAATTATTGTCATGTAGAAGAACAATCGATCATGTGTTTTTTTATCCTTCTATAGAGTTTGCCCTTCCTTCTAAAATGTCAATATGGATTTTTCCCTCTCTATTAGTTAGTAGAAAGATCTGTGTTTCTACCAGATTACGTGCAATCAGGATGCATGTGATTGCACTGTAGAAAAACTGGCAAAGTAACCAACAAAAGGACAGAAGGAGGAGCATAATATGACATTTAGGCATGTTACAACACTGAGATTAACAACATCCTTCCCATGCCAAAGAAATTAAGAATGTAGTAAACACAATTAACATAAATCACTGTTGATGGTCTTTGCTTCTCCCTCTCCACTGTCGCTCGCCCAACAAACACCCACGGTAGAGACACTTGCTATAATCGCTCGACAAGCAAACACCTGCGGCAGAGAGACTTGCTATAATTGCTTGCCTGCAAACACCCAAAGCAGAGACATTCTGTGCAAGTTTTATTAGATAACTTTGTGCGGGTAACTTTGGCAGATATGAATGCACATTCCAATTCAGTAAAAAAGATGCATTTCTTTCGGAACTCGCCCAAAAAGATTCGAGGGACAGAATGGCAGCAATATTTACCAAACTGTCACCCCGCAACTCCCTGATCTCCAAGTTTCACATAGATTAATATTCCAGCAGGGGTTTCAAAGGAAAACTAAGTTAATTTGATAGAACTCACTGTCAAATCTATGAAGCACAATTTTCCATTTTCATAGTTCAATATCAAGTACCATAACCTGAAAAAATGACTAAACTCACATATCCAACCTTTTCTGTAGAGCAACAATTCACATGCATCCCATCTATGAAAATACTGTAGCGTGTCATGAAAACTAAAGCATGTGTGGTATTGCTCTGTTTATACTATTATTAAGTGTCTTGTCGCATGCTTGTCTTGAATAAAGGGATAAATGCAATCATTTTTATAGCTGCGTAATATATAGGAAGTGATGGCGATCTTACCAATGAAATGGGAGAGTTTCTGAAGTACAAGATTGCATCATCCCTTCTTGAAAAAATTTCACTGAACCTGACAAACGAACAGGGGCACTACTTATGTCTTATGCCACCTAACATCCAAAATCACCGAACCAAAAAGATGCACTATGCATTTTGGACCACTTCATTTCCTAATGATTTAAATATAACAGTTGTACTTAAAAGAACATATTGTTTTGAAGCTATAGTATATAATTAACATGTCATTAGCATCTTGATAATTTATTGAAGAAGGGAAGATCTGACACAATATTTAGTTGAAGGTAGATCATATTAGCTATATTATCAGCCCGAAAAGTAAAGGGGGTAATTAATATCAGAACAAAAGGTACAAGATCTAACCTGTACTTTCTTGTTTTGTGGAGTGATTTATTGAGCACACGTCCTTAATAGAAGATGTTTTCCCCACATATGAAAAAGTTAAGCTTGAGCTTGTTCCATTTAACTTCGAGTGCCAATGGCATTGTTTAAAGGAGACAGGTTTGTCGACATAAAAAACACCGGAGATACTGAGAATTTCATCGTAATCGAACATTAGATAAAAAAATAATGAAGATAGTGAAGAAAATATTGAGATATAATTAGTCACGGATTTGCCAAGAGGAAAATCAATCGGTCAACAACATTGCCTGTCTATTCATCCTGAGTAAACAAAACAAAACCAAATATCTTCGGACTGCTAATGATACAACGCTAGCAATCATTTAATTTTATAGGATAATTTGGGAAAAGCGCATGCTACTGGCATTTTGTTAACCCTTAGCTCGTAGCAATGCATGCATCAATCAGCCTGCACATGAACATGTCAGAAAACGTGATAATGTAGATAAGAGGATAGCAGCCCATTTGCTGACAGCAGCATGCTCCCTTGCGGATAGAAACAAACATGAATGAATGAGGGAGCGATCTGTGATTTCAGTGACAACATTAATGACATGGTTTTGATTTTCAATCTCTACTGAGATGAAAATGAACCCACGGTAGGAACAAAGCATCACAAACATGTGATTGTATTGCCTGCTACTCTGCAAAAAGCTGCAAGAAGTGTACCTGCATGAATGTTGTAGCAATCTCGCAGGAATATCACATACACCCTTATCCGCAGCTCCTCTTCTCCTCGGTTGTGAGATTTGTTTTGGTAACTAACAGATGCATGAACCACGACGGCCTTGCTTACTTATCTGCACACATGAATCATGTAAAAGTGTCACAACAAACCGTTGGGAAGGAACGAATCATCGTCGGCGAGCGCATTACTATCAAAATGCGATCGATCTGACGGAGGTGTACATACAGGTTACAACAGCCAACATGGAGGCGGCCTGGTGCAGAGGCTGAGGCTGGACGTACTCCTTTCAGCTTCCTTGCCCGATGAATCTCGCTCAGGCCGCCGCCGCCCTCCGGGGATGTCAGCAGAAATTAACAAGGCTTTGTGAGATGGATCAAAGCTGAACAAGCAACAGAGATTGTCAATTTTGCTCGGCCGGCATCACAAGCATAGCATTAGAGTATGGGATTGTCAAAGTAGCAATCACCAGTAGCTAAAGCAGCAACACTGACATAAAAAGCAACTAATTTCACAGCTATATGAGAAAAATTGAGTGGAATCTGCGAGCCAGACCTCATTGCCAGCAACATCAACTGATAAAAGAAGAGGTATACAGCTTTTCACACTAAGTGGAGAACAAGCTGTCCACTGAGAAAGAAGTCAAAACCATCAGGAAACGGACACCCAAATTAGCAAGAAAATCTAGATCGACACCAATTCCGTAGGCAACAGCGAGCACGAAATTCTCCAGTTCAACCCATCAAAACACACCAAGTATATTTGTACTACTATGACTGAGGGCTGATAAATTGGAGCAACATTGCAATATATATACAGAAGGTAACTGTTCTGCCCCGTCTCTGAAAACTACAGAGTAATCCTTGATGTTCAGAACCA
This sequence comes from Elymus sibiricus, assembly GCA_039707655.1. Taxonomy (NCBI): domain Eukaryota; kingdom Viridiplantae; phylum Streptophyta; class Magnoliopsida; order Poales; family Poaceae; genus Elymus; species Elymus sibiricus. The sequence goes on from CM077673.1 coordinate 431,372,569, forward strand.
AAATTTAAGCATCAAGTTTGTTGGACACAAAAAGGCAAGCAACATCATGAACAACTCTCCCTGATTTAATTTTCCTATATGCATTGGCCTGTAACAGAAGGTTCACTTCTCAATTTTTTTTTACAGCAGGTCTCATACACCCAAGAAAACCTGAAAAAAATGAAGTTCAACACCTCATAAGCATAAGAACAAACAGGTTGTGGGCGCAATCTCAAGACCAGGGGCACATATTTATTTGGGGAGAATAAAATTGCTGATCCAAGAGAGAGAGAGAGAGAGAGAGAGAGAGAGAGAGAGAGAGAGAGAGAGAGAGAGAGAGAGAGAGAGAGAGAGAGAGAGAGAGAGAGAGAGAGAGAGAGAGAGAGAGAGCGCTCGTGAGGGAGATGAGCAGCAGCATGGCCTCCATTATCCCAAGCAATCACGCTGGCCGCCACCAAGCCCTCGCGACCGTCGCCGCCCTCGCCAAGCCCCCGGCCACCTGCGGCGTCCTCCTGCACCTCCTCGACACCGTCTCCTCGCGCCCTCACGCCGTCCCCTCGGCCTCGCGTCGCCGGAGACAAGGCCACGCCGGAGCTCCCCGAGCTCTCTCGCCTCCTTGCCGGTAGCCGCCTACCGGCGTCCACCTGCGCATCCTCGACCCCGCCTCCTCGCGCCTGCGCGCCGCCCCTCCTCGACCCCGCCTCCTCGCGACCGCATGCCGCCCCCTCGGCCCCGTGTCGCCGGCGACAAGGCCCCGCCGAGGGCTCCCCGAGCTCCATCGCCTCATCGCCTGTCGGATGGGATTGGATAAGCCCATGGTGCTGCCAGGGGGGTTTAGGTAAAAACGAAACATTTTTTAACTTTAAAAAGTACTGCGGGTTGAATTCCTAAAAACAGAGGGGCTTTTTTGTAAAAACGCTAATGACGTACGGGCAGAAGCGATCCATCCTTTAATAGTAGGTAAAGAATGGGGCTTTAGTTCCGGTTGGCAACGGACTTTAGTCCCGGGCCATCAACCGGGACTAAAGGGTGGGGACTAAAGGCCCTCATCCTTTAGTCCCGGTTGGCCACAACCTGGGACTAAGGTCCCTCCACGTGGCCGCGAGCATGTGATGAGGGATGAAGGACCTTTAATCTTGGTTGATGACACCAACCGGGACTAAAGATTTTGTGTTTTTTTTTGTTGGGGTTTAGGATTTATCTTTTCTTTTCATTTTGTGTTTTTCATTCAATTCTTTTTCATTTCAAACATATTTTACGCTATTACATACTGTACACGTTGATACATATATAATATAATTTCTCGTATGACCGTAACATGTGCTCCAACTTCAACCTTTCCTTCTCACTTTCGCAGTTTCTCCTTGCATCAAAAATGGCCCGACCAAGATCATCAGCGGGCTCATCTGATGCCTCTTCTTCAACTCTTCCCATTGTAGTACCATCGTATTCAGGGAACCCAGGATAGTTGTCATCATCCTCTTCTTCTTCATTGTCTTCCATCATAACCTCTCTCTCTCCATGCTTGGTCCAACAGTTATAGCTGGACATGAAACCGGACCGAAGCAGGTGGCTATAAAGGATTTTCGAGGTAGAGTAATCCTTATCATTCTTACAGACACCACATGGACAACACATAAAACTATTCCGTTTGTTTGCCTCAGCCACACGCATAAAATTATGCAGGCCATTAATGAACTCGGGAGAGCGTCGGTCATCGTACATCCATTGCCGACTCATCTTCATTACACAACATCGAAGTGACCAAATTAATACAAGTTCATCACATTAAAACCAAAGTCGAGTAGTGACCAAATGTTATTATTGCAAAAATATATACATAAAGTTCATACATACTTCTCATAAAACAACATACAGCTATTTAAAGCATTTAGATGCAACAACAAATGCGATCAAAATCGCAACTAAGGTAATAATTGATCCAACACCATAATGATACCAATCCTCTTTATTAATGGCATATTTTCTAATCTTCAAGCGCATTGTATCCATCTTGATATTGTGATCATCGATGACATCGGCAACATACAACTCCAATTTCGTCTTCTCTTCTTTAATTCTTTTCAATTTTTCTTTTAAATAATCATTTTCTCTTTCAACTAAGTTTAACTTCTCGACAAGAGGGTCGGTTGCAATTTCCAGTTCACATACCTCCTACATAAAAATATCTATGTCAACTTGATGGGCATAAATGTCATAAACATAAAATGAAACAAATAGTTATAAAAGATAATATACCACATCCGAAACATAAACCAGACGAGGGCCGATGGGGACAGATATCAAAACCATGACACTATATATAACAAACAATCATACAAGTAAGAAAGTTATACAAGTAACTATCTAAATCATACAAATATGATTTTTTTTATTTACAAAAAGGATAAGAACAAGAGGCTCACCAAGGTGGTGCCGGAGACGGGACGGCGCGGGCGATCGACGGCGGTGAGGACGGGGACGGGAAGGCACTAAGTAAACCACACCTACACATATGCGAATTAAGAAGTTAATTTGAGCTCAAATTGCATATAAATCAAATAAACTCCCACATATTTACTCCCAAACTAAAACCCACAAATCACTATACTTATAGAGCATGAAACAAGCTAAACTAGCAATGAGACATGAAAGGATGAAGTTGCTAACCTTTTAGAACCCTTGGATAGATGGGGGTGCCGCCAATCTTGACAAATCTTGGCAAAAATGGAGGATGAACTCGAGCTTGGGGAAGGAAACAGAGAGGAGACAAAGCGTGGACTCGGGCTAGGATGAAGCAGCTTTATATAGGGAAGACTTTAGTCCCGATTCGATATACCAACCAGGACTAATCTATCTCTAGTCCCGGTTTGTGATACAAACCGGTACTAAAGGGGCTCGCAGGGGCCCAGCCTGCCGTCATCCCTTTAGACCCGGTTGGTATCACCAACCGGGACTAGAGGTCCCATTTGAACCGGGACTAATGCTGGTCGTGCCCCCGTCCGCTCCTAGCCGTTGGAACCGGGACTAATGCTCATATTAGTCCCGGGCACAAACCCGGCCGGGACTAGAGCTCCGGACGAAAGGTCTATTTTCTACTAGTGAGATAAGCCAAACTCAAACCAATCCAAGCCGTTAACGAAAAGTCCTAGCACATGGGAGGCTGCCAGAGATGGACGACGACGTTAGAAGCAGCCAACCCATGGAGATGAGGAGGTCATGGTCTCATGGAGAAGAAGGTCAAGGCCCCTCGAGAATGCTTTGCCTGGTGTTTTGCTGTTACCTCCTGCATCGTGATCAACATGTGCATAGCTGTCCCGATTTAGTATACTATGGACTCGACGCTCATTACTCCGTTGCGATAGACACTATCTCCGGTCTAGACCCGAAGTCCGAAGAGGGGCCTCTCGTTCAACCTCACCCTCTGCATGGCCTCCCAGAGCTAGGGTCTAAGGCATGCATCAACCCTGGCACGTACATGGAGGTGTACTATAGTGGCGTTCAACTTGCTACTAGCGTGGCCGAGACGCGAGGGCTGTGCGCTGCGCCGCGGAAGGCAGTGGAGCAACGTGTCATGGCAATTGCCACTGGGGTTCCGTGGGGAATGTGTTACACGGCCTCACCGAGGACACGAGGAAAGGTGTGGTGGCGTTTGACGTCACATTGCACTTCCCGGCCGGGTCATATAGCGGGGAAGACAGCGTTTTGGAGTGGGCATCACAGTGCAAGAGCTTGAAGGTCCGTGGGCCCGCCGCGTCATGCGATTCATCGAACCAAGAGGCGATGTAATATATCTATTTTTTTGTTTTTGTTTTAAGGAGTTATTTATCTTGATGATCTAGCTATTGACTCGTCGATTTAGTTGTCAAAGATATGTTATGCTTCTGTCGGTTCCTTCAGAAAAGTGCTATGCCTATTGCCGCGTACATACCGCTAGCAGCATGTGATCGGAGCACATGTTGACTTATGATCAATTCTTCATTTCTTGGAATTCTGCACTTCACTCGTCGGTTGGTATTTGTTGTTTCGAATCTCACTCTTCTTTAGCATATCACGCATCTTAGGATTGTTGTTAAGGTTTATTAATTTGCTCTCTTATTTGTGTTGGCAATTCTTGATTTAATTAATTTGGCCATGCATGAACGATATTACTTGTTTTTGTTATAAGAGTGTGTCAATTGGTTATAATCACCGGTGAAGACAGGCCCCAGGCTGCCAGGCGGGGGCCTAGGTTGTGAGGTTCTGTTCTTTCATGTACCGTAGCAAGTTTTCTAATGTTTACGGTAGCTAATAGTTGGCATGGGGCTTGCCTGGGCCCTTCCCAGTTCCGAGCGCAGCCACTTGTTATAATTATGGATTATTCTAGAAATGCAGGATAGGTACAAAGATAATTACTTTAAATATCGCAAGGCGGGAGGGGGTGCATGTGCCGGCAGGCGTGATGGAGGCCCTCGTGGCGGACACGAGGCGAGGGGAGCAGGTGTTCGATGTCACGCTACAGGCCCCGTGGACTTTTGTCCGGAAGAAGCTGCTGTACCGGTTCCGCATCGGGGTCTGGCCCAGCAGTGCCGCCTGGTGGAGTGAACTTTACATGTTGTAGACTTTCATTTTATTTTTGTTTTTTGGGTCCCGACAATGCCCCAAGGCATGGAGTGAGATTTTGAACATGTGTGTTTGCGTCTGACTTCGTTCACTTTACATCGAAAAAGTTCATCAAACTGCGAACAAGGCCGCATATGTAGCCTTTGTTATGAGCGACAAATGCTTCGACATTTGTTCCTTGATTGTAAGATTTCACACATAGATTCGTGTGCCATGAACTTCTATTTTAATATATAAATACACCACCATCATCGGTGCTCAAAATTTTAATGTTACGATATTCCACAAAACTGGTAGCATATAATCTCATCCTTTGCATCACCATGAGCAGATTCTATGGAAAAGCATACATGTGTTATGCCGATATGTTTGTGAAGGTAGCCTACAGCGGCATCCTGGTCACCAATAACATCCTGGTCTTTCTTTGCACCGACAAGTGATGTGTTTGAGTTCAGCAGTCGCACCGGTGATCTGCCTCACCTTTGAAATGCTTGCCTTTCTTTCTTACGGGATGCCTGCTCTGTAGAAATCGACGATGCCCCAGGTACACATTCTTCTTACATTTATTCAAATATATACTGTCGGTATCATCTAAACAGTGCGTGCATGCGTGGTACCCCTTGTTTGTCTGTCCTGAAAGGTTACTGAGAGCAGGCCAATCATTGATGGTTACAACCAGCAACGCATGTAGGTCAAATTCCTCCTGTTCTTTCTCATCCCACGCACGTACACCTTTTCCATTCCACAGCTGTAAAAGTTCTTCAACTAATGGCCTTAGGTACACATCAATGTCGTTGCCGGGTTGCTTGGGGCCTTGGATGAGCACTGGCATCATAATGAACTTCCGCTTCATGCACAACCAAGAAGGAAGGTTATAGATACATAGAGTCACATGCCATGTGCTATGATTGCTGTTCTGCTCCCCAAAAGGATTAATGCCATCTGCACTTAAACCAAACCATACATTCCTCGCGTCCTTTGCAAAGTCCTTCCACTTTCTCTCGATTTTTCTCCACTGCGATCCGTCAGCGGGTACTCTCAACTTCCCGTCTTTCTTACGGTCTTCGTTGTGCCATCGCATCAACTTGGCATGCTCTTTGTTTTTGAACAAACGTTTCAACCATGGTATTATAGGAGCATACCGCATCACCTTGGCAGGAATCTTCTTCCTGGGGCGCTCACCCTCAACATCACCAGGGTCATCGTGGCCGATCTTATAGCGCAATGCACAACATACCGGGCATGCATTCAAATCCTCGTACTCACCGCGGTAGAGGATGCAGTCATTAGGGCATGCATGTATCTTCTGCACCTCTAATCCTAGAGGGCAGACAGCCTTCTTTGCTTCGTACGTACTGTCGGGCAATTCGTTGTCCTTTGGTAGCTTCTTCTTTAACATTATCAGCAACTTTTCAAATGCCTTGTCAGATACACCATTCTCTGCCTTCCATTGCAGCAATTCCAGTGTGGGACCCAGCTTTTTCTTGTCATCTTCGCAATTTGGATACAACAATTTCTTGTGATCCTCTAACATGCGCTGCAACTTCAGCTTCTCCTTTTCACTTGCGCGGTTTCTCTTTGCATCGGCAATGGCCCGACCAAGATCATCAGCGGGCTCATCTGATGCCTCTTCTTCAGCTCCTTCCCGCATTGCCGGCTCAGCTTCTTCCCCCATTGTTGTACCATCGTATTCATGGAACCCATGGCCAAGATAGTTGTCGTCATCCTCTTCTTCTTCATTCTCTTCCATTAGGACCCCTCTTTCTCCGTGCTTGGTCCAACAGTTATAGCCGGACATGAAACCGGACTCAAACAGGTGGACGTGAATGGTTCTTGAGTTAGAGTAATTTCGATCATTCTTACAGCCAGCACATGGACAATACATAAAACCATCCGCCCGCTTGTTTGCCTCAGCCGCAACCAGAAAAGTATGCACGCCATTAATGAACTGGGGAGAGCATCGGTCATCGTACATCCATTGCCGGCTCATCTTCATTACACAACACCGAAAAGACCAAATTAATACAAGTTCATACATAATGTTCATACACACTTGTTCTCATAAAACAACATACAAACTCTCTAGCTAAAGCATTTAAATGCAACAACAAATGCGATCAAGATCGCAACTAAGGTAACAATTGATCCAACAGCATAGTGATACCAAGCCTCACTATCAATGGCATATTTTTTAAATTTTCTAATCTTCAAGCGCATTGCATCCATCTTGATCTTGTGATCATCGACGACATCGGCAGCATACAACTCCAGTTTCATCTTCTCTTCTTCAACTCTTTTCAATTTTTCTTTCAAATATTCGTTTTCTTTTTCAACTAAATTTAACTTCTTGACAAGAATATCTATGTCGGTTGCAATTTTCGGTTCACATACCTCCTAGATAAAAATATCTATGTCAACTTGATGGGCATAATTGTTATAAACACGAAATGCAACAAATAGTTATAAAAGAGAGTATATACCACATCCGAATCATAAACTGAACGAGGGCCGACGGGGACGGATATCAAAACCATGCCACTATGTATAACAAACAACCATATAGGTAAGAAAACTATACAAGTAACTATCTAAATCTTACAAACATGATTTATTTTTTATAAAAAGGATAAGAACAAGAGGCTCACCAAGGTGGTGCCGGCGACGGGATGGTGCGGGCAATCGACGGTGGTTAGGACGGGGACGGAAAGGCACTAAGTAAACCACACCTACACATGCAAAGTAAGAAGTTAATTTGAGCTCAAATTGCATATAAATCAAATAAACTACCACATATAAATACTCCCAAACTAAAACCCACAAATCACTATACTTATAGAGCATTTCAAGAGCTAATCTAGCAATGAGAGATGAAAGGACAAAGTTGCTAACCTTTGTGAACACTTGGATGGATGGGGTGCCTCCAAATCTTGACAAATTTTGGCAAAAATGGAGGTGAGCTCGAGCAAGGGGAAGAACAAAGGAGAGGAAAAAGGGGAAAAACAGGGAGGAGTGTGCTCGGGCTGGCCGGAGGGTTGAAATAGGGGATCTTTAGTCCCGGTTCGTGACACAAACCGGGACTAAAGGTGAGCCTATAGTCCCGGTTCATGGCACGAACCGGGACTAAAAGTAATCGTGGGGCCCCAGGCTGACACGAGCCTGCCACCACCCCTTTAGTCCCGGTTCGTGGAACGAACCGGGACTAATGATGCCCGTCCCGAACCGGGACTAATGGTCACATTAGTGCTGGTTCAAAACCAGACCGGGACTAATGCTTTGGACAAAAGGTCTGTTTTCTACTAGCGTTCTTTAATGCATGATACGCACACTCGTGCATATTCTAGAAAAAAAATCCATATGTGGTCATTAATTACTTTAGTGTGCGGATGATCATGATTATATGTCATTTAAATGCTTCATTGGGAGACAGTGGCACATGAATTGGTTAACACCTTTGGCTAACGAGGCAGCAAAATAGATTACATGTGTAGTCATATACTTAAATCTAAGAAAATGTTTGACTTAAATTTAGCAAATCAGAAAGGAAAGTGAACGGCATGGCGAACTTTCTGTCACCGGCCAGGGAGATACCCAACATGTGATTTTCTTAAAAACAAGTCAATGATGTTAGCTAATGAGACGTAACACTATATATAGCAACATATTAATTTGTAAATAATTTTGCGGAGATACAAAAGAATGATAATTACCAAATGCATGAATAAAAAACTGCACATACAATTACTAGGTTGCATACGATAGCTAAAATAGCATAATAGTTCTTCATCATAGCATAGTCGGTGGTCCATATGCCGACTCTCATGCAAGTAGATGTTTGATAAGGATACCGGCATGAAGAGAAGAAAGACTAACAATGCCGTGGCTCATCACAAACTTTAATAGTAAAGAAAAATATTATTAATACAATCATCAAAATTGTAACGGTGGCAGTACTTAATTACACGTGTATGGGTGACCATCTTCGCTAATATATGAATAAAACAGTTTGTTTGATATTTCCCTAACAAGTTCAGGTAGAGTTCAAACACCATGACAGGAAACAACTAGAACTAGAATGAACGAAAAACAAAATTATGTCAATGTATATAGGAGACCATGTCTAATCCAACTCGAGTAAATTCATAATGCATCTTGATGGCCGATCTTGAGCGATGTGATCTTGACTGTCCATAAATCTTCACATGAGGCCGGGGCATCCTTCACCTTAAGTTACATAATAATTGATTGACTAGATACGGTGTTTCGTCGGCGACTTGAGAAGGCTCCTTCTCGGGTCCTGATCAGGGCACAAGTGCGCCCCGTGGCATCTAGTCTCCAACGCGGCGGCAGTGTCCCCGCCGACCTGCCTGCCCCCGCAAGTCCTCACCCTTAGGTTGTCCACGTTGTCGTCGGACCGTCTAAGCACGATGTCAAATGCATGCACCCCGTTCCGCATGTCGGCCATGAGGTTGTCCATCATGTACCCAGGCAAGCGCACGCCAGCGCCCCTTGCGACGAAGTGCGTCTCCCTTGCCTTGGGAGGCTTGGCGCAGAGCTGCTCCGATGTCGCGGGGCTAGCAGCGAGCATGACACAGCGGTAGGACACCTCCACGTATGTGCCGGCCATCGCGCACGCGGCCTGCCGGCTCTGTGAGGTGATGCGGAGCGTGAGATTGAACTCCGGGTTTAGGGTGAGGTCTGGGGCGAGGACGTCGTGGCCGGAGGCGGAGTCGATGGCGACGGAATAGGATGGGTCGTAGTATCCGTAGGACACCAAATAGGTTACGCTGGTGACGAGTAGAGCCGCAACAGCGATGGCGAATATTATGGAGAAGATGGTGAATGGAACGTCGTCGCAGTTGGGAACACCGTCGTGGTTGAGGGTGGCCGCCATGGACGTTTTTGTTGTTTGACCGATTGATTGATGGATCGGTCTGTTTGGCAGTTTTGATTTTTTTTGGGGCTGGTTTTATATAGCTAAGGTAGATAGCAGCCGTGTTGTTACCGGAAAGTAGCCGTGTTGTTACCGTTCTACGTTTGTTTTCCCAAAAAATATGATTCGGCCATCAGTTATGATTCCCAACAAAAGTACACTAGCTACTCCCGTACGTACGTTTGTTATCCCATTGCCATCTATCAACGGACCTCTGTATCTTTTTGTCCATATATAAACCTAGATTGATATTTCACGTTTGGCCTTGCTGGAGATTCCAATGACGCAGGCTACCTTGTTGCCAGGACATGGCTGGCGCCCCCCCCCCCCCCCCCCCCCCCCCCCCCCGCGAAGTGGGGTTTGTCAAGATGAATGTCGATGGTGCAATCAACTCGGAAGCGGGACTAGCTGGTGCGGGTGCTGTTGCTCGATCTGCTATGGCGCTGCTCGCTTCTTGGTGCAAACCGCATGTGGGTGTCACGGACCCCCTCATTGCCGAGGCCTTATCACTGCGAGAGGGAGTTCTCTTTGCTCGTTTGCGAGGCTACTCACATGTGATAATGGAATCCGACTGCCTGGAGATGGTGAATCTCTGAAACACTCGCCATGACTCTCGTTCGGTTGTGGCTCCTTTACTATTAGTGATTGGAGAGCATGCTTTGTCTTTTGATTCCTTTGTAATTCAGCATGTAAACAGGTCTGCTAATCCCCCGTCCCATCTTTGTGCGAAGCGTGCCAGCTCGCTGATGGTGACCGACACTTGGTTAGACTCTGAATCCTCGTTCCTGATCAGTAGCCCGTTGGCTGATGATCCTAGGAGCGTTTTTGTTTGAATAAAGCTCTCACAATTCCCCACAAAAAAAAAAGATAAGCCAAACTCAAGCCAATCCAAGCCATTAACGAAAAGTCCAGGCACATGGGAAGGCTTCCGGGGATGGACGACGACGTTGAGAGGCAGCCAGCCCATGAAGATCAAGAGATCATAGAGAAGAAGGCCAAGGCCACCAGAGACTGCTGCGCCTGGTGTTTCGTTGTTACCTCCTGCATCGTGATCACCCTCTGCATAGCCGTCCCGATCGAGTACTATGCGATCCACTCCTACTACTCCGTCGCGGTAGATTCCGTCTCCGGCCTCGACCCGAAGACGGGACTCTCGTTCAACCTCAGCCTCGGCGTCGCCTCCCGGAGTTACGGATCCAAGGCATGCATCTACCCTGGCACGTATATAGAGGTGTACTATAGTGGCGTTCAACTTGCTGCCAGCATGTCCGAGACGCGGGAGCTCTGTGCTGCCCCGCGGAAGGCTGTGGAGCAGCACGTCATGGCAATGGCCACTGGGGTTCCTGTAGGGGATGTGTTACACAGCCTCACGGAGGACTTGAGGAAAGGGGTGGCGGCGTTCGACGTCACATTGCACCTCCCGGCCGGGTCATACGGTGGGGAGGACGGCGCCCTGGAGTGGGCATCGCAGTGCAAGGGTATGCGGGTTGGCGAGGCCGCTGCTTATTGCGATTCCCCGAACCAAGAGACGATGTAATATTGTCTAGATGTTTTTTTTTAACTAGCAATATATCTAGATGGTCTAGCTATTGAGTCATCACTTGTCGATCAGTTGCCAAAGCAGTGTTAGCCTATGACTGCGTACCACTAGCAGCATATAATTGGAGCTCTCCCATGTGGACTTATTATCAGTTCATTATTTCTTTGAATTCTCCACTTCACTCCTTGTTTGGCATCTGTCCACCTAGCTAGTTTATAATCACACTCTTCCTTAGCATATTTCACATCTTTAGATCTTGTTAAGGTCTCCTAATTTGCTCTCTTATTTCTGTTGGCAATTTGGATCTATTTTATTTAGCCATGGATGAATGATATTATTTTTAATTAAAACAGTGTATTTGCATTTATGTATGATATATTTTTAGTATTTTTAGTTTGGTCATCCATAAATGATGCCTTGTAAATTAAACCATGTGTCGATTAGCTACGATGATAGACTATTCTACACATCTAGGCGCAAGATAAACAGTATACCCGAACCGGTGAAGTTGACTACGACCTCGCCATGCCCAATAGTGATTATTTTTTATATTTCCTCTACTCAATATTACCAACAATGGGAAGATAATCATATCCATTTCTTCGTCAGGCAATGCACACAACCAAATTTTATTCACTCAGCATCAAGATGTGGTTGTTAGCCGATAGAACAATTGTTCTCAGTATCGATTGAATCACAGTTACATCACGTACGTACATAGAAGAACCCCCTGAAGAGTAGGCATGCAAGCCTGGGGTGGTTACGATCCTACAATCTAGGAGTTGATAGTGACAACGTGACATGTTACATACATTGTACAGAACACATGTTAACACCCCACCTCAGCTGGAAGTTTGGCAAAACGTTCAAGCTGGACCGAAACTCATTGAAGACATGTGATGGAAGTCCCTTTGTGAATAAGTCGGCGAATTGCGAGCTTGATGGTACATGGAGAAATCTAACCATCCTCGTCTAAATGCTACCTGACCAAGTTTTCGTCAGGGTTGAGTTGAGGGGCCAGCCTGTGCACTACTTGGACTTCAAGGCGGTTTAATGTGTTCTTTCTGTTGAAGCATGGCCCTTAAGTTAGCGAATGAGCATTGGTTCCTTCCTACAGTCCGAGACCATGATATAACCCAAAGACTGGCCTTTTTTTTGGGTGATGTTGTTTAATATGGACGTTGCATTTGGACCCACTTCTAGAATAAAGTGGGATGAGATATGATCTCAATAACATGTTTAGACGATCTCACTGACCAGTATTGTCGAAGAAGTGTAGCCGTCCTATATTTTGTTGTTGCGTTAGTTAACAGGTAAGTCATTGCATGACTATTTGTTTCTTTAGATTCCCCATTGCAACTGTCATTTTGACATTGTTCCCTGGGAATGCACCGGGCACCCCATGGAGCTCGGCCAAATTCGTGCATTTTTATAGTGAACAGTGCATGTACTGTTCGTCATTTCAAAATCACAATTTTTGTGTGTGTATCTCTCACCGTAATGTATATCATTTTCAAATTTTACACACATGCATTACACATCTGTATGAACGCGTATGACTTTTTTTAGATTTTTTTGAAACATTAAAATGCGATTTTTCAATTTTTCAAAATAAAGAGCTCCATGGAGCTCGGCCTCCATTTAGCATTTTCGTTTAACATGTTTATATGTCAATATAATTAATCACATACCACCATTTTTGTGGCTTTGCTAAGCAAACACTCTAAAGCCATGATAATTTGCCAAAAGGCAAAACGAATTGCTAAAACAGATATAAATGGAGAAACTTTAGTTCCATTTCACATGTGTTTATTTCATTTTTTAAATTAGACCTGTTTCTTGTGCTATTTTACTTTCTATTCTTACATATTTTATTGTACTTTTTGCCTATTAGACTTCATGCATTCAACTTAATTTTATTTTGTGAAACAACGATAAAGTGCCAACTTAGATTTTCAATATCCGCATGGATTTACGACCATTTATTGGACAACCGTCAAAAGAAATATACGTTATGTGAAGCACACTATGAGTACTATCAAGCTTCAAGTTAGACACTCTAACTCCACACTTGTTTATTCGCTGGCACACTATGAGTATCAGGCTTCAAATTAGACACTCTAACTCCACACTTGTTTTTTCGCTTTCCCATGCCGAGGCACGCCATAGTGATGATAGAAAGTCAATTAGAGTTTTGAATATTTTTATTGGCTCTAAACTAATTTCTTGGAATGCCACAACGTTAAGATCAAGTACGAAAGTTGAATATAGATCTTTGGCAAATATAATTGCTGAAATAATTGGGCTGGAATCATTGCTTGGAGAAGAGGGAATTCAAAAAGGGAATAGATTCTACCCGGCCGACCGGCCGAACGTCTAGCCGGTCACGTGTGATCCGCCCGATTAGGCTAAATCCTACGTCCAACAACCACCCCTCACGATGCACACCGGCTCTCTCACTCTCCTTTATCTTATCTCCTCCCAAACTTTCTGGTCAGCATCATTTTATTCCCAACAGACGAGTCGTCTTCTACCTCCCAACATCCTCCGAGATTCCATCCCTGCTTGCTTCTTCCTCCATGCAACAAGCCACCGCTTGCCTCCCTCCATCTCACCCGTGGGGCTACAACTCCTCACCGTTGTGCTGTGACCAATAGAGGTGCCCTGGGCGCGGCCGCCGCTGCCTCTGACAATTACTCTCCACCTGTCGGCCGGGATGCTGCTGTTGGCGCCGCCTCTCGCAGCGCCGCTTCTTCTTCCTCTTGGTTGCATCACACAACTCTCTTCTTCTCTCATGGTTTCTCTCAACAACACAAGAACACACACACACCCACACAACCAAGGAAGAAGGCCATCTGACTTTGCCCAGAACACTCTCCCTCGGTGAGCACAAAGACTACATAATTTTCCCCAGCCCTCACGGCTCCTTCTCATTCATCTGTTGAACATATATACTAGTACAAGGGACTCGCAGGCACAGCCTAGCCCGGCCACTAAGGCCTTGTACAATGCTAGGTGCTTAGGGAGATGTTTAGAAAATAAAACCCGGTTTTTCTGAAGCATCGGTGCTTATTTCTATAGGAAAGACGCCTAACTAAGCATCTATCCTGTACAAATAAGCACCGGTGCTTAAGAAAAGCTTGGTTTATTTTCTTAAGCACCTCCACTAAACACCTTGCATTGTACAAGGCCTAACAGCACGTACACGGGCCAGCCGCTACAGTCGGCCACCAATTGACCCACACATGCACTAACCAACTCCACTAACACATGACCCTCTCTCTCACTCCTAGAATCACTCCAGGATGCACAAGATTAGGCCATCATGCAAACGCACGCACCAAGCTACCTACTAACCTTACATGCAGCTAACTAACAAATGTACTCACTCGGCTACTACATGGACCGGGCAAACTACATGATGTGCACACATGCACGTGCACAATGGTACATGTCAAGATTATTTCCAACATTTTCCCTCCTAATCTTGACATGGTGACTCACCAAATTCTTCATGGATGACACCTTCGCAGTGCCGAGCTCCACTCCATCTCGTCGTCGAGGCCGTCACAACTTCGATCACTTGCACCTTGTCATGGACGACACCATCGCAACATCGAACTCGACATCACCATCATGGCGTGGACCACGCCATCGCAGCAGCGGTCACCACACCGTCTTGCCGCTTGCAGCGGCCACCTCTCGACGTGGATGGCGCCTTCACAACGCCCGTCACCACGTCGTCGCAACGACTCATCTTGCGGATGGCATCATACCACCCTAGACGCCACCGTCGACGACCTTGACTCCAATCCTCATGACGGCTACGCGCCGCCGTACCTCGCAACGGCGTCACACCGTTGTCTTCTTGTGGCAGCTTCACACCGCCATCTCCATCTAGCCGTGGTCGACGCCGTCGCAGCACCAACCACCCGTCATGGACCATCTTGCCGTGGATGACGCCATCGCAGCGCCGGTCACCACGGCGTCGTGCCGCATGCAGCGGCCTCCTCTTGACGTGGACCACGCCTTCGTGAAGCCGATCACCACGCCATCATCATCTTGCGGTATCACACCGCAACCGACCACCAGCGGCATCGCGCCGCCGACGGCCTCCACCTTGCGCCGCCGTCCTCCACCTCACATGGAGTCCGTCGCACCGCCATCGCCTCGGATCGACGAGGCTCTGAATACCAATTGTTGGCGCCGCCTCTCGCAGCGCCGCTTGTTCTTCTACCTCGGTGCTGCCTCTCACAGCTCTCTCTCTCTCTCTCTCTCTCTGGTTGTTTCTCTTAAACACACAAGAACACACACACACACCCACACAACCAAGGAAGAAGGCCATCTGACTTTGCCCAGAACACTCTCCCTCGGTGAGCACAAAGACTACATAATTTTCCCCAGCCCTCACGGCTCCTTCTCATTCATCTGTTGAACATATATACTAGTACAAGGGACTCGCAGGCACAGCCTAGCCCGGCCACTAACAGCACGTACACAGGCTAGCCGCTACAGTCGGCCACCAATTGACCCACACATGCACTAACCAACTCCACTAACACATGACCCTCTCTCTCACTCCTAGAATCACTCCAGGATGCACAAGATTAGGCCATCATGCAAACGCATGCACCAAGCTACCTACTAACCTTACATGCAGCTAACTAACAAATGTACTCACTCGGCTACTACATGGACCGGGCAAACTACATGATGTGCACACATGCACGTGCACAATGGTACATGTCAAGATTATTTCCAACAGCTGCCAGCAGCATGAAGCGTAGCTGGGAGTAGCCGGCCGGGATGCTACAATCGGGGATGCGTGCAGCTGGGAGCAGGCGACGGGGATGCTGCAACCGGCTACAATGGATGCTACCACCATCGATGGTATGTGATGGAACCGACGATGATGGATGCTACTACTGGCGTTAAAAAAAGCTTCAACCGGCTAAAACAAAGCTTCAACTGACGACGATGAAAGCTAGGACCAGACACTTCACACCTGCGAAAGCTGTAACCTTTATAAAAAAAGCTTCAACCGGCAAAAAAAAGCTTCAACCGGAGACGACGAACGCTACGGCCGAAGATGAAAAGCTGCAACTGGTAATGGGGAAAGCTGCAACCGGCAACGGAATAAGTTTCAACAGCGATGGCAAGCCGGAGATGGTGCAAACGGTGACGCGAGAAGGGTGGACGCAGCGGCGCAAGGGGTGTGCTGCGCGCCGGCCTAGATGGCGGCGACGAGATAGAAAGAGAGAGACTTGGGTGGGGGCGGATCTGGCCGGCGGTTGTGCATCCAGCACGTAGGTGAGGGGAGAGGTGCGAGGGCGGCGACGGCGGCGGTGGGTGGGAGACGAGGCGGAAGGGACCCCGGAGTGAATCGGGGGAGGAGACAAGGAGAGGATCTCCACTAGTTTCTTGGATTTTCGCGTTTCAATAGGTTGGTTGTAATGGAGAGTATCTATCATGCATATGATACTAATGTATGATACTACATCCGTAATGCATAGTATCATATGTTAGTATCATAGAATAGAATAGTTCATTTATTGCCATGCATGACACATAGTTGCACATCATTTAATATGAGACAGTATCATGATATGATAGTCAACCTTCTCTTTCTTCAATTAATTCTTTACCACCTCATCAAGATTGCCTAGTTGGCACGCATGATACTACCTATGATATTCCCATTACATCCAGTCACTTTCATTCACTTAACTCGACAGCCGTGATTGGTCTGTGTCAATCTCCCACGGATCGACGCCTCCTTCGGGTCGATCTCAGACGTCCATCACTTTTTTTACCAAGTCCAAGGGTAAATGTCGCGTGGATCCAGATGCATCAATTAAATACATTCATTTTCTAGCATATCCGCTACGTGGATCGTGCTCATTGGCCGATGGCTAGGGTTGGGTCTCACTTAGCGTCCGCACCTACTGCATTAACTTGATGTAGCTCACCCGACCACGTGGAACCCTAGCTAACGGCTCAAGGTAGCCGCGCGAGCGTACATTCGTGTGATGCTCTCCAGTCGCCTTTGAATCGGCCTCAATGGTCGGCGAATATTGCAGGCCTATGCGAAGGGTCGTAGGAGTGGAATTAGAAGGGCTTGTTCCTCGACGGTGCAGTGTCCTTGTTCCTCGGCGGTGCAGTATTACTGCATCAACATGCCGGCCGCACCGACCTTCTTCCTGAAGCACAATTTTGGTGCCATGGTCACGGACGACAGTAAGCGGTTGGAATTCCACCTCATTGACGGCGGGGTGGCCGTCAATAACCGCACCATGGCAACCACATCGAGGGTCACCAGGGAGCAACTTCTCGGGAATCCGGACATCCACACCAATGACCTGGATTACAAGAAATACCTCGTCATCTATACTACTATCACAAAGAAGACTTATACTCCATGCAGCGTACACAATCTCAATTGTACCATCAGATTATCCCAACTAATTAAATCTAACGGGCTAAATTGATCCAATCTGATGTGGCATATGGACCGGAGGAAACTTTCGTCGTGTCGCTCGTCCCGGCGGTGCCGACGACCATGGTCGCCGCTTTCCTCCTTGCAGACACCATCGAGGTCCTCTCCTCCACCCCAAGCCTATGCCCAGGCGAAGACCCAAAATAACATCGGATTGGGAGGTGGCAACATCACATTCTGTCGTTCTCTTCTTGGAGGCGCCACTTGGGGTGTTCGGTTAGAGAAACTGCAGGCGGAGGGGATGGGACAAGTGGCAGCTGGTGGTGTGCGACAAGTTGTCCTTTGGACCAGGGGTAGCCGGAGTACCGAAACCCTAGAGCGGGATGGGTGGACGCAGCGGAGCGAGGATTGTGCTACGCGCCGGCCTAGATGGCGGCGACGAGAGAGAAAGAGAGAGACTTGGGTGGGGACGGATCTGGCCGGCGGCTGTGCATCCAGCACGTAGGTAAGGGGAGAGGTGCGAGGGCGGCAGCGGTGGTTGGCTTGGCTTGGCTTGGCGGCGGTGGCGGCGGCGGCGGCGGTGGGTGGGAGACGAGGCGGAAGGGAGGAGTGAATCGGGGGAGGAGACGAGGAGGATTTTTGCGTTGCGAGAATAGCCAAAATACCACTACGAGAAACCAAACTTGCCAAAATACCACTATGAAAAACCAACTTGCCAATATAGCACTGTCTTCTTTGTTTTCATAGGCAAAATAGCACTTATGTTAATTGTCAATGATGCCTTTCCGTTAGTCAAACTGTTGTGAGCCTCTCAGATTTTTACATATTCCAAAATTACCCCCAGGAGGCTAACCCTATCCTTTCCCATCGAGCCCACTCCAGCTCCTATCGTATCCAGCCTCGACAGCCATGGCGGCGCGAGCAACCCTAGCCGGCGGCCGGCTGACCGCAGCTCCCCCCTCCCTCTAACTCTCTCCTCCGCCATCCATCCCCTGGCCTCCTCTGCCGCCCGGCCTTCTCCTGCAGCCCGGAGTCGGAAGAGGGCCTTCAGATCGCCATTGCCGTGCTGCAACCAGCTATGGCTATCAGTCTTCTGTCTCTCCACAGCAGCAGCAGAGAAAGGAAGCAGGCAGGCAGCCCACAAGGCCCAGCGGCGGCAGTGGTACCATATGTTTACCTTTCTCTCAACATATTTTCATCATTTCCATAGTCGTGCACATTAATATTTTTCCAAAACTGCACAAACATTGGTTTGACTTTAAGTGGATATTTTAGTCCTTTGACCGAATGCAAACTGAACTAAACATCCGATAATTCAGTGATGCACTGCTGCTCAAAATTTTGGATTCGTTGTCCTTTGGACCAGGGGTACAATTTCCTTCCTTTACTCAAAACTGAAATAATGAGGTCTTACATGGTCAAAGTTTTATATTCTTCAAAAAAAAAGGACGCAACTACAAATTGAAGGTCGGTTTTTTACCCTTAGCAAGCATGGCAAGTCCTGATAGGAAATTGTCATCCTCGTGATAACACAGAAAACCGTTTGATTTGCCATGGTTAACAAGCTGACATCATTAATTATATTATGCGTTTCAATAATCATGGAGCGTTTGGCCATCAGACGTTCAGTTTCTTAACCATGGAACCACACTAAACTGGTCTAATTTTGGAAAAACCAGTGGTGCCGAACTTTTTATTCATTGTCCTTGGGCCCGGGTACACTTTCCTTTACATTATTCAAAACATAAATAATGAGCATTTACAAAGGACAAAGTTTTAGGTGGGGAATAATCAGACATTGATCTAGTGAACATGGTTTCACACGCACCACTCATGAATAGTAAATTAAAAAATGAAAAAAAAACTTTTTTTAATATACGTAGTCGTCCGGCCGATATATTCATGTATGGAGTTTCACGAAGAATTTGACACCCGTGGTATTCTGGGCTAAAATGACATAATCGAAGTTATATTAAAAACACGGCTTGATGAACCCCGACCGTATTTTCTTCGCTTAGAATATCATGGGTGTCATTGCTTCATGAAACTTCACATATATGAGTAGAATGGCTCTAAGTTTTATACCCCGAAATTTTAGAACTATTTACTTTTTTGTATTATTTGTTGCAAATTAACTATACATGTGGGTGCGCATGAATACAGGGGAGTAATTGCAAAGCAACATGTGGTTTAGAGGGACAGTGGTATCCCCGGCCCATCAGGGTTCAAATCCTGGTGCTTGCATTATATATTTCTGGATTTATTTAAGAATTTCCGACGCTTTCAGTGGGAGGAGACGTTTCCGTTGACGACGAGGCGCCTACGGTGACTTCGTAAATCTTAAGATGATATGCCGGTTCAGTCTCTCGGAGGTGCTCATAGGGGTAGGGTGTGCGTGTGTGCGTTCATAGGGATGAGTGTATGCGCGTATATATGAGCGCTTGCGTCTGTACCGTGTTAAAAAAAAGAATACAAGAGGGTAATCCCCCCAATTAAATTAATGAAATTATCGATTCGAAAAAGTAGTTCTGGGTGGGGAGAAACGAGAGAGCGAGTTCCGGGTACCAGGAAAACCGACTTCGTGTGTGCGTACGTACATGGTAGATTGAAGCGCGCGAAGGGAAACAAGAAACTAATTCGGGCAGGTCCGAACCGAGAACACACTACGCGTACGTACAAGCGCGTAATATGCATGGAAGCTCACGTACATAATATAAACCTCTTCTTCTCGATCGTGTACATCTATCTAGCCAATACAATCGATCTGCTGCCCAGACGTAGCTGCAAAGCAAGAGCAGGCCAATCGATCAAGCTCGCTCGCCGGCCGATCATGGTGGGGTATCTACCGGGCTTGGAGACCCCGGCGGCGGCTGAACCGCAATGGAAGAAGACGACGCCGGCGACAACGACGTCGTTCGTCCCTCTGGAAGCGAAAACCAGCCGCGGCACCGACTCCAATCGTATCAAAACGGTTGCCGAAGCCATGGCCCGCTGCTGCTGCCGCTTAGTGTGCATCCTGGTGTTTCTGGCCGCCATCGCCGGCGTCATCGTCTGGGGGCTCAAGATCCCCGTCACGCGCTACTCCGTCAGCATCGACTCCGTCGCCGGCCTCGACCCGGCGACGGACCTCCGGCTGCCGGCGCTGGACCCGGCTTTCAACCTTACCCTACGCGTCTACTCCGGCAGTGTTCTCGCCCACGCGTGCATCGATCCTGGAATGTACTTGGAGGTGGCCTACCGCTGTGTCAAGCTCGCCGCCAGCCCGACGGTGCAGCGGCGGCTCTGCGTCAGGCCGAAGGAGGCGGCGGACCAGAGGATTGTGACGAGGGGAACTGGGGTGCGCGTGCCAGGGGTCGTGCTGGACAGCCTCTCGGAAGACATGCGACAAGGGGTGCTGGTGTTCCAGATCACCATCAGGCAGTCCGGTGGCGTGGACGGCGACGACGAGCTAGTTGCGTCGTGCGGGGGTAGGCGGGTGGGAGCCGCCGGCGACGATCTAGGAACTACCTGCGACGCGTTCCACCTTTGCACCGACGTAGAGAGTTTAGAGTGAGTAGATTCAACGGGCAGGAATGCGCTCCTCTGAGTGATGAAAATGGTTTGCTTTTGTGTGATATGAACGGTGTTAATTGCTAGTTTAATTTCGTTTTTCAGTTAATCTTTTGTTTTGGCTAATTAGTTTTGAGTTTTCGTGATAACCATGTTGCTGCCTTGCTGGTGTATTTTTTTTTCAGTTCATCCTTTTGCTCGGCTAACTAGTGTGTTTAATCTGAGAGTATTATTTCTACTCCGAAATCAGATATTGCATGGATGATCGTGTACATTAGAAAATTCTCCAAAAGTCAATGTCCAACACAAATACGGTTATCATCATTTGATTAAATTAGTATCGTGATTCTACTGTGCAAAAAAAAAAAAACCACCCCGGACTACATTTTGCCAATAAAAAACACGAGAATCCTACTAATGTATTATACGTAGTCAAAAGAAGAGTAGATTTTCTACTCCCACGTGCGCCTACACTCTCAATTAACAGTAATTCACACATACAAAAATCTGAAATTTTGAGACATCAAGCATGATGAAAAGTTTTAGCTCCTTGCAAAATTTTGTCCATAAATAACGTTCAAGGAGCCTCACAAAGAAAAAGAAAATTCAGTGTTACAAAGTTTTGTGTACTTTTGAGCAGTCATCATGTTGTGTTGCGGATTCTCGTGTTGCAACAGAGATCATGTTGCAGAAGACATTTGTAATAGAGGTTGTGTTGCGGTTTTTTTTTTTGCAACAAAGGTTAATGTTGCAGAAATTTTCCGCACACATTGTCGCACCAACATGTTGGCACTGCAACATTTCCTTGTTCTGGAAAGATGGATGATGTGCGTTTAGTGGGACGAACGTTCCCATGGACTATGGAGGCATCTGCGGCGACCTCGTCAATCTCAACATGATATGTCGGCTCAGTCTTTCGAAGGTGTTCATAGGAGTAGGGTGTGCATACGTGCGTTCATAGGGGTAAGTGTAAGTGCCTATGTATGAGCCTTTATGTCTGTATTGTATGATGTTGCAAAATCCCAAGACTTGTGGTTCGTGGGCCTGGTCCGACACGTGGTTTGCTCTCGACGCGGTGGACGAGAGGCATAGAATCGGCAGGATGATTCTAATCATTTTATATTTTTAGGGGAAGGTTCATAGTAGAGGTTCAGGTTGCGAGTCTTTCCTCCTGTAACGGTTTCCACAAAAATCCACAGACGCGGCAACAATTATTCTTTTAGAAGTAAAAGTCATGGAATATTACATGGCAGCGGATATTTTTCTTTTAGAAGTAATGCTCAAATTCCAAAGCAAGTTCCAAATCGATCAGTCTATAAAAGCTTTGTCACGTCGATCTATAGCTTTTTTTTTAGGGGAGCCAACACTTTATTGATCTAGGGTAGCATTAAGAGTAATACATGCTGGGTCATGAGGAGATAATAGCCATAGATGGCGACCCTGATCAAGAACAAGAGAGTGTTTAGCAAGATTGTGTGCATCTCTAGTTGATGCTCTACTTTCAAAAATGAAACTACAACTATCAAAAGCCGAACTCCTTAGAGAAATTTCTCTAATCACCGATAAATAAGCTCCTCCAATCCCTCCTTTAATATCATTCACCACCTGTTTGCAATCACAAGCCACCACGAAGTTATGGAGAGATAAATCTTCAGCCAACGCAAGCGCCTCACGGCAGGCAATAGCTTCCAATACTGCCGGATCCACAACTCCTGGAATGACCAACGACGACGATCCCAAGTACAACCCAAGTTCATCTCTGTAAAGTGCTGCGGATGCCCCTACACCACGGTCGCCAGCGATGCCACCATCTACCCTTATTTTCGCCTTACCCTGCAGTGGAGGTCTCCAGGAAGAGACTGAGTTAGCTGCTCGCCGTGCTTGTGCTTTCGGTGCAGCTGTATTAGACAACACTTCAATGCTTTGGAGTTCAGAGATAAAACGTTGGACGAAGGTATGTGTCGCTATAGGACTTTGGAATATCTCCTCATGGATCGCTTTCCTTCTCGCGGTCCAGATCGCCCACAAAGTGATTGCCGCTTCTACAAACTGAGCATGTGGTAATGAGCTTTGCAGCTGGAATAACCAGTATTTAGCACTAGGTTCCACTGTTTAGGCCATTACTTCAACAATCTTCTCATCCGCTAGGGCCCGAACACAACGTGCCATCGAACACTCAACCAAGGAGTGCATCCATGAGTCAACATTTCCGCACAGCTGGCAGTTTTCCACAATACTCATGTGTCTATGTTTCCTCACATCCTCGGTCAGAAGAGATTGCCTCGCCGGTCTCCACAGGAAAGTTTTGATCTTCGAGGGGACCTTTGTGTTCCACAAGGAGGTCCATCCCCTCTCGTCAGTGGTTGGATCTAAAACCGTCGCTCTTCCATCCAAAACATTTTCTCCTCTCTTCTTTGCCTCCCATAGCATTCTGTAGGCAGATTTTATAGAAAAAGAGCCCTTCTTTTCGAACTGCCACGACCAGAAATTAGACATCAATGTCGTGCATAATGGGATGTTTTGGATTGCCGCCACATCGATTGGTAGGAAAAACTGCTTTAGGAGGTTCGCTCGCCATGTGACGGTAGATGAGTCTTAGGGGCGGAGCCCATTGGGCTGACCCAGATGCACAGGAATACGGGTCCAATTTGACCCCAAAAAACTGCGTAATCAGCTTGTTTAAATGCTCACACAAACCCTGCGGCAGCTTGAAGCATGACATCGTGAAGACCGGCACCGCTTATGCAACTGACTTAATCAAAATATCTTTTCCGGCACCTGAAATCGCTTTCTCAATCCATCTTATTCCAAGGTTTATCTTTTAGATATTTGAAAGCTCCAATTGTTTAGACTCCTATATCAGAAGGCATCCCTAAGTACTTCTCATTAAATGTATCTGTTTGTACTTGGAGGATGCCCTTTACCTCACCTTTGATCACTTCTGGGCACCCTTTACTGAAGAACACCGACGATTTACTGTAATTGATTCTTTGTCCCGATGCTTGACAATAAGAGTTCAGTAAGTTTGACACTTTAGTCGCCCCTGCACCATTAGCCTTGAAAAACAGCAGGCTATCATCAGTAAATAAGAGATGGTTTACTGGGGGCGCCGAGGGTGCCACCTGAATTCCACCAACATGCGATGACTGATCTCTGGATTTGAGGAGGCCTGAAAGGCCCTCTGCCGCTAACAAGAAAAGGTAGGGTGATATTGGGTCTCCTTGCCGAATACCTCTTGAGGGTTTAAATTCCTCTAGCTTTTTACCATTAAACAAGACTGAAAAGGAAACTGATTTTACCATGCTCATTACTCTGCTTACCCAATCTGCTGAGAAACCCAGTTTGAGCATAATTGCTTCTAAATACTACCATTCCACTCTGTCATACGCCTTCATCATGTCCAGTTTCAGGGCACAATGATGATGCTTAAGAGCCTTGTTTCTCATCATGAAATGCAGACATTCATATGCCATTATGATGTTGTCCGTGATTAACCTCCCTAGGACAAAAGCTGATTGTTCCGGTGAAATAATTTCTGGCAAAATCTCTGTAACAGCCCAAGTGCAACCCTTGTAATAATTTTCCATATATGAACCATCCATGTTTTGCCATATGTGGTTTGAGTATCAATATTTTTGCTTCATGTCATTTCTTGCATCATGGCATCATAGCATCATTCATGTTTTGCCATCATGCTTTGCTTATGTGGTGATGTTGTTGTGAGTATGTGTGTTGTGGTGTGGTGTGCAAACTTTGTTGTGATTCCTCTCCACAAATTTCTCAAACTATGCCACCTCTCTCTCATTTCAAATTAATGCAACATGTGATTTTGACTTGCTTCTTAATTCCAATAAAAATGTTGCACTTCCTTAATATATTCTTATTAGAATTATTGAGTAGCTCTCAACCATGTTCTTATATATTTTCTTTTAATTCTTTGCAAAAACAGATTCCAATTATATATATATATAAGTGAAATTATTTAATTGCCCTAAAAATGCCCACACCATTTTGATAAAATAGGGTATATTTTTGTGTTTTCAAAACATATTTTCTTTTTCCCCTAAACCTATCTCTCTTTCCTCTGTCATTTTATTTGCTATGAGTGGTTTATTTAATGAGAAAAAAACTTTTCCAGAGAGGGAGAGAGAGATCTAGCCCATCCGCAGGCCCATCTAGCGCTCTAGCCCCGCAGCCCAGCTTCCCCCTCGCTCCGCCCTTTCCAGCGTGGCGCCAAGCTTGGCCCACCTGCCAGCCTCTCCTCCTTTCGTTGTCGTCCCCCTCCTTCCTTCCCTCGATCCTCCCTGGTACCTGCAGAAGAGAAAGCAGAGAAAGAGTCAGAGGTTCAGAGAAGAAGCAGGAACTCCGTCGCCGTCGCCGATGTCGTCCGCGCCTCCGATGGGCTCCTCTTCGCCGTCCGTCGTGTCCTGCAGCCTGCCGGCGTCTTCCGCGACCCGTTCCTGGAGCTAGGAGGTGGAGAGCTCCTCATTGCCATCGACGTCACCCTCGTCTTCCTCTCGGAGCGAGCGCTCCCTTCGTTCGAGCTCCGCCTTCATCAGCGCGCGCCCTCCGACCGTCTCGTCGTCAGCGACCGCACCCGCAGTGAGCAGCCGTTCCTCCTCATCTCCTCCCCTCGTAGCTTGCTTGCTTTCCATCGCCTCCGCCGCCCTGTCCGCCATGGCTAGGAGCTCGGACTCGAGCTGTGTAGCCTTGCGTGTAGCCGCTCGTAGCTAGGGGAATGGACCCCCGGTAGTATCCCGCGTCCCCGCTGTAGCTCGTCAACCCCATCGCTCGCCGAAGTGGTCATCTAGTTCCGTGCCATGGTGGAAGATGACTAGGGCTTCTGTTCATAAGAACTGAAGCCCCTATCGGTTCAGTAAGGGGCCGTAGCCCAGTGATCATCGCACCTATGTGCGTGCAGTGGGTCGGAGGTCGAATCGCCCCCCCCCCCCCCGAGCCATTTTGTTTTTCCCCTCTGGTGACATTTGTGTGTGACTGACAGTGGGCCCAGGGCCCACATGTCATTCCCACAGGGCCCCTGGTGACTATGCCAGGTGGGGCCCTGGTTGTTTTTTATTTTATTTATTTTTTGTGATGTTTTCATTGTTTTGTTTTTCTTTTTTAGTGTTTTATGAATATTTCCTTTTAAGGAAATATTGCCAGTTTTGTCCTATTCCGAATCTGTCCAGATTCCTAGGACATGCCAAATTTGGCATATAAGTGGCTATAAGTGAATTGTCATTTTTCCATATGCAATTGTGGGAGTTTTGTCTACAGTTACATAGGCATGTGATAGGTGTTTTTGGGGTAGAAAAATACAGTGAATCCAATGGTGGTATTGGATTTTCCATTTGAGCAAGTTTGTAAAAATGTTATTTTGTGATATTGTGCCATTTTATCTTTTTCACATGAATTAATTCTTGCACTATATGATAAATTTGTCAACATGAAATATGCTCATTTGTGTATGTGCTAGCCCCTGGTATTTTTGCATGCCATGAAAGTTCATTATATGGGTGGCATTCTTGATGTCAACATGTCACCAAAATAATGTTTCCAAATGCTCAAGTATTTCTAAGTGTTGAGATCTGTTATTTTGTTGCCATGTTATCTAGATGATTCCCATGTATATGTTGCTCCTTTGGAGTTGGCACAATGGTATGCATTGTTGTGCTTGTCATCCTCTGTAGATGTGTGCCAACAGTAGCGGCGGCAGGAAAAAGGTACGACCCAGGCAGCCTTCGGGACACTGTAGCACTGTAGCTACTGTATTGCTACAGTATACAAAGGAAATACATCTCACGCCCCAGGCAGCGGCCCGGGCTGCCTGGGGCCTGTCTCCGCCACTGTGTGCCAAGATGTTGTGGATTAAGCTATTGCATCTTACATAAAACTTGCTGTAAACATGCTATTCTGTTAACAAGTGCCATGTTTGCCCCTTGTTAAATTTCACAAAGTCTGTGATTCTGCTATTTTCAATATGTCATCTTGTGAGGATGGTAGCCATTGATACATGCATATTTTGATGTTGCCATAATGTAATTAATCGAAGTACATGCTGCCCTCTACAACCCTGTTAATTTTTATGCCATGAAACTTCCTGTAGCATATATAAAAGTTGATGTCAAGATGCTAACATGTTAACTCAGATTCTGTAAAACTGGAATTTTCACTATTTCCCTAAAAACTGATTCAACATGCCATCTTGTGAGCTTCATTGCCATTGATCCATGCTTCCTTTCATGTTGCTGTAGATAGATGAAATGTTGTGCATGCTGTATACTTCATGCCCATGCCTTCACTAAGTACGAGGCATGGCCAAAAAGTTGGACGATGGCATAAAGTACAACATCGATGAAATCAAAGCAGATGGCGAACCGATTGCTCCTAAAAAGAATGCGGAGTTATTGTTAGGGAACAAATCCCGATCACCATTCAAGAATGGAATAAGCCAAAAGAAAATCAAGGAGTTAGTTTTGTCGACGAAAGAGCAAAAAATATGCTCTGGGATACGCTCATGTCACATTTCACCCTACCGGAGGGTTTCACAGATCTCCAACGGGATAAAGTCAAGAAGTGTGCCCTCAAGAAGATGGCCACACAATTCCAGACTTAGAAGAAAAGATTATGGGCCAACTACGTCAACGCAGGAAAGAAGACTCCAGAATTAGATGGACCACTAGTGAAGGTAAAAGATCTTTGGGACTTATTTGTGCAGTTCAAGGAATCGGAAGCAGCTAAGGAATGGTCGAGAATAAACATGATAAATGCAGAGAAAAAAAAGTTTCACCATGTTCTCGGGCCAGGTGGCTACAAGATTGGGTTGCTTAAGTGGGATGAATCTGAGGAAAATATGATTGCTGCAGGGGTCACTCCAAAAACAGTGGGTTGGCCCGACAGGTGCAGGACTTGGTTTTACGCGCATGGGGGAAAGTTGGACCCAAAGACAGGGGAGATTATTGAACTAGCAAGTCTTAAAGAAGCCTCGGATGCTTTACTTGAAGCAATAGATCGAAGAGGCTCTAACAAGGGCGTTCCATCCCGAGAGAGAGAATAACGAGCTTACACGCACCCTCAAGAATCCTGAACACCCGGGACGAACACGAGGCAAAGGCATTGTTCCGTGGGTTGAGGGGTTTGCGGAGTGGAACGACACTTAGAGAAGCCGTGCGAGAAAGAAGAAGCAGGATGCAGACCGGCTTCAAATGGTAGAATCAAAGAACGTGGAGTTGGAACGCGCTTTCATGCGGTAACAGGAGCAGATCGACACACTTAGCCAGCAAAGGGTGTCTCAGCCGTAGGATGAGCAACCAGATCCAGCATTGGATAGTACCATCCCATCTATGCCAAAAAGTAGCGTGGGTTCCACGGGGGTCCTGGCCGATGATGCACTGCTGGCTCGCTACCCCGTGGATGATATCCAAGAGACGACAACTTGTCAGCTACACCTGAAAATGAAGAACATATCCATGAAGGTGGCGGACGGCTTTGCATTACCGAATGCACCTGAAGCAACCATCCATGGCAATCCGATTCCACCTGGCTATGCTCGTGTCGGGGTGGATGAAGTTCTGTCGGGATATGACTCACTAGATCTTGACTTTCATGGAGGTCAAGGGGAGCAGACACTGGGAGAAGCCATACGTGGTCTCATTGTATGGACAAAGGAATGCATCGTGTTTCCAAACTCGGTGCCAAGGCCACCGACTCCTCCTCCAAGTCCACCGCGTCAGCCGACTCCAACCCACCTCGATACGGAGCGTAGCGCGAGTCCGCCGCATCAGCCGAATCCACCCCACCCCGACACGGAGCCTAGCGCGAGTCCGCGATATCGATCTCCCCCGCGTCCACCCCGAGAGCACCAAAGAAGAAACCCGAGCCTTCTGCCAAAAAGAAGTTATCTTACGAGATGACTGAGGAGGAAAACAATGCCCAAGTGGCTTCTGAATTGAAGGCCCATTTTGGACCGAAACTGCCCCCGCCGCCAAAGGAGAAAATACCTGAGAAAGTCATACAACACTTTGTGGATCTTGCTAAACCGGCTGTGGAGAAAAGGCGATCAGACTATGAACGCTCTATTAACAAGTCATATTATCAACAAATAAATCAGCAGTCGAGCCTTACAGGTAGTAATAAATGCAGGAAAATTGTTCCCCAGGTCGGAGAACAGGCAGTGCAATCGATACCCCCGCTCAAGGTGAGTACCGATAAGGCGGTAAGCGACGCTAATAGAGAGATGGCTAGAGAGATGGGTATCACTGTTGAACAACTCCTAGTCATCAAGGAAGTCCCCACGATCGATGCGAAAGAACTAGCAAGAAAATATGTCCTCGGGAACCCTCTGTTCAGTTCTGACGAGGAGAAGCTTCTATCAACGCAAATGCACAGTTTGCATGAGTGGTACCTGAGAGAAATAAAGGTCTGGCAAGAGAGACTCATGGTGAAAGTCAAGCCAGAGCATTACTTCCATGGAAAAGATGTGTGGATTGAATTTCTAGAATTATTTCAGTTATTCAATCAAGACGCACACGACAAATCTCTCGTCAGTTGCTATTGTCTGTAAGTGATTTCTTTCTGTAATTTAAGTCTCTAGCTCAGCTCATTCATTGCCTGTAATTATCCTCACTATATTCTTTTGTGTGGTATTATGGAGAATGAAGATTTTTGAATTGAAAAGAGATGGAGTCTATGGCATTGGGTTCATTGATGCAAATACCTTTAAAGAATAGCTTGCTAATGTTTTTGAAGGAACTAAATACCAAACCATAAATACTTTTTCCTTACAACTTCAGGTGAGTGTTTCTGTCTTGTACTAAAAATTCTATTTTTGCTTACTCGATGTTAAGTGTTATTGATGAGTTATGCATGCCCACTTATACAAACGTGTGCGTAGATACCACTAGATCCTGCTAATCATTAGAGTTGACGAGGGAACTGTTGAAGTACTGGACTCACTAGGTAAAGACTCTGAAGAATACAGAAGCCTGTTTTTGATGCTCGACATGTAATTTCAATCATTATCGCACTATGTCGGCCTCATCAGTTTATTTCCTGATATCAAGTAATTAATAACTCCTTTATTCATTTTCTTTGCCGGGCATGGTTTGGAAAAAGTTCACCAAAGAGGTTGTAGGTGAATGGAAACCACAGCTGAAATAGCGACGGACCAAGGTATTTAAGTAGTACTAGCTATGTCCACGCATCTCTTTAATTCTAGTTTCAATACCATTATCATGCTTGATTATTATCTGATTGGATTCTATTCTCGTAAAGTGTATGAGGCAGGAACATGGGACTAATTTATGTGCATACTACATTTGCGAGAACATTCGCTTTATGACCGAAAGGAGCGGAGATGCAAGACATCTTTGGGTACGTAAACACTATTCACATTTTTTAATCATGATCTAATATATATACACACAACTAATATATTCATATTGATCTCCTTCTTTAAAGATGGTAGAGATGCGGGATAGGCTCCTACCAAAGGACCGGATACGAGCACTTCAAGAGGAAATGGCGGGATTTTCGCTTGAGCAGGTCATATCTCCCGACGAAGAATACCATTTCACCTAATGCCTGCATGTAATGATTTGCAAATTGTAGGAGAAATTGTATATACCAAATTGCATATATATATATATATATATATATATATATATATATATGCATGATCGTACGAGAAATTCTATGATATATGATCGGTTCTACGAAAAATTCTATTGTATATGCATAACATGTACAGTATGTAGTAGCATAAAATATGTTTGAAATAAAAAATAAATAAATGGAAAACACAAAATGAAAAGAAAAAATAATCAATAAACCCTAAACCCTCGGTTGGTGTCACCGACCGGGACTAAAGGTCCCGAGCCCCCGGCGCGCGCTGCCGGCCACGTGGCAGGGATTTAGTCCCGGGTCGTGGCCAACCGAGACTAAAGGGTGGGGGCCTTTAGTCCCCATTTATTAGTCCCGGTTGGTGAACCGGGACTAAAGGCCCTTCCCAACCGGGACTAAAGGCCGTTTCTCCACTAGTGGCAGCGGCTCCGGCGCCTTTTTCATCGTCTTTCCCGGGGCGGGGCACTGTTCCTAGTTTTTCAACAGCTCATCGATTTCGGCGCCGCTCCGCTTACGTGGAGGTCCTCGATGCTCAGCCTCACCATTGAATAGATCTCCATGGTTTCTCCACGGGTTGTCCTGCGCGAGCCATCTTCGATGCCCCATGTACATGATTTCCCCAGACCCGCCATCTTTTCTTGACGTTAGCTGCTGAGACGTTGTATCATCCATGCACCGCGTGAATCCGCAATATTCGTCGCACACCTGTCCTGTGACATATCCGTAACCGAGATAGTCATGCAGCCTCGTCATCAGCATGGCTCTCATATAGAAATACTCGCCTTTGCTGGCGTCCCATGTCTTGTCCGGTGTTTTCCATAACGTGTCTAACTCCTCTTGAAGTAGCCCAGATACAGATTAATATTATTTCCCGGTTGTTTCGGCCCTTGAATCATCATGCTCATGTGTATGTATTTTGACTTCATGCACAACCAGGGGGGAGGTTGTACATCCATAAAAACACGGGCCATGTGTTATGGTTGGTGTTCTGGTTGCCAAACGGATTCATGCCATCGGTACTCCCGCCAAGCACGATGTTCCTTGCATCAGCTGCGAAATTTTGATGTTGAACGCTCTCCACTGGCTTGCATCCTCTAGGTGTCTCAGCTTCGGATCATCTCCATCGTCGGTCTTTTTCCTCTCTGCGTGCCAACGCATGATCTTTGCTTCCTTTGGATCTACGAAAGAACGTTGTAGACGGGGAGTGATCGGTAAGTACCATACAACTTTCTGGGGAGATTTCTTTCCGGCCTTCTTGTATCGAGAAGCATTACAAACCGGACAACTGTTTTTTTCCACGTGCTCCTTCCGATAAATGACGCAATCGTTGATGCATGCATGGTATCTAATGTGCGGCAGATCAAGAGGGCACACGATCTTCTTGGCCTCATCGACACTAGTAGGACATAGATTCCCCACGGGAAGAACCTTCTTTAGGTACTTGAGAAGGTCATCGAGGCTTATGTCGGTCCATTTGTTTTTAGCCTTCGTCTTTAGAAGATCGAGCGTGAAACTCAAGCGGGTCACCTCGGGATCGCAACCATCATACAATGGAGTGTTCGAGTCTACCTCCAGTTGCTCCATCTTGGCCTCCTCTCTAGAAGTAGCTCTGTCGGTACTCGTCTCCTTGCGAAGCAGGTCTCGAACATGAGGGTCCCGCACGATTGAACTTAGTAGCGAAGAAGGCTGCGGCGTGTCCACGTCTTCTATGCCGACATGTCCGTCCTCTTCTCCGCCATCATGTCCGGCCTCTTCTCCGCTGCCATGTCCGGCCCCTTCTTTGCCGCCATTGTCGGTCATCTCTTCGTGTCGACCCGTGCCATCATTGGCTGCACCGTCGGTGTCCTCATCATCATCATCTTCAATTATTCACCGAGTATAGTCATCCATGAAACCAGTCATGAGCAGGTGCGCCTTCAAATGATCATGCTCATAGGGGTCGAGCCAAACTCCTCCTTTGCATCTTCGACACAGACATAAAATCTCTGTCCAGTTATTTTCATTCATGTCCTGCACCGCCGATCGCAACCACCTTTCCACCATTGTTCCACTGACCATCATGATTGCCTGTGCGGTAATAATAAGCAAATTCATTATAAAAAATGCATGCATGCATCAAAGTCATACAAAAATTCGGCATGACCTTCCCTAAAAATAGGACATATAGAGTTTGCCGAAATTCGCTGAAACATAAATAAATCGACATTTCGGCAAAACATAGGCAACTCAAGCACAATTCGGCGGCAACTCATGCCACACGCACAATTATAGGTCAATATATCGCACACACACAAATATTTCCATTCTTGCAAAGCACAAATTTTCACTAACGACCTATCTCAAGATAGAGATCGATCGAGCACAGTGATGAGGTCGATCTGTGTGTCTCCATACACCTACCTAGCTAGCTAGCTAGTGATCAAAAGTGGACAAAGATTACTTCTTGGCATGGCTAGATCTAGTTAGGGAGGTAGATAGGCACTTCATTAAATAGGTAGATCTATCTAGCTAGTTGGGGAAGGAGATGTCTCTAACTAATGGAGGGGCAGGAAAAGTGGGGGAAAAGAGAAAGGGGTTGCATTAATGGAGGTGGTTTAGTAGTTAGGGGCATTAAAGAGAGAGAAAGAGAGCTAGTAGAAAGAGAGTAATGGAGGAGGAGAAGAAGTAGTGTGGAAGAAGCAAAGTGAGGGAGAGAGGAGGGGCGAGGGGATAGTGAAGGGAGAGAGGAGAAGGGAGGGGGAAAGGGGGGAGAAGTTGGCAGCCTGTGCCTTAGCAGTAGCGTGGGGGAGGAAAACACGCTACTGATAAATTATTAGCAGTACCACCGGGCTACTGGAACCGCTACTGCTAAGCGGGGCCCACAATGTGGCACATCACAGCTTTAGTTGCAGCGACCGGTCTGCCACACGCGCTACTGCTAACGCTTTAGTAGTAGCGCTTCCATCGGGCCGCGCTACTACTCTTATAAGCCTGGTAACCTCGGTGTGGTTTCCATAGCCGTAGCGTGTTTTGTGAGGGACGCGCTACTGCTAAAGATATAGCAGTAGCGCCCTTGCAACTAGCGCGCTACTGCAACGTAGCTGTAGCGCCGTCAGTAAAAGATCGCTACTGCTAAGGTTCTGTGTATAAGCTTTCTCCTAATAGTGTTTAGCCACGCCAACAATAATAGGTGAAAGGCGAGAGCGCTGGGGTCCTCATACAAGTGACGTTTGGCAGAATTTGAACCGCCACCACTATGTGTGTACCAATAACGTACAAATTTAGGCAATGCCAGCACTATTTGAAAATATTAGTGCTGGTATTGGAGGAAAATGGTGCGCCACCAACAAGAGTTGTAGCTAGCCATTTCTCTACTAGTGAAGATTAAGTCGAAAAAAAGTGTCGCCATCCGCCTAAATGCCGCCCCTGTGAGGACTAAAATCCTACCTATCTACTAGCCGGAGCAAGACAGCAGGAATTTCCTCCTGGTCAGCAGCCGTCGGAGTGGCAGTCGCACGGAAGGCGAATCCACGGGCTCGCTGGCCGAGATCGAGGGGAGGAAGGCTTGTCCTTGTCTCCTTGCGAGAGGGGGAAGAAAACAAGTGGAATGGAACCATGCCAGTCCATTCCATTTTGTTCCCCGATTAAAGGCACCCTTAGTGCACGTTGTTCTTGGTCTAGACAAGCTTGGTTTAGAGCCAGGCATCTCAAAGGCTTTCATGAAATAAAAAGATGTTCAAGAACAAATTTTGAAAAGCGTGAACACTTTTTGAAATGTCGAATAATTTTTAAAAATGTAAACATTGTTAAAAAATTATGAACATTTTCGAAAATCATGATCATTTTTAAAAATATGTGAACATTTCATGAAATGATGAACACATTTTGAAATTCCGATCATTTTTTGGAAAACACAAACTTTTTTCAAAATTGTGAACATTTTTTGTTCACCTGGGTATTTTCCTTAACAACTTGAGAAAGAACAAGTGGACTTGTTCCTACATGATTTAATGTCTCTAATAAAAATAACCAGTGTTGTTAATCTCACTAGAAACAGAGCTGTTGCACCAAACATGATGTATTTACGACACAAGTTCATGCGTGGACATTAAGTCACTCTGGCAACTTGGCCTGCTTGATCGGTTGATCCATCCATTAACCATTTGCAATCCTCCAGTTGTAGTATTTCAAAAGGAGTTATGTTGCTATCGATGTCCATTAACCATTTGCCATGCGGTTGTGTCCAAAAGGAGTAGGTTACGCATCTCTGTATCACTACAATTTCTCTTTTGAAGCAACAACAATGGTATCACTTTGGATAGACATTGCCAAGATCAAGTGTGGTATATATTTAAGGGAACCACTACAACGCGATGAGGGATAAGCACGACCTCTAGTGCCCTCGTGCATCAGCATTACATGTCGGCAGAGGCAGAGCTAGTGTTATGCCGTTGGGTTCAAGTGAACCCAACGTTTGATTAATTATTAACCCAATAAAAAAATCTCCTTTGAACCCATTAAATCACAATGCAAGCCATATGCCTTTTAATTGATCCATTCAACTTTTATAAAGAGAATAACCCAATCAAAGCCCACAATCACGTGCCCATGAGCAGATGCATGTTTTGTTGTCTCGTAGGGGCTGTTTGGTTGGTGACTTAAATTGCCACACTTATCTAGCCACACTTGTGGGGCGCCGCGGAGTGTGGCAAGCAAAACAAGCGCCACACTTTTGGCGAAAAAGTCTACTGCAAAACACATTGCTGGTTTGGTGAGCCTAACCTTCGTAGGCAACCAAACGACAACCTCGGGAACTGTGGCGCGCGCAGCTTTGGTGTGGCAGGGTGCGGCCGGCAACCAAACATCCCCATACAATGTACTAAACCTGCCGACGCCACAAGACTCCTGACACGCGATCGCTCCCCCGACTCGCCAATCTCCTCTCTGGTCTCCCTCGTCGGTCTCTCAGCCGCAAGATGTCGGCAACAAACTTACAATGGCCGCTCGGCAATGGCAACCGGCACATCACCACATCTCGTCTCTCTTATTTCTATATGTTACTTTTTCTTTGAGAGTTTGAGTGTTATATTCTTGTTGGTGTTATAAATTATACTTTACACTTATTTAGTAGTTTATACCAAACCGTCACAATAAGTCAAATGAGTAAACCCATTGGCCAATTTTTCTCGCACTGCCCCTGGGTCAGAGCGGAGTTAACTTATATGTGTTTAGTGCAGATGACACCAACAACTGTTGCCGATCAAGTGGAGTTATACAAATAATCAACTTACTTATACTAACAAAAAGTCACATGCTTTTGACCCATATTCAGTGCAAGTACTAATGGTTAGCCACAAGTAAAATGAAGCAATCCTATACACACAGTATATATTTAGTACAAGATTTATATTATCATATTAATGCTTTTTTAGCAACCGGCAGGAGCACTGCTTTTCATTAAGGAGCAAATATGTACATGTTGGCATGTTTTGAGGGGGGGGGGGGGGGGGGGGGGGGGGGGGGGGGCATGCCAAAAAACACCAGGTAGGCCACATCCACATGCAAACTACTCTTGGATTTTAATAACTCTAGGCCTAAAGGCCAAATCTCGCTGTGCAATCCCCTTGAAGGTGAGATGGGTCCTAACTGATCTAGATCATCTAATAAAATGATGCCAGCACTTCAACGACACCCCAAAGTGGTGTGAGGATTGCATAGTTATTACTCACTACTTTATTTGGAATATGTACACAAGTGGTGTGAGGATTGCATTCAATTGGTATGTCTTTGTTATTTTGTTTTGATATAACAGTTATAGATGATTTGATGTTTCGGTTGTTTATACTATCTTTGAATGTTATATATAGTCACTGGTGAAGCTAGAGAGAAACTTTAGTGGAGCCAGTAAAATATGCAGATATGAGGGGAGCAAACAATAAAAAAAAACATCGAAGCCCACCAAATTCTCTCAACTTCACATTATTTCCAAGGTGGGGGCAATAGCCCCCCCCCCCCCCCCCCAAACTCTGCGCGCCCTGACACATAGATTTGTCATTATTTTTTGAATGAAATAGAGTTGTCATTACGTATATTCTTACTATGAGATGACCTGATATTGTTCAATAGATGGTTCATACTCAAATCATGAGTGCATTAGAAAAAAAATCCTAACCCCGCTGTGCTCCCGCCGTCGCATGTGCATGTGGTTGATCGCCCGACGGGGAGCACTACCACACGTTGGGACAATTTATGCACACTTGCTCGTTCACAACCATGTATATTTGAACCGTTGAATAATTCAATGAAAAAGTACCCCCTCCGCTAATGGTCATTTAAACACCTTTAAAAGCGGGTTTGGGGGCACTATCAGGCTGGCCATAGTGGGGTATCTTACCTAGTATCATGCACTTGGGACTAGCAAACATGTTGATGTGGCAGACGATTAAAGAAGAAAGAAATGGTTAGAGTAACATAGGTCGATACCATATCATGTTAAATGCTATGCTACTATGTGTCATGCATGTCAATAAATGATATCACCTATGATACTAGTTTATGATACTATGCATTATGAAGGTAGTATCACATGATACTACTATATGATACTCCCCACTATGAGTAGCCTCAGTGGAGGAGTCAACATGTTTGCTGCGGCGAGCGCTGAAGAGATGCATTGGCTGTGTCTCACGTTACGATGACAAGATGTGCTGACTGGACGAACCCTGTTTTTATTTGCAGTCTACATAAAACTTTCATGCCTTGTCAGCCCTCTCCATATCATTGATAACAAGTCAAGTCTACTGATCGAAGTAGTATTTTTATTGTGGGGTTATTATGTGAAAGCTTCGTAGCATATGCATGCAACATTGCTGTTAGGTGAAGAAAATGTAGTGGAAGCGAGAGGATATGTCTATATATAAAGAAGGGTAACACGGCCATGTTTACCTCAGCATAGATCATACATGTCTAATCCTCAGCAGGAGATCCAAATGGTAGGTGACGAGGCCGAGCCCGTGCCTCTAGATGCCGCACGTTACGGTGGCACGCCTCAGGCAGGAGACGACCCCAGCAATGATGCTAGTGGTGGTGCCGGTGCCGATGCCGATGATGAGGAGATAGGGCCGCATGCTCAGAAGGACCACGTGGCGGCGGCACAACAAGCGGCCAATGACGCGGAGTTACTGAACAAGATCCACTCTTTGTCAGCTTCGCGTTCCAGGCAGCAATGCACCCGCCACGCTGGATGCCCAAGCTCGCCTTCAGGGATAGGACCGGTTCTGCTGGTGACCCTGTTGGTGATGAAAAATGCCCCATCCAAAAGTGACATGAATCGCATAACATACCTGGTGGTGACTCTCGCCATAAGCGTGGCATGTACATTTACCATTGGTATCTCTGGCAACCCAGTCGTTTCATTAGTGGTTCTTGGTTCCCTTGTGATATACCCCACTTTGACGTTCGGCAGAGCCAAGGGCTGGTTTGGCAGATCAAAAAAAATAGGCCTTGTGCCTTATATATCTTATAGTTAAATGCCCGTGCGTTGCCACGGGACAACATAACAATATTGCTTTGGTTGTATTTGTCCCGACAACTAACCAACAAGACAAACTTTGCCCTTCCTTCGCCCTCTTTAATCTCGGTCCACTCCTTGCTCTAGCTTTGGTGTCATCACTCTACTCAATCCATGTATTTTCACTATGACATGATAAGCTAGCTCTTACTATGCTTGTCATTTGTTGTTTTCATGGATTGGTAATGCTCATAGGTAGGTGCGTGTTTCTCAACTATTTGGATTTCGGACTACCGGGCTACTCAAATAAATGCTTCGTGTGATTTTCTTAAGCTGAAATTATTGACAGTGTCTGGTCAAAGCGAGCACATCAAAACATACTTGTTCAAAGCAAGGCGCATCAAAACATACTGGTTCTGGAAGATGAAAACAAAAGATGCTCGAATTCTTACCGAAATCTGATGATGATGCATAGAAACTGAAGATAGTTCCATTAGTACATGCTTGTCTGTCAAATGGAATTTGAACCACAAAGACATCTGAAAAATAATCTAAGTGCATATTGGATGCCATATCATTTATTTTCAAAATTATATAGTGAAGTTTCCTGACCAAGTATTGAACCAACTAGTCTTTTTATCAAAAAAAAAAATCGTTCATAAACTCCGATGCATTTCTCTCACTTTGCTCCATTCATGGAGACCATCATGTCCGTTTCTCCGCATGTAAGTCCGACCCGAAATACAAATAGGTAAAGTTTGATGATGGTCTTCAACTGTCCATCTTTTTTTGAGGAAAAATAATGGTGTTCATGTTCCTTCACTACTTCTCCGTCAGATCTTCATATGTGCATCTGGCTCAGAATACCTTCTTTCTTATGTGTGCATTTCTTCGGACTGCAAAGAATTGTTACAGAGCTCTCGTTCTTTTCTATGAGAAATGGTACACGTGAACTCGTGAAGGGCAAAAATTAATATAGGTAATCAAGGAGGAGTTGTGATAATCGGTATATCCCTGCAACCCACACTAAGTATTGAACAAATGTGCAATTAAATTTGCCTCATGCTTCACATCAACCAATGCCCAACTTAATAGTTGAGTTAATTTAATAGGTGGGGATGAGGGATGAACTTTGTGGCTTATTTGTCTCTTGTCTTAATAATATAATAGATGGAAGAGAAAATGTTTGATAGTTTCTTACCTGCGTTAAGTCACTGCAACTTGAGCTTGCTCATGTAGACAACACAACTGACAAGTCAATAACAAAACCCAAAACAAATTCTAAGAAATAAAATAGTTCTCCAATGAGATACACATTACTCAAACCCGTAGGGATAATCTGATATACAACGAAATGTGGGTATACACGAGGATGAATGATCGGACAGGTATAAATCATCAGGTGAATAATCCTGAATCAATGATCAATTTCTACCTCTTGTTTAAATATTAAATCATAAATTGATCACACTTGTCATCATTGTCAGGCAAAATTAAACAAAGCACGTGATACTCAGCATCAACAAAACAGCTCACTTCTAGGACACCTCGACAATAAATAACCAACACCATATTTTTGGTCCGGTGTGGTGACCCAAAGGTATCATAGAACTGTGCTCTCAGTACCACCATGCTAGTTTCTACGGTCTAGAACATGCATATGGACTGATTACGAGGCTGCAAAAAAGGAGTACAATGGGTCCTTGTACACCACTAAGGCCGAAGGTTATTATTTCCCACCGCTACACTGCTGCTATGTCCATGATGTTGAATCGACGCCAAGGAACATCCACACCATGGGGCGCTACAGACATTTGGCAAGGCAACACAATTTTTCTTTTAATTTGCTCCACCTCATAATTCGTCACTTTCTCTAGGGTCTACAGCTCCTTGTAATCTACAATATGAGAGCATATAGTGACATGAGAATTAGTGGTATTGCCTATCTCCTCCTTCAAGAAGCTTGTTTCTATTATCTCACCAAAACACCTAGAGAACAACTATATCATTAATAATTGTTATTCTTCTTGTACCTTCCAGGAAGATGGGAGTATACCTATAATCAAAGAACATAGGGGCTGCTCAATCGAGTATCTTCCAAGCCCAATTCTTACCAACAATGTTCAATGGCTTTGCACCTCTGAAATTGGCACAACCATCTTCAATCACCTGATGGCAGAAGAACAGAAGCATTAGTACTATGATATGGGGGCTATGGATCTTAAAAGTTACGTGTAGCCAAATTTAAGGCATAACAAGCTGAACCAATCAAGTCCACTTCATTGGCAACTACAAACGGATTACAACTCCGGTCTATACGAATCTCACCTCTCCCTACTAAAAAGTCGTTGAAATCATGGTATTGGTAGCAGAAAAACTGCATTCTCAATCGCACCAAGCCTATGACTAACTCTACTGGTTGATAGCAACCACTGATATTGGCCTAACAAAATCTTGTCTCAAGCAATCTGTTGAACTTGTATAGAGAAGATCCACCGTCTTAGCGAGGCTGCTTGCAAGGAAGCTAATAAATAATTCAGGTTGCATGCATTTACCAAAACTGAACTGTTTAACACACGAACATTCCCAGTGGCGCTGCTTACAAAGAAGCTAATGCAGAATTCATTATTCAGACTAATCAGTGATGATCAGTATTTTAGCTAAATCTAATTTGTGCTGGGAAAAAATGAATCTTCACAGAAATATATACCCTATCTGCAGGTTATGTCCATCACACCAGAAAGAGCGCGAGACTGTTCTGGATCTGGTTGTGCTCGGTACCTCGGTGATCCGATTGCCGCCGAGCACATACCTCTACTCCTCCTCGTCGAACTCCCAACACCCATGTACTCTCTCAGCCCTTTCCGCTCTCTTACGCTGCAAACACAACATCAACATCTCCAACTAAATCAAACGAGAATATAATAAAAGCAGTGGATAATACCTTGTGGTTTGGTGCCTGATGGATGCAGA
The DNA here is from genome assembly GCA_039707655.1 of Elymus sibiricus. Taxonomy (NCBI): domain Eukaryota; kingdom Viridiplantae; phylum Streptophyta; class Magnoliopsida; order Poales; family Poaceae; genus Elymus; species Elymus sibiricus. The sequence goes on from CM077673.1 coordinate 431,413,688, forward strand.
ATTGGGTGGATGGATCTTGTGGCACGCGAGTGGATGGACTGGGCGGCGATGGTGGCTACCGGCTCGATGCAGCGGCACATGGTGTGACAGATTGCCGTCCTTGGACCAGGCTCGGCGGTGGACGCTATCAGCCCGTGCGGCCTAGGCTACGACGTGTACCTGGCGAAGGGCACTGGGAAACGGCACCGCCGCCGCGGCGCACGAGGAAAGGAAGGTGGGGGCCGCTCCGGTTGGGGCTCGAGGGGATTCGATGTAGGGAGAAGGAAGAGGGGAAGAAAACAGCGGCCATAACCATCTAGGCATGGCGATCGTGTGGGGGAGGGCGAGGCCGTGAGCGGTTTCCGTGATTGAGGGGTGGAGAACGTGCGGGTTGTTCCGTTTCTCGCTAGCATGGAACGTGGTTTCTTTTCCAGCGATTTTCTCTTCGTGGGATCGAACGAGGCCGGGGTGGCGGACGAGGTGGCCCATCGCATGATGGTTGTCATACCGAAGGGTGAGGGTAATCGAACGAGGTCGAACCATCACGACGTTCGATTGCCCTTTAATAGTAGAGATATGTTGTATATTGTGTATATTGGGGTATATGTCTGATATTACCGACCTCCCGGCCGAGGGTCTATTGATGCAGACTACACCATCATTGCACTTGCCGTCTCTGTATTCATCCCGATCATCACCATCATGCTTCTCTTCAACCATGTGTGAGTGGTTCGTTATACGCACATGGAGTGGATGGGAACTGGGTGATTTTAATCATGTAACAATGTTTTGATGCTAAATGAACGGTCCATAGTTCTACTATTGTTCTTGAATTATTGTTGTTGGCAATTTGCCATGTGTAATGCTTATCTTTAGGGCCCGGGTAGCATGCTTTTAGATCTGAACCATCCGTGTTATAATAATGTTCATGTGTTTGCATTATACCAGCACAAACACGATGTCCTCTGTTGTGAACTGTCAAGTTCACCAATGACATAATGCATCCAAACAATTTCAGATGTGATATTTGCAATCGATTTGTACTCTACTTCAATGCTAGACCACGAAAATGTGATTTGTTTGCTAGCACTTCAGAGAACTAAATTACATCATAGCTAGGAACAACATGAATCCCTTGTGTAAACTTTTGACCATAGTTAATGTTGACTTTCGTACTCTTACCCCCAATTCTAATTGTATCCTTTAGATACGGTGTATTGCTGAGGTGGATGAACAAATTGCCAAACTTCATAAACATAGAATGGTTCATCTGATTGCGCTACCATGGCTAGTTTATTTTTATTCAATAGTGATCTTTCATAGACGAAGCTGAGTATGATATTATTATTAATATGATGATTCTAACTGCCAAACAGGGCTTTGAGACTGATGCATATACTCTTTTTATTTTTGTGTTGAATGATTACACTAGCATCAATCTGCCTTCTTTCTGCTCCTCTGTATGAAAGCATAGGTTCCATTCGGAGAGCTATGACCGATGCATCTTGCTGAATTGGCATAGTGGCACACCATGGTGGCATGTTATTCTTTTTATTTTGAGGAGAGCAATTTGAAGTTTTTTGTGCTAGTAGAACAACATTTTTTTTTTGAGAAAACATTGGCAAGTTCTTTTTTCTGAGACAACAATGTTAAAAAAAATTCTTGAGAAATCTCGCCCTCTTTGTTGATTGATAGAAATGTTCATAGGTACAAGACTTGGGTCATGAGGATTGCCCAACCAAACATGTCTACGTATAGCTAGATTACAAGTAAACTTGACAAGATTATATATGAGCCTCATAATTGTGCTTTCTACGTTTACGAACAAAGGAACATGATTGAAAACTAGCTCTACGTCCTATTATTTCATGTATGATGGCCGAGTGTGGACCTCCCGTCCGTTGGTTAATACTCCCTCCGTTCCTAAATATTTGTCTTTCTAGAGATTCAACTATGGACTACATACGAAGCAAAATGAATGAATCTACACTCTAAATTATGTCTATATACATCACTATGTAGTCCATAGTGAAATCTCTAAAAAGAAAAATATTTAGGAACGGAAGGAGTATCATTCACCACTCCTAGACAGTCTGACGCCACCATCGTTTTCTGTATATGAAGATCTTCAGTTAATGCCAATGTTTCCCTGCACGCATATGTCTCCAAGATCATAAAGCATCTCCAACAGGCGCGCAACACGCGGCGCCCAAAAAACGGTTTTAGCGCGCGCAAATAGCACTTTTTAGCGCGCCGGCGAGCGCTGGCTCCAGCGGCCGCTGCAAAATATAGCGCGCGCGGCGCTCCAGCAGGCGCTGAAAAAACACTCAGAAACAACATATGCACTCCAAAATCACATAAGAAATAAATCAACAATAAATAGTTTAATTTTATTATAACTCAAACAAATAGTTTATCATCCAATACAACAAATAGTTTAACAATACAGCATCAAACATAATACATCAAACAACCAAATAATCATGTGTTTTGTCGCCCATTCCATTCCCACCACTCCTTGATGAGATCATTCTGAAGATCATCATGCGTTTCGGCACGCCGAATAGCATGATAGGAGGCAACAAATCGGGCCACCCTCGCAGCACTCCGCCGCACAAGCACGGGATGTCCCAAGAGCTCGTACTGAGAATAGTCTAAATTTTGGCCACGTTCATTCTCGATGATCATGTTAGGCATGATCACACAAGCGTGCATGATGTATCAAAGGATCTTTTGATCCCAAAATCTATCCGGTCCTCTCACAATAGCAAATTGGGCTTGCAAAATCCCAAATGCTCTCTCCACATCTTTCCTAGCCGCCGCCTGAGCATTGTGAAAATCTAGATTTTTCTTACCTTGCGGTTTTTTCAACGGCTTCACAAATGTTTGCCACTTTGGGTAGATGCAATCCGCAAGATAGTAGCCATAGTTGTATGTATGGCCATTTGCTACGAACTGTATCGGTGGCAGATCACCATTTGCAATCTTATTCATGAGTGGTGACCGATTAACAACGTTGATGTCATTCAAAGATCCAGGCATTCCAAAAAAGCATGCCAAATCCAAGTCTCTTGACCGGCCACCGCTTCAAGGATTATAATGGAACCCTTTTTCGCATCGTGGAATTGTCCATGCCATGCCTTAGGACAGTTCTTCCAACTCCAATGCATGCAATCTATTGAGCCAAGCATACCTGGGAACCCGCGAGCTTTGTTCATCTCCAAAAGCCTTGCGGCGTCTTCAGCATTGGGAGATCTCAAATACTCCGGGCCAAACAATTGCACAATTCCGAAACGCTTGACACACATGATAGCCTGACTCTCACCCATGGCCAAGTGGTCATCAACTAGATCAGCCGGAATACCGTATGCTAACATACGCAAAGCGGCTGTCACCTTTTGAAAGGTGCTATGCCCGAGTTCTCCGGCGGCATTCCTTCTTTGCTGAAAAAACGATCATGGCTCGCTAGTTTCCCTGCAATGCGCCTGAACAACTCGGTGCTCATCCTAAAACGGTACCGGAAATACGACTCGGGGTATATGGGATTCTTCACAAAATAGTGCCTCATCAATCTATTGTCGGCATCGATCTTGTCCCTCCAAATTTTCTGCCGACCCATAACCGAACCACCGTGCTTCGGTTTTTTATTGATGTGCATAGCTAGGATGATTGCAATGTCCTCTTCTTCAATATCAAATTCTTCTTCGAAAGAATCATATGATGAACTCATCTACAATATTGAATTTAAACTAGTCTATAAAACTACGAAAAACATGCATCAAGTTAATGTAAAAAATGTAAAGTTAAAAAGTAATACATACCTTGTGGGCCTTCTGTCGAACACCTTGTGGTCGTTGAGCAGCAGTGGGCGGCCGAGCCCTGTTCGCCGGAGGAATGACGTGCGCAAGGGGCGGCGGCCACTAGAGGGAGGGGGAGGAAGCTACAGCGGCGCGGGGATAGGTCAGGGAAGCGCCGTCGGGTCGCCGAAGCAAATGGGGTGGCGCAGCGGCGGCGCGGGCGCTTGAGGTGGAGGGAGGTGGGAGTGGAGGCGCGAGCGCTCGAGTGCTTCCGCGCGCGGGAGCGGGCGCACCAAATAAGCGGCGCGCGATGCCGTTTCGCTCCGCGCGCGGAAGCACTTATGCAGCGCGCGCGTTTTTTGCGCGGCCGCTGGAGCGCTAGGGTCCGCTGCGCGCGCGCTAAAAACACGAAATATTCAGCGTGGGGCTGTTTTTGGGCGCTTGTTGGAGATGCTCTAAGACCACTCTTGCCTCGATACACCACTCGAGACGATCCCACATATAGTCCGTTGTGATTAAAACACGACATATAGCTGCCACCACACCGCCATGTCTATGACGAGCCACTGCCCCATCAACATTGATGTTCATGCCATTATCAGGCGAGGGTAGCCATCACCGGGGTTCATCTCGTTGTCTGACCGCTTGGACTTGTCTAGCTTCTGGCTTCATTAGCTGGTCCAACTCGCTGATATAAGAATTGACAAAGGAGAAGGTTTGCTGCGGGCTCCGAAAGATCGCCTCATGTATGGCTTTGCGTCTTGTGTACCAGATGGACCACAAGGTCACCACCATCCTAGTAAAGCTGATGTGATGCGTAGTCTCATACAATTCGAAAATCCAGTTCTTCGCTCGAGGTTCTGTGTTGTCCACCATCTTCCATACAAGAGAAGGTTCTATCAATGGTGCACCTCGCAATGGTGCATGGCTGGAGTGCGTGTCGCCATGAATCTGGAGAACCACACAACGGACATGCATCCAAATGAGCCATGTTTCTTGTTTTGAAGACAATAATTGCAAGTTGACAAGCACTATGGACTATGGAGCGCCTCTAATATATGGCCACTGAGGTTCGTGGATGTTTGGCCCAAGACTCGAGTAGTCAAAGGCCCAGATATATTACCGGCCTAGTGTCAAAAGGAATCGTTCGTTACCCAAACAAAAAGGAAAAGCGCACATGCAAAGAAAAGGAAAGGAGTTTCCGGGTATCAAACTCGCTCACCAATCCGGATCTATCTACTCCGGTACGAACGTCGACCGATCTGTCCTGCAAGCAGCAACGCCGCAAAAGCAAGTCGACGGGAGCCGGAGATGGACGCCGACGTCGAGAACCAGGAGGTCATGGCCGATGGAGACCCGGAGGCCGAGGAGAGGAAGCGCAATGCTCGGATGTTGTGCAAGTCCGCGTTCTTAACCGTCCCGGTCACCATCTTCATTGTCACCTGGTTCGTGCTCGGCTTGCCGCAACCGCGTTACTACATCACGAAGGGCTCCGTCTCCGGCCTCGACGTCCCTGCGGCGGGGGCGCTCGACCTGACGTTCAACCTTACCCTCGGCGTGGCCTCGAAAAACTATGAAGAGAGCACCTGTGTGGACCAAGACACGTTTGTGGAGGTGGCCTACCACGGCATCCGGCTCGCCGGTGCTACGGTGGGGCGGCTCTGCGCCGGGCCACAGATGGCGACTGAACGGCCCGTGGTAGCGAGGGGGGAGGCGGTGCGTGTTCCGAGGAGCGTGATGGACGCCCTCCTGGAGGAGATGAGGCAAGGGGTGGCGATGTTCGACGTCGCGCTCAAGCTTCCGGGGGAGTACGATGGGCGGAGGTTGGGGAGGAAGTGCCGTGTTCAGGCCGCCGCCACCGCCGCTGCCATGTGCACTAGTGATCTTTATTGGATGAACCTGTAGTTAGCTTGGAAGCCTTGGATTCAAGTCTTTATTGTTCCATACTCGTTTTAGTCATTCGGTTGCAAGTCTTTTTGGAGCATCTGTACGCCTAGGCGCTAAGCCATGTATACTACTCCCTCCGTTCCTAAATATAAGTTTTTTTAAAGATTCCACTACGAACTACTCCCTCAGTCCCATAATATAAGACGTTTTTTAACACTACACTAGTGTTAAGACAGAGGGAGTACATACGAATGTATATAGACATATTTTAGAGTGTGGATTCACTCATTTTGCTTTGTATGTAGTCCGTGATGAAATCTCTAAAAAGACTTATATTTAGGAACGGATGGAGTATATGTTCTATTTGTAGAAACTATTGTCACCTGAGCTTTAAATATCCTGCTTGAGCTCACTATGTACTTAGAAATAATTATTTCTTATTCAAATACAAAACTATCGTAGTATTGGGCAATATATATTGTGTTCCATTTAGAAAAATAACACCCAACCTTGGTTTCATTTATTTTATAAACAAGACACCTATTACTATCCGGGCGGATTAGTACGACCGGCAAGGGTTCGTAGTTCCTCAGTTCGACTGATGAAGAAGTGTTATATACTATCAAAAGTGGCATGTCATTGTATTCGTATTCGACAGAGTTTCTTAACATAAAATTTGAGTGACGTATAACATATATTTTGTTAGTTAAATTGACGACCTAGAATACCCCTACGTCCTATGCCTCTGTCCATAGGGAGTATTCATGTTTATGCCACACCATCTGTAATATAATCTATAAACCTAACTCTCGATTCCTTTCTCCATATAAACCTAGGAATATGCCCCCTTCCCCTTGCAGTATGTTAACTAGCATAAAAATCAGCACAGCCGTACAAACGACTAGATAAAACTACGGCTAAAAAAGTTTATACAAAACACATAGTTCTTTTCCAAACATTGATACAAAATGTCTTTACCTGCAGATTTAATTTCAAAATGTGATCCACAACTAAAAAAAAAATCCAAACCAGACTATGAAAATTTCTCTTAATTATATTGAGTTGTAAATTATTTTCGAGAGTTTTAACCACTTTTAGGTGGTGTGATTGTTGTTAATTAGATAGTTCATCCGTTCTGATTCATGATTCATTTTCTTTGATTTAAGTTTGACCATGTATTTATTTCGTAAAAAAAAGTTTGATGATGTATTTAACCAACATTGTTATAGGGTCTCTTTCCCCCCGTGGCATCGTGTAAGCCCTAACCGGCCAGCATGGCCCACACAGGATGAAATCGATTAATTTTTGGCAGTGCTTCCCACTAGTGAGGTAATTGAGGTGGTCAAAGTACAGATCTAGGCATGTATGAGGTGGTTGCGGTGGCAGATCCTATGTCCATGACCCATCCATCGTGATGAGGACCGAAGGTGCTGCGATAGTGGCTGGATGCGGGGACACAATGTCCTCAACCTCTTCAAACCATTTTTTCAATGGTGTGGGAGGGCCTTGGGTTCTTTCAACGCCATGGTTCATTAAGTGAGAATGTGCCAGGCGATAGAGACGTTGCTAACGGTGATGGTTTCAGCAAGTATGTAGATTCTCCTAGTGAAAACCCATGACCTCGCCTCCATCTAGATCAGGAATTTTCTAAATGCATGTGGTGTGATCTTATCGAAGTTGTGGTTTGAAGCTCGGCTTCGGTGATAAAAATCACAAGTTTGAACTTTGGTTGGACACATCGAATATCAGCGCACATGCGGTGCCCTCTTTTCAAATGCTTTGTCTAGATGTATCATATTTTTCCTTGTTGGTTCACATGTCAAACCGGCGTACTGTGACCAACGTAATGGTTCATGGTAGGTTTGTTGAGTTGTGAGGTGGTATCATATTTTTAGTGCCAATTTGGTCGACATCGATACTTATCCTTTTTACGGAAATATGATTATATTTTATCAAACGGATTTGCTAAATCTCATCTAGATGAGAAATAACAAAGTCTCATCTAACTCCTACACATCATTTGAGTAACCAAACAAAAAATAAAAATAATAAACCCGCACGAATCTCCATCAAAATCAAATGGTGTAGGAGTTACATGTGACTTGGTTAAGTCTCATCTAGATGAGAGCTAGACACACCCTTTATCAAATAACGGGCAGGTCGTTACCAGCAAAGATAGAATAAATCAGGGGCATCATTGTACCAAATAGATGGAGATTTAGAACAATAGTAAGATTTAGCTAGAAAATCTGCTACCTCATTAGCCTTCCTTTTGCATGAGTTGAACTTCGACATTTGGAAGCACTCCATGATCGTTACTACATCGTGACCATAGTACTTTTCTTTTTTTGGCGGGAAAACATCCGATCTATTTATTTTCAAACATGGTAGTACAACAAACACCAGAAATAATAAAAACTACATCCAGAATCATAGACCACCTAGCAAGGACTACAAGCACTGAAGCGAGCCGAAGGAGCGCCGCCGTCATCACCCCTCCCTTGTCGGAGCCGGGCAAAACTTGTTGTGGTAGACAGTCGAAAAGTGGTCGTGCTAAGACCCCATAAGACCAGCGCACCAGAACCGCAACCGCCGCCGATGAAGAGTAACGTAGATCGAAAGAATCCAACTTGAAGACACACGAACGTAAATGAACGACGAACAGATCTGAGCAAATCCATCAAAGGTAGATTCGCCGGAGACACACCTCCACACGTCCACCGACGATGCTAGATGCATAATCGGAACGGGGGCTAGGCGGGGAGAACCTTATTCCATCTTCAAGGAGCCGCCGTCTTGCCTTCTTGAGCAGGACACAAACCCTAACAAAACTCGAAAACACATGTAAAAACGGAGCCCTCCCACCGGCAAAGACCGAGATCCACCGCGTAGTTTTCAGCGTCATTGACTGCATCTATGCCAAGCTGGCTATCAGACTACATCATCACCTTGTTGTACTCCACAAGATCAACCAGCATCAAACCATTGCGAATGGCAAATGCTTCAGTTGCTTCTGCATCCTGAACATAAGGGAGTATATACCAAGTGCCAACTGAGATAAACTGCCACCACTCATCGCGCATAACAGCTCTGTCGGCGAGTCCACATGAAATGACGCGTCCATGTTTATTTTAGCAAAATCGAGCACTGGTTTCTTCCATCTTTCCTCCTCCTTGCTTGGTGCAAGTTTCTTGTTCATTGCTCTAAAGAAAAAAAATAAGCTGATTGGTCAGCATCGATACTCGTCTTTCTTCGATGTTGTTGAATAGTACTCTTTTTTGGAGTATAATAATACTGGAAAACGCTTGGGGCCGCGTGCGAGCCTTACGATCGCTTTCGATCATGCGTCACTGGAGCGCTCTTTAAATCGTTTTTTCCAGGTGCATCACGGGAGCGCTCCTCGAATCTTTTTTTCACGTACGCCTTCTTCTTCTTCCCTACAACTCTGCAACTGCTCCTTTCCTCCCATCTCCGCCGCCACACGCAGCGTGCTGCCATGACTTGCCCTTGCTTGTAGGGCGAGCCACGGCAGGGGCAAAGAAGACGACAGGACAGAGAAGTCATAGCGGGGAGAGCTGCAAGAGGCCGTGTGTGACGTTGGTGACCATCGGTGGCGCGCGATCAGCCATGGCGAGCAATCAACCATGGCGCGCGACAGTGGAGACAATGCTGGAACCATTCATTGTGAAAGCCGAGGCATGTTACATTCGGCGGTGAGGGATGTTACAGCCGACAATTTTTTGTTGGAACCAACCACATGATTTTGTCGCTGATTTTTTATTTGCTGCAACCAGTATTTTGTTTTGCTACTACCAGCGTTTTCATTTGCTACTACCGGCGACAACCTTTTGTTGCAACATAATTCGTGAAGATGATGCAACCTTGATGACAGACGAAAACGTTTTTTTGCTGCAAACCATGAAGTTTTTTGCTACCACCGGCTACAGGGTTTGTTACCACCGTACACGGCACCCGGCGTGACGTTTATTTTGTTTTTGCTACAACCACGTCATTTTTTGCTGCAACCGGCAACTACGGAAGCTACATCCGATCAACATTTTTGCTACAATGGCGACGTCGGACGGCAGCGATAAACTTTTTTTGTTGGAAGCGATAAACGTTTTTGCTACAACCGGCATCGTTTTTTGCTGCAACCATTCCCGATATTTACTGGAACCGGCTTCGAAATTTGCTGGAACCGGCGCAGTGTTTTTCTGGAAGAAGCACCCAAAAATGGTTCCATCGGAGTCGGTTTTGCTGGACCAGCAAAATTTGCTACATCCAGCATTGTTTTTTGCTACATCCCGGCATCGCTTTTTGCTGGAACCCGTGTCTATCTTTCACCCAGGGAGAAAATGCTTCGACCATTTGTGGAAAAGTTTCATCCGGCTAGAGAAAAAGCTTCAAAGTGGCATGAGAAAAAATCTTCGACCGCGGGAAAAAAGCTTCATTGGTGGTAAAAGCTTCAAGCGGCAGTGGAAAAGCTTCAACTGGCTGGAGGAAAAGGTTCAAGCGGCGACCGGTGGTGATGAGGACGATGACCGGGGCGAGGGCGACGACCGACGGCGACGATGACGACGACCGGCGACCGAGGGCGAGGGCGGCGACCGGTGGTGACGAGTACGGAGACCGGGGGCGAGGGCGGCGACCGGCGACCAAGGGCGAGGGCGATGACCGGTGGTGATGAGGACAGCGACTAGGGCGAGGACGGTAACCGGTGATCGTTGGCGAAAGCGGCAACGAGGACGGCGACCGGGGTAGAGGACGGCGCTGCGGGGATGAAGGACGCCGTTGCCGTTCGTGCGCGCGAGGAAGGAGGCGATAGAAGGGTGTGATCTAACGGCCCTAGGCAAAGGGATCTGACGCTGGGCAGGCGACCGGCCGAATTGTTCGGCCGGCGCACCGGCAGATATCATTGCCCAATTTGTTATCAATTGGTGCGGAACCCAAGGCGTTATTCCTTTTTGGAAAAGAAAAATATCACCTTGTATGCACCTATATATACATGATGCGGCCGTGTCCCTCCGTTTGACGGGGCTCCATCAACCAACTAGTACTAGCTATTACGTCACGTCAAAAAATTAAGAAAATAGTTATTACGTGCACGACCCTATCTGGCTAGCTCCTTTTTTTAGGGTATCTGGCTAGCTCCAATCTGGTAGTATTTGGCTAGCTAGCTTGCAAACAGTTTTTATCACGGAGATCAGATCGGTTGTTTCCAATTGTTTTGTATCTGGACTCCCAACAAATAGATATAGTAGAACACAAATTAAGCTCGCCGGTGCCGACCTATGCAAACGTCGATCGGTTTGTGGAAACAAGTCGCAAAAAAAGAGGATCAACCGGAGATGGACGCCGACGTGGGGGGGCAGCAGGCAGTGGCGCCTCAACGAAACCGGTGGATCGACAAGATCAGGTGCCCCGGACTGCGAGACACGCTCTACATCGCCATCTGGGTCATCATCTTCGTCTTCTGCCTATTCCTCATCTGGCCAGTCCCGCATTACTACGTCGGAATCGGTTCGGTCTCCGGTGTCCCGGCCGCGGCGGCGGTCATTAACCCGGCCTTTAACCTCACGCTCGGCGTCATCTCGTGGAACTACATCGCGGGACCATGCGTCGACCGCGACATGTCCATGGAGGTGGCCTACCGTGGCGTCCCGCTCGCCGACGCCAGGGCATCGCGGCTCTGCGTTGGCGCACGGAAGTTGGCGGAGCAGCCCGTCATCGCAAGGGGGGAGGGGGTGCGTGTGCCGGCAGGCGTGATGGAGGCCCTTACCGAGGACACGAGGCGAGGGGAGCAGGTGTTCGATGTCACGCTACATGCTCCATGGACTTTCGCCGGGAAGAAGCTGCTATACCGGTGCCGTGTCGGGGTCGGGCCCAGCGGCGCCGCCTGGTGCAGTGAACTTCATATGGTGTAGATTTTCATTGTGTTCTTTTGGAGGTCCCGACAATTCCACAATTAATCCATGGATTGAGATTTTGAACATGTGTCTATGTGTTCCCGTCTGACTTTGTTCATTTTACCAGCTCACTGGGGTGATTTTTTTTCAAAAGTGTTACCTATTTTTGAACAAATTCGAAAAGCGTATGTCCTAATTGAAAAAAAACCAAAAATAGCACCCCGTCGGCCTCTGGTGGGCCGAAGGGGGCCTGTCGGCCTGGGGCAGGCCGAAGAGCCGGCTGTCGGCCCGGGGCTAGCCGAAAGGCACCCGTCGGCCTCCAGGAGGCCGACAGGCCCCTGGATAAGGCCGACCGCCCGAGCTTCTTCCTCCTCTCGCTCGCCTGCTCGTTCATCCCATCCTCTCTCTCGTTTTTTGAACAGAATTTTTTTCCCCCTCCGATCTCCTCCATCCTACTTTATTGGCTTGGGTGATAGAATGGTGTTCAAGAAGGAAGGCTTCGGTAATTTTCTTCGGGCATCGTCTATTGAAGTCAACAATTTGGTGCTCATAACCTTCAAAGAGCGTGATCAGGAGCTAGTTGTTGTTTTCAGTCATCTGCCACAGTGATCGTACTATCTCGCCCTACTATCCCCCCATTTTATTTTCCCGCCCTACTATCCCGCCATTTTCTTTCCTGCCATACTCTGCCGCCATTTTATCTCTCGACATTCTGTCCCACCATTATCTCCCGCCATTTTCTTTCCCGCCTTTCTTTCCTGCCTTTCTCTCCCGCCATCTTCTCTTTTGAACCTATATAACCACATCCGCAGTAAGGTGGGTGAGCAGGCCCTTCTGTCCCTCCTTTCTCTCACGCCTTTCGCTCCCGCCATCCTTTCGTGGAGATGTCTCATCCTCATTATCCTTTTGATCGTAGTTTTTACTCTGGTATGTCCGATCGTCTTCTCAAACTAGCCGCCAATTTCAAGATGGATGATAGAGTAGTTCCATGAGAGGAACTCATCAGTAGTGACACCATAATGAATGAGTTGGCTCACTCATTAGCTAGGAGTGGGTGGCCTCCCAGGACATTTGAGGAGATACGAAAAGAACTTCTCAGGTTGCATGGCAGATGGCAGAAGGTCAAACTGCATAAGAGTGAATCTTACATCAGGCTTGGGAGGAAGAATTCATATTTATGGTCAGCAGACAGTGAGGACGAAGACGACCTCTTCATGCCGAGCAGCAAGGTCAAGACTCCCGCATCGTTGAAGGGCAAGAGATCTGCATCGACGGAGGAGGAAGAGGACGTCTTCATGCCGAGCACCAAGGTCAAGACTACCTCATCGTCGAAGGCCAAGAGTTCTACTTCGACAAAGGGCAAGAGATCTGCATCGACGGAGGAGGAGGATGATGCATTCATGTAGTACTATTTTATGTAGTACTGTTTAATTTCAGTTGTAGTGTTTAATTCAGCTGTACTGTTTAATTCAGTTGTAATGTTTAATTCAGTTGTACTGTTTAAGTCAGTGGTAATGTTTAATTTCAGTTGGATGCATTTAGTTCGCAATACAAGTGTTATCTCTCTAAACCAATTGACCAACTTTGTACTGAAGTTTTGTTGCCACCGACGGCTTCTCCCTCGGCCAGCTCGCTTTTCCCTTGCTTTTTCCCATGCGCAGACGCTGATTCCGATGCCCACACTGCAGCAAAATGCGCTGGTTTCCACATTGGCAGACTGACGCTGATTCAGACTGTAGTGATTGGCAGACTGTAGTGATTGGCAGACTGACGCTGATTCCTGCTGTCTGCTTTGTCTGATTCCTGCTGTCTGCGGTGCTGTGATGTTGCTGCGGCGGACGCTGATTCCGATGCCCACACTGCAGCAAAATGCGCTGGTTTCCACATTGGCAGACTGACGCTGATTCAGACTGTAGTGATTGGCAGACTGTAGTGATTGGCAGACTGTAGTGATTGGCAGACTGACGCTGATTCCTGCTGTCTGCTTTGTCTGATTCCTGCTGTCTGCGGTGCTGTGATGTTGTTGCGGCGGACGCGCGTGTTTTATTTTCTTCTACCGACAACACAGTGCTCCTCATCTTTATATACGAGATGCCCATGCCTGCTCTCTCACGCTCTACTCTTTGCTTCTGCCCACACTGCTTGCTCTTTCTCACTCTCTTCTCCATCGTCCAGCCGCACTTCAAAACACCAACGCGCTAGTCATTATGAGTTTGCCTTGCTCGGATCAAAGCATTAGGCCTATGAAAATGAAGAGTGCGACTTTGCCTCGGGGGGTGGAAGTACTTCGTTGTTGGTGTGGCGATCTCTGCAAGGTGAAGGAGGTGACGGATTTTTCAGATTGGTTGGGCATGAAGTTTTTCATGTGCGCCAATTATGAGGAAGATCCACCCATTGCTACTTCACCGTACATCAGGCCTCCGGTATGTTTCAGTCACGAAGAATAAACACGTTGTTGATATTATTGTTGATTTGATATTTCTATTTCTATTTTTGTTGTAGTCTCCTCCGCCTCTGTGCATGTACTATCGTTGGATTGACACGAAAAAACCGGACTGGGCGGTGACCGAGATTCGTGAAAGAGGTCGTCGTGCATGGGCAAGTTTGGACGTGGAAGAGCGCCGCACGAAGGCGGCAGCAGAGGAGAAAGCAGAGCAGGAGAGAGAGTGGCAAGAGTACTGTGTGAAGCAGAGGGCTTTTCTTGATGAGATGAAAAAGAAAAACCGAGAAGAGGGACTACGACTGGCGGAGGTTTACCGACAGCGACAGGAGGCCCGTGAGGCTGAGAGGCAGATAAAGAAAGAAAGGGCTCGTGCAGCCAAGGCAGCAGAAGAAGCTGGTGATGGAAAAGGAAAATATCCCCGTTGGACTCAGTAGATTTATGTTATTGTATCCTAATGTTCGCATTGCAGAAAGTTGTATCTTAAAATTTGTAGGAAGTTGTATCTTAATTTCAACATGTTAATTTTTATGTATCTTGTGGACTCAGTAGATTTATGTTTAATTCAGTTGCAATGTTTAATTCAGTTGTAATGTTTAATTCAGTGGTAATGTTCAATTTTAGTTGGATGCATTTAGTTCGCAGTACAAGTGTTATCTCTCTAAACCAATTTACCATTGAAATAAAACATGAATACGTCTCATACATAACTAGATAGTAATTTGTCCCATACATAAAATAGACATATGTCTCATACATAATTAGATAGGCATGTCTCGTACATAAATAACCATTTCACTGCTGCGGACGGCGACGAATCTTGGGCTTCCTCGGACGAGGACCGGAAGGCGATAAGCATTCACGCGGTGGACGAGTCTCACGATGACCACAACCATAGGCCGCCTCGTCTGTCTGTGTCTGTGTCTCCTGCGTGTATGGTGGTGGTGGAGTGGCAAGAACTGTCTCCGAGAAATCATAGGTGTTTGCAGCTCGGTCATCGTCGTCGCCGTCGCCGGCAAAGAACGAACCAGCACCAGTAAACATCAGTGACTGGACTGCAGTCATGAACGGTTGCGACTGGCTGCCGACTGCGGTAAAGTAAAACATGTAAAATAGATTTACGAGGCTATAATGTAAAAAAAGAATGTGCAAAGTAGTGTTACCTAGGTCCATCTGGTTAAACCAGGAAGAGCCCCCGGGTTCTGAAGGATGTGGCTGCTGGTAGAAATAGCCCCCGGGATATGAAGGAGGTGTCTGCTGCCAGGAAGAGCTCCCTGGTTGTGAGAGAGGTGTCTGCTGCCAGGAAGAGCTCCTTGGTTGTGAAGGAGATGGCTGCTGCCAGGAAGAGCTCCCTGCGTGTGAAGGTCGAGGTTCCGAACCATGCACAGAGGGCCGAGGTTCTGGACGCTGCAGAGAGGGGCGTGGCGGAAGCTGTGCTGCACGAGTGTTAGTAACATCGGAAGATCGTCTACATGTAACAGATGCGTAAATCCCGCGTAGCTTCCCTTGGAGACCCTTCCACAGCGAGATGTGCTCTCGCTGTGAAATATTATCACCTCTCTCAACGCGTTGCAATATAGCGGAAACCTCGTCTAGCGCCTCAGATGTCAATTCACCCTATGAACAAGAAGTTAACCAATTGTATACGTTCAAGTTAAGGAAAAACTAAACATGTGAGAACCATAGCACATACCGCGTGCTGTCTGGTTCCCACAACTGAGGCAGTTGGGAACAGATCGCTGGTGAGAGGGGCTTCGATATGACCAGGAGCTGATGATGGAACCAAGTAGATCCTCGTGCTCTGCCGGTAACGCTGCAGATACAACCCGAACCTGTCCCAGTCAAAGGTCCGAACTTCATCCCAGAAATTTGTCGGCGCAGTAGTCCATTCGTTGACATAAGGTCTAATGTCGCGAAGCCAAGAATCCTGGGACTTGTTTCCTCCTGCTCGACTGTACCTGAGATTGAAATGCACGTTACATGATTAGTTATATTCTAAATGCAGACATGACAACTAAAGTAGTATTACTTACTTGTGCACGTGATCTAGTAAGTGTGGAATAACAGGAATGTCAGGCTCTTGGCATAGACCGAACTGTCTCATCACCCTGTGAAGAGCCATCTCTCAACCGTCACGTCGAACACCAACCTGGCCTTGGTCATCCAATAATGCCGATCTCTAGTGCACATTCCAGAAATCCCATCTGCACATCTGGAGGAAATAGCACGATCGGAGTATGGCTCCCTGATAACTTGATCCTCGTGCAAACTGTCAAACTGCGCCGTGAAGGAGGGGTAGCAGCCTCTCACCTGGCTATGCGCAAACTGTCTCTGTATTTGACAACAAACATTAGCAATAGTATTGAATAGCGAAAAATAAACATTAGTAATTCCTATTGTTACAAATTATGAAAATACCTCTCTCCGTGTCCAAACAGATCCCATAGTAGGCAAGTCGCCGATAGAAGGCACGTAAGTCCCAGTCATGTCCTCATAACCAAAAGATTTTTCAACGCTGACATAGGGTAGACCAATAGGGAATCTCTCATATGACCAGAGCTGCAACAGTAGAGGACATCCAACAAGACCTGATTTTCTAGACTTCAACTGGCAGGCTTTGCACAGGCCTCTGTACGTAGGCGCTAACACGGCAGAACCAAAACTCCTCTGCACAATGTCCCTCGGGCAACGTGCGTCAGCTATCTCTCGTGCAATACCGATGAGTCGTGCATCGACAGTGGTCACGTGGTTCTCCGTGAACATCGTCTTGCCGAACAACCACATAATGTATGCCTCTAGGGATCGGTCAATCTGTGCCTCTGACAACTGAACATTGGGATAACCTAACGAGGCAATCTGAAACTGGCTCAACCACCTAAAAAGAGGCCCGTGACGATCGTTGCCTAGCACCGTAGTAGTTGGCACAGCAGCCAGAAAACGGGCATGCATCGATGCTAGCCAACCAGGTTCTGGCTCTAAAGGACCTATGGCAGCACCGGCCAGAGGTAATCCTAACAAGTAAGACACATCCTGTAATGTAGGCGCCATCTCTCCCCAGGGAAAGTGAAACGTATGTGTCTCTGGTCTCCATCTATCTACTAAGCAGGTAAGGAGTGACCTGTCGTAAGAGAAGCGTGTAACATGCTTCTTGTGTAACTGCATTGGTTCACCTGCCTCATCCAATTTTGCAAGATCAACCCACTCATCCAATGTACCCTCAACCAGCCATGCCAAGGGTAGAAGTCCAGCCCAATTTAACCTACACAATAAATATAATGTAGCTTACAGTTAGCGGCCATCAAAAGGATGTCAAACATAGTAAGTCTTTATACCGACACATACCTATCAACCCATGAAGGGTGTATCATCCAGTTAGACTTTGGGGTGCGAGTGATCACCACGCCTAAGTTCGTGCCCGATTCCATAAGTGCGCCTCGGTGCCCTCTATCGATATTACCATTAAGCAACGGATACGAAGCCATATCTGCAATCACAACATAGTCAACACATATTACAGAATAAAACATAGTCCGACATATTACACGTTAAAACATAGTCCACACATATTGCAAAATAAAACATAGTACAGACATATTACAAAATAAAACACAGTCCGACATATTACAAATAAAAACATAGTCCGACATATTACAAAAAAATACATAGTCCGACATGTACCAAATAAAAACATAGTCCGACATAGGCCGACACATTATATAGCTTGTGAGCTATTTGTTCCTCGTCCGCCCCTTCGGCCTCGACTGCCATGACCACCACGACCACCTCTTGCTACTGTTGTCGCAGTCGTCGATGTGGAAGCACTCGTCGATGTGGAAGCACCGTCTTTGTTCAGGTCGGGACAATATTTCATCCTATGCCCATAAGCCGCGCATAGCAATCATTGTTTGGTTGCTCCACTAGCTTCAGATTGGTCCATATCGTTTCGGATGCGCTTTACCTTGCGTCTGCCCCTGCTTGTTCGCCGAAGTCCTGGATCCGGGATGTATACTCTCTCACCATCATTTACCTTGTTGAAATTGCCGACGACTCTAAACCCTGTCATCTCACCTGTCCAGACATTGAGTACTGCCTCTTTTGAATAGTACGTAGACACGCAGGAGGTAGCGTCCAACTGAATCTGGCCACAGGCAGCCAACACATGTGAGCAAGGCAGGTGCAACAACTGCGGTTTGTTGCATGTACACTCACAGGTTGGATAAAATTCCGTTCCAATTTTAACCTCATGCGTCTTCACCTCATTTGCAGAACCAAAACCATCGGTAGGAAGCTGAACCTCATACCTCCTTTCCTGATTACCTATGAGTGTGACAGTGTACTTTTTTGCTTTCTTTATCTTATGAGCCATGTACTCCATGACACAGCTACAATAAGGTGTGTTCTGATTAGCTGCAATATGCTTCTTTGCTAACTCGTGCCTTTCTCTGAAATATCTCAAAGTGCCATGGAATACGCCCTCCACAATAGCTGTCAGTGGCAATGCTCTATTCCCTCTGAGTACAAAGTTGTACACCTCTGCAAGATTGGTTGTCATGTGGCCATACCTAGCTCCATGGGTGTCATGCAGCAAAGACCAATTCACTGGAGGCTCTTTCTCTATCCACTCAGAAAAATTCTTTATTGCCCTGCCCTTCTTTCTCTTCGTATTAGGAGGGTCAATTGTTGGCAAGTCACAAAGACCTACTGGCTCCTCTAGCTCCGCGATGAGTGCTGTTAATTTAACCTGGTCTTTTTCCATTTTCTTCCTAGCAAGGACCTGCTTCTTAGTAAACTCATCTAGTTTTGACCAAATAAATTTGTATTTGCGCTGCTGGTTCTACTTGCATAACTTTTTGAACAAGTTCATCAACCGTTTGTTCTTGAACTGTGAGAAAAAATTTGCACCCAGATGGCGCATGCACCACCGGCTTTGCAAGTCCTTCCAAGGTGTTGGCTCGTCAGCTGTTGGATTACTTAGTGTCTTCACGGCCTTCAATATACCTGGATGTCTGTCATGAATGACACACACGTTTGGTCGGTCCTTCACGATCGCAATTTTAACTTGCCGGAAGAACCATACCCAGCTCGGAAAGTTTTCACCCTCCACAAATGCCATCGCTAGTGGGATGATTTGGTTGTTCCCGTCCACACCAATAGCAGTCAGGATTTGCCCTTTGTACTGACCAGTCAGGAATGTACCATCCACAAACATCACAGGAGGACAATGCCGGAAAGCTTCGATGCATATAGCGAAAGAGAAGAATACTCGCTTCAACACCTTGTGATCTGGTATAATCTCCAACCTCGTGTGTTGTATGTTAACATAAGTGCTGGGATTTCTCTCCTTCAGTATGTCAAGGAGACGGACAACATTATCATATGAGTCGAAGAACGTCCCAAACCTTTCCTCCATAGCCTTATGCTTAGCCCTGCAAGCCTTCCCATATGGAATGTCATAATTCCATCTGACCTTTACTGCTTTCTGGATATGTTTTGCTTCCATATCTTTCTTCTCAACTATCTCAGTATACATGAGTTGCGCTATGAGAGTTGAAGTCAGGTTTGGATGACGAACCAACAGGTTTTTCCTCACACAATTATGTGGGACCACATTGGTGACAACCCAGTGGATGTTATACTTCGGCACGTGCCCGTGCACCTTCGCAGGACAACCTGTTTCAACACACTTCACGGTATATTTTGTTGGACTCGATATGTGTGTCCGGAAAACCCTCTGCGTAGACATAGCCCACTTTATCACCGCATACTTCAATTTTTTCTTTGTGTCAAACATAGCCCCGATCTGGACTTGGTTCACATTATATTGCCATGGAGTCTCATGGCCATCGTTGACAGTAATGCCGGCGGATATGTCATGATCCCATGCTGAAGGAATCGGTACCTCCACTTCATCCTCAGAATTTTCTGAATCCAGATCCTCCGCAAACCCATCCTCGTCCTCTTCCTCCATCACCCTCTGCATTTCATCGCCTTCCTCATCCCCATCAGCAACACCAGAGCCCGTATCATGACCACTAACATTGTGTGGCACATAATCTGACTCTTTCTCGGCTTGACTAGCATCCACATCCGGTGGCTGTGACCCGGATACATAAATCACGTTAGCAACTTGACTACCCTCGCCTGGTTCATACCCCATGTTGACTTGTACGAAATTCTCCTCCTTCGCCACTGGTTGCACTAGGGCATATGGGTGGATTCTTCGGTCTATGGAACGACTTAACAGGGACAACCATTGCCGGCTCCTATCTATCGGCATCAACTCCCACTTGACATTTTTACAGGATTTTGTCCACAATGCATGAATACTGACGGAACAGACTTCAGGATCCAGCCCAAAACTAGTAGTCAACCAGTGCTTCAACTGCCTAATGTCCAGTCTGTCCGGGTCTGAAAGTGTCATGACGCCTTTTTTAAACTCGCTAAGATCAACCCCCAACTCATTATATCGAACATTACCAGGGCCATAATAAACAGTTAAATTTATGGCTTCTGACATTTTCACCTGTCAGACATTGCCAGCTTCTCATTATTCACAACGAACAAATTTATACTAAAATAAACCTACACTAAAATAAACCTACACTAAATAAACCTATACTAAATAAACCTACACTAAATAAACCTATACTAAAATAAATCTATACACTAAAAATGACCTACAAATAAGCCTACACTAAATAAACCTACACTAAATAAACCTATACTAAAATAAACCTACACTAAAATAGACCTACACTAAAAAAAACATATACTAAAATAAACTAAAATGACTAAAATGACTACTAACATGAACTAAATAAAATTACACTACCAACACGTACACTAAAATGACTACTAACATAAACTAATTTTACGTACAATAAAAAAACCAACCTAAACTAAAAAAATCGGTATACCTTCGACGCGTGTGTCACCTTCTTCTTCCTCTCCACCCCACCACCTCCTCACCATCCACACCTCCACCACCCCACCATGACTCCTCCAAACGAACAAAAAACTAACACATGGCACAAAATGAGACCGTAGGCCGGTGGAGATGGGTATGATCTATTGTTTCAGCGGATAGAATAGGAAAATGGGTGGAGGATGGACGAGATCGGAGGGGGAAAAATTCTGTTCAAAAAACGAGAGAGAGGATGGGATGAACGAGCAGGCGATCGAGAGGAGGAAGAAGCTCGGGCGGTCGGCCTTATCCAGGGGCCTGTCGGCCTCCTGGAGGCCGACGGGTGCCTTTCGGCCAGCCCCGGGCCGACAGCCGGCTCTTCTGCCTGCCCCAGGCCGACAGGCCCCCCTTCGGCCCACCAGAGGCCGACGGGGTGCTATTTTTGGTTTTTTTCAATTACGACAAACCCTTTTCGAATTTGTTCAAAAATAGGTAACACTTTTGAAAAAAAATCCACTGGGGTTCGATGCCCGCTGAGTTCTGTAGTTCTTTGGGCAGTTCTCGTTGGTGTGATATTTGGTAGTCTTCTCCAGGATATATGTTGGACAATTGTTAGTGTCATCAGGTTTTCGCCCCATAATGGATGCTCCGTTTAAGGGTCATTTACAATGGGTTTCCTAATGATGCTCCTCACTCACTTCCCACTATCGCTCCCCTTTTTTTGCTTTGTGTCGACCTGGTTCAGTACTCGTTCCATCTATTAACAGACTTGGACCTGATGTATTTATGTTAAGTAATCAATGAAAAGATGCGACCCTGGTTGGAAAAAAAATCAACCGACCTCTCTATTATGTTGTTGTCAATATATATAGATACAAAAGATTGATCAATACCACATGCATGAATAAAAATTAGGGAGTGTCGCAAGACGGGAGGGGGTGCGTGTGCCGGCAGGCGTGATGGAGATCCTCGCGGAGGACATGAGGCGAGGGGAGCAGGTGTTCGACGTCATGCTGCTGTATATATGCCGTGTCGGGGTCGAGCCTAGCGGCGCCGCCTGGTGCAGTGAACTTTACATGGTGTAGATTTTCATTGTTTTTATTGGGTTCGGACAATGGGTCCTTGGATTTAGATTGAGATTTTCAACATGTGTCTATGTTTTTGCGTCTGACTTTGTTCATTTCCCATCCAAAAAAATCATTGAACTGCACGGGCAAGGCAAGTAGGCAACCAATGTAGCCTTTGCTATGAGCAACAGATGATTCGGCATTTGTTCCACGATTGTAAGATTCAACATATGTAGCTCAAGTCGTGTTATGTTAGAAATTTAGGGTTTGTGGTCTACCCCCTATTCCTCTGCGCTTATCTGTGGTGCCGCTCACAATCGCATATCTGAGGCTAGGGGGTAGGGACCTTCTTATATTGTCTTTCCAAAGAGTCCACCTCTTATACAGATATAAGATTCCTAGTATTTTCCACTAGTTTCTGGGATAGAGTCCAGATCAAATTACCAACCACGATCATATTTGTCTGTTAATGGATTCTACCCGTTATGTCCCCGGAGCACACGCTTGTGAGCAACGCGTCATAATAGAGTGTAAATTCCTCTAATTATGTAGATCAACATTAGGGCTGTAATCTAACTATACGATCTAGCTCCTTCCGATTATCACTGTACCCGGGTAGTCTTTCCAATATAAATAGTATATTGTATTCCACTGATAATCGACCAGCTTCCTTAAGCATATAACTTAAGTACATTCCAACAAGTGATAATTCCATGATAATCATGTAAAGTAATTCCATGTATAATTCGATAATGAGGTATTCCGAATATTAGCAATTCCTATGTTTGAATATAGTTGCAGGACACATAATTCCAACATCTCCCACTTGTCCAAAACGATCATTCAAATATTCGTAAACCCATAGCCTTAACATGCTTACCAAATACCTCATGACTAATAAGCTAAGTTAAGGGATCATCAATCATATTAACACCACGT
The DNA here is from genome assembly GCA_039707655.1 of Elymus sibiricus. Classification (NCBI taxonomy): domain Eukaryota; kingdom Viridiplantae; phylum Streptophyta; class Magnoliopsida; order Poales; family Poaceae; genus Elymus; species Elymus sibiricus. The sequence goes on from CM077673.1 coordinate 431,436,607, forward strand.
TGAAAAACCCATACACACAAACATGTGATACATTCCCTCAATATGTTTCCTTGTTGTGACACCTAAGATCACTAGAGACCTTAGTTTCCACCTAATTATTCCTGCATAGCTGTCCTAGGCGCCTCGAGTATTATTTCCTCGAGTGTAATTACACCTTTATAGGCACCTTGAGTATCACTTCCTCAAGTGAAAATTCCGCATCAATTATTTTCTGTCACATAATCAACAATATGTATAATTCCACATCAAGTCAAAATATATGATAACCATGTTGAATAAATTTTCAGAACCACATAAATATGAAATCCAATCAGTAAATGAAGTTTCATGAGTAACCAAGTCTTGAAAGAATTTCCTGACTTTAGTCAGTGAACCTGCACCATGTTAGTACTAAAAACTATAATTGAATATGCGTACCTGGACTTATTTCTTGTCTCATAGATACAATAATAGCTTCCTCAATGTGTTTAACAAGTGACAGGTTGTGATGCACTTTCCACAATCTAATATGATGTGTGACATTCCCTTAGCTTCTTGTCTTTCCTTCCACTACTTGAATGGAGCATAAATTCCGAAAGCTAAGGTACGATTGTATAACGAAGATAAAGTAAATTTCAACACCATATATTATCCCTTTATCCTCAGGAGTTCAAACATAATTCCTCACTGAGTTTGGTTTCAGGTACTTTAATATGTTTACAATTTTCCATAGGAAACATTTCAAAAATCATGCCCTATGTAGTTCCACTCCCAAACATAGAAAGCTTCAAATGTTCCTTTCATATGAAAGATAAAACATGACCAAGCTTTCACTTCCATCAATGTGACTTTATCATTGCAAACAACAAAACAATGTTAATGTAAACAATAATAACAAAACAAAAAATTACACTTACATCTGTAGACGACCGCCTTGCTTCAATTTAGAAAATCAGATGACCTGCTATTCCATTGATGTGAAGCTTGTTAGCAAACCATGTCTTTAGTTCCTCTTTCCCAAAATTCCAAGAGAGAGAATTTCCACAAAGTATATTTCCCTTTGTGTAAAGAATTTAATAACAAGAGTGACATTATAATATTCTAGTGAGCAAAATTTCCTTACGAAAAATCAGTTCCACACAATAGGCTTGCAGTTGTTTGGTATCAATTTAAGTTCCCAAACTATTCTCTTCCTCATTTGAGTTTATTCCTTCCCACAATTCTTCCACCCATAGTTGGCATTGATTAAAAAAAACCTTCTTAAGAGTCTTCCTCTAGTATTTAGAGTGACTTCCCCAAAAATCACATAACAATTATCCAAAGATAACATTCCAAGTTAATTCCTCCTACTTATCCTAAGCATGTCAGTGCTGGGAGTGTCACTTGTAGTTTCCTTGGGGTCAAGATTATATTCAATATGATTGTCAACAATTCCACCCTTGATCATAAAAATAATCGTGTTCCTACTTTCCACCAGTTTTCCATTTTAATATAACAAATAAAACATCCTTTGATCCACTAGAATAACAATGAAAAATTCCTAGTGTGTGCTTTGTAGTAATTATAAGAATTCCCTGCCAATAAAATATATTCTATTCCAGTCTACAAACCATAAGGAGTGACTGTGCGATATTGACAACCAATAGTATATATATGCAATGCTTCTTCCAAAAAACAGATGGTAGTAAAAGTATTCAATTCCTCCATTTAATTGCGGAGTGTAGGGTCTATTACAATGGTGAATAGTTCCATGCTCTTTTCATGTTCAATTGACATATTCCTGAAGTGTACTTTCCCCCACCAATCAGTTGTTAAAACTTTGATATCTTTTAATCAACTGATTTTCCACTTCAGTACGTAATGTGACAAGCACAATAAAACATTCCGACTTGTATTTCAAATAGTATAAACATAACCATATCAAGTGCAATTATCAATGAATGTGATAAAATAAATAATTTAGCCTCTAGTGGGAGTGGTAAAAAATACCATAACTATATCAACAACAAAAAAATGATGTGAAGTTTCCTTTTGTTATCTCCTTCCACCTTAATAAAAGGTGTGCCCGAAAAAAATGTCCTTTATATATGCTTCACAAAATACCATAGTCCTCCCACTAAAGTTTAGAATTCCAGAATCAATAGGCTTCTTGATCCAGTTCCAAGATATGTGACCAAGTCGTTGATGATGTAGATGATAAAATTCCAAGCATGTGTTCCCATTGTCGGTATTCCTCCATATAGAGTTATCTTTTCCAAATAAACAAATTGGTTTGCCAACTTCCAATGGACATCAAGAAAGATAGACCATTGTGTGAAAATCCATAATGCACTAATTTAACCATTGAGCAATATTTCCACTCTTCCTTTTCCAAATAGTATGTCATAATCAATAAATTCCAAAGATAGAACAAAAAAATCAAATACCTTCACATTGAAGTTGCATAGAGTGTCCTATAAAAAATAACACTTTTCCTCCACCAGGGAGTTCCGTGGCAAAATTTCCAATTCCAAAGTGTATAAGATTTATCAGCAATGACAAAACACACAATATATATAATTTCCTTTGGTACATCAAGTGAGAGCAAATTTCCTTCATTTTCCATGGAGTGGTTCCCATCTTCCTCTATAAATAAGTGATTGACATCATAGACACTTTTTCAATTCCTTCTCATGCAAAGGTTAGCATAACAGTGTATCCATCAATAATAATTTCCCTCCGGAATGGAGTTTGAGGGCATAATTTCCAATTTCAAAACACATCAATTTTCCTTTGAAATTGTTGCATGCCAATAAAGTTACTGTGGTATTCCAACAGTAAATGATGTATATGTACCAGCACCTTAATCCAACTATTTGAAAGAGTATCCACAAATAATATATATAGTGTAAATAATATCATTATACATACCGGCAAATGAAGAGTAAATTTCCTTGTCCTCGGAGTGATTCCCATCTTCCTCCATAAACAAGTGATGCTCAATTATAAAACTTCTCTGAAATCTCTTTCAAGGTTATGCATAATTTTCCGCACAATATTTCCACCACTTCTTCTTCGGTACAACCCCCCTAAATACATCAACGGCTGAGATCGCTCCATACCCCTTCATTAAAAAGGGTAGGATCGTGTCATAACAAAATAGCCGCCGCCCGCGCGACGGGGCTGTACCCGCGTCGGGTCCTGTACGGCGATGGGCCCGTACACGCATCGGCGTGTCTACGTACGACGATCGTACACGGTTCGGCTTGTCCACGTACGACGATGTCCAGACGGTCACCGGGAGGTCAAACCCCGCGTGGCGTCGTGGTGTCGGTCAAGGCGACGGTTCCCGAGGCGTCTGCTGCCGCCCCCGATGCGCCATTAAGGCCGGCATTAAGCCGGTGCGTCGGTCACCTACCCGCCGCCCGCCCGTCCTTAAACACCACCACTCCGTCTGCCTCTCCCCACCCCCGCTCACCTCACCCACCGACGCGTTCCTCACTCCACCGACGAGTATCCCTCTCGGCGGCAGCCATGGCGTCCGGCGGCAGCGGCGGCACTGACGGCCATGGCGGCTCGTGGCCGACGAGCCTGGGCACACCGCATACCGACGAGCTCATCCGCCTCGGGCTAATGGTGTCGCCGGGCTGCCGTCTGCCGCACATCTTCCGCATCACTACCGACGGCTACCCGACAAGGGGGCCTGGCGCGACGCCGGATGAGCTCCGCCGGCACGAGGGCGGCCGTTGGAACATCGACGGCCGGCAGAGCTTTTGGAAGGGGAAGGATTTCTGGACGGTCGTCGGCCAGCTCCGACGGGAGTCGGAGACGGGCGGCTCGTCGTCTGCCCCGCGCCGCCCCCGCCGTTGCCGTCCGGCGGCCACGCCGTCCCCAAGCTCCCTCCGCCGTCCGGTACCCGCGCTCGCCGGGCCCTCCGCTTCTCCCGCCGCCCCTCCCACCGTCGAGATCCCACCGGAGCAAGTCGCGCTGCGCGAGGACGGCGCACGACAGCCCCGGCTACCTCATCGCCCTACGGGCGTCGCAGGAAGAGGCGGCGGCGGCCGCCGCGGCGGCGGCGGCCAGAGAGGCCGCCGATCTACAGGTGGCACTGGACGCTGTGGCGGCTATGCAGGCGGCAGCAGAGGCCGCAGATGTGCAGGCGGCGGTGCAGGCGCCGCCTATGGCGGCGGAGGTGCAGGCGGCTGCGGTGGAGGACGATGGCATCGACTGGGACGCCGTCGTCAAGAGCAGTGACGATGACGGCGGTGACGGCGGTGCGGGCGAGGTCCTGGACCTCGCCGACTCCGACGACGAGTAGATTAGGTTTAGATTAGGTCTTGTTATGTTTAATTAATTTTCGTTATGTTCGAATGTAAAATGAATCAGTTGTCGTAAGGTTTAATGAAATATCCTGATATGTTTAATTAGATTAGGTCCTGTTATGTTTAATTAATTTAACTAAGGTTTAATGAATTTTGGATGAAAATTATTTTGAAATATTCTGATAATGTTTTCGAATTTTGAATCATTTTTTAAAATAAAAGTTAGCCAAAAGAAATAAAAATTGTAAAGTTTGACGGAAAAATTGAAAGGAAAATAAAAACGATATAAAAGAAAAGAAAAGAAGAGAGGAAGAAAGGATGAGGAATAAAAGGAAATTAGAAGGGGGGTTATTTTGGCAAAGTTAATAGGAAATAATTTTGATTAATAACAGTGTTTTGGGATTGTCGACGGCAAAAACGTAGAAAATGGAAACAGTCCCAAAATGCACCGAAAATTGGCAATCATGATTCTCATATGGATACAGTGTCGAAACGCAACAAATTTTGGCGTGCCTGCTTTGCATGGTCATTTTAGGACGTGAAAAAAAAAATGAGCCCGTTTGGCGGATGCGAAGGAGAGACATACAACCGAGGGTCCATTCCGCCCATACCGAAACCACCGCCTTCCACATGATGTACCTAGCACAATCACGGAATGTACCCAACTTTTGGCAGGGCGTGTGAGGCCCCACCCGGGTACCCCACGCCAAAAATGAACGAAATCCGACAATGAACACACGTTGCGTCACGTCCGGGCACTATTTTAGGGTTTTCGGCCGAGAAAATCGTAGAAACTGCATACCGTGTCGATACGCGACAAAATTTGGCGTGCATGCTTCCCATGGTCATTGTAGCCCGTGAAAAAAAACTGAGCCCGTTTGGCGGATGCGAAGGAGTGACATGCATCGGAGGGTCCCTTCCGCCCGTACGGAAACCCCTCCGTTGCACATGAAGTACCTGAGCAGATTCACAGAATGTACCCAACTTTTGCCAGCGCGTGTGGGGCCCCGCCCAGGTACCCCACGTGAAAAATGAACGAAATCTGATACCGAACGCACGTTGCGTCACGTCCGGGCACTATTTTAGGGTTTGGCCGAGAAAATAGTAGAAAATGCATACAGTGTCGAAATGCGACAATATTTGGCGTGCTTGCTTCCCATGGTCATTGTAGCCCGTGAAAAAAAAACTGAGCCCGTTTGCGGATGCGAAGGAGTGACATGCAACGGAGGGTCCATTCCGCCCATACCAAAACCATCGCCTTCCACATGATGTACCTGAGCGCAATCACGGAATGTACACAACTTTTGGCAGGGCGTGTGACGCCCCACCCGGGTACCCCACGCCAAAAATGAACGAAACGCGACAAAATTTGGCGTGCATGCTTCCCATGGTCATTGTAGCCCGTGAAAAAAAACTGTGCCCGTTTGGCGGATGCGAAGGAGGCGAAAACGACGAACCGGGGGCGCGGCTGGGCCGATTAACGCCGTCCGGATGTAAAAAAGGGATGCCAGGGCCCTCGTCGAGGCGACGGCTGGAGGTGCTCTAAAGTAAAGCACGACCGACGGTCAGATCCCACCGCGTGGCATGATTGCGAGCTGATCACCGCGGGCCCGACGCCAGTAATATCTCCACGCGCCGTCGCTATCTGAGGGAATATTCCCGACAATCGCGGACGTCGGGCCCATTCACGTCGTGCATGCGCTTTTTTCCCACAGGTGACGACGACGCGCCCGATCTGATCCCTACACTCGACGTCCGCCCTGAAGCCGCGTCGGCCGCCACCGCCGCCCACACCGGTCGTTCCCCGCCCGCCGGCAACGCCCGCCGTCACCGGCCACCTTTACAGCCCTCTTTTTTCCCAGTTGCCGCCAGCGTCGCCGTCGGATAGGTATGGACATCTCTGTTGTTTAATTTGTGTACTCATAATATAACATCTCTGTTGCATGCAACGTGACAAAGAAATTATTATATGCAGTATGGACATCGATGGTGCGATTGCATGTTCTGTAGAAAAGTGGGTTAGTCTTGTTAATAAGTTAACACCAAGTCAGCGATTTACATTTTATGAAACGGAGATGGAGGGCATGTTACGAATACCGTCAGTGAAGATGCGTGATATTTTGCTTCAGTTTATGATTCAAGGTTACAATCCAAGTAGTAAAAAATTCATGATCCAAGAGATAGCTGGAAAGAAAGGGTTGATTTCATTGAGGCCTGATGATGTGTTTGCTATATTCGCATGCATACTTTAGAGACCTTTCTTAGCATGTCCATGCGACATTCTTAATACCCCCTTTTATTCTTTTCTTGGTGAATCTCGATACTTATAACGAGAGACACTCTACCGAGAACATTCTTTTGAACTTTGAGGACAAGAACTTCGTTTCTCCTCCTGCAGTAGATTGACATCACCACTAGCAAGTAGGACGTCATCCACACGCACAGGAATTAGGAAATGAATTTCCCATTCTATAACTTTGCATGAATACAATTGTCCTCTCATTTTCTTTAACCCAAAATAACATCTGATTCTTTTAACTTTAAATGCCACTGTCTAGAGACTTGCTCTAGTCCATACAAGACTTCTTGAAGCAGTATCCCTTGTGTTCTTTAGTTTCATCTGATGTAACTCAGATCATGATGTCGATCATGATGTGCCACTAACACTAATTGTAATCTATTCATTCTCTTTGCACAAAATCTTTCGATTTAAGTCGCGCTTTACACCTTTACATATTTCCTTTGGAGTCACATTGACTTTGTAGACCCTTTACAGCCTACTATTTTGGCTCCATTGGAAATTTACTTATGAGTCCCAAACATCGTCGGGATTCACTAATTTTATTTCATCTCACATAGTCTCTTATCATTTAGACAAACAGACACTTCTCAAAGCTCGATTGAGCGCTTTAAATGAGGTGGGATCAACTGTTGGGTAACGCAGCAGAAAACAAAAATTTTCCGACCTACGCACCAGCCCAGGACCACTATGGAGACTGCATACAAGGTTTGATCTTTTTCGTTACCGACTCGTAGCGCAGCGGAAGTAGAGTCGATGACGATCGGCGGTGCAGATCCCCGCAGCTAGGATTTACAACCTCCCAACCGCGAGGATGTATACCGTCATCCGCCCCACGGACAGCCCTCCGGGAGGCGGTCGGACAGTCCCCCGGACGGTGTCACGGACAGCCCTTCAGGAGGACCATCGAGACTCGGACAGTCACTCGGACAGCCCTTCGGGAGGACCCTCGAAACTCAGAAAGCCACTCGGACAACCCTTCGGGAGGACCCTCGAAACTCGGACAGCCACTCGGACAGCCCTTCGGGAGGCACTCTCGAACTAAGACCGAAACTACGATCTCTCTACAGAGTTGCACACATACGGTGTCATCTATCCGGCAGGGCTTCGCCGTCCAGAACTAGTTCCTACATTAGCGGGAAAGTCACATGATCCATAGCATTAGCGGGAGAATACCGAAAGTATGCGATAGGACAAAAATCCTTCTCGGCACTCTAGAGGACAATCCTCACATTACGTTACCAACCGTAAAGTTTTAACCAGATATTTAACAGCTATTCAATTTTAATAGGGAAGGTGGAAACGCGAGCCATTATTCTACAACTATTATGCAAACCACATTTAGACAGTGTTCAAAATTAATTGCACTGAGAATTAAACAAGTTAATTCTATAGTGCGCTCCCACTCAAATCAATATCTCTCATAATTGATTTTGAGTAATACAAGATCCAGACTTCAATTCATCGCCATAGAATCATCATCTCATGACGGGAATTTTAATCGGTAGGTCAACTTGCCGATCACATCTCTATGTGACTCTTGTTCATCTTTCGATGTGTGTGTTCCGAGCTCAGGACGATCCTGCCATGAACGTCAAGACAACCAAGTGATCTTGCTGCGAGGTCTGACCTCACCCGCCTCACACATCCCTAATCGTTCGTACCCATGCATCCATGGCGCACCCCGAAAAGTTAGGTGCCGTGACGGTGCTACACTTGGGAGAACACTAACTACTTGATATTTTTGTGAGAGATCACCCTAATAAAAAGCGACTACCCCGCAATCAAGAAGGGTGCATCATAAGGGATAAACATCTCAGGCAATTCATAATAGCATGATATGGTATAGCCCTTTCTGACGGAGAAGTCTTTCATTTCTTCGTCTTCGGCATTCGCGTCGGTGTTCACCTTCGCGAAGATTGCCACCACCTTGTCGATGCACCAGATAATATTGCTATCTCTATAGCTAATAAAATAAGTGCATTACATAAGGTTGACACGCAGGTCATTAAAGTGCAATCATATGGCTCCATCCATCATGCCGAATCATGACACGCAGGTCATGTTAATCAATTTACATCATATAGTCATCTCATACATAATCAAATTATTATGAACACTCCTATACCACATCATATGCACATGCAAACCATCCTGCAAAACCAAGTTAGACACCTCTAATCGGTTCATGCAAAATTTTATTTTACGTGGCTTCTAAGGTTTCGAAACAAACCGAAGCTACCAACGTCCATCATCAAGCATGATAATCCAAGTCACTAGATTAACATTGCGGGGTGTATGAAACACGAGATAATAAAATCTCGAGTCCCATACTGAACTTCGTCATACGCGTGACCCCCATGCAGATCATATCTGCATTGCCCTTTCGTCTGCGAAACATCCATCTTTCTCAACTATGGTGGAACCCAAAGAACTGTTAGCACTTCGTTGATTTGTCAATCAGCATACTCAGGAGCAGCATGAAAGGATCGCGGATTGCCAGAACTTTGTGAGATTCCACCATGTCGTCAAGATTAGGACTACGTAAATTCCAGGGAAGCAACAAGAACATCGGGTAACAGATTTCATCTGCTACCCGCACAAATAATTTTCAGTAATAGATCTCATCTACTACCTAATTATATTGTGCAACACCCATACATCTCTATGTATTCTAGATCGCAACCTGCATCTACGCATAGCACGGCTCTTGATGCCACTGTTGGGTAATGCAGCAGAAAACAAAAAAATTCTGACCGACGCACCAGCCCAGGACCACTATGGAGACTGCATACAAGGTTTGATCTTTTTCGTTACCGACTCGTAGCGCAGCGGAAGTAGAGTCGATGACGATCGGCGGTGCAGATCCCCGCAGCTAGGATTTACAACCTCCCAACCGCGAGGATGTATACCGTCATCCGCCCCACGGACAGCCCTCCGGGAGGCGGTCGGACAGTCCCCCGGACGGTGTCACCGACAGCCCTTCGGGAGGACCATCGAGACTCGGACAGTCACTCGGACAGCCCTTCGGGAGGACCCTCGAAACTCGGAAAGCCACTCGGACAGCCCTTCGGGAGGACCCTCGAAACTCGGACAGCCACTCGGACAGCCCTTCTGGAGGCACTCTCGAACTAAGACCGAAACTACGATCTCTCTACAGAGTTGCACACATATGGTGTCATCTATCCGGCAGGGCTTTGCCGTCCAGAACAAGTTCCCACCGGAACCCAGACAGCCTTTCGGCTCTACAAAACTATTTCGCTGGGAGGGAGAGAGAAGCCAGATAACAACAGATGGCATGTGTATGTGAGAAAGAGTGAGTGTGGAGAGTGCATCTCCACCTCTATTTATAGGAAAACCCAAGTGGTAGGGTGGCACTTGAAATACCCAAAATGCCCTTCACAAGGGCACAAAGGTAAAAGCAAGTGGGCAGCCCTTATCCTTCCATGTCATCCCTAAAGATATTTGTGAGTAAAGCCCCAAAAGGTGGATTTCCATAAAGTAATCCAAAAAGCACTTTCACTATTCACGACGACATATTTCAGCGTCCGTTCGAACTGAAAATATTCATGTGGGCTTAGAACATTTCCAGTACCCACTAAAATAATTTTCAACGCGATCCGAAACAATTCCGGTTTAGTGATTTTCATCTGCGAAAAGCATCTGAAGCGGTTCCGGCAGCTCCGGAACATTTCCGGTTTTCATCCCGGAAAATTCCAGAAAGTTTCCAGAACAATTCTGGCACCCTCCAAGAATTATCACGCATGTGCCGAAACCAATTTGACTTTATGGTGTAGTCCGAAACAACTTTTTGGTTTAGTGATTTTCATCTGTGAAAAGCAACTAAAGCGGTTCCGGCAGTCCGGAACATTTCTGGTTTTTGTCTCTGAAAAATCTCAGAAGTTACCGGAACAATTCTGGTACCTTCCAATAATTTCCAGGCATGTGTCGAAACCAATTTGACTTTATGGTACACCCCGAAACAACTTTTCGGTTTTACCGAAACTCTTCCGGTGTTCTCTCTCCGGAACACTTCCGTTGTCTCCGAAACTTTTTCGGTGAATTTCTCTCAGACTCCCTGTCTAGTATTCAACAGATAGATGACCCTTAAGCATGTGACCCTATAGGTTCGGTGAAGTATAGACATGACCCGGAACCCCTTCCGATCAATGATCAACATCGGAGCCGTGGACACCCATATTGACCCTTATACCCACACGAATGAATATTCGAGTGAACCTCCCGTTGCCGTGTGCTATTCATGTTGCTTCGCGATATGTTACAAATACCTGAGGTGAGACATGTTGGCATCCCCGTGGATCAACAACTTGTCCACTATGCCAGTTACCTCGTTACCGGTATTGTTCTCTTTTCTCGTTCCCGTGTTCCCGCATCCCCGTGATCAAATCACAAAGTGTCTGGCCAGACGATGATGGATACCGTAACACTGAGAGGGCCCAGAGATATCTCTCCATCGTCGGAGGAGCAAATCCCAATCTTGAGCTATCAAGTTACTTGACATACTTTTCCATGAACCCGTAAGCCGTCGTAATAGCCACCTATTTACGGATGACGTTTAACAAACCCCAAAGTTCATGAAGCAAGCATGAAGAAACTCGATACTCTCATGGTCTAAGGAATTATGCAAACGTCAACCATCTCTGTGTTATAAACCATTAACTTATGACGAATGAATCTCATAGCATAACATCAATTCGGGTCGATTCAACACAAATGTTCTTCTAACATTGTGCCTTCAAAATTGCCGGCATAGCCATGCCCATGATCAGGAAAACAGGATCATCATGCAATACTTGAGCCAGTCTTAGAGGCCAGACTAGGAATACATTTTACCGTTTATTATTCCACACGTGCATATGAGTCTTCCTCCGAGCCTCGTGGTTATTGCAGACTCGAGAACCATAGCAGTTATAGCATGGAACATAAACCTAATTATGAACAGGGAGATAATCAATAACATTTATTATTGCCTCTAGGGCATATCTCCTACATCAACCTCCATTTGAATTTCACTAACATGGACTTTATAGTAATCAGATGTATCTGATTTTCTCATTCCTTGAGACCATCAGTGTCTCAGGTACTGGCACTTCTTTCATATGGGGCTGTTGTTGCTCTGTCATAGCCAAGAGGCAAATTAATTCTATAGTCTTTCATTTCCAAGAGGCAATAGGTTTTACAGGGACCTGTATCACAAGATCCATGTTTACTCATTCATCCTTTATAGAGCTAATAACAGGTGTTGTATAGGTCATACAACATGCTCCCCCAGATTACTCCATCTTCACTAAAAATGGCGTATCTTTAAACTTTATTATTTGGGTTTATTCTGTTAAAACTTTCTTCTTTATGGCACTTTAAGCACCATTTTAGTATTCCTTAGTATGCTTTCGGAACTGTAAAAGATCCAGAAATACAGCTATTTCTTTTCTTTAGGGATATTATTATGACCATCGTACTCCCCCAGACGATCACATTATTCATTAATGGATCACTTTAGATGCATAATGTGCATCACATTATCTAAAGTATAGGGGAGTTTCATCATTCTTAATTTATTTCATATTTCTTTCTCCCCCTTGAAATGTGGCAAGAACTTTTCTGCCACAATTTCGAAAACCATTCATAACTCTTGTGAATTGAGGAAACTTCGATTATCTATTTCATTCATCTGATTACTTCATGCGAAATGAAGTTGTCTGTTAACTAGTATGGGAGTACTTTTTCCTCATTCCATTTCAGAAACTCAACAGATTTCTTTATCATTAGTACTTTTGCAAGTCACACTTGCATATCATTCTTATCTTTAGGTTCGTCTCTAACTTTTGTTCTCTTTGGATTTATTGAGTGCTTAATGACCGTTACACATAAGGTGTACGGTCGATACTAGGAAAGCATAATAGCTACTCCATACTTTTCTCCCAGAGTGGGACACATTAAACGCACATGAGTCATCATATCTTTCTCCTGTCATACAGGATAAGTCCTTTGCCAAAATTTCTCCCGCCATACAGGATTTTTGACATAATACTATGTCAACTTTACCCAGTTACGCAAGTATTTTCCCAGACTTTTCCCGCCATGCGGGTTTTATCATAATCATCTTTTCCCGATATGCGGGTAATTCCCTGTAAGGGACATAAATGCCAGAATTGGCTCTTTTGACTGCATATTCAATCATCAAATTCAGAAATAAATCTGAATGCACTTTGACACACATGCTTGATCCGACGTTGGTCAAATTAAACACGCATGTTGCTTGTTTCTTCTCAAATCATGTTGACTGAAAAATATTCTTCATAGAGAGTACATGAAAGACATTCGTCAACCAAGACTCTCAATGATCTATCTCTTTTCTTTTCTTGGATTAATATCCAAGAATTCTTTTCTTTTGAAGCCATTCTTTAGAGAGAACATACTGCCTCACGTTATGACCTTTCTTGGTCATCTTTCGGGTCACAAGTACCCAGCCATTCGCTTTCACGAATGAAAGCATGGAAAACTTTTAGTCTGAGAAAACTTAGCCAATAATCAACAATAATGAGCATAAAAAAATAACCCTACGTTGGTCTGGTTAAAAAAATATGCACATTAAATTTATTTATTTAACTTTCTTTGCTAAGAAATCATCATCATCATCAACTTTATTGCAGCGGGAACAAGAAATATACATTTCTCTAGCTCAAGAGCATTTCTTGATCTTTATCTGTTCTCTGAAAATTGATCACTTTGATACAAAATTTATCAGAGATTTAAGCTTTGAACATAAGACTCATAGAATTATAGTACTGTTATCATCAACGTTGGTCAGAAAATAACAATACCATATTTTAACTTTAAAACAAATATCTTTCTTTTGTCATAGCGGAAACTATCTGAATCTGATTTCACCCACAGGGGAAAAACATTGCTAAGAACAGTTCTTCCAATTAAATTTTCCCGTTGGTTCCAATTTAATTGGAGGATAAAACTTTTACTTTGCAGCGGAAACTTTACAATATGCTATTCAGAAACAATTCTGTACTCTTTTACTCTCTAAGCAATTTTAACCGGTTGGTTCAAAAATTCATTAAAGAAGCAACAATTTAATCTTTTACTTTAGTTCTATTCACTTTTAAAGGAGCACTTTTATTTTTATTTGCAGCGGAAAAAACATGAATAAAAAATTCATGAACTTTTTCTTTTCTGAAACATTAGTTTTACTTTTCTATTTTCTAAAACAAAAATTTCGTTGGATAATTTTGAATAGAAAATAAACTGTGTGACAATTTGCCCAAAACGCTGGACAGAAAAACGAAAGAACGGCAGCGGCGCCCCTCTCTCTGGCTTGTACTGGCCAAAACCGGCCCAGCCCAGCGTGTACGAGCGGTGGCGGCCTGGCCAGACAGCCTGGCCCGTCACTCTCGGGCGGCTGTGGCCTCCTTTTGGCCCACTTTAGCTTTCGGCCCACTGGCCCAGAGGCTGAGCTAGGGTTTCTCCACGACCGTCGATCTCCATCCAACGGTCCAGCGCATGATTCGGTTGAACAAAACCGTGGGGAGAGGAGGCCCCGACCGCAACCCTAGCCCATTATGTTTCCTTCACCCCTCTCTCTCTCGCCGACGGCGGAAGCACGGGGCTAGAGCCACCGTGCCGCGCCTCTTTCTCTCCTTCCCTTTGCTTATATGTGGCAGATCAAGAGTGAGGGACGCGCCACGCCTCCTCACTTCCCTCACTCGATCTGTTACCGGACGGCGACGGCTCAGCCGCCCCGGCCACCGGCGGCGGTTTCCACCGCGCCACGCGAGCCCTTCCCCCTCCCTCTTTTCATTTCTATGACAGAGATGGAACGAGCGCGATGCGCCGTCCTCTGCCCCTTGCAGCGCCCGACGGCGACCTAGATGGACGGAGCGGCTGCGCCCCTGCCGACCCCTTCGCCGGTCGTGCGTTCCCCTTGCGGTGAGCGCGCTGCCGTCGAATGGATCGGTGGTGGTGCTCTTTGCCCCCTGTGTTGGGGTGGTTCTTCGTCCCTGCACCTCGGCTTGCCGATGCGTGTGGGGATCGAGAGGAACTGGCGCGGCCTTGCGGCGGCGCTCTTTGCCGGCGAGGCTCGAGGCCCTCTCCGGTGAGGTCTTTGCCCTTCTTTTTAGGGTTCTAAGGGAGGGGAAGACTTTTTCTATTTACACCAAAATCCTAAACCCAGAACTTGGCCGATACCATTGTTAGTTCACTGGATCGGTTAGGGTTAGGGATCTACGGTGGAGTACCTTCACTTGTGGCTCGAGGAGCACCCGGTGCCGGCCATGGTGCCGGTGGCCGGTGATGGCAGAGAGTAGTGGTGGCGGTGCTTCCCATCAGCACTACACTAACCCTAGATCGGTAGGGGATGTAGGTGGGGTGTACGGCGTCGCGACGAACCTCGTGTTGCGAGCCGCCGGCTCCCACCTCTTTATATAGTGCAGGTGACAGGGGCCCGTCAATCATAGTGGGTTGAGCGCCCCCGATCAGGGCGCGGATCTAAGGGCCCGGTGGGCTATTGGGCCCACACGGTGGAGATCATCCTAACAAAACGAAGATGAATAGAAGGCGAAATTATGACACTGCATATAACCACTGCAGATCATGTACCTATGATGGGCAACATTTCTTACCTGCCACTACTCTCCGTCAGAAATAGTTGTGGCGGGTAGCAACTGTTGCCGCCACTAACGTGACATCACCTATAACTAGCTATAAGGCTTTTCACAGTAGTGAGTAATTGGACGCGGATTTGGTGAATAAGGTTCCACACGCACCCCTTATGAATAGTAAGTTCAAAACAATGGAAAATAAAAAAAGACTTTTTTTGTAACATACATAGTTGACATGTATATTCGGCTATGAAATTTCATGAAGAAATGATATCCATGGCATTATGGACAGAATTGGCAAAATCGAAGCTATACTAAAGACACGGCTTGATGAATCCCGGTTGTATTTTCTTCACTAAGAATACCGAAGGGGTTATCTCTTCACGAAACTCCAGGCGTGAGTAGAATGGCCGGCTATGTTTATACCCTCAAAATTTAAAAACTATTTAGAACTTTTTAGTATTTATTTCAAATCATATATTCATGGGATGTGCATGGATACAGGGGAGTAATCCCCGAAATTAAATCAACGGAATTATTGATTCAAAAAAAAGGATTCCGATATTCATCACACGTATGGCATATTAAAAATTCGCCCACACACCGTGTGTGGCGTATGTAGGAGGCAGTCCACATGGGTCATGTGTGTACAAACATTAAAACTGCCCACACGTGTGGGCGCAGCTATTTCGTGCCACATGCCCAACAACTACTACTCATCCCCACCCCGCGTGTGTGGCACGAAGCAAAGTTGCGCACACGTCCTGGCGCAACTACGTTAGTTACCCGCGGGGTGACACTTTAGTTACCCCGGGGGATGACAACTTTTGTTACCCGGGATGGCAAATGTAGTTGTAAAAGCATGACAATTCTCTCTGTTTTGTTTAACTATAGTTGTCATGTCTAATTTATGATAGTTTCCGCGTGTAATCATGTGTGATTAACTACTTGTCACATGTGGTCAAATAATAGTTGTCACGTGTGTTTACCTAGTTGTCATGTGTGGTCCAACCATAGTTGCCATGTATGTATGGTTAATCATAGTTGCCATGTGCGTTTACCTGGTTGCCACGTACGCACAACTGCAGTTGCTATCTAACAACGAATCATAGTTGCCTTGTGTTTTTACCTAGTTGCCACGTACGCGCAATTTCAGTTGCCGTCTAGCAACGTACGAGCGTCGTGTGGGCGAATAGCACTTCGCCCACACACGCGTGGACTAAGTGGTGACTGTGTGGGAAGAAACTGATTCGCCCACACGGCACAACTGCCAACCGCGTGCTGCGGGTCGTGTGGACGAACTCTCCAACGCTCACACACACGATGATGCCTACGTGGCATTGAAATTCTAACAAATTCCTTTAAGATTCGTGCAAAACAGAATCAACGTGGATCGAGGCGTGTTGACAAAGTGCAAACATGTCACACGTGTGGGCGTTATCTTTACCTAATATATACATATATATATATATATATATATATATATATATATATATATATATATATATATATATATATATATATATATATATATATATATATATATATATATATATATATATATAATAATAATAATAATAATAATAATAATAATAATAATAATAATAATAATAATAAAGGGACTATTGCTTCTTACTCTCAAACTTTCGTCCGTCACCGCAATTTTGTACGTCAGATTCTTTATTAGTGGGCTTTGCTCGCTCGCTCGCACACGTCTTGCTGTGCGTCTGTTCCATGGGCTAAGTAGGCCTCGAAGCAATCAATTGGGCCAGCTATGTTTTCTTTAATTAAAAAATAAAGCCCAACTATTTTCGTCCGTCGTCCGTTATGGCAAAAAAGAAAACAATTATCTGATATTCTCCCCACATAATCCCACATTGCTCGGTTAGACTTAATCTCATCAGTTCATATACGTGCACGCACTGCTAATTCAACAAGAAGCAACTGAATTTAAAAAGCAGAGATGCGAACAAACGCAACAAACAGAGCAGAGAAGGCTTTAGGAAAGGAAAGGCAGAGGGTGAGCACGAGCCCAGCTTGGATGGCCTGAGCCTCCGGCCACAGAGGATGAGCCGATGAGGTGAGGCGCCGCGAAGACGCAAGACAGATAAGCGCTCACCGGCAGGGTCGGGGCGATGATGCCCCGACGAGGCAGCTCCCAGCGGTGGTCCAGCTACTCGATCCCGTGGGTGAGATCGATTTCCATGGAGTCCTCCCGGATCAAGGAGTCGGATGCGTGCAGCGCAGCGCCTTCCGCGGTAGGCTGCAGCAAAAAGGGTACGAGGGTGGCCGTCGGTGCTCGGGACCAGCTCCTCCGACAGAAGAGCCGGCCATTGACGATGGAGGGGAGGATCCTGACGGGATCCCGGCCCGGCAGCGGTGGGCTGCAGCAAAAGGTTGGGATATGGAGATGGCGAGAGCCAGAGAAACTGAGGACATGGGGTCGGGGTCGGGATATGGACATGGCGAGAGCCAGAGAAACTAAGGAGATAAGGTTGCGACGACGCAGTCCATAATCCACACCATGCTGGAGTCTTTTTTGAGACCATACGATGCTGGAGTCTCGTTTCTTCTGGACCACCTGACGTGTCTTTTTTTAAATCACCTGACGTGTATTAGCTAGCGCGCATGTCTCCGACTGCATCACAAGGACCAAGGACGTGTACATATATGTTTGTTCTCCAAACCAGTTTTTGTTTTAAGGTTTAATTTGACTGATCTATTTTTTTACTCTGTTTTCGAGCATATACAGCCGGACTTGGCAAATCCCATCCCATATACGCCCGCGAGCGCGTCTGCCGACAGTGCCCGCCTGCCCCTTATATATTGCGTCGTACATCCACATACCTCAAATGCAATTCCCAAATCCATGTAATCCATGTACGTCGATCATTCGATACAAATTGTTTGAATTCAACCGTTCGAACAAAGCAAATCAAATCACATTTTCACAAACCGGACATGCGAAAATAAAATCAATGTTCGAGCGAGAAGGGATGCTTGTCGGATCACTGGCCGGACGCAGCAATCCATGCCTCCTGCTCGTCCGGCTTGTCCTGCGTCGCCTGCATCCTGTCCGCATGAACCGCGTTGGCGCTTGGATGGATGGGGTGCGGGGAGCCGGACGTGGTGGGGGAGACATATCCTTGACCATGTCCGCACCTACCCGCAACGCTGCCACCGCCTCCCTCTCTCGCTGTGGGCGACGTTGCAACTTTCGAGCGACATTCTCCGCCTTGCAAGACGCGGTGGAGGAAGGGACGCCGACGGACGAGGCGGATTGCGTCTCCCTCGCGATGGTCGGGGATGGGCGGGAAGATATCACGGCGGCGGATTGGGACCGGTGCTGAGGATGGGGAGCAAGAGTGGCGGACGGTGAGGTCTCGGCGCGCGGGAAATGTTGGAGGGCGGCGGAAGGAGAGGAAAGGGTTAGGAGGATTTGATGCAATTTGCGGTACGGTCGGGCTATCAGGTCCGATGTGGTGGGCGTGTCCGGATGCCCGTTTAAGAAGCCCGACTGGGTTGAAATTTCGTGACCGATCAGTGATTGGGCGGCCTGCCCGGACGTTTCACATGGATATGAGGGGTCCGGCTGTAGATGCTCTTATGTCCCTCATAAACTCATACCGACAAAACTGAGAAAGAAACAAATATTATACATAAATGGATATAAGGATTAGAGAATATTGAACTATCATATATATAAAGGTTAGGGCACACATATCGAAAACATATATGCTCGCACAACCAGTAAAATAAATACAAAATAAATTGTCTACATACGCTATTGATTCCGGTTCATATGAGTGCATAATAAACCATCCGTGCCAAAACACAGACATTTACATGCCATGGCAATAGAGTTTTTAGTCGATCTCAATAAAGTTATTACTCCGGATCAGGAAAAAGATACCATGTCTAAATTCCCTTAAGATATGAAGAAACTTGGCAAGCACCTTATACATACTTTTGCCCCAAACATTAATGCTATGGCGGAACAAGAACAATTATATCTAGGTAAAATTACTTTGGAAGTGTTGAATAAACAACATTTTTATTGTCTGACAATAATACAATAATTAATCTGTCGATGTGGTATGCTTTTTCACTAGCCATCAACGATGTGATCTACAATGTTGTAACATTTTTCTGCTTCCTAAATTGTATCCATGAAAAACATGACACTAACCACACATGCACTGTCATTAATTAACTCATTCATGCTTATTTGAAATTGTGTTTAGGGATACCACAATACAAAAATACTATTTAAAAAAGATATAGTAAACAAAAATAACCTACTTCAGTGAACTAGCTTACTTTCTTAAACAAAGATAATTACAAAAGTCGCTATATCCCACCACCATGATTTAAATACATTAATAATTTTATGTATGATAGCATTAACTTTACTTAGTGATAATGATCTAAAAGGAGCTAGATAGAATACTTAAAATGCGAGCCAAAATGGTTGCACAATTTTAAAAATGGGCTATCGAGAAGAATTAAAGCATTACTATACAAACAACACATATATTTTGAAGCTTAACAGTAGGCTAATTAAATTAATGTATGAGTAACTATGTATGCTTTATTTATGATGCTAAATCTAATCAATTTATTTTTTACTCAACAACAGATTCCTATATTATAGAAAACCTGCATAAAGGAATTTGGGTCGCAATCTCCAATCATGGATGCTAAGGAACAAAGAAGGAAAAAAGATATAGAACGGTACACGTGGATGACCGACAAAAACAAACAGAAGAAACTAAAAAAGCGTTGTGAAGCCTATCAGCAAAATAAAAGAATTAAAGATTCAACCCAGTTACAAAAAATATACACAAAGGGAGGAAAATATGCAAATATGGAGCCAGCCCAAAAGGCAAAAAAATGCGCACAAGGAAGGAAGGAATACGCAAATATGCAGACAAAACAAAAAAGCTAGAATAAGGCAAGTTACATCTAACCATGAATTGAGGCGCAGAGTAAGCAAATATTCAATTGCGATGAAGAACCTCCATGTATCGCAACAAAATAGGTAGTTAGACCATCTATACGACAAGGACTTCACGGGAAGCACATGTGACAGAAGTATGCATGATTGGGCGTCGGAGGAAGTATACCGGATTTTTATTGTCTGATGTCGGTAACTCCAAATAAGCACTACAATCTACGATATTTTTATTATCGGTATGGCACTCTAAAGATAAGGTTATTCGCCCGATTAGTTTTCTAGGATTAACGTCGCAAGTTTCGAATTAGCGCCCCAAAGAATTCTATTCTTAATTGAATCAACATTATTGTCATCATCAAATTTATCCTCTACCTTTTCAACTTGATTAATTATAATAGGCCTTTGCTTCGTAGCGAAGCACGTCAATTTTTTTCTCACGTTGCAACGCACGAGCATGTTTGCTACGAAATATAATTATCAGAATGAAACATGTTAGTCACAAAAAATAATCCATTTTAGAAAATTATTAAAAATTTCAAATTATTTTCTCAAAAATTACAAAAAAAACAACCTTCTAAATAAATTCATGTTATTCTAAACAAACAAAAAACTATATAAAAACTACTTCGTCATGGATGAAAATGGGGAGCTGAAATACATCTTGACGAACAATGTTATGGAGGCTTCTTCACATTCACACTTCATGGACTAAAAACTACTCAGGGTTATGTTATTTCTCACATTTGTTAAAACTGGATATAATAAATGTTGTGAAATGATACATGGAGCAGGTTCTATTAATTTTATTGCCCGTTGCAACGCACGGGCATTTGTACTAGTCATTTGAAAAAAAAAATCGGGTGAGGAGAAACGAGAGAGCGAGTTCCGGATACAAGGAAACCCGACTTCTTTTTTTTGCGGTTGACGAAACCTGACTTCGTCTGTGCGTACTTACATGGTAGATTGAAGCGCGCGAAGGGAAAGAAGAGACTACGCGTACGTACAAAGCGCGTAATATGCATGGAAGCACACGTGTCCTTTTCTTTTGGTATATACAAGCACAGGCTAGCGACCGATCCATCCATCTATATATAAGTGCATAATATAAACATCTTCTCCGACTTCTGGATCGTGTATATCTACCGGGCTTGGACACCCCGCCGTAGCTGCAAAGCAAGAGCAGGCTAATCGATCAAGCTCGCCGGCCGATCATGGTGGGGTACCTACCGGGCTTGGACACCCCGGCGGCGGAACATCAATGGAAGAATACGACGCCAGCGAGGACGCCGTCGTTCGTCCCTCTGGAAGTGAAAACCAGCCGCGGCACCGATTCCAATCGTATCAAAACGATTGCCAAAGCCATGGCCCGCAGCTGCTGCAGCTTAGTGTGCGTCCTCGCGTTCCTGGCCGCCATCGCCGGCGTCATCGTCTGGGCGCTCAAGATCCCCGTCACGCGCTACTCCGTTGGCATCGACTCCGTCACCGGCCTCCGGCTGCCGGCGCTGGACCCGGCCTTCAACCTTACCCTCCGCGTCTACTCCGGCAGTGTTCTTGCTCGTGCGTGCATCGATCCTGGCATGTACGTGGAGGTGGCCTACCGCTGTGTCAAGCTCGCCGCCAGCCCGACGGTGCAGCGGCGGCTCTGCGTCGGGCCGAAGGAGGCGGTTACGAGGGGAACTGGGGTGCTCGTGCCAGGGGTCGTGCTGGACAACCTCTCGGAAGACATGCGACAGGGGGTGCTGGTGTTCCAGGTCACCGTCAGGCAGTCCGGTGGCGTGGACGGCGACGACGAGCTAGTCGCGTCGTGCGGGGGTAGGCGGGTCCAGCGGCGGCGCCAGGGGTATTCACGTGTATTCATATGAGTACCCAAGATTTGGCCCCAAAAAATTAGTATATGTCTTATTCAACGGCCCACAAGCCTACAGGCTACAGCCCACACATCCAGCATGGCGAGTTGGGGGCTGACCACCTCGGCACCTCCGCACCTCGTTTCGCTGATTCGTTCGCCAGTCCTCACTCCGTCGTTCCCCAACCTAACCTAGCGCCTGCTGCGGCGGCGGCGGCGAGTAGCGGTGGCCGGTGTGGCAAGCAGCGGCAAGCACTAGTACATAACAGGGCTTTGATCCAGCTCTGAGAAGCCCATTAATCCCGGTTCACTCACGAACCGGGACCCATGGGGCATTGGTCCCGGTTCGTGAGGCCAGGGCGCCGGCAGGGCCTCGTGGGTCATTGGTCCCGGTTCGTCTGACCGCTTTGGTCCCGGTTTCAAACACGAACCGGGACCAATGGGCCTCGTTCCTGGCCCACAACCATTGGTCCCGGTTTGTGGCTGGAACCGGGACCAAATGGTGTCCTTTAGTCCCGGTTTCAGCCACAAACCGGGACCAATGGTCGGCCTATATATACCCCCTGCCCGCGAGCAGAGCAATGCACTGCTCACTTTTTTTTGGCCGGCCGTGGGAGAGTTTTGTGGTGCTCTAGCTCACCTCCTATGCACATGAGGTGTTCGATGAAATGCCCGAATCACACTTAAGCTTTCTCCTCTCGAAGCTCCTTGTCCAAGCTCCATTTTCCTCAAGATTTGTTTAGGTTTGGCGGTCTGTACTGTCCCGTCCCCGTCCTCACCGCCGTCGATCGCCCGCGCCCATCTCGGCGCCGGCACCACCGTGGTTAGCCTCTTCTTCTTATCTTCTTTCTAAAAGAAAAAAGTTCTTATTTGTATCATTTAGATAGATATTTGTGTAATTTTCTTACTTTTATTATTGTTTGTTATTATATAGTGCCATGGTCATGGTATCCGCCCACGTCGGCCCTCATCCGGTCTATGATTCGGATGTGGTATATTATCTTTTATAACTATTTGTTTTATTTAGTGTTTATGACAATTATGCCGACCAACGTGACATAGATTTTTTAATCTAGGAGGTATGTGAACCGGAAATTCCAACCGACATAGAAATTCTTGTCGAGAAGTTAAATTTGGTTGAAAAAGAAAACAATTACTTGAAAGAAAAATTACAAAAAGTTGAAGAGGAGAAGATGAAGTTGGAGTTGCTTGTTGCCGATGTCGTCGACGATCACAAGATCAAGATGGATGCAATGCGCTTGAAGATTAGAAAGATTAGAAAATATGCCATTCATACTAAGGCTTGGTATCATTATGCCGTTGGATCAATTGGTACCTTAGTTGCGGTTATGATCGCATTTGTTGTTGCATTTAAATTTTATAGTTTCAATGTATGTTTTAATTAAATGCTCTAGAGAGCTATATGTTGTTCAATAATGAAAACTATGTATGAACGTTATGTATTTATTTTGGTCACTACTGTAATTGGCTTTAATGTGATGATGAATTTCTATTAATTTGGTCACTTCTCTATTCATGATATGCACACAGATGAACCGGCAATGGATGTACGGTGACCGACGCACCTCTGAGTATATTAAGGGCCTGCATAATTTTCTCGAAGCAGCTGAGGCAAACAAGCAGAATGGTTTTATGCGTTGTCCATGTACTGTCTGTGAGAATACGAAGGCTTTCTCCAACTATAAAACCCTTCACTTCCACCTGCTTCAGAAGGGTTTTATGCCACACTATAATGTTTGGACCAAGCACGGAGAAAGAGGGGTTATGATGGAAGACAACGAAGAAGAAGAGGATGACGACAACTACCCGCCACCTGAATACGGTGATGCTGCAATGGGGGAAGCTGAAGATCAAGAGGAACCAGACGATGTGCCCGATGATGATCTTCGCCGGGTCATTGTTGATGCATAGAGAGAATGCGAAAGTGAAAGGGAGAAGTTGAAGTTCGATCGCATGTTAGAGGATCACATAAAAGGGTTGTACCCAAATTGCGAAGATGACAACATAAAGCTCGGTACCACACTAGAATTGCTGCAATGGAAGGCAGACAATGGTGTATCTGACAAGGGATTTAGTTCGCTACTGAAAATAATGAAGAAGAAGCTTCCAAAGGATAACGAATTACCCGGCAGTACGTACGAAGCAAAGAAGGTTCTATGCCCTCTAGGATTGGAGGTGCAGAAGATACATGCATGCCCTAATGACTGCATCCTCTACCGCGGTGCGTACGAGGATTTGAACGCATGCCCGGTATGCGGTGCATTACGGTATAAGATCAGAAGAGATGACCCTGGTGATGTTGAGGGCCAGCGCACCGGGAAGAGGGTTCCTGCCAAGGTGATGTGGTATGCTCCTATAATACCACGGTTGAAACATCTGTTCAGAAACAAAAAGCATGCCGAGTTGATGCAATGGCACAAAAAAGACCGTAAGAAAGACGGGAAGTTGAGAGCACCCATTGACGGGTCGCAGTGGAGAAAGATCGAGAGAAAGTGGAGCGACTTTACAGGTGACCCGAGGAACGTATGGTTTGGTTTAAGTGCAGATGGCGTTAATCCTTTTGGGGAGCAGAGCAGCAAGCATAGCACATGGCCTGTGACTCTATGTATGTATAACCTTCCTCCTTGGTTGTGCATGAAGCGGAAGTTCATTATGATGCCAGTGCTCATCCAAGGCCCTAAGCAACCCGGCAATGACATTGATGTGTACCTAAGGCCATTAGTTGATAAACTTTTACAGCTATGGCATGGAAGTGGTGTACGTGTGTGGGATGAGCATGCACAAGAGGAATTTGACCTACGAGCGTTGCTGTTTGTAACCATCAACGATTGGCCTGCTCTCAGTAACCTTTCAGGACAGACAAACAAGGGATACCACGCATGCACACACTGTTTAGATGACACCGACAGTATATATTTGGACAAATGTAGGAAGAATGTATACCAGGGGCATCGTCGATTTCGTCCGACCAACCATCAATGTCGAAAGAAAGGAAAGCATTTCAAAGGTGAGGCAGATCACCGGAAGAAGCCCGCCCTCCGTACTGGTGATCACATACTTGATATGGTCAATGATTTACAAGTAATATTTGGAAAGGGTCCTGGCGGACTATCTGTTCCGACTGACGATGCGGGACGCGCACCCATGTGGAAGAAGAAATCTATAGTTTGGGACCTACCCTATTGGAAAGACCTAGAGGTCCGCTCTGCAATCGACGTGATGCACGTGACGAAAAATCTTTGCGTGAACCTGCTAGGCTTCTTGGGAGTGTATGGGAAGACAAAAGATACACCGAAGGCATGGGAGGAACAGCAACGTGTGCATGAAAAAGACGGCATGCATCCAAAGCAGTATGAAGGTCCTGCCAGCTACGCTCTTACCAAAGAAGAGAAGGAAATCTTCTTTGAATGCCTGCTCAGTATGAAGGTCCCGTCTGGCTTCTCGTCGAATATAAAGGGAATAATAAATATGGCAGAGAAAAAGTTCCAGAACCTAATGTCTCATGACTGCCACGTGATTATGACGAAACTGCTTCCGGTTGCATTGAGGGGGCTTCTACCGGAAAACGTTCGATTAGCCATTGTGAAGCTATGTGCATTCCTCAATGCAATCTCTCAGAAGGTGATCGATCCAGAAATCCTGTCAAGGTTAAGGAGTGATTTGGTGCAATGTCTTGTTAGTTTCGAGCTGGTGTTCCCACCGTCCTTCTTCAATATCATGACGCACGTCCTAGTTCATCTAGTCGACGAGATTGTCGTTCTGGGCCCTGTATTTCTACACAATATGTTCCCCTTTGAGAGGTTCATGGGAGTCTTAAAGAAATATGTTCGTAACCGCGCTAGGCCAGAAGCAAGCATCTCCATGGGCCATCAAACAGAGGATGTCATTGGGTTTTGTGTTGACTTCATTCCTGACCTTAAGAAGATTGGTCTCCCTCAATCGCGGTATGAGGGGAGACTGGCTGGAAAAGGCATGCTAGGAGCGGACTCAATAATATGTAGGGATGGCCATTCTTGGTCTCAAGCACACTACACAGTTCTACGGAATTCTACCTTGGTGACCCCATATGTCGATGAACACAAGAATATTCTGCGCTCCAAACACCCGGAGCAGTGTGACGACTGGATTACATATGAACACATCAGGACTTTTGGCAGTTGGTTGCAAACACGTCTCATGGGTGACAACACTGTTTCTGATGAGTTGTACTCGTTGGCCAAGGGACCATCTTCGACTGTATTGACTTACAAAGGGTACGAGATAAATGGGAATACATTTTACACGATCGCCCAAGATCAAAAGAGCACCAACCAAAACAGCGGTGTCCACTTTGATGCAGCAACCAATAGGGGAAAGGACACATATTATGGTTACATAGTGGACATATGAGAACTTGACTATGGACATGATTTTAAGGTCCCTTTGTTTCAGTACAAATGGGTCAATCTGTCAGGAGGCGGGGTACAGGAAGACCCACAGTACGGAATGACAACAGTGGATCTGAACAATCTTGGGTACACAGACGAACCATTCGTCCTAGCCAATGATGTGGCACAGGTTTTCTATGTGAAGGACATGTCTACCAAACCGAGAAAAAGAAAAGATAAGGAAGCGAATACATCATACGATGAGCCAAAGCGCCACATAGTTCTTTCAGGAAAAAGAGACATCGTGGGATTGGAGGGCAAGACAGACATGTCTGAAGATTATGAAAAGTTTCATGAAATTCCTCCCTTCAAAGTCAAGGCTGACCCAAGCACCCTCTTAAACGATAAAGATTATCCATGGTTACGGCGCAATAAGCAAAGGACACAAGCGAAGAAAAAGTGAAGACTTTCTCTCCACAACTATATCATTGCAGTTACATGTGAAGAAATGAAATGCCTTTTGTAACAGATGAGTTTTCGTATGAAACCCTAATACTTCGAAAGAGATTGTCCGTTTTGTACACGAAGTGCATCCAGTTTTTGCCATAACCCTCTCAACTTTTTATAACATGCTATGTGGGTGAAATGATGATACCATGCCAACTTTCAACCTTTTCAGAGTTCATTTGTAGTGCTTTTCAATTTCAGGGTCATTTAGCACAAAAAAATCAGTAAATGCATGAAAAATACCAAATGAGGTCAGAAAGGGTTGAAAATTGATGATGTGGCTTTGAATGGTGCATTTTGAACACACAAAAAGTCTGGAGTTCAAATAAGTTCAAAAAATGAAATCCCTTTGTAACAGATGAGTTTTCGTCCGAAACCCTGATACTTCGAAAGAGATTGTCCATTTTGTACACGAAGCGCATCCAGTTTTCGCCGTAACCCTCTCCACTTTTTAGCACATGCTATGTGGGTGAATTGATGATACCATGCCAACTTTCAACCTTTCAGAGTTCATTTGAAGTGCTTTTCAATTTCAGGGTCATTTAGCTTAAAAAATCAGTAAATGCATGAAAAATACCAGATGAAGTCAAACAGGGTTGAAAATTGATGACGTGGCTTTGAATGGTTCATTTTGAACAAACAGAAAGTTTGGAGTTCAAATAAGTTCAAAAAAATGAAATACCTTTGTAACAGATGAGTTTTCGTCCGAAATCCTGATACTTCGAAAGAGATTGTCAGTTTTGTACACGAAGTGCATCCAGTTTTCACCATAACCCTCTCAACTTTTTAGCACATGCTCTGTGGGTGCAATGATGATACCATGACAACTTTTAACCTTTTCAGAGTTCATTTGTAGTGATTTTCAATTTCAGGGTCATTTAGCTCAAAGAATGAACTAATAGCAAAAAGAATGAACTAGAAAACTTTTATGAAACTCTAATAGCAAAAAGAATGAACTAAAAATAATCAATTAAAATATTCTGTTATGATCAACTAAAACAAAACTATAATATTCTTCAATAGCAAAAAGAATCAACTAAAAAGCTTTTATAAAACTCTAATAGCAAAAGGAATCAACTAAAAAGCTTTCATAAAACTCTAATATCAAAAAGAATGAACTAAAAAGAATCAATTAAATATAATATTTTTCAATAACAAAAAGAATCAACTAAAAAGAATCAAAATAATATTAAGTAAAATTATCAAAGTATTTATTCGTTAAAAACTTTAATAGTAAAAGGAATGAACTAAAAAGAATCAATTAAATATAATATTTTTCAATAGCAAAAAGAATCAACTAAAAAGAATCAAAATAATATTAACTAAAATTATCAAAGTATTTATTCGTTAAAAACTTTAATAGTAAAAACAATGAACTAAAAAGAATCAATTAAATATAATATTTTTCAATAGCAAAAAGAATCAACTAAAAAGAATGAAAATAATATTAACTAAAATTATCAAAGTATTTATTTGTTAAAAACTTTAATAGTAAAAAGAATGAACTAAAAAGAAAATAAATAAAGCAAAAAAACAAAAATACTAAAAAGAATGAACTAAACAGAAAGTTTATAATTTTTGTGACCTAAAAGCAAAAAGAATCACTGAAAAACTATAAGTAGAAACAAAAGAAAATAAATAAAGCAAAAAAGAAAACAAAAAAAGTAGAAAAAAATTAAAAAAAATGCCGCCTACTAGGCCACCTCGAAGGCCCAGAAGGCCCACAGGCAGCACCAACCTTTAGTCCCGGTTGGTGGCACCAACCGGGACCAATGACCACCTTTGGTACCGGTTGGTGCCACCAACCGGGACCAAAGGTCTCTGCTTCCCGTCCTTTGGGCTGCTGAAAAGAGACCTTTGGTCCCGGTTGGTGGCACCAACCAGGACTAAAGGTTCGCATTGGTCCAGGTTGGTGCCACCAACCGGGACCAAAGGCTCTGGGTATATAAGCCCACACTTAGCGTTTTCCAGTCCCAGTTCATCTTCCCCCCCCCCCCCCGACGCCGCGCCGAATTGCACGACGCCGCCAGGCTGCCGGACCGCACCCTCGCCGACGCGCTCTCCTCCCCGAGCCCTCGTCGCCGTGCCCTCGCCGAGCCCGCCGTCCTCGTCCCCGTCGCCGCGCGCCACCCCGAGCCCGCGTGGTAGCATCTGCAGTATGACATATAGATTTGCAAAGAACACACGGATCTAAATGTTGCAGACCGTTGACTAAAGACCTCTCTCACATGCAAAGCATGATCGAACCCCAGAACTCATTGGGTGTTAGATTCATAACAATGTAAATCACATGGAGATGTGAACTAGATTATTGACTCTAGTGCAAGTGGGAGACTGTTGGAAATATGCCCTAGAGGCAATAATAATTTAGTTATTATCATATTTCCTTGTTCATGATAATCGTTTATTGTCCATGCTATAATTGTATTGATTGGAAACTCAAATACATGTGTGGGTACATAGACAACACTGTGTCCCTAGTATGCCTCTAATAGACTAGCTCGTTGATCAAAGATGGTCAAGGTTTCCTAGCCATGGACATGAGATGTCATTTGATAACGGGATCACATCATTAGGAGAATCATGTGATGGACAAGACCCAAACTATGAATATAGCATATGATCGTGTCAGTTTATTGCTATTGTTTTCTGCATGTCAAGTATCTGTTCCTATGACCATGAGATCATGCAACTCACTGACACCGGAGGAATACCTTGTGTGTATCAAACGTCACAACGTAACTGGGTGACTATAAAGATGCTCTACAGGTATCTCCGAGGGTGTCTGTTGAATTGGCATGGATCAAGACTGGGATTTGTTACTCCGTGTGAGGGAGAGGTATCTCAGGGCCCACTCGGTAATACAACATCACTATAAGCCTTGCAAGCAATGTGACTAAAGTGTTAGCCACGGGATCTTGTATTACGGAACAAGTAAAGAGACTTGCCGGTAACGAGATTGAACTAGGTATAGAGATACCGACGATCGAATCTCGGGCAAGAAACATACCGAAGAACAAAGAGAACAGCATACGGGATTAACTGAATCCTTGACATAGAGGTTCAACCGATAAAGATCTTTGTAGAATATGTGGGAAACAATATGGGCATCCAGGTCCCGCTATTGGTTATTGGCCGTAGAGGTGTCTCGGTCATGTCTACATAGTTCTCGAACCCGCAGGGTCTGCACACTTAAGGTTCGGTGACGTTTCGGTATAGTAGAGTTATGTATGGTTGTGACCGAAGGTTGTTCGGAGTCCCGGATGAGATCCCGGACGTCATAAGGAGCTCCGGAATGGTCCGGAGGTAAATATTGATATATAGGAAGTCCCGTTTTGGTCACCGGAAAAGTTTCGGGTACTTCGGTAGTGTACCGGGAGTGCCGGGAGGGGTACCGGGGACCATCGGGAGGGGTATTTCGACCCAAGGGGCCTCATGGGCTGTGGGAGGAGTCAAGCCAGCCCTTAGTGGGCTGGCCAAGCCCCCCACTAAGGCCCATGTGGCTGGAGGTGGAAAAAACCCAAAGGTGGAAAGGTGGAAAGTGTTTCCAAGTGGAGAGGAGGAATCCTACTCCTAGTAGGATTGGAGTAGGACTCCTCCACCTCCAATTTCGGCCAGCCCTTGAGGGTTTGAGGCTGCCTCCTCCCCTCCCTCCCTCCTATATATACTAGAGGATTTAGAGGAGAAAAATAACCCTAATTGCCACGTGCTCCCTCTACTTCATCTAGATCTGTTTCTCCTCTAGTCTAGTTTTCGGCAGTGCTTAGGCGAAGCCCTGCTGGAATAGTTCCACCACCGCCGCCGCGCCGTCGCGCTGCCGGAGAACTCTTCTACCTCTCTGCTCCCTCTTGCTGGATCAAGAAGGCAGAGATCGTCATCGAGCTGTACGTGTGCTGAACGCGGAGGTGCCGTCCGTTCGGCGCTAGATCGGGACGGATCGTGATTGGATCGTGGGACGCTCGGCGATTTGGATCGCGAAGACGTTCGACTACATCAACCGCATTTCTTAACGCTTCCGCTTAGCGATCTACAAGGGTATGTAGATCCACTCTCCCTCTCATAGATGCTCATCACCATGGATAGATCTTGCGTGTGCGTAGGAAAAATTTTGTTTCCCATGCAACGTTCCCCAACAGTGGCATCATGAGCTAGGTCTATGTGTAGATGAGATCTCGAGTAGAACACAAAGGAGTTTGTGGGCGTTGATATTCAGATTGCTTCCTCCCTTAGTTTTTTCTTGGTTCGGCGGTATTGTGGGATGAAGCGGCCCGGACCAACCTTACTCGTACGCTTACGAGAGACCGGTTCTATCAACTGACATGTAACTCCGTTGCATAAAGATGGCTAGCGGGTGTCTGTCTCTCCCACTTTAGTCGGATCGGATTTGACAAAGGTGGTCCTTGAGAAGGTTGAATAGCAATTTTTGTATCACCGTTGTGGTTTTGCGTAGGTAAGAATTGTTCTTGCTAGATACCCGTAGCAGCCACGTAAAACTTGCAACAACAATTAGAGGACGTCTAACTTGTTTTTGCAGGGTATGTTGTGATGTGATATGGCCAATTACATGATGAGATATATGTGATGTATGAGATGATCATGTATTGTATAGAATATCACGACTTGCATGTCGATGAGTACGGCAACCGGCAGGAGCCATAGGGTTGTCTTTAATTATTTTCGCCATTTTTGCTTTACTTTATCGCTATGAGTTAGCAATAGTCGTGGAAGCAACAGTCGGCGCGACAACCTCATGGCGACACATTGATGGAGATCAAGATGATGGAGATCATGGTGTTATGCCGGTGACGATGGAGATCATGCCGGTGCTTTGTAGATGGAGATCAAAAGCACAAGTTCATGGCCATATCATGTCACTTATGATTTGCATGTGATGTTAATCCTTTTATGCATATTATTTTGCTTAGGACGACGGTAGCATTATAAGGTGATCCCTCACTTAAATTTCAAGATAAAATTGTGTTCTCCCCAAGTGTGCACCGTTGCGAAAGTTCGTCGTTTCGAGACACCACGTGATGATCGGGTGTGATAGACTCTACGTTCGCATACAACGGGTGCAAGCCAGTGTTGCACGTGCGGAACACTCGGGTTAAACTTGACGAGCCTAGCATGTACAGACATGGCCTCGGAACACAAGAGACTGAAAGGTCGAACATGAGTCATATAGTAGATATGATCAACATGAAGATGTTCACCATTGAAACCACCTCAACTCACGTGATGATCAAACTTGAGTTGGTGGATTTGGATCATGTGTCACTCGAATGACCGGAGGGATGTCAATTTGAGTGGGAGTTTTTAAGTAATATGATTAACTAAACTCATTATCATGAACATAGTCAAAATGTCTTTGCAAATTATGTTGTAGATTACTAGCTCGCGCTGTAGCTCCCTTGAATTTTTATATGTTCCTAGAGAAATAGAGTTGAAAGATGATGGTAGCAATAATGCGGACTGGGTCCGTGATCTGAGGATTGTCCTCATTGCTGCACAGAAGGCTTATGTCCTTAATGCACCGCTCGGTGCGCCACCCCCTCTGGCGTCGTCTGTAGATGTTGTGAACATCTGGCAGGCACGTTTTGATGACTACTTGATAGTTCAGTGCGTCATGCATTACAGCTTAGAATTGAGGCTCCAAAACGTTTTG
The DNA here is from genome assembly GCA_039707655.1 of Elymus sibiricus. Taxonomy (NCBI): domain Eukaryota; kingdom Viridiplantae; phylum Streptophyta; class Magnoliopsida; order Poales; family Poaceae; genus Elymus; species Elymus sibiricus. The sequence goes on from CM077673.1 coordinate 431,469,179, forward strand.
AACGTCACGGAACATATGAGATGTTCTAAGAGCTGAAATTGGTATCTCGGGCTCGTGCCCGTGTTGAGAGGTATGAGACCTCCAACAAGATTCTTTGCCTGCAAGATGATGGAGAATAGCTCAATCGTTGAGCATGTGCTCAGATTGTCTGGGTGCTACAATTGCTTGAATCGAGTGGGAGTTGATCTTCCAGATAAGATAGTGATTGATATAGTTCTCCAAGTCACTGTCACTAAGCTACTAGAGCTTTGTGATGAACTATAAAAGGCCAGAGATGGAAATAATGGTCCCTGAGCTGTTCGCAATGTTTGACACCGCGAAGGTAGAAAGCAAGAAGGAGCATCAAGTGCTGATGGTTAGTGAAACCACTAGTTTCGAGAAGGGCAAGGGCAAGGAGGGAAACTTCATGGATGGCAAGTCAGTTGCTGCTCTAGTGAAGAAACCCAAGGTTGAACCCAAACCCGAGACTAAGTGCTTCTATTATGAGGAGAACGGTCGCTGAAGCGGAACAACCCTAGATACTTGGTAGATAAGAAGGCTGGCAACGTCGACAGAAGTATATTTGATATACGTGTTATTGATGTGTACTTTGCTAGTACTCCTAGTAGCACCTGGGCATTGGATACCGGTTCGGTTGCTAAATGTTAGTAACTCGAAATAAAAGCTACGGAATAAACGGAGGCTAGCTAAGGGTGAGGTGACGATGAGTGTTGGAAGTGTTTCCAAGATTGATGTGATCACCATCGCACGCTCACTCTACCTTCAGGATTAGTGATGAACCTAAATAAATGTTATTTGGTGTTTGCGTTGAGCATGAACGTGATTAGATCATGTTTATTGCAATACGGTTATTCTTTTAAGTTAGAGAATAATAGTTATTCTGTTTACATGAATAATACCTTCAATGGTCATGCACCCAATGAGAATGGTTTATTGAATCTTGATCGTAGTGATACACATGTTCATAATATTGATGCAAAAAGATACAAAGTTAATAATGATAGTACCACATACTTGTGGCACTGCCGCTAAATGTCAAATTGGTGTAAAACGCATGAAGAAACTCCATGCTGATGGATCTTTGGACTCATTCGATTTCAAATCAGTTGAGACATGCGGATCATGCCTCATGGGCAAGATGACTAAGACCCCGTTTTCTGGTATGATGGAGCAGGCAAGTGACCTATTGGAAATGATACATGTTGATGTATTCGGTCCAATGAGTGTTGTAGCGTGCGGTGGATATCATTATTTTCCTACCTTCACTGATGATTTGAGTAGATATGGGGATATTTACTTAATGAAACACAAGTCTGAAACATTTGAAAAGTTCAAACAAATTCAGAGTGAAGTTTGAGATCATCATGACAAGAAGATAAAATATCTACGATATGATCGTAAGAGGTAAATATCTGAGTTACGAGTTTGGTATACAACTTAAGACAATGTGGAAGTTGTTTCACAACTCACGCCACCTGGAACACCATAGTATGATGGTGTGTCCGAACGTCGTAGTCGTGCTCTATTGGATATGGTGCGAACTATGATGTCTCTTATCGATTTGCCACTATCGTTTTGGGGTTATGCATTAGATACAACTACATTCACTTTAAAAGGGGGGACCATCTAAGTCCGTTGAGATGACACCGTATGAATTTTGGTTTGGCAGAAACCTAAGCTGTCATTTCTTAATGTTTGGGGCTGCGACGCTTATGTGGAAAAGGTTTTCAACGTAATGAGCTCGAACCCAAAGCGGACAAATGCATCTTCATAGAATACCCTAACGTAACAGTTGGGTGTACCTTCTATCTCAGATCCAAGTGCAAAGTGTTTGTTGCTAAAATGGGTCGTTTCTCGAGAAAGAGTTTCTCTCGAAAGAATTGAGTGGGAGGAAGATAGAACTTGATGAGGTTGTTGAACCTTTGTTTCAACCAAAGAGTAGCGCAGCCCAGAAAGTTGTTTCTATGGAGCCTACGTTAGTTGAAGAGGAAATTAATGATGATGATCATAAAGCTTCGGATCAAGTTACTATCGAACCTCGTAGGTCGACAAGGACGCGTACTGCTCCTGAGTGGTACGGCAACCCTGTCTTAGAGGTCATGTTGTTGGAGAACGATGAACCTACGAGCTATGGAGAAGCGATGATGGGCCCGGATTCCGAGAAATGGTTAGAGGCCATGAAATCCGAGATGGGATCCATGTAAGAAAACAAAGTATGGGCTTTGGAAGTATTACCTGAAGGGCGAAAGGCCATTCAGAACAAATGGATCTTTAAAAGGAAGACGGACGCGGACGGTAATGTGACCGTCTATAAAGCTCGACTTGTGGCAAAGGGTTTTTCACAAGTTCAAGGAGTTGACTACGATGAGACTTTCTCACCCGTAGCGATGCTAAAGTCTGTTGGAATTATGTTAGCAGTTGCTGCATTTTTCGATTATGAAATCTGGCAGATGGATGTCAAAACAGAGTTTCCTTAACGGTTTCCGTGAGGAAAGGTTGTATGTGATACAACCAGAAGGTTTTGTCAGTCCTAAGGATGCTAAAATGTATGCAAGTTCCAGCAATCCTTCTATGGAGCAAGCATCTCGGAGTTGGAATATACGCTTTGATGAGGTGATCAAAGTTTTTGAGTCTATACAAAGTTTATGAGAAACTTGTATTTACAATAAAGTGAGTGGGAGCACTATAGAATTTCTGATAAGTATATGTGGATGACATATTGTTGATCAGAAATGATGTAGAATATCTAGAAAGCATAAAGGGTTGTTTGAAAAGGAATTTTTCAAAGGAAAACCTGGAATGAAGCTACTTAAATGTTGGGCGTCAGGATCTATAGAGATAGATCAAGACGTTTGGTAAAACTTTCAATGAGTACATACCTTGACAAGATTTTGAAAGAGTTCAAAATGGATCAGTCAAAGAAAGAGTTCTTGCCAGATTTATAAGGTGTGAAGTTGAGTGAGACTCAAAGCTCGACCACGGCAGAAGAAAGAGAAAGGACGAAGGTCGTCCCCTATGCCTTATCCATAGGCTCTATATAGTATGCCATGCTGTGCACCGCACCTAGTGCGTGCCTTGCCATGAGTCTGTCAAGGGGTACAAGAGTGGTCCAGGAGTGGATCACTGGACAGCGGTCAAGATTATCCTTAGTAATTAGAGGACTAAGGAAATATTTCTCGATTATGGAGGTGATAAAGAGTTCGTCGTAAAGGGTTACGTCGATGCAAGCTTTGACACCTATCCGGACGACTCTGAGTAGCAGTCAGGATACGTATAGTGGAGCAACCATTTGGAATAGCTCCAAGTGGAGCGTGGTAGCATCTGCAGTATGACATATAGATTTGCAAAGAACACACGGATCTGAATGTTGCAGACCGTTGACTAAAGACCTCTCTCACATGCAAAGCATGATCGAACCCCAGAACTCATTAGGTGTTAGATTCATAACAATGTAAATCACATGGAGATGTGAACTAGATTATTGACTCTAGTGCAAGTGGGAGACTGTTGGAAATATGCCCTAGAGGCAATAATAATTTAGTTATTATCATATTTCCTTGTTCATGATAATCGTTTATTATCCACGCTATAATTGTATTGATTGGAAACTCAAATACATGTGTGGTACATAGACAACACTGTGTCCCTAGTATGCCTCTAATAGACTAGCTCGTTGATCAAAGATGGTCAAGGTTTCCTAGCCATGGACATGAGGTGTCATTTGATAACGGGATCACATCATTAGGAGAATGATGTGATGGACAAGACCCAAACTATGAACATAGCATATGATCGTGTCAGTTTATTGCTATTGTTTTCTGCATGTCAAGTATCTGTTCCTATGACCATGAGATCATGCAACTCACTGACACCGGAGGAATACCTTGTGTGTATCAAACATCACAACGTAACTGGGTGACTATAAAGATGCTCTACAGGTATCTTCGAGGGTGTCTGTTGAATTGGCATGGATCAAGACTGGGATTTGTTACTCCGTGTGACGGAGAGGTATCTCAGGGCCCACTCGGTAATACAACATCACTATAAGCCTTGCAAGCAATGTGACTAAAGTGTTAGCCACGGGATCTTGTATTACGGAACGAGTAAAGAGACTTGCCGGTAACGAGATTGAACTAGGTATAGAGATACCGATGATCGAATCTCGGGCAAGTAACATACCGAAGAACAAAGGGAACAGCATACGGGATTAACTGAATCCTTGACATAGAGGTTCAACCGATAAAGATCTTCGTAGAATATGTGGGAACCAATATGGGCATCCAGGTCCCGCTATTGGTTATTGGCCATAGAGGTGTCTCGGTCATGTCTACATAGTTCTCGAACCCGCAGGGTCTGCACACTTAAGGTTCGGTGACGTTTCGGTATAGTAGAGTTATGTATGGTGGTGACCGAAGGTTGTTCGGAGTCCCGGATGAGATCCTGGATGTCACGACGAGCTCCGGAATGGTCTGGAGGTAAAGATTGATATATAGGAAGTCCCGTTTTGGTCACCAGAAAAGTTTCGGGTACTTCGGTAGTGTACCGGGAGTGCCGGGAGGGGTACCGGGGACCATCGGGAGGGGTATTTCGACCCAAGGGGCCTCATGGGCTGTGGGAGGAGTCAAGCCAGCCCTTAGTGGGCTGGCCAAGCCCCCCACTAAGGCCCATGTGGCTGGAGGTGGAAAAAACCCAAAGGTGGAAAGGTGGAAAGTGTTTCCAAGTGGAGAGGAGGAATCCTACTCCTAGTAGGATTGGAGTAGGACTCCTCCACCTCCAATTTCGGCCAGCCCTTGAGGGTTTGAGGCTGCCTCCTCCCCTCCCTCCCTCCTATATATACTATAGGATTTAGAGGAGAAAAATAACCCTAATTGCCACGTGCTCCCTCTACTTCATCTAGATCTGTTTCTCCTCTAGTCTAGTTTTCAGCAGTGCTTAGGCGAAGCCCTGCTGGAATAGTTCCACCACCGCCGCCGCGCCGTCGCGCTGCCGGAGAACTCTTCTACCTCGCCGCTCCCTCTTGCTGGATCAAGAAGGCGGAGATCGTCATCGACCTGTACGTGTGCTGAACGCGGAGGTGTCGTCCGTTCGGCGCTAGATCGGGACGGATCGTGATTGGATCGCGGGACGCTCGGCGATTTGGATCGCGAAGACGTTCGACTACATCAACCGCGTTTCTTAACGCTTCCGCTTAGCGATCTACAAGGGTATGTAGATCCACTCTCCCTCTCATAGATGCTCATCACCATGGATAGATCTTGCGTGTGCGTAGGAAAATTTTTGTTTCCCATGCAACGTTCCCCAACATAGACAACGTGACATATAGAAGGGTAGATGAGATCAGGAAAAATATGGACCATTTTCTGCACATCCAGAATGGCGCCATTTTGTTAAATCCCTAAAAGGTTAAGAGAATCCCGGCCCTCTCGCCCTACCCAATAAACTCTCGAGGCCACCCAAACCCTAGAAGAAAGAGCGTTGTCGATCTCCTACCCCCTCCCGTCCCTACCCGATAAACTCTCGAGGCCACCCAAACCCTAGAAGAAAGAGCGTTGTCGAGGCCACCCCAAACCCTAGAAGTGTTGTCTAGGCCACCCCAAACCGGACGTCGGACATTCATGAGAGAGGTGGTCCGGAAGTCGGACGACATTCATGTTTGTATATTAATTGCCATGTTGTAATATTTGCAGAAACTATGGATCCAAGAGACTTGGAACAAGAATAGTTGTTGGGGGACATAATCCACGGCGGACGTGATATCTTGTCGTTTATCAACGACACCGATGGTCTGGAAGGAGAGGATGACGGCTCCGGTGATCGAACAATGGAGGAGGAAGGACATGATCATGATGGCTCCGGTGACCGAATGCCAGAGGAAGAAGGAGACCATGATGACGGCTCCGGTGACCGAACGGAGGAGGGAGCTGTTGCAAAGTCCAGCGAGGTATATATATTAATTAAGCCTGTGCTGACTAGCTAATTGATGCATTAATTGTTTTGGTATGTACATATATTAATTAACTCTTCTTTCTTCTTTTATAGCCCTCCGGATCGAGCCAAACTTCGGTAACGAGACGAGGCCCGAAGAAGAGGTTGCGCAAGGATGAAAGGTTCACGATCACAGCACTCGCGCACGATGGCCATCTGATTGAACCCAAGCAGACCAAGGACGCATTTTCTGCTCAGTGCGGAGCTATTGTTAGGGACTACATCCCGATCAGCATCAAGCAATGGAATAAGCCTAAGGACGGCGCCCCTGAGGGTGATTATGTCACCGATAGACAGAAAGATGATCTTTAAGGCAAATTTCACCCTACCGCCATAGGAGGATCCGAATAAGCCAGTTATAGAGCCACTGGTCAAGGCGTGTGTTCTTAAGAAGATGGCAGATCTATTCAGGAGGTGGAAGAATGAGTTGAAATCAAAGTTTGTCGACAAAGGGAAGACTCCAGAATTCACCGGCTGATTTCAGAAGATAGGAGATCATTGGCCCGCATTTGTGGCCTACAAGACATCGGACAAGAGTAAGAAAATGTCAGAGACAAACAAGATCAATGCTGCAAAGAAGCAGTATCACCATCACACGGGGTCAGGTGGCTACCTCAAAGCCGGGCCGTTGTGGGACAAAGCTGAGAATGACCTGATTGCTAAAAACGTCGTACCACAGACATTGAACTGGCCAGACCGTTCAAGGACTTGGTTCTTCGGGGTTAGGGGAACTTTGGACCCTGAAACAGGGAAGTGCCGCTGGACGAACGAGCAACTTGCAATACCCATGAACAAGCTTCAGGAGTATATCACCGCAGCGCAGGAAGGGACGTTCATTCCCGACAGAGAGAAGGACGAGCTGACTGAGGCCCTAGGGAATGCTGAGCACCCTGGACGAACACGAGACACACCAGGCTCCGTTCCGTGGAAGGTTGGGTTTCCCGACGCAGGCGGTTACAGAAGCCGGGAGAGAAAGAGGAAAGCGGAGCTGAGCGAAATTCAGAAGCTCAATGCAAGACTACAAAAACTAGAGGAAGCTGAGAGCCAGCGAGCTGCCGGCCAACCATCTCAGCGGCACGAAGCTACCCCAGAAGCTACCCTGCCATCTCAGCGGAGAAGCAGCGTCGCTTCCACGGAGCCCGTTCAGCCTGACTTCACGTCTCCTAGCTACCCCGTGGATACTATCACGGAGGCTCAACATTGCGAGCTTATGACGAAATGCCGGAACCTCACTTTATTGGCGGCTGTCGGCTCTGTTGCACCTCCTCAACCCAACGGAACTTTTCACTGCCGTCCGATTCCACATGGCTATGCTATTGTGATGGTGGATGAAGTAATGGAGGGATTTGCGGAGCTCGAGCTTGACCACTCTACAGGTGAAGGGGAGAATCGGCTGGGTCGTGCCCTGAGGAGTACATGTCTATGGCAGAAGGAGTACATCAAGCTTCCAAACTGGACGCCTCCGCCTCCTCCTCCTCCTCCGGTGAGTCAGGGCACTCCGCCTCCTCCTCCTCCTCCTCCTCCTCCGGCGAGTGATTAGGGGACCCCGCCTCCTTCTCCGGCTCCTCCGACGCGTGAGGGCACTCCGCCTCCTCCTTCGCCTACTCCGGCACGTCGGAGCAGTACGCCTCCTCCTCCGCCTCGTCGGCAACGGCGGAAGACAGACGCCGCCGCTCCGGCTCCTCCGGCGCGTCGGAGCACTCCGTCGGAGAAAACAAAAATTTTCCGACCTACGTACCAGCCCAGGATCACTATGGAGACTGCATACAAGGTTTGATCTGTTTCGTTACCAACTCGTAGCGCAGCGGAAGTAGAGTCGATGACGAACGGCGGTGCAGATCCCCGCAGCTAGGATTTACAACCTCCCAACCGCGAGGATGTACTCCCACGTCAGCTCACCGGATGGATCTCCGGGCAGCCCTTCGGGAGGCATCGGGACAGTCCCTCGGATAGTCCCACCGGACGGATCCTCGGACAGCCCTTAGGGAGGCCCCTGGACAGCCCTTCGGGCGGGTCACTCGGACAGCCCTTCGGGAGGACACCCGAAACTCAAACTGTAACTCGGACAGCCCTTCGGGAGGCACTCTCGAACTAAGACCGAAACTACGATCTCTCTACAGAGTTGCACACATACGGTGTCATCTATCTGGCAGGGCTTCGCCGTCCAGAACTAGTTCCCACCGGAACCCAGACAGCCTTTCGGCTCTACGAAACTATTTCGCTGGGAGGGAGAGAGAAGCCAGAAATGTCATGGCATGTGTATGTGAGAGCAAGGATGAAGCATATGGGGCTGCCTCCTCCCCTCTATTTATAGGAAAAACAAGGGGTAGGATGGGCATATCCAAAATGCCATGTCATCCCAAAATATCTTGGGAAGATATTTGTGGAAAGCCAACTTCCAACCATATCCATAAATCTGATTTCACTATTCACGACGACATTTTTCAGCGTCCGGTCGAACTGAAAATATTTATGTGGGCTTAGAACAATTCCAGTACCCACTAAAATAAGTTTCAATGCGATCCGGAACAATTCCGGTTTAGTGATTTTCATCTGCGAAAAGCATCTGAAGCGGTTCCGGCAGCTCCGGAACATTTCCGGTTTTCATCCCGGAAAATTCCAGAATGATTCTGGCACCCTCCAAGAATTATCAGGCATGTGCCGAAACCAATCTGACTTTATGGTATCCTCTGAAACAACTTTTCAGTTTTACCGGAACTATTCCGATATCCTCTCCGGAACGTTTCCGTTTCGTCCGAAACTTTTTCGGTGAATTTCTCTCAGACTCCCCGTCTAGTATTCAGCAGATAGATGACCCTTAAGCGTGTGACCCTATAGGTTCGGTGAAGTATAGACATGACCCGGAACACTTTCCGATCAATGATCAACATCGGAGCCGTGGACACCCATATTGACCCCTATACCCACACGAATGAATATTCGAGTGAACCTCCAGTTGCCGTGTGCTATTCCTGTTGCTTCGCGATATGTTACAAATACCCGAGGTGAGAAACATCGGCATCCTCGTGGATCAACACTTGTCCACAATGACAGTTACCTCGTTGCCGGTATTGTTCTCTTTTCTCGTTCCCGTGTTCCGGCATCCCTGTGATCAAATCACCCTGTGTCTGGCCAGACGATGATGGATACCGTAACACCGAGAGGGCCCAGAGATATCTCTCCATCGTCGGAGGAGCAAATCCCAATCTTGAGCTATCAAGTCCCTTGACATACTTTTCCATGAACCCGTAAGCCGCCGTAATAGCCACCCATTTACGGATGACGTTTAACAAACCCCAAAGTTCATGAAGCAAGCATGAAGAAACTCGACACTCTCATGGTCTAAGGAATTATGCAAACATTAACTTCTCTGTGTTATTAACCATAAACTTATGACGAATGTATCTCATAGCATAACATCAATCGGGTCGATTCAACACAAGTGTTCTACCAACAATTGTGCCCTCAAAATTGCCGGCATAGCCATGCCCATGATCAGGAAAACAGGATCATCATGCAATACTTGAGCCAGTCATAGAGGCTTGACTAGGAATACATTTTACCGTTTATTATCCCACACGTGCATATGAGTCTTCCTCCGAGCCTCGTGGTTATTGTAGACTCGAGAACCATAGCAGTTATAGCATGGAACATAAACCTAATTATGAACAGGGAGATAATCAATAACATTTATTATTGCCTCTAGGGCATATCTCCTACAGACTCCCACTTGAACTAGAGTCAATAATCTAGTCAATGCTAATGCACTTTACACCTATGGCATACTGGTGTAAAATATGCTTCGCATGTGGTATAGCCTGATGTCCAACGGATCTGACGACTTCAGCTCTGTGTGTAACTTTGCATATCCTTGCGTTTTCACGCTTTCACAAAATTCATATTTTGTCTGGACTTGGCCTTGCATATGTGTGAATCATTGGTCGAAACCTGATTCCTCAGACTGAGCTATGGAGCAACTATCTGCAATAGTGTCCCATAGACCAAAGTCGTCTTGGAACCATACTAAGTTCATGAATGAACTATATGATTCAACAACTTCTTTGTCGCTTATTAAGCATCAACATACTTAGCCTTTGTTATAGAATTCGCCACAGTATCTTGTTTGGAACAATTTCCAACTACCGTGCCACCATATTGTGTATCACACAAAACCCTCAATTTAAATCGAAAATCGCATGGAGCATTGATGAAGACTGTATTGATGTAATCACTTACAACGAGCACTTCATAATCTCTACTTGCGAGAAAACATGTCATCAACACTACTCTTAGCACTTAATGACATCTTTCACTGTTGTCCCATGATCAGTACTTTGATCACTATGGTATCTATACTCGCAACAACTTTGGAGTATTGGACATATCTGTTTGTTTTTACATACCATGGAATACATGGTTAATCCAAACACAAGAGTGTGTGGAATCTCCATCATGTATTTTACTCATCAGTGTTTTGGGACACCGAGTCTTGCAAAAACTCTTTCCATGTGACTTCGGCAAGAATCACTCCTTGGCGTTTTAAATGCTAAAAGGTTTTAGCATCTTGTCAATATGTATTCATTGCTTAGCCCCATTAGGTAAATCTATCTCCATAGATCATCATGCCTAATATTGAGGCTATTTAGCCTAAGCACTTCATTGAAAAACTATTTTCAAATGAAGTCCTAATTCGTGTCAAGAAATTTATTTCCAATTAACAATGTGTTAAGTACACAAGGTTTTTAGAAATATTATTATGCTCCCACTTACTTTCTTGAATCACAAGCATCTTCGTTACCCATTTGATGAAGTCAAACTCTTTTGACCATTTCATCAAAAACGAAGATTCCAACTCCACTTTGCTCTCTTCTGTCCATCGCTGGAACTCTGAAGTTTGCATACTTACTAGCATCCTCTGGATCGACAAATTACTTTGGACTGTATCACATACAAGTCCTAGGTTTCATTCCCATCAGATGGAAATCCTTTTGTCATCCATGTTTCATATCTCATGATTGAAATATGTATTAATTGCTAGTTCAACCCGAACCGACTTCAAGCATCGCTACGGTGAGACAATCTCATCGTAGTCAACTCTTTGAACTTGTTTTTGCAACAAGTCGAGCTTTATGGATAAAACATTTTTATCCGTATCAGTTTTTAGTTCCATAAATATCCGTTAGACTCTAAGCCTTCCGAAAGGTGTATCAAGATTTTAATCTTGAAACATTGATATGGAAACTATCTCAGATTGTATTGGCATTTAGCCAATTCCGGAGTCAGGGCCCATCATCGCTTCCTTATGTATCGTAGGTATACTGTTGTCCAACAACAATATCTCGTTTGCGCACCTGAGAGGTTTGCACGAGCCTTGCCTACGTGGTTCAGCTGCAAGTTCGACTGAAGTCCATACATTTTATCGTAGAGACTTCCGTATCAGTCGCAGTAGGAAACTCCGGAATCACTTCCAAGGTTTCTTTCCTTTGATCTGATGACGAAGATACTGGTTATCTCGTCGAGTTGCACTGTCCTCCCACTCGCCTTTTGTAAGAACTATTCTCTTTAAAAGCATACCATTTTGCGGCAAAATCCTTTGCCTCGGTATAGTGGTGGGGAATACCCAATGACTTGGGATAACCTTACAAAGTAGCACTTTTCTGATTTGGAATAGGTTTGTAACCTTTTACACAAGCCCCATATTCCAAATGTTAAGAAAAGATATAACATGGTTGGGCGTACCATACCATGGCGTCATTTCAACAGACCTGATGGATCTCTTTTCAGTGTAAAAGCCGCAGTCTCTAAAGCATCACTCTTTAAAAGGGATAATGGCAAATTTATTTATGTCATCTTTGATCTTACCATTTCATGAATGGTTCGATTACATCTACACGGATTCTCCACTTGCAGTGGTGCTCCGGGAGGTGTAAGTTATGAAACCCCTTTCACAACTCATCAGACATTCGCTAAACTTGTAACTCAAATATTCCTTTCTGCAATTGAATTGTAGAAACATAATTTTCTTGTTACAATAACTTCTACTTCATTTTTGAAAACCTTATGAATGAATTCAAAAGATCCAGACTTACGTCTCAACAAGTAAATATCCATATATCTACTTGAGTCATTTCTGAAGATAGATAACTCCACTACTTGCAACAACATTTATTGGACTACACACATCATAATGTATGATCACCAATATGTTCTTTGCTCGTTCCTTATGGTCTGTGAACGGTATTTCAGTCACTTCACTTTTCAGAGGAAAGTTGCAAGTGTCAGATGATTCAAAATCAAACGACTTCAAAATCCATCATAATGGAATTTTCCATGCGGGTTTCTCCAATGTGACCAAATGCAGTGCCACACTTGTGTGGTATTCTTTTAGTCTTGCGACATTTAGCGTCAGTGTTATGGATGTATCATATTTCCATCAATATTCATAACATACATCCCATCTTGTATGGAAGCATGGCCCTTCATGTTATTCATAACACCGAACATCAAAAGTTCTCTTATGAATAACCTTCTTGCAAAATACCTTATGCAAAGGGCTAGAGTGTGTAAAACTCTAAAATGATTTATGAAAGTAAATACAGAGGTAATGTATTATTATCAATATTCATAACATACTTCTCATTCATAATGAAAGTATGGCCCTTTTGTTATTCATAACTCCGAACATTAAAAGTTCTCTTATGAACAACCTTCTTGCAAGATACTTTATGCAATGGGCTAGAGTGTGTAAAACTCTAAAATGATTTATGAAAGTAAATACATCGGGAATACACCTATGGAAGGCATAGTAACATTTACTATGTTCCCTGCGTGTATCTAAACCTCATTCCTGGCTAGTCTTTCAGGCCATAGTAGTTCTTACATCAAGTTGCAACAGAATGCAATCGAGCGGGTATCTTTGTGATTAACTCACAATACCCAAGAATTAGTGATTAACATGTTTAACCATAATTCCCAAGAACTATATCTTTGACCAGCCTTCTATACATCAAAAACCTGTATGACATTCATACATGAGCTGGATATTCCAGTCTCCTTTCCTTTTGCCTTTATACTTCTAATAGTTTTAACTTTTAGTATTTCTCCTACTCTCAGAAGAAGCATCCAACTTAAGAGTGGCGTTAGCCCCAGACTTCCTAGGCGTAAAAGTCTTACTAACACCCTTCGGACACTTCCTTTCTCTTTAAGTTGTTGTTTTATTCACCTTTCATCATATGACAGGCGTTCTCCTGGATCCCTCTCTTATTAGTCTAATGCATAGTAAACTCCTTTACTAACATCTTGCAAACAAACATTGCTTTGGATATCTCATATCTTTTAGCCTTTGTCTGTCTCTGAAAATGATTTTCAGATTCCATGAATATCACATAACTATCCAAACTTTCGAAGTTCGGGTCTCATGGAAGCAAACGTATTGCACCTGACTGAAAAGGAATTCTAGCTTTTGATCGAAGGACGAGAGTCACATGATCCATAGCATTAGCGGGAGAATACCAAAAGTATGCGATAGGACAAAGTCCTTCTCGGCACTCTAGAGGACAATCCTCACATTACGTTACCAATCGTAAAGTTTTAACCAGATATTTAACAGCTATTCAATTTTAATAGGGAAGGTGGAAACGCGAGCCATTATTCTATAACTATTATGCAAATCACACTTAGACAGTGTTCAAAATTAATTGCACTGAGAATTAAAAGAATTAATTCTACAGAGCGCTCCCACTCAAATCAATATCTCTCATAATTGATTGTGAGTGATACAAGATCCACATTTCAATTCAACGCCATTGATGTGGACATCACTGATGACGAGAATTTCAATTGGTGGGCAAACATGCCGATCACATCTCTATGTGACTCCTGTTCATCTTTCGATGGGCGTGTTCCGAGCTCAGGACGATCAAGCCAGAACGTCAAGACAACCAAGTGATCTCGCTGCGAGGTCTGACCTCACCCGCCTCACACTTCTCTAATCGTTCGTACCCATGTGGACATGGCGCACCCCGAAAAGTTAGGTGCCGTGACGGTGCTACACTTGGGAGAACACTAACTACTTGATATTTTTGTGAGAGATCACCCTAATAAAAGCGACTACCGCGCAATCAAGAAGGGTGCATCATAAGGGATAAACATCTCAGGCAATTCATAATAGCATGATATGGTATAGCCCTTTCTGACGGAGAAGTCTTTCATTTCTTCGTCTCCGGTCATTCGCGTCGGTGTTCACCTTCGCGAAGATTGCCACCACCTTGTCGATGCACCAGATAATATTGCTATCTCTATAGCTAATAAAATAAGTGCATTACATAAGGTTGACACGCAGGTCATTAAAGTGCAATCATATGGCTCCAGCCATCATGCCGAATCATGACACGCAGGTCATGTTAATCAATTTACATTATATAGTCATCTCATACATAATCAAATTATTATGAACACTGCTATACCACATCATATGCACATGCAAACCATCCTGCAAAACCAAGTTAGACGCCTCTAATCGGTTCATGCAAAAACTTGTTTTACGTGGCTCCTAAGGTTTCGAAACAAACCGAAGCTACCTACGTATTATCATCAAGTATGATAATTCAAGTCGCTAGATTAACATCGCGGGGTGTATGAAACACGAGATAATTAAATCTCGAGCCCCATACTAAACTTCGTCATACGCATGACCCCCGTGCAGATCATATCTGCAATGCCCTTTCATCTGCGAATTTCATCTTTCTTTTGACTATGGCGGAACCCAAAGAACTGAAGCACTTCGTTGATCAATCAGGATCGCGGATTGCCAGAACTTTGTGAAATTCCACCATACTGTCTCGAGATTGAGCAAACGCAAATTCTAGGGAAGCAACAAGAACATCGGGTAACAGACTTCATCTGTCACCCGCACAAATAATTTTAAGCAATAGATCTCATCTACTACCTAATTATATTGTGCAACACCCATACATCTCTATGTATTCTAGATCGCAACCTGCATCTACGCATAGCACGGCTCTTGATGCCACTGTTGGGGAACGCAGCAGAAAACAAAAATTTTCCGACCTACGTACCAGCCCAGGATCACTATGGAGACTGCATACAAGGTTTGATCTGTTTCGTTACCAACTCGTAGCGCAGCGGAAGTAGAGTCGATGACGAACGGCGGTGCAGATCCCCGCAGCTAGGATTTACAACCTCCCAACCGCGAGGATGTACTCCCACGTCAGCTCACCGGACGGATCTCCGGGCAGCCCTTCGGGAGGCATCGGGACAGTCCCTCGGATAGTCCCACCGGACGGATCCTCGAACAGCCCTTAGGGAGGCCCCTGGACAGCCCTTCGGGCGGGTCACTCGGACAGCCCTTCGGGAGGACACCCGAAACTCAAACTGTAACTCGGACAGCCCTTCGGGAGGCACTCTCGAACTAAGACCGAAACTACGATCTCTCTACAGAGTTGCACACATACGGTGTCATCTATCCGGCAGGGCTTCGCCGTCCAGAACTAGTTCCCACCGGAACCCAGACAGCCTTTCGGCTCTACGAAACTATTTCGCTGGGAGGGAGAGAGAAGCCAGAAATGTCATGGCATGTGTATGTGAGAGCAAGGATGAAGCATATGGGGCTGCCTCCTCCCCTCTATTTATAGGAAAAACAAGGGGTAGGATGGGCATATCCAAAATGCCATGTCATCCCAAAATATCTTGGGAAGATATTTGTGGAAAGCCAACTTCCAACCATATCCATAAATCTGATTTCACTATTCACGACGACATTTTTCAGCGTTCGGTCGAACTGAAAATATTTATGTGGGCTTAGAACAATTCCAGTACCCAATAAAATAAGTTTCAATGCGATCCGGAACAATTCCGGTTTAGTGATTTTCATCTGCGAAAAGCATCTGAAGCGGTTCCGGCAGCTCCGGAACATTTCCGGTTTTCATCCCGGAAAATTCCAGAAAGTTTCCAGAATGATTCTGGCACCCTCCAAGAATTATCAGGCATGTGCCGAAACCAATCTGACTTTATGGTATCCTCTGAAACAACTTTTCAGTTTTACCGGAACTATTCCGATATCCTCTCCGGAACGTTTCCGTTTCGTCCGAAACTTTTTCGGTGAATTTCTCTCAGACTCCCCGTCTAGTATTCAGCAGATAGATGACCCTTAAGCGTGTGACCCTATAGGTTCGGTGAAGTATAGACATGACCCGGAACACTTTCCGATCAATGATCAACATCGGAGCCGTGGACACCCATATTGACCCCTATACCCACACGAATGAATATTCGAGTGAACCTCCAGTTGCCGTGTGCTATTCCTGTTGCTTCGCGATATGTTACAAATACCCGAGGTGAGAAACATCGGCATCCTCGTGGATCAACACTTGTCCACAATGCCAGTTACCTCGTTGCCGGTATTGTTCTCTTTTCTCGTTCCCGTGTTCCGGCATCCCTGTGATCAAATCACCCTGTGTCTGGCCAGACGATGATGGATACCGTAACACCGAGAGGGCCCAGAGATATCTCTCCATCGTCGGAGGAGCAAATCCCAATCTTGAGCTATCAAGTCCCTTGACATACTTTTCCATGAACCCGTAAGCCGCCGTAATAGCCACCCATTTACGGATGACGTTTAACAAACCCCAAAGTTCATGAAGCAAGCATGAAGAAACTCGACACTCTCATGGTCTAAGGAATTATGCAAACATTAACTTCTCTGTGTTATTAACCATAAACTTATGACGAATGTATCTCATAGCATAACATCAATCGGGTCGATTCAACACAAGTGTTCTACCAACAATTGTGCCCTCAAAATTGCCGGCATAGCCATGCCCATGATCAGGAAAACAGGATCATCATGCAATACTTGAGCCAGTCATAGAGGCTTGACTAGGAATACATTTTACCGTTTATTATCCCACACGTGCATATGAGTCTTCCTCCGAGCCTCGTGGTTATTGTAGACTCGAGAACCATAGCAGTTATAGCATGGAACATAAACCTAATTATGAACAGGGAGATAATCAATAACATTTATTATTGCCTCTAGGGCATATCTCCTACAATTAGTAACTGTCTTAGACTCGCTCCATAAAGATCCCAAGTATTATGCGGACATGACTGCAATGCTCCAGAAGTAAGTTCAATCAATACCGGGACCATATCGGCAACTTTCGTTCATTTCCTGATATCAAGTAATCATTTTCTTTGCCTGTCAGGGTTTGGAAAACGTTCACCGCTATGGTTCCGGGTCTGAAGAAGGAGCTGCGATTTACACACCCCAAAGTAAGTAGTACTAGCTAGTTCCGCGCATCTCTCATTGATTCTAGTTTCATCAATACCATTATCATGCTTGCTTATCAGTTTGATTGAACTCTATTCTCGTAAAGTGCTTGTTGCAGGCACCCAACACTCATTTATGTGGATACTACGTATGCGAGTTCATTCGCTACTATACCTCTGAACGGTCCTCCTCTGAAAAACAATTTAAAGTACGTAAATAATATTCACAATTTTATTTTATATATCACCATCAATTGTGTTGAGTTTCATTCATATATATGTATTGACCCCCTTCTTTAAATTAGATCTGGCAGTTGCGGGATGAACTCCTACCACATGATCACATACGAGCAATTCAAGAGGAATTGACGGGATTCTTTCTTGACCACGTCATACCTAAACACGGAGAATACCATGTGAAATTGCAAATTAAATGAATCTTAGGTAGATGATGTTAGGGATTGTAAGAGATGTTATATTGTATATATGTAGTTGCGTCGGATAGATATACGAAAACTTGTTGTTCGACCAAGCACGGAGAAAGAGATGTCACTTCTCTCTATATATGTTCATGACGATCTTGTGTAATTAATGGTTTCCTTCATTTGCTTACTAGCTAGCGTCGAGTTCTCTCTATATGTATAGTAGCTAGCGTCGACCAAGCACGAAGAAAGAGAGGTCACTTCTCTCTATTAGCTAGCTAACACAATATGAAACCCCTAAATTGACCCTCCAAAACCCCTAAACCCCCCTTCCAAAAAAAACAAAAACCCCAGCGCCTGTGAGCTGCTGACGCGTGGCCGCCTTTTGGTCCCGGTTGGTGTTACCAACCGGGACTAAAGGTCCTCCTGCCTGGGCTCCCGTAGCGGCCACGTGGAGCCCCTTTGGTCCCGGTTCGTAAGCGAACCGGGACTAAAGGTTTTGGGCTTTAGTCCCGACCCTTTAGTCCCGGTTCCAGAACCGGGACAAATGGGCCTCTGGAACCAGGACAAATGAGCCGTTTTCTACTAGTGAAGCGGAGCCGCCGACGTCCGATGAGCGTCCAGGTTCTATTCTCCTTGTCCATGTCTTCTCTCTGACTCTCTCTAGTTCTCTTCCCCTAAGAAAGTAAGAAGGTCAGCCAGTTCTCTTCCCCTAAGAACTACAGATTAAAACGAGTACTAGTTTGCTGGCATTTAGTATCCTGACAAATAACAAAACTGCAATCGTTCTTAAGGCCAGCCAGTTCCTAATTTAGTATCCGGACACTAGTTTGCTAGATTGCAGTTTTGCTATTTTAATGTAGTTTGCTGGAACGACCAACGGAGCAGGTTGCTTGCTTCTTCCTAGTACACAGTACTGCTAATACATCTAGTTTGGTGGAACGACTAACTTGCTAGATTGAAATTTTGATATTTTAACCTACCAATTTTTAGAGTGTATAGTTTCTTAGATTGCTAGTCTATCTTTTTCTGATCTTGTATCATAGATGAAGAAGAAGGGTGTTAGCATTGTTGCATTGTGGGAAAGAGCTTCCAAGGCAAATAAAAGAACTTCGACATCTACACCAAATCCTCCTGATGTTGAAGTTGAGAGCAGTATCATTCCTCCTACTATTGAGAGCAATCTGCAGCTGGCACTTGTGCAAGCACATGAACCTAATGATGGCCACACAGAACTTGAGAGTGCAGCTGGCTCCCCAACCCCAATTGTAGAAGATGATGCAGCAAATGATGAAGTTCAGTTTGAAGTAGATTTGGAAGCACTTGAGTCTGATCCTTGAAAATGGATCCCCATCTCTAGGTACAATGTCAATGACCAGGATAAAGTTAGAAGGAGATACATCGAGTTGGGGGCATGTCAACCAAAGAATCATAATTTTGAGTATAGAGATATAAGTGGATCACAACGTCGCTTTTGTCCTTCTTGGTTTAAGGATTACAAGTGGCTTGAGTATAGTGTGGACAAACAAGCCGCTTTCTGCTTCGTTTGCTATTTGTTCAAGCATGAACAATATCATATTGTTTACAAGCTTCTTCAATTGTTTACAAGCCGCTTTCTGTATCATATTGTTTACAAGCTACTTAAGTTCGTATTGATTCTGCCAGTAGCTACTACTAGTGTTGAAAAAGTATTCTCTTTAATGAGCCATGTGAAGAATAAGCTAAGGAACAAAATGGGTGATGAATATTTGAACAATTGTTTGGTTACATTTGTTGAGAGAGAATTTTTCAATCAAGTGAAGGATGAAGATGTCATGAATCTCTTCCAAAAAGGCGACCGCAGAGTTATATTGTAAGAAGGATATCATCACTTTATCAATCAAAAGGTACTTATGTATTCATGTAGTTATGGTCTGATACATTGAAATATTGATATTGCCGTTATGCTAGTGTTGTTTTGTTCATATATTACTAGTGTTGTGTTGTTTGGTTCATATACTACATTTAGAGCAAAAAAAATTGGATGAATACCCAGCCTTCATTTCCTGGTGCCGCCACTGGGCGGGTCGGAGCCGCCGGCGGCGACCTAGGAACTACATGCGACGCGTTCCACCTTTGCACCGACGTGAAGAGTTAACAGTGACTAGATTCAATTCAACTGGCAGGAATGCGCTCCTAGAGTGATGAAAATGGCCAGGATGTGGTTTCATTTTTTGCGTCATATAAACGATGTTTATTGCTGGTGTGGTTTCATTTTTCAGTTAATCTTTTGTTTTGTCTAATTCGGTTTTTCAGTTCATCATTTGTTCGGCTAACTAATGTGTTTAATCTGAGAGTATTATTTCTACTCAAAAATCAGATGTTGCATGGATGATGATGGTGCACGCTAAAAAATTCTCCAAAAGTCAACGTCAAACACAAACACGGTTATCATATAATTTGATTAAATTAGTATCATGATTCAACCATGCAACAAAAAAACACCATCGAACACGACTACATTTTGCAAATAAAAAACACGAGAATCCTACTAATCTCTGTTACATAGTCAAATACCAAAAAGTATTGCATAGTTGTTTGTTGCGGCGAGAAGCGGTCATCCTGCACGTTGGCGACCTTCTGAAAAGCAAAGCCATCGAAGAAGCTCTCGCGCGGTGGTGGACGAAGGTATGGCACAGAGAAAACTGAACGAAAGATGGAACTTAGGGTTTTTTGGGGGCGTGCTACCCGTTGGCCGGTGGATCTTTTTAAAAGATCGGCCGCCTCACGAGCAGTCAAATCTACCATGATCTAGCAATGAGCGTTGTTCTACACTTCTGCAACATAGGTCATGTTATTTTTTTACAACAAAGATCATGTGGCCAAAGACATTTGTAACCAAGATTATGTTGCAGAAATTTTTCGCCCACATTGTCACGCCATCGTGTTGCCACTTCAACATTCCCATGGATGATATGCGTTCAGTGGGAGGCAATGTTTACATCGACTACGAAGGCGTATGGGATGACTTCGTCAATCTCAAGATGATATGTCGGCTCAGTCTTTCAAAGGTGTTCATATGAATATGGTGCGCATGCGTGTTAATAGGTATAAGTGTATGAGCATCTGCGTCTGTATTGTGTTAAAAAAAGCAACATGAATGATGTTACAAAATTTCAAAAGTTGCGGTGCGTGGGCCTGGTCCAACACGTGGGTTTGCCCCCAACGCGGTGGACTCGAGGCATAGAATCAGCCGGAAATCGTTTTCTTATTTTTAGGGTAAGGTTCATAGTAAAGATTCAGGTGACGAGTCTTTCCTCCCGGTCAGAGGTGGGGACAGGGGGACCAGCAGGGCCCTGGCCCCCCTAAGATCGGTAATTTGTTGTTAGTTAGTAGATGAACAGTGTAGAATTTAAACAAAAATACATGTATTGGTATCGTTTCGTCACCTGTTACCAAAAAATTGAGTCATTTGACCCCTGATCTTTAATTTCTGGCTCTGCCACTACTCCTGGTAACATTTCAAAGAAAATCCACAAACGCGGCAGCAATTATTCATATTCCTATAGTCATGGAATTATACATGGCAGCAGATATTTTTTCCTTTATTAGGAAGTAATGCTCGAATTCCATAGCAAGCTCCAAATCTGGAAGTCTATAAAAGCTTTGTCCCATCGATCAATAGCTGCAACCAAAAGTACGCATACCAATCTATCGAGGATGGCAAACCCTCGCTGCATGCGAAGTACTCCCTCCATCGATGATATAAGAGTGTCTCTTATATCATGGGACGGAGGGAGTAGCTGACTGGATTCCTACCGATCCGCCATGGACCGGGCGGCGGTAGTTGTGGAGGAGGCGGAACAGCTGGTGGCGAAGGCGAAGGAGCTAGAGGTGACTGCCGCAGAAGAGTTGGCAGCGCTTGCGGCCGATCAGCAAAGTTGGACGACTCTATCGCCTGCAGAGGCGGAGGCGGTGGCGGAGGCGGTGAAACGGCTCCCGACGACGGTAGAACAGCTGGTGGCGGTGGCAGAACCACGGAAGAGCTCGCATCACGCCAACAGGACTGGTGTCCGTTCTTCCAGAGAACCTAGTCCCGGCAGGAGAACAACCACCGCGATAAAAGGAGAACATCGCCCAACGACGAAGAGTAAAACATTTTGCTCATGTAACTTCGTTTGGGTCCCTCTTTTGTTTCACTTACCTTTCAGATGATTCAAAAATCTGATCTACTATGACTCTGAATTCAATATCGTATTTGTGACTGTGTACATTGCGAACTTCTCCAAATGATCAACAGCAAAGCAATATAGTTTTAACACAACAGAAGAAAAGTATCTAGTGATTTAAACCAACCAACACCATCGAATTGTAAAACACAAATCACATAATCTTGTGTCCACCTTGTAAATATTGGAATATGCATGTGGCAAACCATCTCCGTTGTCGCGCGTGCGCACACACGCAGTCAATTCAGTACACTTCAACCACACACGGTCAATTCAGTACACTTCAACCGCAGGAAACTTGTTCAACACAGGGGGAGAAAAACCACGCGAATAACTCCAGCCAGAATTTGCACTTGATGATGACATTATTCAGTTGGATGGAAGCTTTTCTTTGAGGTAGCTGAGAACAGCTTTGGTTCCTCGCTCCAGAACAGTCCGCCTTATGCTGTACAAGAAAGCAAACCAAGGCTGATCATATTTTTCTTGCCCAACAGCTCTCCTTTCCTTCCTTTCCCCCCTCTACTCAAATGTAATTTTTTGTTCAACGATGAACCAATAATGTGTTGTTCTTGAGAGATTTGTTATTTGTTTCCATGGTGACTCCACAAATTAGTTGAATAGGACTACCAAGTCCGTGTAATTGTAGATCCATCACAGAAAAAGTGCAAGGATATATGCTTACCTCCTGAGGGGATTTCCATCAAGTTTGAGCACTTGCAGGCTAGGCTCAAGCAGACCCTATTCATAATAATTCATATTAAATAAAGGTTTATAGCATGTCAGCGAGAGATGGAGAAATACATAATTAAGGAGTAGGGAGTAGGGACTACTGTTTTTTTATGAAATTTACACATGATTGCATCTTTCAAGATTTCTGCAAGCAGCTATTTTATAGAAACATCGATAGATTTGAGTGAGGCATAAGAGGCAAAATGACAAACAGAAACTTATAACCGCATTATTCTGACTTGTAAAGAATTGTAGGTGTACAAATTATTGAAACCAAAACATACCAGCTCAGCTGGAAGCGCTGTTATATTATTGTCCGAAACATCTAGCTCGATGAGAGCACTAAAATCCTTGATACCCTGTTTAAGTGCAGAAATGCATATCATGTGCTGATTGTAAAATCAGAAAACAATGCCAGCTTCCTTTAAACCCTAATAGTTACCTCTGGTATGGTTGAGAGATTATTCTGACTGAGGTTAAGAATCCGTAGATGTTTTAATTGTAAGAGCCCAATAGGAAAGTTCTGGAGTTTCATTCGCCTATTCATAGATAAAAAGAAACTAAGTACTATAAAAATGGTTTATGTGCCATAGATGCTTTGCATATTTTCCAACCTAAGATAGAGTTCCTGCAGTTGTGGTAATGCAGAAACCACAGAAGGTTCACTCAATGAGGATGCATTGCCACTTAAATCCAGAACTTGAAGTTTTGATAAAGACTCAAGATCAGTGGACGATATCTGCAAAATGAATTAACTATTATATATTACAAAATGAGATGTAAAACATCATTGTAGATTTCCATGTCAAAGTTACTAATTCCTCACCCATCCATTTTGTTCTATAAGACAATCTATCCATATTTAAGCTATGTGTTGCCAATTGCCCAAGAAAACACACCAGCCATTACAGAGATATTTGACATGGTATTCCAGTTAAGTGAAGTGTATACACAAATAATGTAAGAAATTTTGGAAAGCAATAAAGAATGGTTGATAACATGAGGCGAGAGTACAAGGTTAGAATAGTTTTAATTGATGAGTCAACAACTCTTGTATGTTCAACAAACATTGATCAAGTTCCAAAATTGGTTATCTCATTTATTTTCACTTCGTGGCATCATGGTTCAGTACCAACACTATGCAAGACTGATACACACTCTCAACTCTCAACAAAATTAGAAATAGACATTGGACATCTATTTGTTAATAATAAGCCAGAATGTAAGCGTAGTAAGACAAGATATATTACCTCTGCTAGAGGATTATTGTCCAGCTTCAATGAAGTGAGACTAGGAAGGGAGGAAACTACCATGCCAGGCCACTTTTTAATCTTGTTATTAGACAAAATCAAAGCCTGCAAAAAAAGAAGTGGAAGAAAAGAACATGAATTAAGTTGAAACCTTTATATACATAAAGACCATGCAACTAAGTTAAACATCATTAATAACAACACAAGAGTACAACTCACTTGAAGTGATGAGCATAGGGACAACTCATTTGGCAGATCTTCTATCAAGTTCTTAGAAAGATCAAGTTTCACCACATCACTTGTCTCCCAAGCTGCAGGGGGTACATTGGGCACACCAAGACCACTCAAATTCAACTCCTAGCAAAGTAAATTGACATCAAATCAGGGGCTACAGTCGGAAAATCAAATGATCATTTACTATACCAGAACTCAGCTACTTGGTTTTCTCAACCACTTTAAAAAATATAATGAACTCATAGGCAATGAAAAAGAACACATTACATAAAACACAACAGTGAGTTGGTTACTTTTATCACAATGGCTCTGAATTTGATCCTTGAGTGGTTCAAGATCCATGTGAGGAAGTTCATAGGAAAAGGTGTTCTACCTTATGCTATTGCAAATATGCTAGTAAAATAATCTAAGTACCTTTGAAGATGCAGATAATCGTCTTGCTGCAGAAATCTGGTCATCTTTTGTTGGGGTGGTTCTAGACCCTGATGCTGCAGGAGAAATGTGTTTAATATAGATTTTTACTAATGTTGAAGCAGTTCTGAATGCAAAGGCACGATGTTGCTGTTACATGTACCAAACAAACAATGGAAATTACTAAACATTACAATCATAGCTGAAATGAATATGACTCGGCACTTTCAGTTACCTTCCTCATCAGACGAAAGGCGGCTTCGCAAATACTTCATCAATGTTGATGTTGGTCCAGAAACCAAAGAACTGACAACCAACATGGATTAATATGATGACAACTCTATGTAGAAGCCTAACAGACAGTTTTTACAACATTAAGAGTACATGACTTGTAGCATACCTACGAAGTGCCCTCATAGGATTTCCGCTAAGCAGAAGCTTTCTTAGGGTTGTCATTGTACCTTGAAATTGCATGCGTACATTAGTGTCCAAAACTATAGTATTTGGCGAGAGAGCGGCACACCATATACTCAGCTCTTATTACATACACACATGCAAGAATTGAGCATTAGAAACCATCCAACACATATACAAGACACCAACGCGCAAGTGTATTCATGCATATGCACACATAGAGATCATAGCTGTGCAGTGTATCCTTATGAGTGATCAGATTGTTACTTAACCAAAAAGGCAAACAACAGGAATGGTACTACAAGAGATAGCACTGCACAACACAAAAACCTACCTAGTTCGGGTGGCAGGCCGGATAATGCGTTGTTTGACAGATCAAGAAAACTGAGCTTGAGTTTGCAAGCTCCCACAGGATACTCCTTCAGCTGATAAAAACAGTAGCACGTTTATTAAAAAAAAGATCAACAGAATATGACCTTTACTTTATGCATGCTGTTGTTATGTCAATTCTAGCATACTGGATGCCAAGAGTTGCATTTTTGGTCACAAGAATGTCCAGTGTTCTCAATGCTCTCATAACGTTAAGTTAATCTTTATGTCAGTTATTAGTGTCATGACAACTTTCCATAGTTCCCTTGAACATGTAGTAAGTAAGCTAATTAGAGATCAAAAGCAGGACTATACAGGTAAGTCTATGCTTCCAAACTGTGAGGAAAGATTATTTGCCGTCATAGAACAGATAACTGCTGCAGTCTATTCACTACATGCAACTATGAATAATCAGTAGCTGACAAGGAACTCAAACTAAAATTGGTTAAACGATGCAAAATAAATGTGAAGCAGTGGAAAAATTAGAAGACCATATTGACAGTTCTGTCATGTAACGAATGGAATAAAACCTGATTGGAGTGAAGATCAAGTGTTCCTAATTTTGATAGCATGCCAATATCAGCTGGTATTGTCGACAATAAATTATTTCTGAAACAGAAAAAAGAAACAGAGTTAATTTAGATCATAAAAAATAGTTCACAATAAGGAAATGCGCAACTATATTCTGAAGTCGGGCTAGATAACTAACCCCATGTAGAACTCAGCTAGAGAAGAGCAGCCCTTTATGGAAGAAGGAATCGAAGTTATCTCTGATATAATAAAAAGGTAAAAAACTGTCAATGTTAATAAACTGATGCTCGTACACATGACAACACATAACAGGGTAGACTAACTCACTGTTCTGGTGCAGATCCATTCGAACTAACTTTGAAAGTGCTCCGATACTAGCCGGAATGGTCGTAAGCTGATTTTTTGCTGCCAGTATTTAGATGTTAGTTTCAGGGAAACAAAAAGTAGAACTAAACTTCATATTCAATAGTATTGTGGTATTGTTGCATACCGGCATTCAGCTCTGTGAGCAGTGTCCATGATGTGAACATATTTTCTGGAAGTAGCACAAGCTTGTTTCCCTAGCATTTTGTAACAATTTAAGTTTTCCGCAAACAACGGTCAAGCAGCGCAACAAAACGAATATTCAACTTGTTCAATCAGGACTCTGTACCTCCAGATCAAATTTACTTAGCTTGCAGCACCCAGCAAGTTCATCCAGTAATCTGGATATGTTGTTGTTTGACGCCTACAGACAATGCAATATATTACTCTCTGTATGTCCAGACTAGAGAATGAATCAAGTGATATAATTCAGTAAAGAACAACTGCAGATTGATAGAAGCCCTAAAAAAAGATTGTGAAAATAATAAATGCATTGACTACAGTTTACCTTGAGTTCTGACAAGTTCAAGCATCTGCCAAGGCTAGCTGGCAACTCAGTGAGGCAATTATTTGATAAGTCAACCCTGCCCAAAAAAGTGGCACATTAATACGTGAATATTTAGCATCTCAGATAAAGTTTTGGGTTATGTGCTAATCAGCAATATTTAAAACCACAAAACGGCACCGACTGTTGTTGTGAGCCCTATAGTTAATGCCCACTGAATGACAAGATTCAGCATCAATGTTGATTCTTAGGTAATTGTTATTCAGAATAATGGATACATCTGGAGTAGGGAGTTATACTGGGGCCCATAAAACTTTATCATGATAATACATGGTGGATAAGTTGTTCTTTTCAATGGCACAAACCCACGGTATAGACGGAAGTCAATAAATGTAAAGTGAACAAGGAAGAGTACATAATGGACTAACTTGACTAAAGCAGTAGCCAAGCCAAGTTCTTCGGGTACAAGTTTTATTTGATTGAACGAGGCATCCAGCGATTTCAACAAAGGAAGGCTGCACGAAAGACAAACGCCATCAAGTGAGACAATAATAAAAGGGCCAGCACTGAAACTTATGAATTAGCTAAAAAAATCCACCACATACTCTCCAATAGCTGCAGGAAGGGAAGATATCTGATTGTGGCTTATGTTTAACACGACAAGAGAAGACAGATTCCTAAGGTCTTCTCTCAACACTTGGAGGTTGTTATGGGCCAGTATGAGCTTCTGAAGGTCCACTCCCTGAAATTCAAGCAAGGCATGGTCAGATTGAACTAATTATACAGTACAGCTTCATGAACATAAGAGGCACTGAATGCGCAGCTTACCTCCCACCATTTGTCGTCCAGGCTACCCGTGTCCAAGTTGTTGTACACCTCCCCAGGCACCTCGCTGAGGAACGAAAAAATACACGCAGAGATGCCGTCAGCGGGACGATAACAGAAACAGCAAAGACAGGACAAGTAATACACATATTGTACGAAACAGGGGAAAATCCATGAAAAAGCTCCATAGGCTGAACATGGATTACGATAAATGATTCATAGTCGATCTCTGAGAACGCCATTGTTAGAATGCAGTACAGAATATTAAGTAATATAAGTTGGGCATGCAAGGCGATGAAACCCCCCTGAACTGAAGGTAATAAATACTACTCCCTCCGTTCCTAAATATAAGTCTTTTTAAACATTTCAATAGGAGCTTACATACGAAGTAAAATGAATGAATCAACACCTTGAAATATGTCTACATACATCCGTATATAGTCCAATAGTGGAATCTCTACAAAGACTTATATTTAGGAACGGAGGTAGTAGTGTAGTAGGAACAAGGAATCTGCCCAAAATGGTGCTCGCAAGTGGGAGTCAGGCTGCACAACCATTTCCGGCGAGGAATTAATCCCGCACGTTTACACTGGTCAGCATCGAATCTGAATCTGGCCACGCATTTGGTTTCTGTGGAAGTAGCCCATCTTGGCATCGGGCCACGGCACGGCCGACGGAGACCAATAAGAACTGGTGGCGAAGTGGAATGGATCGAGATCCAGCTCTTTCCAACAAACAGATTTGATTTGACTTGACCGGAGGGAGGGGGAATGGACCTGAGGGCGCGGTTGGAGAGGTTGAGGGAGCCGGACTCCCTGGCGGACTTGAGGATCCGCTCCATTCCCGTCCAGCTTCCGGCGGGCGGCCTTCAGATCGCCATTGCCGTGCTGCAACCAGCTACGGCTATCGGTCTTCTGTCTCTCCACAGCAGCAGCATTTTTTTTTTTTTTTTGAGATCATCCACAGCAGCAGCAGGGAAAGGAAGCAGGCAGGCAGCCCCGAAGGCCCAGCGGCGGCAGTTGGAGGGGAAGGAAAAAAGCCCGTGCGCCCACGTCCAATGGCCACGAGGTGGCCGCCGTAGCAACGTCCTTCCATCTTAACCGTCCAGCGGCTGGCTTTTAATTAATTATTACTTCTTCTCAAAAAAAATTAATTATTACTAGTAGAATGCCCGTGCGTTGCCACGGGCTAACAAAATTATACTATGTGGAGATAGTATCGGTCAAATAAACTAGTATAATTCAGGATGGTGGACATTGCATGTGACTTCTGGTTGTATTGCTATGAATACCTGAATACTACCTCCTTTTCGATTTATTAGGCCCACACGTATCCCTAGATCAATGATTTGATCAACATAATATAAGTTTTATTTCGTATGAATAATACCATTAGAAACTTCAAATGTTCTACTTTTTAATGGCACAACTTTTATTATGTATAATTCATATTAGAGTAGTAAAATTAAAACCACAAGGTCACCTTTGAAGTTATATGTCGATTTAGATAGAGAGATGGTTATTTTATTATGGTTGTATCACTATGTATAATTCACTGCTCAATTGGTTAGATAGAGAGATGGTTATTTTGCCCGTTAATTTCTTAAATAAAAACTAAAACCACAAGGTCACCTTTGAAATTATATGTCGATTTAGCGAGTCACACTAAATCGGGTCATTATTTTGATTTGGAACCAATGAATGATCAATACTTACTCATACATCTACCTATTAGTTAAATTGCAGCACTATACTGCCTAGCTGTAACTTTGTAGATGCTTTTCTACTATTACTTGCATCTTGCTTGAATTTTTCTTCTTCCTCATGTTATCCTGTTTCCCATTTTATCTGCTTTGTAGAAGGTGCTACATAAAATTAAGTAAGTACACCATGTTTGTTTAAAATTCTGGTTCAAGAGGCAGCTGAAACAAAATTTCATAACAGAAAAAATCTACAAGTACACATCTGTCCGGTAGAGTACTATCCTTTTTGGAGTAAAAGAAAGTGTACTTATATCCCTTTCTCCATGAAAACTGGCATGCCATTTGAGTATATGGGTAATAATCCAAATTCAAGGTTATAATAACAGATTACTGTAAACAACAACTTATGTTGAGTTCAGATAAACGACAAGTCAAGTAATAGAAATCAATAATCAGAACTTCCATGTGGCCATAGGCAATCAAGTTAAGATTATATAACCACAAGCCCATGCATGTATATATTATTGAAATGCACATAAGATCCACGGAA
Source organism: Elymus sibiricus (assembly GCA_039707655.1). NCBI lineage: Eukaryota > Viridiplantae > Streptophyta > Magnoliopsida > Poales > Poaceae > Elymus > Elymus sibiricus. Next base: position 431,498,966 of record CM077673.1, read on the forward strand.
GAGTTGGCAACACGACATTAACTGTAGAGATTATTCAATGAGGCTATGAAATGCATGTATGTGAAGTCCAATATGTTTACCGCCAGTAAAACTTTCATAGGCAATAACGTCATAGCCACTACCAGCATGTTAAACACTTCCATATGTTGATAGCAATGCAAGCTACTTAAGTTTGATAAGTGCAGACTTCAGCTTGATAGGATTTCCTTGTAGACGATGTTCTTCATGGTCATTACTAAGGACTCAGGTCTTTTTCGCTTCTTTGATTTATTAGTCTGCTTCTTGCCCTTCTCCTTTTCCTTCTCCTTCTCAATGAGGATCTTTATGTTTCTCTTTGCGGTGGCTCGAGACAATGCGACATAGAGTTGACCATGAGAGAACATCAGATTAGGTAGGTACACGCCGACAATCGGGATGGTCTGCCCTTGTGCCTTGTTGATCGTCATAGCAAAGCTAAGCCTAAGAGGAAATCGCTTCCTCTTGAACTTGAATGGAAACATGTCATTGTCAAATGGACATAGGGGTATCCGAGGAAGGAAGACCCTCCTACCCGCATGTTGTCCAATCACGATTTCCGCGTCGATGGCGTTCCTCTCGAAACCTCGGACCACAAGCCTCGTGCCATTACACAGTCCGTTAGACAGATCAATGTTCCTCAGAAGTATGACAGGGCAGTTCAGCTTCAGTTTGAGTGCGTGTGGAGGCAGACCGTTGGGAGTCAATCTGTCCAGGAACTCGGGAGCGTAGTAGCCATATGGGTCGTCCTATGCGCTGTCAAAGCTATGGTAGATTACTTCTTCTCCCTGGAAACGCTCTACCATGCGTACGTTTATCTTGTCGACGTTGTCGTTTGTGGTGGAGAGGAATGCACGAGAAGTCATGTAATTCGGATCAGACATGTTGTCATCTAGATTCGGCCGCTCGGGGTTGGGAGAGGGGAATGGCGAGGTATGCTTCTCACGAGAAATCAAGGAGAGGTGGATATCGGGATGAGTGGGGCGGTAGTTTTGGGAAGAGAGAGAGAGAGAGGGGGGATAGAGAGAGAGCGCGCTTAGATAGGTCGGGAGAGGAGAGGATCACGCAGGAGGGAGAAGAGGAACAAAGGTGGATATTACGGGAGTGAAGGAAGAGATCTCTTGTCTACGATTTCAATTACCAATTACCGAATCTCGCTACGGCTCGATTGTTTGAATTGGAACTTGCCCTATGTCTTGATTGAGTGAATTAGAACTTGCCAAAACAGAAGAGCGGCTGGGAAGAACCTTCGATCGATCGTTGGGACTATGTGGGGGCATCGGTGGGGAGTACCAAGGAACGACGTGCAGACTCTTCTTTTAGGAATAGAGATTGATTGTGATTCATTTCTTTCCATATAAAAGTTACCTAATATATCAAAAATTGATTAAAGATTAATTGTGATTCATTCCTTTCCATATAAAAGTTATCAAATATATCGAAAATTGATTAAATATTGATTGTGATTCATTCCTTTCCATATAAAAGTTACCAAAAATTCCGAAAATTGATAAAAGATTTATTGTGATTCATTCCTTTCCATAAAAAAGTTACCAAATATATCGAAAATTGATTAAATATTTATTGTGATTCATTCCTTTCCATATAAAAGTTACCAAAAATACCAGAAATTGATTAAAGATTGATTGTGATTCATTCCTTTCCATGTAAAAATTACCAAATATTCATTCCTTTCCATACAAAAGTTACCAAATATACCAAAAATTGAACTGATTGGAAGATATGATCTTATTGATCTTATTGGCACATAAAACCAGTTAAAAAAGATTGTGAGCTAAAAACCGGTTTAAATATATTGGTGGAACGAAAAACCGGTGGGAAAAGATTAACCGGAGTGAGGCGAGACTACCAACTAAGACATTAGGAGTAGAGATTGTAAGCAGCGTCGCCCCGAAAAGCTTCCCCTCTCGCTAGGGTTTTTGTTAACTTTCGAGATCTTAACGAAAAAGGATTTCCTTCCGCTTTTATATTATAAAGCAACTACATCGAAAACAGGTTCATACAACACATACATCATCACAAAAGGGCAGGTAGCTAGAAGGCGAATAATAAAACAAGTCTTGCTGTGAAAATTCATTTCTGAGCCCAGGCTCATCTGCACCCGCTCTGAATAATAAAGTTTTGTAGCATTTAGATATCTGAGCAGCTCTCGGCAAAATAGACAAATTTGGGGTCTATAAAACAGTTTTCTGTTTATGCACTGTTTTGACCCGATTTGTCTTTTTTCTGAGAGCTGCTCAGATGTCCAAACGATTCAAAAATTGGACTGGACCTCACGTATCAAATTATCTACCGCGAGAAAAAAAAGTTAGAATTTTTTGAATTTTTTTAGTATTTGTTTTGATTTTTCTTCTGACCGGGTGCAGATGAGCCTGGGCATCGAAATGCTGCAATCGTCTTGCTGGGGCACAACACAAAACACCCCTGAAAATATTAGGCGGCTAGTCCGGCTCGAGAGGTGGCGATGGACCGGAGCTCTAGGATGATCCTGTCAATGTTTGTCACGAGCAAGCCCCTTGCTAGGCGGCCTCCATAGTTGCAAGAAACCACACATTTTGTACATCGCATCAGTTGCCCCAGGGGGAAGCACATGTTTAATCACAAACTTATTACGAATCTTCCATAGCGTGTAGGTTAGCACCCCTACTACTACTCATAGGAAAGGGCGCAAGGGAGGTTGGAGGTTGTCATCGCACCAACTGCCCGCCCATCACCTCCTGTTGGCAACTTTGGAGGAATCTAGCGGAGAAGCAAGTGAAGAAGATGTGTTGGAGTCCTCTGAAACCGAACACAAGGGGCAAAGCCCATCTCTAGGTCCATTCTGCTTCAACACCTCCATCTGGAGGGTAAGCCGTCATCGAGGAGATCAAGTTGAGAACTTTGCACTTCAATCGTATTTTTCGTTTTAAGAGTCGGTCGACTAACTTTGAAGACGATTTGTTAGCCAGGAATTCACACTCTTTAAATCGGGGCATCGTGTATGGTTGGGCCAACCCCACGATCCGATTTGTATCCCACATTCTGTGGAGTTTGAACAATAAAGCTTGGTGTTTCTAAAACAAGGATGACTTTTAATTTCTACTTCAATTTTGTAAGTATATTCTAGAATTATCTATTTGGTAATTTGACGATTTAATTATCTACTATGGGAACATTCTTAGAACTCTCCACGATGACATCATGATATTTAAGCGAACCAGATGGAAGTTGGCACATAAATATATAAGAAATTCATCTAAGTGGCAAATTAATCTATGAAGACATGTGTTTTATTTTTATTTTTTCTAAATAATGATTTAACACGATAATTTTAAGGAAAACAATGTACCAAATATAATAAAAAATACTCCCTCGGTCCCATAATATAAGAGCATTTTTATACTACACTAGTGTAAAAAACTCTCTTATATTATGGGACGAAGGAAGCATCATTTTCCTTGCAATATATTTTAAATACAGCATAAATGAAATTCTGTCATTGACACTAAAAACTAATAAAATAGTTGCATTGTATGTATATGTATGATTTTGTGGTTAAAAAAATTAAAAAAGTTGAGTATAAATTAAATTTGTTCTACACTCTGTTCGCACACGAACATGTCACCGTGTACCCTCGATGCCGGGGGTGATGCACCGCAGCTCACGTCGAAGGAGACCCGTCCGAAAGCGCGGTATGCAAGCAATCTAGTGGGTGCTTTTGTAGACCCGAAACCCCACACGCCCGGGAGGGACCCTATCAGGGCGTGCGGCGACTATGGACAATAAATGGGTCAATCTAATTGCCTCTAGGGCCTCGTGGATCGCTGCCCTGCAACTAGAAAAACGAACGAAGAACAAGGAAGAAGAGAAACAAAGGAGAAAGTAAAAGTAAAGGTAAAAGATCATAAATGGATTTGTCGATTGTGTGTTGTTCAATCGGCATTCACCTCTCCTCTATTTATGAGGCGTCTGGACTTCCCGTATAAGAAAAGGACTTCAAATCTTTACAAAATTAACCAAACACGGATTTAGGTAAGTCCAAGACAGCAGTTCGGTTTGGATCTCACAGGCCGCAAACGACCTCGGATGAAGATGATCCCAAAAGGAAATTAACCGGTTCGACAAGACGAACAACTTTCATGTTGAATGTTTGTTGATTCGAGGACGTCTTGTGGTCCGAAATGCTCACGCAAAACAAGCAATCGGTGGCGCTACCTATCAGACGTGTCTGATTGGGCGCGTCCTTTTTTGCCTTGTGACAGGGCCACACTTCGATAGCCCTAACTTTTGCATACGACCTCGGATTGAGAATATTTTTATATCAAAATAGATCGTTTCGACGAGACAAAGACAATTCATTTAGAACATTGTCTCATATGAGTTTGTCTTCGTGGCATAATTGGCTGAACAATACTCTGAATATAAAATCTTAGTACTTTGAGGATAGTTTCGGCCCTTTAGATGAGATCGTATGGTGATGACCCAAACATCAAAGTTTCTAATTTTGACGATACGGAACTTTCTCATGTTGAGTACTTTTCCATTTGAGGTCATCTTAATTAATTTTTTTGACCATGCCAAAACCTGGTGTCAACACATGCCCCCCTGTTTTTGGGCAAAGCTTGTGTGCCGAAATATAATTTGCACGGAGCTTGTTCTAAGGACGATGTCAACACTCTATCGGCCATTTGTATTTGCTAAGGGCAATAATCATATATCGGCCATGTTTTACTCTTAGGGCGATAATATTATATCGGCCATTGCATTTTTGTTTTAAATCATACCTTCGAACCGATTACCACCAATCGGCTTTAAAGAGATGGGAATGAATTCGTTCCTTGTAGCAGTAAGGAAATCAAACTCCGAGAGGTCACGCCCTATTAAGCAAGTAACGTCGGGATGATTCCAATCCACCGATGCATCGGCCAAGGCAACACAAGCCGAATTATCCGCGTGAATGACTTCCACTTCATCATCGACCCATTGTATTCAGAATTGATGCATGGTAGACAGTACGCATTGGTTAGCATGAACCTAGTCGCGGCCTAATATAACATTATAGTTACTTTGCACCACGGCGATGAAGAATGTGGTGGCCAAAGTTTTGCTTCCCATAGTGAGCTCCATGCACATCACACCTTTGGCCTCTGTCTTTTATTTATCCTCAAATCCATTAAGCACCATATCGGTCTTCATCAACGTATCATGTAATCCCAACTTCTTAAAGACCGACTAGTGCATAAGATTTACCACAACACCACCATCAACAAGCATCCTAGCAACCGGTGATCTGTTAATATGACCTTTGAGGTACAATGGCTTCAAGTGTTTCACCGGTTCTTTTGGCTTCTCGAAGATAGCGTTCTTAGGACCAAAATCCAGCTGGTCCACATCTCCTTCTTGATCTATATAGCACGAAACTCGGCAGGTAAGTAATACACCATATTATTATCCATACCTTCCCGAACCGAGGTAGATTCGTAATCCACCAGCTCATCTTCATCTCCCAATGTGTATATTGGACTTGAAGTTTCCTCAATTGAAGGGGGTGTTTCAGGTGGTGTGGATGATGTAGTAAGGGTCGTGTCATCCTCTTTTGGTGGTGTAGGTGTCGTTGTAGCTATTGTAGAAGCATCTGTGCTTTCTTTTTGTTTAGGCCTCCACACTTGTTTTGTGAGTGCCATGGGTCGAATCTCATTAAACAATTCGTCCCTTTTCTTCTCTTCTTTGCGCCCTACGTAGTTCCTAATGCGTTGCAATCTCCTTTTCATGGTCTTAGTTAAACCGGAAGGACACCACTTAGGTTGAGTATATTTGGGATCCCTAGGTTTGGACTTGCTTGTGCTAGCCTCGTGATCATTAGCCATGGAACCCTGTTGAACAATAACAATATCGCCATTAGAATTAGCTGGGTTGCCAATAATCGGCACCTTGATCTCCTTTTGCTTGTCGCATTCTGAAATTTCCGTATTAGGTGACTTAACACGCCACACTTTTTTATTGATCTTGCTTGGAGAAATTTTTGTGACCTTGCTTGAAAAAATTGGCGTGCTGCAACCAGCTACGGCTACCAGTCTTCTTTCTCTCCATAGCAGCAGCAGCGGCAGAGAAAGGAAGTAGGCAGCCAGAAGGCCCAACGACAGTTGAGGGGAAGGAAAAAGCCCGTGCGCCCACGTCCAATGGCCACGATGCGTCTATGGTGGCCGCCGTAGCAACGTCCTTTGATCTTAACCATCCAGGGGCTGGCTTTTAATTAGTTATTATTGTAAGTAGCATCGCCACGAACAGCTTCCAAACATTCTAGACTACATTATCAAAGTTGAAGAACGAGAGAATCTACATCACTAAAAATGTTGATTCAACACTACTTAATTTCACGAAACTAACTTTGGAATTTCTACACAAAGCAATTCATGGAACTAACTTTGGGTCTACATGATCTAATTTTTAAAATTTCTACACAAAGAAATCCATGGAACTAACTTTGGAATCTACATCACAAAAAATGTTGATTCAATGCTACTTAAATTCTACACAAATCAACAAATATATACATGAATCCCATGGATTCCTTGGTGTGCGTGGACGGAGGAGGTGTGAGTGAAGAGGAAGGAGATGTGCGATGACAGGGGAAGGAGAGGAGTGAACCTTACCGCCGGCGGTGTGGCGATGGGCGGCGAGGTCCGGAGGTGCCGACTGGTTGTAGGGGAGTAGTGAGTGTGGGGGTAAGGGTGACAACTAGGTATTTTACTGAGGAGGGGGCCGGTTAATTGAGGTGGGCCCGTGCTGGCTTAGGCATAAAACGCGACGCCATAGCTAACTACAACACAAATAAAAAAGACTAAGATTAATAAAAGACTATAAGACCCCTAAAAAAACTACAAGTAATAAAAAAGCTCAAAATGATAAAAGACTAATAATAAAGATTAAATTATAATATAAATGTTCATTATATTTTGACTAATATAATCATTAAATAATTAAAACACTTGATAAAATAAAAAAAACTATTTCTGGCGTAAAATAAAAAAACTATTACCACGGTGTCAAGCCAAAATAGGGTGTTAGTCCCGCAGCCGGCAGTGATGAAGGATCCAATTTGCAACACTCGTACTCACCACGGTAGAGGATGCAGTCATTTGGGCATGCATGTATCTTCTGCACCTCCAATCCTAGAGGGCAGAGAACCTTCTTTGCTTCGTACGTACTGTCGGGCAATTCGTTATCCTTTGGAAGCTTGTTCTTCATTATTTTCAGTAGCGAACCAAATCCCTTGTCAGATACACCATTGTCTACCTTCCATTGCACCAATTCCAGTGTGGTACCGAGCTTTGTGTTGTCATCTTCGCAGTTTGGGTACAACCCTTTTTTGTGATCCTCTAACATGCGATCGAACTTCAACTTCTCCCTTTCACTTTCGCATTCTCTCTATGCATCAACAATGACCTGGCCAAGATCATCATTGGGCACATCGTCTGGTGCCTCTTGATCGTAGTGAGTGTGGGGGTAAGGGTGACAACTAGGAACCTGTGGCTGTGATGCGGTCAGTGCACATAGCCGTTTTTTGTGATTACAACCTCCTGCTTGGCATATTGAGCCATAGTATAATATTTATCGAAGTTGTTTCGCAATTTGGAAACTCAACGGTTGCCAAAGAGCTTTTGCCCTGCCAGGCTTGAGAGAGCTAATGCTGCTCATTGCTTCGTTGGATGTCTGAGCCGTGTTGATTTCCCCAGTTTAATCTTCATTTTTGATCTCCGAGAAATGATACAATGTGCTAGGCAAAAACTCTGAATTTGGGGGAACTTGTACCTTCCAGATCAGCTTCAAAGGCATCTATCACTTGCGGGCTGCGTACTAGAACTAAGTATTTTTAGTGAGGAAAGAACTTAGTGTTGTCAGAATTAACAAATTCTTATTTGAGCATTTCATTTCATCTCTTGGACCGGCATTTTGTCTGGTCTTTGTGGGTCACATATGGTCAAGCAACAAAGGATGCACACATTACAAAATTATGCCTTAAAAGAGCCAAAAAGGAAATTGATTCTTGATCATCTCTTTTATTGTATTCTGATTATGTATTTGTTGTCAGGTTTTTATGCTGATGGTTCTCAAGATTCTGTTTACAAGAATATTGTAGTGCAAGATAAGCAAAGAGCTACTGTTGAGCGAGAAGTCGATGATGGAACGAAACCATCTGCTTGGATTTACCAGCAGTGATGTATGTTCCGTAACACATATATTTCTTATTGTCAACATATTTCTCATTTTTTTATTTTCTTGAGATTCTCTATTCATTCGTAGATGAATGAATGAATATAGTATTGCCTGATGAAACTGTCATATATTGAAGTAGAAAATTCACTTGTAGTGAGTGTCTCCTATCTTAAAAGGCGATAACCACGTCTACAAATGATCCGTTAAAAAGACCATACATCCTTGTTTTTGCTTATGTACAATGGTGATGGGTATCTTGGTTTCCTCCCCCTTTTGGTTTTGTGAGAAAAGCTTGTTGTTGTTGTTGTTGTCATTGCCTCCTGGTAGTATCATTCAACACTTGTGTGAGATTGTCTAGTTTCTTTTTCGGATCACCCACTATAAAACATTGAGTTTATGAAGCGGCTGAGGCAAACAAGCAGAATGGTTTTATGCATTGTCCATGTACTGTCTGTGAGAATACGAAGGCTTTCTCCAACTCTAAAACCCTTCACTTCCACCTGCTTGAGAAGGGTTTTATGCCACACTATAATGTTTGGACCAAGCACGGAGAAAGAGGGGTTATGATGGAAGACAACGAAGAAGAAGAGGATGATGACAACTACCCGCCCCCTGAATACGGTGATGCTGCAATGGGGGAAGCTGAAGATCAAGAGGAACCAGACGATGTGCCCGATGATGATCTTCGCCGGGTCATTGTTGATGCACAGAGAGAATGCGAAAGTGAAAGGGAGAAGTTGAAGTTCGATCGCATGTTAGAGGATCACAAAAAAGGGTTGTACCCAAATTGCGAAGATGACAACAGAAAGCTCGGTACCACACTGGAATTGCTGCAATGGAAGGCAGACAATGTTGTATCTGACAAGGGATTTAGTTCGCTGCTGAAAATAATGAAGAAGAAGCTTCCAAAGGATAACGAATTGCCCGACAGTACGTACGAAGCAAAGAAGGTTCTATGCCCTCTAGGATTGGAGGTGCAGAAGATACATGCATGCCCTAATGACTGCATCCTCTACCGCGATGAGTACGAGGATTTGAACGCATGCCCGGTATGCGGTGCATTGCGGTATAAGATCAGACGAGATGACCCTGGTGATGTTGAGGGCGAGCGCCCCAGGAAGAGGGTTCCTGCCAAGGTGATGTGGTATGCTCCTATAATACCACGGCTGAAACGTCTGTTCAGAAACAAAGAGCATGCCAAGTTGATGCGATGGCACAAAGAAGACCGTAAGAAAGACGGGAAGTTGAGAGCACCCGCTGACGGGTCGCAGTGGAGAAAAATCGAGAGAAGGTGGGGGGACTTTGCAGGTGACGCAAGGAACGTATGGTTTGGTTTAAGTGCAGATGGCATTAATCCTTTTGGGGAGCAGAGCAGCAATCATAGCACCTGGCCCGTGACTCTATGTATCTATAACCTTCCTCCTTGGTTGTGCATGAAGCGGAAGTTCATTATGATGCCAGTGCTCATCCAAGGCCCTAAGCAACCCGGCAATGACATTGATGTGTACCTAAGGCCATTAGTTGAAGAACTTTTACAGCTGTGGAATGGAGAAGGTGTACGTGTGTGGGATGAGCACAAACAGGAGGAATTTGACCTACATGCGTTGCTGTTTGTAACCATCAACGATTGGCCTGCTCTCAGTAACCTTTCAGGACAGACAAACAAGGGATACCACGCATGCACACACTGTTTAGATGACACCGACAGTATATATTTGGACAAATGCAGGAAGAATGTGTACCTGGGGCATCGTCGATTTCTTCCGACCAACCATCAATGTCGAAAGAAAGGAAAGCATTTCAAAGGTGAGGCAGATCACCGGAAGAAGCCCGCCCTCCGTACTGGTGATCACATACTTGATATGGTCAATGATTTACAAGTAATCTTTGGAAAGGGTCCTGGCGGACTATCTGTTCCGACTGACGATGCGGGACGCGCACCCATGTGGAAGAAGAAATCTATATTTTGGGACCTACCCTATTGGAAAGACCTAGAGGTCCGCTCTGCAATCGACGTGATGCACGTGACGAAGAATCTTTGCGTGAACCTGCTAGGCTTCTTGGGAGTGTATGGGAAGACAAAAGATACACCGGAGGCATGGGAGGAACAACAACGTGTGCATGAAAAAGACGGCATGCATCCAAAGCAGTATGAAGGTCCTGCCAGCTACGCTCTTACCAAAGAAGAGAAGGAAATCTTCTTTGAATGCCTGCTCAGTATGAAGGTCCCGTCTGGCTTCTCGTCGAATATAAAGGGAATAATAAATATGGCAGAGAAAAAGTTCCAGAACCTAAAGTCTCATGACTGCCACGTGATTATGACGCAACTGCTTCCGGTTGCATTGAGGGGGCTTCTACCGGAAAACGTTCGATTAGCCATTGTGAAGCTATGTGCATTCCTCAATGCAATCTCTCAGAAGGTGATCGATCCAGAAATCCTGCCAAGGTTAAGGAGTGATTTGGTGCAATGTCTTGTTAGTTTCGAGCTGGTGTTCCCACTATCCTTCTTCAATATCATGACGCACGTCCTAGTTCATCTAGTCGACGAGATTGTCGTTCTGGGCCCTGTATTTCTACACAATATGTTCCCCTTTGAGAGGTTCATGGGAGTCTTAAAGAAATATGTTCGTAACTGCGCTAGGCCAGAAGCAAGCATCTCCATGGGCCATCAAACAGAGGATGTCATTGGGTTTTGTGTTGACTTCATTCCTGGCCTTAAGAAGATTGGTCTCCCTCAATCGCGGTATGAGGGGAGACTGACTGGAAAAGGCACGCTAGGAGCGGACTCAATAATATGTAGGGACGGGCATTCTTGGTCTCAAGCACACTACACAGTTCTACAGAATTCTACCTTGGTGACCCCGTATGTCGATGAACACAAGAATATTCTGCGCTCCAAACACCCGGAGCAGTGTGACGACTGGATTACATATGAACACATAAGGACTTTCGGCAGTTGGTTGCAAACACGTCTCATGGGTGACAACACTGTTTCTGATGAGCTGTACTCGTTGGCCAGGCGACCATCTTCGACTATATTGACTTACAAAGGGTACGAGATAAATGGGAATACATTTTACACGATCGCCCAAGATCAAAAGAGCACCAACCAAAACAGCGGTGTCCGCTTTGATGCAGCAACCAAGAGGGGAAAGGACACATATTATGGTTACATAGTGGACATATGGGAACTTGACTATAGACATGATTTCAAGGTCCCTTTGTTTCAGTGCAAATGGGTCAATCTGTCAGGAGGCGGGGTACAGGTAGACCCACAGTACGGAATGACAACAGTGGATCTCAACAATCTTGGGTACACAGACGAACCATTCGTCCTAGCCAATGATGTGGCGCAGGTTTTCTATGTGAAGGACATGTCTACCAAACCGAGAAAAAGAAAAGATAAGGAAGCGAATACATCATACGATGAGCCAAAGCGCCACATAGTTCTTTCAGGAAAAAGAGACATCGTGGGATTGGAGGGCAAGACAGACATGTCTGAAGATTATGAAAAGTTTCATGAAATTCCTCCCTTCAAAGTCAAGGCTGACCCAAGCACCCTGTTAAACGATGAAGATTATCCATGGTTACGGCGCAATAAGCAAAGGACACAAGCGAAGAAAAAGTCTGGAGTTCAAATAAGTTCAAAAAATGAAATACCTTTGTAACAGATGAGTTTTCGTCCGAAACCCTGATACTTCGAAAGAGATTGTCCGTTTTGTACACGAAGTGCATCCAGTTTTTGCCGTAACCCTCTCAACTTTTTATAACATGCTATGTGGGTGAAATGATGATGCCATGCCAACTTTCAACCTTTTCAGAGTTCATTTGTACTGCTTTTCAATTTCAAGGTCATTTAGCTGAAAAAAATCAGTAAATGCATGAAAAATACCAAATGAAGGCAGAAAGGGTTGAAAACTGATGATGTGGCTTTGAATAGTGCATTTTGAACACACAAAAAGTCTGAAGTTCAAATAAGTTCAAAAAAATGAAATCCCTTTGTAACAGATGAGTTTTCGTCCGAAACCCTGATACTTCGAAAGAGATTGTCCATTTTGTACACGAAGTGCATCCAGTTTTTGCCGTAACCCTCTCAACTTTTTAGCACATGCTATGTGGGTGAAATGATGATACCATGCCAACTTTCAAACTTTTCAGAGTTCATTTGAAGTGCTTTTCAATTTTAGGGTCATTTAGCTCAAAGAATGAACTAATAGCAAAAAGAATGAACTAGAAAACCTTTATGAAACTCTAATAGCGAAAATAATGAACTAAAAATAATCAATTAAAAAATTCTGTTATGATCAACTAAAATAAAACTATAATATTCTACAATACCAAAAAGAATCAACTAAAAAGCTTTTATGAAACTCTAATAGCAAAAGGAATCAACTAAATATATTTTATAAACCTCTAGTATTTATGAAACTAAAATTATATAAAATTTATGCAACTAAAGTTATCAAAGTATTTTTTGTTCAAAACATTAATAGCAAAAAGAATTTTCATAAAGAATTTTTTTAGAAACTTTAATAGCAAACTAAAATAACAAAATCTGTTTTTGGTTAAATCAGACATTTAAAATAACCTAAAAATTACCAAATTGAATATAATGATAAAACACAGTAATAATAAATAGCAGGAAAAAGAATCACTCAAAAATCTATTTTTATAGTAAAGTTATTCACAAACTAGTGATTCACACCAATTTAAAAGAATTCAAATTTAAACTATTCAAATTTGGAAACTAATGGCACTAACAGAAAGTTTATAATTTTTGTGACGTAAAAGCAAAAAGAATCACTGAAAAACTGTAAGTAGAAACAAAAGAAAATAAATAAAGCAAAAAAGAAAACAAAGAAAGTTGAAAAAAATTAAAAAAAATGCCGCCTACTGGGCCACCACGGCCTGAATACGACTAGAAACCCAAGAAGCAACTTGGGCCAGGATTCAGGCCCGCAGAAGGCCCAGAAGGCCCACAGGCAGAGGTGTGTGCAGTTAGGCCCGTAAGCCTGCAGTTGAGAGGAGCTCGAGAGAGCTGGCGCAGCAGCGCTTATAAACCACTCTCGAGCCCTCTCAGCTAGCGAGGTGGGACTAAACTTTTGGCCCCGGGCAGCACCACCCTTTAGTCCCGGTTGGTGGCACCAACCGGGACCAATACCAACCTTTGGTTCCGGTTGGTGCCACCAACCGGGACCAATGCCACCCTATAGTCCCGGTTGGTGCCACCAACCGGGACTAAAGGGTCCTGCTTCCCGCCCTTTGGGCTGACGAAAAATGACCTTTGGTCCCGGTTGGTGGCACCAACCGGGACTAAAGGGTGGCATTGGTCCCGGTTGGTGGCACCAACCGGGACCAATTCTCTGTCTATATAAGCCGCACTTAGCAGTTTTCGTCTCAGTTTCTTCGATCTCTCCTCCGACGACGCCGCCAGGCTGCCCCGACGCCGTCGCTGCCCCCCTGCCCCGCCGTCACCGTGCCCCTGCCCCGCCGTCGCCCTCGCCGTCACCGCCCCCGAGCCCGCGTGCTGTCCCTCTTCCCCAAGCCCATCCGACGCCGCTCCTCGTCGCCGTTCCCGTCGCCGCCCCCGTCGCCTCCCCGAGCACGTCGCCGCCCCGGCCCGTCGCCGCCCCCGTCGCCCGCCCTCGCCCTCGCCGACGCCGCCCCGTGCCACTGCCCTGCCCCGACGACGCCGCCCCTCCTCCCCGTTCGGTCCGGCTGGCCCCCTTTCCTCCCTGTCCTCCCCCCTGTTCATATAATTTTTTTTATAGCATTTTTGGTCCATGTATATATGTGTGTGTATATGGATGGATGGATGGATGTATATATATAGAAAATGATCATATGATATATGTATGCTAAAGAAAATATGATATAAAAAAAATATCTTAGCTTCCTGTTTTTTTTCCATGGATGTATGCTAAAGAAAATTATGAAAGAGTTTATGGGAGGTTTCTGTCAAAAGGTTCAATGATTTGTCAAGGCAAAAAATTGAACTAATTAAGGTATCCCATGTTTTTGTATATATGATATATGTATTTTGTTGGCAGAAAATAAGTTGGCTAAAAAGAAGTTCCTTCACGAAGGGGTTTTACTTTGCCTAAATCGGGAAGGGGCAACTTCACTAAACGTTCATGATTTTTTTTGTTCATATTAAGAAAGAGCGTAAATCGGGGAAAATGAGGGGGGAGGAGTCCGCAAGTATGTCCCCTAACTCTCTCGGGAAAATGAGGGGGGAGGAGTCCGCAAGTATTCCCTAACTCTCTCGGGAAAATGAGGGGGGAGGAGTCCGCAAGTATCCCCTAACTCTCTCGGGAAAATGAGGGGGGAGGAGTCCGAAAGTATACCCTAACTCTCTCGGGAAAATGAGGGGGGAGGAGTCCGAAAGTATGTTCATAGATGTATGTTTTTTTTGTTTATAGAAAGTTTTTATATATGAGCAATGATGATCCATAGAAAGTTTTTATATATGAGCAATGATGATCCATAGAAAGTTTTTATATATGCATTGATACAATTTTATTTTTGTTCATAGAATTTTTTATATATGTATGTATGTATGTATGTATGTGTAAGGGATCATATATGTATTTTTTTAGATGTATTTTTTGTATGTATGTATGTATGAGGGATCATAGATGTATTTTTTCAGAATTTTTCAGACGTTTTTAGATGTTTTGTATGTATTTTTTCAGATTTTCTATCGTGAATAGACCGATTTTAGACCACAGGAGCACCCCCCGTTAGCATTTTAGAGCGGCTCCTACCCCCTCCCGCCCCTACCCGATAAACTCTCGAGGCCACCCAAACCCTAGAAGAAAGAGCGTTGTCGATCTCCTACCCCCTCCCGTCCCTACCCGATAAACTCTCGAGGCCACCCAAACCCTAGAAGAAAGAGCGTTGTCGATCTCCTACCCCCTCCCGTTCCTACCCGATAAACTCTCGAGGCCACCCAAACCCTAGAAGAAAGAGCGTTGTCGATCTCCTACCCCCTCCCGTCCCTACCTGATAAACTCTCGAGGCCACCCAAACCCTCCGCACTGAGCAATGATGATCCATAGATAACTCCGGTAACATAGATTTATCAAGAATGCCCCCATTATGGATGTGCACAAGTTGATCCAATTTTTTTCTGATCTCATCTATATATATATTCTTCTATATTTGCAGAAACTATGGATCAAAGAGACTTGGAACAAGAACAGTTGTTGGGGGAGATAATCCTCGCCGGAGGTGATGCTGTCTTGTCGTTTCTCAACGACACCGATGGAACAATGGAGGAGGAAGGACATGATCATGATGGCTCCGGTGACATGATCATGATGGCTCCGGAGGTGCTGACTAGCTAATTGATGCATTAATTGTTTTGGTATGTACATATATTAACTCTTCTTTCTTCTTTTATAGCCCTCCGGATCGAGCCAAACTTCGGTAACGAGACGAGGCCCGAAGAAGAGGTTGCGCAAGGATGAAAGGTTCACGATCACAGCACTCGCGGACGATGGCCTACCGATTGAACCCAAGCGGACCAAGGACGCATTTTCTGCTCAGTGCGGAGCTATTGTTAGGGACAACATCCCGATCAGCATCAAGCAATGGAATAAGCCTAAGGACGACGCCCCTGAAGGTGATTATGTCACCGATAGACAGAAAGATGATCTTTGGACCTTGCTGAAGGCAAATTTCACCCTACCGCCAGAGGAGGATCCGAATAAGCCAGTTATAGAGCCACTGGTCAAGGCGTGTGCTCTTAAGAAGATGGCATATCTATTCAGGAGGTGGAAGAAGGAGTTGAAATCAAAGTTTGTCGACAAAGGTGAGACTCCAGAATTCATCGGCCGATTTGAGAAGATAAGAGATCACTGGCCCGCATTTGTGGCCTACAAGACATCAGACAAGAGTAAGAAAATGTCAGAGACAAACAAGAACAACGCTGCAAAGAAGCAGTATCACCATCACACGGGGTCAGGTGGCTACCTCAAAGCCCGGCCGTTGTGGGACAAAGCTGAGAAAGACCTGATTGCTAAAGGGGTCGAACCAGAGACATTGAACTGGCCAGACCGTTCAAGGACTTGGTTCTTCGGGGTTGGGGGAACTTTGGACCCTGAAACAGGGAAGTGCCGTTGGACGGACGAGCAACTTGCAATACCCGTCACGAAGCTTCAGAAGTATATCGCCGCAGCGCAGGAAGGGACGTTCATTCCCGACAGAGAGAAGGACGAGCTGACTGAGGCCCTAGGGAATGCTGAGCACCCTGGACGAACACGAGGCACACCAGGCTCCGTTTCGTGGAAGTTTGGGTTTCCCGACGCAGGCGGTTACAGAAGCCGGGAGAGAAAGAGGAAAGCGGAGCTGAGCGACATGCAGAAGATGAGTGCAAGACTACAAAAGCTAGAGGAAGCTGAGAGCCAACAAGCTGCCGGCCAACTATCTCAGCGGCACGAAGCTACCCCGCCATCTCAGCGGAGAAGCAGCGTGGCTTCCACGGAGCCCGTTCAGACTGACTTCACGGAGCCTATCTACCCGTGGATACTATCACGGAGGCTCAAAATTGCGAGCTTATGACGAAATGCCATAACCTCACTTTATTGGCGGCTGTCGGCTCTGTTGCACCTCCTCAACCCAACGGAACTTTTCACTGCCTTCCGATTCCACATGGCTATGCTGTTGTGATGGTGGATCAAGTAATGGAGGGATTTGAGGAGCTCGAGCTTTACCACTCTACAGGTGAAGGGGAGAATCAGCTGGTTCATGCTCTGAGGAGTACATGTCTATGGCAGAAGGAGTACATCAAGATTCCAAACTGGACGCCTCCGCCTCCTCCTCCTCCTCCGGCGAGTCAGGGCACTCCGCCTCCTCCTCCTCCTTCTCCTCCGACGAGTGATCAGGGCACTCCGCCTCCTTCTCCGGCTCCTCCGACGCGTGAGGGCACTCCGCCTCCTCCTTCGCCTACTCCGGCGCGTCGGAGCAGTCCGCCTCCTCCTCCGCCTCGTCGGCAACGGCGAAAGACAGACGTCGCCGCTCCGGCTCCTCCGGCGCGTCGGAGCACTCCGCCTCCTTCTCCGCCTCGTCAGCAAGGACGGAAGAGAGACGCCGCCGCTCCGGCGGCTAACAGTACAAGCAGAGGCGAGAGGCAATTCAGATACGGTCCATCTCTCAAGCCTCTGGAAAAGTTACCATATGAGATGACCGAGTCTGAAAACGAGGAGATATGTCGTGCCCAAGTGAGGGACCATTTTGCAAAGAAAACTCCACCTCCGAAGGAGAAGCTAGATCCGGTGAAAGTGAAGCGCACTATCGATGCCCTGAAGCGACCACCACCGCCTCCGCCGGATTCCAACTATGTCCGGATTATTAAAAAGACATATGTAGAAGCGCGGCGGTCGGGAAGTACTTCTAGTGATGCAAGGTTAGCAGAACGAAGAAGTGGGAAAACAATTCCCCAGCTCGGCGAACAGGAGAAGCAATCGTGCCCCCCGCTCAAGGTGTCTAGCGATATCGTCGCTAATCATCCGGGGATGGTGCCTGGTACCAATCCTGGTGATTACTTGGGGGGATGATGTAATTTTTCAAACGGCTGAGGTAACAGAAGAATATGAATACTTGCACGGGAAGCCTCTCGTCAAACCTGATCATCCTCCTCTAACAACGATGATGTACAAATTGCATGAGTGGTACATGAAAACCTGCAGGGAGTCTGGGAGAGACACTATGTATATGGCAGTGAAACCAGAGCACGAATTCATTGGACTTTCCGTGATGCCTGTTGAATTTGTGGAGTTATTTCAGTTATACAATCAACGGGCCCTCGACAAACAACTCATGACTGCCTACTGTCTGTAAGTATTACTTCTATAGTTAAGTCTCTAGCTCAGCTTGTTCATTGCATGTATATATAATTATCCTCACTATATTATGCAGATTGAAGATCGTCGAATGCAAAAAACTAGGAATCTTCGACGTTGGGTTCATTAGCCCAGATGCCGTAAATGAATGGACGGTAAAAAACTCAATCAAAGAGACCGAGGAGAACTTGCTACAGTCGTTCCTTATACATCAAAACAAAAGGGAAATACTCCTTCCTTACAACTTCAAGTGAGTATTGTTGTCTTCTCTGTATACTCAGTTTCGCTTACTCGAGGTTAAGTAATGTAATTGATGAGTTATATATGCGTGCGCAGTTTCCACTTTATTCTGCTATCCATTAAGCTTGACGGGGCATTAGTAACTGTCTTAGACTCGAGACGTAAAGATCCCGAGAATTATGCGGACATGACTGCAATGCTCAAGAAGTAAGTTCAGTCAATACCGGGACCATATCGGCATGCAACTTTCGTTAATTTCCTGATATCAAGTAATCATTTTCTTTGCCTGGCAGGGTTTGGAAGAAGTTCACCCGAAAGGTTCTCGGTCTAAACAAAGAGTTGCGTTTTACGCACCCCAAAGTAAGTAGTACTAGCTAGTTCCGCGCATCTCTAATTGATTCAAATTTTCATCAATATATTATTACCATGCTTGCTTATCAGTTTGATTGAACTCTATTCTCGTAAAGTGCTTGTACCAGAAAGAAGGGACTGTTTTATGTGCATACTACGTATGCGAGTTCATTCGCCACTCGACCTCTGAGCGGGGCTTCTCTGACAAACAATTTGAAGTACGTAAATAATATTCACAATTTTATTTTATATATTACCATCAATTGTGTTGAGTTTTATTTATATATATGCATGTATTGACCCCCTTCTTTAAATTAGATCTGGCAGATGCGGGATGAACTCCTACCACATGATCGCATATGAGCAATTCAAGAGGAATTGGCGGGATTCTTTCTTGACCACGTCATACCTAAAGACGGGGAATACCATGCGGATATGTGATTGGATCTTAGGTAGATGATGTTAGGGATTGTAAAAGATGTTATATTGTATATATGTAGTACCGTCGGATAGATATACGAAAACTTGTTGTTCGACCAAGCACGGAGAAAGAGATGTCACTTCTCTCTATATATGTTCAGCATGACGATCTTGTGTAATTAATGGTTTCCTTCATTTTCTTATTAGCTAGCATCGAGTTATCTCTATATGTATAGTAGCTACCGTCGACCGAGCACGGAGAAAGAGAGGACACTTCTCCCTATTAGCTAGCTAACACAATATGAAACCCCTAAATTAACCCTCCAAAACCCCCCAACCCCCCCTCCCCCCCCTCAAAAAAAAAACCCCAGCTGCTGCCTGAAGCTGACGCGTGGATGACCTTTGGTCCCGGTTGGTGTGACCAACCGGGACTAAAGGTCCTCCTGCCTGGGCTCCCCGCTGCGGCCACGTGGATGCCTTTTGGTCCCGGTTGGTGTTACCAACCGGGACCAAAGGTCCTCCTGCCTGGCCTACCCACAGCGGCCACGTGGAGCCCCTTTGGTCCCGGTTCGTAAGCGAACCGGGACTAAAGGTTTTGGGCTTTAGTCCCGACCCTTTAGTCCCGGTTCCAGAACCGGGACTAAAGGCCCTTACGAACCGGGACAAATGGGGGTTTTCCTACTAGTGAAAGGCGATAACCACGTCTACAAATGATCCGTTAAAAAGACCATACATCCTTGTTTTTGCTTATGTACAATGGTGATGGGTATCTTGGTTTCCTCCCCCTTTTGGTTTTGTGAGAAAAGCTTGTTGTTGTTGTTGTTGTCATTGCCTCCTGGTAGTATCATTCAACACTTGTGTGAGATTGTCTAGTTTCTTTTTCGGATCACCCACTATAAAACATTGAGTTTATGAAGTTGCTCTGGTTTCTGAATCTATGTATGCGCATTTTGCTATGCAGGACTTGAGAGAGAAGGTGAAGAAAAAGAAAAAAAATTAGGATGTCGGTCGAATGATTGAATGCAGGGGGAACTAACTCGACGTATTGAAGCCACTTGAGTTATGAAGTTTGTCCAGCAGTCGAGAGCTAGACGGAGTTGAAATGTATGTGTGGTATATAGAGGGAGTGAATGGACCAGGATACCTAGGAGGGAATATACATCCCGATATCACCTGCGCTTGTGCTCAGATAGGCATTTTCATGTTTATTTTTCCTTTTGAGTTGGGTGTTGGTCGAATGATGATGTTGTTGGTCTTGGTTATATGAGTTTGTAAAATTTGGATCGAATTACTGGCTATGTTGGTCTTGTCTCAGGGAGTGCATACATACCGATGTAAAACTTCGATTTGGATTGTATTGTGTGGCTGGGAGTTTGTAGTTTTTGCCAATGTAAAGAAGTTAGCAAACAGATTGGATTGGATGGCTATTGCTTGACTGAATGTCAAATGGTTACTTTTTTTAGACACCATTTGGCTGGCAACTCGATGGTTTTTTCTGTTGAAATGTGCTGGCTAATGAATGATTTTTGATATGACTGATGCATGAGAATCATCAAAATTGGTGATGAATTTTTTAACGCAGCCAACTGCTTTAAAATTTACCACTAGAAAAGAAACTGGAGGCATATACATATGTATACCTTTACATGGTGTTTGTATGTAAAGACAAGATTATTTGGCTGCAAGCAGCTGGTTATATTGTTGATGTTCTGATTGACATGGAAGTCGAGGCCTGTTTTCGTCGTAGTTGCCGCTCACATCAGCTGGGACTTGGATCTACTGCTCGCACTCACTTTAGAAGGAAGCTCAAGATGATTTGTGTTATCTTAATTATTATGTGATCTAGCTAGTAGCTTGGTTGCTCTCTTCTCTAATATATATGCATATCAATATATTTAGTGCGTGTCTGGATGCATGATTGATGCATTTATTTGTTTTTCGGTGACTCCACGAGTCCATTAATCAATTAGACACAACAGCCTCCCTGGCCATCAAGACACTTACATCGTTTGGCATATCATCTGACCACACATGGCGGGTTACATTGTTCAAACGCTAGGTACACATGAGTTCGCCAGTGTATTGAAGTTCAGACTAATATAACTTGCGCATATCTCTGTAAAGGATACCTTCGGGAGTGAGATCTCTGTCCGAGCTTTGTAGTGTGCTAATGAGGTTCTTGTAGTCTGATTCAATGCAAAGGTCCCAACCAGCTGCCGCACAAATCATCTGCAAACAAGCTACAGCCTCAGCCTGCAGCACTGTACAAGCACACAGAATCCTCCCCGTTGTGCAAGTTTGTTTGGAGAGAGAGAAGGGAGATGATTAATGAGGGATGACATGATTCACAACAATCTGACTAAATTAAGAAATAAATCCTCCAAGGCATATGGAAACTAAACAGCCTGTAGTTCTATTTTTTTTAACCATACCTATAGTTCTTTTAGGGAGATACGGAGGGAATGCTAGTAGCCTTTTATTAGGAAGGTTAACAAACCATCCCAAACTACCTTGCATGATTTGAGGAAAGGGAGGTCATAGTAGTATTTATCGGAAAGCTTAACAAACGGCCGTAATCAACCACCTCGAAAACCTCTCTCTCCCCCAAAACCAACGTATCCTTCCTTCTTTAACTACAATCGCTTCGCCTCCTCCCCCATTACTGCCTCTCCCTCCAGTTCTTGTCGATCCACTGGCTCCCGCACGCCTCACGTGGATCAACCTTCCATCCAATGTCTCTCCCCGCTCGCTCCTTTCTAGTTCCCACGGGCCTCACACAGATCAAGCCATATGTGTTCTCATCTCCACTATAAATGATTGCCCGCTTGTGCTCTTGCCTCCCCTTGCTCCTCCTCTTTTGACTAAGCGCATGCCTGCACCTCCTCCTTTCTCCTTAAGCCAACGCACATCCAGCGACCCTCTACATCACATGATGCCAGGAGATGCTCCATACCTTTTCTTCGGCGCTACAGGCTTACTGGTGGCTGCTGCTAGTATACTGTCCATAATATCAAGGTTGTTGGTTTGATCTGCCTTTTCTCGATCTAACCTTATGAAGGAAATCTTATGTAGATTTGATAAGATGGTTTCTTTGTGATGCATTTTTAGTGTCTTGTGATTTTTGTTCTTCATGGTGGTACTGCCCATTCTTATTTCTCTGTCCGGACGCTCCTCACTTTTCAATCTTCCGAAGCAATTTATCTTGAATGTCGTATGAATTGAGTTGTCTCTGTTCGTAAACCAGATATGCTGGGGGATAGAGCCAATAAGTTCCATTCATTTCTTCATTCTTGTGGAGCATTTTTTTCTTGCATAAATCGAGCTTCCCTTTTGTTCAAAACATAATGCTATGTTATCCATCGGTTGGCTCAGCACGGCTTCAAGGTAGGCTTAGTGTGGTACTTAGTTCTTCTTCTTTTCTAAGAAATTTGTGCAATCAACAACATATGTTCATGAATCTGCTCACTTTTGCTCCAAATTAAACATTATTTTGCTCTCAGCCAAAGAAAGTCAGGCGAACTACTTTTTTTTGAGCTTAAGTCAGGCAAACTACTGGCAGGCTAGCTAGTAGTATTTTTCATTTGCTATCGTTGGATCTCCAGTTAGTTACACTGAATTATTAGAGTAGTGCATCATATGTTTTTGTCATGAGATTGCTTTGAAAATTTTACTTGCCTCGCTTACTTCCTTTGGTTTGCTAATATATTAATATATAAAATGCTATCAGAACAGAAGCCAACACTTGCACCACTGCTGGTCGATGGAGGAGCCTTGCATTGCGGCCAACCAGGAGAAGTCGTCCATGCATAATTGGGCTCGGTGTGCGGCTGTCAACTAGTGGTTATAGAAGACATGGTTGTGGAGTGCTTTGTAGTGCCGGCGTGCATTTGTTAATTACTTGTCAAAAACGCGTTATGCTGCCGAAAATTCCGGTCAAAATCCGCATGACTTTTTTATTGATCTAGCTAGGAGAAATTTTTGTGACCATGCTTGAAAAAATTGTCGCAACTAGCTACGGCTACAAGTCTTCTTTCTCTCCATAGCAGCAGCAGAGAAAGGAAGTAGGCAGCCATACGGCCCAACGACAGTTGAGGGGAAGGAAAAAGCCCGTGCGCCCACGTCCAATGGCCACGATGCGTCTGTGGTGGCCGCCGTAGCAACGTCCTTTGATCTTAACCGTCCAGGGGCTGGCTTTTAATTAGTTATTATTGTAAGTAGCGTCGCCACGAACAGCTTCCAAACATTCTAGACTACATTATCAAAGTTGAAGAACGAGAGAATCTACATCACTAAAAATGTTGATTCAACACTACTTAATTTCACGAAACTAACTTCGGAATTTCTACACAAAGCAATTCATGGAACTAACTTTGGGTCTATGTGATCTAATTTTTAAAATTTCTACACAAAGCAATCCATGGAACTAACTTTGGAATCTACATCACTAAAAATGTTGATTCAATGCTACTTAAATTCTACACAAATCAACAAATATATACATGAATCCCATGGATTCCTTGGTGTGCGTGGACGGGGGAGGTGCGAGTGAAGAGGAAGGAGATGTGCGATGACAGGGGAAGGAGAGGAGTGAACCTTACCGCCGGCGGTGTGGCGATGGGCGGCGAGGTCCGGAGGTGCCAACTGGTTGTAGGGGAGTAGTGAGTGTGGGGGTAAGGGCGACAACTAGGTATTTTACTGAGGAGGGGGCCGGTTAATTGAGGTGGACCCGTGCTGGCTTAGGCGTAAAACGCGACGCCATAGCTAACTACAACACAAATAAAAAAGACTAAGATTAATAAAAGACTATAAGACCCCTAAAAAAACTACAAGTAATAAAAAAGCTCAAAATGATAAAAGACTAATAATAAAGATTAAATTATAATATAAATGTTCATTATATTTTGACTAATATAATCATTAAATAATTAAAACACTTGATAAAATAAAAATACTATTTCTGGCGTAAAATAAAAAAACTATTACCACGGTGTCAAGCCAAAATAGGGTGTTAGTCCCGGAGCCGGCAGTGACGAAGGATCCAATTTGCAACACTCGTACTCACTACGGTAGAGGCTGCAGTCATTAGGGCATGCATGTATCTTCTGCACCTCCAATCCTAGAGGGCAGAGAACCTTCTTTGCTTCGTACGTACTGTCGGGCAATTCGTTATCCTTTGGAAGCTTGTTCTTCATTATTTTCAGTAGCGAACCAAATCCCTTGTCAGATACACCATTGTCTGCCTTCCATTGCACCAATTCCAGTGTGGTACCGAGTTTTGTGTTGTCATCTTCGCAGTTTGGGTAAAACCCTTTTTTGTGATCCTCTAACATGCGATCGAACTTCAACTTCTCCCTTTCACTTTCGCATTCTCTCTATGCATCAACAATGACCTGGCCAAGATCATCATTGGGCACATCGTCTGGTGCCTCTTGATCGTAGTGAGTGTGGGGGTAAGGGTGACAACTAGGAACCTATGGCTGTGATGCGGTCAGTGCACAGAGCCGTTTTTTGTGATTACAGCCTCCTGCTTGGCATATTGAGCCATAGTATAATATTTATCGAAGTTGTTTCGCAATTTGGAAACTCAACGGTTGCCAAAGAGCTTTTGCCCTGCCAGGCTTGAGAGAGCTAATGCTGCTCATTGCTTCGTTGGATGTCTGAGCCGTGTTGATTTCCCCAGTTTAATCTTCATTTTTGATCTCCGAGAAATGATACAATGTGCTAGGCAAAAACTCTGAATTTGGGGGAACTTGTACCTTCCAGATCAGCTTCAAAGGCATCTATCACTTGCGGGCTGCGTACTAGAACTAAGTATTTTTAGTGAGGAAAGAACTTAGTGTTGTCAGAATTAACAAATTCTTATTTGAGCATTTCATTTCATCTCTTGGACCAGCATTTTGTCTGGTCTTTGTGGGTCACATATGGTCAAGCAACAAAGGATGCACACATTACAAAATTATGCCTTAAAAGAGCCAAAAAGGAAATTGATTCTTGATCATCTCTTTTATTGTATTCTGATTATGTATTTGTTGTCAGGTTTTTATGCTGATAGTTCTCAAGATTCTGTTTACAAGAATATTGTAGTGCAAGATAAGCAAAGAGCTACTGTTGAGCGAGAAGTCGATGATGGAACGAAACCATCTGCTTGGATTTACCAGCAGTGATGTATGTTCCGTAACACATATATTTCTTATTGTCAACATATTTCTCATTTTTTTATTTTCTTGAGATTCTCTATTCATTCGTAGATGAATGAATGAATATAGTATTGCCTGATGAAACTGTCATATATTGAAGTAGAAAATTCACTTGTAGTGAGTGTCTCCTATCTTAAAAGGCGATAACCACGTCTACAAATGATCCGTTAAAAAGACCATACATCCTTGTTTTTGCTTATGTACAATGGTGATGGGTATCTTGGTTTCCTCCCCCTTTTGGTTTTGTGAGAAAAGCTTGTTGTTGTTGTTGTTGTCATTGCCTCCTGGTAGTATCATTCAACACTTGTGTGAGATTGTCTAGTTTCTTTTTCGGATCACCCACTATAAAACATTGAGTTTATGAAGTTGCTCTGGTTTCTGAATCTATGTATGCGCATTTTGCTATGCAGGACTTGAGAGAGAAGGTGAAGAAAAAGAAAAAAAATTAGGATGTCGGTCGAATGATTGAATGCAGGGGGAACTAACTCGACGTATTGAAGCCACTTGAGTTATGAAGTTTGTCCAGCAGTCGAGAGCTAGACGGAGTTGAAATGTATGTGTGGTATATAGAGGGAGTGAATGGACCAGGATACCTAGGAGGGAATATACATCCCGATATCACCTGCGCTTGTGCTCAGATAGGCATTTTCATGTTTATTTTTCCTTTTGAGTTGGGTGTTGGTCGAATGATGATGTTGTTGGTCTTGGTTATGTGAGTTTGTAAAATTTGGATCGAATTACTGGCTATGTTGGTCTTGTCTCAGGGAGTGCATACATACCGATGTAAAACTTCGATTTGGATTGTATTGTGTGGCTGGGAGTTTGTAGTTTTTGCCAATGTAAAGAAGTTAGCAAACAGATTGGATTGGATGGCTATTGCTTGACTGAATGTCAAATGGTTACTTTTTTTAGACACCATTTGGCTGGCAACTCGATGGTTTTTTCTGTTGAAATGTGCTGGCTAATGAATGATTTTTGATATGACTGATGCATGAGAATCATCAAAATTGGTGATGAATTTTTTAACGCAGCCAACTGCTTTAAAATTTACCACTAGAAAAGAAACTGGAGGCATATACATATGTATACCTTTACATGGTGTTTGTATGTAAAGACAAGATTATTTGGCTGCAAGCAGCTGGTTATATTGTTGATGTTCTGGTTGACATGGAAGTCGAGGCCTGTTTTCGTCGTAGTTGCCGCTCACATCAGCTGGGACTTGGATCTACTGCTCGTACTCACTTTAGAAGGAAGCTCAAGATGATTTGTGTTATCTTTATTATTATGTGATCTAGCTAGTAGCTAGGTTGCTCTGTTCTCTAATATATATGCATATCAATATATTTAGTGCGTGTCTGGATGCATGATTGATGCATTTATTTGTTTTTCGATGACTCCACGAGTCCATTAATCAATTAGACACAACAGCCTCCCTGGCCATCAAGACACTTACATCGTTTGGCATATCATCTGACCACACATGGCGGGTTACATTGTTCAAACGCTAGGTACACATGAGTTCGCCAGTGTATTGAAGTTCAGACTAATATAACTTGCGCATATCTCTGTAAAGGATACCTTCGGGAGTGAGATCTCTGTCCGAGCTTTGTAGTGTGCTAATGAGGTTCTTGTAGTCTGATTCAATGCAAAGGTCCCAACCAGCTGCCGCACAAATCATCTGCAAACAAGCTACAGCCTCAGCCTGCAGCACTGTACAAGCACACAGAATCCTCCCCGTTGTGCAAGTTTGTTTGGAGAGAGAGAAGGGAGATGATTAATGAGGGATGACATGATTCACAACAATCTGACTAAATTAAGAAATAAATCCTCCAAGGCATATGGAAACTAAACAGCCTGTAGTTCTATTTTTTTTAACCATACCTATAGTTCTTTTAGGGAGATACGGAGGGAATGCTAGTAGCCTTTTATTAGGAAGGTTAACAAACCATCCCAAACTACCTTGCATGATTTGAGGAAAGGGAGGTCATAGTAGTATTTATCGGAAAGCTTAACAAACGGCCGTAATCAACCACCTCGAAAACCTCTCTCTCCCCAAAACCAACGTATCCTTCCTTCTTTAACTACAATCGCTTCGCCTCCTCCCCCATTACTGCCTCTCCCTCCAGTTCTTGTCGATCCACTGGCTCCCGCACGCCTCACGTGGATCAACCTTCCATCCAATGTCTCTCCCCGCTCGCTCCTTTCTAGTTCCCACGGGCCTCACACAGATCAAGCCATATGTGTTCTCATCTCCACTATAAATGATTGCCCGCTTGTGCTCTTGCCTCCCCTTGCTCCTCCTCTTTTGACTAAGCGCATGCCTGCACCTCCTCCTTTCTCCTTAAGCCAACGCACATCCAGCGACCCTCTACATCACATGATGCCAGGAGATGCTCCATACCTTTTCTTCGGCGCTACAGGCTTACTGGTGGCTGCTGCTAGTATACTGTCCATAATATCAAGGTTGTTGGTTTGATCTGCCTTTTCTCGATCTAACCTTATGAATGAAATCTTATGTAGATTTGATAAGATGGTTTCTTTGTGATGCATTTTTAGTGTCTTGTGATTTTTGTTCTTCATGGTGGTACTGCCCATTCTTATTTCTCTGTCCGGACGCTCCTCACTTTTCAATCTTCCGAAGCAATTTATCTTGAATGTCGTATGAATTGAGTTGTCTCTGTTCGTAAACCAGATATGCTGGGGGATAGAGCCAATAAGTTCCATTCATTTCTTCATTCTTGTGGAGCATTTTTTTCTTGCATAAATCGAGCTTCCCTTTTGTTCAAAACATAATGCTATGTTATCCATCGGTTGTCTCAGCACGGCTTCAAGGTAGGCTTAGTGTGGTACTTAGTTCTTCTTCTTTTCTAAGAAATTTGTGCAATCAACAACATATGTTCATGAATCTGCTCACTTTTGCTCCAAATTAAACATTATTTTGCTCTCAGCCAAAGAAAGTCAGGCGAACTACTTTTTTTTGAGCTTAAGTCAGGCAAACTACTGGCAGGCTAGCTAGTAGTATTTTTCATTTGCTATCGTTGGATCTCCAGTTAGTTACACTGAATTATTAGAGTAGTGCATCATATGTTTTAGTCATGAGATTGCTTTGAAAATTTTACTTGCCTCGCTTACTTCCTTTGGTTTGCTAATATATTAATATATAAAATGCTATCAGAACAGAAGCCAACACTTGCACCACTGCTGGTCGATGGAGGAGCCTTGCATTGCGGCCAACCAGGAGAAGTCGTCCATGCATAATTGGGCTCGGTGTGCGGCTGTCAACTAGTGGTTATAGAAGACATGGTTGTGGAGTGCTTTGTAGTGCCGGCGTGCATTTGTTAATTACTTGTCAAAAACGCGTTATGCTGCCGAAAATTCCGGTCAAAATCCGCATGACTTTTTTATTGATCTAGCTAGGAGAAATTTTTGTGACCATGCTTGAAAAAATTGTCGCAACTAGCTACGGCTACAAGTCTTCTTTCTCTCCATAGCAGCAGCAGAGAAAGGAAGTAGGCAGCCATACGGCCCAACGACAGTTGAGGGGAAGGAAAAAGCCCGTGCGCCCACGTCCAATGGCCACGATGCGTCTGTGGTGGCCGCCGTAGCAACGTCCTTTGATCTTAACCGTCCAGGGGCTGGCTTTTAATTAGTTATTATTGTAAGTAGCGTCGCCACGAACAGCTTCCAAACATTCTAGACTACATTATCAAAGTTGAAGAACGAGAGAATCTACATCACTAAAAATGTTGATTCAACACTACTTAATTTCACGAAACTAACTTCGGAATTTCTACACAAAGCAATTCATGGAACTAACTTTGGGTCTATGTGATCTAATTTTTAAAATTTCTACACAAAGCAATCCATGGAACTAACTTTGGAATCTACATCACTAAAAATGTTGATTCAATGCTACTTAAATTCTACACAAATCAACAAATATATACATGAATCCCATGGATTCCTTGGTGTGCGTGGACGGGGGAGGTGCGAGTGAAGAGGAAGGAGATGTGCGATGACAGGGGAAGGAGAGGAGTGAACCTTACCGCCGGCGGTGTGGCGATGGGCGGCGAGGTCCGGAGGTGCCAACTGGTTGTAGGGGAGTAGTGAGTGTGGGGGTAAGGGCGACAACTAGGTATTTTACTGAGGAGGGGGCCGGTTAATTGAGGTGGACCCGTGCTGGCTTAGGCGTAAAACGCGACGCCATAGCTAACTACAACACAAATAAAAAAGACTAAGATTAATAAAAGACTATAAGACCCCTAAAAAAACTACAAGTAATAAAAAAGCTCAAAATGATAAAAGACTAATAATAAAGATTAAATTATAATATAAATGTTCATTATATTTTGACTAATATAATCATTAAATAATTAAAACACTTGATAAAATAAAAATACTATTTCTGGCGTAAAATAAAAAAACTATTACCACGGTGTCAAGCCAAAATAGGGTGTTAGTCCCGGAGCCGGCAGTGATGAAGGATCCAATTTGCAACACTCGTACTCACTACGGTAGAGGCTGCACTCATTAGGGCATGCATGTATCTTCTGCACCTCCAATCCTAGAGGGCAGAGAACCTTCTTTGCTTCGTACGTACTGTCGGGCAATTCGTTATCCTTTGGAAGCTTGTTCTTCATTATTTTCAGTAGCGAACCAAATCCCTTGTCAGATACACCATTGTCTGCCTTCCATTGCACCAATTCCAGTGTGGTACCGAGTTTTGTGTTGTCATCTTCGCAGTTTGGGTAAAACCCTTTTTTGTGATCCTCTAACATGCGATCGAACTTCAACTTCTCCCTTTCACTTTCGCATTCTCTCTATGCAATGGAATAAGCCTAAGGACGACGCCCCTGAAGGTGATTATGTCACCGATAGACAGAAAGATGATCTTTGGACCTTGCTGAAGGCAAATTTCACCCTACCGCCAGAGGAGGATCCGAATAAGCCAGTTATAGAGCCACTGGTCAAGGCGTGTGCTCTTAAGAAGATGGCATATCTATTCAGGAGGTGGAAGAAGGAGTTGAAATCAAAGTTTGTCGACAAAGGTGAGACTCCAGAATTCATCGGCCGATTTGAGAAGATAAGAGATCACTGGCCCGCATTTGTGGCCTACAAGACATCAGACAAGAGTAAGAAAATGTCAGAGACAAACAAGAACAACGCTGCAAAGAAGCAGTATCACCATCACACGGGGTCAGGTGGCTACCTCAAAGCCCGGCCGTTGTGGGACAAAGCTGAGAAAGACCTGATTGCTAAAGGGGTCGAACCAGAGACATTGAACTGGCCAGACCGTTCAAGGACTTGGTTCTTCGGGGTTGGGGGAACTTTGGACCCTGAAACAGGGAAGTGCCGTTGGACGGACGAGCAACTTGCAATACCCGTCACGAAGCTTCAGAAGTATATCGCCGCAGCGCAGGAAGGGACGTTCATTCCCGACAGAGAGAAGGACGAGCTGACTGAGGCCCTAGGGAATGCTGAGCACCCTGGACGAACACGAGGCACACCAGGCTCCGTTTCGTGGAAGTTTGGGTTTCCCGACGCAGGCGGTTACAGAAGCCGGGAGAGAAAGAGGAAAGCGGAGCTGAGCGACATGCAGAAGATGAGTGCAAGACTACAAAAGCTAGAGGAAGCTGAGAGCCAACAAGCTGCCGGCCAACTATCTCAGCGGCACGAAGCTACCCCGCCATCTCAGCGGAGAAGCAGCGTGGCTTCCACGGAGCCCGTTCAGACTGACTTCACGGAGCCTATCTACCCGTGGATACTATCACGGAGGCTCAAAA
Source organism: Elymus sibiricus (assembly GCA_039707655.1). NCBI lineage: Eukaryota > Viridiplantae > Streptophyta > Magnoliopsida > Poales > Poaceae > Elymus > Elymus sibiricus. The sequence goes on from CM077673.1 coordinate 431,530,034, forward strand.
TTGCGAGCTTATGACGAAATGCCATAACCTCACTTTATTGGCGGCTGTCGGCTCTGTTGCACCTCCTCAACCCAACGGAACTTTTCACTGCCTTCCGATTCCACATGGCTATGCTGTTGTGATGGTGGATCAAGTAATGGAGGGATTTGAGGAGCTCGAGCTTTACCACTCTACAGGTGAAGGGGAGAATCAGCTGGTTCATGCTCTGAGGAGTACATGTCTATGGCAGAAGGAGTACATCAAGATTCCAAACTGGACGCCTCCGCCTCCTCCTCCTCCTCCGGCGAGTCAGGGCACTCCGCCTCCTCCTCCTCCTTCTCCTCCGACGAGTGATCAGGGCACTCCGCCTCCTTCTCCGGCTCCTCCGACGCGTGAGGGCACTCCGCCTCCTCCTTCGCCTACTCCGGCGCGTCGGAGCAGTCCGCCTCCTCCTCCGCCTCGTCGGCAACGGCGAAAGACAGACGTCGCCGCTCCGGCTCCTCCGGCGCGTCGGAGCACTCCGCCTCCTTCTCCGCCTCGTCAGCAAGGACGGAAGAGAGACGCCGCCGCTCCGGCGGCTAACAGTACAAGCAGAGGCGAGAGGCAATTCAGATACGGTCCATCTCTCAAGCCTCTGGAAAAGTTACCATATGAGATGACCGAGTCTGAAAACGAGGAGATATGTCGTGCCCAAGTGAGGGACCATTTTGCAAAGAAAACTCCACCTCCGAAGGAGAAGCTAGATCCGGTGAAAGTGAAGCGCACTATCGATGCCCTGAAGCGACCACCACCGCCTCCGCCGGATTCCAACTATGTCCGGATTATTAAAAAGACATATGTAGAAGCGCGGCGGTCGGGAAGTACTTCTAGTGATGCAAGGTTAGCAGAACGAAGAAGTGGGAAAACAATTCCCCAGCTCGGCGAACAGGAGAAGCAATCGTGCCCCCCGCTCAAGGTGTCTAGCGATATCGTCGCTAATCATCCGGGGATGGTGCCTGGTACCAATCCTGGTGATTACTTGGGGGGATGATGTAATTTTTCAAACGGCTGAGGTAACAGAAGAATATGAATACTTGCACGGGAAGCCTCTCGTCAAACCTGATCATCCTCCTCTAACAACGATGATGTACAAATTGCATGAGTGGTACATGAAAACCTGCAGGGAGTCTGGGAGAGACACTATGTATATGGCAGTGAAACCAGAGCACGAATTCATTGGACTTTCCGTGATGCCTGTTGAATTTGTGGAGTTATTTCAGTTATACAATCAACGGGCCCTCGACAAACAACTCATGACTGCCTACTGTCTGTAAGTATTACTTCTATAGTTAAGTCTCTAGCTCAGCTTGTTCATTGCATGTATATATAATTATCCTCACTATATTATGCAGATTGAAGATCGTCGAATGCAAAAAACTAGGAATCTTCGACGTTGGGTTCATTAGCCCAGATGCCGTAAATGAATGGACGGTAAAAAACTCAATCAAAGAGACCGAGGAGAACTTGCTACAGTCGTTCCTTATACATCAAAACAAAAGGGAAATACTCCTTCCTTACAACTTCAAGTGAGTATTGTTGTCTTCTCTGTATACTCAGTTTCGCTTACTCGAGGTTAAGTAATGTAATTGATGAGTTATATATGCGTGCGCAGTTTCCACTTTATTCTGCTATCCATTAAGCTTGACGGGGCATTAGTAACTGTCTTAGACTCGAGACGTAAAGATCCCGAGAATTATGCGGACATGACTGCAATGCTCAAGAAGTAAGTTCAGTCAATACCGGGACCATATCGGCATGCAACTTTCGTTAATTTCCTGATATCAAGTAATCATTTTCTTTGCCTGGCAGGGTTTGGAAGAAGTTCACCCGAAAGGTTCTCGGTCTAAACAAAGAGTTGCGTTTTACGCACCCCAAAGTAAGTAGTACTAGCTAGTTCCGCGCATCTCTAATTGATTCAAATTTTCATCAATATATTATTACCATGCTTGCTTATCAGTTTGATTGAACTCTATTCTCGTAAAGTGCTTGTACCAGAAAGAAGGGACTGTTTTATGTGCATACTACGTATGCGAGTTCATTCGCCACTCGACCTCTGAGCGGGGCTTCTCTGACAAACAATTTGAAGTACGTAAATAATATTCACAATTTTATTTTATATATTACCATCAATTGTGTTGAGTTTTATTTATATATATGCATGTATTGACCCCCTTCTTTAAATTAGATCTGGCAGATGCGGGATGAACTCCTACCACATGATCGCATATGAGCAATTCAAGAGGAATTGGCGGGATTCTTTCTTGACCACGTCATACCTAAAGACGGGGAATACCATGCGGATATGTGATTGGATCTTAGGTAGATGATGTTAGGGATTGTAAAAGATGTTATATTGTATATATGTAGTACCGTCGGATAGATATACGAAAACTTGTTGTTCGACCAAGCACGGAGAAAGAGATGTCACTTCTCTCTATATATGTTCAGCATGACGATCTTGTGTAATTAATGGTTTCCTTCATTTTCTTATTAGCTAGCATCGAGTTATCTCTATATGTATAGTAGCTACCGTCGACCGAGCACGGAGAAAGAGAGGACACTTCTCCCTATTAGCTAGCTAACACAATATGAAACCCCTAAATTAACCCTCCAAAACCCCCCAACCCCCCCCTCCCCCCCCCCTCAAAAAAAAAAACCCCAGCTGCTGCCTGAAGCTGACGCGTGGATGACCTTTGGTCCCGGTTGGTGTGACCAACCGGGACTAAAGGTCCTCCTGCCTGGGCTCCCTGCTGCGGCCACGTGGATGCCTTTTGGTCCCGGTTGGTGTTACCAACCGGGACCAAAGGTCCTCCTGCCTGGCCTACCCACAGCGGCCACGTGGAGCCCCTTTGGTCCCGGTTCGTAAGCGAACCGGGACTAAAGGTTTTGGGCTTTAGTCCCGACCCTTTAGTCCCGGTTCCAGAACCGGGACTAAAGGCCCTTACGAACCGGGACAAATGGGGGTTTTCCTACTAGTGAAAGGCGATAACCACGTCTACAAATGATCCGTTAAAAAGACCATACATCCTTGTTTTTGCTTATGTACAATGGTGATGGGTATCTTGGTTTCCTCCCCCTTTTGGTTTTGTGAGAAAAGCTTGTTGTTGTTGTTGTTGTCATTGCCTCCTGGTAGTATCATTCAACACTTGTGTGAGATTGTCTAGTTTCTTTTTCGGATCACCCACTATAAAACATTGAGTTTATGAAGTTGCTCTGGTTTCTGAATCTATGTATGCGCATTTTGCTATGCAGGACTTGAGAGAGAAGGTGAAGAAAAAGAAAAAAAATTAGGATGTCGGTCGAATGATTGAATGCAGGGGGAACTAACTCGACGTATTGAAGCCACTTGAGTTATGAAGTTTGTCCAGCAGTCGAGAGCTAGACGGAGTTGAAATGTATGTGTGGTATATAGAGGGAGTGAATGGACCAGGATACCTAGGAGGGAATATACATCCCGATATCACCTGCGCTTGTGCTCAGATAGGCATTTTCATGTTTATTTTTCCTTTTGAGTTGGGTGTTGGTCGAATGATGATGTTGTTGGTCTTGGTTATATGAGTTTGTAAAATTTGGATCGAATTACTGGCTATGTTGGTCTTGTCTCAGGGAGTGCATACATACCGATGTAAAACTTCGATTTGGATTGTATTGTGTGGCTGGGAGTTTGTAGTTTTTGCCAATGTAAAGAAGTTAGCAAACAGATTGGATTGGATGGCTATTGCTTGACTGAATGTCAAATGGTTACTTTTTTTAGACACCATTTGGCTGGCAACTCGATGGTTTTTTCTGTTGAAATGTGCTGGCTAATGAATGATTTTTGATATGACTGATGCATGAGAATCATCAAAATTGGTGATGAATTTTTTAACGCAGCCAACTGCTTTAAAATTTACCACTAGAAAAGAAACTGGAGGCATATACATATGTATACCTTTACATGGTGTTTGTATGTAAAGACAAGATTATTTGGCTGCAAGCAGCTGGTTATATTGTTGATGTTCTGATTGACATGGAAGTCGAGGCCTGTTTTCGTCGTAGTTGCCGCTCACATCAGCTGGGACTTGGATCTACTGCTCGCACTCACTTTAGAAGGAAGCTCAAGATGATTTGTGTTATCTTAATTATTATGTGATCTAGCTAGTAGCTTGGTTGCTCTCTTCTCTAATATATATGCATATCAATATATTTAGTGCGTGTCTGGATGCATGATTGATGCATTTATTTGTTTTTCGGTGACTCCACGAGTCCATTAATCAATTAGACACAACAGCCTCCCTGGCCATCAAGACACTTACATCGTTTGGCATATCATCTGACCACACATGGCGGGTTACATTGTTCAAACGCTAGGTACACATGAGTTCGCCAGTGTATTGAAGTTCAGACTAATATAACTTGCGCATATCTCTGTAAAGGATACCTTCGGGAGTGAGATCTCTGTCCGAGCTTTGTAGTGTGCTAATGAGGTTCTTGTAGTCTGATTCAATGCAAAGGTCCCAACCAGCTGCCGCACAAATCATCTGCAAACAAGCTACAGCCTCAGCCTGCAGCACTGTACAAGCACACAGAATCCTCCCCGTTGTGCAAGTTTGTTTGGAGAGAGAGAAGGGAGATGATTAATGAGGGATGACATGATTCACAACAATCTGACTAAATTAAGAAATAAATCCTCCAAGGCATATGGAAACTAAACAGCCTGTAGTTCTATTTTTTTTAACCATACCTATAGTTCTTTTAGGGAGATACGGAGGGAATGCTAGTAGCCTTTTATTAGGAAGGTTAACAAACCATCCCAAACTACCTTGCATGATTTGAGGAAAGGGAGGTCATAGTAGTATTTATCGGAAAGCTTAACAAACGGCCGTAATCAACCACCTCGAAAACCTCTCTCTCCCCCAAAACCAACGTATCCTTCCTTCTTTAACTACAATCGCTTCGCCTCCTCCCCCATTACTGCCTCTCCCTCCAGTTCTTGTCGATCCACTGGCTCCCGCACGCCTCACGTGGATCAACCTTCCATCCAATGTCTCTCCCCGCTCGCTCCTTTCTAGTTCCCACGGGCCTCACACAGATCAAGCCATATGTGTTCTCATCTCCACTATAAATGATTGCCCGCTTGTGCTCTTGCCTCCCCTTGCTCCTCCTCTTTTGACTAAGCGCATGCCTGCACCTCCTCCTTTCTCCTTAAGCCAACGCACATCCAGCGACCCTCTACATCACATGATGCCAGGAGATGCTCCATACCTTTTCTTCGGCGCTACAGGCTTACTGGTGGCTGCTGCTAGTATACTGTCCATAATATCAAGGTTGTTGGTTTGATCTGCCTTTTCTCGATCTAACCTTATGAAGGAAATCTTATGTAGATTTGATAAGATGGTTTCTTTGTGATGCATTTTTAGTGTCTTGTGATTTTTGTTCTTCATGGTGGTACTGCCCATTCTTATTTCTCTGTCCGGACGCTCCTCACTTTTCAATCTTCCGAAGCAATTTATCTTGAATGTCGTATGAATTGAGTTGTCTCTGTTCGTAAACCAGATATGCTGGGGGATAGAGCCAATAAGTTCCATTCATTTCTTCATTCTTGTGGAGCATTTTTTTCTTGCATAAATCGAGCTTCCCTTTTGTTCAAAACATAATGCTATGTTATCCATCGGTTGGCTCAGCACGGCTTCAAGGTAGGCTTAGTGTGGTACTTAGTTCTTCTTCTTTTCTAAGAAATTTGTGCAATCAACAACATATGTTCATGAATCTGCTCACTTTTGCTCCAAATTAAACATTATTTTGCTCTCAGCCAAAGAAAGTCAGGCGAACTACTTTTTTTTGAGCTTAAGTCAGGCAAACTACTGGCAGGCTAGCTAGTAGTATTTTTCATTTGCTATCGTTGGATCTCCAGTTAGTTACACTGAATTATTAGAGTAGTGCATCATATGTTTTTGTCATGAGATTGCTTTGAAAATTTTACTTGCCTCGCTTACTTCCTTTGGTTTGCTAATATATTAATATATAAAATGCTATCAGAACAGAAGCCAACACTTGCACCACTGCTGGTCGATGGAGGAGCCTTGCATTGCGGCCAACCAGGAGAAGTCGTCCATGCATAATTGGGCTCGGTGTGCGGCTGTCAACTAGTGGTTATAGAAGACATGGTTGTGGAGTGCTTTGTAGTGCCGGCGTGCATTTGTTAATTACTTGTCAAAAACGCGTTATGCTGCCGAAAATTCCGGTCAAAATCCGCATGACTTTTTTATTGATCTAGCTAGGAGAAATTTTTGTGACCATGCTTGAAAAAATTGTCGCAACTAGCTACGGCTACAAGTCTTCTTTCTCTCCATAGCAGCAGCAGAGAAAGGAAGTAGGCAGCCATACGGCCCAACGACAGTTGAGGGGAAGGAAAAAGCCCGTGCGCCCACGTCCAATGGCCACGATGCGTCTGTGGTGGCCGCCGTAGCAACGTCCTTTGATCTTAACCGTCCAGGGGCTGGCTTTTAATTAGTTATTATTGTAAGTAGCGTCGCCACGAACAGCTTCCAAACATTCTAGACTACATTATCAAAGTTGAAGAACGAGAGAATCTACATCACTAAAAATGTTGATTCAACACTACTTAATTTCACGAAACTAACTTCGGAATTTCTACACAAAGCAATTCATGGAACTAACTTTGGGTCTATGTGATCTAATTTTTAAAATTTCTACACAAAGCAATCCATGGAACTAACTTTGGAATCTACATCACTAAAAATGTTGATTCAATGCTACTTAAATTCTACACAAATCAACAAATATATACATGAATCCCATGGATTCCTTGGTGTGCGTGGACGGGGGAGGTGCGAGTGAAGAGGAAGGAGATGTGCGATGACAGGGGAAGGAGAGGAGTGAACCTTACCGCCGGCGGTGTGGCGATGGGCGGCGAGGTCCGGAGGTGCCAACTGGTTGTAGGGGAGTAGTGAGTGTGGGGGTAAGGGCGACAACTAGGTATTTTACTGAGGAGGGGGCCGGTTAATTGAGGTGGACCCGTGCTGGCTTAGGCGTAAAACGCGACGCCATAGCTAACTACAACACAAATAAAAAAGACTAAGATTAATAAAAGACTATAAGACCCCTAAAAAAACTACAAGTAATAAAAAAGCTCAAAATGATAAAAGACTAATAATAAAGATTAAATTATAATATAAATGTTCATTATATTTTGACTAATATAATCATTAAATAATTAAAACACTTGATAAAATAAAAATACTATTTCTGGCGTAAAATAAAAAAACTATTACCACGGTGTCAAGCCAAAATAGGGTGTTAGTCCCGGAGCCGGCAGTGACGAAGGATCCAATTTGCAACACTCGTACTCACTACGGTAGAGGCTGCAGTCATTAGGGCATGCATGTATCTTCTGCACCTCCAATCCTAGAGGGCAGAGAACCTTCTTTGCTTCGTACGTACTGTCGGGCAATTCGTTATCCTTTGGAAGCTTGTTCTTCATTATTTTCAGTAGCGAACCAAATCCCTTGTCAGATACACCATTGTCTGCCTTCCATTGCACCAATTCCAGTGTGGTACCGAGTTTTGTGTTGTCATCTTCGCAGTTTGGGTAAAACCCTTTTTTGTGATCCTCTAACATGCGATCGAACTTCAACTTCTCCCTTTCACTTTCGCATTCTCTCTATGCATCAACAATGACCTGGCCAAGATCATCATTGGGCACATCGTCTGGTGCCTCTTGATCGTAGTGAGTGTGGGGGTAAGGGTGACAACTAGGAACCTATGGCTGTGATGCGGTCAGTGCACAGAGCCGTTTTTTGTGATTACAGCCTCCTGCTTGGCATATTGAGCCATAGTATAATATTTATCGAAGTTGTTTCGCAATTTGGAAACTCAACGGTTGCCAAAGAGCTTTTGCCCTGCCAGGCTTGAGAGAGCTAATGCTGCTCATTGCTTCGTTGGATGTCTGAGCCGTGTTGATTTCCCCAGTTTAATCTTCATTTTTGATCTCCGAGAAATGATACAATGTGCTAGGCAAAAACTCTGAATTTGGGGGAACTTGTACCTTCCAGATCAGCTTCAAAGGCATCTATCACTTGCGGGCTGCGTACTAGAACTAAGTATTTTTAGTGAGGAAAGAACTTAGTGTTGTCAGAATTAACAAATTCTTATTTGAGCATTTCATTTCATCTCTTGGACCAGCATTTTGTCTGGTCTTTGTGGGTCACATATGGTCAAGCAACAAAGGATGCACACATTACAAAATTATGCCTTAAAAGAGCCAAAAAGGAAATTGATTCTTGATCATCTCTTTTATTGTATTCTGATTATGTATTTGTTGTCAGGTTTTTATGCTGATAGTTCTCAAGATTCTGTTTACAAGAATATTGTAGTGCAAGATAAGCAAAGAGCTACTGTTGAGCGAGAAGTCGATGATGGAACGAAACCATCTGCTTGGATTTACCAGCAGTGATGTATGTTCCGTAACACATATATTTCTTATTGTCAACATATTTCTCATTTTTTTATTTTCTTGAGATTCTCTATTCATTCGTAGATGAATGAATGAATATAGTATTGCCTGATGAAACTGTCATATATTGAAGTAGAAAATTCACTTGTAGTGAGTGTCTCCTATCTTAAAAGGCGATAACCACGTCTACAAATGATCCGTTAAAAAGACCATACATCCTTGTTTTTGCTTATGTACAATGGTGATGGGTATCTTGGTTTCCTCCCCCTTTTGGTTTTGTGAGAAAAGCTTGTTGTTGTTGTTGTTGTCATTGCCTCCTGGTAGTATCATTCAACACTTGTGTGAGATTGTCTAGTTTCTTTTTCGGATCACCCACTATAAAACATTGAGTTTATGAAGTTGCTCTGGTTTCTGAATCTATGTATGCGCATTTTGCTATGCAGGACTTGAGAGAGAAGGTGAAGAAAAAGAAAAAAAATTAGGATGTCGGTCGAATGATTGAATGCAGGGGGAACTAACTCGACGTATTGAAGCCACTTGAGTTATGAAGTTTGTCCAGCAGTCGAGAGCTAGACGGAGTTGAAATGTATGTGTGGTATATAGAGGGAGTGAATGGACTAGGATACCTAGGAGGGAATATACATCCCGATATCACCTGCGCTTGTGCTCAGATAGGCATTTTCATGTTTATTTTTCCTTTTGAGTTGGGTGTTGGTCGAATGATGATGTTGTTGGTCTTGGTTATGTGAGTTTGTAAAATTTGGATCGAATTACTGGCTATGTTAGTCTTGTCTCAGGGAGTGCATACATACCGATGTAAAACTTCGATTTGGATTGTATTGTGTGGCTGGGAGTTTGTAGTTTTTGCCAATGTAAAGAAGTTAGCAAACAGATTGGATTGGATGGCTATTGCTTGACTGAATGTCAAATGGTTACTTTTTTTAGACACCATTTGGCTGGCAACTCGATGGTTTTTTATGTTGAAATGTGCTGGCTAATGAATGATTTTTGATATGACTGATGCATGAGAATCATCAAAATTGGTGATGAATTTTTGAACGCAGCCAACTGCTTTCAAATTTACCACTAGAAAAGAAACTGGAGGCATATACATATGTATACCTTTACATGGTGTTTGTATGTAAAGACAAGATTATTTGGCTGCAAGCAGCTGGTTATATTGTTGATGTTCTGGTTGACATGGAAGTCGAGGCCTGTTTTCGTCGTAGTTGCCGCTCACATCAGCTGGGACTTGGATCTACTGCTCGTACTCACTTTAGAAGGAAGCTCAAGATGATTTGTGTTATCTTTATTATTATGTGATCTAGCTAGTAGCTAGGTTGCTCTGTTCTCTAATATATATGCATATCAATATATTTAGTGCGTGTCTGGATGCATGATTGATGCATTTATTTGTTTTTCGATGACTCCACGAGTCCATTAATCAATTAGACACAACAGCCTCCCTGGCCATCAAGACACTTACATCGTTTGGCATATCATCTGACCACACATGGCGGGTTACATTGTTCAAACGCTAGGTACACATGAGTTCGCCAGTGTATTGAAGTTCAGACTAATATAACTTGCGCATATCTCTGTAAAGGATACCTTCGGGAGTGAGATCTCTGTCCGAGCTTTGTAGTGTGCTAATGAGGTTCTTGTAGTCTGATTCAATGCAAAGGTCCCAACCAGCTGCCGCACAAATCATCTGCAAACAAGCTACAGCCTCAGCCTGCAGCACTGTACAAGCACACAGAATCCTCCCCGTTGTGCAAGTTTGTTTGGAGAGAGAGAAGGGAGATGATTAATGAGGGATGACATGATTCACAACAATCTGACTAAATTAAGAAATAAATCCTCCAAGGCATATGGAAACTAAACAGCCTGTAGTTCTATTTTTTTTAACCATACCTATAGTTCTTTTAGGGAGATACGGAGGGAATGCTAGTAGCCTTTTATTAGGAAGGTTAACAAACCATCCCAAACTACCTTGCATGATTTGAGGAAAGGGAGGTCATAGTAGTATTTATCGGAAAGCTTAACAAACGGCCGTAATCAACCACCTCGAAAACCTCTCTCTCCCCCAAAACCAACGTATCCTTCCTTCTTTAACTACAATCGCTTCGCCTCCTCCCCCATTACTGCCTCTCCCTCCAGTTCTTGTCGATCCACTGGCTCCCGCACGCCTCACGTGGATCAACCTTCCATCCAATGTCTCTCCCCGCTCGCTCCTTTCTAGTTCCCACGGGCCTCACACAGATCAAGCCATATGTGTTCTCATCTCCACTATAAATGATTGCCCGCTTGTGCTCTTGCCTCCCCTTGCTCCTCCTCTTTTGACTAAGCGCATGCCTGCACCTCCTCCTTTCTCCTTAAGCCAACGCACATCCAGCGACCCTCTACATCACATGATGCCAGGAGATGCTCCATACCTTTTCTTCGGCGCTACAGGCTTACTGGTGGCTGCTGCTAGTATACTGTCCATAATATCAAGGTTGTTGGTTTGATCTGCCTTTTCTCGATCTAACCTTATGAATGAAATCTTATGTAGATTTGATAAGATGGTTTCTTTGTGATGCATTTTTAGTGTCTTGTGATTTTTGTTCTTCATGGTGGTACTGCCCATTCTTATTTCTCTGTCCGGACGCTCCTCACTTTTCAATCTTCCGAAGCAATTTATCTTGAATGTCGTATGAATTGAGTTGTCTCTGTTCGTAAACCAGATATGCTGGGGGATAGAGCCAATAAGTTCCATTCATTTCTTCATTCTTGTGGAGCATTTTTTTCTTGCATAAATCGAGCTTCCCTTTTGTTCAAAACATAATGCTATGTTATCCATCGGTTGTCTCAGCACGGCTTCAAGGTAGGCTTAGTGTGGTACTTAGTTCTTCTTCTTTTCTAAGAAATTTGTGCAATCAACAACATATGTTCATGAATCTGCTCACTTTTGCTCCAAATTAAACATTATTTTGCTCTCAGCCAAAGAAAGTCAGGCGAACTACTTTTTTTTGAGCTTAAGTCAGGCAAACTACTGGCAGGCTAGCTAGTAGTATTTTTCATTTGCTATCGTTGGATCTCCAGTTAGTTACACTGAATTATTAGAGTAGTGCATCATATGTTTTAGTCATGAGATTGCTTTGAAAATTTTACTTGCCTCGCTTACTTCCTTTGGTTTGCTAATATATTAATATATAAAATGCTATCAGAACAGAAGCCAACACTTGCACCACTGCTGGTCGATGGAGGAGCCTTGCATTGCGGCCAACCAGGAGAAGTCGTCCATGCATAATTGGGCTCGGTGTGCGGCTGTCAACTAGTGGTTATAGAAGACATGGTTGTGGAGTGCTTTGTAGTGCCGGCGTGCATTTGTTAATTACTTGTCAAAAACGCGTTATGCTGCCGAAAATTCCGGTCAAAATCCGCATGACTTTTTTATTGATCTAGCTAGGAGAAATTTTTGTGACCATGCTTGAAAAAATTGTCGCAACTAGCTACGGCTACAAGTCTTCTTTCTCTCCATAGCAGCAGCAGAGAAAGGAAGTAGGCAGCCATACGGCCCAACGACAGTTGAGGGGAAGGAAAAAGCCCGTGCGCCCACGTCCAATGGCCACGATGCGTCTGTGGTGGCCGCCGTAGCAACGTCCTTTGATCTTAACCGTCCAGGGGCTGGCTTTTAATTAGTTATTATTGTAAGTAGCGTCGCCACGAACAGCTTCCAAACATTCTAGACTACATTATCAAAGTTGAAGAACGAGAGAATCTACATCACTAAAAATGTTGATTCAACACTACTTAATTTCACGAAACTAACTTCGGAATTTCTACACAAAGCAATTCATGGAACTAACTTTGGGTCTATGTGATCTAATTTTTAAAATTTCTACACAAAGCAATCCATGGAACTAACTTTGGAATCTACATCACTAAAAATGTTGATTCAATGCTACTTAAATTCTACACAAATCAACAAATATATACATGAATCCCATGGATTCCTTGGTGTGCGTGGACGGGGGAGGTGCGAGTGAAGAGGAAGGAGATGTGCGATGACAGGGGAAGGAGAGGAGTGAACCTTACCGCCGGCGGTGTGGCGATGGGCGGCGAGGTCCGGAGGTGCCAACTGGTTGTAGGGGAGTAGTGAGTGTGGGGGTAAGGGCGACAACTAGGTATTTTACTGAGGAGGGGGCCGGTTAATTGAGGTGGACCCGTGCTGGCTTAGGCGTAAAACGCGACGCCATAGCTAACTACAACACAAATAAAAAAGACTAAGATTAATAAAAGACTATAAGACCCCTAAAAAAACTACAAGTAATAAAAAAGCTCAAAATGATAAAAGACTAATAATAAAGATTAAATTATAATATAAATGTTCATTATATTTTGACTAATATAATCATTAAATAATTAAAACACTTGATAAAATAAAAATACTATTTCTGGCGTAAAATAAAAAAACTATTACCACGGTGTCAAGCCAAAATAGGGTGTTAGTCCCGGAGCCGGCAGTGATGAAGGATCCAATTTGCAACACTCGTACTCACTACGGTAGAGGCTGCACTCATTAGGGCATGCATGTATCTTCTGCACCTCCAATCCTAGAGGGCAGAGAACCTTCTTTGCTTCGTACGTACTGTCGGGCAATTCGTTATCCTTTGGAAGCTTGTTCTTCATTATTTTCAGTAGCGAACCAAATCCCTTGTCAGATACACCATTGTCTGCCTTCCATTGCACCAATTCCAGTGTGGTACCGAGTTTTGTGTTGTCATCTTCGCAGTTTGGGTAAAACCCTTTTTTGTGATCCTCTAACATGCGATCGAACTTCAACTTCTCCCTTTCACTTTCGCATTCTCTCTATGCATCAACAATGACCTGGCCAAGATCATCATTGGGCACATCGTCTGGTGCCTCTTGATCGTAGTGAGTGTGGGGGTAAGGGTGACAACTAGGAACCTATGGCTGTGATGCGGTCAGTGCACAGAGCCGTTTTTTGTGATTACAGCCTCCTGCTTGGCATATTGAGCCATAGTATAATATTTATCGAAGTTGTTTCGCAATTTGGAAACTCAACGGTTGCCAAAGAGCTTTTGCCCTGCCAGGCTTGAGAGAGCTAATGCTGCTCATTGCTTCGTTGGATGTCTGAGCCGTGTTGATTTCCCCAGTTTAATCTTCATTTTTGATCTCCGAGAAATGATACAATGTGCTAGGCAAAAACTCTGAATTTGGGGGAACTTGTACCTTCCAGATCAGCTTCAAAGGCATCTATCACTTGCGGGCTGCGTACTAGAACTAAGTATTTTTAGTGAGGAAAGAACTTAGTGTTGTCAGAATTAACAAATTCTTATTTGAGCATTTCATTTCATCTCTTGGACCAGCATTTTGTCTGGTCTTTGTGGGTCACATATGGTCAAGCAACAAAGGATGCACACATTACAAAATTATGCCTTAAAAGAGCCAAAAAGGAAATTGATTCTTGATCATCTCTTTTATTGTATTCTGATTATGTATTTGTTGTCAGGTTTTTATGCTGATAGTTCTCAAGATTCTGTTTACAAGAATATTGTAGTGCAAGATAAGCAAAGAGCTACTGTTGAGCGATAAGTCGATGATGGAACGAAACCATCTGCTTGGATTTACCAGCAGTGATGTATGTTCCGTAACACATATATTTCTTATTGTCAACATATTTCTCATTTTTTTATTTTCTTGAGATTCTCTATTCATTCGTAGATGAATGAATGAATATAGTATTGCCTGATGAAACTGTCATATATTGAAGTAGAAAATTCACTTGTAGTGAGTGTCTCCTATCTTAAAAGGCGATAACCACGTCTACAAATGATCCGTTAAAAAGACCATACATCCTTGTTTTTGCTTATGTACAATGGTGATGGGTATCTTGGTTTCCTCCCCCTTTTGGTTTTGTGAGAAAAGCTTGTTGTTGTTGTTGTTGTCATTGCCTCCTGGTAGTATCATTCAACACTTGTGTGAGATTGTCTAGTTTCTTTTTCGGATCACCCACTATAAAACATTGAGTTTATGAAGTTGCTCTGGTTTCTGAATCTATGTATGCGCATTTTGCTATGCAGGACTTGAGAGAGAAGGTGAAGAAAAAGAAAAAAAATTAGGATGTCGGTCGAATGATTGAATGCAGGGGGAACTAACTCGACGTATTGAAGCCACTTGAGTTATGAAGTTTGTCCAGCAGTCGAGAGCTAGACGGAGTTGAAATGTATGTGTGGTATATAGAGGGAGTGAATGGACCAGGATACCTAGGAGGGAATATACATCCCGATATCACCTGCGCTTGTGCTCAGATAGGCATTTTCATGTTTATTTTTCCTTTTTAGTTGGGTGTTGGTCGAATGATGATGTTGTTGGTCTTGGTTATGTGAGTTTGTAAAATTTGGATCGAATTACTGGCTATGTTGGTCTTGTCTCAGGGAGTGCATACATACCGATGTAAAACTTCGATTTGGATTGTATTGTGTGGCTGGGAGTTTGTAGTTTTTGCCAATGTAAAGAAGTTAGCAAACAGATTGGATTGGATGGCTATTGCTTGACTGAATGTCAAATGGTTACTTTTTTTAGACACCATTTGGCTGGCAACTCGATGGTTTTTTATGTTGAAATGTGCTGGCTAATGAATGATTTTTGATATGACTGATGCATGAGAATCATCAAAATTGGTGATGAATTTTTGAACGCAGCCAACTGCTTTCAAATTTACCACTAGAAAAGAAACTGGAGGCATATACATATGTATACCTTTACATGGTGTTTGTATGTAAAGACAAGATTATTTGGCTGCAAGCAGCTGGTTATATTGTTGATGTTCTGGTTGACATGGAAGTCGAGGCCTGTTTTCGTCGTAGTTGCCGCTCACATCAGCTGGGACTTGGATCTACTGCTCGTACTCACTTTAGAAGGAAGCTCAAGATGATTTGTGTTATCTTTATTATTATGTGATCTAGCTAGTAGCTAGGTTGCTCTGTTCTCTAATATATATGCATATCAATATATTTAGTGCGTGTCTGGATGCATGATTGATGCATTTATTTGTTTTTCGATGACTCCACGAGTCCATTAATCAATTAGACACAACAGCCTCCCTGGCCATCAAGACACTTACATCGTTTGGCATATCATCTGACCACACATGGCGGGTTACATTGTTCAAACGCTAGGTACACATGAGTTCGCCAGTGTATTGAAGTTCAGACTAATATAACTTGCGCATATCTCTGTAAAGGATACCTTCGGGAGTGAGATCTCTGTCCGAGCTTTGTAGTGTGCTAATGAGGTTCTTGTAGTCTGATTCAATGCAAAGGTCCCAACCAGCTGCCGCACAAATCATCTGCAAACAAGCTACAGCCTCAGCCTGCAGCACTTTACAAGCACACAGAATCCTCCCCGTTGTGCAAGTTTGTTTGGAGAGAGAGAAGGGAGATGATTAATGAGGGATGACATGATTCACAACAATCTGACTAAATTAAGAAATAAATCCTCCAAGGCATATGGAAACTAAACAGCCTGTAGTTCTATTTTTTTTAACCATACCTATAGTTCTTTTAGGGAGATACGGAGGGAATGCTAGTAGCCTTTTATTAGGAAGGTTAACAAACCATCCCAAACTACCTTGCATGATTTGAGGAAAGGGAGGTCATAGTAGTATTTATCGGAAAGCTTAACAAACGGCCGTAATCAACCACCTCGAAAACCTCTCTCTCCCCCAAAACCAACGTATCCTTCCTTCTTTAACTACAATCGCTTCGCCTCCTCCCCCATTACTGCCTCTCCCTCCAGTTCTTGTCGATCCACTGGCTCCCGCACGCCTCACGTGGATCAACCTTCCATCCAATGTCTCTCCCCGCTCGCTCCTTTCTAGTTCCCACGGGCCTCACACAGATCAAGCCATATGTGTTCTCATCTCCACTATAAATGATTGCCCGCTTGTGCTCTTGCCTCCCCTTGCTCCTCCTCTTTTGACTAAGCGCATGCCTGCACCTCCTCCTTTCTCCTTAAGCCAACGCACATCCAGCGACCCTCTACATCACATGATGCCAGGAGATGCTCCATACCTTTTCTTCGGCGCTACAGGCTTACTGGTGGCTGCTGCTAGTATACTGTCCATAATATCAAGGTTGTTGGTTTGATCTGCCTTTTCTCGATCTAACCTTATGAATGAAATCTTATGTAGATTTGATAAGATGGTTTCTTTGTGATGCATTTTTAGTGTCTTGTGATTTTTGTTCTTCATGGTGGTACTGCCCATTCTTATTTCTCTGTCCGGACGCTCCTCACTTTTCAATCTTCCGAAGCAATTTATCTTGAATGTCGTATGAATTGAGTTGTCTCTGTTCGTAAACCAGATATGCTGGGGGATAGAGCCAATAAGTTCCATTCATTTCTTCATTCTTGTGGAGCATTTTTTTCTTGCATAAATCGAGCTTCCCTTTTGTTCAAAACATAATGCTATGTTATCCATCGGTTGTCTCAGCACGGCTTCAAGGTAGGCTTAGTGTGGTACTTAGTTCTTCTTCTTTTCTAAGAAATTTGTGCAATCAACAACATATGTTCATGAATCTGCTCACTTTTGCTCCAAATTAAACATTATTTTGCTCTCAGCCAAAGAAAGTCAGGCGAACTACTTTTTTTTGAGCTTAAGTCAGGCAAACTACTGGCAGGCTAGCTAGTAGTATTTTTCATTTGCTATCGTTGGATCTCCAGTTAGTTACACTGAATTATTAGAGTAGTGCATCATATGTTTTTGTCATGAGATTGCTTTGAAAATTTTACTTGCCTCGCTTACTTCCTTTGGTTTGCTAATATATTAATATATAAAATGCTATCAGAACAGAAGCCAACACTTGCACCACTGCTGGTCGATGGAGGAGCCTTGCATTGCGGCCAACCAGGAGAAGTCGTCCATGCATAATTGGGCTCGGTGTGCGGCTGTCAACTAGTGGTTATAGAAGACATGGTTGTGGAGTGCTTTGTAGTGCCGGCGTGCATTTGTTAATTACTTGTCAAAAACGCGTTATGCTGCCGAAAATTCCGGTCAAAATCCGCATGACTTTTTTATTGATCTAGCTAGGAGAAATTTTTGTGACCATGCTTGAAAAAATTGTCGCAACTAGCTACGGCTACAAGTCTTCTTTCTCTCCATAGCAGCAGCAGAGAAAGGAAGTAGGCAGCCATACGGCCCAACGACAGTTGAGGGGAAGGAAAAAGCCCGTGCGCCCACGTCCAATGGCCACGATGCGTCTGTGGTGGCCGCCGTAGCAACGTCCTTTGATCTTAACCGTCCAGGGGCTGGCTTTTAATTAGTTATTATTGTAAGTAGCGTCGCCACGAACAGCTTCCAAACATTCTAGACTACATTATCAAAGTTGAAGAACGAGAGAATATACATCACTAAAAATGTTGATTCAACACTACTTAATTTCACGAAACTAACTTCGGAATTTCTACACAAAGCAATTCATGGAACTAACTTTGGGTCTATGTGATCTAATTTTTAAAATTTCTACACAAAGCAATCCATGGAACTAACTTTGGAATCTACATCACTAAAAATGTTGATTCAATGCTACTTAAATTCTACACAAATCAACAAATATATACATGAATCCCATGGATTCCTTGGTGTGCGTGGACGGAGGAGGTGCGAGTGAAGAGGAAGGAGATGTGCGATGACAGGGGAAGGAGAGGAGTGAACCTTACCGCCGGCGGTGTGGCGATGGGCGGCGAGGTCCGGAGGTGCCAACTGGTTGTAGGGGAGTAGTGAGTGTGGGGGTAAGGGCGACAACTAGGTATTTTACTGAGGAGGGGGCCGGTTAATTGAGGTGGACCCGTGCTGGCTTAGGCGTAAAACGCGACGCCATAGCTAACTACAACACAAATAAAAAAGACTAAGATTAATAAAAGACTATAAGACCCCTAAAAAAACTACAAGTAATAAAAAAGCTCAAAATGATAAAAGACTAATAATAAAGATTAAATTATAATATAAATGTTCATTATATTTTGACTAATATAATCATTAAATAATTAAAACACTTGATAAAATAAAAATACTATTTCTGGCGTAAAATAAAAAAACTATTACCACGGTGTCAAGCCAAAATAGGGTGTTAGTCCCGGAGCCGGCAGTGATGAAGGATCCAATTTGCAACACTCGTACTCACTACGGTAGAGGCTGCACTCATTAGGGCATGCATGTATCTTCTGCACCTCCAATCCTAGAGGGCAGAGAACCTTCTTTGCTTCGTACGTACTGTCGGGCAATTCGTTATCCTTTGGAAGCTTGTTCTTCATTATTTTCAGTAGCGAACCAAATCCCTTGTCAGATACACCATTGTCTGCCTTCCATTGCACCAATTCCAGTGTGGTACCGAGTTTTGTGTTGTCATCTTCGCAGTTTGGGTACAACCCTTTTTTGTGATCCTCTAACATGCGATCGAACTTCAACTTCTCCCTTTCACTTTCGCATTCTCTCTATGCATCAACAATGACCTGGCCAAGATCATCATTGGGCACATCGTCTGGTGCCTCTTGATCGTAGTGAGTGTGGGGGTAAGGGTGACAACTAGGAACCTATGGCTGTGATGCGGTCAGTGCACAGAGCCGTTTTTTGTGATTACAGCCTCCTACTTGGCATATTGAGCCATAGTATAATATTTATCGAAGTTGTTTCGCAATTTGGAAACTCAACGGTTGCCAAAGAGCTTTTGCCCTGCCAGGCTTGAGAGAGCTAATGCTGCTCATTGCTTCGTTGGATGTCTGAGCCGTGTTGAGTTCCCCAGTTTAATCTTCATTTTTGATCTTCGAGAAATGATACAATGTGCTAGGCAAAAACTCTGATTTTGGGTGAACTTGTACCTTCCAGATCAGCTTCAAAGGCATCTATCACTTGCGGGCTGCGACCATAGAACTAAGTATTTTTAGTGAGGAAAGAACTTAGTGTTGTCAGAATTATCAAATTCTGATTTGAGCATTTCATTTCATTTCTTGGACCGGCATTTTGTCTGGTCTTTGTGGGTCACATATGGTCAAGCAACAAAGGATGCACACATTACAAAATTATGCCTTAAAAGAGCCAAAAAGGAAATTGATTCTTGATCATCTCTTTTATTGTATTCTGTTTATGTATTTGTTGTCAGGTTTTTATGCTGATGGTTCTCAAGATTCTGTTTACAAGAATATTGTAGTGCAAGATAAGCAAAGAGCTACTGTTGAGCGAGAAGTCGATGATGGAATGAAACCATCTGCTTGGATTTACCAGCAGTGATGTATGTTCTGTAACACATATATTTCTTATTGTCAACATATTTCTCATTTTTTTCTTTTCTTGAGATTCTCTATTCATTCGTAGAGGAATGAATGAATATAGTATTGCCTGATGAAACTGTCAACATATTGAAGTAGAAAATTCACTTGTAGCGAGTGTCTCCTATCTTAAAAGGCGATAACCACGTCTACAAATGATCCGTTAAAAACACCATACATCCTTGTTTTTGCTTATGTACAATGGTGATGGGTATCTCGGTTTCCTCCCCCCTTTTGGTTTTGTGAGAAAAGCTTGTTGTTGTTGTTGTTGTCATTGCCTCCTGGTAGTATCAGTCAACACTTGTGTGAGATTGTCTAGTTTCTTTTTCGGATCACCGACTATAAAACATTAAGTTTATGAAGTTGCTCTGGTTTCTGAATCTATGTATGCGCATTTTGCTATGCTGGAGTTGAGAGAGAAGGTGAAGAAAAAGAAAAAAATTAGGATGTCGGTCGAATGATTGAAGGCAGGGGGAACTAACTCGACGTATTGAAGCCACTTGAGTTATGAAGTTTGTCCAGCAGTCAAGAGCTAGACGGAGTTGAAATGTATGTGTGGTATATAGAGGGAGTGAATGGACCAGGATACCCAGGAGGGAATATACATCCCGATATCACCTGCGCTTGTGCTCAGATAGGCATTTTCATGTTTATTTTTCCTTTTGAGTTGGGTGTTGGTCGAATGATGATGTTGTTGGTCTTGGTTATGTGAGTTTGTAAAATTTGGATCGAATGACTGGCTATGTTGGTCTTGTCTCAGGGAGTGCATACATACCGATGTAAAACTTTGATTTGGATTGTATTGTGTGGCTAGGAGTTTGTAGTTTTTGCCAATGTAAAGAAGTTAGCAAACAGATTGGATTGGATGGCTATTGCTTGACTGAATGTCAAATGGTTACTTTTTTTTAGACACCGTTTGGCTAGCAACTCGATGGATTTTTATGTTGAAATATGCTCGCTAATGAATGATTTTTGATATAACTGATGCATGAGAATCATCAAAATTGGTGATGAATTTTTGAAAGCAGCCAACTGCTTTCAAATTTACCACTAGAAAATAAACTGGAGGCATATACATATGTATACCTTTACATGGAGTTTGTATGTAAAGACAAGATTATTTGGCTGCAAGCATCTGGTTGTATTGTTGATGTTCTGGTTGACATGGAAGTCGAGGCCTGTTTTCGTCGTAGTTGCCGCTCACATTAGCTGGGACTTGGATCTACTGCTCGCACTCACTTTAGAAGGAAGCTCAAGATGATTTGTGTTATCTTAATTGTTATGTGATCTAGCTAGTAGCTAGGTTGCTCTCTTCTCTAATATATATGCATATCAATATATTTAGTGCGTGTCTGGATGCATGATTGATCCATTTGTTTGTTTTTCGGTGACTTGATACGTCTCCAACGTATCTATAATTTTTGATTGTTCCATGCTATTATCTTATCGGTTTTAAATGTTTTATATGCATTAATATGCTATTTTATATTATTCTTGGGACTATCCTATTAACCTAGAGCCCTGTGCCAGTTTCTGTTGTTTCTTTGTTTTTGAGCTTCGTAGAAAAGGAATACCAAATGGAGTCCAAACGGAAAAAAAAATTACGGAGAATATTTTTGGAAAATATAAAAAATACTGGAGCAAAAAGATACCGGAGAGGAGTCCCGAGGCAGCCACAAGGCTAGGGGGCGCCCCCCCTAGGGCGCGCCCCCCTGGCTTGTGGGTCCCTCGGGAGTCCCCCTGACTTGATTCTAACGCCAAGTACTCCTATAAATCCCGTAACCACCAGAAAGAAACCTAGATCGGGAGTTCCGTCACCGCAAGCCTCTGTAGCCACGAAAAACCAATCGGGAGCCCGTTCCGGCACCCTGCCGGAGGGGGAAACCATCACCGGAGGCCATCTTCATCATCCCGGCGGTCTCCATGACGACGAGTGAGTAGTTCACCCTCGGGGCTGAGGGTATGTACCAGTAGCTATGTGTTTGATCTCTCTCTTTCGTGTTCTTGAGATGACACGATCTTGATGTACCGCGAGCTTTATTAATATAGACGAATCATATGGAGTTTTCCCCTCTCTATCTTCTTGTGATGAACTGACTTTTCCCTTTGAAGTTTTCTTATCGGATTGAGTCTTTAAAGGATTTGAGAACACTTGATGTATGTCTTGCGATGGGATATCCGTGGTGACAATGGGATGTTCTATTGATCCACTTGATGTATGTTTTGGTGATCAACTTGCGGGTTCCGTGATCTTGTGAATCTATGCATAGGGGTTGGCACATGTTTTCGTCTTGACTCTCCGGTAGAAACTTTGGGGCACTCTTCGAAGTTCTTTGTGTTGGATTGAACATGATGAATCTGAAATTGTGTGATGCATATCGTATAATCAAGCCCATGGGTACTTGTGGTGACATTGGAGTATCTAGGTGACATTAGGGTTTTGGTTGATGTGTATCTTAAGGTGTTATTTTAGTACAAACTCTAGGGCTGTTCGTAACACTTATAGGGATAGCTCATAAGATTGATCGGAAAAGGTAACTTTGAGGTGGTTTCGTACCCTACAATAATTTCTTCGTTTGTTCTCCGCTATCTGTGACTTTGGAGTGAACTCTTTGTCGCACGTGAGGGATTTACATATGATTCAACTATGTCAGTATTGTTGAGAGAACTTGCAGTAGTGAAAGTATGAACCCTAGGCCTTGTTTCTAAGCATTGCAATGCCTTTTTGATCACTTTTATCATTAGTTACCTTACTGTTTTTATATTTTCAGATTACAAAAACCTATATCTACCATCCATATTACACTTGTATCACCATCTCTTCGCCGAACTAGTGCACCTATACAATTTACCATTGTATTGGGTGTGTTGGGGACACAAGAGACTCTTTGTTATTTGGTTGCAGGGTTGTTTGAGAGAGACCATCTTCATCCTACGCCTCCCACGGATTGATAAACCTTAGGTCATCCACTTGAGGGAAATTTGCTACTGTCCTACAAAACTCTGCGCTTGGAGGCCCAACACGAGTCTATAAGAAGAAGGCTGCGTAGTAGACATGAAGCTCTTTTCTAGCGCCGTTGCCGGGGAGGTGAGTGCTTGAAGGTATATCTTTAGATCTTGCAATTGAATCTTTTAGTTTCTTGTTTTATCACTAGTTTAGTCTATAAAAGAAAACTACAAAAAATGGTGTTTAGGTTGCATCATTTGTATCGTCTTTATAATGTCTTTCATGAAAATAAGGATTCAGAAAATTGTGCTCAATTGGTAGAGGAAGAAATTATGAAAATACTTAATGAGAATTACTTTAATGATGAGCATGATTGCAATGTTGCTAGTATGAATTCTCTGAATATCCATGATGCTAATGATATGCAAAGCCACAAGCTTGGGGATGCTATGTTTGATGAAGATGATATTTTTAGTCCCCCAAGTTTTGATGAGCAAATTTATGATGATGATGGCATGCCTCCTATCTATGATTATTATGATGATGACATGTATGCTATAAAGAGTGATAGTAAACATGAAACTTGTCATCAAGATTTCAATATTCAAAGTGGTTATGCCAAACAAGTATCTCATGATAGTTATTTTGTTGAGTTTGCTCCCACTATTATGAATGAGAAGAAATATGCTTATGTGGAGGGTAATAAATTTTCTATGCTTGTAGATCATGAAAAGAATGCTTTATGTGATGGTTATATTGTTTAATTCATTCATGATGCTACTAAAAATTATTATGAGGGAGGAGTATATGCTTGTAGGAATTGCAATAATATCAAGTTTCCTCCCTATGTGTTCAAAGTTTTGAAGTTTTGCTTGTTTTACCTTCCTATGCTAGTTGATTATTTTCCCCATAAGTTGTTTGCTCACAAAATCCCTATGCATAGGAAGTGGGTTAGGCTTAAATGTGCTAGTCATATGCTTCATGATGCTCTCTTGCATGTTTCAATTACTATTCTTATGTGAGCATCATTGAAATCATCATGCCTAGCTAAAAAGGCATTAAAGAAAAGCGCTTGTTGGGAGACAACCCAATATTTATACCTACTGTTTTTGTGTGTCCACATGATTAAGCTACTGTATAATCATGTTTTATAGCTTTTGTTTCAATAAAGTGGAAAGTAAAGCCTTTGGGATAGTGTGGATGATAGTTGACTTGATTCTGTGCAAAAACAGAAACTTTTGCTCTCAGTCCAGGAATTTTGTAAATTCACTGGAACGTGCTTTTGATCTGAATTTTTGACACATGATTGATATACAAATTGCCTAGATTGTCCTAATTTTTCAGAATTTTTACAGACAGGGAAGTATGGTTACGCTACAGATCTTCACAGACTGTTCTGTTTTTGACAGATTCTGTTTTGCATGCATTTACTTGTTTTAGTGTTTCTATAGCTTATATTGAGTGATATAAATTATGGGAATGATAGAATACAGTAGGTATGATGTGGGAACAATTATGAATCTTGCCTTGACAGTACCTAAGTGAATGGTTTATCTTTACTACACTAACCCATCTCACGAGTTCTTGTTGAGTTTTGTGTGGATGAAGTTTATAAGAATTAGGGAAACCATGATATGAGAGGAATTAAGGAGACACAAGAGCTCAAGCTTGGGGATGCCCAAGTCATCCCTAATTAATATTTCAAGAAGTCTCAAGCATCTAAGCTTGGGGATGCCCCGGTTGGCATCCCACCCTTCTTCTTCAACAATTATCGGTTAGCCTATGTTGAGCCTAAAGTTTTATTCGTCCACATGATATGTGCTATCCTTGGAATGCCATTTTATTTTGTTTTGCTATTTGAATAAAGTACTTAAGATCTGAAATTCTTAGATGAGAGAGTCTTCACATAGTTATTTAAATTTTTGACTACTCATTGATCTTTACTTATATCTTTTTGGAGTAGTTTGTCAATTTGCTCTAGTACTTCACTTATATCTTTTTAGAGCACGGCGGTGGTTTTATTTTATAGAAATTGTTGAGCTCTCATGCTTCACTTATATTATTTTGAGAGTCTCTAAACAGCATGGTAATTTGCTTAGGTTATGAATTTAGTCCTAATATGATGGGCATCCAAGAGAGATATAATAAAAACTTTCATATAAAGTGCATTGAATACTATGAGAAGTTTGATTCCTTATGATTGTTTTGAGATATAAAGATGGTAATATTAGAGACATGCTAGTGAGTAATTGTGGATTGGTAGAAATACTTGTGTTAAAGGTTGTGATTCCCGTAGCATGTACGTATGGTGAACCGTTATGTGACGAAGTCGGAGCATGATTTATTTATTGATTGTCTTCCTTTGTGTGGAGGTCGGGATCACGCGATGGTTAACTCCTACCAACCCTTCCCCTAGGGGCATGCGTCTAGTACTATGTTTCGATGACTAATCGACTTTTGCAATAAGTATGTGAGTTCTTTATGACTAATGTTGAGTCCATGGATCATACGCACTCTCACCCTTCCACCTTTGCTAGCCTCTCTAGTACCGCGCAACTTTAGCCGGTGCATTAAACCCACCTTCCTCAAAACAGCCACCATACCTACCTATTATGGCATTTCCATAGCCATTCCGAGATATATTGCCATGCAACTTCTATCGTTCCGTTTATCATGACACGCACCATCATTGTCATATTGCTTAGCATGATCGTAAGATAGCTAGCATGATGTTTTCATGGCTATGCTAGATCATTGCATATCCTGGTACACCGCCGGAGGCATTCATATAGAGTCATATCTTGATTAAGTATCGAGTTGTAATTCTTGAGTTGTAAGTAAATAAAAGTGTGATGATCATCATTATAGAGAATTGTCCCATGTGAGGATAGGATGATGGAGACTATGATTCCCTCACAAGTTGGGATGAGTCTCCGGACTTTATAAAAAAAAGAGGCCAAAGATGCCCACCAAAAAAATGAGAGAAAAGAGAGAAGGGGCAATGCTACTATCCTTTTTCCACACTTGTGCTTCAAAGTAGCACCATGATCTTCATGATAGAGAGTCTCCTATATTGTCACTTTCATATACTAGTGGGAATTTTTCATTATAGAACTTGGCTTGTATATTCCAATGATGGGCTTCCTCAAAATTGCCCTAGGTCTTCATGAGCAAGCGAGTTGGATGCACACCCACTTAGTTTCCTTTTGAGCTTTCATACACTTATAGCTCTAGTGCATCCGTTGCATGGCAATCCGTACTCACTCACATTGATATCTATTGATGGGCATCTCCATAGCCCGTTGATACGCCTAGTTGATGTGAGACTATCTCCTTCTTTTTGTCTTCTCCACAACCACCATATTCTATTCCACCTATAGTGCTATGTCCATGGCTCACGCTCATGTATTGCGTGAAAGTTGAAAAAGTTTGAGAACACTAAAGTATGAAACAATTGCTTGGCTAAAACCGGGGTTGTGCATGATTTAATACTTTGTGTGATGAAGATGGAGCATAGCCAGACTATATGATTTTGTAGGGATAACTTTCTTTGGCCATGTTATTTTGAGAAGACATGATTGCTTTATTAGTATGCTTGAAGTATTATTGTTTTTATGTCAACATTAAACTTTTGTTTTGAATCTTATGGATCTGAATATTCATGCCACAATAAAGAAAATTACATGGATGAGTATGTTAGGTAGCATTCCAGATCAAAAATTCTATTTTTATCATTTACCTACTCGAGGACGAGCAGTAATTAAGCTTGGGGATGCTTGATACGTCTCCAACGTATCTATAATTTTTGATTGTTCCATGCTATTATATTATCGGTTTTGGATGTTTTATATGCATTAATATGCTATTTTATATTATTTTTGGGACTAACCTATTAACCTAGAGCCCAGTGCCAGGTTCTGTTTTTTCCTTGTTTTTGAGCTTCGCAAAAAAGGAATATCAAACGGCGTCCAAACGGAATAAAAATTTACGGAGAATATTTTTGGAAAATATAAAAAATACTGGAGCAAAAAGATACCGGAGAGGAGTCCTGAGGCAGCCAGAAGCCTAGGGGGCGCGCCCCCCTAGGGCGCGCCCCCTGGCTTGTGGGCCCCTCGGGAGTCCCCCTGACTTGATTCCAACGCCAAGTACTCTTATAAATCCCGTAATCCCCAGAAAGAAACCTAGATCGGGAGTTCCGCCGCCGCAAGCCTCTGTAGCCATGAAAAACCAATCGGGAGCCCGTTCCGGCACCCTGCCGGAGGGGGAAACCATCACTGGAGGCCATCTTCATCATCCCGGCGGTCTCCATGACGAGGAGGGAGTAGTTCACCCTCGGGGCTGAGGGTATATACCAGTAGCTATGTGTTTGATCTCTCTCTCTCTCGTGTTCTTGAGATGACACGATCTTGATGTACCACGAGCTTTATTAATATAGATGAATCACATGGAGTTTTCCCCTCTCTATCTTCTTGTGATGAATTGAGCTTTCCCTTTGAAGTTTTCTTATCGGATTGAGTCTTTAAAGGATTTGAGAACACTTGATGTATGTCTTGCGATGGGATATCCGTGGTGACAATGGGATGTTCTATTGATCCACTTGATATATGTTTTGGTGATCAACTTGCGGGTTCCGTGACCTTGGGAATCTATGCATAGGGGTTGGCACATGTTTTAGTCTTGACTCTTCGGCAGAAACTTTGGGGCACTCTTTGAAGTTCTTTGTGTTGGATTGAACATGATGAATCTGAAATTGTGTGGTGCATATCGTATAATCAAGCCCATGGGTACTCGTGGTGACATTGGAGTATCTAGGTGACATTAGGGTTTTGGTTGATGTGTATCTTAAGGTGTTATTTTAGTATGAACTCTAGGTCTGTTCATGACACTTATAGGGATAGCTCATAAGATTGATCGGAAAAGATAACTTTGAGGTGGTTTCGTACCCTACAATAATTTCTTCGTTTGTTCTCCGCTATTTGTGACTTTGGAGTGAACTCTTTGTCGCACGTGAGGGATTTACATATGATTTCACTATGTCAGTATTATTGAGAGAACTTGCACTAGTGAAAGTATGAACCCTAGGCCTTGTTTCTAAGCATTGCAATACCGTTTGTGCTCACTTTTATCATTAGTTACCTTGCTGTTTTTATATTTTCAGATTTCAAAAACCTATATCTACCATCCATATTACACTTGTATCACCATCTATTCGCCGAACTAGTGCACCTATACAGTTTACCATTGTATTGGGTCTGTTGGGGACACAAGAGACTCTTTGTTATTTGGTTGCAGGGTTGTTTGAGAGAGACCATCTTCATCCTACGCCTCCCACGGATTGATAAACCTTAGGTCATCCACTTGAGGGAAATTTGCTACTGTCCTACAAAACTCTGCGCTTCGAGGCCCAACACGAGTATACAAGAAGAAGGTTGCGTAGTAGACATCATGACTCCACGAGTCCATTAATCAATTAGACACAACAGCCTCCCTGGCCATCAAGATACCTACATCGTTTGGCATATCATCTGACCACACATGGCGGGCTACATTGTTCAAACGCTAGGTACACATGAGTTCGCCAGTGTATTGAAGTTCAGACTAATATAACTTGCGCATATCTCTGTAAAGGATACCTTCGGGAGCGAGATCTCTGTCCGAGCTTTGTAGTGTGCTAATGAGGTTCTTGTAGTCTGATTCAATGCAAAGGTCCCAACCAGCTGCCGCACAAATCATCTGCAAACAAGCTTTAGCCTCAGCCTGCAGCACTGTACAAGCACACAGAATCCTCCCCGTTGTGCAAGTTTGTTTGGAGAGAGAGAAGGGAGATGATTAATGAGGGATGACGTGATTCACAACAATCTGACTAAATTAAGAAATAAATCCTCCGAGGCATATGGAAACTAAACAGCTTGTAGTTCTATTTTTTTAACCATACCTATAGTTCTTTTAGGGAGATACGGAGGGAATGCTAGTAGCCTTTTATTAGGAAGGTTAACAAACCATCCTAAACTACCTTGCGTGATTTGAGGAAAGGGAGGTCTTAGTAGTATTTATCGGAAAGCTTAACAAACGGCCGTAATCAACCTCCTCGAAAACCTCTCTCTCCCCCAAAACCAACGTATCCTTCCTTCTTTAACTACAATCGCTTCGCCTCCTCCCCCATTACTGCCTCTCTCTCCAGTTCTTGTCAATCCACTGGCTCCCGCACGCCTCACGCGGATCAGCCTCCCATCCAACGTCTCTCCCCGCTCGCTGCTTTCTAGTTCCACGGGCCTCACACGGATCAAGCCATATGTGTTCTCATCTCCTCTATAAATGATTGCCAGCTTGTGCTCTTGCCTCCCCTTGCTTCTCCTCTTCTGACTAAGCGCATGCCTGCACCTCCTCCTTTCTCCTTAAGCCAAAGCACATCCAGCGACTCTCTACATCACATGATGCCGGGAGATGCTCCACACCTTTTCTTGGGCGCTACAGGCATACTGGTGGCTGCTGCTAGTATACTGTCCACAATATCAAGGTTGTTGGTTTTATCTGCCTTTTCTCGTCTAACCTTATGAAGGAAATCTTATGTAGATTTGATAAGATGGTTTGTTTGTGATGCATTTTTAGTGTCTTGTGATTTTTGTTCTTCATGGTGGTACTGCCCATTCTTATTTCTCTGTCCGGACGCTCCTCACTTTTCAATCTTCCGAAGCAATTTATCTTGAATGTCGTATGAATTGAGTTGTCTCTGTTCGTAAACCAGATATGCTGGGGGATAAAGCCAATAAGTTCCATTCATTTCTTCATTCTTGTGGAGCATTGTTTTCTTGCATAAATCGAGCTTCCCTGTTGTTCAAAACATAATGCTATGTTATCCGTCGGTTGGCTCAGCACGGCTTCAAGGTAGGCTTAGTGTGGTACTTAGTTCTTCTTCTTTTCTAAGAAATTTGTGCAATCAACAACACATGTTCATGAATCTGCTCACTTTTGCTCCAAATTAAACATTATTTTGCTCTCAGCCAAAGAAAGTCAGGCGACCTACTTTTTTTTTGAGCTTAAGTCAGGCAAACTACTAGCAGGCTAGCTAGTAGTATTTTTCATTTGCTATCGTTGGATCACCAGTTAGTTACACTGAATTATTAGAGTAGTGCATCATATGTTTTTGTCTTGAGATTGCTTTGAAAATTTTACTTGCCTCGCTTACTTCCTTTGGTTTGCTAATATATTAATATATAAAATGCTATCAGAACAGAAGCCAACACTTGCACCACTGTTGGTCGATGGAGGAGCCTTGCATTGCGGCCGACCAGGAGAAGTCGTCCATGCATAATTGGGCTCGGTGTGCGGCTGTCAACTAGTGGTTATAGAAGACATGGTTGTGGAGCGCTTTGTAATGCCAGCGTGCATTTGTTAATTACTTGACAAAAACGCGTTATGCTACCGAAAATTCCGGTCAAAATCCGCACGACTTTTTTATTGATCTAGCTTGGAGAAATTTTTGTGACCTTGCTTGAAAAAATTGTCGTGCTGCAACCAGCTACGGCTACCGGTCTTCTTTCTCTCCATAGCAGTAGTAGTAGCAGAGAAAGGAAGTAGGCAGCCAGAAGGCCCAACGACAGTTGAGGGGAAGGAAAAAACCCGTGCGCCCACGTCCAATGGCCACGATGCGTCTGTGGTGGCCGCCGTAGCAACGTCCTTTGATCTTAACCATCCAGGGGTTGGCTTTTAATTAGTTATTATTGTAAGTAGCGTCGCCATGAACAGCTTCCAAACATTCTAGACTACATTATCAAAGTTGAAGAACGAGAGAATCTACATCACTAAAAATGTTGATTCAACACTACTTAATTTCACGAAACTAACTTTGGAATTTCTACACAAAGCAATTCATGGAACTAACTTTGGGTCTTCATGATCTAATTTTTAAAATTTCTACACAAAGAAATCCATGGAACTAACTTTGGAATCTACATCACAAAAAATGTTGATTCAATGCTACTTAAATTCTACACAAATCAACAAATATATACATGAATCCCATGGATTCCTTGGTGTGCGTGGACGGAGGAGGTGCGAGTGAAGAGGAAGGAGATGTGCGATGAGAGGGGAAGGAGAGGAGTGAACCTTACCGCCGGCGGTGTTTCGATGGGCGGCGAGGTTCGGAGGTGCCGACTGGTTGTAGGGGAATAGTGAGCGTGGGGGTAAGGGCGACAACTAAGTATTTTACTGAGGAGGGGGCCGGTTAATTGAGGTGGGCCCGTGCTGGCTTAGGCGTAAAACGCGACGCCATAGCTAACTAAAACAAAAATAAAAAAGACTAAGATTAATAAAAGACTATAAGACACCTAAAAAAACTACAAGTAATAAAAAAGCTCAAAATGCTAAAAGACTAATAATAAAGATTAAATTATAATATAAATGTTCATATATTTTGACTAATATAATCATTAAATAATTTAAACACTTAATAAAATAAAAAAAACTATTTCTGGCGTAAAATAAAATAATTATTACCGTGGTGTCAAGCCAAAATAGGGTGTTAGTCCCGGAGCTGGCAGTGATGAAGGATCCAATTTGCAACACTCGTACTCACCGCGGTAGAGGATGTAGTCATTAGGGCATGCATGTATCTTCTGCACCTCCAATCCTAGAGGGCAGAGAACCTTCTTTGCTTCATACGTACTGTCGGGCAATTCGTTATCCTTTGGAAGCTGGTTCTTCATTATTTTCAGTAGCGAACCAAATCCATTGTCAGATACACCATTGTCTGCCTTCCATTGCACCAATTCCAGTGTGGTACCGAGCTTTGTGTTGTTATCTTCGCAGTTTGGGTACAAACCTTTTTTGTGATCCTCTAACATGCGATCGAACTTCAACTTCTCCCTTTCACTTTCGCATTCTCTCTGTGCATCAACAATGACCTGGCCAAGATCATCATTGGGCACATCGTCTGGTGCCTCTTGATCGTAGTAAGTGTGGGGGTAAGGGCGACAACTAGGAACATGTGGCTGTGATGCGGTCAGTGCAGAGAGCCGTTTTTTGTGATTCCAGCCTCCTGCTTGGCATATTGAGCCATAGTATAATATTTATCGAAGTTGTTTTGCCATTTGGAAACTCAACGGTTGCCAAAGAGCTTCTGCCCTGCCAAACTTGAGAGAGCTAATGCTGCTTATTGCTTTGTTGGATGTCTGAGCCGTGTTGATTTCCCCAGTTTAATCTTCATTTTAGATCTCCGAGAAATGATACAATGTGCTAGGCAAAAACTCTGATTTTGGGGGAACTTGTACCTTCCAGATCAGCTTCAAAGGCATCTATCACTTGCAGGCTGCATACTAGAACTAAGTATTTTTAGTGAGGAAAGAACTTAATGTTGTTAGAATTATCAAATTCTTATTTGAGCATTTCATTTCATTTCTCGGACCGGCATTTTGTCTGGTCTTTGTGGGTCACATATGGTCAAGCAACAAAGGATGCACACATTACAAAATTATGCCTTAAAAGAGCCAAAAAGGAAATTGATTCTTGATCATCTCTTTTATTGTATTCTGATTATGTATTTGTTGTCAGGTTTTTATGCTGATGGTTCTCAAGATTCTGTTTACAAGAATATTGTAGTGCAAGATAAGCAAAGAGCTACTGTTGAGCGAGAAGTCGATGATAGAACGAAACCATCTCCTTGGATTTACCAGCAGTGTTGTATGTTCCGTAATACATATATTTCTTATTGTCAACATTTTTCTCATTTTTTCTTTTCTTGAGATTCTCTATTCATTCGTAGATGAATGAATGAATAAAGTATTGCCTGATGAAACTGTCAACATATTGAAGTAGAAAATTCACTTGTAGTGAGTGTCTCCTATCTTAAAAGGCGATAACCACGTCTACAAATGATCCGTTAAAAAGACCATACATCCTTGTTTTTGCTTATGTAGAATGGTGATGTCCTATCTTGGTTTCCTCCCCCTTTTGGTTTTGTGAGAAAAGCTTGTTGTTGTTGTTGTCATTGCCTCCTGGTAGTATCAGTCAACACTTGTGTGAGATTGTCTAGTTTCTTTTTTGGATCACCCACTATAAAACATTGAGTTTATGAAGTTGCTCTGGTTTCTGAATCTATGTATGCGCATTTTGCTATGCAGGACTTGAGAGAGAAGCTGAAGAAAAAGGAAAAAAATTAGGATGTCGGTCGAATGATTGAAGGCAGGGGGAACTAACTCGATGTATTGAAGCCACTTGAGTTATGAAGTTTGCCCAGCAGTCGAGAGCTAGAGGGAGTTGAAATGTATGTGTGGTATATAGAGGGAGTGAATGGACCAGGATACCCAGGAGGGAATATACATCCCGATATCACCTGCGCTTGTGCTTAGATAGGCATTTTCATGTTTATTTTTCCTTTTGAGTTCGGTGTTGGTCGAATGATGATGTTGTTGGTCTTGGTGATGTGAGTTTGTAAAATTTGGATCGAATGAATGGCTATGTTGGTCTTGTCTCAGGGAGTGCATACATACCGATGTAAAACTTCAATTTGGATTGTATTGTGTGGCTGGGAGTTTGTAGTTTTTGCCAATGTAAAGAAGTTAGCAAACATATTGGATTGGATGGCTATTGCTTGACTGAATGTCAAATGGTTACTTTTTTAGACACCATTTGGCTGGCAACTCGATGGTTTTTTATGTTGAAATATGCTGGCTAATGAATGATTTTTGATATGACTGATGCATGAGAATCATCAAAATTGGTGATGAATTTTTGAAAGCAGCCAACTGCTTTCAAATTTACCACTAGAAAAGAAACTGGAGGCATATACATATGTATACCTTTACATGGTGTTTTTATGTAAAGACAAGATTATTTGGCTGCAAGCAGCTGGTTATATTGTTGATGTTCTGGTTGACATGGAAGTCGAGGCCTGTTTTCGTCGTAGTTGCCGCTCACATCAGCTTCAAGGTAGGCTTGGTGTGGTACTTAGTTCTTCTTCTTTTCTAAGAAATTTGTGCAATCAACAACACATGTTCATGAATCTGCTCACTTTTGCTCCAAATTAAACATTATTTTGCTCTCAGCCAAAGAAAGTCAGGCAAACTACTTTTTTTTTAGCTTAAGTCAGGCAAACTACTGGCAGGCTCTCTAGTAGTATTTTTCATTTGCTAGCGTTGGATCTCCAGTTAGTTACACTGAATTATTAGAGTAGTGCATCATATGTTTTTGTCTTGAGATTGCTTTGAAAATTTTACTTGCCTCGCTTACTTCCTTTGGTTTGCTAATATATTACTATATAAAATGCTATCAGAACAGAAGCCAACACTTGCACCACTACTGGTCGATGGAGGAGCCTTGCATTGCGGCCGACCAGGAGAAGTCGTCCATGCATAATTGGGCTCGGTGTGCGGCTGTCAACTAGTGGTTATAGAAGACATGGTTGTGGAGCGCTTTGTAGTGCCGGAGTGCATTTGTTAATTACTTGTCAAAAACGCGTTATGCTGCCGAAAATTCCGGTTAAAATCCGCACGACTTGTCGAAAATTTGGCCTCGTTTGTAAGAAAAGAAAGATTCTAGGGTTTTGAGTGCAAAATGTTAGGGCCTCGACAGCAAATAAAAGTTGTTTGCGGGGATGGAAAAAGAAAAGAAAAAGGATGCGTTGGGCTCCAGGTGCCAACCCACGGTGTCCTGCTCTAAGGATGGCGAGTGAAGTGCTATGCACTCTAGCAGTTTCTCCCACGGGGTCAAACGTGCACCTGACACTACTAGAAAACAGGCCTTTAGGCCCGGTTGGGAAGGGCCTTTAGTCCCGGTTTTCCAACCGGGACAAACCAATCGGGACTAAAGGCCCCCCGCTTTAGTTCCGGTTGCATTACGAACCAGGACTAAAGGCCCTCCACGTGGCGCTGTCTGGGGCGGGGGAGGGAGGACCTTTAGTCCCGGTTGGTGTTACCAACCGGGACTAAAGGCTCCACCTTTAGTCGGTTGATAACACCAACCGGGACTAAAGGATTTTTTTTTTAAATTTGGATTTTTTTTATTTTTTTATTTGTTTTTAAGTTTTATTTCGATTTTCAAATCTTTGAATTATTTGACAATTTAATCTCTAATCACCCGTCCTCACTGCTCTAGCGTGGAGCACTCATTCCAAATCGTCTAACTTCCCGGCCGATCACCCATCCTCTCACTGCTCCAGCCCCAGCACGCTTAACTTCCTGGTTCTATCGCCCCTAATTTGCAAGTCTGCACTTGTTGTTTTCCTGACAATAGTAAGCTATCAATCCTATTAACCCTTAGGTCTTGATGTCACATGATTTAATTTTTTGAATTCCAAATAATTATTAAAATAAACAAAATGAGCAATAATAATATTGAATTTCAATGAAAATAAAATAAGTAATAATATTATTTTATTCATTTTTTTGCCATTTATTCATTTAATATGGCATAATTAATATCTTTAAATCTATAAATCCAAATTCGACAAATAATATATCCATTATTATCAGAAAAATGTGAGGAATCCAAATATGACATCATTAATTTTATTTTTACATAAAATTAATTTTTAAAATTATTAAAAATAGTTTTTTGATTTTGTAGGAAAAAATCTTCTTTTTTAAATAACTTTTTTTACTATTGGAATTTTGAGAATCTGAGAAAAGTTCACCGGGTAAACCCGGTGAAATCGAGTCCCAATTTTTCTCTAGTTTTTTTTGATATATTAATTTTTTTTGATGTCGTATGCAAAAGTTATGGCCGTTTTACATTTTTTTTCCGTTTTTTTGCAAAAACGGTCCAAATTCATATTACAAAATTTCTATACCAAGTAGACACTAAAACCTAACTACATCTCAAAGGATTTTATTTTTTGAAGATTTTATCATTTTTGTTTATTTTCTACAAAACTAAAAAAGGCGGTCCACTAGGGGGGTAGAGTTTGAAAATTTCAGAACCCCTTTAGTCCGGGTTGGTGTCCATCCAATCATACCGTCGACTACATCTGCTAGCACCGTCCCAGCCAAAGTCACAACTAAGGTTAACCAAGCCAGAGTCAATCCTTTCTAACTTCATTTGCTATTTTTCATGCATTTAATGATTTTTTTGAGGTAAATGACCCTGAAATTGAAAAGCACTACAAATGAACTCTGAAAAGGTTGAAACTTGGCATGGTATCATCATTTCACCCAGATAGCTTGTGCTAAAAAGTTGAGAGGGTTACAGCAGAAACTGGATGCACTTCGTGTACAAACTGGACCATCTCCTTTGAAGTATCAAGGTTTCGGACGAAAACTCGTCTGTTACAAAGGCATTTCATTTTTTTAAACTTATTTCAACTCAAGACTTTTTGTGCATTCAATATGCACCATACTACAACATGTTAAAATCTACAGAAAGAACTAACTAAAAATAATAATAAACAACAATTCAATGACTAAAACAACTATATAAGCAAAACACTACTGTTTTAATTAAAATCCTAATTTCAATTATTCTAACAATAACCAAATAAATCTTACTGTGACAACAATCTAACACGTGACTAGGAGCAAAAAGAATTAAATTAAAAACTATTTGTAAACTCAAGTTATTCACAATCTAGTGTTTGAAGCCAATTTAAACAAATTCAAATTTAAACCATTCAAATTTTAAAACTAATGGTACAAACAGAAACTAGACAAAATTTTGAATCTAATGCAAAAAGAATCACTCAAAAACATCAAATATCCTAAAAGATATAAGCAATTTAAAACAGAAAACAAATGGAAAAACAGAAAAAAAAAATTCAGAACCCCTTTAGTCCCGGTTGGTGTCTCCAACTGGGACTAAAGGTTAGACCTTTAGACCTTTAGTCCCGGTTGGAGACACCAACCGGGACTAAAGCAAAAGTCCCATTTGAAACGGGACTGATGGCCGACCGGTGCCCTAGCCGCTCGAACCGGGACTAATGCTCACATTAGTCCCGGTTCGTAATGCAACCGGAACTAATGTGTAGATCGAGCTGGGACGAAAGCCCTGTTTTCTACTAGTGTGAGAGCTCAGTTGCTTAGGTTAGCAAGGGTGTGATCATCCGAGATGTATGGCAACGTGCATGTGTTGAATAACAACGGGAACCGAGACGCAAAGGGCCATTGGCAGGACAACGGTCAAGCCAAAATAGGGTGTTAGTCCCGGAGCCGGCAGTGATGAAGGATCCAATTTGCAACACTTGTCGTGGTTTTGTCACGGCAAGATGTCCGGGTTAGCGGACTTAGGTGTGAGGCCATCGCAACTATGTGGCGGCTTGAGAGGGGTTGGTCGGAATCGAGATATGCGAGTTTACCCAGGTTCGGCCCCTCCGATGGAGGTAAAAGCCTACGTCCTGCTTTGTGTCTATATTGATGATGAGGGCGATCTCGGTTACAAGGGTGCTGTCTTGCTACCTCTAATCTCGAGAGCCTCTAATCTGACTATCTCTAATGACTTGTCTAAGACCTATATGGAGATGTCTAAAAACCCTCCCCCTCTTGGGGTGACCCACCCCTCCTTATATATGCTGAAGGGGCGGTTTACATGTAGAGTCTAAGTCGGATTGAGACTTAATAAGTTATGACTTCCCTTCGCGGGCTTCTCCTCATGGGCTTCCGAGTCCCGGGCTTCTTATCTGAGACGGGCGGCTTAACCGGGCGGCTTACAATCAGGGCTTATCTTCAAGACTCATCTTCAGGGACTCGTCTCCGGGACTTAACTATCTGCCGGGTCATAACTGTCTGATGGGTCATAACTGTCTGACGGGTCATAACTGTCTGCCGGGTTAACTGTCTGCCGGCTTAGAACTGTCTGCCGGGTTATAACTGCCTGCCGGCTTAGAACTGTCTGCCGGCTTAGAACTGTCTGCCGGCTTAGAACTTTCTCCGGGTCATACCACGGGGTATATCCCCGACATTAGCCCCCAGGTTAGCTTGAATTTATTCATGCTAAGCTCTTGTCAATGTCCTTTGAAGTAAAATTCTGGGAATACAACACCCATATGCCGTTGAGTCGGCCTCCAATATTCTTGGCGGGTCATCACCGCCGGGTCATAATCATTTGATGACGCCGGGTCAGATAACTAGACTCCAGAATTGACATCTTGAAAACTCTCTTCAATTTTTTTTGATATATCCATATTACCTGTAGCCCCCAAGCTCCAAGTTTATCCATGATGACTTGGTGCTTTGCAATAATATCTTTGATTGTGTAGCCCCCAAGTACCAGGTTGACTTGCCTACAGCAGCCTGGGACTTGTAATTGTCTTATACCTTATAAAGCTTCAGCTGGTGTAGCCCCCAAGTACCAGGTTGACTTGCCTGCAGCAGCCTGGGACTTGTAATTGTCTTATACCTTATAAAGCTTCAGCTGGTGTAGCCCCCAAGGGCCCGCTCATTAGTACTTGACGGACCGGGTCTTCAATTCGGACCTTATAATCTGCTTGAACAGCTGAATACTGTAGCCCCCAAGTGCCAGGTCGCACGCCTGCGGCGACTTGGGACTTTTAGAAAATTTGATCTGAGTAGTATAGCCCCCAAGTGCCAGGTCAGTAAGAAGTACTGGGCTGGGACCTAGAAAAATATAGAAAGGCTGGCTCATCTCCTTGAGATAACAGGATCTGTTGACCATGTAATGATTTGAAAAGCAACTTGCATTAGCCCCCAAGTGCCGTCATGCATGCTTGCAGCGACATGGGACTTTGCATACTTGATATAAACCGGACTTGAATAATGTAGCCCCCAAGTGTCGGGTCGTCTGCCTGCGGCGACTCGGGACTGTATGAGAATAATATGACTCATCATAATTTGTTGAATGAATCCTTGACCGTGGTTGTAACCCGGTAGAATATCCTGAAATAATGCCTTTACCCTTGAAAATGAAAATCCCTGCTCGTGGTTGCGGTGCAACCCAGCAAATATATGTTTGAGAAATCCATGATGAAGATCCAGCCATGTTGGCTATTAAAGATCTGTTTGTTCTGGCGGCTTATCTTAGGAGACAAGACCTGCAAAAATAAACAAAACAGAGTATGTTCTGTATTGCTGTGAGGGCGGCTTGACAAAGCACAACCCGGAGATGTTAAATCTTTCACGACCTTGTTTTTTCTTTCACAATCTTGCTCTGACCCGGTTTGGAAAACCGGCATGATATGTACGTATGATGCAATGTATGTATGATGTAATGTATGATGCAATGTATGATGTTCTTGCTTTTCCTCCTTTTTTGTTTTTCGAAAACTCATATGCCGGTTCTTCTGGGTGGACTCGCTACTTGAACTCTTAACAGTACAGGGTCTCTAGCGAGAGTGACCGTCAATTGCTTTGAACGGCTCAGGGTCTCTAGGCGAGATTAACTGATAAGAGCGTAACAAACCAGAGAGAGACGCAGCAGGGCATAAGTACCCTTAGGGCCCATAAGCTACTTCTCACGTGACGTAAATCCGTCGTTTGAACCTCCAGGGTACGACGGGCCACTTGGCGGAGAGTACGCAGCAGATGGGAGAGTTTATCCTCGCTAGCTGTAAGAAGCCCTGACAGGGGGTAAGTTTACAACTCGCTGCACCCCTGGCAAAGCGGCAGCTGCTTACAGGCAGGTATAACCCGGTCTTGCGGATCAAAAGGGGGTAAGTTCATGACTCGCTGCACCCCTTTCGACCTTGTTGACGGAGTCAACATTTGGGTCCACGACCCGCCTTACGGTGGCTGAAAAGCCTGATCGAGAGGGTTGAAGCTTAACCCGGTGGGTTGAAAGCCCCCAATGACCTTGTTGACGGAGTCAACGTTTGGGTCCACGACCCGCCTTACGGTGGCTAAAAAGCCTGATCGAGAGGGTTGAAGCTTAACCCGGTGGGTTGAAAGCCCCCAAACGACCTTGTCGATGATATCAACTTGTGCACCATCTTGTAAGTCGCCATCTTGTAGGCCGCCATCTTGTAAGAAGAAACGGCAGAAGCCCCCAAGTTGAACGGTGCATCATGGCGGCTCGTCTTCTTGGGTAACTTTTAATCCTTCCGCCAATAATGTAGTAGCCCCTAGGATCGGGGTAACTTTGCTCGCAATGACCCGGGGTTCTCGTTGAAAAACGACCAAGTGTGTCGGGCCATGTCTGTAGCCCCCGAGTCTTAAGTCGACTCGAAGAGGCGGCATGAGAGTCTCCACTGAAGGTTGAGGTTGACCGTGGCGGGCTATAGATGATCCCGTATGAATTGTTTCCATAATCCGGTCGATGGTTCGTCCCGGCTGGTTTGTTGAAGTTAACCAAACTGCAGTGGCGGTGACTTGTGCGTCTGTCCGTTTGGGCGGCTCGTATAGACGAACACTGCACCGATATGCTGATGTAGATCAGACTGTGGGCGGCGTCTTGTGCCCGTCCGTTGGGCGGCTCATACAGGTGAGCACGGCACCGGTATGCCAATGTAGATTGGACCGCAGGGGCGGCGACTTGTGCGCCCGCTGAGCAGTTTGTATGGATAGCTCCGGTGTGTTGATGTAGACGTAGAAGTCAGTCGCGGCGTTGTAAGCCGGTGCAGCCGCGAGGGACGGCTGCAGCATTTGTAAGCCGACGCGGTCGCGAGAAACGGCCATGGCGTTGTAAGCTGGTGCAGTCACGAGAGACGGCCGCGGCGTTGTTGGTGAAAACCATACCGCGGATGCGGCGGCTGGCCGCGTCCATTGGGCGGCACATACTGGCGGGTGAGCGCACGTGGTACCGGCGAGTTGATGTAGATCCAATCGTATGACCGGCGGGTTGTATACGTCCGTCCGGTAGCTTGTCGTAGCGCATATGCGGACGCGGCCTCCGATGAAGACGCGCGAGGACCGGACCGTATTCTGGCCATGAGCTAATGATCTGCATACATAATAGCATAGCATGGAAGTGAAACCTTTCGATGATATTCAATTATAGCAAATAATATTTAGAAAAATATCACCTGATTCTTTCTGTTGGACGAAATACGGACACCGGTGCTGAGCTTCAGAGAAAAAACAACAAGGTGTCCGTAGTAAGCGCAGGGCGGGGCGGTCGACGCTGTCACGAGCTCTCGGCCATCTGCGCGGCGGAGCATAGCCGTGTCGTCGTCACGCACGTGCACGTCCCGCCGCAGACGATCCCCGCAGACGTTCATCGTCACACACGTGCGGGGTCCTGAATTATATATATATATATATATATATCCGGCTGTACTTTCCTTTTCTTTTCTAGCCGGCCTTTTATCCTCTCAAGAACAGCCGGCCTCCCACGTTAGGGAGCGAGCGGCCGATGGCCGGCGCGCGGGGAGAGGCAGCGGCGAGGTTGGCGAGGTGAACCGCCGCAGCAGGTAGGCGGGCGAGGTGAACCTCCGCAGCAGCGAGCCGGCTCGTTCGCGCGAGGACGGGCGTTCCCGATGTAGTGTCGGCTCCAGGCCAGGTTTGGCCGGTGCGGCGAGGCGACTCGGAGGCCGTGGCAGCTTGGTGAGCGGCCGTTGACCCGGCAGGCGGACGCTAGGGCGCGGCGGCAGACTGGCTCGGTGGTGGAGGTGAGTCACGGGGCATAGCGGCAAGGGCGAGGCGGGGTGGAGAAGCACGGCGGCACGTGCGGCGACTCGAGCTGCGACGGCAGCTCAAGGCCGGCTCGAAGGCACGGCGGTGGGAGCAGGGGGACGGTCCGGCCGACGCCGGGCTGTAGCGCGCGGAGGCTTGCTGGGCGGAGCTGCGGCGCGAGGCACGGCTGCGGCCGGCCGGTGATCGCGGAGGCAAGGCGGAGCCAGCGGCGGGGCTCAGCAGCCAGCGCGGCAAGCCGGCGTGCAGGGAGCCCGGTTGGTGCCGTGGTGAAGCGAGCTCAGCAGGGGGCGGAGTGGCGGAACTGCGTAGGTGGAGGTGAGAGCAGGAGGCCGCGGGGGCAGAGGCGAGTAGGCGCTACGGCGATGCAGAGGCGCCGGCGGCTCAGAGGAGCGGCGGCTTACGGCAGCGCAGGGCGGCTCAAAGGCAATGCCGCGATGGCGAGGCGGGGCCGCGGCGGGGCGAGCCGCAGCAGCAGAGGCAGGCGTAGCAGTACGAGTCCGGCTCGAATACGCGCTGACAGAGGAAAGCATAGCGGGGCGAGTCTGGCTCGGATGTGCGGCGAAGGCCGACACCACGGCAGCTCCGGGCGCGGCGGGACCCCAAGGCGCGACGGCCATTCAAACGAGGCGGAAGCTCGAGGTCATGCGAAGCGACGACCACAGTTCAGACGGCGATGGTCGAGGCAAGCGTTTTGGAGGCGCGGCGGGTTGAAGCAAATCGAGACGGCGGCTCGACGGAGGTGAGGCGGACGGGTCGTCCATGGCGCAGCAGGCCCGGGGCGACTCTGCGCGGCCACGGCAGGGGGGAAGCAGGCCCTGACGGCGGCTACTGCGGCCGAGGAGGTCCATGGCGAGACGACTGCTCGCAGAGGCGGAAAGGCGCAAGGCGGGTCAGCGCGGAAGGTAGGCGACTCAAAGGAGGGGTGCGGCGGCTGATTTGGAGCAGCTTCAGGAACAAATACAAGGCTGCTTGGCGACTCAGCGCAGGATAGCGCCTCGGCGGCTCGGAAGCAGGCGGTTTTAGGTCAGGCGGCGTCCGGCTCGTAGCGAGGTACGGCAGATTGAAGCCGTAACGGAGACAAAGTCCGGCGGGCGCGAGGCCAAGGCGACGGAAACCAGGGCGGTTTCGACTCGCGGCAGAGCAGCGGGTCAAGGCCGTTGGGGAGAGTCGGAGTTGAGCCATGGTTGAAACCGGTGACTTGATACGAGGCTGCGCGGGCCGCCCAGCTTGAGGTGAATGCGCGACGATGACTTGCAGCAGTGGAGCGAAGACGAAGGCGGCTCATCGACCAGGGAACCACGGCGGCTGGAGCGGCGATGCACTGACTCGAAGACGGCAGCTTGGCCGCTCGGCCGACGGAGGCGACGCGAGGTGACGAAGCGGCTCACAGCAGGCGGAGGCGGCTGGTGTCGCTGTCGGTGGAGGCACACGGCGGCGACCTCCTGGTGGGTCGTGCAGAACAGCTGTAGATGTTTTATGTTTCACCTGTTGACTGTAGCATAGAACAATTGTCTCTGGGTTGGTATGGCAAGTCACCGCGGTTGTTGATTTTTGTAGGATTTTGAGATTGATCGATGCGATGAGGTTCATCTGATGTACTCAGCCGCCGCCCAAACCACTCTTTAGCTCTGATCTGATCTATATTGTCATCGACACTTTTTTAGCCTTGACTGAGGAACTTGGAGTTGACCTAGATCTTTCCGAAATGGCTCTTCTTCATCCGGCCAGTCACCAGCCTCTCGATCCCTAGGAGAGCATCCTTCAAGAACTCAATACCACTGTGCGCGTGGCCCCACCATGGGCGCCAACTGTCGTGGTTTTGTCACGGCAAGATGTCCGGGTTAGCGGACTTAGGTGTGAGGCCATCGCAACTATGTGGCGGCTTGAGAGGGGTTGGTCGGAATCGAGAGACGCGAGTTTACCCAGGTTCGGCCCCTCCGATGGAGGTAAAAGCCCACGTCCTGCTTTGTGTCTATATTGATGATGAGGGCGATCTCGGTTATAAGGGTGCTGTCTTGCTACCTCTAATCTCGAGAGCCTCTACCTCTAATCTCGAGAGCCTCTAATCTGACTATCTCTAATGACTTGTCTAAGACCTGTATGGAGATGTCTAAAAACCCTCCCCCTCTTGGGGTGACCCGCCCCTCCTTATATAAGCTGAAGGGGCGGTTTACATGTAGAGTCTAAGTCGGATTGAGACTTAATAAGTTATGACTTCCCTTCGCGGGCTTCTCCTCATGGGATTCCGAGTCCCGGGCTTCTTATCTGAGATGGGCGGCTTAACCGGGCGGCTTACAATCAGGGCTTATCTTCAAGACTCATCTTCAGGGACTCGTCTCCGGGACTTAACTATCTACCGGGTCATAACTGTCTGACGGGTCATAACTGTCTGACGGGTCATAACTGTCTGTCGGGTTAACTGTCTGCCGGGTTAACTGTCTGCCGGGTTATAACTGTCTGCCGGGTTAGAACTGTCTGTCGGCTTAGAACTATCTGCCGGCTTAGAACTATCTCCAGGTCATACCACGGGGTATATCCCCGACAACACTCGTACTCACCGTGGTAGAGGATGCAGTCATTAGGGCATGCATGTATCTTCTGCACCTCCAATCCTAAAGGGTAAAGAACCTTCTTTGCTTCGTACGTACTGTCGGGCAATAGGTTATCCTTTGGAAGCTTGTTCTTCATTATTTTTAGTAGTGAACTAAATCCCTTCTCAGATACACCATTGTCTGCCTTCCATTGCAGCAATTCCTGTGTGGTACCGAGCTTTGTGTTGTCATCTTCGCAGTTAGGGTACAACCCTTTTTTGTGATCCTCTAATATGCGATCGAACTTCAACTTCTCCCTTTCACTTTCACATTCTCTCTGTGCATCAACAATGACCTGGCCAAGATCATCATTGGGCACATCGTCTGGTGCCTCTTGATAGTAGTGAGTGTGGGGGTAAGGGCGACAGCTAGGTATTTTACTGAGGAGGGGGCCGGTTAATTGAGGTGGGCCCGTGCTGGCTTAGGCGTAAAACGCGACGCCATTGCTAACTACAACACAAATAAAAAAGACTAAGATTAATAAAAGACTATAAGACCCCTAAAAAAACTACAAGTAATAAAAAAGCTCAAAATGATAAAAGACTAATAATAAAGATTAAATTATAATAGGAATGTTCAATATATTTTGACTAATATAATCATTAAATAATTAAAACACTTGATAAAATAAAAAAACTATTTCTGGCGTAAAAGAAGTTAACACTCCAGCAATAGATAATTAACGACGACATACATAGAAATACGACGCCACCACTATCTACCAACGGATGAGTACAGCTAGGCCAACAGATTTGTGACGTGGTAAAAAAAAGTGAACGCCATCACTAACCATATAAAGTTAACGT
Organism: Elymus sibiricus; assembly: GCA_039707655.1. Classification (NCBI taxonomy): domain Eukaryota; kingdom Viridiplantae; phylum Streptophyta; class Magnoliopsida; order Poales; family Poaceae; genus Elymus; species Elymus sibiricus. The sequence continues at coordinate 431,574,691 of CM077673.1, forward strand.
GCCAAATATGCCAACGCCATCACTATTGAAAAAAATAATGCTGACGTTGGTTGAACATGGCGCGTCATCAACAAAAGTTGTGGCTAGCCATCTTTCCACTAGTGGTTGTTGACAGAAATCGATCGAAGGGATTGCGGAGGCGCATCTGGATGCAGTAGGCGAGGAAGATGACCAGTTGTGAACCTCTCTTTTTACAACTTATTATTATACGGGATGATTCTTTCAAAAGAAAAAAACTTATACAGGATGATGGACCAGGGCCGGGAAGGATATGCTTTGTGATATTGTTGGATGTGCTAGCAGGAGATGAAATCCATGGGCATAGCCCGCTAGTTGAGCCCCTGTATAAAGAAGATAAGAAGCGAAGAGGTCATGTTTGGGTTCATGATGATGACATGGAGGAACAAGGGCTTAGAGAAACGAGGTAGTGGGGAGCTTCTATTTAGACATCGAAGATTGATCTTATTTTCTTGAGGATAGCAAAACAAATGTGTAACCAAGAGACAGTAGGAAGGATTCTCTTAGTGATAGAAAGATAAGTAGTACTATTAATTACTTAACGATACTCCATTGACATGACAGCTTTGTTGCATAACTTTTCCGAATAAAGAGCAATATATTAATATAAAATGATATCGAGTAATACTGCCTCAACAACCCAACTATGTAGTAAGAGTTGATGTTCAGGTGCCAATACATAAAAACAAAACTACTGCATCTAATACAGATCCTCACACATTATACTAGTCTCAATTGATCTAATACAGATCGTCACGCGTGTAGTATGGGGTCGAATTGCACTGGAAAGCCGCTCCGCACATCAGCCACCAATGTGTCCACTAGTAAAAAATAGGGCACTAGTCCCAGTTCCACAGGGCCTTTAGTCCCGGTTCTGGAACCGGGACAAACCAATCGGGACTAATGCCCAAAACCTTTAGTCCCGATTTGCTTACGAACCGGGACCAAAGGGGATCCACGTGGCCGCTGCGGGGCGCCCAGGCAAGAGGACCTTTAGTCCCGGTTGGTAACACCGACCGGGACTAAAAGGCAGCCACGCGTCAGCACCTGCCAAGTGCTGGGGTTTTTTTTTGAAAGGAGGGGTTTAGGGGTTTTCCTATTGTGTTTCCCCCTTTTATTTTTGTGTTTACCATTTTTATTTTACGCTTTTCATTCAAATCGACGCTAGCTACTACATATAGCAATGAAGGAACCATTACACAACATCGTCATGATCAATATATAGAGAGAAGTGACCTCTCTTTCTCCGTGCTTGGTCGAACAATATGCAACAAGTTTTCGTAAATCTATTCGACGCTATTACATATATTACACGTTCATGCATATATATATACAATATAACATCTCTTACGATCCTAACGTCTATTACCAATCCTGATGGCATTCTCCGTCTTTAGGTATGACATGCTCAACAAAGAATCCCGTCAATTCCTCTTGAATTGCTCGTACGCGATCAGTTGGTAGGAGTTCGCCCCGCTTCTGCCAAATCTAATTTAAAGAAGGGGGTCAATAAAACTCAACACAATTGATGGTAATAAAATAAAAATGTGAATATTGTTTACGTACTTCAAATTGTTCTAAAGATATGCCCCGGCACCGCTCAGTGGTCGAGTGGCGAATGAATTCGCAAACGTAGTAAGCACATAAATTAGTCCCGGGTGCCTGCCACAAGCACTTTACGAGAATAGAGTTCAATCAAAATGATAATCAAGCATGCTAATGGTATTAAAACTAGAATCAATGAGAGATGCACGGTACTAGAGTAGTACTTACTTTGGGGTGTACAAATTTCAGCTCTTTTTTCCATTTGACACCCTTAACCTGTTTGGTGAACTTTTTCCAAACCCTGTCGGGCAATGAAAATGATTACTTGATATCAGGAAATGAACGAAAGTTGCCGATATGGTGCGAAAATGATTGAACTTACTTCTGAAGCATTTCCCTGATGCTCGTCCACTCCTTAGGGTCTTTATGTCTCGAGTCCAAGACAGTTACTTTTCCCTCTTCAAGCTGAATGTCTAGCAGAATAAAGTGGAAACTGCGCATGCATAACTCGTTAATTGCATTTAACCTCGAGTAAGCGAAACAGAATGTGCACAAGGTAGTAACACTCACTTGAAGTTGTAAGGAAATAGTATTTCCTTTCTGGTTTGTTATCCAAGTAACGCATCTAGCAAGTTTTTCTCTGTATCGGCGGGATGATCTTGTAACGTACGTTCATTTATGAAATTTGGGTCAATGAACCCAATGTCATAGATTTGTAGTTGTTTGCATTCGAGGATCTTCATTCTGCATAATATAGAGTGAGGATAATTAATACATGCAATGAACGAGCTGAGCTAGAGACTTAATTACAGAAAAAAATACTTACAGACAATAGGAACTGATGATAGTTTTGTCGAGCTCCTTTTGGTTGTATAAGTGAAAATTTTCTACGAATTCAACGATCAACATCTGCTTTCCATTGAAGAAGTGCTCATTTTTTATTCCCACCAAGATTTCGTTCTTCCCTTCCTTGCAGGCTTCCAAGTACCATTCATGCAAATGTCGCATCCTCATTGGTAGACCCTTGAGCTCCTCACGTGTGACGAGAGGCTTCCCGTGCTCGTAGCTTAAGGATGGTACTACCTCAGCCGTTTTGAACTGTATCGAATCGGGTAAGTAATCATCAGCAGTGATAGCAAGACCATCGGCCGCTTTCTCTGTATCATTAGCGATATCGATAACTACCTTGAGCGGAGGGCACGATTGCAGTTCTTGTTTGCCGAGCCGGGGAATTGTTTTCCCACTTCTTGAGCCACTTCTACTTAAGCTTCCCGACCGCCTCGCTTCATCATGATTCTTTTGAATACATTGGTCATAGTTTGATGGCAGCGGAGGCGGTGGTGGTCGCCTAAGGGCATCCAGAGTTTGCTTCGCTTTCACTGGATCTATTTTCTCCTCTTCAGGTGGGCGTTTCGGTGCGAGCTGACGTTTCATATCGGCATCCACGATCTCGTTGAGTTCCTCCTCAGACCTCTCGTAGGGTAACTTGGGAAGAGGCTTCAGGCTTGGGCCGTATCTGAATCTCCTTTGTTTCGTACTGCTGCTAGCCGCCGGAGCGGCGGCGACTCTCTTCCGCTGTTGCTTACGCGGCGAAGGAGGCGGAGTCCGATGACGCGGCGGAGACAGCTGAGGCGGAGCAGGATTCTGCTGAGGGGCCTCCTCCGTCGGAGTTCGCTGAGGCGGCGGAGAAGGCTAACGCACCGAAGACGGCCGACGCACCGGAGACGGTTGACGCACCAGAGACGGCTGACGCACCGGAGACGACTCAGGCACCGGGGCCTCCTCCGCCTGAGTCTGCTGAGGCGGCGTCTAGTATGGAAGCACGACGTGTTCCTTTCTCCATAGACAGGTAGTCCTTAAGGCAGATCGAAGAAGAAGCTCCCCTTCACCTGTAGCGTACTCAAGCTGCAGCCCATCAAATCCGTCCATTATTTCATCCACCCCGACAATAGCAAAGCCAGCTGGAACAGGAGTGCAATGGAAAGTTGCATCAGGTCGAGGAGGTAAGACATGGCCGACCGCCGCCTTGAAGGTCAGGTTATGACATTTCGCCATTAGCACACAATGTTCATTTTGCGTGATACCATCCACGGGGTAGCGAGGAGCCATGCTATCAGGATGAACGAGCTCAGTGGAAGCCACGCTGCTTCTCCGCTGAGATGGTGGGGTAACATCATGGGTAGTCTCCAATGAAGGATCTTCGTGCCGCTGAGATGGTTGGCCGGTAGCTCGCTGGCTCTCAAGTGCCTCTAGTTTCGCTAATCTTTCATTCAACTTCTGCATTTCGCTTGCTTCCTCTTTCTTCTTTCTCTGTCGGCTTCTATAACCAGCGCTGTCGGGAAACCCAACCTTCCATGGAATGGAGCCTGATGTGCCTCGTGTTCATCCAGGGTGTTCAGGATTCCCGAGGGCAAATGACAGCTCGTCCTTCTCTCTGTCGGGAACGAACGTCCCTTCCAGCGATTTCTTGATTGTTTCCTCAAGCTTTTTGAATGGTATTGCAAGTTGAGATTTCGTCCAGACACACTTCCCTGTTTCTGGGTCCAATATTCCCCCAACCCCGAAGAACCAAGTCCTTGCCCGATCTGGCCAGTGCAATGTCTCTGGTTGGACATCTTTAGCAAGTAGGTCTTGCTCAACTTTGTCCCACGTAGGTCGGGCTTTTCTGTAGCTACCTAACCCCGTAACATGGTGATACTCCTTCCTTGCGGCATTTTTCTTATTTGTAAGTGACATGTTCTTAGCCTTATCCGATTTCTTGTAGGCCACAAATGTAGGCCAGTGATCTCTCATCTTCTCATATTGACCTCTGAATTCTGGAGTCTTGTCTTTCTCGACAAACTTCCTGTTCAATACTTTCTTCCAGTTCTTGAATAATTCTGCCATCTTCTTAAGAGCAAACGCCCTGACCTTTCACTGTATAACTGGGTTATTCGGATCCTCCTCTGGCGGTAGACTGAAATTTTTCATCAGATTGGTCCAAAGATCATCTTTCAGTCTATCGTTGACATAAGGAACTTGAGGGTCCTTCTTCTTATTCCACTCTTGGTAGCTGATCGGGACGATGTCCCTAACAACCACTCCGCACTGATGTATACATTTGTTCTTGGTCCGGTAGGGAGCAATCGGTTGGCCTTCTGGAGAGACTTCTTCGATCGCGAACCTTTCTTGCGCGTCCAACCTTCTCATCAGACCTCGTCTCCTTACTGAAGTCGAGCTCGATCCGGATGGCTAATTAAAAGAAGAAAGAAGCGTTAATATATGTACATACAAAAAAATTAATGCAGCTAGTCAGCAGAGGATTAATTAATATATACCTCGCCAGACTTTGAAGCAGTTATGTCTCCCTTCTCCATTCGATCACCGGAGCCGTCATGATCTCCTTCGTCCCCAGTTCGATCACTGGAGCAGTCATGATCTCCTTCCTCCTCACCGGAGCCGCCATCCTCTCTTTCCTCACCATCGGTCTCGTTGAGAAATGACAAGGCGGTGAGATCGATATCACCTCCCTCTTGTATTATATCCCCCAACAACTTTTCATTTTCTAAGTCTCTGTCCACCATAGTTTCTGCAAATATTACAACGTGGCAATATACAACCATGAGAGATGGATTAGTGGGAAACATCATGCAAAGTTCACAAGTTTTATAACAGTCAGTTTCAGACGATCGTCGAGGACTCCTCCCCCCTTTTGTCCTTAATCTTGTTTTGACCACACAAATTGCATATGACCAGGACGACACACGCGAAGGGTGACAACACGGTGCATGCAAGTGCCACAACGGAGCACGACCAGGACCGCCTCTCTCATGGTCGTTTGTAGTGAAGGCTGAATGATTCAATATGCTTAGCGTAGTATTTTGACGAGGATGGTGGGTTTCGGGTTCGGGTATTACTGAAACGGGTTTGAACCCGAGACCGCCTCTCTCATGGTCCTCGAGGATACTTGCGGACCCCCACCCCCCTCATGTCGAAGTTATCATTCTACGAACATATGAAAATTCTCAAGTGCGATAAGGCGATACGGCGATACATATATAAGCAATAAGGCGATACGGGATATGGCAATTAATAAACAAGAACTCTCAAAAAGTAACAAGCCATCAGCATCAACATGCAAGCCATGTTCAATGGGCTCACTGTGGGGGCAGGGGCCGGCGCGGCGACGTCGAGGCCGGCAGGGGCGCGGCGACGGTGATGGAGCAGGGGGAGGCGACGGCGGGGAAGGGCGAGGCGACGACAACGGCGACGGCGGGGCAGGGCGAGGCGACGACGACGTAGGGGGAGGGCGCGGTGATGGCGACGATGACATAGGGGGCAGGGGCGCGATGACGGCGGGGCAGGGCGAGGCGACGGTGACGGCGGGCTAGGCGACGGTGATAGCAGGGCAGGGCGAGGCGACGGCGACGGCGACGTAGGGGCAGGGCACGGCGACGGCGACGATGACGGCGGGGCAGGGCGCGGCGACGGCGATGGGGGGGAGGGAGCGCGAGGAGGTCCGGCGCCGGCGACGGTCAGCGGGCTCGGGGACGGCAGGGCGACGGCAAAATCCGGCAGCCTGGCGGCGTCGATGTCGTCGTCGGCGCCGAGGAGAGAAGAAACTGCAATGGATTGGAAAAACTGCTAAGTCCGGCTTATATAGCCCCCCCTTAGTCCCGGTTGGTGGCTCCAACCGGGACCAATGCCACCCTTTAGTCCCGGTTGGTGGCACCAACCGGGACTAAAGGTCAATTTTCAGCAGCCCAAAGGGCGGGAAGCAGGGACCTTTAGTCCCGGTTGGTGGCTCCAACCGGGACTAAAGGGGGGCATTAGTCCCGGTTGGAGCCACCAACCGGGACTAAAGGGTTGTGCTTCCCGTACCAAAAGTTTAGTCCCACCTCGCTAGTCAAGAGGGTCTCGGAGTGGTTTATAAGTCCTGCTGCCGGAGCCCTCTCGAGCTCCTCTCTAATGCAGGCAGTACATGCCTATTTGACGCCCTGTTGGGCCTACTAGCACTGCGGGCCTGCATGCTGGCCCATTTGTAGGTATTCTAGTCGTATGCAGGCCGTTGTGCCTAGTAGGCGGGCCTTTTTTTCCATATATTATGATTTTTAATGTTATTTTTTGCATATGTTATTTTTAGTTATATAATTTTAGTTGCATAAATTTAATATAATTTTAGTTGCATAAGTTTTATTTTTTATTGGTTCTTTTTAGTTGATTCCTTTTGCTATTAGAGTTTTATAAAAGCTTTTTAGTTTCTATTAAAGCTTGTAACAAAATATACTTTATGAAAATTCATTTTACTATTAAAGTTTTGAACTCAAGATTTTTTCTACATTCAATATGCACCATTCAAAGCCACATCGTCACTTTTCAACCCTTTTCTGACTTCATTTGCTATTTTTCATGCATTTCATGATTTATTTTGAGCTAAGATGACCCTGAGATTGAAAAGCACTGCAAATGAACTCTGAAATGGTTGAAAATTGGCGTGGTATCATAATTTCACCCACGTAGCATGTGCTAAAAAGTTGAGAGGGTTACGGCAAAAATTGGATGCACTTCGTGTACGAACTGGACAATCTCTTTCGAAGTGTTAGTGTTTTGGACGAAAACTCTTCTGTTACAAAAGAATTTCAATTTTTTAAACATATTTGAACTCAAGATTTTTTTTCTGCATTCAATATGCACCATTCAAAGCCACATCATCACTTTTCAATCCTTTTCTGACTTCATTTGCTATTTTTCATGCATTTCATGATTTATTTTGAGCTAAGATGACCCTGAGATTGAAAAGCACTGCAAATGAACTCTGAAATGGTTGAAAATTGGCGTGGTATCGTAATTTCACCCACGTAGCATGTGCTAAAAAGTTGAGAGGGTTACGGTAAAAATTGGATGCACTTCGTGTACGAACTGGACAATCTCTTTCGAAGTGTTAGTGTTTTGGACGAAAACTCTTCTGTTACAAAAGGATTTCAATTTTTTAAACATATTTGAACTCAAGATTTTTTTTCTGCATTCAATATGCACCATTCAAAGCCACATCATCACTTTTCAATCCTTTTCTGACTTCATTTGCTATTTTTCATGCATTTCATGATTTATTTTGAGCTAAGATGACCTTGAGATTGAAAAACACTGCAAATGAACTCTGAAATGGTTGAAAATTGGCATGGTATCATAATTTCACCGACGTAGCATGTGCTAAAAAGTTGAGAGGGTTACGGCAAAAATTGGATGCACTTCATGTACGAACTGGACAATCTCTTTCGAAGTGTAAGGGTTTTGGATGAAAACTCTTCTGTTACAAAATGATTTCAATTTTTTAAACATATTTGAACTCAAGACTTTTTCTGCATTCAATATGCACGATTCAAAGCCACATCATCACTTTTCAAACCTTTTCTGACTTCATTTGCTATTTTTCATGCATTTGATAATTTTAGTTAATATTATTTTGATTATTTTTAGTTCATTCTTTTTAGTTAATATTTTAGTTAATTCTTTTTAGTTTATTATTTTTAACAAATAAATACTTTGATAATTTTAGTTAATATTATATTTAACTGCAGTGATATTGTAGATCAAAGCCATCATCAGAATAGTTCTGGAGAGAAAGTCTTCACTTTTTCTTCGCGTGTGTCCCTTGCTTATTGCTATGTAACCATGGACAATCTTCATCACATACATCACAATGCTTCAGAAAGCTTGCTCACATCATACTAAATATTCTTACACACAAACCGTACTTAAACAGGGACATAATAGAAATAATAGTTCAGATATCCATTACAGAAAGTACTGCATAATTAAAGATACCAATCCTACTCTTCCGGATTGCAAACCTACTCGTCCGAATCAGGAGACCCCCAAGCACTACATAATAGAGATAAAAGTGTTTGCCATTTCAAACACTACTCGTCGTCCGGATCAGAATACCCCCAAGCAGGAGATACTAGCGGTACGAGGTGACGCTGCCCATAATTGCAGATTCCAATCCTGCGGTACAACTCGTATGCAACGTACCCATATATTGCTGCATACTCAATGTTGATAGGGTCAAGTGGGGTCTTCTCCCAATGTTGGTGCCCTGACTTGGGGATTTTTGTTTTCATATCAGCGTAGTCCTCGTCGATCAGGGCGGCTGCCATATCAGCCATTGAAGTCTTGTCATGCTCAAGCCTGAACCTGCCCTGAAGATCAATGTGGCATTCAGCTGGTATCTCAATACCCCAAGTGCACCTCATCTTGATCTTGTCATTCGTTATATCAACGCTAGCAAAATATATGCCGCTGCGAAGGAACTCCATGAGTTTTGGACAGTGCTTGTCACTACTGCAACAACAAAATGGAACAAATGTGTTAAATACTGCTGCAACAAGTATATTTTAGAACAAGTATAATAGAATCATAACAAGTATAATTCGGCACAAGTATAATAAGAATCATAACAAGTATAATAAGAATCATAGCAAGTTTCCTATTTCCTATGCATTTCCTATCCTATGAATCAAAAGAAGCCCCTAAACTATGACATGTTCTCCCACGATGGCCAATATGCAACTACAAGGAAAATTCTTATGCAATTTTCCTATCCTATTCCTATCCTCCTATTCCTATCCCTATGCAATTTTCCTAATCCTCCTATTCCTATGCAATTTTCTATTCCTATGCAATTTTCCTATGAATCAAAGAAAAGCCCCAATTTTCCTATGGATCAAAGAAAAAGCCCCAATTTTCCTATGCATTTTTCCTATGAATCAAGGAAACTATGACATGTTCTCGACATTCCCAATCCTCCTATTCCTATGCAATTTTCCTATCCTATGAATCAAAGAAAAGCCCCAATTAAAACTATGACAAGTTTCGTATTACCTTGCCCACTGAAAGACCATGACACGTTGCTTGAAACAAAGTTGCACGACGACAACATCGCGACCATCGGCCGTGTACTCGAGATCGAGGCCCACGAACTTGTGTTTCTCCTATTGAAGCCATTCTTCGAACATGGAAAGAAAAACCTTCACTTTGGCGCTGTCGTTTGTGTAGACGACATGGAGATTGGTCGTGCCATGTGCGAGCACCTTCCCGTAGCGAGTTTGTGGATTCATGGTGGAGGATGGGGAAGAAGACAGGAGAGGGAGATGAACAGAAATGGAGGCACTGGCCGCGTTTACTGTAGCGTCGCGGTTACTGTAGCGTTTGATCTCGCGCGGAACAACTTCCAAGGCATGGGAATCGAACGGTTTGGACCTTTAGTCCCGGTTCGAGCCACCAGTCGGGACTAAAAGGGCATGCGCGAGGCGAACGGTTGCCACCACCCCTTTAGTCCCGGTTCGTGGCTCAAACCGGGACTAAAGGTCCCACCTGAACCGGGACTGATGGCCCCCGAGGCCCGGCCGGCGCCCCGGCCTCACGAACCAGGACTGATGCTCAGATTAGTCCCAGTTCATAAGTGAACCGGGATTAATGCCCTTATCTTGGCCTCAACCAAAGCCATGTTTTCTACTAGTGGTCCAATACGGCACCAGGCACGGCCACGCCCTTCGCCACAACCTGGTACTCCCTCACCTTGAGCGGTGGGGTGCAGAGCCGCCGTGTCATTGGCGCGCTGGCGGCCAGTGTGACACCGCGGTACGACACCTCCACGTAGGCGCTGGGCTTGAGGCACGCGTTGTGCATGGCGTTGAAGGAGGCGTCGACATGAATTGTCACATTGAACTCTACATGTAAACCGGCCCTCGTCTTTGCGTCCAGGCCAGACACGGAGTTGATCTCCACACAGTAGAATGACAAGTCCATGACAACGAATAACACAAAAAACACACATGCTGCAGTTAACATTAAGCAAATGACCGCGATGCGGCCTTGGGACAGAATGTTTCCTCTTCTCGCCCTTGTGCTGCCAGGCTCATGTTTCTCCATTGCTGTGCCGGCGGGACCCCCGGATCGGTGGTCGGCCGCCCTGCCGGCATGGTGTCCAGCAAGCCGATCATCGGTCAGTTCTTCCCCTCGCAGCTGCCGCTTTGCGGGTGCTTTTTTGCTTTAGTTAACCTTTAATTTCCTTTTGTACAATTCGACTAGTGCGTTCCCTGCCATGCAAGATTCGCTGTCTTGGACATGTTCCATTTCAAAAAGAAGGATAGTACAGAGCCTAAGATAGCTCACCTAAGAACGGAGCATTACACTTTTGTTGTTAAGGTGAAAAATAACGAAGATCACACATATTTCGGTTGTTCTAATTGGAGAGCATTTTGCAAGGCGTATGGGTTGGATGAGGACATGAACATTACCTTCGATCTTGGTAATGACGATGTTCGTGATAATAATATAGAAATTTGGGTGCATGCGGAGGATGACTTGATTCCAGTTCTACCTCCAGATGCGTTTGTCAACAGATTTGTTAGGTAACTTATATTGATTATTGAAAAGTATTTGGTACTCATCCTGATTAAATTTCCTTATTTTTAATTATCAGCTTATTTCCGTGCTAAAAAGAACTACCCGACAGATAATTGATCGGACGTACTAAGTTATGATTCCAAGCTTACTTGTTTGGAGAAAGATCATCTCATCTCATTTATTCATGATGTTCAACATCATAATGAAAATTACATGACTGGTAGAATTTATCATGGATATGTGCCACTAGTGCACAAGTTAAACCCTTATAACATCACTAGAGACAACTTTGTAAGAATTTTTTTACTCTTGTGTTATTAGTCCATCCTTTTCATACATTGTTCTTAAGCAAAACTAGTTTGCTAACTATGTTATTATAACTTATGTTCGTCAATAGGTACTCCCGCCAGAGACCGTGCCTAAATGGATGTTTACCAAAGGTGATTTGCATATGGTTAGTTTACGGCCAATGCCGATGAGTTACCTTGGTAAATACACGAAATCTCGAAGTGAGAAAACCATGAAAATCAAAGGATGGAGCAAGGCAATAAAAGCATCCAGGAAACCACTTGGAGCATATAACTTGCACAAGCCACAAGTTGGAGATAGGTTGATCTGTATTCTTCCATGGGGGATGCAGGAGTTTACCTTTTTTTATGCTATTTTACCTAGTAGTTAGTGTTGGTAACTTGTGATAACTTCGTGTATAGCTGTTTAACTAGCTAGTATGATACAACTAGAATGATGAGAAGTTGATTAAGATGATGATGAGTTGTTGGATGTTGAATGATGATGAGTTGATTAAGATCATGATGATGACTTGTTATGTGACATATACCAGTACAAATTAGATGGCGTATTTTTCTCTCTAGTTCTACCTTGGTCTATTATATTGCATCCATCTAATTTGTACCGATGTTTGATGTTGTTCTTCCGTAATTTGTACTGATGTTGTATATTAATATGTGTAACCGCGTGAAAATACAATATAAATAAAAAAGAAAAGGAAGACACAAAATGAAACACCGCCTTTTAGTCCCGGTTGGTGTTACCAACCGGGACTAAAGGTCCTCCAGCCCAGGCGCGCGCAGGCAGCCACGTGGCCGGGGTTTAGTCCCGGTTCGTGGCTAACCGGGACTAAAGGCTTGGACCCTTTAGTCTCTATACTTTAGTCCCGGTTGGTGAACCGGGACTAAAGGCCCTTCCCAACCAGGACTAATGGCATGTTTTCTACTAGTGGTCTAGGGCAGACGCGGAGTTGATCTCCACACAGTAGAACGACAAGTCCATGACGACGAATAACACAAACAAGAGGGATGCTGCAGTCAACATTAAGCAAATGATCGGCGATGCGGCCTTGCGACAGCATGTTTCCTCTTCTTGCCGTTGTGCTGCCAGGCTCATGTTTCTCCATTGCTGCGCCGGCGGGACCTCCGGATCGGTGGTCGGCTGCCCTGCCGCTGCCGGCATGGTGTCCAGCAAGCCGATCATCGTCAGTTCTTCCCCTCACAGCTGGCGCTTTGCGGGTGCCAACGTATGGATTGATTGGCTGCAAGCAGAAGGCTAGTTTAATAGGTGGATCGATCCCTGCAACTTCCATTTTAATACGTGCTTCACTTTCCTAAAGAAAATGTCAGTTTCCATATTCCGTGGCAAAAATCTATTTAGAATATATGGATTCCTTGCGCGTTTGAGGAATGAAATCAGATAATAAAATATTTGGAATAATTCCATTCCTTTTGCTTTGATTTCATTCCGGTTACATAGTTTAGATCAATCTACCATGCAGCTAATTAAGTACGTACCTGCAGTCATGCACCCTGAACATGCAGGTTTGGGCACCGCTGAGTTTTCTGCATTTCGGTTTGTTCGACGGAAAGGATTGAAAACTCCACACCTGAAATTGAATAACGTCCGACCAAAGTTTGTGAGACTTTCAAACCATTTAAATTCTTGTTTGAATTCATGTGTTGATACTAGATGTATAAAATAATTTTATAAATATGTATGTGAATATTTTGCCTACAAAAATTTCCAGGTTTTAATGAATTTATTTAGACGAGTTTATGAACATTTTCAGTCAGCAAAAAATGTGGTCATGGCATCATTTATGAATATAACGGCCATGACAGCATAAATAAGCCATTTCGATCATAAACCATGCAATGGTGGCATAAATGCTTGTTTCTTGCTTTAAAACTTGTTATCAAACCTGAGTCAATGAACGGCGGGGGTACCAGCAACAGCGTCAGAACGGCTAGCACATCGTGAACCATGTGAATATCCAGCTGCAGGGTTATTCTAACCATCTGCAATGGCATGTCGTGGGAGGTTAAGACAAGTTCATTTGATACACAATGACTACGAAAGACAATAATGTTTTCACGAAAAGGTTTTAAAGAGAATTCACTTGACCGAATGTTGGCGGGAGAGTGAGATGGGATTGATGGCGGCGTTTGGTTCTGTGCAACACAGAGACAATGCATTTTTTGCCCATGAGGAAAGGTTATATATGTAATGAAACTATGACTACCATGAATACATTATGGGCAGGTAGAATTTAAAATTATTCATAATGTTACCGAAGCATGTGAATGATGATGTCGATGATCTTGGATTGAATGAGAATATTGTTGAACATGATATTCTTATGTTGTATATCACTCTCTCATTACGGACGACATTTCCATTTGATGAACAACTAACCAAATCAATTCTTTGGCATTTTCCTATTTTTATGACTGGTATCCCCAATGTCTACTCGAAACTGGACATATGGAAAATCATATAGCTATGTCAGTGCTCAAGAAAATAAAGAGAAATGTCTTCGATCATCATTTCCCCTTCTATCTCTAGGCCAACTCTTTATCATTAAATCATCTTCCTAGGCCCATACACATAGTCAAATATCCATAAACAATTATCTTGACTGGTGAGAAGGTGGCTTATATTTTAAGACGCCAAAAGAACTGACCCTTACAGGTCGTTGACACCACCTACGCACACCTTGAAAAAACACCATCTCTTGATTTGCTTAGCACATACTCCCCTGCCCCCCAACATCACCCTCACATCCTCGTAGTCATTGCCACGGTGGCTTCATAGTTAATAGTCCATCTCGACCATCTCGCCCAGTTAGAGGTGGAGCTTCACGCAAATTCCTGGGCGGGCTGGCCATGCCTGGCTGAAGGAAATTACTACTAGGATGTTACTCCATGGCCAAATATTAGGTGTACATCTCACAAATTTACATTGGCTGGGCGGGCCAGGGCACGGGTTTGCCCTGCCGTAGGTCTGCCATTGCGCCCAGTCCCGCACAACTCCAACCTCATGTCCTTGGAGTGGCTATCACCCTCTTTGCACTAGTACAAAACAGGGCATTCGTCACAGGTCACCCAACACATTAGTCCCGGTTGCATTACGAACCGGGACTAATGTGAGCATTAGTCCCGGTTCGAGCGGCTAGGGCGCCGGTCGGGCATTAGTCCCGGTTCAAATGGGACCTTTAGTCCCGGTTGGAGACACCAACCGGGACTAAAGGGTCCGATACCCTTTAGTCCCGGTTGGTGTCTCCAACCGGGACTAAAGGTTAAGCCTTTAGTCCCGGTTGGAGACACCAACCGGGACTAAAGGGGTTGTGGCTTTAGTCCCGGTTGGTGTCTCCAACCGGGACTAAAGGCTTAACCTTTAGTCCTGGTTGGAGACACCAACCGGGACTAAAAGGGTTCTGAAAGTTTTTTTTTATGTTTTTACAAGTGGGATCTGTTTTTAGTTTCTGTTTCAAATTGCTTATATCTTTTAGGAAATTTGATGTTTTTGAGTGATTCTTTTTGCATTAGATTCAAAATTTTGTCTAGTTTCTGTTTGTGCCATTATTTTGCAAATTTGAATGTTTAAATTTGAATTTGTTCAAATTTGCTTCAAACCCTAGATTGTGAATAACTTGAGTTTACAAATAGTTTTTAATTTAATTCTTTTTGCTCCTAGTCACCTGTTAGATTGTTGTCACAGTAAGATTTATTTGGTTATTTTTAGAATAATTTAAAAATGAAATGCCTTTGTAACAGACGAGTTTTCGTCCGAAACCTTGATACTTCGAAGGAGATGGTCCAGTTTGTACACGAAGTGCATCTAGTTTTTGCCGTAACCCTCTCAACTTTGTAGCACATGCTATGTGGGTGAAATGATGATAGCATGCCAAGTTTCAACCTTTTCAGAGTTCATTTGTAGGGCTTTTCAATTTCAGGGTCATTTAGCTCAAAAAAATCATTAAATGCATGAAAAATAGCAAATGAAGTTAGAAAAGGTTGAAATTTGATGATGTAGCTTTGAATGATGCATATTGAATGCACAAAAAGTCTGGAGTTGAAATAAGTTAAAAAAAATGAAATGCCTTTGTAACAGATGGGTTTTTCGTCCGAAACTTTGATATATACTTCGAAGGAGATGGTCCAGTTTGTACACGAAGTGCATCCAGTTTTTACCGTAACCCTCTCAACTTTTTAGCACAAGCTATGTGGGTGAAATTATGATACCATGCCGTGTTTCAACCTTTTCAGAGTTCATTTGTAGTGCTTTTCAAATTAAGGGCCATTTAGCTCAAAAAAATTATTAAATGCATGAAAAATAGCAAATGAAGTTAGAAAGGGTGACTCTGGCTTGGTTAACCTTAGTTGTGACTCTGGCTGGGACGGTGCTAGCAGATGTAGTCGACGTTATGATTGGATGGACACCAACCCGGACTAAAGGGGTTCTGAAATTTTCACACACCCCCACCTGGACAGCCTTTTTTAGTTTTGTAGAAAATAAACAAAAATGATATAATCTTCAAAAAATAAAATCCTTTGAGATGTAGTTAGGTTTTAGTGTCTAGTTGGTATAGAAATTTTGAAATATGAATTTTGACCGTTTCTGCAATAAAACGAAAAAAAATATAAAACGGCCATAACTTTTGCATACGACGTCGAAAAAAAAGTTTAATATATCAAAAAAAACTAGAGAAAAATTGGGACTCGATTTCACCCGGGTATACCCGGTGAAGTTTTCTCAGATTCTCGAAATTCCAAAAGTAAAAAATGTTATTCCAAATCAAAAAAAATTATTTTAATAATTTTAAAAAATAATTTTATTTAAAAATAATTAAATGATGTCATATTTGGATTCCTCACATTTTTCTGATAATAATGGATATATTATTTGTCGAATTTTGATTTACAGATTTAAAAATATTAATTATGCCATATTAAATGAATAAATGGCAAAAAAAATGAATAAAGTAATATTATTACTTATTTTATTTTCATTGAAATTCAATATTATTAGTACTTATTTTGTTTATTTTAATAATTGTTTATAATTCAAAAAATTAAATCATGTGACATCAAGACCTAAGGGTTAATAGGATTGATAGCTTACTATTGTCAGGAAAACAACAAGTGCAGACTTGGAAACTAGGTTCGATAGAACCAGAAAGTTAAGCGTGCTGGAGCTAGAGGAGTGAGAGGATAGGTGACCTGCCGGGAATTTAGACGATTTGGAATTAGTGCTCCACGCTGGAGTAGTGAGGACGGGTGATTAGAGATTAAATTGTCAAATGAAGGATGATTAGAGATTAAATTGTTAAATAATCCAAAGATTTGAAAATCGGAATAAAACTTAAAAACAAATTAAAAAAATTTAAAAAAAATTTAAAAAAAAAAATCAAAAAAAAATTCATTTAGTCCCGGTTGGTGTCTCCAACCGGGACTAAAGGTGCCTTTAGTCCCGGTTGGTAACACCAACCGGGACTAAAGGTCCTCCCTCCCCCGCCCCAGACAGCGCCACGTGGAGGGCCTTTGGTCCCGGTTCGTAAGCAAACCGGGACTAAAGGTTTTGGGCTTTAGTCCCGACCCTTTAGTCCCGGTTCCAGAACCGGGACTAAAGGCCCTTACGAACCGGGACAAATGGGCCCTTTCCTACTAGTGTTGGACCGCCTACGCGCGAGGTCGAATAGCTGGATGCCCTCCGCATGTCACTCATGAAAGGCATCACGTGCTCCAGGCGCACCTTGACCCCTCAGAGTCGGTCGGCTATATGTTAGACCATCTCCAACAGCAGCCCTATAATAGGGCACGAGTCATTTTTAGGGCATGAAGGGCCCAAAAAGGGCCTCCAACAGCTGCCCAATCCTAAAAATTTTGAAGAAAAAAAATTAGCCACCCCTAGAAAGAGGCTTCTCGTGGGCGACATATTTTGGGCAATTCGGCGTCTGCCCAAAAGCGCGAGGAAACTTTCGGACGCCTGCATGTCACCGGAAACCCTCGGATCCACCCGCCGGCTGGCAACCACGCGCCATGGCTGGCTCCTTCGACCTCACCGCCGACCCCGATACGCTCACTTCCATCGCCGCCCTATTCTAGAGCAGCTGTTGGAGCAGTTGTGCCCTATTTTGTTCCCAAAAAAGGCACACAAATGCCTTTTTGAGTCACGAAATAGGGCTGTTGTTGGAGAGAACGCTTTCTCGTGCCCAAAAACAACCAGTTTTTGTGCCCAATATTTTTCATTCCACCCACTTTTCGTGCCCTATTATAGGCATATAGTTTTAAAAACCGAACCGGCAATCGAACCGACAAGGCTGCTGGTTCAGATTTTATCGGTTAGACCGCCGGTTCGATTATCGTCTTTTAGGTAATAAATTAATACATATTTTTACCAATAAATGCACCGATCAATAGATAAGAAAAATGTGTAATCGGAGGTGACCTTCGGGCATCTTGGTCCTCCTGTTCGGCTGCTCCTAATCTGGACTCGGGAATGGTTGAAGACAACCGGAGGGAAGCATGGTCGATTCGAATGCAGCGGAGGGAGATCGAAGTTGTACGTACTAGTCTATCTAGGCGGCGGTGGTCCCTCTCCCCAGCCATCAACAGAGGTGTTGTAGATGGTGGGACACGGGAGTGGCGGCACGGGTCGTGCAGAGTGGCGAGGAAGAAGCGGCATCGCCACGCCTCGACACCAAGCAAGGGTTGCGCCAGAGGGGGCGGCGACGCCCGATAGGGTTTGTGCATGTACAAAATCGAGAGAAATATTCCCAAAATGAGTGAAACCCTACTAATAGAGGGGTTTTCTTTCTTTTCTGATTCTACCCCTAGCTCGTTCGCATGAAAATGAGTTGATTGAGGGGCTTTTCTAAAAACAACATCGAACCACCCAGATTTCTGTGAACCGCCCGGTTTATTGGTTTTAGAAAAATCGGCCGGTTCGACCTATTTTTTCTGGTTCGATTGCTCGAAGGTCCGCTGCACTTAAATGAGCTGTTGGGATCGCCGGTTCCGCGTTTTTCTAGTCCGATCGCTGGTCTGGTCTGGTTTTTGAAACTATGTTATAGGGATGCTGTCAGAGGCGCTTTAGGGAGGAGAAACATACGCTGTCGTATGGAATGTAAATTTACTTGCACAATCCGTGGGATTCTTATGTTGTTTTGGTCCAAGGTTCAACTTGACTTGGTGGTTTGTACAATATAGTTGTAATTTTTGATCTAATTATTGTGGATCTTTGTTGCTAGTATTTGTTTCAGTATTTGCATTTTTGATATATTTTATTTAGTTAACCAATGAAAATATCACTTGCAAAAGAATAAAATTGTGATAATTGTTTTGATTAGTCGAGTAGCTTAGTTTTCATTTATAGGTGACACATAAGAGTTAAGATACGTCTGGATGGTAGACACGTTAATAACCCTTGATTAACAAATATGAACAAATAAAAAAAATGCGAAGAGCAATACCCCTCCGTTCTAGAATATAAGGTGTATTGATTTTGATGCAAGTCCACATTTTGAATGCTTGATCAGGATTGTAGAATAAAATAACAACATGTATAACATCTAATAGATAAAATATGAAACTACTTTTATGATGGATCAAATGATATAAATTTCATATTGTTGATCTTGATATTTTTTTTAACTCGGTAAAACTTGCATTCGTTTAACTTAAAAAAACAAATACACTTTATATAAAGGAACGCATGGAGTATAAAATTAACTAAATAATCATTAAACCAAATCTAGTAATAATTTCATAACGTATCTTGTCATTGATCTTCAACCGAAGGATCTTGAGCGTTCTTCCTAAGGTCGAGAAGCATCAGAGTCCGGAGTACTCCTTGGGGAAGCAGCAGTATCTGGAGCAGCACTCCTTGACGGGTCCCCGTCGGGGCACGTGTACGACGAATCGCACCTGGCGGCGACGTCCCCGACACGTCTAGCCCCGCACTCTGCCACTAGCTCGCCCTCGCCGACTCGATCACCACAGGACTGTCTGAGCGTGACGCCGAACGCCTCCACCCCGCTCCGTATGTCGGCGGCGAGGCTGTCCATCATGTACCCCGGCAGGCGGACGCGGGTTCCCCTCACGAACATGGGCTCGTCCCTCCTCTCCCCAGGCGCGACGCGGATCCGCTGCGGCGTGGCGGGGCTGGCGGCGAGCGGGACGCAGCGGTAGGAAACCTCCACGTAAATGCGGCGTCCACGCACACACTGCGCCTGAGGCCGTCGGTGGTGAGGCGGAAGGTGAGGTTGAACTCTGGGCGGGCCAGCGAGAAGTCGGTGGGCGACGGCGGGTCGAGGCCGGTGGCGGAGTCGATGGCAATGGAGTAGAAGGTGTCGCCCGGTATTACGAAGACAAAGATTAGGACGAAGGCGACAGTGAAGATCAGCCCTGCGACGATGAGCAGTACCCAGCAAGGACATGGGCGGGTGGCTTCCATGGTTGTGGTTGTTTTTTTTTGTTTTTTTTCTTGACAAGGAGGATATACCCCCGGCCTCTACATTTGGGCGATGCATTCAACCATTTTATTAATTATTCACAAAGACCTAACAAAGTAATACATCAGTATGCCTGAAGCCACCATCTTGGCAACACAACTGTCGCTACTCCTATCCCCTTGATGAAGGGGTGCCAAATGTCCGAGCCTAATACCAAACAGACATCGCACCAAAGCCTAACATCTAAAGCCGGATGCCCCAACCAAGCCACTGCCGGGACTGGGTCACACACCGGTCAGGCACACTCTCAGTGGCCGTTGACGAGGACATATACTAGGGATAGGGTAACAGGCCTGACCTACAGACCCTACCCTAGAATGCCACACGCCTTATACTGGGCCCCAGGGCCAGATCAACAGTCAGGAGTTCTGCAATCTGACATTCACTCGGAGTTCAATGAACCACTCGGCGGCAGGAGTTCACTCGACCGTCTTGTTTCACTCGGAGTACCTGGCAGTCACTCGGATAGAGAAGACGAGGAGGCTCTCCAGAACAGCCACGGTCAGGACGTGCGTCCACCCTCATCAATTGTAATCAATGCGCCCGTTACCAGTAATTGGCACCCTTAAACCCCCTCTTTAACCCCTGGTAATGGTGGCATTCATGGGGGCTTGGCAGACTCTATATAAGCCACCCCCGGCTCCATTCCAAGGGTTCGCGCTCCAAAGCACCGAGACGTAGGGCTATTACCTCCTCCGAGAGGGGCCTGAACTCGTAAATCCGAGTGTAACAACTGCGCCGTAGTTAGGCTCTGCCCTCTAATCCGTACCCCCTTACACTACTGTCAGGCTTGCACCGACGACAGTTGGCGCCCACCGTAGGGCAGACGTCTAGCGACTTCCGGCGTAGTTGCGATTTTCTCACCATCATCATGGTTTCCGGCGGCGGACTGACTCTGGGCGGCGAGATCCGTTTCGGCTTCCTCAGTTTCAACGCCGATGATTCGGTGTGGATTCAGGAAGCCCCGCTGGATGTCGAGGCGTTGCCCATCCGCGGAGCAGCGCACTTCCGCGCAAGCTCCTTCGGAGTTCTTCTTCGTCAACCTTCGTCACCGTGCCAGTTGGCGCCTCCTCGCTTCACCAACCATCGTCGCAGGCGTTCCGGACGCTCGCGGCTTCAGCGGTGGATCAAGCACGCGGTGGCCATCCCGGCTACGGCCCCGCAAGTCGCTGCAATCGAGCCCGACGAGCCCGTCTTCGATTTGTTCGCCTCCTTGCATGAGCACACGAAAAGCTTATCCGAGTACGAGAGCAGCGATCCCGCTGCGGAGGTGCTGATGGCCGATTCCCCGCCCAGTCCGCCTGGGTACGGCCGCGGCCGTGCGGAGACCGATGACCCATCGCACGCTGATCTCGGCGGCGGTGGAGACCGTCACAACGACGAGTACTACCCCCAACCTCTCACTCGGCAGCAGAGGGAGGAACAGCAGCGCAGAAACGAGCAGACTCTCCAGACGCCCATCGTTGGGATGACTCCCGAGGCTCAGGCTTTGGAAGTCGTGCGCCAGGCCAATTTGGCTGAGCGCAGTCGTCTGGAGGCAATCCAGAAATCACTCGACGATCGCGCCCGCAGACAACATCAGCCCAGTTCCAGTGGACGACGGTGGCAGTTGTTCCCGAGTGATCAGCAATAGAACTTCCAGGTATTTCGCACGCCCGTTCAGAATTTGACGGCAGCCACTCTTATAGCCGATTCCATTGAGCCGTCCAGATCTGAGGTGGGTGAGGGCCTACGGCAGATCCGGGCCTTACTCAAGGCGGCTGAAGAGCAGAATTCAGCGGTGTCCCAGTCGCGCAACAGGATTCATAGCAGATCCATCAGAGCTGACACCGTCCAGTCGGCCCACAGCTCGGTGTCCCCGAGGAGAAACAGACACTCGCCTCCGTGGCGAAACGACTGATACCACCACCAAGACCAGCACTCGGAGCAAGGTCGCGGTCGAAATACGCCTCCGCGGTGTCCAGATGATCGTCGTCGTATGCAATCACCCCTCCGCGGGATGGCTCGTACGCGCCCCGGCCGTTCGATGCCAGGCGTCCTTACGGCGATGATCGGAGGGCCAGCCCTCCCCGTCATCGTGACGGTCATCGCCAGAGAGAACCAGTCGACCTCCGTGATCCACATTACACGAGATCCGTACTCGCTCAGAGCCTGGTCGACAGAGGCAGGGCTCGTAGAGGAAGCTTGGACAGAGATCATCCGAGTGGAAGCGGAACTTTCATCTCCGGGCCCGAGTGTTTCAGTAGAGCAATTAGGGCTGCGGAGATCCCGCCCAACTTCAGATTGGCGGCTGGAGTAAGTAAGTTCACCGGTGAATCCAAGCCAGAAACTTGGTTAGAGGATTACCGAGTGGCTGTGCAGATTGGAGGAGGTAATGATTATGTGGCTATGAAGCATTTTCCCTTGATGCTGGAAGGATCAGCCCTGGCCTGGCTCAACCAGCTCACTCCAGCTAGCATTTACTGCTAGGATGATCTGGCTCGAGTGTTCATCAGAACATTCGAAGGCACGTGCAAACGCCCTGCCGGATTGACTGAGTTACAGCACTGTGTGCAGAAGCCGAATGAAACCATGAGGGAGTACATTCAGCGTTGGACGACCTTGCATCATGCAGTCGAGAATGTCACTAAGCAGCAAGCAGTTTGTGCCTTCAAGGCAGGTGTCAGATATCGAGAGCTCATCCTGAAATTCGGTCGGTCAGGATCTTTGACCATGAGTCGGATGATGGAGATCGCCACTTGGTACGCGAATGGGGAAGAGGAGGACCGTCTTCGTAATGGTAAGGGAAAGGCGAGTGAACCCAGTCCTGGACACAATAACCCCAGTCAAAAGCCGAAGCACAAGGCTGACGGTTCGGTCAGGCCGAAGCTGCTGCACTGGCCGGTCAGGCCAAGAACAAGGGGAAGGCTAAGGAAAAGTGGATCCCAAAGAAAAAGAAAGACCAGTCGGGCCAGGATGTCCTTGATTTGCCATGCCACATTCACACCAGAAAAGATGAAGAGGGTAACCTGATATTACCCAAACATACCACTCGACAGTGCAGGTTGCTGATTCAGCAGTTTCAGGTAGGTCTGTCGAGTGAGAAGAATCCGGATGATGATGATGACGAAGACAAAGACGAAGCTTTTCCCAGTGTCAACGCAACCCTGGTGATCTTTGTGGATGTTGAGAGCAAGATCCGGTTGAAGGTTATCAATCGAGAAGTAAACATGGCCGCACCAGCAACGACAAAGTTTCTGAACTGGTCGAAGACTCTGATCACCTTTGATCAGTCGGATCACCCTGCCCACATTGCCACCCCTGCGCGGCAGGCGCTGGTGGTCGATCCAGTCGTGGGAGGCGTTTGGTTGCGTAAGGTCCTCATTGATGGTGGAAGCGGCCTGAACATACTCTACGCTGAGACCCTGAAGGGGATGGGCATTCCGATGTCCCGTCTCAGCGAGAGCAGCATGCAGTTTCACGGAGTGATCCCGGCAAGAAAGCAAAGTCACTCGGGCAGATCGCCCTGGATGTGGTCTTTGGAGACGACAAGAACTTCAGGAAGGAAAGGCTAACCTTTGAAGTGGTCGACTTCCGCAGTGCCTATCATGCCATCCTTTGTCGGCCAGCCTATGCGTGCTTCATGGCCCGCCCATGTTATGTGTACCTTAAGCTGAAGATGCCCGGCCCCAAAGGTGTGATCACAGTCACTGGCAATCGGCGGCATGCGGAGGAGTGTTTGCAGCAAGGGTCCAAGATTGCTGATGAACAGATGGCTATGGTGGAGCTGGAGGAGTACACGAAAAATGCTGATTCGAGTGATCTGCTACGCTCCAAGAAACCAGCTGCAGAGTCTGCATTTCAGTCGGCCGGTGAGACGAAGCATGTGCACATTCATCCAGAGGACCACAATGCAGCGCCCACCAACATCTCAACGACACTCGACAGCAACTAGGAAGAAGCGCTCATCCAGTTCCACCGTGAGAACTGGAACATCTTTGCAAGGAAGCCATCCGACATGCCGGGTGTACCCAGGGAGCTGGCTGAGCACCGTTTGCGAGTCGACCCGAAGGCAAAACCTGTGAAGGAGCATCTTCATCGCTTTGCAACACAGAAGAGGAAGGCCATTGGTGAAGAAGTTGCTCGGCTCCTTGCAGCCGAGTTCATTCGTGAGGTGTACCACTCCGAGTGGCTCGCCAACG
The DNA here is from genome assembly GCA_039707655.1 of Elymus sibiricus. Classification (NCBI taxonomy): domain Eukaryota; kingdom Viridiplantae; phylum Streptophyta; class Magnoliopsida; order Poales; family Poaceae; genus Elymus; species Elymus sibiricus. The sequence goes on from CM077673.1 coordinate 431,598,628, forward strand.
TCGTCATGGTTCCTAAGAAAGATAAGTCTCTCCGGATGTGCATCGATTTCAAGCACATCAATCGGGTCTGTCCCAAGGATCATTTCCCGCTCCCCCGCATAGATCAAATCGTAGATTCCACTGCGGGATGTGAGCGATTGTCTTTTCTGGATGCGTACTCCGGGTACCACTAGATCCGACTGTATGGGCCAGATGAAATAAAAACAGCTTTTATCACCCCATTCGAGTGTTTCTGCTATATCACCATGCCATTCGGTCTTAAAAATGCTGGCGCCACTTTCATGCGCATGGTTCAAAAGTGTTTGCACACACAGATTAGTCGGAACATCGAGGCGTACATGGATGACATAGTGGTCGAGTCCAGAAAAGGTTCCGACCTACTGGCTGACTTATCTGAAACGTTCGCGAATCTGCGGAAGTATGATATTAACCTGAATCCGGCAAAGTGCACCTTCGGTGTGCCCGGGGGCAAGTTACTCGGATTCCTCGTTTCTGAACGAGGGATAGATGCCAACCCCGAGAAGATCGGTGCAATCGTACGAATGAAGCATCCAGAACGGCTTCATGATGTACAAAAGCTCACGGGTTGTCTTGCGGCTCTGAGCCGATTCATCTCCCGCCTTGGTGAGAAAGCACTGCCCCTTTACCGATTGATGAAGAAGTCTGATTCGTTCGAGTGGACTGTTGAAGCACAAGCAGCATTTGTTCAGCTCAAAGCCCTGCTTTCCACCCAGCAGGTGCTTGCCGCTCCGAACAGCAGCGAGCTGTTGCTCTTGTACATTGCGGCCACTGGTCAAGTTGTCAGCACTGTCCTCACAATCGAGCGAGAAGAAGAGGGCAAAACTTACAAAGTTCAGTGCCCAGTCTATTATATTTCTGAAGTTCTGACTCCGTCCAAGCAGAGATATCCTCATTATCAGAAACTTGTCTATGGTATTTACCTGACTGCGAAGAAAGTAGCCCATTACTTCCAAGAGCACATTGTGTCAGTCATCAGTGATGCCCCGCTGTCTGAGGTCATGAACAATCGGGATGCGACTGGTCGAGTGGCGAAGTGGGCCATTGAGCCTTTGCCCCTGGATATCAAGTTTGAGGTGAAAAAAGCGATCAAGTCTCAAGCATTAGCTGATTTCTTAGCCGAATGGACCGAACAGCAGCAGCCGACTCAGAGTCACCCGAAACACTGGACCATGTTCTTTGACGGTTCCAAGATGCTGAATGGTTCAGGAGCTAGAGTCGTGCTAGTATCTCCGAAGGGTGATCGACTCAGTTATGTTCTGCAGATTCACTTTGATTCCTCCAACAATGAGGCCGAGTATGAAGCGCTCCTTTACGGTCTCCGTATGGCTATCTCACTCGGTGTCCGACGCCTGATGGTTTACGGTGACTCGGATCTAGTTGTGAATCAAGTAATGAAGGAGTGGGACATCAGGAGTCCTGCTATGACAGGATACTGCAATGCAGTGAGAAAGTTGGAAAAGAAATTTGAGGGTCTGGAGCTGCATCACATTCCCCGAGCCAAGAATCAGGAGGCAGACAATCTGGCAAAGATCGGGTCCACTCGGAAATCCATACCCAGCAATGTGTTCCTCGAGCATTTACATTCCCCGACGGTGAAAGAAGATCCCTTCACTGAAGAGCACCCACAGGTGGTCAGTCCCTCCAATCTGACTAAAGTCGAGGTCCCAGCAGTCATTGATTTGGTCATGGAGGTCTTGGCAATCACGCCCGACTGGACAGTGCCGTACATTGCATATCTGCTCAGGCAGGAGCTTCCAGAAGATGAAGCCGAGGCCCGCCAGATTGTTCGCAGATCCAAGGCCTTTACAGTAATGGGTGATCAGTTGTATCGAAAGAGTGTCACTGGAGTGACTCAGCGCTGCATCTCTCGAGAGGTAGGTCTATTGATCCTGGAAGAAATTCACTCGGGAACTTGTGGACACCACGCCTCCTCTCGGACAATCGTGGCTAAAGCTTACCGGGCCGGCTTCTTCTGGCCACGTGCCAATGAAGCTGCACAGGAGATAGTCCAGCACTGCGCCGGTTGTCAGTTCTATGCAAACTTATTGCACAAGCCTGCGTCTAGGGACTCGACATGGACTCGACATGGTAGGGCCCCTCCGAACAGGGGCGAGTGGATTCACCCACTTGCTGGTTGCAGTCGACAAGTTCACTAAATGGATTGAAGCCAAGCCCATCAAGAAGCTGGACTCTCGTACGACGATCAAGTTTATGAAAGAGAGTCTTCAGATATGGAGTGCCTCACAGCATCATTACTGATAATGGCTCAAACTTTGACTCGGAAGAGTTCAGAGCATTTTGTGCCGCCCAAGGCACCCGAGTCGACTATGCGTCCGTGGCGCATCCTCAGTTGAATGGATAGGCCAAGAGGGCGAATGGACTAATCCTTCAGGGGTTAAAGCCATGACTCATGAGTGACTTGGAGCATGCAGCCGGAGCCTGGGCACCGAGTTGCCGTCAGTTCTTTGGGGCCTGAGTGTAGGGGAACGCAGCAGAAAACAAAAATTTCTGGTATTGCGAGCATGCCCAGGATCACTAAGGAGATGCATACAAGGTTATTGATCTTTTCGTTACCGACTCGTAGGGCAGCGGAAGTAGAGTCAATGACGATCGGCGGTGCAGATCCCCGCAGCTAGGATTTTACAACCTCCCAACCGCGAGGATGTACTTCCTCAGACAGCCCTCCGGGAGGCAGTCGGACAGTCCCTCGGACGGAGTCATGGACAGCCCTTCGGGAGGACCCTCGAAACTCGGACGGTCACTCAGACAGCCCTTCGGGAGGACCCTCGAAACTCAGACGGTCACTCGGACAGCCCTTCAGGAGGACCCTCGAAACTCGGACGGTCACTCAGACAGCCCTTCGGGAGGACCCTCGAACAGCCCGTCGGGCAAAAGATCAAAACTACGACCTCTCTACAGGGTTGCAGACATACGGTGTCAGCTATCCGGTAGGGCTTTGCTGTCCAGAACTAGTTCCTGTCGGAACCCAGACAGCCTTTCGGCTCTACGAAACTATTTTGATGGGAGGGAGAGAGAAAGCCAGAAATGTCATGGCATGTGTATGTGAGAAAGGAGTGAGTGTGGAGAGCTCGTCTCCACCTCTATTTATAGGAGAAGGAGGGGTCGAGGGGCTGAAAATTCAGCCACAAAAAGGGGTTCCTTCCCTCCCAAGCCTTCTCCAAGATCTTTTGGTAAAAGCCCCAAAAAGTGGCTTTCCAAAAAGTAATCAAAAAGTGCTTTTCATTATTCATAGAAACGTTTTTCCGCGACCGTTAAATCCAAAAATATTTCTGTAGGTCTTAGAACATTTCCAGTACCCACTAAAATAATTTTGGACGCGTTCTGAAACAATTCCAGATTAGTGATTTTCATCTCCGAAAAGCAACCAAAGCGGTTCCGGCAGCTCCGGAACATTTCCGGGTTTTTTCTCAGAAAAAATCCCAGAAGTTCCCAGAACAATTCTGGCACCCTCCAAGAATTTCCAGGCATGTGCCAAAACCAATTTGACTTAATGGTATACCCCAAAACAACCTTTCAGTTTTACCGAAACTATTCTGGTGTTCTCTCTCCGGAACTTTTTCGTTGTCTCCAAAACTTTTCCGGTGACTTTCTCTCACACTCCCTGTCTAGTATTCAGCAGATAGATGACCCTTAAGCATGTGACCCTATAGGTTCGGTGAAGTATAGACATGACCGGAACACTTTCCTATCAATGATCAACATCGGAGCCGTGGACACCCATATTGACCCCTATACCCACACGAATAAATATTTGAGTGAACCTCCAGTTGCCGTGTGCTATTCCTGTTGCTTCGCGATATGTTACAAAACCCGAGGTGAGATTTATCGCATCCCCATGGATCAACACTTGTCCACTATGCCAGTTACCTCGTTACCGGTTTTGTTCTCTTTTCTCGTTCCCGTGTTCCGGCATCCCTGTGATCAAATCACAATGTTTCTGGCCAGACGATGATGGATATCATAACACCGAGAGGGCCCAAAGAATATCTCTCCATCGTCGGAGGAGCAAATTCCAATCTTGAGCTATCAAGTCCCTTGTCATACTTTTCCATGAACCCGTAAGCCGCCGTAATAGCCACCCAGTTACGGATGACGTTTAACAAACCCCAAAGTTCATGAATCAAGCATGAAGGAACTCGATACTCTCATGGTCTAAGGAATTATGCAAATGTTAACTTACTATGTGTTATTAACCATTAACTTGTGACGAATGTATCTCATAGCATAACATCAATTCGGGTCAATTCAACACAAGTGTTCTTCTAACATTGTGTCCTCAAAGTTGCCAGCATAGTCATGCCCATGATCAGGAAAACAGAACCATCATGCAACACTTGAGCTAGTCTTAGAGGCCAGACCAGGAATACATTTTACCGTTTATTATTCCACACGTGCATATTAGTTTCCCTCCGAGCCTCGTGGTTATTGTAGACTCGAGAACCATAGCAGTTATAGCATGGAATATAAACATAATTATGAGCATGGAGATAAATAATACCATTTATTATTGCCTCTAGGGTATATCTCCTATAGACTCCCACTTGCACTAGAGTCAATAATCTAGTCAATGCTAATGCACTTCACACCTATGGCATACCAGTGTAAACATGCTTCGCTTGTGGTATAGCCTGATGTCCAACGGATCTGACAACTTCAGTTCCGTGTGTATCTTTGCATCTCCTTGCGTTTTCATGCTTTCACAAAATTCATATTTTGTGTGGATTTGGCTCTGTATATATGTGAATCACAGGTCAAACCTTGATTCCTCAGACTGAGCTATGGAGCAACTATCTGCAATAGTGTCCCATTGACCAAAGCCATCTTGGAACCATACTAAGTTCATGAATGAACTATATGATTCAACATCTTCTTTGTCGCTTCCAAAGTGTCAACATACTTAGCCTTTGTTATAGAATTTGCCACAGTAACCTGTTTGGAACAATTTCCAACTACCGTGCCACCATATTGTGTATTACACAAAACCCTTAACTTAAATCAAAAATCTCACGGAGCATTGATGAAGACTGTATCGATGTAATTACTTACAACGAGCACTTCATAATCTCTGCTTGCGAGAAAACATGTCATCAGTGCTACTCTAGTACACAATGACATTTTTCACTGTTGTCCCATGAACAGCACTTTGATCACTTGGGTATCTATACTCGCAACAACTTGGGAGTATTGGACATATCTGGTTATTTTACATACCATGGAATACATGATTAATCCAAACACGAAAGTGTGTGGAATCTCCATCATGTATTTTGCGCATCAGTGTTTTGGGACACGGAGTCTTGCAAAACTCTTTCCATGTGACTTCGGCAAGAATCACTCCTTGGCCTTTTAATGTTAAACTATTTTAACATCTTGTCAATATGTATTTTGGCTTTAGCCCTATTAGGCAATTCTATCTCCATAGATAATTATGCCTAATATTGAGGCTACCTAGCCCAAGTACTTCATCGAAAAACCAAATTTTCAAAGAAGTCCTAATTTGTGTCAAGAAATTTATATTATTTCCAATCAACACTGTGTCAAGCACACAAGTTTTTAGAAATATTATTATGCTCCCACTTACTTTCTTGTAACAACAAGCATCTTCGCTATCCATTGATGAAATCAAACTCTTTTGACTATTTCATCAAAAATGAAGATTCCAACTCCATTTTGATCTCTTCTGTCCATTGTTGGAACTCTGAAGTTTGCACACTCACCAGAATCCTCTGCATAGACAAAATACTTTGGACCGTATCACATACAAGTCCTAGTTTGTATTCCCATTTCATGAAAATTCTTTTGTCATCCATTTTTTATATCTCATGATTGAAATATGTATTAATTGCTAGTTTAACCCGAACCAAATTTAAGCATCGCTACGGTGAGATAACCTCATCGTAGTCAACTCCTTAAACTTGTTATTGCAACAAGTCAAGCTTTACGGATAAAACATTTTATCCACATCAGTTTATAGTTCCATTAATGTTTGTTAGACTCTAAGTCTTCCGAAGGGTTCATTAAGATTTAATCTTGAATCATTTATATGAAAACTATCTCGGATTTTATTGGCATTTAGCCAGTTCCGGAGTCAGGGCCTATCAACGCTTCCTTGTGTATCGTAGGTATATTGTTGGCTAGCAACAATATCTCATCTATGCACCTGAGAGGTTTGCACGAGTTTTGCCTACGTGGTTCAACTACAAGTTCGACCGAAGTCCATACATCTCATGTAGAGGCTTCCGTATTAGTCGCACTAGGAAACTCTGGAATCACTTCGAAGGTTCCTTTCCTTTGATCTGATTACGAAGATACTGTTATCTTGTCGAGTTGCACTGTCCTCCCACTCACCTTTTTGCAAGAAACATTTTCTTTCAAAATCATACCGTTCTTTGTGGCAAACTTTTGCCTCGGTACAGTGAGGGAGGAATACCCAATTACTTAGGATAACCTACACAATAGCACTTGTCTGATTTGGAATAGGTTTGTAAACATTTTACACAAGCCCCATATTCCAAATGTTAAGAAAAGATAAAACATGGCTGGGCGTACCATACCATGGCGTCATTTCAACAGACCCGATGGAGCTCTTTTTAGTGTAAAAGCCACAGTCTCTAAAGCATTACTTTTACAAGGGATAATGGCAAATTGATTTATGTCATCTTTGATTTTACCATGTCATAAATGGTTTGATTACACTTTCACGGACATTCCACTCACAGTGGTGTTCCGGGAGGTGCAAGTTATGAAATTCTGTTCACAACTCATCAGACATTCGCTGAACTTGTAACTCAAATCTTCCTTTCCGCAATCCAATTGCAAAAACATAATTTTCTTGTTACAATAATTTCTACTTCATTTTGAAAAACCTTTTGAACGATTTCAAAAGACTCAGACTTACGTCTCATCAAGTAAATATCCATATATCTACTTGAGTCATTTCTGAAGATAGATAAATCCACTGCTAGCAACAAAATTTATCGGACTACATACATCAAAATGTATGATTACCAATAAGTTCGTTGCTCGTTCCTTATGGCCTGTGAACGGTATTTCAGTCACTTCACTTTTCAAAGGAAAGTTGCAAGTGTCAGATGATTCATAATCAAACGACTTCAAAAACCATCATTATTGAATTTCTCCATGCGGGTTTCTCCAATGTGACCAAATGCAGTGCCACACATGTGTGGTATTCTTTTAGTCTTGTGACATTTAGCGTCAGTGTTATGGATGTAACATATTACCATCAATATTCATAACATACATCCCATCCTGATGGAAGTATGGCCCTTATGTTATTCATAATACTGAACAACAATTGTTCTTTTATGAACAACACTCTTGCAACAAATATTATGCAAAAGGGTTAGAGTGTATAAAACTCTAAAAAGAATTATGAAAGTAAAAACAGAGGTGATGAATTATTATCAAAATTCAAAACATACATCTCATTCATAATGAAAGTATGGCCCTTATGTTATTCATAACACCGAACATCAAAAGTTCTCTTATGAACAACCTTCTTGCAAGATACCTTATGTAATGGGCTAGAGTGTATAAAACTCCAAAAATGAATTATGAAAATAAATACATAGCGAATACACCGATGGAAGGTATAGTAAATTTTACTATGTTCCCAGCGCGTATCTAAACCACATTCACGGCAAGTCTTTTAGGCCATAGTAGTTCTTGCATCGAGTCGCAACAGAAAGCAATCGAGCGGGTATCTCTGTGATCAACTCACAATACCCAAGAATCAGTGATTAACATGTTTAATCATAATTCCCAAGAACTAATTCTTTGACCAGCCTTCTATACATTAATAGCTTGTATGACTTTCATACACGAGCTGGACATTCCAGTCTTCTCTATTTTTGCCTTTATACTTCTAATAGTTTTACTTCCAATATTTCTCCAACTCTCAGAAGAAGCACCCAACTCAAGAGTGGTGTTAGCCCTGGACTTTCCTAGTCGTTCTTCTGGATCCCTCTCTTATCAGTCCAATGCATAGTGAACACTTTACTAATGTTTTGCAAACAAACATTGCTTTGGATATCTCATATCTTTTAGCCTTTGTTTGTATCTGAAAAACAATTTTCAGTTACATGATTATCACATAACTATCCCGGACTTTTGAAGTTCAGGTCTCACGGAAACGAACATATTGTACTTGACCGTAATGGAATTCTAGCTGATGGACGAGAGTCACATTGTCCATAGCATTAGCGGGAGAATACCGAAAGCATGCGATAGGACAAAGTCCTTCTCGCCACTCTTGAGGACAATCCTCACATTACGTTACCAACCGTAAAGTTTTAACCAGATATTTAATAGCTTATTCAATTTTAACAGGGAAGGTGGAAAACGCGAGCCATTACTCTACAACTATTATGCAAATTTTCACTTTGACAAGGTTCATAATTAATTGCACTGAGAATCAAAGAAGTTTAATTCTAAAGTGCGCTCCCACTCAAATCAATATCTCTCATAATTGATTGTGAGTGATACAAGACCCGCATTTCCATTCAACGCCATTGAACGAGATGAAAACTGATGGCACGAACTTCAATCGGTAGGCAAACTTGCCGATCACATCTCTATGTGACTCTTGTTCATCTTTCGATGGGCGTGTTCCGAGCTCAGGAAGATCCTTCCAGAACGTCAAGACAACCAAGTGATCTCGCTGCGAGGTCTCAACTCACCCGCCTCACACTTCTCTAATCGTTCGTACCCAGGGAGATCCTGTGATACCCCGAAGAGATAGGTGACGTGACGGTGCTGCGCTTGGGAGAACACTAACTACTTGATATTTGAAGTGAGAGATCACCCTAATAAAAGCGACTACCGCGCAATCAAGAAGGGTGCAACAAAAGGGATAAACATCTCAGGCAATTCATAATAGCATGATATGGTATAGCCCTTTCTGAGGAAGAAGTGTTTATTTTCTTCGTCTTCGGCATTCGCGTCGGCGTTCGCCTTCGCGAAGATTTCCACCACCTTGTCGATGCACCAGATAATATTGCTATCTCTATAGCTAATAAAATAAGTGCATTACTTAAGGTTGACACGTAGGTCATTAAAGTGACAATCATATAGCTCCAGCCATCATGCCGAATCATGACACGCAGGTCATGTTAATTTACATTATATAGTCATCTCATACATAATCAAATTAATATGAGAACTGCTATACCACATCACATGCACATCCTGCAATACCAAGTTAGACGCCTCTACTTGGTTTATGCAAAAATTTATTTTACGTGGCCTCTAAGGTTTCGAAACAAACCGAAGCTACCAACGTTCATCATCAAGCATGATTATTCTAGTTGCTAGATTAACTTTGCGGGGTGTACGAAACACGAGATAATAAAATCTCGAGCCCCATACTGAACTTCGTCATATGCATGACCCCCATGCAGATCATATCTGCATTGCCCTTTTGTCTACGAAATTTCATCTTTCTTTTTAACTATGGTGGAATTCAATGAACTGTTAGCACTTCGTTGATCAATTAGGATCGCGGATTGCCGGAACTTTGAAACTCCACCATGCGGTTATCAAGATCAGAAATATGCAAATTCCAGGGAAGCAACAAGAACATCGGGTAACAGATTTCATCTGCTACCCGCATAAATAATTTTTAGCAGTAGATATCTATCTACTACAAAATTATATTATGCAATACCCATACATCTCTATGTATTCTAGATCATAACCTACATCTATGCATAGCACGGCTCATGATGCCACTGTAGGGGAATGCAGCAGAAAACAAAAAATTTCGGTACTATGAGCACGCCCAGGATCACTAAGGAGATGCATACAAGGTTTTTGATCTTTTCGTTACCGACTTGTAGCACAGCGGAAGTAGAGTCGATGAAGATCGGCGGTGTAGATCCCCGCAGCTAGGATTTTACAACCTCCCAACCGCGAGGATGTACTCCCTCAGACAGCCCTCCGGGAGGCGGTCAGACACTCCCTCGGACGGTGTCACGGACAACCCTTCGGGAGGACCCTCAAAACTTGGATGGTCACTCGGACAGCCCTTCGGGAGGACCCTCGAAACTCGGACGGTCACTCAGACAGCCCTTCGGGAGGACCCTCGAAACTCGGACGGTCACTCGGACAGCCCTTCGGGAGGACCCTCGAACAGCCCCTCGGGCAAAAGATCGAAACTACGACCTCTCTACGGGGATGCAAACATACGGTGTCAGCTATCTGGCAGGGCTTCGCCGTCCAGAACTAGTTCCTGCCAGAACCCAGACTGCCTTTCGGCTCTACGAAACTATTTCGCTGGGAGGGAGAGAGAAAGCCACAAATGTCATGGCATGTGTATGTGAGAAAGGACTGAGTGTGGAGAGCTCCTCTCCACCTCTATTTATAGGAGAAGGAGGGGTGGAGGGGCTGAAAATTCAGCCACAAAAAGGGGTTCCTTCCCTCCCAAGCCTTCTCCAAGATCTTTTGGTAAAAGCCCCAAAAAGTAACCAAAAAGTGCTTTTCACTATTCACGGAAACGTTTTTCCGAGATCGTTAAATCAGAAAATATTTCTGTAGGTCTTAGAACATTTCCAATACCCACTAAAATAATTTTGGATGCATTCCGAAACAATTCCAGATTAGTGATTTTCATCTGTGAAAAGCAACCAATGCGGTTCCGGTAGCTCCGGAACATTTCCGGGTTTTTTCTCCGAAAAAATCCCAGAAGTTCCCAGAACAATTCTGGCACCCTCCAAGAATTTCCAGGCATGTGCCAAAACCAATTTGACTTAATGGTATACCCCGAAACAACCTTTCGGTTTTACCGAAACTATTCCGGTGTTCTCTCTCCGGAACTTTTCCGTTGTCTCCGAAACTTTTCCGGTGACTTTCTCTCACACTCCCTGACTAGTATTCAGCAGATAGATGACCCTTAAGCGTGTGACCCTTTAGGTTTGGTGAAGTATAGACATGACCGGAACAATTTCCGATCAATGATCAACATCAGAGCCGTGGACACCCATATTGACCCCTATACCCACACGAATAAATATTCGAGTGAACCTCCAGTTGCCATGTGCTAGAGGAAGCTGAGAGCCAGCGAGCTGCCGGCCAACCATCTCAGCGGCACGAAGCTACCCCAGAAGGTACCCCGCCATCTCAGCGGAGAAGCAGCGTCGCTTCCACGGAGCCCGTTCAGCCTGACTTCACGTCTCCTAGCTACCCCGTGGATACTATCACGGAGGCTCAACATTGCGAGCTTATGACGAAATATCGGAACCTCACTTTCAAGGCGGCTGTCGGCTCTGTTGCACATCCTCAACCCAACGGAACTTTTCACTGTCGTCCGATTCCACATGGCTATGTTGTTGTGATGGTGGATGAAGTAATGGAGGGATTTGAGGAGCTCGAGCTTGACCACTCTACAGGTGAAGGGAAGAATCGGCTGGTTCGTGCCCTGAGGAGTACATGTCTATGGCAGAAGGAGTACATCAAGCTTCGAAACTGGACGCCTCCGCCTCCTCCTCCTCCTCCGGCGAGTCAGGGCACTCCGCCTCCTCCTCCTCCTCCGGCGAGTAATCAGGGCACCCCGCCTCCTTCTTCGGCTCCTCCGACGCGTGAGGGCACTCCGCCTCCTCCTTCGCCTACTCCAGCGCATCGGAGCAGTCCACCTCCTCCTCCGCCTCGTCGGCAACGACGGAAGAGAGACGACGCCGCTCCGGCGGCTAGCAGTACAAGCAGAGGCGGGAGGAAATACAGATACGGTCCATCTCTCAAGCCTCTGGAAAAGTTACCATATGAGAGGACCGAGTCCGAAAACGAGGAGATATGTCAGGCCCAATTGAGGGCCCATTTTGCAAAGAAAACTCCACCTCCGAAGGAGAAGCTAGATCCGGTGAAAGTGAAGCGCACTATCGATGCCCTGAAGCGACCACCACCGCCTCCGCCGGATTCCAACTATGTCCGGATTATTAAAAAGACATATGAAGAAGCGCGGTGGTCGGGAAGTACTTCTAGTGATGCAAGGTTAGCAGAACGAAGAAGTGGGAAAACAATTCCCTAGCTCAGCGAACAGGAGAAGCAATTGTGCCCCCCGCTCAAGGTGTCTAGCGATATCGTCGCTAATCATCCGGGGATGGTGCCCGGTACCAATCCTGGTGATTACTTGGGGGATGATGTAATTTTTCAAACGGCTGAGGTAACAAAAGAAAAATATGAATACGTGCACGGGAAGCCTCTCGTCAAACCTGATCATCCTCCTCTAACAACGATGATGTACAAATTGCATGAGTGGTACATGAAAGCCTGCAGGGAGTCTGGGAGAGACACTATGTATATGGTAGTGAAACCAGAGCACGAATTCATTGGACTTCCCGTGATGCCTGTTGAATTTGTGGAGTTATTTCAGTTATACAATCAACTGGCCCTTGACAAACAACTCATGACTGCCTACTGTCTGTAAGTATTACTTCTATAGTTAAGTGTCTAGCTCAGCTCGTTCATTGCATGTATATATAATTATCCTCACTATATTATGCAGATTGAAGATCGTCGAATGCAAAAAACTAGGAATCTTCGACGTTGGGTTCATTAGCCCAGATGCCGTAAATGAATGGACGGTACGAAATGAAATCAAAGAGACCGAGAAGAACTTGCTAAAGTCGTTCCTTATACATCAAAACAAAAGGGAAATACTTTTTCCTTACAACTTCAAGTGAGTGTTGTTGTCTTCTCTGTATACTCGGTTTCGCTTACTCGAGGTTAAGTAATGTAATTGATGAGTTATATATGCGTGTGCAGTTACCACTTTATTAAGCTATCCATTAAGCTTGACGGGGCATTAGTAACTGTCTTAGACTCGAGACGTAAAGATCCCGAGGATTATGCGGACATGACTGCAATGCTCAAGAAGTAAGTTTAGTCAATACCGGGACCATATCGGCATGCAACTTTCGTTAATTTCCTGATATCAAGTAATCATTTTCTTTGCCTGCCAGGGTTTGGAACAAGTTCACCCGAAAGGTTCCCGGTCTAAACAAAGAGTTGCGATTTACGCACCCCAAAGTAAGTAGTACTAGCTAGTTCCGTGCATCTCTAATTGATTCAAATTTTCATCAATATATCATTACCATGCTTGCTTATCAGTTTGATTGAACCCTATTCTCGTAAAGTGCTTGTACCAGAAAGAAGGGACTGTTTTATGTGCACACTACGTATGCGAGTTCATTCGCCACTCGACCTCTGAGCGGGGCTTCTCTGACAAACAATTTGAAGTACGTAAATAATATTCACAATTTTATTTTATATATTACCATCAATTGTGTTGAGTTTTATTCATATATATGCATGTATTGACCCCCTTCTTTAAATTAGATCTGGTAGATGCGGGATGAACTCCTACCACATGATCGCATACGAGCAATTCAAGAGGAATTGGCGGGATTCTTTCTTGACCACGTCATACCTAAAGACGGAGAATACCATTCGAATTTGTGATTGGATCTTAGGTACATGATGTTAGGGATTGTAAAAGATGTTATATTGTATACATGTAGTAGCGTCGGATAGATATACGAAAACTTTGTGTTCGACCAATCTCTCGGAGAAAGCGAGGTCGATCACTTCTCTCTGTATATGTTCATGACGATCTTATGTACTTCATTTGCTTACTAGCTAGCGTGTCGAGTTCTCTCTATAGTAGCTAGCGTCGACCAAGCACGGAGAAAGAGAGGACACTTCTCTTTATTAGCTAGCTAACACAATATGAAACCCCTAAATTAACCCTACAAAACCCCCTAAACCCCCCCCCCTTTCAAAAAAAAACAAAAACCCCAGTTCCTTCCAGATGCTGACGTGTGGATGCCTTTTGGTCCCGGTTGGTGTTACCAACCGGAACTAAAGGTCCTCCTGCCTAGGCTTCCCGCAGCGGCCACGTGGATGCCTTTTGGTCCCGGTTGGTATTACCAACCGGGACTAAAGGTCCTCCTGCCTGGGCTTCCCGCAGCGGCCACGTGGAGGGCCTTTGGTCCCGGTTTGTAAGGAAACCGGGACTAAAGGTTTTGGGCTTTAGTCCCGACCCTTTAGTCCCGGTTCCTGAACCGGGACAAATGGGCCTCTGGAACCGGGACAAATGGGCCTTTTTCTACTAGTGGGAGCAGGGGCAAAGGGCATGGATTTGGTAGGCAAGTACTCAGATCTAGCAAGTATATACGTACGTGCAGCATATCACCAATTAAAAAGTTCAGATTGAAGCAAATCATGCCAAGAGAAAAGGGGATCGGGGTGGGATTGAAGGGGATTTGAGCTGCTGACCGTGGGTGGATTGAGAGATGAGAACGAGAGGCGGAGCAACGCCGGCGGCGGCCGGAGAAGCTTGTACTGTCGCAGGAATCCAGTGGCCTCGGCGATAGCTGCAGATCTTCCCCTCCACTCGCTTCTGTGTGTTTGCCTGAGATGAGAAGAGGAATGCGAAGGAACCGACGAGGAAATTTCGCTGCCCTTTTATACACGGCGCCCAGTTCCCGCGCAACTTGATGCTGCCAATTTTTTGGCGGCCGATTTCCGCGCCGCCGTTTCGCCCGCGATTTGGCGAAAATGGATGCGGGCGCGCTGGGGCGAGCCAAAATTGGTCGTGATCCCATTGGAAGCCAAAAAGGTCGGGCGTGACCAATATTTTGGTAAGGCAACTATTGGTAGTCATCCAAATAGCCCCTAGGGGCCTCCAGTTTTAGTTTCGCCCCGGACCCCCAAAATCATAGGACCGGCCCTGTGCACCACTCGGAGATGCTGAGATCACCTCCCACATCCTGGCCGGCCTCGACATCGACTACAATCCTGTCGTTTCAGCACTCGCGGCACGGCTCGAGCCCGTCTCGGTTCAGGAGTTGTACAGCCAGCTTCTGAGCTTCGACGCCTGCCTTAGCATGCTCCAAGGGATGAACATGCGCCAGTCTTCGGCCAATGTCGCGTCCCGTGGACGAGGGCGTGGGCGTGGACGCGGCCGCAACATCAGCAGTGGCGTACATGGCGGGCGCGGCAACAGCCAGGGTCAAGCCCGCTCTGGTGGTGGCGATCATGGTCGCGGCTACAACAACAACAACGCCCACGGCCCCTCCTCCAACACTCGCCGAACCAGGTCCAGCTCTGCAAGAAGCCGGTCCACAAAGTCATTGAATGCTGGCACCGGTATGATGAGGACTACGTACCTGATGCACGTCATGCAGCTGCTGCCATTCGGGAGCAAGGAGGAGGTGATGGTGACACGGTCTGGTATGCAGACTCCGGTGCCACGGACCATGTCACGTACGAGATAGAAAAGCTTGCTCTCCGCGAGAGATACCAAGGCAACGACCAGATTCACACCGCAAGCGGTGGACGTATGGAAATTTGTCACATTGGTCAAGCTTCTATTAATTCCCCTAGCCTTAAACGTGATCTAGTTTTAAAAGATCTTCTTCATGTTCCACAAGCCGGCAAAAATCTAGTATCTATGTCTCATTTAACTTCAGACAATAATGTTTTCTTTGAGACTCATCCCACCTATTTTTTTCATAAAGGATCGGGCAACGAGGGAGCTCATTCATCATGGTAGATGCATTGGAGGGCTTTACCCCATCACATCAAGAGTCTTTAGCCGCAAGCATCATCGTCAAGTTTACTCCGCCATCAAGCCCTCCCTGGCAAGGTGGCATCAAAGATTAGGACATCCATCTTCAGTAGTAGTCAAGCAAGTAGTCAATAAAGGCAATCTTTCAATGTCACATAGTTCAAATAATGAGTCTGTGTGTGAAGCTTGTCAATGTGCCAAGAGTCACCAACTTCCCTATCCTATTTCAAATTGTGTGTCTCACGCTCCTTTAGAGCTAATTTTCAGTGATGTATGGGGTCATGCAAGAGATTCTTTTGGAAGAAAAAAATACTATGTCAGTTTTATCGATGATTATAGCAAATTCACTTGGTTATATTTGCTTAAGTTTAAATACGAAGTTTTTTCCGTTTTCCAAGAGTTTCAAAAACTTGTTGAGAGACACTTTGATAGAAAAATTCTTGCGGTCCAAAGTGACTGGGGAGGAGAGTATGAGAAACTCAACTCTTTCTTTCGTAGCATAGGCATCGTCCACCATGTGTCTTGCCCCCATGCACACCAACAAAACGGCTCGGCTGAACGAAAACATCGTCATATTATTGAAGTTGGTTTATCTCTTTTAGCTCATGCATCAATGCCACTCAAATACTGGGATGAAGCATTCATCACAGCTACCTATCTTATCAACCGTCTACCTAGTAGAGTCATTGGCAACACCACTCCATTGGAATGTTTGTTTCATCAAAAACCAGACTACAACTCTCTCAAAAAATTTGGGTGTGCATGTTACCCAAATTAAAGTCCTTACAATCGCCACAAACTCGAGTTTCGTTCCACTCAGTGTGTTTTTCTTGGCTACAGTAACCTTCATAAAGGATACAAGTGCCTAGAGATTGCAACAGGTCGTATCTATATCTCGAGATGTCATTTTTGATGAAACATTATTTCCTTTTGCCAAACTTCATCCCACTGCTGGAGCTTTATTACGTGCTGAAATTTCCCTTCTTCCAGATTCTATATCAAATCCTGATCACGGGGGTGAATTAAATAGAACTAATCATGTGCAAAAATCCATGGAAATTTTTGATTCTGATGATACTTGTACAGAAGCTGTTGGGGAACGTTGCATGGGAAACAAAAATTTTCGTACGCACACGCAAGATCTATCCATGGTGATGAGCATCTACGAGAGGGAGAGTGGATCTACATACCCTTGTAGATCGCTAAGCGGGAAGCGTTAAGAAACGCGGTTGATGTAGTCGAACGTCTTCGCGATCCAAATCGCTGAGCGTCCCGCGATCCCATCACGATCCATCTCGCAATCCAATCTCGATCCGTCCCGCGATCCCATCACGATCCATGCCGCGATCAAATCACAAACCATCTCGCGATCTTGATCACGGTCCTTCCGATCTAGCGCCGAACGGACGGCACCTCCGCGTTCAGCACACGTACAGCTCGATGGCGATCTCCGCCTTCTTGATCCAGCAATAGGGGCGGAGAGGTAGAAGAGTTCTTCGGCAGCGCGACGGCGTGGCGGCGATGGTGGTGGAACTAATTCCAGCAGGGCTTCGCCTAAGCACCGCTGAAACGATCTAGAGGAGAAACTGCGATCTAGAGGAGAGGCTAGCACGTGGCTATTAGGGTTATTTTTCTCCTCTAAATCCTCTAGTATATATAGGAGGGAGGGAGGGGAGGAGGCAGCCTCAAACCCTCAAGGGCTGGCCGAAATTGGAGGTGGAGGAGTCCTACTCCAATCCTACTAGGAGTAGGATTCCTCCTCTCCACTTGGAAACACTTTCCACCTTTCCACCTTTGGGTTTTTTCAACCTCCAGCCACATGGGCCTTAGTGGGGGGCTTGGCCAGCCCACTAAGGGCTGGCTTGACTCCTCCCACAGCCCATGAGGCCCCTTGGGTCGAAATACCCCTCCCGATGGTCCCCGGTACCCCTCCCGGCACTCCCGGTACACTACCGAAGTACCCGAAACTTTTCCGGTGACCAAAACGGGACTTCCTATATATCAATCTTTACCTCCGGACCATTCCGGAGCTCCTCATGACGTCCGAGATCTCATCCGGGACTCCGAACAACCTTCGGTCACCACCATACATAACTCTACTATACCGAAACGTCACCGAACCTTAAGTGTGGAGACCCTGCGGGTTCGAGAACTATGTAGACATGACCGAGACACCTCTACGGCCAATAACCAATAGCGGGACCTGGATGCCCATATTGGTTCTCACATATTCTACGAAGATCTTTATCGGTTGAACCTCTATGTCAACGATTCAGTTAATCCCGTATGATGTTCCCTTTGTTCTTCGGTATGTTACTTGCCCGAGATTCGATCGTCGGTATCTCTATACCTAGTTCAATCTCGTTACCGGCAAGTCTCTTTACTCGTTCCGTAATACAAGATCCCGTGGCTAACACTTTAGTCACATTGCTTGCAAGGCTTATAGTGATGTTGTATTACCGAGTGGGCCCTGAGATACCTCTCCGTCACACGGAGTAACAAATCCCAGTCTTGATCCATGCCAATTCAACAGACACCCTCGGAGATACCTGTAGAGCATCTTTATAGTCACCCAGTTACGTTGTGACGTTTGATACACACAAGGTATTCCTCCGGTGTCAGTGAGTTGCATGATCTCATGGTCATAGGAACAGATACTTGACATGCAAGTCGTGATATTCTATACAATACATGATCATCTCATACATCACATATATCTCATCATGTAATTGGCCATATCACATCACAACATACCCTGCAAAAACAAGTTAGACGTCCTCTAATTGTTGTTGCAAGTTTTACGTGGCTGCTACGGGTATCTAGCAAGAACAATTCTTACCTACGCAAAACCACAACGGTGATACAAAAATTGCTATTCAACCTTCTCAAGGACCGCCTTTGTCAAATCCGATCCGACTAAAGTGGGAGAAACAGACACCCGCCAGCCATCTTTATGCAACGAAGTTACATGTCAGTTGATGGAACCGGTCTCTCGTAAGCGTACGAGTAATGTTGGTCCGGGCCGCTTCATCCCACAATACCGCCGAATCAAGAAAAGACCAAGGGAGGAAGCAATCTGAATATCAACGCCCACAAACTCCTTTGTGTTCTACTCGAGATCTCATCTACACATAGACCTAGCTCATGATGCCACTTTTGGGGAACGTTGCATGGGAAACAAAAAATTTCCTACGCACACGCAAGATCTATCCATGGTGATGAGCATCTACGAGAGGGAGAGTGGATCTACATACCCTTGTAGATCGCTAAGCGGGAAGCGTTAAGAAACGCGGTTGATGTAGTCGAACGTCTTCGCGATCCAGATCGCCGAGCGTCCCGCGATCCCATCACGATCCATCTCGCGATCCAATCTCGATCCGTCCCGCGATCCCATCACAATCCATACCGCGATCAAATCACAAACCGTCTCGCGATCTTGATCACGGTCCTTCCGATCTAGCGCCGAACGGACGGCACCTCCGCGTTCAGCACACGTACAGCTCGATGATGATCTCCGCCTTCTTGATCCAGCAATAAGGGCGGAGAGGTAGAAGAGTTCTCCGGCAGCGCGACGGCATGGCGGCGATGGTGGTGGAACTAATTCCAGCAGGGCTTCGCCTAAGCACCGCTGAAACGATCTAGAGGAGAAACTACGATCTAGAGGAGAGGCTAGCACGTGGCTATTAGGGTTATTTTTCTCCTCTAAATCCTCTAGTATATATAGGAGGGAGGGAGGGGAGGAGGCAGCCTCAAACCCTCAAGGGCTGGCCGAAATTGGAGGTGGAGGAGTCCTACTCCAATCCTACTAGGAGTAGGATTCCTCCTCTCCACTTGGAAACACTTTCCACCTTTCCACCTTTGGGTTTTTTCAACCTCCAGCCACATGGGCCTTAGTGGGGGGCTTGGCCAGCCCACTAAGGGCTGGCTTGACTCCTCCCACAGCCCATGAGGCCCCTTGGGTCGAAATACCCCTCCCGATGGTCCCCGGTACCCCTCCCGGCACTCCCGGTACACTACCGAAGTACCCGAAACTTTTCCGGTGACCAAAACGGGACTTCCTATATATCAATCTTTACCTCCGGACCATTCCGGAGCTCCTCATGACGTCCGAGATCTCATCCGGGACTCCGAACAACCTTCGGTCACCACCATACATAACTCTACTATACCGAAACGTCACCGAACCTTAAGTGTGGAGACCCTGCGGGTTCGAGAACTATGTAGACATGACCGAGACACCTCTACGGCCAATAACCAATAGCGGGACCTGGATGCCCATATTGGTTCTCACATATTCTACGAAGATCTTTATCGGTTGAACCTCTATGTCAACGATTCAGTTAATCCCGTATGATGTTCCCTTTGTTCTTCGGTATGTTACTTGCCCGAGATTCGATCGTCGGTATCTCTATACCTAGTTCAATCTCGTTACCGGCAAGTCTCTTTACTCGTTCCGTAATACAAGATCCCGTGGCTAACACTTTAGTCACATTGCTTGCAAGGCTTATAGTGATGTTGTATTACCGAGTGGGCCCTGAGATACCTCTCCGTCACACGGAGTAACAAATCCCAGTCTTGATCCATGCCAATTCAACAGACACCCTCGGAGATACCTGTAGAGCATCTTTATAGTCACCCAGTTACGTTGTGACGTTTGATACACACAAGGTATTCCTCCGGTGTCAGTGAGTTGCATGATCTCATGGTCATAGGAACAGATACTTGACATGCAGAAAACAATAGCAATAAACTGACACGATCATATGCTATGTTCATAGTTTGGGTCTTGTCCATCACATCATTCTCCTAATGATGTGATCCCGTTATCAAATGACCTCTCATGTCCATGGCTAGGAAACCTTGACCATCTTTGATCAACGAGCTAGTTTATTAGAGGCATACTAGGGACACAGTGTTGTCTATGTACCCACACATGTATTTGAGTTTCCAATCAATACAATTATAGCATGGATAATAAACGATTATCATGAACAAGGAAATATGATAATAACTAAATTATTATTGCCTCTAGGGCATATTTCCAACAGTCTCCCACTTGCACTAGAGTCAATAATCTAGTTCACATCACCATGTGATTTACATTGTTATGAATCTAACACCCAATGAGTTATGGGGTTCGATCATGCTTTGCATGTGAGAGAGGTCTTTAGTCAACGGTCTGCAACATTCAGATCCGTGTGTTCTTTGCAAATCTATATGTCATACTGCAGATGCTACCACGCTCCACTTGGAGCTATTCCAAATGGTTGCTCCACTATACGTATCCTGACTGCTACTCAGAGTCGTCCGGATAGGTGTCAAAGCTTGCATCGACGTAACCCTTTACGACGAACTCTTTATCACCTCCATAATCGAGAAATATTTCCATAGTCCTCTAGTTACTAAGGATAATCTTGACCGCTGTCCAGTGATCCACTCCTGGACCACTCTTGTACCCCTTGACAGACTCGTGGCAAGGCACACACTAGGTGCGGTACACAACATGGCATACTATACAGAGCCTATGGATAAGGCATAGGGGACGACCTTCGTCCTTTCTCTTTCTTCTGCCGTGGTCGAGCTTTGAGTCTCACTCAACTCCACACCTTACAAATCAGGCAAGAACTCTTTCTTTGACTGATCCATTTTGAACTCTTTCAAAATCTTGTCAAGGTATGTACTCATTGAAAGTTTTATCAGACGTCTTGATCCTCTATAGATCAAGATGCCCAATATTTAAGTAGCTTCATTCTAGGTTTTCCTTTGAAAAACTCCTTTTCAAACAACCCTTTATGCTTTCCAGAAATTCTACATCATTTCCGATCAACAATATGTCATCCACATATACTTATCAGAAATTCTATAGTGCTCCCACTCACTTTATTGTAAATACAAGTTTCTCGTAAACTTTGTATAGACTCAAAAACTTTGATCACCTCATCAAAGCGTATATTCCAACTCCGAGATGCTTGCTCCAGTCCATAGAAGGATCGCTGGAGCTTGCATATATTTTAGCATCCTTAGAACTGACAAAACCTTCCGGTTGTATCACATACAACCTTTCCTCACGGATACTGTTAAGGAAATGATGTTTTGACATCCATCTGCCAGATTTCATAATCGAAAAATGCAGCAACTGCTAACATAATTCCAACAGACTTTAGCATCGCTACGGGTGAGAAAGTCTCATCGTAGTCAACTTCTTGAACTTGTGAAAAACCCTTTGCCACAAGTCGAGCTTTATAGACGGTGACATTACCGTCCGCGTCCGTCTTCCTTTTAAAGATCCATTTGTTCTGAATGGCCTTTCGCCCTTCAGGTAATACTTCCAAAGCCCATACTTTGTTTTCTTACATGGATCCCATCTCGGATTTCATGGCCTCTAACCATTTCTCGGAATCCGGGCCCATCATCGCTTCTCCATAGCTCGTAGGTTCATCATTGTCCAACAACATGACTTCTAAGACAGGGTTGCCGTACCACTCAGGAGTAGTACGCGTCCTTGTCGACCTACAAGGTTCGATAGTAACTTGATCCGAAGCTTCATGATCATCATCATTAACTTCCTGTTCAACTAACGTAGGTGCGGTAAATTGCAAGGATTAAATCTTATCGAGGTAAATTGATAAACTAAAATACTAATTAAAATTAAAGTAAATAAATTACAGCAACTATTTTTAGGTTTTTTATATGATTAAGATAGACCCGGGGACCATAGTATTCACTAAAGGCTTCTCACTTGAGCACATAAGCATACGGTGGGTAAACAAATTACTGTTAGGCAATTGACAGAATAGCAAATAATTATGACGGATTCATGGCAATGATCATGTATATAGGCATCACGTCCGAGACAAGTAGACCGACTCTTGCCTGCATCTACTACTATTACTCCACCCATCGACCGCTATCCAGCATGCATCTAGGTTATTAAGTATAAAACAGAGTAACGCCTTAAGCAAGATGGCATGATGTAGAGAAGCAAATTCAAGAAATATGAATAAACCCCATCTTTTTATCCTTAATGGCAGCAATACAAATACGTGTCATGTCCCCTTCTGTCACTCGGATTGAACACCTCAAGATTGAACCCATCACAATGCACCTCTCCCATTGCAAGATAAATCAATCTAGTAGGCCAAACTAAACCAATAAATCGGAGAAAATACAAAGCTATAATAATCATGCATAAAAGAGTTCAGAGAAAACTCAAATATTTCTCATGAATAATCTGATCATAAACTCACAATTCATCGGATCCCAACAAACACACCACAAAAGAAGATTACATCGGATAGAACTCCAAGAACATCGAGAGAACATTCTATTGAAGATCAAAGAGATAGAAGAAGCCATCTAGCTACTAGCTATTGACCTGTAGGTCTGTGGTAAACTACTCACACATCATCAGAAGGGCAGCAAGGTTGATGTAGAAGCCCTCCGTGATCGATTCCCCCTCCGGTAGAGTACCGAAAAAGGCCTCCAGATGGGATCGCGGAAGAACAGAGGCTTGCGGCAGAGAAAAGGTTATTTCTTCTGGCTCTCTGGGGGTTTCCCAATATTTGTGAATTTATAGAAGTGGAATTAGGTCAGACCGAGTCACGTGGGCCCCACAAGGCAGCACGGCGCCCCCCTGGGGCGCGCCCTGGTGCCTTGTGAAGCCCTTGTGGGGCTTCTGGCCTCCTCCCGAAGCTTCCAGTGTTTTTTTGTCCTGAAAAAAATCTCCAAAAAGTTTCATGGCATTTGGACTTCATTTGGTACTGTTTCTCTGAAAAGCCAAAAACAAGCTGAAAACAGCTACTGGCACTGGGCACTAGGTTAATAGGTTAGTGCCAAAAAACGATATATAATTGCATATAAAAACATCCAAGATTGATACTATAATAGCATGGAACAATCAAAAATTATAGATACGTTGGAGATGTATCAAGCATCCCCAAGCATAATTCCTGCTCGTCCTCGAGTAGGTAAATGATAAAAACATAATTTTTGATGTGGAATGCTACCTATCATGTTTTAGCATGTAATCTCTCTCTTACGATATGAATAATAAGATCCAAATGATTCAAAGCAATAGTCTATAATTTGATATAAAGACATCAATACTCAGGCATACTAGTAACCAATCATGCCTTTCAAAATAAACATGCTAAAGAACGTTATCCCTACAAAATTATACAATCCTGTCATGCTCCATCTTCTTCACACAAAGTATTTATCATGAACAACCCCAGTTTTAGCCAAGCAATTGGTTCATACTTTTTAACGCGCTTCAGCTTTTTCAACTCTCACTCAATACATAAGCGCAAGCCACAGATATAGCACTTTGGGTGGAATAGAGCATGGTGATAGAGATAAATAGGAGAAGTCAAAAATGGAGAAAGTCTCACATCAACGAGGTTAATCAACGGGCTATGGAGATGCCCATCAATTGATGTCAATGCGAGGAGTAGGGATTGCCATGCAACGGATGCACTAAGAGCTATAAGTGTATGAAAGGTCAACATGAAAACTAAGTGGGTGTGCATCCAACTTTCTTGCTCATGAAGACCTCGGGCATTTGAGCAAGCCCATCATCGGAATATACAAGCCAAGTTCTATAATGAAAATTTCCCACTAGTATATGAAAGTGACAAAATAGGAGACTCTCTATATGAAAAACATGGTGCTACTCTCAAGCACAAGTGTGGAAAGGATAGTAAAATTGCCCCTTCTCTCTTTTTCTCTCATTTATTTTTTTTATTTTTTTCTTTACTTTTTTCTCTTTTTTTTCATTTTTCATGGCTCTTTTTGGCCTTCTTTTTTTTCTTTTTTATTTTTTTTTATTTTTTGTCCGGAGTCTCATCCCGACTTGTGGGGGAATCATAGTCTCCATCATCCTTTCCTCACTGGAACAATGCTCTAATAATGATGATCATCACACTTTTATTTACTTACAACTCAACATTACAACTCGAAATTAGAACAAAATATGACTCTATATGAATGCCTCTGGCAGTGTATCAAGATGTGCAATGATGCTAGCGTAACATGTATGACAATGATGAACGGTGGCTGAGCCACAAATACTATGTCAACTATATGATCATGCAAAGCAATATGACAATGATGATGTATGTCATAAAAAAGGGAACGATGGAAGTTCCATGGCAATATATCTCGGAATGGCTATGGAAATGCCATGATAGGTAGGTATGGTGGCTGTTTTGAGGAAAATATAAGGAGGCTTATGTGTGATAGAGCATATCATATCACGGGGTTTGGATGCACCGGCGAAGTTTGCACCAACTCTCGATGTGAGAAAGGGCAATGCACGGTACAGAAGAGGCTAGCAAATTACGGAAGGGTGAGAGTGCGTATAATCCATGGACTCACATTAGTCATAAAGAACTCACATACTTATTGCGAAAATTTATTAGCCCCCGAAGCAAAGTACTACTACGCATGCCCCTATGGGGGAGGTTGGGAGGAGTTAACCATCGCGTGCCCCCGACCGCCACATAAAGGAAGACAATCAATAATAAATCATGCTCCAACTTCCTAGCATAACGACAGATAATACGTGCATGCTTCGGGAATCACAAACCTTAACACAATTATTCTTACTAAACCACAATTATCTACTAATACCTTTTACATATTACCACCTTAATATCGCAAAACTATTGCAAGGAATCAAATGTATCATATTCAGTGATCTACATGAAAGTTTTTATTATATCCCTCTTGAATACCTATCATATCAGGACCAAATTCATAACCGGTGCATATTACCATTGCTATCATGAGACTCTCAAAAAGATACAAGTGAAGCATGAGAGTGCAACTATTTTTTTTAAATATCATCACCGCCGTGCTCTAAAAAATATAAGTGAAGCACTAGAGCAACTGTCTAGCTCAAAAGATATAAGTGAGGCACAAAGAGTATTCTAACAAATCACGAATAATGTGTGTCCCTCTCAAAAAGGTGTGTCCAGCAAAGATGATTGTGACAAACTAAAAAACAAAAAAAAACCAAGCAAACTATTTCACAAGACGCTCCAAGTAAAACACATATCATGTGATGAATAAAAATATAGCTTCAAGTGAGTTACCGATAGATTGTAGACGAAAGAGGGGATGCCTTCCGGGGCATCCCCAAGCTTAGACGCTTGAGTCTTCCTTGAATATTACCTTGGGGTGCCTTGGGCATCCCCAACCTTAGGGTCTTGCCGCTCCTTATTCCTTTATCCATCGTAGTCTCACCCAAAACTTGAAAACTTCAGCACACAAAACTCAACAGAAACCTCATGAGATCCATTAGTATAACAAACAAATCTTTAAATGTAGGTACTGTAGTAAATTGATTCATATTTAATATTGGCATAATGCTACTATACTCCAACTTCTCCATGACTCATACCCCCCGATACGATCCATAGATTTATCAAAATAAGCAAACTATGCAACAAAAACAGAATAGTCTGTAAAGATCTGAATTATGGTCATACTTCTGTAACTCCAAAAATTCTGAAAAATTAGGACAACGTGAGAAATTCATATATCAATACTGTGTAAAAAATTCAGAAGGCTCTGACATTCCAGCGAAAATTAGAAATTCCAGCACTGGACGCAAAAGTTTCTGTTTTCCAACAGCATCTATCATACTATCTTCCAAATCATCCCAAAGGCATTACTTGGCACAAACACTAATTAAAACATAAAAACACAATCATAACAGAAGTTATAATCATGCAAACACTCAAGAACAGTATAAAAATTTATTGGGTTGTCTCCCAACAAGCTCTTTCTTTATAGCCATTAAGATAGGCTTGAGATTTCAATGATGCTCACTTGAAATATAGTAATTTAAACATGAAGAGAGCATCATGAAACATGTGAAAAAACATATTTAAATCTAACATACTTCCTATGCATAGGCATTTTATAGGCAAACAAATTATCAAGACAAAAAGTATCTAGCATATGCAAGGAAGAAGAACGAAGCATTAACAATTTGAACTTCAAGAGAGGTAATTGAGTAACATGAAAATTTCTACAACCATATTTTCCTCTCTCATAATAATTACATGTAGGATCATAATCAAATTCAACAATATAACTATCATATACAATTTTATCTTCATGATCCACATGCATAAAAGTTTTATAATCTTTCAAGATAATGGGATCATTATTAACTAAAGTTGATGCTCTTCCAAATCCACTTTTAATAGTATTACAAACATTATTATCAATAACGTATTCATCATGAGACTTAAATAAATTTTCAAGATCATACGAAGCATCACCCCAATCATGATCATTACAATGAGTAGTGGATATCACAAAATCATCATCCCCAAGCTTGTAGTTTTGCATATTATTAACACAATTAACATTAATAGAATTTATAATCACATCATTGCAATCATGATTTTCATTCAAGGAGCTATCATGAATCACTTTATAAATTTCTTCTTTCAACACTTCATCATAATTTTCAAATTCATGATTTTCAAGCAAAACTTCATAGAGATAATCAAGTGCACTCAACTCACTAGCAATTTGCTCATCATAATTGGATCTTTTGAAAAGATTAGCTAGTGGATGAGGATCCATAGTGATCTTAAATTTTTTGTTTTACTTACTGTTCTTGAGTGTTGTCATGGCAATAAAAGCAAGCAAGCAAATAAAATATTTTTGGGTTTTTGTAGATTTTTTTTTATAGAAGTGTGGGAGATGAAAACGAAAGGCAAAATAAAAACAAATAAAGTAAATGCAAGTGATTGATAGTTTGTGCGAATGTACTTGGTACTTTTGATGATGTCTCCCCGGCAACGGCGCCAGAAATTCTTCCTGCTACTTGTAGTCTGCGTTGGTATTTTCCCGAAGAGGAGAGGATGATGCAGTACAGTAGAGATAAGTATTTCCCTCAGTTAAGAACCAAGGTTATCAATCCAGTAGGAGAATCAAGCAAAATTCCGTTAAGCGCACCTGCACACAGAAAAGCAAACACTTGCACCCAACGCAAATAAGAGGGTTGTCAATCCCCTTAGTGGTAAGTTGCAAGGATTAAATCATATCGAGGTAAATTGATAAACTAAAATACTAATTAAAATAAAAGTAAATAAATTGCAGCAACTATTTTTAGGTTTTTTATATGATTAAGATAGACCCGGGGACCATAGTTTTCACTAGAGGCTTCTCTCTTGACCACATAAGCATACGGTGGGTAAACTAACTACTGTTGGGCAATTGACAGAATAACAAATAATTATGACGGATTCATGGCAATGATCATGTATATAGGCATCACGTCCGAGACAAGTAGACCGACTCCTCCCTGCATCTACTACTATTACTCCACCCATCGACCGCTATCCAGCATGCATTTAGGGTATTAAGTATAAAACAGAGTAACGCCTTGGGCAAGATGACATGACATAGAGAAGCAAATTCAAGCAATATGAATAAACCCCATCTTTTTATTCTTAATGGCAGCAATACAAATACGTGTCATGTCCCCTTCTGTCACTGGGATTGAACTCCTCAAGATTGAACCCATCACAATGCACCTCCCCCATTGCAAGATAAATCAATCTAGTAGGCCAAACTAAACCGATAAATCGGAGAGAAATACAAAGATATAATAATCATGCATAAAAGAGTTCAGAGAAAACTCAAATATTTCTCATGAATAATCTGATCATAAACTCACAATTCATCGGATACCAACAAACACACCGCAAAAGAAGATTACATCGGATAGAACTCCAAGAACATCGAGGAGAACATTGTATTGAAGATCAAAGAGAGAGAAGAAGCCATGTAGCTACTAGCTATGGACCCGTAGGTCTGTGGTAAACTACTCACACATCATCAGAAGGGCAGCAAGGTTGATGTAGAAGCCCTCCGTGATCGATTCCCCCTCCGGCAGAGTACCGGAAAAGGCCTCCAGATGGGATCGCGAAAGAACAGAGGCTTGCGGTGGCGGAAAGGTTATTTCTTCTGGCTCTCTGGGGGTTTTCCAATATTTGTGAATTTATAGAAGTGGAATTAGCTCAGATGGAGTCACGTGGGCCCCACAAGGCAGCACGGCGCCCCCCCTGGGGCGCGCCCTGGTGCCTTGTGAAGCCCCTTGTGGGGCTTCTGGCCTCCTCCCGAAGCTTTCAGTGTTTTTTTTGTCCAGAAAAAAATCTTCAAAAAGTTTCGTGGCATTTGGACTTCATTTGGTACTGTTTCTCTGAAAAGTCAAAAACAAGCAGAAAACAGCAACTGACACTGGGCACTAAGTTAATAGGTTAGTCCCAAAAAAGATATATAATTGCATATAAAAACATCCAAGATTGATACTATAATAGCATGGAACAATCAAAAATTATAGATACGTTGGAGACGTATCACGGGGCGTGCACGCCTGACCGAGCGCCAGGCGCCACGCGGAGCGATTCCCTTGGACGGGGGAGTCCGAGACCGATCCTGCCTAATCCGCCCAGATCTTCTGTGGAGGAATCTTCCACTGCAGAACCGGCCTCTCCTGGATCTTCTGCGGTGAGACCTACAGCAGCACCTGTGCTTCCTCGTCGGCATACAAGATCTCAATCAGGTATTATAAAAGAAAAAGAATACACTGATGGTACGATAAGGTATGATAAAATCAAGCGTGCATTCCTTACTAGCACCAGTGAGCCAACTCATTTACATGATGCTCTTGCTCACAAAGATTGGAAGAAAGCTATGGATAGTGAATATGATGCACTCGTTAAAAATAAAACTTGGCATTTAGTACCACCAAAAAGGGGCAACAATGTGATTGATTGTAAGTGGGTATACAAAATCAAAAGAAAAGCTGATGGAAGCATAGACAGATACAAGGCTAGACTAGTTGCAAAGGGCTTTAAGCAAAGGTTTGGTATTGATTATGAGGATACTTTTAGTCCTGTTATTAAAGCAGCTACTATTCGACTTGTTGTCCATTTCCATTTCCAGAGGATGGAGTCTACGGCAGCTAGATGTTCAGAACGCGTTTCTTCATGGTGTTCTTGAGGAAGAAGTGTTCATGCGGCAGCCACCAGGATATGAAAATAAAAGCACACCACATTATGTTTGTAAGTTGGATAAAGCTTTGTATGGGTTGAAACATGCCCCAAGAGCCTGGTACTCAAGGTTGAGCACACAGTTACAAAAGCTTGGGTTTACACCATCAAAGGCAGATACCTCACTATTCTTTTACAATAAGAGCAATATTACCATATTTGTTCTTGTTTATGTTGATGATATAATTGTTGCCAGCTCAAGTTCAGATGCCACCACTTGTCTGCTTAAGGATCTGAAACTAGAGTTTGCTCTCAAGGACTTGGGAGACCTTCATTACTTTCTTGGAATCGAAGTCAAGAAGGTAAAAGATGGCATTCTTCTTACACGGGAAAAATATACCACTGATATCCTCAGAAGAGTAGGTATGGAAAAGTGTAAGTCTGTCAGTACACCTATCTCTAATTCAGAAAAACTTACTGTTGACAGTGGAGAAGCACTTGGGTAAGAGGATGCAACAAATTATAGAAGTGTTGTAGGTGCATTACAGTATCTGACTCTTACACGTCCTGATATTTCCTATTCTGTGAACAAAGTATGTCAGTATTTACATGCTCCTACTACAACTCATTGGACTGTAGTAAAAAGGATTTTGAGGTATCTCAAATTTACAGAGGGGCTTGGGCTTCAGATTGTCAAGTCCCCGTCTCTACTTGTGTCTGCCTATTCTGATGCAGATTGGGCAGGGTGTGCTGATGATAGGAGATCCACAGGTGGCGTTGCCGTCTTCCTGGGAACAAATCTTGTGTCATGGAGTGCAAGAAAACAGGCTACAGTCTCACGGTCAAGTACTGAGGCATAGTATAAAGCCTTAGCAAATGCTACAGCTGAAGTGATGTGGATTCAGACATTGCTTCATGAACTTGGAATTAAAGTTCCACAGGCTGCGAGATTGTGGTGTGACAACATTGGTGCAACATATCTTTCAGCTAATCCTGTTTTTCATGCACGTACAAAGCACATTGAGGTTGACTTTCATTTTGTCAGAGAAAGAGTAGCACGCAAACTGCTTGATATAAGGTTTATTCCAACAGGTGATCAACTTGCTGATGGCTTCACAAAACCTCTCACGATGAGAAGGTTAGATGACTTCAAATACAATCTCAACCTTGGTAAAGTTTCATAGGGTTTAGATTGAGGGGGAGTGTTAGACAAAATAGAGATAGAACTCTCCACATCTCCTGTATATCTCTGTTTAAACTCTTTCTCTCTATCCTCATGTATCTGGACGTATCCTAGCCATCATCCTATGCTTGTACGCAACGGCAGGCTTTTGCCATCGATCAATATAAACCACATGCGGCCCTACGGGGTAGATACGCTTCCAACCAAACCTTACACGCTTTGCTTAGATGGAAACGAATTAGCACAAGAAGTTCGACAAGACGATTTCAGTTTCCACGTGGAAGTGATTTGAAAGGTTTCAGCTGGTGCGTGGATTGTGTTTCCCTATTCTTCTAGAGATTTTCGTGTATTAGTGCGTGCCTATCTCTATTTATATCTATATATACCTATTAAATTAATCAGAAATTAAATTAAGAGTCTGAAATCAAGTTGGAGTGTTGAGATTTGTGGTTGAGCACTGATGACTCAGCAGTAATAGTGAGACGATACAACTCGCAACTGCTTTTTTTTAACAAACTAGGGCGCCATTGGCGCCAACTTTTCATTCAGCTCAACTGCACCAGGCAGCTAAAAATACAAAATCCTGAAGATATACATGCTGTAGAATAGACATTACAGGGCATTCATGTATAGAGTGAGCTGAACTTGAGCATCTGTAGATAGGCTGATTTAGGCTACGCCTAAGCACCTGTGCTGCACAATTATGAGCAACTTGATTGAGCTCTCTTGGGATATGGAAAACCTGCTGTGAAGAACATGAAGTGGCTTCAAAGTAATCAGCTAGATAAGCTCTGCCATTCCAATGAAGGAGAGGATGATCCAGCCTTCTTCCTGCTGCTGTTTTGGCTAGAACCTGGTTATCCGTCAAGAACGTTGGCCTGTAAATGTGCAGAATCTGCGCAAGTTTTGTCGCTAGAAGAAGAGCTTTTGCTTCCGCTTGAAACACCGAGGATTCTTTTGAAGTCGAAGCCTGAATCATGATGTGCCACCCTCTTTCATCAGAATTATCTCAGATGTAGATCCCTATTCCTGTGTTTACTTGCTTCTCCGATCCTGGGATTCTCTTACATTTCCAAGATGCATCTGTAAAAACAACAACCCCTTCAAACAATCCATCAGATTTAATTGTAGAGCCTTGCATCGGCACTGTTGTCCTGTCTGCGTGAACCTGCATTTGTTTTTGAGTATTTCCCTGTGAATTAGGAGAGCTGGAATGACAAATTTCAAGATTGTTGATTAGAGCCTGTGCATTAATGAATATTTGGTTGGGACTTCCAATTTTTCTCTGAAAAAGAAAATCATTCCTGGATTTCCAAGTGCACCACATAAAAGTGAAGATATTTGACAAAGAAGCATAAGGATGGTTCATGTTCAGTAAAGTCAGGATTATCTGAGTTAAAGTACTGCAGTTTTGAGTGACAAGTTCAGTTCTTATATACCAAGGAGCAATAAACCAAGCTAATTTGATAAAGGGACAAGTAAAGAAAAGGTGAACCTCATCCTCTTGCATTCCACACCTACAACAAATCTTTTTGATATGCTTCGAGTATCGCCCCGCTCTGTCTCCTGTTGGAAGAGCCTTCCGAAGCAATCGCCATGCGAAAGTCTGAATCCTTGGAATGATCTCCTTAGATTTCCAAACCTGTCTCAGCAACTGAATCGTGTCCTGCAAGAGTATTTCTGGCCGCTCTTCCTGTCCTTGATCATACATAGCCTGCAAACAAGCATGATATGCGGATTTTGCATTGCAGTTCCCATCTTGGCTCAGCCTCCAGCAAAGAAAGTCTTGGTCCTCTGCATTGATAATGGGAGTTTGCTTGATAATAAGAGTTGCACTAGGGGCGAAAAGTGAGTCAATTAGTTCTTCATTCCACACTTTCTGATTGGGCAACCAAAGATCTTTAACAAGAGCTGGGTAATTGAAGCCTTGAGGCTGAAATATTAAGTCTTCATAGATAGTAGACCAAGAAGAGTACCAGGGCGTGCTCCAGATGGAAATGTTGCCTTGGGTAATCTGATAGGAAGTATGGGCTATAAGAATGGGAAGGACTTTCAAGATTGAAGTCCAGAAGGCGGATTTAGCAGTATTCGGATTGGGCCGCCAGATAGAAGAGCCAGGAAAATATTTAGATTGAAGAATCTGATGAAGCTGATCATTGGGGCTTTTGGCAATTCGCCAAGCAGACATAAGGATGAGACTTCGATTTACTGCTTGAAGATTTCTAATACCTAAACCCCCTTCCTTTTTGGGCGCACACAGATCCTTCCAAGCTTTCAGACAAAGGCTGCGCGTACCAGAATCTTCTCTAACTCCATTCCACCAGAAATTCCTAACAATGGCTGTAAGTTTGGAAATGAACTTTTTAGAGAAAAGGATGTTTGACATATAGTATACTGGAATAGAGGAGAAGACAGATTTGATCAGTTCAAGGCGAGCAGCATGAGACAATTTATCAGCTTTATAGGTATTTAGTTTAGATCTAAATTTATCAATCACAAAGTTGTAAGCTGATGCTCTATCCTTAGCCGGGAGGATGAGGGGGTGCCCAAGATGAATGAAGGAAGCATCCATGTTTTGAACAGGAAAGATATGTTTGATCGCCTCTACATCAGCAAATTGGACATGTTTGCTAAATAGGATTCCAGATTTGGACCAGTTTGGAGTTTGACCAGAAATACAACAGAAGGAGTCAAGGAGTTGCTTCATAACTGTTGCTTCTTGTATGGAGGCCTCACCACAAATAAGAAGATCGTCTGCAAAGAGAAGAGAGTGAATGCGGGGGCAATTTGGTCCTAAAACCACACCTTTAAGAGAGCTGCTGTCCATGGCATCCTGCAGTGCTAGCGACAGTTCGTTAATGCTAAAGACAAAAAGGTAAGGCGAGAGGGGACAACCTTTTCGTATACCTCTGTCGCTGCGGAATCTCACAGACGGTTGGCCGTTAATAACAACAGAAAAGGTAGGCGAGGAAATGCATGCAAAGATCAAATTGATAAAATGACCATGCAGTCCTTTACGAGAAAGAGCAGTAATAATGAAATTCCATTCTAAGCGATCGAAGGCCTTAGCAAGATCAATTTTAAGCATAAAGGCTTGATGTCTCCAAGAAGCAAGGCCCAAAGAATGAGTGATTTCTTGGGCAACAATGATGTTATTGCAAATGCGACGCCCTTGAATAAAGCATGTTGGGCGGGGCTGATATAATCAAGGAGATGAGGTTTGAGTCTATTAGCAAGAGATTTAGCTATGAGTTTGTAGACTACATTACAAAGGCTAATTGGTCTGTAATCTGCAGGAACTAAAGCAGCAAGCTTTTTTGGAATAAGAACAATGTGGGTATCATTAATGTGTTGAGGCATCACACCGGAGTGGAAGAAGGAGCTTACCAAAGTCGCCACATCATCTCCTATCCAGCTCCACGTTGCAAGATAAAACTCCACATTGAATCCATCCGGGCCAGGCGAAGCATTCCTCTTCATGTCCTTCAAAGTGTCCCACAGTTCTTGCTTGCTTGGTACCGAATACGTGTAGTCAAGGCTATGTGCCTAAAATAGTTCACAAATGTATTGCTAATCTGCTTTGGCATGTGGTGGATAATGTCATTTTCATCCTTTATTGAGACGATCATGTTTCTCCTTCTTCTCTTAAGGATAGCCCTGTGGAAGTAGGCCGTGTTCCTATCTCCGTCCTTGACCCAATTCTTCTTCGCTCTCTGCATATACGAGTCAGTAAGTTTGGTCAAGCTTTGCTCATACCTTGCAACCAGAGTGTTCTCCAGCGTGTGATCTTGATCTGCCAATGGCTTTGCCTGAATTTGGTTTATTTGATCTTCTAATTCACTAAGCTCCTGCTGTAGTGGCTTCTTTTTCCTGCATCAAATTCTTAACGCTTGCGCCAAATGGTTAGTTCTTTGATAAAACAATTTGTTGCTAGATTTGGACCAAGTTTCCATAGCATGCAAGTAGAAATCTTTTTCCTTTAACCACCAGTTTTCAAATTTAAAAGCACGTTTTATTCTACAAACAGTACCATCAGTTGAGAGGAGAATAGGAGCATGGCCACTTATAGTATGCATGAGAGGCAGATTGTAAACATTTGAGATAGGGAATTGAGCACACCAGTCAGCATTAACAAGGCAACGATCAAGCCTTTCATAAACAGGTTTTGAGGAGAAACGCTTGTTAGTCCAAGTATAAGCCGGACCACTATAACCCAAATCAAACAAACCACAAGATTTAACCAAGGATTGAAAAGCATTCATGCGAGAGCGATTAGTAACCGGGGTGTTTTTATCCATATCATACAAGAGATCATTCATATCACCCATACATAACATAGGTAAGTTTCCATTCTCATACACAAAAGTGGTGATCTGATCCCAAATGAGACTAGTCTGACGATGATAAGGATCACCATATATACATACTAAACCAAACTTCTGACTAGAAGATCTAATACTAGCAGTAGCTAAGATGAGATAAAAGCTAGCTGTATGCACAATGATGTCGATGTCGTCGTTCCACATCAGCCAAAGTCCTCCGGAACGACACCGCGAGGGAACTACAAAACTATCACACATATTAAACCTAGCAATAAGATCAGCAGATTTGATTTTTGAGGATTTGATTTCGGAAAGAAAGATTACCTGAGCTTTTGTAGAATCAATCAGTCGGGCAAGATGGACCATCTTGCTACTGCCGAGGCTCTTGCCCATACCTTGGCAGTTCCATCCGAGGGCCCTCATGGCGCCCGTGGCGCCTCATGGGCTGGCGCCATTGCCCCTTGATCCAGTTCCATGCTTTCATTGTGTTGTAGACGAGTTCCCTCGGTAGAATAAGTAGCTGAAGATTGAGCTTCATCTCCATCGTGTCCCTGGCTTCCTTGACCAACAACAAAATTGCCAGCGTCCTGTCCCACGTAGTGGCTTTCAACCATTTGAGGAGGTGAGAACGCTCCCTGACGAGAATCCGATGGCTGCAGAGAGGAAAGCGGTGAAGGGGTGCGAACCGGCCATGGATCATGGTCTGGGTGACTCGCATTGCTTTCTGCTGGAACTTGTTTGCGAGGCAAACGAATATAGGGGAGCTTCATACTTTCCATAGATGAACCGCAATGTCGGCGAGGATTGCGAAGCGGTCCCACATGACTAGGGCCTCCCTGACGGACCCAAACGGCAGAGCCAAGGTGATCGTGAGTAGTCCCCATAGCAAATTGGTTATTATCTCGATCTTGGTCAGGCGGTGGAACATCCCATCCCCGAACACGACGACGAGGCCTTTTCTCTGCCACGTCTGTTGCAATATTGGTGATTACTCCCTGGATGGCTGCATCTGTGATTTTTGCTGTTGCTGCTCCTGGTTCTGCTCCATCGAGACCTATTCCAACGCCGGCTCCACCAAGATCTCCTGGATGGGCAGGGCTATGTGCGGCTGCAGCGAGTACTGCTGCATTCGCGTTGCCCAGATTATTGGGATTCAACTGAGTAGCAAGGATCTGCGTCTGAGTTGGTGTTGCTATTGGGAGAAGTCCAACCTGACCCTCTCCAGAAGGGATCAGCTGCGATGATCCATGGTCGATAGCAAGGTGGGGGTGAATCTGAAAGGAAGGAGCTCTTTTGGCTAGCGGGGCGGTTGTAGATTCTTCATTTGATGCCGGTCGCTTTGGTGCTGGGTGGGGATGTGAGAAATTAGGAAGGGCGCCTGGCAGCAACTGAGGGTGATTAGCATCAGGTTGGGTAGTCGGGATGGAGTTCTGAGTCTGACCCGGTGGGTTTGTGCGTAGAAAGCTCCGTGAACCCAGCGGGTTGGCAGTTGTCTCTTGAAAGCTTCTGTTTCCCAAGCTATGACTCTGAGCTGGGATCTGTCCCTGAGGTATGACATTAGCTAATGGACGATTCTGTCCCTGATGAACCGGAGCTTGCATGAGCTGAGACTGATCAATCTGTTTTCCTTTTCCTTTCGAATCCTCCGCAAACAGCCTTTGCAACCTTTCAAGAATTGGATTTGGCCTCTGTTGGAGACCAACATTGGTGATTGACGCATTCCTGATTGTTTCAAATGGCACAAAATCTTCATCAATCATCCATTGGCCATATCTCTGAACTGGGAAGTCATGCACTGGTAAACCTCTTTTTGATCTTTCCTGCAGCAGATTGTTCCTTATCGGGCAGTGAAACATCAGTCCGCAGAAAAGACATATCCTTTTGATCTTCTCGTAATGCAAATATGCTATCCCTGTACTATTATCCGGATAGATGACCTCCACTTTGTCTTTCACTGGCTGGCTGACTCTCATCTTTGCTATCCCCCAAATGTAATCTTGATTGGCATATAACATATTTTGCTGCAAAATCTGGTTCAGAATGTCAGCAAGCAAAGAGATGGATCTAGCAACTCTAGGGATGCCATAAGCTCGAACTGTAACAAAAATGTAGTCAAATCTGTAATCTCCACTAGAAGTCACCTCATCTCTCGGATCAAACCAGTCAAGAAGCAGATTATCGGAACCAATAGTCCATGGCTGACGAGTGTAGATAGACATCATGGTCATGGCTTCCTGCGAACGAAAGTGGGCTAAGAACACCGTATTTGATACCTGAGAGAGAGATAGCATAGTAGTTGCTCCTCCACGCCTTGGCCATAGATTGCTGCAAGGCTTGCTTCGTGATGGTTCAGAACTGAGACGACCCTCTCCCTTTTATTTCCTCCCCCTTTTAGTATCATGTTTTAGATTTGATCTTTTTGACAGAACATGCTCAACATCATCACTTCCACTGCTTAACACTTGAATCTCTAGTTTCACAAGATTCACCCACAAAAAAGAACAAGTTAAACAAGATACATTTCTGAATTGAATACAGCTGATTACAGAACCCAGTTACCAGTTACTTGTTGATCTAGTCCAGCTTAAAATCTACTCTAATTGCACATTCTCCGTCATGCAGTCCATACTATTTTGGACAGGAAAGATCAGGGAAGTCACTTCCAGATGCCACTTGTAACTCAGATGTTTATACAGAACACTTCTTTTATCTTTCGGGTGTTAGGAATGAGCAACTAGTATTCACTGTGGGCCAAAGGCCAGTACATATACATGTGAGGTATTACAAGCGGTAGTACCGCACTCATAGCGGTAGTACCGCCTCGGGCGGTAGTACCACACTCAGAGCGGTAGTACCGCCTAACACACATCTAACACCCCCCCTCAAACTCATGGTGGATCAACAACACTGAGTTTGGAGAGAAAGAAGCCATGCTGCGCTCGAGTCTGTGCCTTCGTGAAGAAGTCCGCCAACTGTAACTCAGAGGGCACATAGTGAAGAGCCAGTGTCTGATCCTGCACAGCAGCACGTACAAAGTGGGCATCCACACCGATGTTCTTGGTGAGCTCATGCTTCACCGGGTCACGCGCAATACTGATAGCACCGGTACTGTCTGACAGTAGGGGAGTCGATGTAGTAGCAGACACACCAAAGTCCTCAAGTAACCATCGTAACCAGATCACCTCAGCCGTCAGCATAGCCATCGCTCGCAACTCAGCCTCTGTACTCGAGCGAGAAACCGCAGTCTGCTTCTTCGTCTTCCAGGCAATAAGAGAGCCACCAAGGAAGACACAGTAAGCAGACAACGAGCGTCGATCAGAGGGATCACTAGCCCACGTAGCATCAGAGTAGGCCTGGAGCTCGAGAGAACTGGAGCGGGGAAAGAAAAGACGATGAGAGATCGTGCCACGAAGATATCGTAGAACACGGAGGAGGTGACTATAGTGGACAGAGGTGGGGGCTGAGACAAACTGACTGAGAATGTGGACAGGATAGGAGATGTCAGGACGCGTAACAGCAAGATAGACAAGGCTCCCAACGAGGTGGCGATAGCGAGTGGGATTAGGAAGAGGGTCACCGTCAGAAGCACGAAGCTGAACGTTGAGCTCCATAGGAGTCACAACAGTGCGCTCATCACCGAGAGCGGCACGAGTAAGAAGATCCTGAATATATTTTTCCTGGGAGATGAAGAAGCCTGCAGAGGTCTCAGAAATCTTGATCCCAAGAAAGTAGCGAAGAGGACCAAGATCAGACATCAGAAACTGTTCCCGGAGGCGGGCCTTAACAAAGGCAATATATTCAGAATCGTCACCAGTGATGATCATGTCATCCACATATAGAAGGAGAAGAGTCCGACCACGAGGAGAGGTGTGGACAAACAGAGCTGGATCATGATCACTAGGCAAGAAGCCAGCGGCAGTAACGACAGAGGCGAACCGCGAGAACCAGGCGCGAGGGGCCTGTTTAAGACCATAGAGGGAGCAGCGAAGTCTACAGACCACACCATCAGGAGCATAGTACCCCGGTGGTGGCTGCATATAAACCTCCTCACGCAACTCACCATTGAGAAAAGCGTTCTGGACATCAAGCTGAGATACAGACCAATGACGAACAGAAGCCACAGCAAGGAGAGTGCGGACAGTGGTCATGTGGGCCACAGGAGCGAATGTCTCATCATAATCGCGTCCCTGCTCCTGCTGAAAGCCACGAGCCACAAGACGAGCTTTGTATCGCTCAAGGGAACCATCGGAGCGAGTCTTAATCTTATAGACCCACTTGCAGGTGATGGGACGAACACCGGAGGGAAGAGAAACTAGATCCCACGTGCCATTGCGCTCAAGCGCCGCAAGCTCCTCGGCCATCGCAAGCTGCCATTCAGGCTGAGTCATGGCAGCCCTATAGGTGGTGGGCTCAGCAATGGCAGAAAGACCATACCGGTCAGGAGAATAGCGATCAGGAGGGGGACAAGGCCTAACACGGAGGTTATGGACCGGCGGAGGCGTGAGAG
Organism: Elymus sibiricus; assembly: GCA_039707655.1. Taxonomy (NCBI): domain Eukaryota; kingdom Viridiplantae; phylum Streptophyta; class Magnoliopsida; order Poales; family Poaceae; genus Elymus; species Elymus sibiricus. Next base: position 431,638,283 of record CM077673.1, read on the forward strand.
GAGGTGCACTGGAAGTAGAGGGCACATCAGTAGGATCATCCACAGCACGAGGACGACGAGTGTAGTGGAGAGGAAACGGGGAGTGAGGTCGAAAGACTGGGGAGGAGGGTGGGGAGGGAGGGGATGGTGGAGACGAGGGAGAGGAGGAGGAGGAAGGGGATGGTGGTACCGGTGGTGTAGGGAGACGCACCGGGGGAGAGGGAAGAACAGGAGGCACAGTGGGAGATGTGTCAGGAAGGAGAAGGAAGGAAATATCTTCCACGGAAAAGCTCAAGGAGGAGGGACGCGGATAGTAAGAACGAGACTCATCAAACGTCACATCACGAGAAATGCGCAGACGGCGACCAACAGGATCCCAACAGCGATAGCCCTTGTGCTCATCACTGTAGCCAAGGAAAACACACTCAACAGACTGAGCAGTCAACTTGGTTCGTTCTCGCGGAGCAAGAAGAACATAGCACACGCATCCAAACATACGAAGAGCGGAGTAGTCAGGAGAGCGACCAGAGAGACGCTCCATAGGAATACCACCCTTCAAGGCAACCGAAGGCTGAATGTTGATGAGGTGGGTGGATGCGGAAACGGCCTCAGCCCAAAAATGGGGTGGAAGAGAGGCGGCGATCATCATCGCACGAGCCGTCTCAAGCAAATGGCGATGTTTGCGTTCAGCAACTCCATTTTGAGCATGGGCACCAGGGCAAGAGAATTGGGCAAGAGTGCCCTGCTCCGCAAGAAAACCACGCAACATGTGAGAGATATACTCTCCAGCTGAGTCAGCACGGAAGATACGGACAGGCGTGGAAAATTGAGTGCGAACCATGGCAGCAAAACGTTTATATATGGGGAGAACCTCGCTGCGAGATTTCATGCAATAAAGCCAAGTGTAGCTAGAGAAATCATCAATAAACAGAACATAGTAGCGATGACCCCCTTTCGAGTCAAAAGGAGCAGGACCCCATACATCAGAATGAACTAAGTCAAAAGGACGCTGAGATACAGACTCACTGGTAGGATACGGTAACTGAGTCTGTTTGCCAAGCCTACAACCTTCACAATGCAACGAAACATCACCGGAGACAGACCCTAAGACGCCTTGGTGTACTAATGAGGACAAGCGAGATAAGAACTCATGGAGGCGATGAAACTCCAAGTCAGACCGCACAGTCTGGCAACACCGGCAAGTGCCACAAACAACTGTCCTGAGAGAGTCAAGCTGGCGCCAGATGGCAGAGCTCTGTGAGTAGAACTCATCAACAGAAGAGTCACCCTGATGAAGAGCGTGCTCCTGACGCACCACAGATAAGTAGAGAGCATCACCAGATGGCTGATATCGCTGACAAAGATAGGACCACATCACAGCAACAGGACCGAGACCCATGAACTCAGATGCAAACTGAGGTAAGACACTCGCAGTAAGAACAGCAGCAGCTCGAGCATCATCGTTGCACCACTGAGTGTAAGCAGACAGATCATCTCGGTAAGCAGAAAGAGCATCTGAGTAGGCAGATACCTGCTGATCATAAGCATCAACCGCAGCATCGTTAAGGGCCTTGGCTGTATCCCGATCAGCCTGAGAAGCATCAGCAGCAAGAACAGGCGGCACCGGCGGGGTAGGAGCCACAGGTGCAACAGGGCAAGGCGGACAGGGAACCTCGCCAGAGAGAACGCCCCACAGGAGAAGACCGCGCATGTGGATGCGCATGAAACCCACAAACTCAGCATAGTTGGTGCCATCGAAGATCACCGAGCACCGAGGAACAGCCACATAGCCCGACGAAGACATGACGCCTGGACAACACTTCTCAGCGGTAGTACCGCTTCGGGCGGTAGTACCGCTCTCGTGCCAGCGGCAGTACCGCGCTGCACAGGGCGGTAGTACCGCTATTCTACCGCTTGGGCGGTACTTCCGCGGTCCAGTGCCGTGGGCACTTCCGCTTCTGGAAAGTCTTCGGGTATGCCTGGCCTTTAAGCGGAAGTAGAGCGGTAGTAACGGGCGGTAGTACCGCTTCAAGCGGTAGTACCGCTCTTGCCAGCGGTAGTACCGCGGAGCCGAATCGGGATCGGGATCGGGATCGGGATTCAGGGCAGCGCCGGGGGCGGCGGCGGCCAGTCGAGGCGGGCGAGGGCGGCCGGTCGAGGCGGGCGAGGCCACGCAGCAGCCGGGGGCGGCGGCGGCCGGTCGAGGGCGGCGGCGCGGCCGGTCGAGGGCAGGCAGCAGCAGCCGCTGCGGGAGCGCGGCGGCAGCGGGTGGAGGACGAGCAGCGACAGTGGCGACCGGGCGAAGCAGGCGGCGACGGCGGCGGCTGCCGGACAAGGAGGAGGCGGCCGGTCGGACGGCGACGAGGAGAGAGGGGGGGGCACGGAGCTGCGAGCGTGCGGGAGCGGGAGAGAAACCTAAGCATCTGATACTATGTTAGGAATGAGCAACTAGTATTCACTGTGGGCCAAAGGCCAGTACATATACATGTGAGGTATTACAAGCGGTAGTACCGCACTCATAGCGGTAGTACCGCCTCGGGCGGTAGTACCGCACTCAGAGCGGTAGTACCGCCTAACACACATCTAACATCGGGGACTATTACTAGAATTTTACATACCTATTTGTTCATCAGATAGGACAACAGGGAAATAGATATAGCATTACAATGATGTGGTTGCGGTCATACGAAAACCGCTCTATCGTTCAAATTATAATGTTTCTTTCTCTTAAGGGGTATTAGCATGATTAATTTGTAGCTCGGAATGATTGCCTGAAGGGCATTGATGCCTGCCTGCGTTTGTTTTCTTTCTTCCTGTTGTTTTACTCATAGTTGTGTTTGCTTGGAATGTTTGCAACTTCTCTTCTTTAATAACTAGTCATTAAGAATAATTCTAGAAGCTTACCTGCAAAGTTTCGTCATGAAGAATGAGAACAAAGTACAGACAAGAAAAAACGTGTTAAGAAAGTTCAGATTTGGGATATATCTGTTAATAATCATAGCTTCTACTTCCATTTGTAATTACAGGCAATTGATGATGATTGCAACCAAACAGGACAAATGCTAGCTGCATTGCTCAACTGGCCGCAGGGAACCTTCGCCTCAAAGGTTTGTTGCTATTTTTCTTTTCAGATAGCAGCAATGTCACCAATAATCATTCAGGGAGATTTTTGTCATTGCACGGATCATTTGGTCAACACCTAAGCTTCTCTTCTTTTTTGTGGGGAACACCTAATCTTCTCATACTCGTCCTAATAAGCACTGCAACTGTATGCAGTTTTTATCTCAATTTGAATAACTAATTGGTACTAGAGGGGTTTTTAATTGCATCTAGATTCTAGATAAGTATTTTTTTTTTTACTTTAACTGGTGTTGTGTATTAATTTGAAACAGATGTTTGATATGGCCACAGAACCTAAGCCAACACACATGTTGGAACTGAACTCTGCAAAACACAACCACACGACACCTTACGACCAAACTGTCATAGTTCATGCGCTACCCCATTTACGTTGTGATGAATTTTGTCCACCGTGAAGCGACATAGCTCCTGGAGAAGGACCTTTGTTTCTCGAGTATTGGTTCTGATAGCAGAAAGATCTCTCGCCTGTCATTTCAAGGCTTCAATTGCCAAGCTGCAATCACTCTGCAAGACCAGTGGGGCATTATAAATCACTACTTTGCGAACCCTTCTAGGCAGGCCAGTGCTTCAACTTCCTCTGCAGCAGCACAATATTTGATCGTGCCCCACGCTGAGATAATAACATTCCTATTTATACCCCACAGTACCGCACCCCATGCTGCTTCTTTTGTATTGCAAAGGAAACTGGCATTAACATTCACCTGTTCAACAGCACAAGGACCCAGCCATGGCCTGAGTAGCGCAACTGCTTGGAAACTAACAAATTTTCCTCAGCTCAAACCTTAGAGCACAATCCTTTGTACATGCCATCACTGCATGGAAGCAGCTCTCCTCCTATGTATCACAGATAGTACAAATTGGAAGCACATCTCTCAGTTTTCTGCTTTGGTTCTGTTGCACATCCAATGTATTTGCAGCTAATCTGCAGGCAAAAACTCTGATTTGGGGGTCTTGTGCTTTCCAGATCAGGTTCGAGAGGCTTCTATCACTTGCAGTCTGAGCACTAGAAATAAGTATTTTAGTGAGGAAAGAACTTGCTGTTGTCCCAGTTCCCAAATTCTTATTTGACCCAGCTTTCCAAGAAGCATTTCATTTCATTTCTTGGACTAACATTTTGTTTTGTTTTTGTGGGCCAAATATGGTCAAGCAACAAAGGATGGAAACATTAGGAAATTGTTCCTTCAAATAGCCAAAACGAAAATTCTTGACCATCTCTTTTATTGTACTGTGCTTATGTATTTTTTGTCAGATTTCTATGCCAATGGTACTCAAGATTCTGTTTACAAGAAATTTGTTGTTAAAGGTGGGTTTCTTTTGTCAGGTGATAATTGACAAGGATAAGCAAAGAGCTACTGTTGAGCGAGAGGTCGATGGTGGAACCGAAACCATCTGCTTGGATTTACCAGCAGTGATCACGTATGCTCCATAACACGTCTCTGTTTCTTATTTTCGGTAGACTGCTCATTGGTCATAAAAAGCGCAGTAGTACTCAAGCTTTTTTTCATAACTAAAATGTTCAGTTCTTGTGCTCATGCCTAGCGCTTACAAGCCACGGTCTGGCTCCCATTTCTGCGACTTGGTCTGAACTAATATACACCCTGGTTTTTGCTCTGCAGCACTGATCTGAGACTGAATCAGCCCCGGTACGCGACGCTGCCCAACATAATGAAGGCGAAGTCGAAAGTGATCAAGAAAGTGACCCCTGCGGACCTGAACGTCGATGTCAGGTCAGACATGGAGGTGCTTCAGGTGGACGAGCCGCCAAAGAGGAAAGCCGGGGTGATCCTCTCGTCGGTCGACGAGCTCCTTGACAAACTGAAAAACGAAGCCTGCGTTCTGTAACTGGTTCTCACATGTGCATTCAAATAAATTGCGACTCCAGATGCTCGCATCATTTGCAAATGAAAATAAGGAGATGCTAATCCATTATGTCCGGCGGTTGTTTTTAATAAAATGCGTAACTTATGGAGTGTTTCTGAATTGGGTGGAAACTGAACTGGTTATGTATTGCTGGGCCTTAACCAGATCTGTGCTTGTGTTTAGCTGGGCTGCAAACAGGCTTGTAGATGTGTGAACTGGTCATGTGTTGCTGGGCCTTAACCAGATCATGCGACCAACATGCCTGAATTGCCTCAAATTCATCCAGCTTAACTCATGGAGTGTTTCTCAAAAAAAAAAAGGATTAAACTTATTGGAGTCCCGGGAGCATTTGCTCCCGGGTGAACAGTAACGCGAAAAAAATACTAAATGTTTTCGAAAAATTCTGAAATTATTTGTAGATGATTGTATTAGTGTCGCAAACATGCATGGCAATTTTCATGCGAAACGGAGCGGCGGTGTTTCGTCGGCAAAAAAAGCAAATTTGGGGTGACATTTTGGGGTAACTTTTGGTGTTCGATTTGTTTTTTTTGTACAAGCCAAAATGTTTAATCTTTTTGCCTCAAAATTTGCAGGTAGCATTTGGATGTGACTAAGTACACACAAAAAAATTTGTCTTATTTTTTTTCATTTCAAATTTTTTTTTTTTGGCCCCGGGAGCCAAATTGACTTTCCGCTGGGAAGCTATTCTACATGTACCTTGCAAAAACTGCACATCCAAGTGGCCACCTTGAAAGATGATCTCCGGCACTTGTCGCTAGGTCACGCCGCCAAAGACTCGGTGGACCGCAATCGCAACTTTCTCTTGAGCCGTGCGAAGAACCACCACCAAACACGCGGGGTGATTTATGAAGCGGGCATGTGCAGTGAGGCAACAAGGCGAGGACATGCGGCGACGGAGGAGGCGTGATCGAGAGCGACAAGCCGACGAGGATATACACGAGGGGCGAGGTTTTTTGCGCCGAAAGGGCGGGGCACGACTGTCCGTCACGCGCCGCGCACATAAAAGGCCGCATGCCGTCACACCACAAACCCTGTCTGCATGCCGCCACACCACACACCTCCCGTCAGACCGGCGATTTCATTTTATTTTTGCGGGGGCGTTAGGGCAACTCCAACGCACGACCCCAAACGGACGTCCGTTTCGTCCGCTTGGGGCAGGAAAACGGACACGGCTGTCCGCTTGCGGTCGTGCGGCCATCGGTGCGCCCAACCGGCACGGCTCATCCCAAACCGTCCGTGTTTTTGGACTTGCATTTTTCCCAAAAAAAAACACAAATAAACTTGCAAATAATACGAAAACATAAACAAAAACATTAACGTCCACACATCCGCAGTACCCAAGTTCATCACAGTTCATAATTAAACTAAAAATTAAAAGACATAAAATAAACTAGATAAAAAGGCCCGTCGCCGGTGAGGCCGCCGTCGTCTCCAGGAGCCGCTCTCCTACTCGTCGTCGTCGCCGGTGAGGTCGACGTAGGGGGACGCGACTCCTCTGACGTGCCTTCAGCCCACTGACATGTGGGCCCGGCCCCACGCGTCAGTAGGCCAACGGCAGGGTGCAGTATGGCAGAGGAGCCGGCTCCGACGTAGGAAGGTGGCTACCAAAGGTGGGCTGGCGGCCCTTGCCAGACTGGAGGCGCCTGCGGCGCCTGCACCACCTCCTCCCGTGGCTCCTGCTCTTGCTCAGGCGACCGCGGCAGCGTGGCTGACCATGGGCCAACTCCCACCGAGTCGGCCATCTCCGTCGACGTGCACGGCCAGCTCCACCGCTGGCCCACCAGACGAGGGTTCCACGCGACGATGGGCGGCTCCTCCACCACCTCTTCCTTCACCTCCTCCTTGACGTCGACGTCCAGCTCCGGGATGGCCACGTCGCCGGCCGCAGAGAGGGCCAGCATGGTTTCCAGGCCCTCGCATTGCCGCTTGTCATGCGTGTTCATGGAGTCCTCCATGACCCGCCTGATGAGCCGGGCCTCCTCCTCCTCGGTCATGGGTGGTGGCGGGGACGGGGACGGAGATAGCGACGGCGAGATGCCGCGCACACGCCTACGGCCGCGCGTTTGGGGCGGGCTCGGAGGACGACCAGCAAAAAAGGATCGCCGCCGCAGGTCGTGCTCGTCGCGGAGCCACGTATCCCACAGCGGCGAATCCATGGCGTACCTGGAGTCATGGAGGAGATCCGGTGGCAGGCGGGCACGGCGACGGTTGATCTCGTCGCGGCGGGTGCGGCCGCTCACCGGCACTGCCGGGATTGGCATGCAGTCCGCGGAGAGATGCCAGTTGTTCGGCAGGTGGACATCTCCCCACGGGAGTGGCGTCGCCGTCTCCTAGTAGCGCCGACAGACGTCGACGTGGATGTACGGCCTATTGCGCTGCCCGGCCGCCGGCGGCGCGATCTGAAACGCGGGCGGAGAAGGTGGTGCGGGCGGCGAGGACCTGCTGGAGCAGCGTCGACCAGAGGAGGAACCGGCCTCGTGGTCGTGCTTCCCCTTGCTGTTCCAATGCCAGCTCATGGCGCCGGCGGGGATGTGAGCGATCTGCGACGGCGGCGGCTAGGGTTTGCTCGTGTCGGGGCTCGAGGAGGCAGGCCGGCTAGGAAGTGGAAGCTATGGACTGGTCGGTCCACGGCTTCCAATTTAAGAAGGACGACGACCCACCTGCTGTGTGACTGACAACCGGGGCCCGCCGCGCGTGCCCGTCCGTTCGACGTCCGTGTGGACGCAAACCGGGCGCATGTTTGCGCCGGAAATGGGGTGGGCCGGACGCCAGATGGACAGAATTTGAGGATGCGGCCGCGCGTTGGGCCGTGTCGTATGTCCGTTTTGGCCCAAACGGACAAACGCGGACAGGATGGGGTCCTGCGTTGGAGTTGCCCTTAGGCCGGCAATTTACAGGCGCTTTTTCACCCCTTTCTGAATTATGATACATGTGTTTAGTAGTGAATATGTGTCGTAGTTAGCATGGTCTTCATGGATATATATATATATATATATATATATATATATATATATATATATATATATATATATATATATATATATATATATATAGAAACTCTATTCATCACCCAGGGTGCAGAATAAGTTATTCTTCATCCGAGATAATCTTACGATCAATTCATAAATAAATTACATGTGGAATACAAAAATTTACATTTATATTGAATCATAACGTAAAATTTAACATAAGAAAACAAAAATATAGGTCACAAGACCAAAAAAATTGAATTTATTGTATATTTTCTACTGTTTTTTTTATGTTTGTAATTTTACCTAACATAAAATATTTTTTACGCTGATTATAAATTTTCTTACGGTCTTCTTTTACATATGAAATGAGACAAAAATTACGGAACGTAAAATTACGGTGTATGATGTTAAAATTAAGGGAGGTGAAGAATAACTATTCCTCACCCAGGGTGACGAATAGCGCGACCCTATATATATAGGAAAATGGGTTGGTACACCTAGGAGTACATACTCCTACCCACGTGTCCCTCTTTCCTCCCACCATGAGCCGTTGGATTTCACAGGATATTAGTTATTTAATTAATTAATGCATGTAAATCCCACGGGAGAGATCACGAGCACTTTTGAAAAGGGTTCCGATAGGCGCCAGTGGCCCGGCCGAACTGTTGGGTCGGTCTATCCCCAGCCGCCCGATTGAGCGAGTCAGGGTCGTCTGATCTGCGTGCGAGCCCTCACCAAACGAACCGTTGCAGCAGAAATAAACAAGACCTGTTGCAACCGTTGTTTCGCCCCACCACAGCGAGGAAACAGGGGAACCGCTCGCTCCCGCGTCGGCCCGTCCCCAATCCGCGGCGGTGGCGGCCGGATCCGCCCGATTTTTGTTTCCGGCTACAGGCTCAGCTCGAGGAGGGGCTCCCCCATCTATCACGCGACCTTCGATTTGCTTCAACCATGTCTTACATACGTGGTAACCTCCTTGCCGCCATGGATTTGGGTTCAAGCTCTGGGATGAGCTCCTCCGCCGTTGATGGCCGAATTCCTCTGAGGCGGCAAGACCCTGGTGGTAGTGTACCGATGATGCAACGGTACGTCAACCCCGGTATAGTCTTCCAGGATGCAGCACAGCATGGACGGGATGAAATTGATCTGGTATGAAAACCAAACCCTAGATCCTATCTCTCACAAAAAATGTTGCAACCTTTGATTTCAGTTGATGAGCATCACATGAAAAAATTTCTTCTCGACTACTTGTGTTGATTATTCTGAAAATTTTCTGACACTGGAAATAATGCTAGTAAAATGTTTCTTAGTGGTCTGTCTCTGCTAATAAAATGTTACAAGTATGTAGTGAACTTGGTACAATGCTACATCCTACATCCTACATGCTACATCCTACATGCTACATGAAGGAAAATTGGTTCAAAAAAATAATGAAAACAGAAGGATGTTGCATATCTTCATGATCCAAATGTTCTACATGCTACTACGTTGTAGAAATGTTTGGTGGAGAAAGAACCTTAAAAACAGTATGCTAAGTGTTTTGGTTGTAAAAAGTTATGCTATGATTCTAGCAAAAAAAAAAGCTTGTTCTGATTGTGTTTCACATGCTGCGTCCACTATGTTTGGCGTTTTTCTGCATGGTTTTTTGATGCAGCAAACAAAAGTTGACTTGGGTGCTAATTTTGTTGCAGAATGTTGCTCTGGAGCCATCGATTTTGGTTGATGATGATCTGCAAAATGCTGCGGAGCAAGAAGAACTTGATGGCATTGATCTGAATGATCCTCCAGGAATGGATAGTGAGGACACCTTGCAGCAGAACACGGGTGATCCAGCTCATGTGAATGCCCAAGTTGCCGGTAACAATGCCAATGGAAATGCTTCAGCACTTGATGATGAACCTCATGAAGATATATCGTCGCAACCAATTGTCCCTTTTGTTGGAATGGGATTTGACAATGTTGAAGAAGCTCAACGAGTCTACAATGATTATGCAATGAAGATGGGTTTTGGAACTCAAATTGTGACATCAAAGCATAGTAGGATAAGAGGCTCGGGGGAGAAAGGCATCTTAATCTATAGAGTTTTTGAGTGCATACACTCTCGGAAAAATCCTTCCAAGAATGCCGGTGGAAGCATTTCTGACTGCGCTGCAACAAATCAAAGTGATGATGCTGACATGAGCTATGCTAGTAATAAAAAATCAGGAAGCAAGCAAGCTGGCATCTATATGGATGTGAGCGACAAGAGGAAACGAAACAGATTGGAGCGGTACGATTGCAAGGCGGATATGGGTGTTACCCTACGAGACGGTACCTGGGTTGTGACAGTTTTTGAGGCGGAACACACACACACAACAGCTGATGTTGCAGAGGGGGCGTCGGAGATTTTGCCGTTCTCACAGAAAGATCCCGGATGCGGACATGCAATATATCACCTCACTACACTATCGCAATATATCAACAGCAAATATGATGGGCTTGCTTGGAGATGCACGGTGTTGCGATCCAAGGAGTTTGCCGTATGTGAAGACTGATGTGACAAATGCAAGAGCAAACTTGGGAAAGGACCTGTCAGAGCATGATTTGGAGCTTACCATCGAGTACTTTAAGAGAAGACAAGTGGAGAACCCCAACTTCTTTTTTTCCAAACTAGAAGAAGATGGAGCTGTTAGGGCGCTTTTCTGGGTTGATGGGAGAACAAGGGCCTTGTATCCAAAGTACAAGGATTGTGTGTTTTTTGACATCACATTCTGCACAAGTCGCTACAACCTTCCCTTTGCGCCGATTGTTGGCATTAACAACCACACACACACTGTTTGTTTGGGGGTGTGCTTTGCTGCCTTATGAGACCATTGAAACTTTCAAGTGGGTCTTCCAACAATGGATGTTGGCAATGAATAACGAGCATCCATTGAACATAATGACTGATCAAGACCAGGCGATGGCTACAGCCATCTCAATGGTGTTCCCAGATTCAACACACGGATGTTGCAAGTGGCACGTCTTCCTGGTTGCAAGAACAAAGCTAGGGAAGATGCTGGGCAAGGATGAGCCTTTTGCTGAAGCATTCTATGGTTGCATCAATGGTTCAGATACCGTTGAGGAGTTCGAAGAAAGGTGGCAGCAGATGGTCGAGTTATTTGGTGTGGCTGATAAGAAACACCTCAAAAACATGTGGAACACCAGGGAGATGTGGGCTCCTGTGTACTTTAGGCATAAGTTCTTCCCATTCACAGGCACAACCGGGCGGTCAGAGGGCCTGAATTCCTACTTCAAGACTTTAAATCATCATGGGGACTCGATTTGGACGTTCGTGCAATAGTTTGAGCTTTGCCAGGAGCTAATGCTTGACCGTGAGGACAATGCTGGCTTCATCAATGATACGGGCCACCACTATGGGGGAAGTAAGTCCAAGTCATGTAGCATTTTTTTAGTTACTGGGTATCTTTTTTTGTTGTTTTGCAGTACACTTTGGTTGCAGCATTCCTTTGAAACATATGTAGCAAACCTTATTGATGTTGGTAGCTTTTTTGTTTGTAGTTACAACATTGAAAAGCAGGCTGCAGATTTCTATACCAGAGAAGTATTTTCCAAGTTTCAAAAGCTCTTGGCTAAATCAACAGGCTTTGGGCTGCAATACCAGGTGCAAGGGAAGTCATCTGGTATCGTCTTGTTGCAAACAATGGCGTCAACCCTAAAGAGTACATGGTGCGTGTTGCCCCTGCAGATGAGAGTTACATGTGCAGCTGCAACATGTTTGGGATGTGTGGGCTGATCTGCCCACATATCATCCGTGTCATGGTGCGCCTGAACGTGCAAAAAATACCTGCGACTTACATGCTTCCGAGATGGTCTAAGAGAGCAACTGACCTTGCACCTGAACCGGGCAATGGGCATAGAGCTATGCACTTTGGCGTCCCCACAACAAACACCCTGAAGTTCAACTCTCTTTGCTGGAAGTTTGGCAACCTCACTTCTGATGCATGCTTCAGTGATGAAGCTTATAATTTCGTCTCTAGCCTAATTGAGCACGGCATTGTTGGGGTTGCTGCAATGAAAGCTAGAGCAAGGGATGGGGTTGCAGGAGATGAAGAAGCCCAAGGTCATGAAGCAAATGAACAAACACAGGCTTCAGGGGGTCCAAATACAGGACAACGGGACCCACCCCCCGTAGGATTGCGGAACCCACCAAAGTCAGCAAAGAAAGGGAGGCCAAAGGAAAAAGAGAAGCGAAGGAAGCCACTAATTGAGCTACGAGAAGATGAAATGAAGAAGAAACACTAGTAGAAAACAGGGCTTTGGTCCAGGCCTGAAATCCCATTAGTCCCAGTTGCATTACGAACCGGGAGTAATGTGAGCATTAGTCCCGGTTCGAGCGGCTAGGGCGCCGGTCGGGCATCAATCCCAGTTCAAATGGGACCTTTAGTCCCGGTTGGAGACACCAACCGGGACTAAAGGGGTCTTTAGTCCCGGTTGGTGTCTCTAACCGGGACTAAAGGTGAAGCATTTAGTCCCAGTTGGTGTCTCCAACCGGGACTAAAGGGGTTGAGGCTTTAGTCCCGGTTGGTGTCTCCAACCGGGACTAAAGGTTAGAATTATGTGACATCAAGATTTACAGATTTAAAGATATTAATTATGCCATATTAAATGAATAAATGGCAAAAAATGAATAAAATAATATTATTACTTATTTTATTTTCATTGAAATTCAATATTATTATTACTTATTTTGTTTATTTTAATAATTGTTTGGAATTCAAAAAATTAAATCATGTGACATCAAGACCTAAGGGTTAATATGATTGATAGCTTACTATTGTCAGGAAAATAACAAGTGCAGACTTGGAAACTAGGGGCGATAGAACCAGGAAGTTAAGCATGCTGGGGCTGGAGCAGTGAGAGGATGGGTGACCGGCCAGGAAGTTATACGATTTGGAATGAGTGTGACCGGCCGGGAAGTTAGACGATTTGGAATCAGTGCTCCATGTTGGAGCAGTGAGGAGGGGTGATTAGAGATTAAATTGTCAAATAATTCAAAGATTCAAAAATCAGAAGAAAAAAATTCAAAAAAAAATTCAAAAAAAAAATTCTAAAAAATTCCTTTAGTCCCGGTTGGTAACACCAACCGGGACTAAAGGTCCTCCAGCCCCGCTCCAGCCAGTGGCCACGTGGAGCCCCTTTAGTCCCGGTTCGTAAGCCAACCGGGACTAAAGGTTAGAGGCTTTAGTCCTGACCGTTTTGTCCTGGTTCCAGAACCGGGACTAAAGGCCCTTTGGAACCGGGACAAATGGGCCGTTTTCTACTAGTGAAAGCAAAGAAGGACGCAGCGAAAACGAAGAAAGCTCCAAAGCCAAAGGGAAAGAAGACTCTATGCAATTACTGTGGAGATGAGGATCACACCGTCAAGAGCTGCCGACTCCTTGCTGCAGTGCTTGCTGCGAGTGCGACCGCGAAAGCTCCGTGTGTCGAAACAATACTTACCCTTTAGTATGTTTCATGGGGAAGAAATGATGTATTGCCTTGTAACCCCCCCTGGTTTCTCTGCATATGCAAGAATTATAGAAAAATGCTTACAACATTTGTGCTGAGTAGTTGTAGCTACTTTTTTGTGGGATTGCAACATATTACTACATGCATGGATTGAGAAAGCAAAAATGTTGCTTTTACGAGAGTTGATTTAAAAGAGATTCTTATTCTTATATGTTTGTGAAATCTTACTTTTTGTAGCCTGATGATACAAAAGTTTGTAGCATGTGCCTTGCATGGTTCCATGGTTTTGTTTCTTAAAATTTAAAAACACTAAAAAAAGCAGCCATGCTTGTAACAAGTGTAATCACTAGTTGTAGCAAAAACAAATAGTAGTGAAAGTTTTTTGCTTGAATGATGCAACACTTCATGCTCCTCATGTGGTTGGAGCTTTTTAAAATCATGGTTGAAGCTTTTTTAAATTATGTTTGCAGTAAAAAACATGTTTGAAAGAAAACCTTGCTTGGGTTAAAAAATGTGTTGCTTTGGCTTTGCAACAAAATTTCAGAATGCATGTGTATATTTTCTGTGAGCTTGCAACATATAAATTGCATGCAAGAATGTAGTACTACAGTTGAATAAAAAAATTCAGCAAGGTTTGTAGCTTACTTTAAAAAAACTGCTGAAGCTCTTTTACATTATACTTCCAACAAAAAACTTGAAGGGATGCAGCTATTTTGCAGTTGGAAGGCATGTTTTTGGCATTGCAACAAATCTGACACAAGGTTGTAGCTATTTTGTTGTGAGCTTCCAGCAAATAAATTGTGTCAATGTAGCATTCACAGATTATTTTAAAAAAGTTTTGAGGGAAAAAAATGCACAAAGCTACCTTTGAAACTTCGATGGAGGAAGATTGAAAAATATTTAAATTGCAGTTCCAGCAAAAAAATATAAACTCCAGCAATGGGCCTTGCATAATCATGTTGGCAGCAAAAAAAATGCTTCATCCAAAGATCAAGTTACAAACCCAACAAGTATCATCGGTTTACATGCCAAAAAGCACTCAAAAGTTTACCGGAGTTATCATCGCTTTACATACGGAACCATGTTTTGAAAAGTAAAGTTGGTTTGCATACCAAAGCATGCTACTCTTATCCTATGAAATGCTACCACCTAAAAAGGCATGCCGGCGCCTAAAAGAAAATAGCTTGTTCGTCTTCAACCTTGCAGAAAATCAAACTGCCAACTCTTCCATGAATGCACGCTCCTTTGGGGCATTGTTCATTGGGTGATTGTAGAGTCTATACGCCAGTTCCATACGGTACTATGGCATGTCTTCCTGTAAAGATGAACGCAAAAGAGAAACAAGTATATTAGTAGCTAATCTTTTGCTGCATAAGTATTGGAAACAAAAAACTAGATTGTAACGAAAAGCAAGACAAAAAATAAAATGGATACCTGCTTAAACTCTTTCACTACCTTTCCATCATAGTTCTCCACTACTGGAAACAGGGAATTTGCCATCAGTCAGCTCTTTGCCGTCTGCCAGCAGATGGCAAAGAATCTTGGCCGTCCGCTGGCAGACGGCAAAGAGGTGGGTGGGGTCCAGTGGACGCCGGTGCTGTAACGGCCTATCAACCCCACCTCTTTGCCGTCTGCCAGCAGATGGCAAAGAATCTTTTCCGTCTGCTGGCAGACGGCAAAGAGGTGGGTGGGGTCCAGTGGACGACGGTGCTGTAACGGCCCACTAGCCCCACCTCTTTGCCATCTCCCAGCAGATGGCAAAGATTCTTTGCCATCCGCTGGCTGATGGCAAAGAGGTGGGGCTTTGCCATCCGCTTGCTGATGGCAAAGAGGTGGGGCTATCTCCTCCCCTCTCTCCCCTCTCTCTCCCAGCCCGGCCCCACCCCTCTCTCTCCCCTCTCTTTCTCTATCCCCCCACCTCACCCACCCACCACCGCACCCGCCGCCCCAGCCCCGCGTTCCCGCGGCCGCCCAGCACCGCCGCCAGCCCGCCCCTCCCCGCCACCGCAGCCCGCCCCTCCCCGCCACCGCAGCCTGCCCCTGCGCCCGCCCCTCCACCGAGCCAGGCCGCGGCGCCCTAGCACCGCCGCCAGCCCGCCCCTCCCCGCCACCGCGCCCGCCCCAGCCCCGCGTTCCCGCCGCCGCCCAGCACCGCCGCCAGCCCGCCCCTCCCCGTCACAGCAGCCCGCCCCTTCCCCGCCCCTTCCCGCCACCGCAGCCCACCCCTGCGCCTGCCCCTCCACCGAGCCAGGCCGCGGTGCCCCAGCACCGCCGCCAACCCCTCCACCGAGCCAGGCCACGGCGCCCCAGCCCCGGCTCCTCCTCGCGCCGCCGACCGCCAGATTCGGAGCTTCTCCGCCTCGCGCCCCCAAGCTTGACATCGAGCCCCCTTCTCCGCCGGCCCTCGGTCTACTGCTCCTCTGGTTCTCTCCCGGTCTCCCCCTCGAGCCAGTGCCTCGAGCTCACTTGTCCTCTTTTGTGCTTGTGCTCTGCTGCTGCTCGTGGTGCTCTGTTGTGCTGTTGCCTGTTGGCTTGCTGCAATGTGCTGTGCTGTTGGCCTGCTGGCTGCTGCTATGTGTTGCTACTACTACTTGTGTTGTTGGTGGGGCACTGGTGCTACTGCTAGTCTGCTACTTGTGCTGGATGTGCTACTGCTAGTCTGCTGCTCGTGTGCTGCTGTTAGTTACTTCAGTTGCTCGTTGGCTTCTGCTAGTGCTAGACTGCTAGT
Source organism: Elymus sibiricus (assembly GCA_039707655.1). Classification (NCBI taxonomy): domain Eukaryota; kingdom Viridiplantae; phylum Streptophyta; class Magnoliopsida; order Poales; family Poaceae; genus Elymus; species Elymus sibiricus. Next base: position 431,654,474 of record CM077673.1, read on the forward strand.
AGTTCTGTAGTGTAGTTGCTGCTCCTCTATTGTGTCATACTAGAGCTAAAAAAGCGTGGCGTCACGCCGCGCCCGTAGCAGAGCACGTTTGAATTTTTGGTGCTCATTTGGTTACAGAAACGGAATGTCGAGTGGAGCGAAGAGGTTGATTGAGTGACAATTATTGTTTGGCGAATAGTTTCAAAAACGCAACTGAACAAATAATTTTTTGAAACAAAAGAATTATATAATACTAATGAGAATCATATAATACTAATGATTGCAGCCAAGGGAAGTATTGTTACATGATCACAGTTGTAGGCATTGCGATATATAATCTTAGCTTTGAGTTTCCACTTTATAAGATATTTGGAATGACAAAGCAACATCAATAATTAAAACACAAATTGTGTTGTATCTGTGATCTAGAAAAATAGTTATTTGCCATGCAATCTTCTCTTTATCATGATATGAGGAAGTAGCATCATTGATGACCTCCATCTCATAGAGCAGCAATATTTACAGTTTGTTCTACTGAAGAAAATGAGCATAGGAGATTTGGAAGGAACTTACATCACACATTTGTAGTGCCGCATGCGCAAATTTTTTAATGGGCGAGTCCTATAAATTTCCAAAAAAGAATAGATGAAATACTCCTGTCATTTATTACAAGAAAATTTGGATTTTTAACCTAGCTTTTTCTGTTCAGTGCTGGTTTGGCTTGCCTTAGCTTTTATATTTGAACAATCAGGTTCACAAATAGATACCAACCTAGACACGAGCTGGATAAACCCTATCTGATTTTGTTTTCTCCACTTGAGATTTGCAGGGGAGGTTGCATTGCCCGGAGGAAAGGCAGAGGAGGGTGATGCTGATGATGCAGCAATAGCATTAAGGGAGGCAAAGGAGGAGATTGGGCTTGATCCAGCCTTGGTCACTGTCGTTTCCTCGCTTGAGCACTTCTTGCCCAAGGTAAGATTGTTGGGAGACGTAGTGGTAAATCAAAAAATTTCCTACGTGTTCACCAAGATCTATCTATGGAGAAACCAGCAACGAGTAAGGGGAGAGTGCATCTTCATACCTTTGAAGATCGCAAAGCGGAAGCGTTACAAGAACGCGGTTGGTGGAGTCGTACTCGCAGCGATTCAGATCGCGGTCGATTCCGATCTAAGCGCCGAACAACGGCGCCTCCGCGTTCAACACACGTGCAGCCCGGTGACGTCTCCTACGCCTTGATCCAGCAAGGAGGAAGGAGAGGTTGAGGGAGAGCTCCGGCAGCACGACGGCGTGGTGGCGGTGGAGCTGCGTGGTACTCCGGCAGGGCTTCGCCAAGCTCTACGGAGGACGAGGAGAGGGAGAGGTAGGGCTGCGCCGAGAGAGAGAGAGATGCGTGTCTCTGGCAGCCCCAAACCCTCCACTATATATAGGAGGAGGAGGAGGGAGGGCGCAGCCCCTAGGGTTCCCACCCTAGGGCCGACGGCAGCCCCAGATGGCATCTGGCGCGGCGGCTAGAGAGGGAGAGGGAGGGGCAGCGGCCTAGGTGGGCCTAGGGCCCATCTGCCCCTAGGGTTTGCCCCCCTCCCACCTTGTGCTGCGCCTTGGGCCCTTGTTGGGGGCGCACCAGCCCACCTAGGGGCTGGTTCCTCCCACTTGCGGCCCATGCAGCCCTCCGGTGCCGGTGGCCCCACACGGTGGACCCCCGGAACCCTTCCGGTGGTCCCGGTACGTTACCGGTGATGCCCGAAACACTTCCGGTGACCAAAACCTCACTTCCCATATATGAATCTTTACCTCCGGACCATTCCGGAGCTCCTCATGACGTCCGGGATCTCATCCGGGACTCCGAACAACCTTCGGTAACCACGTACACTATTTCCCTATAACCCTAGCGTCATCAAACCTTAAGTGTGTAGACCCTACGGGTTCGGGAGACACGTAGACATGACCGAGACACCTCTCCGGTCAATAACCAACAGCTGGATCTGGATACCCATGTTGGCTCCCACATGCTCCATGATGATCTCATCGGATGAACCATGATGTCGGAGATTCAATCAATCCCGTATACAATTCCCTTTGTCTACCGGTATGATACTTGCCCGAGATTCGATCGTCGGTATCCCCATACCCTGTTCAATCTCGTTACCGGCAAGTCTCTTTACTCGTTCCGTAACACATCATCCCGTGGCTAACTCCTTAGTCACATTGAGCTCAATATGATGATGTCTTACCGAGTGGGCCCAGAGATACCTCTCCGTCATACGGAGTGACAAATCCCAGTCTCGATTCGTGCCAACCCAACAGACACTTTCGGAGATACCCGTAGTGTACCTTTATAGCCACCCAGTTACGTTGTGACGTTTGGCACACCCAAAGTATTCCTACGGTATCCGGGAGTTGCACAATCTCATGGTCTAAGGAAACGATACTTGACATTGGAAAAGCTTTAGCAGACGAACTACACGATCTTGTGCTATGCTTAGGATTGGGTCTTGTCCATCACATCATTCTCCTAATGATGTGATCCCGTTATCAACGACATCCAATGTCCATGGTCATGAAACCGTGACCATCTATTGATCAACGAGCTAGCCAACTAGAGGCTCACTAGGGACACGTTGTCGTCTATGTATTCACACATGCATTACGGTTTCCGGTTAACACAATTATAGCATGAATAATAGACAATTATCATGAACAAGAAAATACAATAATAACCATTTTATTATTGCCTCTAGGGCATATTTCCAACAGTCTCCCACTTGCACTAGAGTCAATAATCTAGTTACATTGTGATGAATCGAACACCCATAGCATTCTGGTGTTGATCATGTTTTGCTCGTGAGAGAGGTTTAGTCAACGGATCTGCGACATTCAGGTCCGTATGTACTTTACAAATATCTATATCTCCCTCCTGAATGTAATCACGGATGGAGTTGAAGCGGCGCAATAGCTCCAGTGTTGTCACAGAATAGAGTCATCGGGCCCGACGCATTGGGAATTACTCCTAGGTCGGTGATGAACTCCTTCATCCAGACTCCTTCTTTTGCTGCTTCCGAAGCAGCTATATACTCCGCTTCACATGTAGATGCCACCATGACACTTTGCTTGCTGCTGCACCAGCTGACTGCCCCTCCGTTCAAAATATACACGTATCCGGTTTGTGACTTGGAGTCATCCGGATCTGTGTCGAAGCTAGCATCGACGTAACCCTTTACGACGAGCTCTTCGGCACCTCCATATACGAGAAACATGTCCTTTGTCCTTTTCAGGTACTTCAGGATATTCTTGACCGCTGTCCAGTGTTCCGCTCCGGGATCACTTTGGTACCTCCCTACCAAACTTATGGCAAGGTTCACATCAGGTCTGGTACACAGCATGGCATACATAATAGAGCCTATGGCTGAAGCATAGGAGATGACACTCATCTCTTCTCTATCCTTTGCCATGGTCGGGCATTGAGTCGTACTCAATCTCACACCCTGTAACACAGGCAAGAACCCCTTCTTGGACTGATCCATATTGAACTTCTTCAATATCTTTTCAAGGTATGTGCTTTGTGAAAGACCTATGAGGCGTCTCGATCTATCTCTATAGATCTTAATACCTAATATGTAAGCAGCTTCTCCAAGGTCCTTCATTGAAAAACATTTATTCAAGTAGGCCTTTATACTTTCCAAAAGTTCTATATCATTTCCCATCAACAATATGTCATCCACATATAATATGAGAAATGCTACAGAGCTCCCACTCACTTTCTTGTAAATACAGGGTTCTCCATAAACCTGCATAAACCCAAACACTTTAATCACCTCATTAAAGCGAATGTTCCAACTCCGAGATGCTTGCACCAGCCCATAGATGGAGCGCTGGAGCTTGCATACTTTGTTAGCTCCTTCAGGATCGACAAAGCCTTCCGGCTGCATCATATACAGTTCTTCCTTAAGGAAGCCATTAAGGAATGCTGTTTTGACGTCCATTTGCCAGATCTCATAATCATAAAATGCGGCAATTGCTAACATGATTTGGACAGACTTCAGCATCGCTACGGGTGAGAAAGTCTCATCGTAGTCAACTCCTTGAACTTGTCGATAACCCTTAGCGACAAGCCGAGCCTTATAGACGGTCACATTACCATCCGCGTCAGTCTTCTTCTTAAAGATCCATTTATTTTCAATGGCTCGCTTATCATCAGGCAAGTCCACCAAAGTCCACACTTTGTTCTCATACATGGATCCTATCTCGGATTTCATGGCTTCAAGCCATTTGTTGGAATCCGGGCCCGCCATTGCTTCTTCATAGTTCGAAGGTTCACTGTTGTCCAACAACATGATCTCCAGGACAGGGTTGCCGTACCACTCTGGTGCGAAACGTGTCCTAGTGGACCTTCGACGTTCAATAGTGACTTGATCTGAAGTTTCATGATCATCATCATTAACTTCCTCTCCAGCCGGTGTAGGCTCCACAGAAACAACTTCCTGTGCTACGCTACCCTCCGGTTCGAGTGGAGGTACAATTACCTCATCAAGTTCTATTTTCCTCCCACTTACTTCTTTTGAGAGAAACTCTTTCTCGAGAAAGGATCCATTCTTGGCAACAAAGACTTTGCCTTCGGATCTGAGGTAGAAGGTATACCCAATAGTCTCTTTGGGATATCCTATGAAGACGCACTTTTCCGCTTTGGGTTCGAGCTTCTCAGGTTGAAGTTTCTTCACATAAGCATCGCATCCCCAAACTTTTAGAAATGACAGCTTAGGTTTCTTCCCAAACCATAATTCATACGGTGTCGTCTCAACGGACTTTGACGGTGCCCTATTTAAAGTGAATGCGGCAGTCTCTAATGCATATCCCCAAAATGATAGCGGTAAGTCGGTAAGAGACATCATAGATCGCACCATATCCAATAGAGTGCGATTACGACGTTCAGACACACCATTTCGCTGAGGTGTGCCAAGCGGCGTGAGTTGTGAAACAATTCCACATTTCCTTAGGTGCGTGCCAAACTCGTGACTTAAATATTCTCCGCCACGATCAGATCGTAGGCACTTTATTTTTCTGTCACGTTGATTCTCTACCTCACTCTGAAATTCCTTGAACCTTTCAAAGGTTTCAGACTTGTGTTTCATTAAGTAGACATACCCATATCTGCTCAAGTCATCAGTGAGGGTGAGAACATAACGGTAGCCACCGTGAGCCTCGACGCTCATTGGACCGCATACATCGGTATGTATTATCTCCAACAAGTCAGTCGCTCGCTCCATTGTTCCAGAGAACGGAGTCTTGGTCATCTTGCCCATGAGGCATGGTTCGCACGTGTCAAATGATTCGAAATCAAGAGACTCCAAAAGTCCATCAGCATGGAGCTTCTTCATACGTTTGACACCAATATGACCAAGGCGGCAGTGCCACATGTAAGTGGGACTATCGTTATCAACCTTACACTTTTTGGTACTCACACTATGGACATGTGTAACATCACGTTCGAGATTCATCAAAAATAAACCATTGACCAGCGGGGCATGACCATAAAACATTTCTCTCATATAAATAGAACAACCATTATTCTCAGATTTAAATGAGTAGCCATCTCGCATCAAACGAGATCCAGATACAATGTTCATGCTCAAAGCTGGTACTAAATAACAATTATTGAGGTTTAAAACTAATCCCGAAGGTAGATGTAGAGGCAGCGTGCCGACGGCGATCACATCGACCTTGGAACCATTCCCGACGCGCTTCGTCACCTCGTCCTTTGCCAGTCTCCGCTTATTCCGCAGCTCCTGCTTGGAGTTACAAATGTGAGCAACTGCACCGGTATCAAATACCCAGGAGCTACTACGAGCGCTGGTTAGGTACACATCAATAACAAGTATATCACATATACCTTTAACGTTGCCGGCCTTCTTATCCGCTAAGTACTTGGGGCAGTTCCGCTTCCAGTGACCGGTACCCTTGCAATAAAAGCACTCGGTCTCAGGCTTGGGTCCATTCTTGTTCTTCTTCCCGGCAACTTGCTTACCGGGCGCGGCAACAGCTTTGCCATCCTTCTTGAAGTTCTTCTTACCCTTGCCTTTCTTGAAACTAGTGGTCTTATTCACCATCAACACTTGATGCTCCTTTTTGATCTCGACCTCCGCTGATTTCAGCATCGAGTACAACTCAGGAATGGACTTCTCCATACCCTGCATGTTGTAGTTCATCACAAAGCTCTTGTAGCTAGGTGGAAGCGACTGGAGGATTCTGTCAATGACCGAGTCATCCGGGAGATTAACTCCCAGTTGAGTCAAGCGGTTGTGTAACCCAGACATTTTGAGTATGTGCTCACTGACAGAACTATTCTCCTCCATCTTACAGCTGAAGAACTTGTCGGAGACGTCATATCTCTCGACCCGGGCATGAGCTTGGAAAACCAGTTTCAGCTCTTGGAACATCTCATATGCTTTGTGTTGCTCAAAATGCTTTTGGAGCCCCGGTTCTAAACTGTAAAGCATGCCGCACTGAACAAGGGAGTAATCATCGCAGCGTGACTGCCAAGCGTTCGTAACGTCTTGGTCCGCTGGGAAAATGGGTGGGTCACCTAGCGGTGCATCAAGGACATACAATCTTTTGGAAGCTATGAGGATGATCCTCAAGCTACGGACCCAGTCCGCATAGTTGCTTCCATCATCTTTCAGCTTGGTTTTCTCTAGGAACGCGTTGAAGTTGAGGCTGACATTAGCGTTGGCCATTGGATCTACAATATAGATTGTAAAGACATTTTTAGACTAAGTTCATGATAATTAAGTTCACATAATCAAATTATTTAATGAACTCCCACTTAGACAGACATCTCTCTAGTCATCCAAGTGATACATGATTCATGTCAACTAGCCCGTGTCCGATCATCACGTGAGACGGACTAGTTATCCATGGTGAACATCTCCATGTTGATCGCATCTGCTATACGACTCATGTTCGACCTTTCGGTCTTCCGTGTTCCGAGGCCATGTCTGTACATGCTAGGCTCGTCAAGTCAACCTAAGTGTTTCGCGTGTGTAAATCTGGCTTACACCCGTTGTATGCGAACGATAGAACCTATCACACCCGATCATCATGTGGTGCTTCGGAACAACGATCCTTAGCAACGGTGCACAGTTAGGGTGAACACTTCTCTTGAAATTTTATTGAGAGATCATCTTATTTACTACCGTCGTTCTAAGCAAATAAGATGTAAACATGATAAACATCACATGCAATCAATATAGTGACATGATATGGCCAATATCATCTTGCTCCTTTGATCTCCATCTTCGGGGCACCATGATCATCACTGTCACCGGCACGACACCATGATCTCCATCATCATGATCTCCATCATTGTGTCTTCATGAAGTTGTCTCGCCAACTATTACTTCTACTACTATGGCTAACGTTTAGCAATAAAGTAAAGTAATTACATGGCGTTTATGATTGACACGCAGGTCATACAATAAAATAAGACAACTCCTATGGCTCCTGCCGGTTGTCATACTCATCGACATGCAAGTCGTGAATCCTATTACAAGAACATGATCAATCTCATACATCACAATGCATCACATCACATCCTTTTGGCCATATCACATCAGGCATATGCTGCAAAAACAAGTTAGACGTCCTCTAATTTGTAGTTGCAAGTTTTTACGTGGCTGCTATAGGTTTCTAGCAAGAACGTTTCTTACCTACGCCAAAACCACAACGTGATATGCCAATTGCTATTTACCCTTCATAAGGACCCTTTTCATCGAATCCAATCTGACTAAGGTGGGAGAGACAGACACCCGCTAGCCACCTTATGCAACAAGTGCATGTCAGGCGGTGGAACCGGTCTCACGTAAGCGTACGTGTAAAGTTGGTCCGGGCCGCTTCATCCCACAATACCGCCGAATTAAGATAAGACTAGTAACGGCAAGCAAATTAACAAGATCGACGCCCACAACAACTTGTGTTCTACTCGTGCATAGATTCTACGCATAGACCTAGCTCATGATGCCACTGTTGGGAGACGTAGTGGTAAATCAAAAAATTTCCTACGTGTTCACCAATATCTATCTATGGAGAAACTAGCAACGAGTAAGGGGAGAGTGCATCTTCATACCTTTGAAGATCGCAAAGCGGAAGCGTTACAAGAACGCGGTTGGTGGAGTCGTACTCGCAGCGATTCAGATCGCGGTCGATTCCGATCTAAGCGCCGAACAACGAAGCCTCCGCGTTCAACACACGTGCAGCCCGGTGACGTCTCCTACGCCTTGATCCAGCAATTAGGAAGGAGAGGTTGAGGGAGAGCTCCGGCAGCACGACGGCGTGGTGGTGGTGGAGCTGTGTGGTACTCCGGCAGGGCTTCGCCAAGCTCTACGGAGGACGAGGAGAGGGAGAGGTAGGGCTGCGCCGAGAGAGAGAAAGATGCGTGTCTCTGGCAGCCCCAAACCCTCCACTATATATAGGAGGAGGAGGAGGGAGGGTGCAGCCCCTAGGGTTCCCACCCTAGGGCCGACGGCAGCCCCAGATGGCATCTGGCGCGGTGGCCAGAGAGGGAGAGGGAGGGGCGGCGGCCTAGGTGGGCCTAGGGCCCATCTGCCCCTAGGGTTTGCCCCCCTCCCACCTTGTGCTGCGCCTTGGGCCCTTGTGGGGGGCGCACCAGCCCACCTAGGGGCTGGTTCCTCCCACTTGCGGCCCATGCAGCCCTCCGGTGCCGGTGGCCCCACACGGTGGACCCCCGGAACCCTTCCGGTGGTCCCGGTACGTTACCGGTGATGCCCGAAACACTTCCGGTGACCAAAACCTCACTTCCTATATATGAATCTTTACCTCCGGACCATTCTAGAGCTCCTCGTGATGTCCGGGATCTCATCCGGGACTCCGAACAACCTTCGGTAACCACGTACACTATTTCCCTATAACCCTAGCGTCATCGAACCTTAAGTGTGTAGACCCTACGGGTTCGGGAGACACGTAGACATGACCGAGACACCTCTCCGGTCAATAACCAACAGCGGGATCTGGATACCCATGTTGGCTCCCACATGCTCCACGATGATCTCATCGGATGAACCACGATGTCGGGGATTCAATCAATCTCGTATACAATTCCCTTTGTCTACCGGTATGATACTTGCCCGAGATTCGATCGTCGGTATCCCCATACCCTGTTCAATCTCGTTACCGGCAAGTCTCTTTACTCGTTCCGTAACACATCATCCCGTGGCTAACTCCTTAGTCACATTGAGCTCAATATGATGATGTCTTACCGAGTGGGCCCAGAGATACCTCTCCGTCATACGGAGTGACAAATCCCAGTCTCGATTCGTGCCAACCCAACAGACACTTTCGGAGATACCCGTAGTGTACCTTTATAGCCACCCAGTTACGTTGTGACGTTTGGCACACCCAAAGTATTCCTACGGTATCCGGGAGTTGCACAATCTCATGGTCTAAGGAAACGATACTTGACATTGGAAAAGCTTTAGCAGACGAACTACACGATCTTGTGCTATGCTTAGGATTGGGTCTTGTCCATCACATCATTCTCCTAATGATGTGATCCCGTTATCAACGACATCCAATGTCCATGGTCATGAAACCGTGACCATCTATTGATCAACGAGCTAGCCAACTAGAGGCTCACTAGGGACACGTTGTCGTCTATGTATTCACACATGCATTACGGTTTCCGGTTAACACAATTATAGCATGAATAATAGACAATTATCATGAACAAGAAAATACAATAATAACCATTTTATTATTGCCTCTAGGGCATATTTCCAACAAAGATGTCTATGAGTTCTCGCTTATACCCCTACTGAAAAAAATCACATTGTACAGCAGGACAGACTATTTAAGTGCACACTGAAAGGCATGTTAGTTTTTTCTTCTTCTTAGACTTCGAAAAAACACATGCATGCAGCCAAGATTTAGGATATGCTTATAGATGTTTTGAGGATCATGTAGCAGGCTTTTCTTTACAGTTAACTTTTGCCGGATAGAATTTATCTTTGTCCTTTTGACACCACGACACCCACACCCGACACCCCCGACACCCCCGACCCCCGACACCTCTTTGGCCTCCTGTTGACCGAAAAGGTGCTTTTCGGCCTTCCAGAGGCCGACGGGGTCATATATTTGTGAATTATGAGTTAGGTCATATATTTTCCGATTTTGTTATGAAAAACATCATATATATTTGTGTTGATCGGGTGGATTTAAATGTGCAGTTGTTTCGTCGCTGCGAGGGTCTGGTGTTCGACGACCTCCCCGTGCGTTCGACGAGCTCCGCCCCTGCGTTCGTGGGTGAGCACAAATGACATCTCCTCCTCCCCCCTTCATTTGCTCTGTTCCGGTCTTTGTGCCGATGAAACATGCTAGTTGTAGGTAGATTGAATCAGCAGTATGCGTGACCACTATGCGTCTCCCGTTCGAAAGGGTTACATCTATAAATATGCATGCATTTGCATATTTATAACCATGATTCTTTTGAATTGTCCAACGTTATCCATGGACAGCCCGAGTATGTGTAGATTGGGTTCGTCTTCCCATATGCTCTGCTCCGGATCCGATGCAGAATTTCGTCAGTGCCTCCCTATTGTTCTCCGGGTACACATCCTCTCTGCTTATTGCTGAGACGTGTATCAGGAGAACAGCGGGGAGGTGCTGCCGAAATTTTGCGTCGGATCTGGAGCAGAGCATGGGAAAACGAACCCAATCTACACATACTCGGGTGGGATTAGGACCTATCTTTACCTACTAGCGTCTAGGTTGCATGGACGTAATAAAACTGATAAACTCTATTAACTGATGAATATGGTTTGCTGAATTATGTATATATTTCTTGTGTGTCTAGTAGCTAGGCAAGATGAGTGATCGTGCGTGGATGTACACCGGTCACACTAGTCAGAAAGACATGACCCATGAATGGATAACAAAAACCAAGGGGTTTGTGAGAGCCGCATTTGCAAATGGACAGAAAACAACCTGGTGCCCCTGTGTCGAGTGCGACAACTATCATAAGAGGTCAGAGTTTGAAATGATCAAACACGGTGGCCGACATTGTGATCCAGACGTTTTGGGTAATTTCTCCTTTGCCGTCTACATTGTGTTTTCTTCTTTGATTGGCAACCCTAGTGATTGTACTAATCCGTGTTTTCTTGTTTGATTGCAGACCTTCTACAGGTGTGCTGAGGGACAGGAGGGGGCCGCGGCTCGGGTTATCGACGACGAGTGCAGGCGCCTACTTCAAAACTTTCGGCACGAGGCTCGGACGCAGGCTGTTCGAGACTACTACGCCTCGACTGGTATTAGGAGGTCCAAGACGAAGTGCCGCACAAAGTATCTGAGTAAGGAGAAGTACATGAAGGTAATTACCTATTCTTAAGGCCTTGTACTTAGTTTCCTTGATTTGATTCGTAGGCGTAGCGCTCAAATTTCTCTTGCGTAACTTAGGTGCCCCTGAGATGGTGTGCGGATAGGCAGGATTGTTGGGAGGCGTTGGTGGATGAGTGGTGCTCTCCCCAATGGCTATCCACCCACAACATTGCAAAGGAGAAGCGTGGCAAAAAGAGAGATGTGCCACACCATCTAGGCAGCGTCAACCTATATCAGTACGGGGAAAACTGGGTATGTGGTTTGCTTCATGATTCATGCAAATTCATTCTTCATGCTAGCTTGAGCCCTTAACTAATACTCTGTTCCTCTCTTTTAGGCGTGACACAACAAGGCTCCAGTGCCAGAGCTGTTCGACCTCTATGCCATGGCCAATACTGCCTCATATAAGAAGGCCAAGGCATTCTCTGAGTCTGACCTCGATGATCCAGAGAAATTTACCAACCGCACCTCCCACAACAAGCTTGTGAGGTACAGAGACGAGGGGAAGGCGAGGAAAGGGCCGGACTTTAACCCGAGCCAGCCTATTGATCCAGAGCTGGTGATGATATCTGGTGGCGGGAGGCACCGTAGCTCGTTAGCCATTGGGGATGGACTGATACGTTGTACTAGCACTCTCCCGCAGATCAAGAAGCGCCAGACCAGCTCCGATCCTGAGATAAGGCCTCGTGCACGGCCAATGGAGCTCGAATTGAAGGTTAGTTATACGGACTCAGATACCTTTCCTCCATTACATTGTGTGTGCGGCCATCGATGATTACAATGCTAACGAGTGGTGTTGCAGGCTGCTATTGAGGCAGAGAGAGCAAAGACCCAGGATGCTATTGAGGAAGAGAGAGCGAAGACCCAGGCGCTTCTAGAGGAGAGGGACCGGCAGGCGGCGGAGAGGGAGAGGGAGGCGGAGGAGAAGACGGCTAGGCTAATGGAGGAGGAGAGGAACCGGAACGACGCGGGTCAACGGGCCCTATACGAGCTCATCATGGTAAGTTTCTTCTGCATATTAGCCAAATCATGCACGTAATGTTCCTTTCATTACTAACTAATATGACTGACTCGAGAAAACCAAATGTGCAGACCATGTTCCAGAACAATGGCACGACCCCTCCGCCGATGCCAGTCATTGCTCCGGCGGGCACGGTGAGTTTCATTTGAATGGTCATTAGTTACTAGTCTTCACATTTGAGTTGCATCATGCTAACGATACATTGCAAATGATCTTTGGTGCAGCATAACTCCCGACAAGCATCGACCAATCCTTCTTCGTCTGCCACTGGCGCGACCGGTCCTACACCTACACCTCCGTGATGATGGTAAGTTTTCCCAAGTGTTTTGCTTAACAAATGCATACTTAGCTTAAGAAATGACCTATTTATCTCCAAAATGCCGTATACTTAGCTTAGTTTCCTCGAAAATGACATTATAACCTTACTTAGCTCCAAAATGACCAATTTTACCACGGATAGCTCTTAAATGACCTATACTTAGCTTAGCTTAAGAAATGACCTATTTAGCTCTAAAATGACCTGTACTTAGCATTATTTCCTCCAAAATGACATAATAACCTTAATTAGCTCCAAAATGACCAATTTTACCACGGATAGCTCTCAAATGACCTATACTTAGCTCAGCTTAAGAAATGACCTATCTAGCTCCAAAAGGACCTATTTAACCTAGGATAGCTCTAAAATGACCTATACTTAGCATTTATTCCTCCAAAATGACTTAATATGCTTAGCTAGCTCAAAAATGACATAATAACCTTAATTAGCTCCAAAATGACCTATTTAACCTAGGATAGCTCTAAAATGACCTATACTTAGCATTTATTCCTCCAAAATGAATTTATATGCTTAGCTAGCTCAAAAATGACATAATAACCTTAATTAGCTCCAAAATGACCTATTTAACCTAGGATAGCTCTAAAATGACCTATACTTAGCATTTATTCGTCCAAAATGAATTTATGTGCTTAGCTAGCTAAAAAATGGACCTATTTAACCTAGGATATATAGCTCCAAAATGACCTGTTTAACCTAGGATAGCTCTAAAATGACCTCTACTTAGCATCTTTTCCTCCAAAATGACTTAATATGCTTAGCTAGCTCAAAAATGACATAATAAGCTTAATTAGCTCCAAAATAACCTATTTAACCTAGGATAGCTCTAAAATGACCTATACTTAGCATTTTTTTTCCTCCAAAATGACTTAATATGCTTAGCTAGCTCAAAAATGACCTATTTAACCTAGGATAGCTCTAAAATGACCTATACTTAGCATCTTTTCCTCCAAAATGACTTAATATGCTTAGCTAGCTCTAAAATGACATAATATGCTTAAGAAATGACATATTTTAGCTCCTAAATGACTTCATATGCTTAGCTAGCTCAAAAATGACATAATAACCTTACTTAGCTCCAAAATGACATATTTTACAGATATAAGTTGCATCATAATAATCTTCACATTTTAGTTGCATCATAATAATCTTCTTCTTCTAGTCTTCTTTTTCTAACTTTCTTCTTTCCCATTTTGCAGATTTACTTCAGATCACGGAAGCTTGGGTTGATGGAGTACTTGTCTTTAGTTTTTGTTTTGACTTTGTGAAACTTGCTACCTATGGATGAAACTGTGTAATATTGATGAAACTATGTATATGTATGGATGAAACTTGCTACTATTGGTAACATGTGTTGGATATGTGTTCATGACTATTGGTAATATGTGTTGAATATGCTATATTGGTCATATATATATATATATATATATATGTGTGTGTGTGTGTGTGTGTGTGTGTGTGTGTGTGTGTTTGATTTTCTATCAAAATGAATTGATATAAGAAAAAACAAAATTAAATGAGGCAATATAGCCACTTTGCCATCTGCTGGCTGATGGTAAAGAGCTTTGCCATCTGCTGGCAGATGGCAAAGAGGCCACATGGCAGCTACCTGTTCAACCTGGGAAGCACTCGGCTGGCCTATTTGGTCTCTTTGCCGTCTGACGGCAGATGGCAAAGGTTGCAGGCTCTTTGCCATCTGCTGGCAGACGGCAAAGCACGCCGTTAGCCTCCTAACGGGGCTAACCCCGTCCCTCTGCCTTACAGAGGCTTTGCCATCTGCCAGCTGAGGCCAAAGATTTTACCGTAGCTTATTCAGCCGGCCCTTTGCCATCTGCTGGCAGATGGGAAAGCCCTTTGCCGTCCGCTGGCCATGCCTTTGCCATCTGCCATATGTGTGTGTGTGTGTGTGTGTGTGTGTGTGTTTGATTTTCTGTCAAAATGAATTGATATAAGAAAAAACAAAATTAAATGAGGCAATATAGCCACTTTGCCATCTGCTGGCTGATGGTAAAGAGCTTTGCCATCTGCTGGCAGATGGCAAAGAGGCCACATGGCAGCTACCTGTTCAACCTGGGAAGCACTCGGCTGGCCTATTTGGTCTCTTTGCCGTCTGACGGCAGATGGCAAAGGTTGCAGGCTCTTTGCCATCTGCTGGCAGACGGCAAAGCACGCCGTTAGCCTCCTAACGGGGCTAACCGCCAAAGTGCATGATTCCTGTAGTGCTCCACATATTTGAGCCCGAAGAAACCACAATGACACCTGTGAGTTGGCAAAAAGAAAAATGACAATCCCGTTTAGAGTGGAAACAACAAATTGTTGAAAAGGAACACATGATTGAAGCAAAAAAAGAAGAAAACTCACAGGTTATTTTGCTTTGGGTAGTCCTCTAGGTCAACCCGTGGAAAGGATGCAACATTGATCTTGAATTCATCACACTCTTGTGTGAGAGTAGCAAAGTTTTTGATCTACCACCAAAAAAACACAAAAGTTTGACATTGAAACATGTAAAGATGCCAGCAGGGGATTTATGTAGATGAAGCGAGGAAAAACACAAATACTAAAAGAGATAGTGAGAGCTGACCAGGTTGTTGGCCTGCCTCTTCAAGGGAGATGGTTTCCCTTTCGCATGCAGTGAGTCGAATACATTCCACTGCTTGTGAAGCAAATTTGCGCAAACGACTATCCAATGACGCTCGTGAACAAGTGTGAAAAAGAGCTGAAAATGCAAAAGAAGGCAAAGGGACTCAGCACATAAAACAAAAATGTTACAGGCGACACATTTGTCGGTTACATATTTGAAAGTATTTGTGATATGAAACAAAAAAGGCTCGCAGTAACTTACGAGGTTGGATTTTTGAACCTTGTACTTAGTGACAGCCCTTTCAAGCTCAGGCGTGAGAATGCTTGGTTGGAAGGTTGATGGATCTTGCTTGAGTAGAAACTGCTTGAAGATACCAACAAAAATGATTAGTCGTGTTGCATCAAAAATTTGAAAAAATGATGAAAGCATTGCTTGTTTCTACAAAAAACTTACAGCCGCGTGGACTGAGAACGTGTATTTCTTGACAGCCCTAGTGCTTGCTGCACGAGATGCGAGGTTGTTGTTCTCGATACATAGCGACAAAACCTCATCATTCATATCCCCACGGGGCTTGAAGCATATGAGGAATTTCTTGTATCCAATGAAAAATCCACCTATCTTGATGAAAGGAGTCCTGCTACCATAGTTGCAAGTGAATGAATCATTGGTTTGAAGCAAAAATAAATAAATAGATATGGCTTAGGTAGCTCACGGTTGTTCATTCGGGATTGTCTTCCTCAATGGTTTTCCATGCTTAACATACTTCTCATACATAGCCGCAACTTGATCTTCTTCTTCATTGAGCTTCTGCTTCTTTGCCTTGGTGTTTTTGACGGCCGGAATTTTAGCCATCCTCTTCTTCCTAGTGTTCTTGTCGTGTGTGCTAGGGCCACTGCTCACATCAACAATTTGCTCATCCGTAGCAACCGTTGTAGGAGCTGCAAACAAAAAGAAACAGTAAGGTTAGGAGGGGTTGTACAAGAATTTGTTGCAATCAAACAAATGCAAAAAAAATGACATGGAGAAAAAAAAGAAATGATGAATGAGGAAGGAAGCATACTTGGGCTGTCATCGTCGTCTGATACAGGAACCACGGGGATGTTGGAATAGATGGGGCTGCTCTTCTTGTTTGTAGGCTCATCCATGCCATGCATCAACCCATAGTCTTCGGAGCCCTTTGGGAACAGCTCGAATGATGGCTCATCGTCCCAAATGCCGGCTGTTGCACTCTTGGGTGCATCACAGAAGAGTGGGGGGCTCCGAGGTGAGACGTTGCCTTCCATCTCGAAACTCACCCTTTGTTGCTCACGAGTTTCAGCGACCTCAGTTGCAACTTCTTGGTTCTTTTTCAGCTCCCCATTGGCTTGATCCTTGTTCATGATAGGTGTTGCAGCTTCAACTTCAGCTTGACCATCAATGCCGCCGTTTGCAGCTTGAGCATCACTCTCTTTCTGGCGACCTTCATCCATGCTATGTGTTGCAAAGGAAATGCTGGGCTCATCGGTAGCTGTAATGGCGTCTCCTACATCACGAAGCAGAGCGGCCATCCGGTTGCACTGCAATCCCTTTAAACCCTGTCCAAACTTGCCTACTACATCATCAACCTCGGCTGCAAAAATCCCCTTGTGCTTGTCATATATCATTTGGAACTGATCTGGTACCTACACAAAGGCATGTGTTGAACAATTTAGTCATCTTGTGCGTAGCTTGGAATTATCATGTATGTAGCTTTTGATAAGTATGGATGTAACAAAAACATAATGTGGTTGTAGCACATTAGAGGTATGGATGAAGCAAAAAACAAGTAGGTCTGCAGCTGTATCACTATATATGTATTAAAACACCATGTGGTTGTAGCAAATTACTGATATGGATGAAGCAAAAAATAGGTAGGTATGCAACCTGAACCCACTATGTATCAAAACAGAAATGTGGTTGTAGCAAATCAGAGTAATGGATGTAGCAAAAAATGTATGCACTTGCAACTGGGTACAAAATTAATGCAGGGGCAAACTAAAAAAAAGATATGAAAAATGAAAGGAGAAGATGAAGATAAAAAAAGTACCCTTAGATCTTGCATGGTAGGGAATGTTTGTTGCAGCCAATCGTTGAGCGATGATGATAGGTTTGGTTCAACCTCAACATTTGCTTGAGCCTCGTTTGATTGAGAGTCATTTGTTTGATTTTCAGCACCTTGAACTTGGCTCCCTTGGCCACTAGCTACATCAGCACCAACTCCCTGCGCATTGGCTGCTTCAGCACCAACTTCATGTCCCACAAGTTGTGCGGCATACGGTGTGTTGCACAAATTCCGGATCTTGAAACAAAAAACGAAAACAAAAAAACATGAGGCAGAATAAGAAGGTTCCATAAGCTGAAAACAAAGCAAAGATTGCTACATGCAAATTCAGTAAGCAAACAACAGGGATGTAGCAAAATTACTTGGGTATGTTTCCCGTAGAAAGGCTGGACAAGAGTAAGCTTGTTCTTGTCGACCTTATCCAACCAATCGAAATCCTTTTGACAAACAAAACGTATCCTCGGCATGGAATAATCAATGACATGCTAGTTTGGGAGGCCGGCCGGAATATCAACATGATCCATATATATGATCTGCATAGAATGAAAAACAACATTAGCCAACAAAACATGAAATGCGAGCTATATACATAATTCAGCAAAGAAAAAGATGGAGGTGTCTCATCATGGAAACGTTGCATACCGCTAACATGGGAAGGCATGAGCGAATCTGGAACTCTACTGAATTTTCCGCTGTTGCTTGCATCCTCTTCTTCTCTTGAAAGACTGCGACCTCCTCCATTGCTCGTGTCAACAAGTGCTCATCCCAAGCGAGGTCATGCACCGAAGACATGTCTTCAAGGGAAGATAGATACTGATGTCTACTACACAACTTGTTCTTGTAGACTCGTGTTGGGCCTCCAAGCGCAGAGGTTTGTAGGACAGTAGCAATTTTCCCTCAAGTGGATGACCTAAGGTTTATCAATCCGTGGGAGGCGTAGGTTGAAAATGGTATCTCTCAAACAACCCTGCAACCAAATACAAGAAATCTCTTTTGTCCCCAACACACCAATACAATGGTAGTATGGATAGTAGATATAGGTTTTTGTAATCTGAAAATATAAAAAAGCAAGGTAACGAAAAGTAAACGGGCATAAAAACGGTATTGCAATGCTTAGAAACAAGGCCTAGGGTTCATACTTTCACTAGTGCGATCTCCCAACATTGTTGACATAGTTGAATCATATGTAAATCCCTCACGTGCGACAAAGAGTTCACTCCAAAGTCACAAATAGCGGAGAACAAACGAAGAAATTGTTGTAGGGTGCGAAATCACCTCAAAGTTATCCTTCCCGATCAATCTTATGAGCCATCCCCATTAATTGTCACGAACAGCCCTAGAGTTCGTACTAGAATAACACCTTAAGATACACATCAACCAAAACCCTAATGTCACCTAGGCACTCCAATGTCACCACGAGTACCCACGGGTTTGATTATACGATATGCATCACACAATCTCAGATTCATCTATTCAAACCAACACAAAGAACTTCAAAGAGTGCCCCAAAGTTTCTACCAAAAAGTCAAGACGAAAACGTGTGCCAACCCTTATGTATAAATCCCCAAGGTCACGGAACCCGCAAGTTGATCACCAAAACATACATCAAGTGACTCAATTGAATATCCCATTGTCACCTCAGATATCCATATGCAAGACATACATCAAGTGTTCTCAAATCCTTAAAGACTCAATCCGATAAGAAAACTTCAAAGGAAAAACTCAATTCATCACAAGAAGATAGAGAGGGGAAAACTCCATATGATTCATCTATATCAACAAAGCTCGCAATACATCAAGATCGTGCCATCTCAAGAACACGAGAGAGAGGGATCAAACACATAGCTACTTGTACATACCCCTAGCCTCAAGGGTGAACTACTCCCTCCTCATCATGGAGACCGCCGGGATGAAGAAGATGGCTTCCGGTGATGCCTTCCCCCCTCCGGTAGGGTGCCGAAAAAGGGCTGTAGATGAGATCGTGGAGGTACAGAGGCTTGCGGCGGCATAAAAACTCATCTAGGTTAACTTTGGAATCACGCGAAGAGGTGCCACAAGGGGCCCACGAGGCACCAGAGCGCGCCTGGGGGGCAGGCATGCCCAGGTGGCTCGTGGGGCCCCTGTGGCTCTTCTGGCCCTCTCCCGAAGCTTCTAGTGTTTATCTTGTCCAATAAAAAATCTCCAAAAAGTTTTGTTGCATTTGGACTTCGTTTGATATTGATATTCTGTAAAACAAAAACAGGTAGAAAAACAGCAACTGGCACTAGGCACTAGGTTAATAGGTTAGTCCTAAAAATGATATATAATTGTTGTAAATGATATACAAAACATCCAAGATTGATAATATAATAGCATGGAACAATAAAAAATTATAGATACGTTGGAGACGTATCAGATACTCAAGGTTAACCATATTGCCAGTGCCTGGGCACACAACTGTTGCCAACACAATGAGTGCCCATGTCCTATTTATCATAACCTCGTCCTCATCGCTGCAATCTTTAAGCAACTTGATAACATGGGCAATTGGCGCCCTGTTCCCCTCCTTGTATATGTTGCGAAGGACATGTTCATCACTCTTTTTGAGAAGCTTCACAGGTCTATCACCGGATGGCACATTGAAGATCCTTTTCACCATGAGCTTGCTGAAGTTGATGGACTTCTTCTTGTATTGGAACTCACGGAGTATGTGATTCGTGTGCATCACAACAAACTCGATTAGCTCATGAGGCACCTTGAAAGGCTGGATGTCCAGCAAGTCTCCGAATGGTCCCTTCCTTATAATTCTCTGCTTCTCTGGTGATAACAGCTTCCCAAGATCACCCAGCCGTTTTGAGTTAAACCTCAACTTGAAACCACATAGATTGTCTTTCTTCTTATTCTTCTTCTTAACCTTCTTACTCCCCTCATTCTCACTAGAGGTGCCTGCAACAACTGGAAAAAAAAACTCAATCAAAACCTATGCTGCATCAAAACAGTAGCTAGAAACATATACACGCACACATTAAAAAAAATCTGAAAACCTATGAAACATACAAGCACACACAAGTATGTATAGAATAACATTGCTTCTCTGAAATTAGCATGTATAATAACATAAATCAACAAGATCCATGAAACAAAAATACATCAGTTGAAATGTGGTTAATTTAAATTTCCAGATTGGGAATAGGCACTGAAATCGAGTGGATAACACCAGAAAAGCTAACGGGTTCCAACACATTTTAGTCAGGAGCAAAAACAGACAAACTATGAAAGCGACAAACAAAACTAAAGCCAACGAGCACAAATTACAGATAATTCAACCTTGGATGCTCCTCAGAACCACCACCAGATGCTTCAAATTCAACCAACCAGGTGATGCGTTTAAAAACTGAGGAATCTGATAACCAGGTGCTATTTTTTTCCTTGCTAAATAGTCATAAACCCCAGAGGATGGACTGCAGCATTGAAGAACCCAACACAGGTTTTTTTATTGCAAAAGCCATAGGATATGCATCAACAGCAATATGACTGAAAAATAACCATCTATCTATCTCATTCATCAAAAATAAACAGCAAGCAATCTCTCTATTGTGCTTCTTCCTCCCTCTCAGCAAACACAGAAAATATCCATGGCATTTTTGCTACAACTGACGACAAGGAAAGATGCAACCAGCAGGGAAAAAAGTTACAACTGTCAAATAGAAAAGTTACGGTGGTCACCGCATAGATCTGGAGGGCACCATGGCGTTTGAGACCACAGGTCGCGGCAAGCTGTGGCAAATCACAACCTGTCAGAGGGTAGCGCCAAGCTGAACCACTAGTGGAAAAAGGCCCATTTGTCCCGGTTCTGGAACCGGGACTAAAGGGTCGGGACTAAAGCCCAATACCTTTAGTCCCGGTTCGCTTACGAACCGGGACAGATGGTGCTCCACGTGGCCGCTGCGGCGAGCCCAGGCAGGAGGGCCTTTAGTCCCGGTTGGTAATACCAACCGGGACCAATAAGCATCCACGCGTCAGCAGCTCAGGAGCTGGGGTTTTTTTTTGAAAGGGGGGGGGGGTTGGGGGTTTTGGAGGGTTAATTTGGGGGTTTCATATATTGTGTTAGCTAGCTAATAGCTACCTAGAGAGAAGTGACCTCTCTTATCTCCGTGCTTGGTCGACGCTACGTACTATACGTATAGAGAGAACTCGACACGCTAGGTAGTAAGCAAATGAAGGAACCAGTAAGTACATAAGATCGTCATGAACATATACAGAGAGGAGTGATCGACCTCTCTTTCTCCGGAGAGATTGGTCGAACAACAAGTTATCGTATATCTATCCGACGCTACTACATATATACAATATAACATCTTTTACAATCCCTAACATCTTTTACAATCCCTAACATCATATATTCGAATGGTATTCTCCGTCTTCAGATATGACGTGGTCAAGAAAGAATCCCGCAAATTCCTCTTGAATTGCTCGTATGCGATCATGTGGTAGGAGTTCATCCCGCATCTGCCAGATCTAATTTAAAGAAGGGGGTCAATACATGCATATATATGAATAAAACTCAACACAATTGATGGTAATATATAAAATAAAATTGTGAATATTATTTACGTACTTCAAATTGTTTGTCAGGGAAGCCCTACTCAGAGGTCGAGTGGCGAATGAACTTGCATACGTAGTATGCACATAAAGAAGTCCCTTCTTTCTGGTACAAGCACTTTACGAGAATAGAGTTCAATCAAACTGATAAGCAAGCATGGTAATGATATATTGATGAAAATTTGAATCAATTAGAGATGCGCGGAACTAGCTAGTACTACTTACTTTGGGGTGCGTAAATCGCAACTCCGAGTTTAGACCGGGAACCTTTCGGGTGAACGTCTTCCAAACCCTGCCAGGCAAAGAAAATGATTACTTGATATCAGGAAATTAACGAAAGTTGCATGCCGATATGGTCCCGGTATTGACTGAACTTACTTCTTGAGCATTGCAGTCATGTCCGCATAACTCTCGGGATCTTTACGTCTCGAGTCTAAGACAGTTACTAATGCCCCGTCAAGCTTAATGGATAGCAGAATAAAGTGGTACCTGCGCACGCATATATAACTCATCAATTACATTACTTAACCTCGAGTAAGCGAAACCGAGTATACAGAGAAGACAGCAACACTCACTTGAAGTTGTAAGGAAAGAGTATTTCCCTTTTGTTTTGATGTATAAGGAACGACTTTAGCAAGTTTTTCTCGGTCTCTTTGATTTTGTTTCGTACCGTCCATTCATTTACGGCATCTGGGCTAATGAACCCAACGTCGAAGATTCCTAGTTTTTTGCATTCGACGATCTTCAATCTGCATAATATAGTGAGGATAATTATATATACATGCAATGAACAAGCTGAGCTAGAGACTTAACTATAGAAGTAATACTTACAGACAGTAGGCAGTCATGAGTTGTTTGTCGAGGGCCCGTTGATTGTATAACTGAAATAACTCCACAAATTCAACAGGCATCACGGAAAGTCCAATGAATTCGTGCTCTGGCTTCACTGCCAGATACATAGTGTCTCTCCCAGACTCCCTGCAGGTTTTCATGTACCACTCATGCAAATTGTACATCATCGTTGTTAGAGGAGGATGATCAGGTTTGACGAGAGGCTTCCCGTGCAAGTATTCATATTCTTCTGTTACCTCAGCCGTTTGAAAAATTACATCATCCCCCAAGTAATCACCAGGATTGGTACCGGGCACCATCCCCGGATGATTAGCGACGATATCGCTAGACACCTTGAGCGGGGGGCACGATTGCTTCTCCTGTTCGCCGAGCTGGGGAATTGTTTTCCCACTTCTTCGTTCTGCTAACCTTGCATCACTAGAAGTACTTCCCGACCGCCGCGCTTCTTCATATGTCTTTTTAATAATCCGGTCATAGTTGGAATCCGGCGGAGGCGGTGGTGGTCGCTTCAGGGCATCGATAGTGCGCTTCACTTTCACCGGATCTAGCTTCTCCTTCGGAGGTGGAGTTTTCTTTGCAAAATGGGCCCTCAATTGCTCCTGACATATCTCCTCGTTTTCAGACTCGGTCCTCTCATATGGTAACTTTTCCAGAGGCTTGAGAGATCGGGGACCGTATCTGTATTCCCTCCTGCCTCTGCTTGTACTGCTAGCCGCCGGAGCGGCGGCGTCTCCCTTCCGTCGTTGCTTACGAGGCGGAGAAGGAGGTGGAGTGCTCCGACGCGCCGGAGGAGCCGGAGCGGCGGCGTCTGTCTTCCGCCGTTGCTGAGGAGGAGGCGTACTGCTCCGACGTGCCGGAGAAGGAGGCGGGGTGCCCTGATCACTCGTCGGAGGAGGAGGAGGAGGAGGCGGAGTGCCCTCACGCGTCGGAGGAGCCGAAGAAGGAGGCGGGGTGCCCTGATCACTCGCCGGAGGAGGAGGAGGAGGCGGAGTGCCCTGTCTCGCCGGAGGAGGAGGAGGAGGAGGAGGCGGAGGCGTCCAGTTTGGAAGCTTGATGTACTCCTTCTGCCATAGACATGTACTCCTCAGAGCATGAACCAGATGATTCTCCCCTTCACCTGTAGAGTGTTCAAGCTCGAGCTCCTCAAATCCCTCCATTACTTCATCCACCGTCACAACAGCATAGCCATGTGGAATCGGTGAGCAGTGAAAAGTTCCGTTGGGTTGAGGAGGTGCAACAGAGCCGACAGCCGCCTTCAAAGTGAGGTTCCGATGTTTCGTCATAAGCTCGCAATGTTGAGCCTCCGTGATAGTATCCACGAGGTAGCTAGGAGCCGTGAAGTCAGGCTGAACGGGCTCCGTGGAAGCCACGCTGCTTCTCCGCTGAGATGGCGGGGTAGCTTCTGGGGTAGCTTCGTGCCGCTGAGATGGTTGGCCGGCAGCTCGCTGGCTCTCAGCTTCCTCTAGCTTTTGTAGTCTTGCATTGAGCTTCTGCATTTCGCTCAGCTCCGCTTTCCTCTTTCTCTCCCCGCTTCTGTAACCGCCTGCGTCGGGAAACCCAACCTTCCACGGAACGGAGCCTGGTGTGCCTCGTGTTCGTCCAGGGTGCTCAGCATTCCCTAGGGCCTCAGTCAGCTCGTCCTTCTCTCTGTCGGGAATGAACGTCCCTTCCTGCGCTGCGGTGATATACTCCTGAAGCTTGTTCATGGGTATTGCAAGTTGCTCGTTCGTCCAGCGGCACTTCCCTGTTTCAGGGTCCAAAGTTCCCCTAACCCCGTAGAACCAAGTCCTTGAACGGTCTGGCCAGTTCAATGTCTGTGGTACGACGTTTTTAGCAATCAGGTCATTCTCAGCTTTGTCCCACAACGGCCGGGCTTTGAGGTAGCCACCTGACCCCGTGTGATGGTGATACTGCTTCTTTGCAGCATTGATCTTGTTTGTCTCTGAAATTTTCTTACTCTTGTCCGATGTCTTGTAGGCCACAAATGCGGGCCAGTGATCTCCTATCTTCTCAAATCGGCCGGTGAATTCTAGAGTCTTCCCTTTGTCGACAAACTTTGATTTCAACTCATTCTTCCACCTCCTAAATAGATCTGCCATCTTCTTAAGAGCACACGCCTTGACCAGTGTCGCTCTATAACTGGCTTATTCGGATCCTCCTCTGGCGGTAGGGTGAAATTTGCCTTCAGCGTGGTCCAAAGATCATCTTTCTGTCTATCGGTGACATAATCACCATCAGGGGCGCCGTCCTTAGGCTTATTCCATTGCTTGATGCTTATCGGGATGTAGTCCCTAACAATAGCTCTGCACTGAGCAGAAAATGCATCCTTGGTCTGCTTGGGTTCAATCGGATGGCCATCGTGCGCGAGTGCTGTGATCGTGAACCTTTCATCCTTGCGCAACCTCTTCTTCGGGCCTCGTCTCGTTATCGAAGTTTGGCTCGATCCGGAGGGCTATAAAAGAAGAAAGAAGAGTTAATTAATATATGTATATACCAAAACAATTAATGCATCAATTAGCTAGTCTTTCTCTCCCCGCTTCTGTAACCGCCTGCGCCGGGAAACCCAACCTTCCACGGAACGGAGCCTGGTGTGCCTCGTGTTCGTCCAGGGTGCTCATCATTCCCTAGGGCCAGAGTCAGCTCGTCCTTCTCTCTGTCGGGAATGAACGTCCCTTGCTGCGCTGCGGTGATATACTCCTGAAGCTTCGTGACGGGTATTGCAAGTTGCTCGTCCGTCCAGCGGCACTTCCCTGATTCAGGGTCCAAAGTTCCCCCAACCCCGAAACACCAAGTCCTTGAACGGTCTGGCCAGTTCAATGTCTGTGGTACGACCGCTTTAGCAATCAGGTCATTCTCAGCTTTGTCCCACAACGGCCGGGCTCTGAGGTAGCCACCTGACCCCGTGTGATGGTGATACTGCTTCTTTGCAGCATTGATCTTGTTTGTCTCTGACATTTTCTTACTCTTGTCCGATGTCTTGTAGGCCACAAATGCGGGCCAGTGATCTCTTATCTTCTCATATCGGCCCCTGAATTCTGGAGTCTCCCCTTTGTCGACAAACTTTGATTTCAACTCCTTCTTCCACCTCCTGAATAGATATGCCATCTTCTTAAGAGCACACGCCTTGACCAGTGGCTCTATAACTGGCTTGTTCGGAACCTCCTCTGGCGGTAGGGTGAAATTTGCCTTCAGGGCGGTCCAAAGATCATCTTTCTGTCTATCGGTGACATAATCACCTTCAGGGGCGCCGTCCTTAGGCTTATTCCATTGCTTGATGCTGATCGGGATGTCGTCCCTAACAATAGCTCCGCACTGAGCAGAAAATGCATCCTTGGTCCGCTTGGGTTCAATCGGATGGCCATCGTGCGCGAGTGCTGTGATCGTGAACTTTTCATCCTTCTGCAACCTCTTCTTCGGGCCTCGTCTCGTTACCGAAGTTTGGCTCGATCCGGAGGGCTAGAAAAGAAGAAAGAAGAGTTAATATATCAAAACAATTAATGCATCAATTAGCTAGTCAGCACAGGCTTAATTAATATATATACCTTGCCGGACTTTGCAACAGCTCCGTCCTCCGGCATTCGGTCACCGGAGCCATCATGATCATGTCCTTCCTCCTCCATTGTTCGATCACCGGAGCCGTCATCCTCTCCTTCCAGACCATCGGTGTCGTTGAGATACAACAAGACATCACGTCCGTCGCGGATTATATCCCCCAACAACTGTTCTTGTTCCAAGTCTCTTTGATCCATAGTTTCTGCAAATATTACAACATGGCAATTAATATACAAACATGAATGTCCGACGTCCGGACCGCCTCTCTCATGAATGTCCGACGTCCGGACCGCCTCTCTCATGAATGTCATACAAGGGATTCTCTTAACCTTTAAGGGATTTAACAAAATGTCGACATTCTGAATGTGCAGAAAATGGTCCATGTTTTTCCTGATCTCATCTACCCTTCTATATGTCACGTTGTCTAGTACTGTCAAAGGATTGAAGAACTTTGACATATGATCAAATATTGTTGCATATGTCAAAATTCAAACTTTGACATATGATCAAACTTTGACATATGATCAAATGTTGCATATGTCAAAATTCAAACTTTGACATATGATCAAACTTTCATATATGTCCACCGCGATATAAAATGATACATAGACTTGTTCGGGCGAGAGGGGGTTGATCGACGTCCCCCCTCATGTCGAAGTTACCGCTTTTTTTCTAGGGTTACCGGGGTTATCTATGTTACCGGAGTTATCTATGTTACCGGAGGGTGTAGACGACAACGACGCTCACCCTTCATGTCATGTCCGACGTCCCCCCTCATGTCGAAGTTATCGGGGAGGGGGTAGACGACAACAACGCTCACCCCTCATGTCCGACGTCCCCCCTCATGTCGAAGTTATCGGGGAGGGGGTACAGGTGGCCTCGACAACTCTTCTAGGGTTTGGGGTGGCCTCGACAACGCTCTTTTAACTCATTTAACTCGTTTAACTTGGTAAATTTGGGTGGCCTCGACAAATTCCGGATCCGTTTGGGGTGGCCTCGACAACACTTCTAGGGTTTGGGGTGGCCTCGACAACACTTCTATATACATGCCCGATGCCAACGTGATGATAGAGCCGATGCCAACATTTTCATTTAACAAAAAAACTACCTTCCAAAAAAGACTTGCATTTTCGTACATATGAAAAACAACAAAGTTTGTATACAAAAGTGCACATATACATCTCATACATGAACATATACACATGAAAATTTATCTATCTATCTATCTCATCTCATACATGAACATATACACACATATACATGAACATATACACATATACATGAAAAAAAACATATACATGAACGACGGCGCCACGTCAGCACCATGTCAGCGTCGCCGGAGTTAAGCCAACGAGGCCCTTCCCGACGGCGGACGACGGGTGACGGGGCGCGACAAGCAGAGCTACGGCTCGCAGAGCGCGGCGGGCGACGGGGCGCGACAAGCAGAGCGCGGCGGGCGACGGCGTCGGGGCGCGGGGGGGAGGAGGAGAGGAGGGGAACGGCGCGGCGGGCGACGGCGTCGGGGCGCGGGGGGGGGAAGGATGAGAGGAGGGGAACGGCGAGGCGGCTCACAGTGGGTGCGGGGACGGCGTCGGGGGCAGCTCGGCGACGGCGACGACGGCCAGGTGGAGCAGCCTGACGGCGTCGGGGCAGGGCTCGGCGGCGACGGCGACGAGGAGCAGGGCGTCGGGCGGAGAAGAACACGATTTGGAGAAACTGCTAAGTGCGTGGGCTTATATACCCATAGCCTTTGGTCCCGGTTGGTGCCACCAACCGGGACCAATGCCCACCTTTGGTCCCGGTTGGTGCCACCAACCGGGACCAAAGGTTTCTTTTCGTCATCCCAAAGGGCGGGAAACAGGGGCACCAACCGGGACCAAAGGGGGGCATTGGTCCCGGTTGGTGGCATCAACCGGGACCAAAGGGTGATTCTGCCCGGGGCCAAATGTTTAGTCCCACCTCGCTAGTTGAGAGGGCTCGAGAGTGGTTTATAAGCGCTGCTGCGCACAACCTCTCGAGCTCCTCTCAACAGCAGGCTTACGGGCCTAATTGCACACACCCCTGCCCTTGGGCCTTCTAGGCCTTCAGCGGGCCCGAATCCTGGCCCAACCTGGTAGTTTGGTTTCTAGTCGTATTCAGGCCGTTGTGGCCTAGTAGGCGGCATTTTTTTTAATTTTTTTCTACTTTTTTTGTTTTCTTTTTTGCTTTATTTATTTTCTTTTGTTTCTACTTACAGTTTTTCAGTGATTCTTTTTGCTTTTAGGTCACAAAAATTATAAACTTTCTGTTAGTGCCATTAGTTTCCAAATTTGAATAGTTTAAATTTCAATTCTTTTAAATTGGTGTGAATAACTAGTTTGTGAATAACTTTACTATAAAAATAGATTTTTGAGTGATTCTTTTTCCTGCTATTTAATATTACTGTGTTTTATCATTATATTCAATTTGGTAATTTTTAGGTTATTTTAAATGTCTGTTTTAACCAAAAACAGATTTTTTTATTTTAGTTTGCTATTAAAGTTTCTAAAAAAATCAATTTTCAACCCTTTCTGACTTTATTTCCTATTTTTAATGCATTTACTGATTTTTTTAAGCTAAATGACCCTGAAATTGAGAAGCACTACAAATGAACTCTGAACAGGTTGAAAGTTGGCATGGTATCATCATTTCACCCACATAGCATGTGCTAAAAAGTTGAGAGGGTTATGGCAAAAACTGGATGCACTTCGTGTACAAAATGGACAATCTCTTTCGAAGTATCAGGGTTTCGGACGAAAACTCATCTGTTACAAAGGGATTTCATTTTTTTAACTTATTTGAACTCCAGACTTTTTGTGTGTTCAAAATGCACCATTCAGGAAGAAGCACACGGATCGTGTGTTTCTTTCAAGCGCTTGTGAGCTGTTGGATGAGCACTATAACGACTAGTCCCGGTTCGTGCTAGCAACCGGGACTAAAGAGGCACACGACCCTATATATAGCCCACCTCTCGGACACTTAGTGTGTGTACTCATTCGGATTCAAATCATTCGGATTCCCTGCATACGGTCCGACGGTGCATTTCATATGCGGGCACTCACGAGCCACCGTCGGGTTGTATGTAGGGGAAACCGTGTGTTTTGTTGATCTATCTAGAAATCCTGCAGTTCATCGACCGAATGCAAATCATTCAGATTCCCTGCATACGGTCCGACGGTGCATTTCATATGCGGGCACTCACGAGCCACCGTCGGGCTGTATGCAGGGGAAACCGTGTGTTTTGTTGATCTATCTAGAAATCCTGCAGTTCATCGACCGAATGCAAATCATTCGGATTCCCTGCATACGGTCCGACGGTGCATTTCTTATGCGGGCACTCACGAGCCACCGTCGGGCTGTATGCAGGGGACACCGTGTGTTTTGTTGATCTATCTAGAAATCCTTTCATTTTCCGACGGTATATTTCATTTTTCCAACTCCATTTTTACAAAGACACTTAGAAAGAAACAAAAGACAAATAGAAAGGATGATGCTCAATTGGCGGACAAAACGGACAATCTCTTTCGAAGTATTAATTAGGATTTCATACGAAAACTCATCTGTTACAAAAGGCATTTCATTTCTTCACATGTAACTGCAATGATATAGTTGTGGAGAGAAAGTCTTCACTTTTTCTTCGCTTGTGTCCTTTGCTTATTGCGCCGTAACCATGGATAATCTTCATCGTTTAAGAGGGTGCTTGGGTCAGCCTTGACTTTGAAGGGAGGAATTTCATGAAACTTTTCATAATCTTCAGACATGTCTGTCTTGCCCTCCAATCCCACGATGTCTCTTTTCCCTGAAAGAACTATGTGGCGCTTTGGCTCATCGTATGATGTATTGGCTTCCTTATCTTTTCTTTTTCTCGGTTTGGTAGACATGTCCTTCACATAGAAAACCTGTGCCACATCATTGGCTAGGACGAATGGTTCGTCTGTGTACCCACGATTGTTCAGATCCACTGTTGTCATTCCGTACTGTGGGTCTTCCTGTACCCCGCCTCCCGACAGATTGACCCATTTGCACTTAAACAAAGGGACCTTGAAATCATGTCCATAGTCAAGTTCCCATATGTCCACTATGTAACCATAATATGTGTCATTTCCCCTATTGGTTGCTGCATCAAAGCGGACACCGCTGTTTTGGTTGGTGCTCTTTTGATCTTGGGCGATCGTGTAAAATGTATTCCCATTTATCTCGTACCCTTTGTAAGTCAATACAGTCGAAGATGGTCCCCTGGCCAACGAGTACAACTCATCAGAAACAGTGTTGTCACCCATGAGACGTGTTTGCAACCAACTGCTGAAAGTCCTGATGTGTTCATATGTAATCCAGTCGTCACACTGCTCCGGGTGTTTGGAGCGCAGAATATTCTTGTGTTCATCGACATACGGGGTCACCAAGGTAGAATTCTGTAGAACTGTGTAGTGTGCTTCAGACCAAGAATGCCCGTCCCTACATATTATTGAGTGCGCTCCTAGCGTGCCTTTTCCATTCAGTCTCCCCTCATACCGTGATTGAGGGAGACCAATCTTCTTAAGGTCAGGAATGAAGTCGACACAAAACCCAATGACATCCTCTGTTTGATGGCCCATGGAGATGCTTGCTTCTGGCCTAGCGCGGTTACGAACATATTTCTTTAAGACTCCGATGAACCTCTCAAAGGGGAACATATTGTGTAGAAATACAGGGCCCAGAATGACAATCTCGTCGACTAGATGAACTAGGACGTGCATCATGATATTGAAGAAGGACGGTGGGAACACCAGCTCGAAACTAACAAGACATTGCACCAAATCACTCCTTAACCTTGGCAGGATTTCTGGATCGATCACCTTCTGAGAGATTGCATTGAGGAATGCACATAGCTTCACAATGGCTAATCGAACGTTTTCCGGTAGAAGCCCCCTCAATGCAACCGGAAGCAGTTGCGTCATAATCACGTGGCAGTCATGAGACTTTAGGTTCTGGAACTTTTTCTCTGCCATATTTATTATTCCCTTTATATTCAACGAGAAGCCAGACGGGACCTTCATACTGAGCAGGCATTCAAAGAAGATTTCCTTCTCTTCTTTGGTAAGAGCGTAGCTGGCAGGACCTTCATACTGCTTTGGATGCATGCCGTCTTTTTCATGCACACGTTGCTGTTCCTCCCGTGCCTCCGGTGTATCTTTTGTCTTCCCATACACTCCCAAGAAGCCTAGCAGGTTCACGCAAAGATTCTTCGTCACGTGCATCACGTCGATTGCAGAGCGGACCTCTAGGTCTTTCCAATAGGGTAGGTCCCAAAATATAGATTTCTTCTTCCACATGGGTGCGCGTCCCGCATCGTCAGTCGGAACAGATAGTCCGCCAGGACCCTTTCCAAATATTACTTGTAAATCATTGACCATATCAAGTATGTGATCACCAGTACGGAGGGCGGGCTTCTTCCGGTGATCTGCCTCACCTTTGAAATGCTTTCCTTTCTTTCGACATTGATGGTTGGTCGGAAGAAATCGATGATGCCCCAGGTACACATTCTTCCTGCATTTGTCCAAATATATACTGTCGGTGTCATCTAAATAGTGTGTGCATGCGTGGTATCCCTTGTTTGTTTGTCCTGAAAGGTTACTGAGAGCAGGCCAATCGTTGATGGTTACAAACAGCAACGCATGTAGGTCAAATTCCTCCTGTTCGTTCTCATCCCACACACGTACACCTCTTCCATTCCATAGCTGTAAAAGTTCATCAACTAATGGCCTTAGGTACACATCAATGTCACTGCCGGGTTGCTTAGGGCCTTGGATGAGCACTGGCATCATAATGAACTTACGCTTCATGCACAACCAAGGAGGAAGGTTATACATACATAGAGTCACAGGCCATGTGCTATGCTTGCTGCTCTGCTCCCCAAAAGGATTAACGCCATCTGCACTTAAACCAAACCATACGTTCCTCGGGTCACCTGTAAAGTCGCTCCACTTTCTCTCGATCTTTCTCCACTGCGACCCGTCAGCGGGTGCTCTCAACTTCCCGTCTTTCTTACGGTCTTTTTTGTGCCATTGCATCAACTCGGCATGCTTTTTGTTTCTGAACAGACATTTCAACCGTGGTATTATAGGAGCATACCACATCACCTTGACAGGAACCCTCTTCCCGGTGCGCTGGCCCTCAACATCACCAGGGTCATCTCTTCTGATCTTATACCGCAATGCACCGCATACCGAGCATGCGTTCAAATCCTCGTACGCACCGCGGTAGAGGATGCAGTCATTAGGGCATGCATGTATCTTCTGCACCTCCAGTCCTAGAGGGCATAAAACCTTCTTTGCTTCGTACGTACTGCCGGGCAATTCGTTATCCTTTGGAAGCTTCTTCTTCATTATTTTCAGTAGCGAACTAAATCCCTTGTCAGATACACCATTGTCTGCCTTCCATTGCAGCAATTCCAGTGTGGTACCGAGCTTTCTGTTGTCATCTTCGCAATTTGGGTACAACCCTTTTTTGTGATCCAGTAACATGCGATCGAACTTCAACTTCTCCCTTTCACTTTCGCATTCTCTCTGTGCATCAACAATGACCCGGCGAAGATCATCATCGGGCACATCGTCTGGTTCCTCTTGATCTTCAGCTTCCCCCATTGCAGCATCACCGTATTCAGGGGGCGGGTAGTTGTCGTCATCCTCTTCTTCTTCGTTGTCTTCCATCATAACCCCTCTTTCTCCGTGCTTGGTCCAAACATTATAGTGTGGCATAAAACCCTTCTCAAGCAGGTGGAAGTGAAGGGTTTTAGAGTTGGAGAAAGCCTTCGTATTCTCACAGACAGTACATGGACAATGCATAAAACCATTCTGCTTGTTTGCCTCAGCCGCTTCGAGAAAATTATGCAGGCCCTCAATATACTCGGAGGTGCGTCGGTCACCGTACATCCATTGCCGGTTCATCTGCGTGCATATCATGAATAGAGAAGTGACCAAATTAATAGAAATTCATCATCACATTAAAGCCAAAGTACAGTAGTGACCAAAATAAATACATAACGTTCAAACATAGTTCTCATTATTGAACAACATATAGCTCTTTTTCAACCAAATTTAACTTCTCGACAAGAATTTCTATGTCGGTTGGAATTTCCGGTTCACATACCTCCTAGATTAAAAAATCTATGTCACGTTGGTCGGCATAATTGTCATAAACACTAAATAAAACAAATAGTTATAAAAGATAATATATACCACATCCGAATCATAGACCGGACGAGGGCAAATGAATAGAGAAGTGAATAGAGAAGTGATGAAATGTTATTATTGAAAAAATAAATACATAAAGTTCACACATAGTTCTCATAGAACAACATAAAGTTCACACATAAATACATAAAGTTCACACATAGTTTTCTAGAGCATCTAATTAAAACATAAATGTAAACTAACATACAACTATGTAAAACATTTAAATGCAACAACAAATGCGATCATAATGGCAACTAAGGTAACAATTGATCCAACAGCATAATGATACCAAGCCTCATTATCAATGGCATATTTTCTTATCTTTCTAATCTTCAAGCGCATTGCATCCATCTTGATCTTGTGGTCATCGACGACATCGGCAACATGCAACTCCAATTTCATCTTCTCCTCCTCAATTCTTTTCAATTTTTCTTTCAAATCCTCGTTTTCTTTTTCAACTAAATTTAACCTCTCGACAAGAGGGTCGGTTGGAATTTCCGGTTCACATACCTCCTAGATAAACACATCTATGTCACGTTGGTCGGCATAATTGTCATAAACACTAAATAAAACAAATAGTTATAAAAGATAATATATACCACATCCGAATCATAGACCGGACGAGGGCCGACGTGGGCGGATACCATGACCATGGCACTATATAATAACAAACAATAATAAAAGTAAGAAAATTACACAAGTATCTATCTAAATGATACAAGTAAGAACTTTTTTCTTTTAGAAAGAAGATAAGAAGAAGAGGCTAACCACGGTGGTGCCGGCGCCGAGATGGACGCGGGCGATCGACGGCGGTGAGGACGGGGACGGGACAGGACGGACCGCCAAACCTAAACAAATCTTGAGAAAAATGGAGCTTGGACAAGGAGCTTCGAGAGCAGAAAGCTTAAGTGTGGCTCGGGCATTTCATCGAACACCTCATGTGCATAGGAGGTGAGCTAGAGCATCACAAAGCTCTCCCCTCGCCGGCCAGAAAAACAGAGCAGTGTGGAGTGCTCTGCTCGCTGGCGAGGGGGTATATATAGGCATCTCATTGGTCCCGGTTCGTGGCTGGAACCGGGACTAAAGGATCCCCTTTGGTCCCGGTTCCAGCCACGAACCGGGACCAATGGTTGTGGGCCAGGAGCGAGGCCCATTGGTCCCGGTTCGTGTCTGGAACCGGGACCAAAGGGGTCATACGAACCGGGACCAATGCCCCACAAGGCCCGGCCGGCCCCCTGGCCTCACGAACCGGGACCAATGCCCCCATTGGTCCCGGTTCGTGAGTGAACCGGGACTAATGGGTTGGCCCGGCCTGGACCAAAGCCCTCTTATGTACTAGTGAACCCACATCAGACCATGGAGGAACAAAAATCCTCCAAAATCCCTATCCACCAGCCACCCCTCCCTTTGAACAAAATCGGGCCCCGGGAACACCGACGACCCACCCGCGGCGACCACCTAGCCCAGCGCCACTGCGGAGACCACTCAGCACCACCGCGGTGACTTATCAGCGCCCTAACCCTAACGCGATTTGGGGGGAGAGATCAACAAAGGGGAGAGGACGTGGGAAGAGACGTGGGAAGAGTTACCTTCCGGGGGGGCCATAGGTCGCCGGAGAATCGAGATCCGCCCTGAGACGCCGCCGCCGCTCCTGATCTCCTGGCGCCAGCAACCCCGTCGCCGTTCGGCCGCCGAACGCCGTCGCCCCTGCTTCCTCTCTCTCCCCGCTCTGAAATGTTGCAACACGATTGTAGCAAAAAAACTGCGCAAAGGGGGAAACCCCGTGGGTTCGGTAAGGTGGGGTGCACGCGTTGCTAACCGTTCGATCTAACTTGATCCAATGAGCCGCGCGCGTCCGGCGGAAAGTTCGGCCGGCAGTCTGGCTCCAAACGTTTTCCTTTTGAAAAGTTGTTCCTGATTTTAAGGGATAAGCACACGTATATTGTTACAAGTCTTCCGTCGTACTAATTAGCCTATACTTCTACGCATATTTCATGTTCCAGAAATTTTGGATCAGCAAAGGTAACCTGATTTTCTTGCCATCCCATCCTTGGGTACATGCCGGGCGGCTGCAGCGGTGGCGGACTGGCGGGGACACGGCGAAAGCGATGAGAGGCGGCAGCAGCATCTGGTCTGGCATCAACTACGAACGACAATAGCTGAAGAAAATATAGAAGGTCTCATCGGCTACTCATGTGGTTAGTGCATCCTCGTGCAACATGGCCGCCGGCGGCGGCGGCGGCTACGACCGGCTACGATCTATGACGAAAACAAGATGGCTTCATGCGGTTACCCCTGCGGACTTGCCTGACCGGAGACGACGACACTTGACGTTCATCATCCCATCCTTTATTTTCTTTGAGGGGTTTCACAATCTCATCGTTGAGGTATACTCTCACGCATGCATTACTTTTGTGCATGTAGTTCCTCGTACTAACTTATCTTCCATTGTCCATTAAAATATTGTATCTCCCACTGACTATGGCGTATGGCAGGGTAACCTATCCACACCACAGTGACCAAGATCCATGGACGCCTGGGCCGTGCTAGCTGGTCTGTGGTCAGCATACCTATCGGTGCCAGCACCTCGTACCCACGATCAAGGTTTTGGATTCCGAATGGATGAGTTTTCTCGTTGGGGGGGGGGGGGGGGGGGGGGGGGGGCGAGATTCTCGGTTACCACGGTTACCGAGAAATACCGAGCCGAAATTTATAATTAAAATTTGAATTCAAATTCTTTTAAACTATATATACATACGACTTGAACCGATATAGACCACAAAAGTGATAGTATCTCAGTGGGGCGTCCTCTACATGCACGCCAAGCGAAGAGGTTGCGAGTTCGACTCCAGTTTTGGTCCTTATTTTTTCATGTACGTATTCTTAAAAATAAACAAAAAGAGTTTTTTTAGAGAGGAAATTAACAAAAAAAAGTTGTGAAAAGAAGACAACTCGAACCAGCGACCTCTCTGGGAGGGAACAAGATGGTTACCACCACGACAGAACAATGTTTGCTGATTTTATTGAGAAGCTGACGTATTTTAGTAGGCTTTGGACGTAAAAATTAAAAAAAATCGGGATTTTTTGCTCGGGATACGTCTTTCTCGTGGGGCAGCGAGAAGCTCGGTATTCGCCCGGGAACCGTTTTTCTCGGGCGGTACCCAAAACCATGCCCACGATCACAACCTATCGTGCACCGACATCGCCGACGGTCGTGATTTTTACGACGTCCGGAACACAGCTTGCATACCTAAGATGGATTGAAGATTAAGATGTCTTTTTTTTAACACAGTACAGACGCAAGCGCTCATACATACGCGCATACACTCACCCCTATGAATGCACACACGCACACCCTACCCCTATGAGCACCTCCGAGAGACTGAGCTGGTATATCATCTTGATATTTACGAAGTCACCGTAGGCGCCTCGTCGTCGACAGGAACGTCTCCTCCCACTGAAAGCGCATCGCCGGAAATCCTGAAATAAATTCAGGAATAATGCGAGCACCAGGACTTGAACTCTGGTGGGCTGGGGATACCACTGTCCCTCTAACCATCCAACCACAGGTTGGTTCGCGATTAAGATGTCTACCTAGCTAACATATTGCCTTGTTAATTGTATAGCTGCTAGTATTATTTTAGGGAATTTTAAAGCTGCTAGATGACAAGCGGTATGACTTGAACACCGATGAGTAGTTAATTCTATAGAATTGAAGTATATATGCTCCTTGGAAGAGTATATACTCTTGGTGTATATTTGATTTTTTTTCTATTGAGATTTTGCACCATACTTCTATTCGAATACTCCCTTCACGGCCACGTACTGTGCCAGATTTTGGCCTAATCTTTACATGAATGATATCGAACAATAGATACTTATCATAACAAAAATGATATATACTCTTTTGTGGAAAAATGTAGTATATATGCACTCCCAACCAAATAGTATGTACCACCTCAACGTCTCAGCAAAACGTAGCATATACTCACTTATAAAAAGAAATGAGTATATACCCCCTCAGCAATGTGTAGTTTATACTCACTCAGAAAAAAGTTGTGTACCTTCTTAGATAAAAGAGTGTATACATTCCTCATAAAAAAATACAATTTCTATCCTCTTAGGAAAATGCAGTATATACTCACCCAACAAAAAAATGATATTTGATCTCTCATCAAAGTACAGTATATTTATCGCAAAAGATAATAATCCAAAGTGCAGTATATAACTCATCACAAAAAGTGTGCGCTCACGAAAATATGGTATATACCCTTTAATAAGTATTACATATTTGTGATAATTCGTCTCATCAAAAGTAGTATATACATGTCATACTTATTTGTGCTTATTCGTTTCATCAAAAGAATGGTATATACCACACGGTTGTAAGCAACAGTATATACTCCAAATTTTAATACAACAGCATATACTTCAAACTGGTACCATGTGTACTACTTCCAATGGTTCACGGATGAAAAACAAATGACGTGCTCTATTCCAAGCAGTTAATACAAGTTTGAAGGACGCATGGTTGTTCCTAATTTCTAGGGTGTAGCTGACGCATGCAAAAAAGGTTGTTAGATTTTTTGACAAATCTACACGTCCGGCTGAGTAGTTGTTATTACTAAGGGTGGGACGTGGGAGTACATACTAGCAAAAAAGCCCGTGCGTTGCAGCGGGAGAAAAAAATAGCACACTCCCCTTGCCCTGTAATTATGAGTCAACACCCAATAGATCCACATCCTTCCTTTTTTATTTGGACCAGGGAAAATTAACTTTTCATTGCCATGGCAAATTTATCTTTATTTCCATGGCAATTTTTAGTTAACATACATGGCAAATTTACTTATTGTCGCTCATGTCAAATTTACTTCTATGGGGTATGGCAAATTTACTTTTATTTTGCCACAGCAAAAATACTTTGCATCCATGGCAAATTTTGCCTT
The DNA here is from genome assembly GCA_039707655.1 of Elymus sibiricus. Taxonomy (NCBI): domain Eukaryota; kingdom Viridiplantae; phylum Streptophyta; class Magnoliopsida; order Poales; family Poaceae; genus Elymus; species Elymus sibiricus. Next base: position 431,693,011 of record CM077673.1, read on the forward strand.
TCCCACTGTTGATGGGAATTTTTGCCTCTATAGACTATGGTACATTCACTTTTACAAAACATGGCAACTACTACTAAACAATAGATGCTACACTCTGTTTGTGCTCTATATAATGGCAAATTTTAATTCACTGTTTTTTGTTTCTTCATGTATATAGTAAAATCAGCATACAAATTTTTAATCCACATTTCTTGCCATCGTGTACAGATGCAAATTACCATGAACTTTTTCTTTTGTGCCATTGCATAAAACATGATCTTTTTTTACCATGGCAAAATTTGCTTATAAAGACGATGGCAATTTTTGGTTTGAACCATTTGGGTTTTTTTTTAGTAGTACCTTGTTTTTCATTTTCTATCTATCATGACAAAAAAAAAAATCAGAGCGTGGCAAAATCTGAGCTTTATTAGTCACAACCAAAACTAAGCTTTTTCAGTCACAATAAAAATTGGGCCAAACTGGGCTTTATTTTTTTCTTTTGTTTAGCTACTTGGCTTTTTTTCTCTTTTTTTACAGGGAAAAGGCATGTGGGGCGATGGGGAGGGTGTTCGGAGGGGAAGAGTACCCAACTTTTCGTTCGGTCTTTAAGGTCCCGAGATCAGACGTAAGTTCATATGGGGGTCCTTAATATCTATGATATGTACAGGCATTGCTATGTTAAGATCAAACTCAAAAATTAATTTTGTGAAGAAAATCAAACTGAATAAATGTGTAACACTAACATACGTACCCGGCGGCCCCCGTTCGCACCATACCGTTCCCGGACAAGCCGCACGTACGCAGCCGACGCCTGCATGGACCGTGCTCTCTCGCGCCATCAGCTTTGGCCTCGTGGCCTAATGCCGCTGCTCACTACGTTGCCGGCTGTCGCTGGTGTGCCGAGCCCCAGCGCCGCCCGCTGACTTCCGTCCCGTGTGCACTGCATGCCAAGAGCCTCACGCCTACCCCCGCATGAGTTTCGCACCCGCTCCTAGCCGTGACCACCTTGTTCCGTGGGCAACCGCGAGCCCGAGCCGCCGTCGTGTCAGATGCACGGCTCATCATCCCCACAAATCCTGCTTTATACTCTCTCTGTTTTTATTTACTCCACATATTACCTTTGATCAAAGTCAAACTTTATAAACTTTGAGAAAGTTTATAGACAAAACTCATAGCTAATACTCGCAAACTCCATTGCCAAGAGGGAGCACTCTGCCACCACAGGAACGTCCACTCCCATGTATGCATCCGGGTCAGATATAGCTTCCAAAGCGTTCATACAATCCGACTCAATGATGAGATTTGTGCATCCCAGATTCGCTGCCAGGTATAGTCCAGAACGGATGGCCATTAGCTCAGTTGATCCCGCGCTTAAGACATGAGGTAATGCTAGTGTTGCCGCTCCCCGAAATTTGCCCTGATCGTCACGGGCGACAACTCCACAAGCTCCACTGAGGTTCTCCTCATGAAATGATGCATCAACATTCACTTTTATAACTCCCCTACATGGCTTCTTCCACACTTGATCATTCTTGCGGATGGCTGGTTTGGTGTATTTGCACGAACAAAATTGGTAGCAAGTACCCGAATTGAGATGGCTGATTGCTCTGGAGTTGGGACAGTCTCCCCCTTCGCAACTTGCCTCCTTTGCCACCATATAAACTACATGGCCACCAGGATGAGCTTGGCAGTGGGAATATCATGTGTTATCGTATGCAGGCGGATCAAAATGTCCAAAGTGATAGACCCGGACCGGTCCTGCACAACTGCTCTGTCAATCTCCTCAGTTAACCCTAGTGATGACCACACTTGCGTTGCTCTAACACATGTGAACAGACAATGTTGAATGTCTTCCAAACCAACTTTGCATATCGGGCATTGCGGGATCAAGGGTATGTGTCTGCCCGCGAGAACACCGTAGCATGGTAGTACTCCCTTAAGTACTTTCCAACCAAAATGCTTGATCTTTCCCGGTAAACGAAGATGCCATAGCTCCTTCCAAACCCCGCTAAGTTGAGCACTCCCTGGGCTGTTCGAATTTGCATAATGGCGACCGAAGTGGTGGTCAAATTCTAAGTGATACGCCGAGCGTAGTGAGAAGGTTCCAGTCTTTGTATAGTGCCATGCCACAAAATCTTCTAGTGCTTCAACATGTAGTGGAATTTGTAATATTCTGCAAACATCAACTGGTGAGAACACGCTCTGAATTAGTGCCTCATCCCACTGACCCGTATGAGGGTCAATTATCTCTTGTACTTTTGACAACATGATTCCACCTCTAGGGGTGATAATCTTCCTTGTTGGACTTGATGGGATCCATGGATCATCCCAAATGTTAATCTGTGAGCCAGTGCCCACTCGCCAAATACATCCCCTCTTGAAAGTTTGTATCCCAGCAACCAAACTTTGCCATGTAAACGAGGAGCATTTCTTTGCACTAGTACATAACAAGGCTTTGGTCCAGCCCTGAGAAGCCCATTAGTCCCGGTTCACTCACGAAGCGGGACCAATGGGGGCATTGGTCCCGGTTCGTGAGGCCAGGTCGCCGGCCGGGCCTCGTGGGCCATTGGTCCCGGTTCGTCTGACCCCTTTGGTCCCGGTTCCAGACACGAACCGGGACCAATGGGCCTGGGTCCTGGCCCACAACCATTGGTCCCGGTTTGTGGTTGGAACCGGGACCAAATGATGTCCTTTAGTCCCGGTTCCAGCCACAAACCGGGACCAATGGTCGGCCTATATATACCCCATGCCCGCGAGCAGAGCAGTGCACACTGCTCTGTTTTTTTGGCCGGCCGTTGGGAGAGCTTTGTGGTGCTCTAGCTCACCTCCTATGCACATGAGGTGTTCGATGAAATGCCCGAACCACACTTAAGCTTTCTCCTCTCGAAGCTCCTTGTCCAAGCTCCATTTTCCTCAAGATTTGTTTAGGTTTGGCGGTCCGTCCTGTCCCGTCCCCGTCCTCACCGCCGTCGATCGCCCGCGCCCATCTCGGCGCCGGCACCACCGTGGTTAGCCTCTTCTTCTTATCTTCTTTCTAAAAGAGAAAAGTTCTTACTTGTATGATTTAGATAGATACTTGTGTAATTTTCTTACTTTTATTATTGTTTGTTATTATATAGTGCCATGGTCATGGTATCCGCCCACGTCGGCCCTCGTCCGGTCTATGATTCGGATGTGGTATATATTATCTTTTATAACTATTTGTTTTATTTAGTGTTTATGACAATTATGCCGACCAACGTGACATAGATTTTTTAATCTAGGAGGTATGTGAACCGGAAATTCCAACCGACATAGAAATTCTTGTCGAGAAGTTAAATTTGGTTGAAAAAGAAAACAATTACTTGAAAGAAAAATTACAAAGAGTTGAAGAGGAGAAGATGAAGTTGGAGTTGCATGTTGCCGATGTCGTCGACGATCACAACATCAAGATGGATGCAATGCGCTTGAAGATTAGAAAGATTAGAAAATATGCCATTCATACTGAGGCTTGGTATCATTATGCCGTTGGATCAATTGGTACCTTAGTTGCGGTTATGATCGCATTTGTTGTTGCATTTAAATTTTATAGTTTCAATGTATGTTTTAATTAGATGCTCTAGAGAGCTATATGTTGTTCAATAATAAGAACTATGTATGAACGTTATGTATTTATTTTGGTCACTACTGTACTTTGGCTTTAATGTGATGATGAATTTCTATTAATTTGGTCACTTCTCTATTCATGATATGCACGCTGATGAACCGGCAATGGATGTACGGTGACCGACGCACCTCCGAGTATATTAAGGGCCTGCATAATTTTCTCGAAGCGGCTGAGGCAAACAAGCAGAATGGTTTTATGCATTGTCCATGTACTGTCTGTGAGAATACGAAGGCTTTCTACAACTATAAAACCCTTCACTTCCACCTGCTTCAGAAGGGTTTTATGCCACACTATAATGTTTGGACCAAGCACGGAGAAAGAGGGGTTATGATGGAAGACAACGAAGAAGAAGAGGATGACGACAACTACCCGCCCCATGAATACAGTGATGCTGCAATGGGGGAAGCTGGAGATCAAGAGGAACCAGACGATGTGCCCGATGATGATCTTCGCCGGGTCATTGTTGATGCACAGAGAGAATGCGAAAGTGAAAGGGAGAAGTTGAAGTTCGATCGCATGTTAGAGGATCACAAAAAAGGGTTGTACCCAAATTGCGAAGATGACAACAGAAAGCTCGGTACCACACTGGAATTCCTGCAATGGAAGGCAGACAATGGTGTATCTGACAAGGGATTTAGTTCGCTACTGAAAATAATGAAGAAGAAGCTTCCAAAGGATAACGAATTGCCCGGCAGTACGTACGAATCAAAGAAGGTTCTATGCCCTATTGGATTGGAGGTGCAGAAGATACATGCATGCCCTAATGACTGCATCCTCTACCGCGGTGCGTACGAGGATTTGAACGCATGCCCGGTATGCGGTGCATTGCGGTATAAGATCAGAAGAGATGAGCCTGGTGATGTTGAGGGCCAGCGCACCGGGAAGAGGGTTCCTGCCAAGGTGATGTGGTATGCTCCTATAATACCACGGTTGAAACGTCTGTTCAGAAACAAAAAGCATGCCGAGTTGATGCAATGGCACAAAAAAGACTGTAAGAAAGACGGGAACTTGAGAGCACCCGCTGACGGGTCGCAGTGGAGAAAGATCGAGAGAAAGTGGAGCGACTTTACAGGTGACCCGAGGAACGTATGGTTTGGTTTAAGTGTAGATGGCGTTAATCCTTTTGGGGAGCAGAACAGCAAGCATAGCGCATGGCCTGTGACTCTATGTATGTATAACCTTCCTCCTTGGTTGTGCATGAAGCGGAAGTTCATTATGATGCCAGTGCTCATCCAAGGCCCTAAGCAACCCGGCAATGACATTGATGTGTACCTAAGGCCATTAGTTGATGAACTTTTACAGCTATGGAATGGAAGATGTGTACGTGTGTGGGATGAGAACGAACAGGAGGAATTTGACCTACATGCGTTGCTATTTGTAACCATCAACGATTGGCCTGCTCTCAGTAACCTTTCAGGACACACAAACAAGGGATACCACGCATGCACACACTGTTTAGATGACACCGACAGTATATATTTGGACAAATGCAGGAAGAATGTGTACCTGGGGCATCGTCGATTTCTTCCGACCAACCATCAATGTCGAAAGAAAGGAAAGCATTTCAAAGGTGAGGCAGATCACCGGAAGAAGCCCGCCCTCCATACTGGTGATCACATACTTGATATGGTCAATGATTTACAAGTAATATTTGGAAAGGGTCCTGGCGGACTATCTGTTCCGACTGACGATGCGGGACACGCACCCATGTGGAAGAATAAATCTATATTTTGGGACCTACCCTATTGGAAAGACCTAGAGGTCCGCTCTGCAATCGACGTGATGCACGTGACGAAGAATCTTTGCGTGAACCTGCTAGGCTTCTTGGGAGTGTATGGGAAGACAAAAGATACACCGGAGGCACGGGAGGAACAACAACGTGTGCATGAAAAAGACGGCATGCATCCAAAGCAGTATGAAGGTCCTGCCAGCTACGCTCTTACCAAAGAAGAGAAGGAAATCTTCTTTGAATGCCTTCTCAGTATGAAGGTCCCATCTGGCTTCTCGTCGAATATAAAGGAAATAATAAATATGGCAGAGAAAAAGTTCCAGAACCTAAAGTCTCATGACTGCCACGTGATTATGATGCAACTGCTTCCGGTTGCATTGAGGGGGCTTCTACCGGAAAACGTTCGATTAGCCATTGTGAAGCTATGTGCATTCCTCAATGCAATCTCTCAGAAGGTGATCGATCCAGAAATCCTGCCAAGGTTAAGGAGTGATTTGGTGCAATGTCTTGTTAGTTTCGAGCTGGTGTTCCCACCGTCCTTCTTCAATATCATGACGCACGTCCTAGTTCATCTAGTCGACGAGATTGTCGTTCTGGGCCCTGTATTTCTACACAATATGTTCCCCTTTGAGAGGTTCATGGGAGTCTTAAAGAAATATGTTCGTAACCGCGCTAGGCCAGAAGCAAGCATCTCCATGGGCCATCAAACAGAGGATGTCATTGGGTTTTGTGTTGACTTCATTCCTGACCTTAAGAAGATTGGTCTCCCTCAATCGCGGTATGAGGGGAGACTGACTGGAAAAGGCACGCTAGGAGCGGACTCAATAATATGTAGGGACGGGCATTCTTGGTCTCAGGCACACTACACAGTTCTACAGAATTCTACCTTGGTGACCCCGTATGTCGATGAACACAAGAATATTCTGCACTCCAAACACCCGGAGCAGTGTGACGACTGGATTACATATGAACACATCAGGACTTTCGGCAGTTGGTTGCAAACACGTCTCATGGGTGACAACACTGTTTCTGATGAGTTGTACTCGTTGGCCAGGGGACCATCTTCGACTGTATTGACTTACAAAGGGTACGAGATAAATGAGAATACATTTTACACGATCGCCCAAGATCAAAAGAGAACCAACCAAAACAGCGGTGTCCGCTTTGATGCAGCAACCAATAGGGGAAAGGACACATATTATGGTTACATAGTGGACATATGGGAACTTGACTATGGACATGATTTCAAGGTCCCTTTGTTTCAGTGCAAATGGGTCAATCGGTCAGGAGGCGGGGTACAGGAAGACCCACAGTACGGAATGACAACAGTGGATCTGAACAATCTTGGGTACACAGACGAACCATTCGTCCTAGCCAATGATGTGGCGCAGGTTTTCTATGTGAAGGACATGTCTACCAAACCGAGAAAAAGAAAAGATAAGGAAGCGAATACATCATACGATGAGCCAAAGCGCCACATAGTTCTTTCAGGAAAAAGAGACATCGTGGGATTGGAGGGCAAGACAGACATATCTGAAGATTATGAAAAGTTTCATGAAATTCCTTCCTTCAAAGTCAAGGCTGACCCAAGCACCCTCTTAAACGATGAAGATTATCCATGGTTACGGCGCAATAAGCAAAGGACACAAGCGAAGAAAAAGTGAAGACTTTCTCTCCACAACTATATCATTGCAGTTACATGTGAAGAAATGAAATACCTTTTGTAACAGATGAGTTTTCGTATGAAACCCTAATACTTCGAAAGAGATTGTCCATTTTGTACACGAAGTGCATCCAGTTTTTGCCGTAACCCTCTCAACTCTTTATAACCTTGGGCGGTGAAGGTCGTACCAATCAGGAAGAAGCACACGGATCGTGTGTTTCTTTCAAGCGCTTGTGAGTTGTTGGATTAGCACTATAACGACTAGTCCCGGTTCATGCTAGCAACCGGGACTAAAGAGGCACACGGCCCTATATATAACCCACCTCTCGGACATGTTCGACACTTAGTGTGTGTACTCATTCGGATTCAAATCATTCGGATTCCCTGCATACGGTCCAACGGTGCATTTCATATTTCCACCGTTGGGCTGTATGCAGGGGAAACCGTGTGTTTTGTTGATCTATCTAGAAATCCTTTAGTTCATCGACCGAATACAAATCATTCGGATTCCCTGCATACGGTCCGATGGTGCATTTCATATGCGGGCACTCACGAGCCACCGTCGGGCTGTATGCAGGGGAAACCGTGTGTTTTGTTGATCTATCTAGAAATCCTTTAGTTCATCGACCGAATACAAATCATTCGGATTCCCTGCATACGGTCCGACGGTGCATTTCATATGCGGGCACTCACGAGCCACCGTCGGGCTATGTGCAGGGGAAAGGATGATGCTTAATTGTCCGTTTTGTACACGAAGTGCGTCCAGTTTTTGCCGTAACCCTCTCAACTTTTTATAACATGCTATGTGGGTGAAATGATGATACCATGCCAACTTTTAACCTTTTCAGAGTTCATTTGTAGTGCTTTTCAATTTCAGGGTCATTTAGCTCAAAAAAATCAGTAAGTGCATGAAAAATACCAAATGAATTCAAAAAGGGTTGAAAATTGATGATGTGGCTTTGAATGGTGCATTTTGAACACACAAAAAGTCTGGAGTTCAAATAAGTTCAAAAAAATGAAATCCCTTTGTAACACATGAGTTTTCGTCCGAAACCCTCATACTTCGAAAGAGATTGTCCAGTTTGTACACGAAGTGCATCCAGTTTTTGCCGTAACCCTCTCAACTTTTTAGCACTGGCTATGTGGGTGAAATTATGATACCATGCCAAGTTTCAACCTTTTCAGACTTCATTTGTAGTGCTTTTCAATTTCAGGGTCATTTAGCTCAAAAAAATCAGTAAGTGCATGAAAAATACCAAATGAATTCAGAAAGGGTTGAAAAATTAATGATGTGGCTTTGAATGGTGCATTTTGAACACACAAAAAGTCTGGAGTTCAAATAAGTTCAAAAAAATGAAATCCCTTTGTAACACATGAGTTTTCGTCCGAAACCCTCATACTTCGAAAGAGATTGTCCAGTTTGTACACGAAGTGCATCCAGTTTTTGCCGTAACCCTCTCAACTTTTTAGCACTTGCTATGTGGGTGAAATGATGATACCATGCCAACTTTCAACCTTTTCAGAGTTCATTTGAAGTGCTTTTCAATTTCAGGGTTATTTAGCTCAAAAAAATCAGTAAGTGCATGAAAAATACCAAATGAAGTCAGAAAGGGTTAAAAATTGATGATGTGGCTTTGAATGGTGCATTTTGAACACACAAAAAGTATGGAGTTCAAATAAGTTCAAAAAAATGAAATCCTTTTGTAACACAGAGTTTTCGTTCGAAACCCTGATACTTCGAAAGAGATTGTCCGTTTTGTACACGAAGTGCATCCAGTTTTTGCCGTAACCCTCTCAACTTTTTAGCACTTGCTATGTGGGTGAAATTATGATACCATGCCAAGTTTCAACCTTTTCAGACTTCATTTGTAGTGCTTTTCAATTTCAGGGTCATTTAGCTCAAAACAAATCATTAAATGCATGAAAAATAGCAAATGAAGGCAGAAAAGGGTTGAACATTGATGATGTGCCTTTGAATGGTGCATAATGAACACACAAAATGTCCGGAGTTAAAATAAGTTATTAAAAATGAAGGAGAGGTGCAATGCTCACCTGCACGTTGCTTAGCTTCAGACCAATACCCACCTTTGGTTCCGGTTGGTGGAACGAACCGGGACCAATACCCACCAACCGGGACCAAAGGTCTCTGCTTCTCGCCCTTTGGGCTGCTGAAAAGAGACCTTTGGTCCCGGTTGGTGGCACCAACCGGGACCAAAGGTGGGTATTGGTCCCGGTTGGTGCTACCAACCGGGACCAAAGGCTCTAGGTATATAAGCCCACACTTAGCGTTTTCCAGTCCCAGTTCATCTTCCCCCCCGACGCCGCGCCGAACTGCACGACGCCGCCAGGCTGCCGGACCGCGCCCTCGCCGACACGCTCTCCTCCCCGAGCCCTCGCCGACGCGCCCTCGCCGAGCCCGCCGTCCTCGTCCCCGTCGCCGCGCGCCGCCCCGAGCCCGCCGTCGTCGTACCCGTCCCCGTCGCCGCCCCCGTCGCCGCCCCATCCCCGTCGCCTCCTCGTCGCCACGCCGCGCCGTCGCCTCCCCGTCGCCGCCCCCGTCGCCGCCCCGTCCCCGTCGCCTCCCCGTCGCCTCCCCGTCGCCTCCCCGTCGCCGCCCCGTCGCCTCCCCGTCGCCGCCCCGTCGCCGCCCCCCAATGAGCCACCCCTTTCCCATGGTCCCCTGCTCGGATACGGCGACACGGACACGGCAGCACGGGATATGGCATTTTCCAAAAACAGCCCATCGGGGACACGGCAAGTATATATATAGATAAATGAAAATATGTCAGTTAAAGAAAGAAAAATAACGAGAAAGAGATCGCCCCCTCCCCGATAACTTCGACATGAGGGGGAGGGTCGATAAACTTTGTTTTCCATGTATGTATGTCGTTGTCGTTGAGTTAAAGAAAGAAAAATAATGAAAATATGTCATGAGTTAATGAAAATATATAATATATGTATGTTGCTATGTATGTAAAGATGGATAGCATTTTTTTCCATGTATGTATGTCGTTGTCGATATACCCCCTCCCCGATAATTAACTTCGACATGAGGGGGGGGGTCGATATACCCCCTCCCCGATAACTTCGACATGAGGGGGTCGATATACCCCCCTCCCCGATAACTTCGACATGAGGGGGGGGTCGATATACCCCCCTCCCCGATAACTTCGACATGAGGGGGGGTCGATATACCCCCTCCCCGATAACATTTTTTTCTAAGTTACTTAGGTAAAATGTTCACCCCCCTCTCGATATACCGGGCGAGATGAAGCCATGGTTTTCTTGAATCCTTTGACACTAGACAACGTGACATATAGAAGGGTAGATGAGATCAGGAAAAATATGGACCATTTTCTGCACATCCAGAATGGCGCCATTTTGTTAAATCCCTAAAAGGTTAAGAGAATCCCGGCCCTCTCGCCCTACCCAATAAACTCTCGAGGCCACCCAAACCCTAGAAGAAAGAGCGTTGTCGATCTCCTACCCCCTCCCGTCCCTACCCGATAAACTCTCGAGGCCACCCAAACCCTAGAAGAAAGAGCGTTGTCGAGGCCACCCCAAACCCTAGAAGTGTTGTCGAGGCCACCCCAAACCGGACGTCGGACGACATTCATGAGAGAGGCGGTCCGGACGTCGGACAACATTCATGTTTGTATATTAATTGCCATGTTGTAATATTTGCAGAAACTATGGATCCAAGAGACTTGGAACAAGAACAGTTGTTGGGGGACATAATCCACGACGGACGTGATATCTTGTCGTTTCTCAACGACACCGATGGTCTGGAAGGAGAGGATGATGGCTCCGGTGATCGAACAATGGAGGAGGAAGGACATGATCATGATGGCTCCGGTGACCGAATGCCGGAGGAAGAAGGAGACCATGATGACGGCTCCGGTGACCGAACGGAGGAGGGAGCTGTTGCAAAGTCCGGCGAGGTATATATATTAATTAAGCCTATGCTGACTAGCTAATTGATGCATTAATTGTTTTGGTATGTACATATATTAACTAACTCTTCTTTCTTCTTCTATAGCCCTCGGGATCGAGCCAAACTTCGGTAACGAGACGAGGCCCGAAGAAGAGGTTGCGCAAGGATGAAAAGTTCACGATCACAGCACTCGCGCACGATGGCCATCCAATTGAACCCAAGCGGACCAAGGACGCATTTTCTACTCAGTGCGGAGCTATTGTTAGGGACTACATCCCGATCAGCATCAAGCAATGGAATAAGCCTAAGGACGGCGCCCCTAATGGTGATTATGTCATCGATAGACAGAAAGATGATCTTTGGACCGCGCTGAAGGCAAATTTCACCCTACCGCCAGAGGAGGATCCGAATAAGCCAGTTATAGAGCCACTGGTCAAGGCGTGTGCTCTTAAGAAGATGGCAGATCTATTTAGGAGGTGGAAGAATGAGTTGAAATCAAAGTTTGTCAACAAAGGGAAGACTCCAGAATTCACCGGCCGATTTGAGAAGTTAGGTGATCACTGGCCCGCATTTGTGGCCTACAAGACATCGGACAAGAGTAAGAAAATGTCAGAGACAAACAAGATCAATGCTGCAAAGAAGCAGTATCACCATCACACGGGGTCAGGTGGCTACCTCAAAGCCCGGCCGTTGTGGGACAAAGCTGAGAATGACCTGATTGCTAAAAACATCGTACCACAGACATTGAACTGGCCAGACCGTTCAAGGACTTGGTTCTTCGGGGTTGGGGGAACTTTGGACCCTGAAACAGGGAAGTGCCGCTGGACGAACGAGCAACTTGCAATACCCATGAACAAGCTTCAGGAGTATATCACCGCAGCGCAGGAAGGGACGTTCATTCCCGACAGAGAGAAGGATGAGCTGACTAAGGCCCTAAGGAATGCTGAGCACCCTGGACGAACACGAGGCACACCAGGCTCCGTTCCGTGGAAGGTTGGGTTTCCCGACGCAGGCGGTTACAGAAGCCGGGAGAGAAAGAGGAAAGCGGAGCTGAGCGAAATTCAGAAGCTCAATGCAAGACTACAAAAGCTAGAGGAAGCTGAGAGCCAGCGAGCTGCCGGCCAACCATCTCAGCGGCACGAAGCTACCCCAGAAGCTACCCTGCCATCTCAGCGGAGAAGCAGCGTCACTTCCACGGAGCCCGTTCAGCCTGACTTCACGTCTCCTAGCTACCCCGTGGATACTATCACGGAGGCTCAACATTGCGAGCTTATGACGAAATGCCGGAACCTCACTTTATTGGCGGCTGTCGGCTCTGTTGCACCTCCTCAACCCAACGGAACTTTTCACTGCCGTCCGATTCCACATGGCTATGCTGTTGTGATGGTGGATGAAGTAGTGGAGGGATTTGCGGAGCTCGAGCTTGACCACTCTACAGGTGAAAGGGATAATCGGCTGGGTCGTGCCCTGAGGAGTACATGTCTATGGAAGAAGGAGTACATCAACCTTCCAAACTGGACGCCTCCACCTCCTCCTCCTCCTCCGGCGAGTCAGGGCACTCCGCCTCCTCCTCCTCCTCCTCCTCCGGCGAGTGATCAGGGGACCCCGCCTCCTTCTCCGTCTCCTCCGACGCATGAGGGCACTCCGCCTCCTCCTTCGCCTACTCCGGCACGTCGAAGCAGTACGCCTCCTCCTCAGCCTCGTCGGCAACGGCGGAAGACAGACGCCGCCACTCCGGCTCCTCCGGCGCGTCGGAGCACTCCGCCTCCTTCTCCGCCTCGTAAGCAACGACAGAAGAGAGACGCCACCGCTGCGGCGGCTAGCAGTACAAGCAGAGGCGGGAGGGAATACAGATACGGTCCATCTCTCAAGCCTCTGGAAAAGTTACCATATGAGAGGACCGAGTCTGAAAACGAGGAGATATGTCAGGAGCAATTGAGGGCCCATTTTGCAAAGAAAACTCCACCTCCGAAGGAGAAGCTAGATCCGGTGAAAGTGAAGCGCGCTATCGATGCACTGAAGCGACCACCACCGCCTCCGCCGGATTCCAACTATGTCTGGATTATTAAAAAGACATATGAAGAAGCGCGGCGGTCGGGAAGTACTTCTAGTGATGCAAGGTTAGCAGAACGAAGAAGTGGGAAAACAATTCCCCAGCTCGGCGAACAGGAGAAGCAATCGTGCCCCCCGCTCAAGGTGTCTAGCGATATCGTCGCAAATCATCCGGGGATGGTGCCCGGTACCAATCCTGGTGATTACTTGGGGGATGATGTAATTTTTCAAACGGCTGAGGTAACAAAAGAAAAATATGAATACATGCACGGGAAGCCTCTCGTCAAACCTGATCATCCTCCTCTAACAACGATGAGGTACAAATTGCATGAGTGGTACATGAAAACCTGCAGGGAGTCTGGGAGAGACACTATGTATATGGCAGTACTACCAAAGCACGAATTCATTGGACTTACCGTGAGGCCTGTTGAATTTGTGGAGTTATTTCAGTTATACAATCAACTGGCCCTCGACAAACAACTCATGACTGCCTACTGTCTGTAAGTATTACTTTTATAGTTAAGTCTCAAGCTCAGCTCGTTCATTGCATGTATCTTTAATTATCCTCACTATATTATGCAGATTGAAGATCGTCGAATGCAAAAAACTAGGAATCTTCGACGTTGGGTTCATTAGCCCAGATGCCGTAAATGAATAGACGGGACGAAACTCAATCAAAGAGACCGAGGGAGAACTTGCTAAAGTCGTTCCTTATACATCAAAACAAAAGGGAAATACTCTTTCCTTACAACTTCAAGTGAGTGTTGTTGTCTTCTCTGTATACTCGGTTTCGCTTACTCGAGGTTAAGTAATGTAATTGATGAGTTATATATGCGTGCGCAGTTTCCACTTTATTCTGCTATCCATTAAGATTGACGGGGCATTAGTAACTGTCTTAGACTCGAGACGTAAAGATCCCGAGGATTATGCGGACATGACTGCAATGCTCAAGAAGTAAGTTCAGTCAATACCGGTACCATATCGGCATGCAACTTTCGTTAATTTCCTGATATCAAGTAATCATTTTCTTTGCCTGGCAAGGTTTGGAAGAAGTTCACCCGAAAGGTTCCCGGTCTAAACAAAGAGTTGCGATTTACGCACCCCAAAGTAAGTAGTACTAGCTAGTTCCGCGCATCTCTAATTGATTCAAATTTTCATCAATATATCATTACCATGCTTGCTTATCAGTTTGATTGAACTCTATTCTCGTAAAGTGCTTGTACCAGAAAGAAGGGACTTCTTTATGTGCATACTACGTATGCGAGTTCATTCGTCAATCGACCTCTGAGCGGGGCTTCTCTGACGAACAATTTGAAGTACGTAAATAATATTCACAATTTTATTTTATATATTACCATCAATTGTGTTGAGTTTTATTCATATATATGCATGTATTGACCCCCTTCTTTAAATTAGATCTGGCAGATTCGGGATGAACTCCTACCACATGATCGCATACGAGCAATTCAAGAGGAATTGGCGGGATTCTTTCTTGACCACGTCATACCTAAAGACGGAGAATACCATGCGGATTTGTGATTGGATCTTAGGTAGATGATGTTAGGGATTGTAAAAGATGTTATATTGTATATATGTAGTACCGTCGGATAGATATACGAAAACTTGTTGTTCGACCAATCTCTCGGAGAAAGAGAGGTCGATCACTTCTCTCTGTATATGTTCATGACGATCTTATGTACTTAATGATTCCTTCATTTGCTTACTAGCTAGCGTGTCGAGTTCTCTCTATAGTAGCTAGCATCGACCAAGCACGGAGAAAGAGAGGACACTTCTCTCTATTAGCTAGTTAACACAATATGAAACCCCTAAATTAACCCTACAAAACCCCCTAACCCCCCCTTTAAAAAAAACAAAAACCCCAGCTCCTGCCAGATGCTGACGCGTGGATGCCTTTTGGTCCCGGTTGGTGTTACCAACCGGGACTAAAGGTCCTCCTGCCTGGGCTCCCCACAGCGGCCACGTGGAGGGCCTTTGGTCCCGGTTCGTAAGCAAACCGGGACTAAAGGTTTTGGGCTTTAGTCCCGACCCTTTAGTCCCAGTTCCAGAACCGGGACAAATGGGCCTCTGGAACCGGAACAAATGGCCCTTTTTCTACTAGTGTTGGGCCAGCTCTCAGAACATTACCATCATGATAGTATTTTGCACTTAGAACACGTGCACACAAAGAGTCAGGATTCCGGATCAGTCGCCAACACTGCTTTGCTAACATAGCAAGGTTAAAGCTATGAAGGTCTCTAAATCCCATACCTCCCTTCTTCTTCGGTACACACATCTTCCACCATGCAAACCAATGCATTTTCCTTTTCTCCTCTCCATCACCCCACCAGAAGCTCGACATTTCATCAGTGATTGATTTGCATATCCCTTTTGGTAGCTTAAAAACAGACATAGCATATGATGGAATTGCCTGAGCTACTGCCTTTAAAAGGATTTCTTTACCTTGAACTGATAGAAATTTTTCCTTCAACCCCTTCAGTCTCTGACATACTCTATCAACAAGATGTTGAAAACAGTCACTACGATCAACACCGACAATAGTTGGTAGCCCCAAATACTTGTCAGACAAAGCTTCTGTTAGTATATTCAACATTCCACATACATTCTCCCTTTCATTTACTCTGGTATTAGGACTGAAGAAGATGCTGGATTTGGGTGTACTTACACGCTGCCTGAACTCTCACAATATGTATCTAGGACCCTCTTCAACATACTTGCATTCTGTACCGTAGCTCTCATGAGGATCAAAGAGTCATCTGCAAACAAAAGGTGCGATGTCGAGGGGGCATTCCTTGACACCTTTATTCCTTCAATACCACCAACTTCTTGTTCGTGGGCCAACATGCTTGATAATCCTTCAGAACAGAGCAAAAAGAGACAAGGAGATAGGGGGTCACCCTGTCTTAGGCCCCTAGTTGGTGTAAATCCGTCTGTCTCTATATCATTTAATCTGATCTGATATTTGACAGAGGAGACGCATTCCATGATAAGCTCAATCCATTGTGCATGAAACCCCATCCTCATCATCATCTGCCTCATGAATTCCCATTCTACTCTGTCTTATGCTTTCAGCATGTCCAGCTTAACCGCACAAATACCATTTGAGCCATGTGTTCGCTTCTTTATGGAATGAAAGCATTCATAAGCGATTAACACATTATCAGTAATTAACCTACCTGGTACAAAAGCACTTTGTGTAGGGGAAATCACCTCGGGTAGGATTTTTTTCAATCTATTAGCCAGCATCTTTGAAATTATCTTGTAGACCACATTGCATAGACTGATGGGCCTAAATTGTGTAATAACCTCTGGACTATCCACCTTCGGTATTAACACCACATTAGTGGCATTCCACCCATCTGGGATCTTCCTGTTGTTTATCGCTTCAAGCACTTCGTTTGTAAGCTCCTCTCCAATGATATGCCAAAAAAGTTTAAAAAATATAGCATGAAGACCATCAGGGCCGGGGGCCTTCATATCACCTATTTGAAATAGGGCTTTCTTTACTTCTTCCCGCGTATACGGAGCAGTTAGAAGATCATTCATTGGTGGTTGTTCCCTTCCCTATGGAGTGGTTAAAAATTGATTGGCTGAGATTTGGTTAAGTGAGGCGGGCCCACCAGTTAAAATCGGGGGGGGGGGGGGGGGGGGCAATTAGAGTAGAGCATGCAGTCTAGTCCGTGAAAGCCCGTTGATTTCGTCTGTGCGTGTAGTATTATCGTTGTTAGTATGTATATATATGTATATATATAGGACAACGATAGCTTCTGAACGTTCGGACGTTAGGAACAGATCTGAACGATGATTCCTGCCTTCTTTAATCGATAATCTCGCTTGCTAATCCCACTCTAGCTCTACTTCCGCACTACTTTGTTGAAGAAAAATGCGGTGGAGCAGAGTTTGCATGCATAAACATGCATGCATGCATATAAGACAGGAATGATGATGTCAGCAAATATTCTTCCTATTTTAAAACTTGAAAATGTTTTGTAGCTCAAATCGTCGCTCCGCTTCAAAATTCGTTTTCACGTAAAAAAATTCTCGCGGCGAGATCTTCGAAACTAGATCCCATGTTGGTATGTTTTGATGAATTTTTTTTTCAGGTCAAAAGTTACCATGCCTGTAGTACTAACTTATCATGGTGTTTACACTGAAGTTACCGGGGGTGTTTCAACTACTCCCTTTTATTTCGCCTGGGGCGAAAAGTTACTATGATGTTTGTAAGTAAATTATCATGTCTGCAATACCGCCTACCATCAATGACGTGCCTCGGCCGTGGGGTGAGGTCCACATGCCGACATGGCATGACTCACTTATAAACGGAACTTTGCGGGTCGTGCCAGTCCAGGCCCGTTTAGGCGTGTGCCGGGTTGTGCCGTACCCAGGTCGGCCTGTTGGCCACCAATAATCAGGCATGTGCAATCCCCATATTTTCGACGGTGAAATCTAATAGCCGATGGGCCGTCGGTATTATACCAATAGCCGACGGTGGTTGCTATGGTCGACGGTTAGTGTCAACTCACAAGTACTCCCACTAATACCCGACGGTATACTAGAATTCCCGATGGTGAAAATCCACCCCTCGGGTATCCAACCTAATGCCTGACGGTTCATTGTTAAGCCCGACGGTTTTTCCTACACCAACGGGGATTGCATGTAATGCCTGACGGTTAATTGTAATGCCCGACGGGTTTTTGTAAACCCTCGGGGATTACATGTAATGGCCGACTATCAATTGATTCCTTGATGTGGGTCCAACACACGTCAGATTGTAGCACCAGCCAATTGTACAAAGATCGAACGAGTGAATGTCAAGATGATGTGTCGGCTCAATCAGTCGGAGGTGCTCATCCTCTATAACACTAACCTTCCTAGTTTTAAAGAGCTCACATTCAATTGAGGTCTCCAGTTGGGATTGGATTACCCGATTTTGACCGAGTCAACAATTTCTCAATGCTATCTCATTCAATTCTTTTATAATATACAATATGCTTCCTGATTTTTAAGGCCTCATAATTAATTGAGGTCTTCAATTTAGAATCGATCAGACCGATTTTCACCGGGCCAACAATTTTTCAAGGCTCTCCCATTCAGCTCTTTTAATTCCATATGTTCTCATTTTCTCATTTTGAATTTTTTTCTTTCAGTTGAGGAATTTAATTTTGCATTTGAATTACAATTTTTATTGGGCCAACGATTTTTGAAAACATCAACCATTTTATAAAAACATATTAACCCTGCGCTAAATATACGTTGGTTAGCGAATAACACATAACCATACCACAAAAGGCCCATCAAATCCCCGCATTATAAATAAAAATAGAACCCACTTCATCATCTCCCCCACCCGCCAAACTAAATATTCCATCAGTTTCAAAATATAAGGGTATTAGTTTCATGGAAAGTCAAAAAAAATTAACTTTTTTTTGCGGGAAAATTTCTTTAACGATTTGATATTATAAATTTTGATATATTTCTCCCAAATTAGATCAAACACAAAAGATTTGACTATTTAATAAATAATACACCTTATATTTTGAAACAGAGTAAGTTTTTTTTTGCAGAGAGGGTAATTTTTTATATGAAACCCAACAACACCAACGACGCAGCAAAGCGCGTCCAAACCCTTCTAGTAGACGTAGAATGTGCATGCATGCATGCGTTCATAGGAATGAGTGTATGTACGCAGTTGCGAGGCCAGCCATAAGAATCTGTGGGGTGATTCCTTATTTTCTGATTTTTTTTCTTCACGGTCTACAGTAAATGTACAGTATTCTTAGTCTGTTTTTGTCCACAGGTAACACGTAAAAACACCACTGTATGTACGTATATACGAGTGTCTGCGTTTGTATTGTGTTAAAGAAAGATTGTAACACCAGCCATTTGTACAAAGATCGAACGAGGCAATTTTGATTATGGAGTTATTTTTTATTGGAAATCTAAAATTAATTGCTCTAATATAGAAATTTATTTCTACTAAATACGTGTGGTATGTATCCTTTGGAAATCTTATAAAGTATTTAAAAAAAATGTCATTTACGGGAGGACCAGCTGACCATGAACCATTTTCACCTCCCGCCATTATTTTCGTCTTGCCATTTACCAATTTTTTGTACGTCCCACGTCCTCCACGTGCCCACGTCCTCCCATCTCTCGTCCCCCCTGATGAAACCTTCCACGCCGCACCCTCTCCTCTCCCATCCATCCCCGCCGCCATGTGCCAATCCGCCGTCGCCCATCGATCCGGCTCTCCCCCACCCAGCAACATCACATGTTCCTCCCGGTGCCAAAGCATGTCCTCTTGAGTATGGTCTCCGTCCTCATTGCCCTCAGATGTGGCAGCCCCCGGCCACGACGCTGCCGGCCGGCTGGACCTCGTCGCCCTAACCAATAGATGCTCGCCGCCGCTCCTTAGTACTGCGACGGTCTTCTTCGTCGGCTCCTTAGTACTGCGGCGGTCTTCTTCATCGCTTTCGCCTGCCCGTACTAGGTCAAGTCGCCTCTTCCTTTGCGTAATTGGTTGAGCAGGTCATAGTTGCGACGTATGTGTGCTGCTGTAAGCCTGTGATGGATTGTGAGCTTCTTTTCTGGTGGTTAAGGTGCAGGGTTTGGTCCTGTGGTTCAAGTTGAACATCACGGAACTGGAGGAGATGGCGCCATGGCGGACTACTGGTAGGTTCAAGTTTGACAACGAGGCAGTGGTTGTTTGCATGTCTGTTTGTGTCTATTTTTTGTTTGTATGGTTGTTGAAAAACATAGCCAAGCCTGTTTGGAAAACAAAGTCAAGCCTATTTGTTGAAAAATAATTTCATTAACGAGCGAGTGGTCATTTGGCGTCAGTGAGGTGAGCTAGCTAGCTTGTGTTGATGCACGTACGTTTGGTCAAGGCTAGCTAGTTGCAGCAGTTGGCACTAGTACATAAGAGAAGAGACACTATACCTTATACTTCATACTATTGTATAGGTTAACTAGCAGTCCCTGCCAGACAATTAATTAACATTGAAGCGGTCCTTCATTAATGTAGTACGTACATTCCTGGTTCTTTTTTCCTTCAGTTTTGGTTTGTATGTAATTATCAGTTTAGTAATCTCGCTTTTGCTTTTCTTTTCAGTATTTTGTAATTCTGTAACATTTAACTCCTGTGCTTAAGGCTGATGCAGCCACTACCATGTTAACATCATGTCTCGTGTGTTCTTTCTCGAAGATGTAGAGCAGGGGCTCTTACTTGTCATTCTTATATGCGCTATGCTATCATACAGGTGTCAGCTGGGCCGATCTGAAGAGCAACAGGATAAAGCTTTTGAGCTTAGGTACATGTATCAAGCGCCAAGAATCTGGTGGTCTACTGAGCCTGCTGTATGCTGGGCCAGGAAGGGAAGAACAGTGTACCTGTCACAACAACATCCCCTTTGCCTGATGACTTCTCCCAATCATGATGACTACCTCCCGTCAGGCTGAAGGTATTTTGTTCCTTCTCTTTTCTTGTGTAGACTACAAAGTTTCTTGTTTGTGCAATTCTGATGAAAACTAGATGCTCTAATCAAAGCAGTACTGCAGTCATGTAGTATTTACTTGTTGTAGTATTACATTTTTTTTTTGGACGAGATACTTTCGATGTTGATTTATAGGGACAATGTCAGAGTTGCAGATAAATTTCTGTACTTCCAGTATGCTTGATTATTAATTCTTTGTATAAGAGTATCTAGGGTTTAACAGCAAAAAATATCCTTGGCATGTAGACACATGAGTTGAAACCTACTCCATATGCTAATGCCAACATTGCATAGAACATGGTTAAACTTGTGCGTATATAGCATTCTTCTTTTGGCACCAGGTCTCTCTGTTGATTTTCTCTCTCTAACATTTGAAGATATAGAAAAGTCTGGTGAATTATATGAATGTTACAAGTAATTAATAAAGCATGATGTGTTCTGAACCTTTGCAAACTTATATTCAAATTGACACCAGTGTGGTTTATTTGTCGATTATTCCTTTTGTACATAGATCAATGTGTAGTACTCAGTCTATATTATTTGGAGTATGTGTTCCTGCTGATTCATGTTACCCTGAAAATTGCATGTGAAGGATCAAAACGTGAATAACTACATTACATCACATATTTTTCATCTCCCTTACAACTAGTTTTGTCATTTTCTAGGAATGGGAAATAACACTGGAGGAATGATATATGGCAAGGGTGATGATGTCTATGGCGATGATTGTTATGATCTATATGGTGGTGAAGGGTGATGAGTCTAATGATCTTTCTTCAAGACATGCAACAAAATGAAGTCATGAAGTTTTGGTCCATTTAGCTTATGCATAATATTTGGACCATTATATCTTAGTTACTATTTTGTTTTGCATTCCAAACTTCCTAGAAAGATCATGACTATAAATGTAAATTGGATGCAACTCAGTAGTCTTATGTATTTTGAAAGTTGTGCTAAATATAATATATGTTACTTGGCCATGTGTGGGTTGTGCAATTATAAGATATATTTGAAATGAAATCAATCCTTGAGGGGTGACTAATGGCGTACCATGCAACAAATATCGCATGTACACAATATGCCAACGAAGACTTCATACGGTCGGTGAATCTTTATATTGAGAGTGTTTGATGCCCTCTCAACTATAGGAATCCCTAAAGGGGTGCATACATTGTCGGCGATCGTACTAGCTGACGGTTTGGTTCTCCTCTCATACCGTCACCTATTGCAAAAACCGACGGGAAGTAATACCTGTCAGAAAATAAATACGTGACGGGGAACCGTCAGCTATAAGCGTCGTCGAGTTTTTGTGAGCCGGCTAGCGAGCAAAACATGCCCGACGGCTCACCGTCAGCTAATTACTGTGGGAGAAGGTATTACCCGACAGTACCGTCGGCTATTAAGGTAATGGCCGACCAAGCATAGCCGACGGGAGATTGCCGACGGTGTACCGTCAATTATAAGGAAATCCGACGGTGAGTTGAAATATCCGACAGTAATTTGACCATCGGTTATATATGCGTGCGCAGTTTCCACTTTATTCTGCTATCCATTAAGATTGACGGGGCATTAGTAACTGTCTTAGACTCGAGACGTAAAGATCCCGAGGATTATGCGGACATGACTGCAATGCTCAAGAAGTAAGTTCAGTCAATACCGGTACCATATCGGCATGCAACTTTCGTTAATTTCCTGATATCAAGTAATCATTTTCTTTGCCTGGCAAGGTTTGGAAGAAGTTCACCCGAAAGGTTCCCGGTCTAAACAAAGAGTTGCGATTTACGCACCCCAAAGTAAGTAGTACTAGCTAGTTCCGCGCATCTCTAATTGATTCAAATTTTCATCAATATATCATTACCATGCTTGCTTATCAGTTTGATTGAACTCTATTCTCGTAAAGTGCTTGTACCAGAAAGAAGGGACTTCTTTATGTGCATACTACGTATGCGAGTTCATTCGTCAATCGACCTCTGAGCGGGGCTTCTCTGACGAACAATTTGAAGTACGTAAATAATATTCACAATTTTATTTTATATATTACCATCAATTGTGTTGAGTTTTATTCATATATATGCATGTATTGACCCCCTTCTTTAAATTAGATCTGGCAGATTCGGGATGAACTCCTACCACATGATCGCATACGAGCAATTCAAGAGGAATTGACGGGATTCTTTCTTGACCACGTCATACCTAAAGACGGAGAATACCATGCGGATTTGTGATTGGATCTTAGGTAGATGATGTTAGGGATTGTAAAAGATGTTATATTGTATATATGTAGTACCGTCGGATAGATATACGAAAACTTGTTGTTCGACCAATCTCTCGGAGAAAGAGAGGTCGATCACTTCTCTCTGTATATGTTCATGACGATCTTATGTACTTAATGATTCCTTCATTTGCTTACTAGCTAGCGTGTCGAGTTCTCTCTATAGTAGCTAGCATCGACCAAGCACGGAGAAAGAGAGGACACTTCTCTCTATTAGCTAGTTAACACAATATGAAACCCCTAAATTAACCCTACAAAACCCCCTAACCCCCCCTTTAAAAAAAACAAAAACCCCAGCTCCTGCCAGATGCTGACACGTGGATGCCTTTTGGTCCCGGTTGGTGTTACCAACCGGGACTAAAGGTCCTCCTGCCTGGGCTCCCCGCAGCGGCCACGTGGAGGGCCTTTGGTCCCGGTTCATAAGCAAACCGGGACTAAAGGTTTTGGGCTTTAGTCCCGACCCTTTAGTCCCAGTTCCAGAACCGGGACAAATGGGCCTCTAGAACCGGGACAAATGGCCCTTTTTCTACTAGTGTTGGGCCAGCTCTCAGAACATTACCATCATGATAGTATTTTGCACTTAGAACACGTGCACACAAAGAGTCAGGATTCCGGATCAGTCGCCAACACTGCTTTGCTAACATAGCAAGGTTAAAGCTATGAAGGTCTCTAAATCCCATACCTCCCTTCTTCTTCGGTACACACATCTTCCACCATGCAAACCAATGCATTTTCCTTTTCTCCTCTCCATCACCCCACCAGAAGCTCGACATTTCATCAGTGATTGATTTGCATATCCCTTTTGGTAGCTTAAAAACAGACATAGCATATGATGGAATTGCCTGAGCTACTGCCTTTAAAAGGATTTCTTTACCTTGAACTGATAGAAATTTTTCCTTCAACCCCTTCAGTCTCTGACATACTCTATCAACAAGATGTTGAAAACAGTCACTACGATCAACACCGACAATAGTTGGTAGCCCCAAATACTTGTCAGACAAAGCTTCTGTTAGTATATTCAACATTCCACATACATTCTCCCTTTCATTTACTCTGGTATTAGGACTGAAGAAGATGCTGGATTTGGGTGTACTTACACGCTGCCTGAACTCTCACAATATGTATCTAGGACCCTCTTCAACATACTTGCATTCTGTACCGTAGCTCTCATGAGGATCAAAGAGTCATCTGCAAACAAAAGGTGAGATGTCGAGGGGGCATTCCTTGACACCTTTATTCCTTCAATACCACCAACTTCTTCTTCGTGGGCCAACATGCTTGATAATCCTTCAGAACAGAGCAAAAAGAGACAAGGAGATAGGGGGTCACCCTGTCTTAGGCCCCTAGTTGGTGTAAATCCGTCTGTCTCTATATCATTTAATCTGATCTGATATTTGACAGAGGAGACGCATTCCATGATAAGCTCAATCCATTGTGCATGAAACCCCATCCTCATCATCATCTGCCTCATGAATTCCCATTCTACTCTGTCTTATGCTTTCAGCATGTCCAGCTTAACCGCACAAATACCATTTGAGCCATGTGTTCGCTTCTTTATGGAATGAAAGCATTCATAAGCGATTAACACATTATCAGTAATTAACCTACCTGGTACAAAAGCACTTTGTGTAGGGGAAATCACCTCGGGTAGGATTTTTTTCAATCTATTAGCCAGCATCTTTGAAATTATCTTGTAGACCACATTGCATAGACTGATGGGCCTAAATTGTGTAATAACCTCTGGACTATCCACCTTCGGTATTAACACCACATTAGTGGCATTCCACCCATCTGGGATCTTCCTGTTGTTTATCGCTTCAAGCACTTCGTTTGTAAGCTCCTCTCCAATGATATGCCAAAAAAGTTTAAAAAATATAGCATGAAGACCATCAGGGCCGGGGGCCTTCATATCACCTATTTGAAATAGGGCTTTCTTTACTTCTTCCCGCGTATACGGAGCAGTTAGAAGATCATTCATTGGTGGTTGTTCCCTTCCCTATGGAGTGGTTAAAATTTGATTGGCTGAGATTTGGTTAAGTGAGGCGGGCCCACCAGTTAAAATCGGGGGGGGGGGGGGGGCAATTAGAGTAGAGCATGCAGTCTAGTCCGTGAAAGCCCGTTGATTTCGTCTGTGCGTGTAGTATTATCGTTGTTAGTATGTATATATATGTATATATATAGGACAACGATAGCTTCTGAACGTTCGGACGTTAGGAACAGATCCGAACGATGATTCCTGCCTTCTTTAATCGCTAATCTCGCTTGCTAATCCCACTCTAGCTCTACTTCCGCACTACTTTGTTGAAGAAAAATGCGGTGGAGCAGAGTTTGCATGCATAAACATGCATGCATGCATATAAGACAGGAATGATGATGTCAGCAAATATTCTTCCTATTTTAAAACTTGAAAATGTTTTGTAGCTCAAATCGTCGCTCTGCTTCAAAATTCGTTTTCACGTAAAAAAATTCTCGCGGCGAGATCTTCGAAACTAGATCCCATGTTGGTATGTTTTGATGAATTTTTTTTTCAGGTCAAAAGTTACCATGCCTGTAGTACTAACTTATCATGGTGTTTACACTGAAGTTACCGGGGGTGTTTCAACTACTCCCTTTTATTTCGCCTGGGGCGAAAAGTTACTATGATGTTTGTAAGTAAATTATCATGTCTGCAATACCGCCTACCATCAATGACGTGCCTCGGCCGTGGGGTGAGGTCCACATGCCGACATGGCATGACTCACTTATAAACGGAACTTTGCGGGTCGTGCCAGTCCAGGCCCGTTTAGGCGTGTGCCGGGTTGTGCCGTACCCAGGTCGGCCTGTTGGCCACCAATAATCAGGCATGTGTGGTGCGTAAAATAACATGCTATTTACGCAAAAATTATCAACTCCCCCACCCCCCCCCCCGGCACCCTCGTCGCCAAAGTTACCAGGACCGGGGTAAATAAGTTATCAGGTCTACGATGTGTGAGTTACCATGCTATTCACACAAAAGTTACCGAGGGGATATTTTATCAACCCCCCTTCCCCCCCCCCCCGCACCCTCATCGCCAAAGTTACCAGGACCGGGGTACATTAGTTATCAGGTCTACGATATGTGATTTACCATGCTATTCACACAAAAGTTACCGAAGGGATATTTCATCAACTCCCCCCTCCTCCCGGCACCCTCGTCGCCAAAGTTATCAGGACCGGGGTGCATAAGTTATCAGGTCTGCGATGTGTGAGTTACCATGCTATTCACAAAAAAGTTTATCAACTCCCGCCCCCCCCCCCCCCCCCGCACCCTCGTCGCCAAAGTTACCAGGACCGGGGTGCATAAGTTATCAGGTTTGTGATGTGTGAGTTATCATGCTATTCACAAAAAAGTTCATCAACTCCACCCTCCCCCGCACCCTCGCCGCCAAAGTTACCAGGACCGGGGTGCATAAGTTATCAGGTCTGCGATGTGTGAGTTACCATGCTATTCACAAAAAAGTTCATCAACTCCCCCCCCCCCCGCGCACCCTCGTCGCCAAAATTACCGGGGCGTGTTTTCAAGAACTTTTTTCTGGGCCAAAGTAACCACGGGTGTTGTATGTGAGTTACCAAGTATACGATGCGTATACTATCATGCCATTTCCACAAAAGTTAACGGGGGTATGATTTCAACACCTATTTTTTCGGGTCAAATTTATCGCGGTGTTTATGTGTAAGTTACCACGCGCGCAGTGTGTATGTCACCATGCTATTTAGACAAAAAATAACTGCGGTATATTTTCAACAACTTTTTCCGGGTCAAAAAGTTATCATGGTGTTTGTGCATGAGTTATCAACTCTGCGGTGAGTAAAAATATCATGTTATTTACATAGAAGTTTCCGGAGGTATGTTTTCAACAATTTTTTTCCCGGGTCAAAGGTTGTCGCGGTGTTTGTGAGTGAGTTATCAGCTCTATGGTGCTTGTTTTACCATGATATTTACACAAAAACTACCGGCTGTATGTTTCAACAAAAAAAATCGGCACAACCCCCTCTCTTATATTTTGGAACAGATGGGTACAACTGAAGCAGCGACCAATTTGGCTATCCTCCGTCGATAAGAAATAAATGAAACAAAAAATATGAAAAATAACGTGCTCGTGCTCGATCATGTAGATTGCTAGCTGAACCAAAAACAGCTATGCTTGCCCACGTAGGATGTAGCCAAGAGGCTAGGTATCAACGGTGTTCAGACTAAAAAAAGCTAGGCATCAATGGTAAGAGATTCGAATGCATTAACTTGCTTTATTTCCTGGAGTATGTTCTTGTTGAGAGGTCAAATAGCAATGTGTTCATATATTTGGACAAAAGAGTCACACAGATGAGTTGGTTAACAGGGCGACGCCTCATCCCATCAGCCAGGTATCGAATCCCACTGGGCACATTATTTTTTACTCGTTCGTAAAAATCAGCAGGCGACAGCGACGTTCGACGGGAGCGGTAGCGACAGCGACGTTCGGCGGGAGCCTTTAATAATGTGAGAAAAAGATCAAAAGAACCACTCAAAAAAAATGAGAAAAGAAAAGAAAAGAAGCACACCTGTATTTGGGTTGGGTTGGGGAGAAGTATCCCGTGGATCTCGCCAGCCCCCATTCCATTCCCCTTCCTTGCAGTCCTCTCTGCTCTCGCCTAGTCGCCTCCCTATCTTCAATCCTCCCCATCCCTCTCACCCAACCAACCCTAGCGAGCAGATCGCCGCCGGCGACGATGGATCAGGGCTGGGCGAACTGGTTCGACGCCGGCGTCACCTCCGCCTTCTTCGCCTCGCTCGAGCGCTGCTCCTGCATAAACCTCTCCACCGATGACAATGACGACGAGGACGTCGAGGAGGCCAACGACCGCCCCCTCATGCTCGCCGCCGTCGCCGCCCCCGCCGTCGCTGTCGGCAAGGAGGAGGAGCAGCATGCGCGTGCACTGTGGGAACAAATGCGCAAGGTGTGGAAGCTACCTGATTATGACATGCTAGTTGATACTGGCAAGGACTGGCTTTTAAACATGCTTGCTAATTGTGGGGAAGATATGAGGGATCGGACAATAATGTTGATTTGAAGGATCTGGTTTTTGAGATCAGATTTAGCGCATGGGAAGGAGGTGTCGTCTCCCCAGGTGTCATCTGATTATCTTCAAAGTTACATACAATCTCTTGACCTGTCCAAGAAGTATAACACAGAGGAAATCATCAAAGGGAAAATGCCATTGGTGGAGGAAAGGCCGGTCGTGCATGAAAGGGTGGCTACTGATTCGCTACCATGGCCGAGCCCACCAGCGAACAGGGTCGCTTTATCCGTTGATGGGGCCTTCTCCACGGTGGATGAATCGGCGTGTCGGCTGGTATGATCTTGAGGAGACATGATGGGAGTGTGATCTTTGCGGCCTACTTTGATTGTAACGATGCACTAGAGGCGAAGTTACACGCGCTAATGGAAGGTATGGCTCTGGCAATCCAACACACTAACTTGCCGGTCATCGCTCAATCTGATTCTTCGGAGGCACTTTTGGCTTTGACTGGAGACAACCTATCTCGGTCGGCATATGGTCATTTAGTTGCTGAGATCAAGCATCTTAAGGTACAGAAGGAGTTTATTCCACTGAAGATAAACCGTGAGCAAAATAGGGTAGCAGATCGGTTGGCTTTTTATAGTCGTACCGTTGCCTCTCGGTTGTAAACCTTTTTTTTTTTTTTTGAGGGGGCCTCTCGGTTGTAACCTATTCATTTGGAATAAAACTCTTTTACCCTCGCACAGAGAGAGAAGGCCCAGCCCAAAATGACCCAGCCCAAAAAGGCCCAGCCCCCGCAAACAAAACCACGCCCCCGACCCTGAGGACTCGCGTGACCTAGCCGCCCCCGCCCCCGCCGCCACCCCATCCCACCCCACGCCGGCACCGCGGTCCGCCGCCGGTCCGCCATCGTCTCCATCTCGCCCGACGTGTTGGACCGCTGGTGAGTGCTGACTCCGCCGACGCTGGTCCTCATCCTCCCCGACGACCGACGCGACGCGACTCGACGACGACGCCCCCCGGACGCGGCTCCACTTCCCCACCGGCCGAAACGGCGTCCTCCTCCTCGCCCGCTGCACCGCCGTCCGCCGACGCCGGCCACCAACGGCCCGACGCCAGCCACCCGACAGCCATCACCAAGCAATGTAAAGCACGCCTCTCCCTCCCTCCCTCCCTCCCTCCCTCCCTTCCTTCCTCCTCCTACCGAAATGCCACCCTGCTGTGAGTATTTGTGGCTTGCGCTGTGATAAATTACACGTGTTGATCTGTGGCGGTGTGATCAGTGATGCGTGAGCAGTGATGAATTGGATGTGCTGATGCTGTTGTAATTTTAGTTGGTGACAGTGACAAATTTGAGCTGCTCTTGTACTCCCTCGGTAAAGAAATATAAGAGCGTTTAGATCACTAAAGTAGTGATCTAAGCGCTCTTATATTTGTTTACAGAGAGAGTACAACACAACTGTCTGCTGCTACTGCTATATCCTATATTGATGAAAAATTTGAGTTGTGTACTGCTGCTGCTGTTGTAGTACTTTGTGATGGCAAATTTGAGTGATTTCAGTGAACTGTGTGATGCTGCTGTAATACTTTTGGTTTGCTATATTTGTGACTTTTGACAGTGTATTTGTGCAATGACAAATTGAGTGATTTAAGTGACAGTGGCATCTCCATATATGGATTATAGATGTATGAGCTCCTGTAGCATTTGGAGAAGGGTCACGCTATTTTTTACATAGCAGTATAGCACGCTATTTTTTACCGTTCTTGGTGCATGACCGAATAGTTACATAAAATGGCTAGCTAACTGGAAAAACATGTCTGTTTGCAGCTGCTAATGGTTTTAGCCAGCTAATTTTGAGTCGCTGAAAACGGCATAGCCAAACAGGTTGTCTGTATGTATTATCAATACTACAAAATACTCTGTTATGTCAAAACCATGTGGTATTTCATACCTGCAGCCTGAATTGCTCTAGTTTTTTTTATACTTAGGTTTTTGGGACACTTTGCTATCAAACACAGCGTAATTAATACCATGTTTTCTTTGGTTGGTACAGCGAAAATGGTGCAACTTGAAAAAGAAGAGGACCCCTTGGTCCACGACGAATCCATGCTGGATGATGACAATACCGATGAGGACTATGTGGAGTCAGGGGATGACGATTCAGAGGAAGAATTGCAGGCTGAACCTTCAAAGAAGGCCGTGTACAACAAGGAGGGGCTCCTTGAGAAGCTCGAGGACATCGCCTGTCCAGAGAATGTGGACTGGATGCACAAGCTCACCGTCGATCATGACCAGGGGGAGAAGGTCGATGTGAACGACGATCTTACCCGTGAGCTCGCTTTCTACACCCAGGCTCTGGATGGCACGAGGCGGGCCTTTGAGAAGTTGCAGTCTAGGAAGGTCCGGTTCCTCAGGCCGACAGATTACTACGCCGAGATGGTCAAGACCGACTCTCACATGCACAAGATCAAAGGGAAGCTCTTGTTTGAGAAGAAGAAGATTGAGGAGGCTGAGGAGAGGAAGAAGGCGCGGGAGTCGAAGAAGAGATCCAAGGAGGTGCAGGCGGAGAAGCTCAAGGAGAGGGCCAAGGAGAAGAAGGAGAGCATTGAGTCAGTCAAGAAGTGGAGGAAGCAGAGGCAGCAGGGGGGATTTTCCAAGGGAAAGGAGGACGGGCCAAACCTCAACTTTGAAGTTGAAGAAGGTCTCAAGCAACACAAGAAGCAGAGGCCTGGCGTTTCTCCTGGTGATAGGTCTGGTGGTCTTGCTAAGCGCGGTAAGCAAGGGAAAAACCATAGGTCAAAGGATTCCAAGTTTGGGCATGGCGGTCGCAAAGGGATGAAGAAGCAAAACACTGCTGAGACGACGAACGACTTGAGAGGGTTTAACAACAACCACAAGGGCGAGTCAGGAAACAAGAAGAGGAGGATGTTTTGATACGGCGTTGTAAGAGCCTGTCCCTGCTTCCTTCCTTGTGACGCTGTTATATTCTTCTTGTCTTTTGTGTTATTCCGCTGCTGCACTACTCTATCACTAGATGCAAAAGTTAGCCTGAGGTACGGAATTTGGGGAGGCAGCTCAAACACAAGACTTTTTTTATCTTTGGCTGTGCTATTCTCCATAAGATGTGGTGCCGTTTGCATCCATTTAACCTGTGATTGCCCTTTGGGTCGTGGAATGCAGTTGAATCTTGCTTAGTTCTGGAGTGTTTTATTATATCAGTGTGCAAGCTAAAGTGAAAGGAGTAACACTTGGTAATGTGACTACTAGTACAGTCAGGTCTTGGTTTCTTAAGTTATGTTGTCCTATATAATATATATTGCATTAGCTACAGACAGACCTCAGTGCATTCACAGTCAAGTCTTGGTTTGATTTTTACATAGCACCAATGCAGACTAAACAGATTTGGTTATGATGCATGCATTGTTCTTTCTTATTATTGCTACGCATGGCCAGATGCAGTTAGTTGGGGTCATTTGCTGATTTTGATGGTTGGAACAAGTATTGCATTAGCTACAGCAGCAATATGTGCTACACTTCTTGTGATATGCCTAAATTCTCCAAGTTGCAGCTTTGCTGGTTATGTCTGTCTGTCGATGTTATGTTTCTTATGCAATTGACACATTCATTCACTGGAAATGTCGGCATTATTTATAGCTTCCTTTTTTGTCTATATGTATTGTGGTAACCGTCGTCTTGGTTGCTGGTACTTGTCCGCGGAGGGGAGGGGATATGATCAAGCAAGCGGCCTGATAAAGCCTAACAACAAATAGTGTTTTATGCTGAAAATAAATATTTCCAAATGTTTGTAAATAAAATAACAAAAAGAATGAATGTAGAAAGATGGAAGTAAGATGGGCGTGGTGGTTACTTTGCTATCATCAGATTCTAAAGAGAAGAGAACCCATCTGAACCCATGTTGAGATTATTTGAGTTGATGCCGTCCGTCCTGCATGAGGAACCAATTTCCATGAGCTTGGTATAGGTACTGCTGGAAGAGGTGTAGGATCTCTTGCGTCTGTAATATGAGAAGCCTTCTCCTTCCTTGTGTCAGGATCTATCTATCTCAGACTCTGCAGCTTGGCCTTCTTCTCTAGTTGGAGCTAGACACTTGAGGTCTCACGCATGCCAAATGATTTTAGCCACCACGTAACAGACACAAGGTGGTGATAGACAGCATCCAGATCCTTGCAAAACACAAACTCAGAAGGTTTTTCTCATATTTCTCTTGCGAAGCTA
This sequence comes from Elymus sibiricus, assembly GCA_039707655.1. NCBI lineage: Eukaryota > Viridiplantae > Streptophyta > Magnoliopsida > Poales > Poaceae > Elymus > Elymus sibiricus. The sequence goes on from CM077673.1 coordinate 431,725,050, forward strand.
GGTCATCCCTAGTCATGATTTTATTCTGAGCAAGACGCCAAGAAAACATACAAAAAATATATGGATCTTAGGAGGGGCCTTAATCTTCCAAACAGCACGCAAAAAATTGATCATAATCTTATAAAGAGAACTAGAAGGGAAAAAGCAACCACTAGGCACATATTGCCGAACAATCTGGTCCTCATCACCAGTAATATAAACACAATGATCCAAGCAATACTGATGGTTCCTCCTAATGGTGCACCTAAATCCGTTGGTCATCCCAGATATCAGCCAGTCTTGCCTTGCTCATTAACTATGCAGTACAAGTCCCAAGATTCAGTAGCTAAAGGAACAGACCCAAACCATCTTCAGCCTCCCAAGATATTAAGGACCGTTCGTTCTGCCAACAGTCGATCAGTTTCAGTCATGTCACATCTACCTAGAGCTCTAAAGTATCAAGTCACGACGATCACTCATCGGCCTCGCCTGATGAGGCTCGATATCCGCTCGAAGAACATAGGGAACATGTCCATGCTGAACCGTATGTCCCGCACTTTCATCCACTTCAAAGCCATCTCCTCCAGGGTGCCCAGTGAGGAGTATTTGTAGGCCCATTCACCGCCATCAGGTTGCTCCAACCATGTAAGGCTGAAATCATAACCTGCAATAACTTGAACATCTCAGTTAAGCTTGCATTTACCACCTTTATTATACATAATAATATGCTACAGTATTTTATTTTATGCTCAGAATTATATTGGTGGTGCAGAATGAAACATCAAACTGATGCAAAATCATCACATGCCAGGTACTTGCTTCGTACTTGCTTCCCTGTTGACAAACAAAGGCACATGTTTATCACCAGAATATAAAAATGTGAAAACATAATTGCCACGTGTCGGTCATAGCAAGACAAGAGGTAACATGCCACTTCAACATACTACTCCCTCCGTCCCAAAATAAGTGTCTCAACTTTGTACTAACTTTATTATCACTAATTGACATGAACATAGCCTCCACACGTGAACAAGTATAAGAATATTATATGGCTTTACGCCATGATCATCAAAATTTCACAGCCATAATAACAATAAAAAAGAAGTGCACAATTCTTGCTAGAAGGCCAGCTGACAATGAATGTGTATCTAGCACTCTAAACATAACTGCTCTCCAGATATCCAGCTTGCCCGGTTACATGTAAAATCACATTTATGAATGTAGATGAAATATCAAGGCCAAAATGTAAAATGCAAATTATAAACAACCCCAGTGTCATATTCTACTAATGTGCTGTAGAAAAATAAACAACGCGAGAACTGGTGTTTGCATGTACCAGTAGCTTCATGATAGATTGAAAGTGAGAGTCCTTCTGCTTCATCCTTCAGTGAAAACTTCATGCCAACTAAAGATTCAACCAGCATATGATACACACAAGAACGAGAACTTTCATCAGTCCCACTCCCTGAAAGCAACAGACTTACAAGTCAAACCAATTTACAGACATGAGAAGAAATACAAACTGCAATCCACTTGTACATTATCACTAACCTGAGCTGCAAACACCTCTTCTACAGCAGTCCTGCTACAGAACAATGCAAGCCATGAAAAAAGGCTTAGCATACAATATAAAGCTCAACATAATCATTTACCCTTGCATACTTCTACACTACCAGCAAAGTAGTTTCAACAACTTGCCTCTCTAGCTTCATCCTGAAAGCTACCATGGTGGGCAATGGCTTTCACACTGGACCGGACTGTATTCGTTCTGTTTGACACTGGTGTCCTTGCAGGTGAAACTGGAGTTTGCTTCTGTATGACTTCAGTTATTGTCTCAGGAGACACTAGAGCTGCATAATTATTTGTGTCATTCTTCTCAGCCAAGAGACGCTTAAGCCTCAAAATTTCAGTTTCAAACTCCTTTGCTGCATAAGAAAAGCAGAGCAGAGTAAATAAAATTGCAGCTAAATCACTTGGTTATCACCAAAAAGAATGAAAGATAGAAATAGATTTGTTGGCAATCTACAAGGTATAGGTGAATTTACGAAGGACTGGTGTGCCTCATAAGGTGTCTATTTTTTTTTTCCGAGAAACAAGTTCGATGTTATTACACTCTGGCATACCTGAACCTGATTATTAACCAGGTATAAAACAACCATGAATTACATCACCCTGTTAAGACTGTTGTATGCTAAAAGGTTGTATGTTTGCAGGATACTACTCCCTCCGTTCCTAAATATAAGCCTTTTTAGAGATTCCAATACGGACTACATACGGATGTATATAGACATATTTTAGAGTGTAGATTCACTTATTATGCTCTGCATGTAGTCCATATTGGAATCTCTAAAAAGGCTTGTATTTAGCACTACCGGAATGAACCGTAGTCCCGACGGCCTAATATATGCCGACGGCACCCGTCGGCATAGATGGAGCTATGCCAACGGCCAACGAGAAATCGTCGGGGTAGAAAGGCCGTCGGCATAGGTCGATCTATGCCTACAGCCCCCGTCGGCATAGAATAGCCGTCGGCACAGGTCTAGCTATGCCTACGGTGGCCATCGGCATAGAGTCGCCGTCGGCACACAAGTGGACCCGGCGGCCCGGCGTTAGACGGTGGGTTGACGCCGTCAAATGTATGCTGACGGCACTGACGGCGGCCGTCGGCATAGCTTGGGTCCACCTCATCGATCCGCGGCACGTGCCACCTCTTCGATCCACGGCGAGTCAATTGGATCCACCCCATCGATCCGCGGCATAGCTAAACCGACGGCAAGGCCGTCGGCATATCTATTTTTTATCATTTTAATTTTTTTAAAATTAAAATTTGATTAAATTAAATGTGACTTATCAAAACATAAACATACATAAATTATATATCAATTTGGGGTAGAATTTTCCATAGGTTATGAATATGTAGTTTGTATTTGTTTTCGAGTATGTTAGTAATGTGACCTCATGTTCTTTTGCATATAGGTCCCTATACTTTATTAAAATCATAAACAATTGATAATTGCATCTATTTTGACAAGTTTTATATGTTTTTTTATAAGAATCTTGAAAGGATTCTGTTTCTATAATATGTTCTCTAATTTGAACAAACTTAAATCATGTTTGCTTCAGATTTACACAAAACACCCTTTTCTTTTGACTTTTTTGTATTTTTTTTATTCCTTTGCCAAATGAGACAAATTCTATATCTACATCCATCAGATTGTGTATGGAAGTGTGGTGGCAGGTGCAAGCACCCGGCACGCGGCTCCGGAGTGTGACCCCCCTCACGGACGTCGCTGCCGCCGGCACCTGGAGGGGGGAAACGGCCACGTCGGGTCGACACGGAGGAAATCTTGCGGTGGGTTGGGCCCGGACCTTGATCCAAAGTGTCCCTATGGGCTGACCTATCACAACCAGGTGAAAAGGTCCATCGGTCAAACCCCGTCCGGCGAAAGTCAAAGGGCTAGATCCGCGGGTCAACTGGGCCAGGGTTAGGCGGGACGGGGGCCTTCGGGGGCTAGCTATGCCGCCAAATCTTGCGCTGGGCCCTCTAACATGTCTGGAAGTGTGGTGGCAGGTGCAAGCACCCGGCACGAGGCTCCGGAGTGTGACCCCCCTCACGGACGTCGCTGTCGCCGGCACCTGGAGGGGGGAAACGGCCACGTCGGGTCGACATGGAGGGAATCTTGCGGTGGGTTGGGCCCGGACCTTGATCCAAAGTGTCCCTATGGGCTGACCTATCACAACCAGGGTCAGAGATATGCCGACGGCCCTGAGGTACTTTCGGCCCCCGATGGCAGGGCATGCTCATCCCTCCTCTGCACAAGGCCTACGCGTGCCGCAAGGACACCACAAAGTATTTTGCATGCTGCCTCTGGGCATGATTTCATGCGCCGCCTTGCAGATCTGCAATTTCCAGCGATGAAACCCTAGCAGAGCAATAAATTTCTCGAATATTGCATGCGGGTCCGAAATATGCAGGGGCCCGGCACGTGTCATGCGATGGCCTCCTTTGTGAGCACGAGAAGTTTCGAGGCCAACGGAGCAACAAGGCCCGAACTTCCTGCACAAACCGGACACGTTCCCTCTCGATACCCAGAGACTAGCTCGGAGATGGTGCGGTTTACAAGCGGCCTCAGGGGAGGCTTATTCGAAACGTGCCTAAAATCTTACCACACCCTACAGGGGCCATGTGATGACACCGTGCCAGCTCCCGAGGATTGGATTTAAACGGTTAGATCATTGCTCTCACACAGACGGCAAACTCAAAAATAGTAATAATTGAATTAATAAAAAGCACCGACATCCATCATTAGGAAGATGGCGTGTCGCTGTGAATCTTCAGTGCCCGGAAAGTTTCGGGCACTGAAGATTCACAGTAATGGTTCATCTCCTTAACAGGAGTGTAATGAAGACCGAAGCTTACTTCGTCTGGATTATCCGACTATTTAAACTGGTCATGTTGCTTGTCTCTAGGCGAAGTGGTACTAAAAGTTTACTGAGAGTCTTATCTATGCCGACGGGAAAGCCGTCAGCATAGATCCTCCTTATCCCCTCGCGCTGCCCTCCGAACCGCTCATTCCTCTCTTGCCCGCGACCCCGCCCCGACCCCGCGCCGCCGCCGCCACCCTCTCTGCCACCTTGTCGCACCGCCGCCACCCCGGATCCGCGCCGCCCCGACCCCGCCCCGACCCCGCCCATCCCCGTCCCACCCCCGAGCTCGCCGCCTCCACCCCTCCGCCGCCTCCACTGGCGAAGGCGCCGCCCTGCCTCGGCCACCCCTCACCCGGGCCACCCCTCTGGCACTGCCGTGGGTCAAGGCGTCGCCCTGCCCCGGCCACCATCCGCCCCGCGCCTCCTTATCCTGTCACTGGCCTCGCCTCGGTCCAGGCCTCCTCTGCCGCCGCCTCGGTCCGCGTCGTCACCAGCCTCGCCTCGTCCGCCCCGCCTTCTGCCATCCCCTGCCTCGTCCCGCCACCCACAGTGAGCTCCTCTCCCTCTCATCGCAGCTCTCTATTAGGTTTAGATAGATCGATGAATGTATGTATGTTAAATTGATGTTTTTTAGATGGATGGATGAATCATGGATGTTGGATGAATTGGTATGTTGGCTACATTTTTTTATATTTTGTTTAATGGATTGATATGTTGGTGTGTTAATACATTGGTGCTTGTGTATTATGTTACAAGTAAATCCAAATCAGTGTATTATGTTGTTTTGATAATACATCGGTGCTTGTGTATTCGATTAGCTAGGCAGAATAGAGACATTTTTGCAATGTATAGATGTGTGTGTGTTCGATGATGTAGGTCTGAGGTTTTTCTTTCGTTTAGCCAGTTGCGGTTATGGCCACCTTCATTGTCGCTTGCTTGCGCCGTTTAAATTTGCTACTCAAAATTGATTGCAAAAAATTGATATGTTTGTCGGTTGATTTGTCTGATCAATAGGGTAATCTCCCTGGAGTGATCGTCGTTGGAGCTGTTTGTCCCCTATCATCCCTCTGTTGTTCGACTACTTCATCTACAGCCGAGGGTGAGCTACTAGTCCATCTCCTTCTCCGGGTTTTTTCATGTCACTAGATTACATATTCACGTCAAGTCGTGTAACTTAGGCTTCTCCCATCCGGAAGGGTTGCATCGATAAATATGCATTCAGTTGCATATTTATCACCGCAACTCTTTCGGATTGTCCAGCGTTTTCCACGGACAGCCCGAGGATATGTAGATTGGGTACATTTTCCATGCTCTACCCCGTTCCGAGACAGGATTTCGGCGACGCCTCCCCGTTGTTCTCCAGATGCACATTCTCTGGGCTTTTTGCCGAGACATGTATCTGGAGAACAGCGGGGAGGTGCTGCCGAAATTTTGTCTCGGAACGGGGTAGAGCATGGAGAACGTACTCAATCTACACATCCTCGGGTGGGATTAGGACCCATCTGTACCTATTAGAAATGTAGGTGGATTCAATGCCGTCAACGCGGTACAAAATAAAAATTTGATGTGATTAATTTAAATGAATCCTTAATTTTATTGTGTGGCTCCCAATAAAGCAGAGGATGGCAGATAATCAGTGGATGTACAGTGGTTTTATCTGTCGAAATCGAGTAACAACAGAGTGGGTTGTAAAAACCGATGTGTTTTTGAAGGAGATATTCCGTCGTCCACTGAGAATTATCCCACAATGCCCCTGTGCGAAATGTGGCAGACGTCTCCATAGAGATAAGGAGCAAATGACTGAGCACCTTCGCACGCATGGATATATGCCAAACTTTAACATGCCGATAAACTTTGCCGAGCGGGACCGTGGTAGAGAGGAGGTGATGCGACAACGCATCGGTGGTTATGCGGACGACGGGGTCAGAGACATGCTACATGATGTCATTGCTGCAGAGATGGCACATGCGACACTTTCAGAGAATGAACCGGAGGAGCCGGAGGCAACCGCAAAGGCCTTCTTAGAGATCTTGGCCACGTCAAAGAAACCTCTCTATGCGGGTGCCAAACTCTCTCAGCTGGATGCCATCTCGCAACTGATGGCAGTCAAGGCTGAGTACGGCTGTAGCCAGAAATGCTTCGAAGCATTTCTGGGAGTATGGGCTAACAGCCTCCCTGAGGGTCATGAACTGCCGACAAGCATGTACGCCATGAAGAAACTCATGAAGGCACTCTCTATGGATTATGAGAAAAATACATGTTTGTCCGAAGAATTGCCTTTTGTTTAGGCATGAGTATGCGGATGACAAGTACTGTAGGGAGTGCGGTTCCTCTCGGTACCTTGAGGTGGTCGGTGAGGATGGTGAGAAGAGGTACCTAGGCATCCCTGCGAAGGTTCTTTGGTATCTCCATTTCATAGAAAGACTGCAGCGCCTTTTCATCACGGAGGAGTCTGCCAAAATGATGAAGTGGCACAATGAAGGTAGAAGGTACCATCCAAATAAAATCGTACATCCATCGGAAGGCGAAGCATGAAAGTCGTTCGATGAAGAATACCCCGAGGAAGCAGCCGAGGCTGGGAATGTCAGAATTGCCATATCAGGTGATGGGTTCAATCCATATGGTATGTCGTCCAATCCATACAGCTGTTGGCCCGTGTTTGTTATTCTGCTCAATCTTCCTCCCGGTGCCCTAATGCAACGCAAGACCATGTTCTTGTTGCTCATCATTCCGGGGCCTGAATACCCGGGGAAGAATTTGGGTGTGTTTATGCAGCCGCTGGTGGATGATTTGCACCATTCTTGGTACTTCCCGAGGTTGACATACGACCGAGATCTGTAGAGAAATTTCTTGATGAAAGTTTGGTTGTAGTATTGCATGCATGACTTTCCCGGCTATGCCCTATTCTGCGGATGGTGTACAAGTGGGAAGATGCCATGCCCAGTGTGCATGCAGGCTCAACGTTTCATTTGGCTGAAGAAGGGTGGCAAGTATGTGAGGACCACTGCTCGACCGTGCACTAATCATACACGCAACGTGCACGCTCGAGATCAGAGACTCACGGGAAGATATCACAACACAACTCTAGACACAAATTTAAACATAAATCTTCATATTACAAACCAGGGGTCACGAGGACCCGAAAACATAAGTCATACACACAAATAATATCTGGGTATAGACATTGTTAGATAAGTTTGCCTTACGAAGGCTAGCACAAACAGCGACACTGATCGAAAGGCGAAGGCCTCCTGCCTAGGGCCTCCGAACTACTCCTGGTCGGCTGGCTCAACCCAGTAGTACATGCCTCCGGGGCTCTCCTGGTAGTAGTCTCCTGCGGTGGCGTCGGGCTCCGGGGCTCCGTCGTCTGATTTCAACAATCGGGTATGGGGAAAAGAAGTAGCAAAGCAACCGTGAGTACTCATCCAAAGTACTTGCAAGACTTACATCAGAACTATACTAAGTATGCATCGGTATCAAAGGAATGGGGCTATATCTTTGGACTGAACTGCAGAATGCCAGAATAGAGGGGGAGAAGCCTAGCCTATCGAAGACTAGCATCTTGAAGCAATCTTGCAGCATCAGAAGAGAGTAGAACAAGTAATACTTAATAGCATTCATGTTATTAGCAATGCCCTGAGATCCTTCCTCGACTCCCTGCGAGAAAGCGATCCCGGGAGCAATAGTAACAGTTTAACATTGTATCAACATCAGTGTGTAGTTGTATTGGATCGGGATACAACTCCGAGCGTCGTGTTACCGTGGGCACGGCTATTCGAATAGATTACTTCCCTGCAGGGGTGCACTACTGTTACCTAACACGCTCGATTACATCTGGCCGGACACACTTGCTGGGTAATACCCGGCCTCGAGTAATCGACACGAAGCAGCGTCCTACCTAGGCTCAGCAGAGAGGTCAGCACGCCGGTCTAAATCCTAAGTGCGAAGGGGTCTTGGGCCATCGCCCTTTGCACTCCTGCATGTTGCGAGACTGGCCGGGGTCCAGGCGCGACACTGTATACACAAGTGACGTAACCAGCCCATCCCAACAATTAGCTCGCATCTCTGAACTATGACATCTGAAGAGCCCAGTCCTTCCTCCTCCATTGTTCGATCACCGGAGCCGTCATCCTCTCCTTCCAGACCATCGGTGTCGTTGAGATACAACAAGACATCACGTCCGTCGCGGATTATATCCCCCAACAACTGTTCTTGTTCCAAGTCTCTTTGATCCATAGTTTCTGCAAATATTACAACATGGCAATTAATATACAAACATGAATGTCCGACGTCCGGACCGCCTCTCTCATGAATGTCCGACGTCCGGACCGCCTCTCTCATGAATGTCATACAAGGGATTCTCTTAACCTTTAAGGGATTTAACAAAATGTCGACATTCTGAATGTGCAGAAAATGGTCCATGTTTTTCCTGATCTCATCTACCCTTCTATATGTCACGTTGTCTAGTACTGTCAAAGGATTGAAGAACTTTGACATATGATCAAATATTGTTGCATATGTCAAAATTCAAACTTTGACATATGATCAAACTTTGACATATGATCAAATGTTGCATATGTCAAAATTCAAACTTTGACATATGATCAAACTTTGATATATGTCCACCGCGATATAAAATGATACATAGACTTGTTCGGGCGAGAGGGGGTTGATCGACGTCCCCCCTCATGTCGAAGTTACCGCTTTTTTTCTAGGGTTACCGGGGTTATCTATGTTACCGGAGTTATCTATGTTACCGGAGGGTGTAGACGACAACGACGCTCACCCCTCATGTCATGTCCGACGTCCCCCCTCATGTCGAAGTTATCGGGGAGGGGGTAGACGACAACAACGCTCACCCCTCATGTCCGACGTCCCCCCTCATGTCGAAGTTATCGGGGAGGGGGTACAGGTGGCCTCGACAACTCTTCTAGGGTTTGGGGTGGCCTCGACAACGCTCTTTTAACTCATTTAACTCGTTTAACTTGGTAAATTTGGGTGGCCTCGACAAATTCCGGATCCGTTTGGGGTGGCCTCGACAACACTTCTAGGGTTTGGGGTGGCCTCGACAACACTTCTATATACATGCCCGATGCCAACGTGATGATAGAGCCGATGCCAACATTTTCATTTAACAAAAAAACTACCTTCCAAAAAAGACTTGCATTTTCGTACATATGAAAAACAACAAAGTTTGTATACAAAAGTGCACATATACATCTCATACATGAACATATACACATGAAAATTTATCTATCTATCTATCTCATCTCATACATGAACATATACACACATATACATGAACATATACACATATACATGAAAAAAAAACATATACATGAACGACGGCGCCACGTCAGCACCATGTCAGCGTCGCCGGAGTTAAGCCAACGAGGCCCTTCCCGACGGCGGACGACGGGTGACGGGGCGCGACAAGCAGAGCTACGGCTCGCAGAGCGCGGCGGGCGACGGGGCGCGACAAGCAGAGCGCGGCGGGCGACGGCGTCGGGGCGCGGGGGGGAGGAGGAGAGGAGGGGAACGGCGCGGCGGGCGACGGCGTCGGGGCGCGGGGGGGGGGGGAGGATGAGAGGAGGGGAACGGCGAGGCGGCTCACAGTGGGTGCGGGGACGGCGTCGGGGGCAGCTCGGCGACGGCGACAACGGCCAGGTGGAGCAGCCTGACGGTGTCGGGGCAGGGCTCGGCGGCGACGGCGACGAGGAGCAGGGCGTCGGGCGGAGAAGAACACGATTTGGAGAAACTGCTAAGTGCGTGGGCTTATATACCCAGAGCCTTTGGTCCCGGTTGGTGCCACCAACCGGGACCAATGCCCACCTTTGGTCCCGGTTGGTGCCACCAACCGGGACCAAAGGTTTCTTTTCGTCAGCCCAAAGGGCGGGAAACAGGGGCACCAACCGGGACCAAAGGGGGGCATTGGTCCCGGTTGGTGGCATCAACCGGGACCAAAGGGTGATTCTGCCCGGGGCCAAATGTTTAGTCCCACCTCGCTAGTTGAGAGGGCTCGAGAGTGGTTTATAAGCGCTGCTGCGCACAACCTCTCGAGCTCCTCTCAACAGCAGGCTTACGGGCCTAATTGCACACACCCCTGCCCTTGGGCCTTCTAGGCCTTCAGCGGGCCCGAATCCTGGCCCAACCTGGTAGTTTGGTTTCTAGTCGTATTCAGGCCGTTGTGGCCTAGTAGGCGGCATTTTTTTTAATTTTTTTCTACTTTTTTTGTTTTCTTTTTTGCTTTATTTATTTTCTTTTGTTTCTACTTACAGTTTTTCAGTGATTCTTTTTGCTTTTAGGTCACAAAAATTATAAACTTTCTGTTAGTGCCATTAGTTTCCAAATTTGAATAGTTTAAATTTGAATTCTTTTAAATTGGTGTGAATAACTAGTTTGTGAATAACTTTACTATAAAAATAGATTTTTGAGTGATTCTTTTTCCTGCTATTTAATATTACTGTGTTTTATCATTATATTCAATTTGGTAATTTTTAGGTTATTTTAAATGTCTGTTTTAACCAAAAACAGATTTTTTTATTTTAGTTTGCTATTAAAGTTTCTAAAAAAATCAATTTTCAACCCTTTCTGACTTTATTTCCTATTTTTAATGCATTTACTGATTTTTTTAAGCTAAATGACCCTGAAATTGAGAAGCACTACAAATGAACTCTAAACAGGTTGAAAGTTGGCATGGTATCATCATTTCACCCACATAGCATGTGCTAAAAAGTTGAGAGGATTATGGCAAAAACTGGATGCACTTCGTGTACAAAATGGACAATCTCTTTCGAAGTATCAGGGTTTCGGACGAAAACTCATCTGTTACAAAGGGATTTCATTTTTTTAACTTATTTGAACTCCAGACTTTTTGTGTGTTCAAAATGCACCATTCAGGAAGAAGCACACGGATCGTGTGTTTCTTTCAAGCGCTTGTGAGCTGTTGGATGAGCACTATAACGACTAGTCCCGGTTCGTGCTAGCAACCGGGACTAAAGAGGCACACGACCCTATATATAGCCCACCTCTCGGACACTTAGTGTGTGTACTCATTCGGATTCAAATCATTCGGATTCCCTGCATACGGTCCGACGGTGCATTTCATATGCGGGCACTCACGAGCCACCGTCGGGTTGTATGTAGGGGAAACCGTGTGTTTTGTTGATCTATCTAGAAATCCTGCAGTTCATCGACCGAATGCAAATCATTCGGATTCCCTGCATACGGTCCGACGGTGCATTTCATATGCGGGCACTCACGAGCCACCGTCGGGCTGTATGCAGGGGAAACCGTGTGTTTTGTTGATCTATCTAGAAATCCTGCAGTTCATCGACCGAATGCAAATCATTCGGATTCCCTGCATACGGTCCGACGGTGCATTTCTTATGCGGGCACTCACGAGCCACCGTCGGGCTGTATGCAGGGGACACCGTGTGTTTTGTTGATCTATCTAGAAATCCTTTCATTTTCCGACGGTATATTTCATTTTTCCAACTCCATTTTTACAAAGACACTTAGAAAGAAACAAAAGACAAATAGAAAGGATGATGCTCAATTGGCGGACAAAACGGACAATCTCTTTCGAAGTATTAATTAGGATTTCATACGAAAACTCATCTGTTACAAAAGGCATTTCATTTCTTCACATGTAACTGCAATGATATAGTTGTGGAGAGAAAGTCTTCACTTTTTCTTCGCTTGTGTCCTTTGCTTATTGCGCCGTAACCATGGATAATCTTCATCGTTTAAGAGGGTGCTTGGGTCAGCCTTGACTTTGAAGGGAGGAATTTCATGAAACTTTTCATAATCTTCAGACATGTCTGTCTTGCCCTCCAATCCCACGATGTCTCTTTTCCCTGAAAGAACTATGTGGCGCTTTGGCTCATCGTATGATGTATTGGCTTCCTTATCTTTTCTTTTTCTCGGTTTGGTAGACATGTCCTTCACATAGAAAACCTGTGCCACATCATTGGCTAGGACGAATGGTTCGTCTGTGTACCCACGATTGTTCAGATCCACTGTTGTCATTCCGTACTGTGGGTCTTCCTGTACCCCGCCTCCCGACAGATTGACCCATTTGCACTTAAACAAAGGGACCTTGAAATCATGTCCATAGTCAAGTTCCCATATGTCCACTATGTAACCATAATATGTGTCATTTCCCCTTTTGGTTGCTGCATCAAAGCGGACACCGCTGTTTTGGTTGGTGCTCTTTTGATCTTGGGCGATCGTGTAAAATGTATTCCCATTTATCTCGTACCCTTTGTAAGTCAATACAGTCGAAGATGGTCCCCTGGCCAACGAGTACAACTCATCAGAAACAGTGTTGTCACCCATGAGACGTGTTTGCAACCAACTGCTGAAAGTCCTGATGTGTTCATATGTAATCCAGTCGTCACACTGCTCCGGGTGTTTGGAGCGCAGAATATTCTTGTGTTCATCGACATACGGGGTCACCAAGGTAGAATTCTGTAGAACTGTGTAGTGTGCTTCAGACCAAGAATGCCCGTCCCTACATATTATTGAGTGCGCTCCTAGCGTGCCTTTTCCATTCAGTCTCCCCTCATACCGTGATTGAGGGAGACCAATCTTCTTAAGGTCAGGAATGAAGTCGACACAAAACCCAATGACATCCTCTGTTTGATGGCCCATGGAGATGCTTGCTTCTGGCCTAGCGCGGTTACGAACATATTTCTTTAAGACTCCGATGAACCTCTCAAAGGGGAACATATTGTGTAGAAATACAGGGCCCAGAACGACAATCTCGTCGACTAGATGAACTAGGACGTGCATCATGATATTGAAGAAGGACGGTGGGAACACCAGCTCGAAACTAACAAGACATTGCACCAAATCACTCCTTAACCTTGGCAGGATTTCTGGATCGATCACCTTCTGAGAGATTGCATTGAGGAATGCACATAGCTTCACAATGGCTAATCGAACGTTTTCCGGTAGAAGCCCCCTCAATGCAACCGGAAGCAGTTGCGTCATAATCACGTGGCAGTCATGAGACTTTAGGTTCTGGAACTTTTTCTCTGCCATATTTATTATTCCCTTTATATTCAACGAGAAGCCAGACGGGACCTTCATACTGAGCAGGCATTCAAAGAAGATTTCCTTCTCTTCTTTGGTAAGAGCGTAGCTGGCAGGACCTTCATACTGCTTTGGATGCATGCCGTCTTTTTCATGCACACGTTGCTGTTCCTCCCGTGCCTCCGGTGTATCTTTTGTCTTCCCATACACTCCCAAGAAGCCTAGCAGGTTCACGCAAAGATTCTTCGTCACGTGCATCACGTCGATTGCAGAGCGGACCTCTAGGTCTTTCCAATAGGGTAGGTCCCAAAATATAGATTTCTTCTTCCACATGGGTGCGCGTCCCGCATCGTCAGTCGGAACAGATAGTCCGCCAGGACCCTTTCCAAATATTACTTGTAAATCATTGACCATATCAAGTGTGTGATCACCAGTACGGAGGGCGGGCTTCTTCCGGTGATCTGCCTCACCTTTGAAATGCTTTCCTTTCTTTCGACATTGATGGTTGGTCGGAAGAAATCGATGATGCCCCAGGTACACATTCTTCCTGCATTTGTCCAAATATATACTGTCGGTGTCATCTAAATAGTGTGTGCATGCGTGGTATCCCTTGTTTGTTTGTCCTGAAAGGTTACTGAGAGCAGGCCAATCGTTGATGGTTACAAACAGCAACGCATGTAGGTCAAATTCCTCCTGTTCGTTCTCATCCCACACACGTACACCTCTTCCATTCCATAGCTGTAAAAGTTCATCAACTAATGGCCTTAGGTACACATCAATGTCACTGCCGGGTTGCTTAGGGCCTTGGATGAGCACTGGCATCATAATGAACTTACGCTTCATGCACAACCAAGGAGGAAGGTTATACATACATAGAGTCACAGGCCATGTGCTATGCTTGCTGCTCTGCTCCCCAAAAGGATTAACGCCATCTGCACTTAAACCAAACCATACGTTCCTCGGGTCACCTGTAAAGTCGCTCCACTTTCTCTCGATCTTTCTCCACTGCGACCCGTCAGCGGGTGCTCTCAACTTCCCGTCTTTCTTACGGTCTTTTTTGTGCCATTGCATCAACTCGGCATGCTTTTTGTTTCTGAACAGACGTTTCAACCGTGGTATTATAGGAGCATACCACATCACCTTGACAGGAACCCTCTTCCCGGTGCGCTGGCCCTCAACATCACCAGGGTCATCTCTTCTGATCTTATACCGCAATGCACCGCATACCGAGCATGCGTTCAAATCCTCGTACGCACCGCGGTAGAGGATGCAGTCATTAGGGCATGCATGTATCTTCTGCACCTCCAGTCCTAGAGGGCATAGAACCTTCTTTGCTTCGTACGTACTGCCGGGCAATTCGTTATCCTTTGGAAGCTTCTTCTTCATTATTTTCAGTAGCGAACTAAATCCCTTGTCAGATACACCATTGTCTGCCTTCCATTGCAGCAATTCCAGTGTGGTACCGAGCTTTCTGTTGTCATCTTCGCAATTTGGGTACAACCCTTTTTTGTGATCCAGTAACATGCGATCGAACTTCAACTTCTCCCTTTCACTTTCGCATTCTCTCTGTGCATCAACAATGACCCGGCGAAGATCATCATCGGGCACATCGTCTGGTTCCTCTTGATCTTCAGCTTCCCCCATTGCAGCATCACCGTATTCAGGGGGCGGGTAGTTGTCGTCATCCTCTTCTTCTTCGTTGTCTTCCATCATAACCCCTCTTTCTCCGTGCTTGGTCCAAACATTATAGTGTGGCATAAAACCCTTCTCAAGCAGGTGGAAGTGAAGGGTTTTAGAGTTGGAGAAAGCCTTCGTATTCTCACAGACAGTACATGGACAATGCATAAAACCATTCTGCTTGTTTGCCTCAGCCGCTTCGAGAAAATTATGCAGGCCCTCAATATACTCGGAGGTGCGTCGGTCACCGTACATCCATTGCCGGTTCATCTGCGTGCATATCATGAATAGAGAAGTGACCAAATTAATAGAAATTCATCATCACATTAAAGCCAAAGTACAGTAGTGACCAAAATAAATACATAACGTTCAAACATAGTTCTCATTATTGAACAACATATAGCTCTTTTTCAACCAAATTTAACTTCTCGACAAGAATTTCTATGTCGGTTGGAATTTCCGGTTCACATACCTCCTAGATTAAAAAATCTATGTCACGTTGGTCGGCATAATTGTCATAAACACTAAATAAAACAAATAGTTATAAAAGATAATATATACCACATCCGAATCATAGACCG
Source organism: Elymus sibiricus (assembly GCA_039707655.1). NCBI lineage: Eukaryota > Viridiplantae > Streptophyta > Magnoliopsida > Poales > Poaceae > Elymus > Elymus sibiricus. Next base: position 431,740,754 of record CM077673.1, read on the forward strand.
GACGAGGGCAAATGAATAGAGAAGTGAATAGAGAAGTGATGAAATGTTATTATTGAAAAAATAAATACATAAAGTTCACACATAGTTCTCATAGAACAACATAAAGTTCACACATAAATACATAAAGTTCACACATAGTTTTCTAGAGCATCTAATTAAAACATAAATGTAAACTAACATACAACTATGTAAAACATTTAAATGCAACAACAAATGCGATCATAATGGCAACTAAGGTAACAATTGATCCAACAGCATAATGATACCAAGCCTCATTATCAATGGCATATTTTCTTATCTTTCTAATCTTCAAGCGCATTGCATCCATCTTGATCTTGTGGTCATCGACGACATCGGCAACATGCAACTCCAATTTCATCTTCTCCTCCTCAATTCTTTTCAATTTTTCTTTCAAATCCTCGTTTTCTTTTTCAACTAAATTTAACCTCTCGACAAGAGGGTCGGTTGGAATTTCCGGTTCACATACCTCCTAGATAAACACATCTATGTCACGTTGGTCGGCATAATTGTCATAAACACTAAATAAAACAAATAGTTATAAAAGATAATATATACCACATCCGAATCATAGACCGGACGAGGGCCGACGTGGGCGGATACCATGACCATGGCACTATATAATAACAAACAATAATAAAAGTAAGAAAATTACACAAGTATCTATCTAAATGATACAAGTAAGAACTTTTTTCTTTTAGAAAGAAGATAAGAAGAAGAGGCTAACCACGGTGGTGCCGGCGCCGAGATGGACGCGGGCGATCGACGGCGGTGAGGACGGGGACGGGACAGGACGGACCGCCAAACCTAAACAAATCTTGAGAAAAATGGAGCTTGGACAAGGAGCTTCGAGAGCAGAAAGCTTAAGTGTGGCTCGGGCATTTCATCGAACACCTCATGTGCATAGGAGGTGAGCTAGAGCATCACAAAGCTCTCCCCTCGCCGGCCAGAAAAACAGAGCAGTGTGGAGTGCTCTGCTCGCTGGCGAGGGGGTATATATAGGCATCTCATTGGTCCCGGTTCGTGGCTGGAACCGGGACTAAAGGATCCCCTTTGGTCCCGGTTCCAGCCACGAACCGGGACCAATGGTTGTGGGCCAGGAGCGAGGCCCATTGGTCCCGGTTCGTGTCTGGAACCGGGACCAAAGGGGTCATACGAACCGGGACCAATGCCCCACGAGGCCCGGCCGGCCCCCTGGCCTCACGAACCGGGACCAATGCCCCCATTGGTCCCGGTTCGTGAGTGAACCGGGACTAATGGGTTGGCCCGGCCTGGACCAAAGCCCTCTTATGTACTAGTGAACCCACATCAGACCATGGAGGAACAAAAATCCTCCAAAATCCCTATCCACCAGCCACCCCTCCCTTTGAACAAAATCGGGCCCCGGGAACACCGACGACCCACCCGCGGCGACCACCTAGCCCAGCGCCACTGCGGAGACCACTCAGCACCACCGCGGTGACTTATCAGCGCCCTAACCCTAACGCGATTTGGGGGGAGAGATCAACAAAGGGGAGAGGACGTGGGAAGAGACGTGGGAAGAGTTACCTTCCGGGGGGGCCATAGGTCGCCGGAGAATCGAGATCCGCCCTGAGACGCCGCCGCCGCTCCTGATCTCCTGGCGCCAGCAACCCCGTCGCCGTTCGGCCGCCGAACGCCGTCGCCCCTGCTTCCTCTCTCTCCCCGCTCTGAAATGTTGCAACACGATTGTAGCAAAAAAACTGCGCAAAGGGGGAAACCCCGTGGGTTCGGTAAGGTGGGGTGCACGCGTTGCTAACCGTTCGATCTAACTTGATCCAATGAGCCGCGCGCGTCCGGCGGAAAGTTCGGCCGGCAGTCTGGCTCCAAACGTTTTCCTTTTGAAAAGTTGTTCCTGATTTTAAGGGATAAGCACACGTATATTGTTACAAGTCTTCCGTCGTACTAATTAGCCTATACTTCTACGCATATTTCATGTTCCAGAAATTTTGGATCAGCAAAGGTAACCTGATTTTCTTGCCATCCCATCCTTGGGTACATGCCGGGCGGCTGCAGCGGTGGCGGACTGGCGGGGACACGGCGAAAGCGATGAGAGGCGGCAGCAGCATCTGGTCTGGCATCAACTACGAACGACAATAGCTGAAGAAAATATAGAAGGTCTCATCGGCTACTCATGTGGTTAGTGCATCCTCGTGCAACATGGCCGCCGGCGGCGGCGGCGGCTACGACCGGCTACGATCTATGACGAAAACAAGATGGCTTCATGCGGTTACCCCTGCGGACTTGCCTGACCGGAGACGACGACACTTGACGTTCATCATCCCATCCTTTATTTTCTTTGAGGGGTTTCACCATCTCATCGTTGAGGTATACTCTCACGCATGCATTACTTTTGTGCATGTAGTTCCTCGTACTAACTTATCTTCCATTGTCCATTAAAATATTGTATCTCCCACTGACTATGGCGTATGGCAGGGTAACCTATCCACACCACAGTGACCAAGATCCATGGACGCCTGGGCCGTGCTAGCTGGTCTGTGGTCAGCATACCTATCGGTGCCAGCACCTCGTACCCACGATCAAGGTTTTGGATTCCGAATGGATGAGTTTTCTCGTTGGGGGGGGGGGGGGGGGGGGGGGGGGCGAGATTCTCGGTTACCACGGTTACCGAGAAATACCGAGCCGAAATTTATAATTAAAATTTGAATTCAAATTCTTTTAAACTATATATACATACGACTTGAACCGATATAGACCACAAAAGTGATAGTATCTCAGTGGGGCGTCCTCTACATGCACGCCAAGCGAAGAGGTTGCGAGTTCGACTCCAGTTTTGGTCCTTATTTTTTCATGTACGTATTCTTAAAAATAAACAAAAAGAGTTTTTTTAGAGAGGAAATTAACAAAAAAAAGTTGTGAAAAGAAGACAACTCGAACCAGCGACCTCTCTGGGAGGGAACAAGATGGTTACCACCACGACAGAACAATGTTTGCTGATTTTATTGAGAAGCTGACGTATTTTAGTAGGCTTTGGACGTAAAAATTAAAAAAAATCGGGATTTTTTGCTCGGGATACGTCTTTCTCGTGGGGCAGCGAGAAGCTCGGTATTCGCCCGGGAACCGTTTTTCTCGGGCGGTACCCAAAACCATGCCCACGATCACAACCTATCGTGCACCGACATCGCCGACGGTCGTGATTTTTACGACGTCCGGAACACAGCTTGCATACCTAAGATGGATTGAAGATTAAGATGTCTTTTTTTTAACACAGTACAGACGCAAGCGCTCATACATACGCGCATACACTCACCCCTATGAATGCACACACGCACACCCTACCCCTATGAGCACCTCCGAGAGACTGAGCTGGTATATCATCTTGATATTTACGAAGTCACCGTAGGCGCCTCGTCGTCGACAGGAACGTCTCCTCCCACTGAAAGCGCATCGCCGGAAATCCTGAAATAAATTCAGGAATAATGCGAGCACCAGGACTTGAACTCTGGTGGGCTGGGGATACCACTGTCCCTCTAACCATCCAACCACAGGTTGGTTCGCGATTAAGATGTCTACCTAGCTAACATATTGCCTTGTTAATTGTATAGCTGCTAGTATTATTTTAGGGAATTTTAAAGCTGCTAGATGACAAGCAGTATGACTTGAACACCGATGAGTAGTTAATTCTATAGAATTGAAGTATATATGCTCCTTGGAAGAGTATATACTCTTGGTGTATATTTGATTTTTTTTCTATTGAGATTTTGCACCATACTTCTATTCGAATACTCCCTTCACGGCCACGTACTGTGCCAGATTTTGGCCTAATCTTTACATGAATGATATCGAACAATAGATACTTATCATAACAAAAATGATATATACTCTTTTGTGGAAAAATGTAGTATATATGCACTCCCAACCAAATAGTATGTACCACCTCAACGTCTCAGCAAAACGTAGCATATACTCACTTATAAAAAGAAATGAGTATATACCCCCTCAGCAATGTGTAGTTTATACTCACTCAGAAAAAAGTTGTGTACCTTCTTAGATAAAAGAGTGTATACATTCCTCATAAAAAAATACAATTTCTATCCTCTTAGGAAAATGCAGTATATACTCACCCAACAAAAAAATGATATTTGATCTCTCATCAAAGTACAGTATATTTATCGCAAAAGATAATAATCCAAAGTGCAGTATATAACTCATCACAAAAAGTGTGCGCTCACGAAAATATGGTATATACCCTTTAATAAGTATTACATATTTGTGATAATTCGTCTCATCAAAAGTAGTATATACATGTCATACTTATTTGTGCTTATTCGTTTCATCAAAAGAATGGTATATACCACACGGTTGTAAGCAACAGTATATACTCCAAATTTTAATACAACAGCATATACTTCAAACTGGTACCATGTGTACTACTTCCAATGGTTCACGGATGAAAAACAAATGACGTGCTCTATTCCAAGCAGTTAATACAAGTTTGAAGGACGCATGGTTGTTCCTAATTTCTAGGGTGTAGCTGACGCATGCAAAAAAGGTTGTTAGATTTTTTGACAAATCTACACGTCCGGCTGAGTAGTTGTTATTACTAAGGGTGGGACGTGGGAGTACATACTAGCAAAAAAGCCCGTGCGTTGCAGCGGGAGAAAAAAATAGCACACTCCCCTTGCCCTGTAATTATGAGTCAACACCCAATAGATCCACATCCTTCCTTTTTTATTTGGACCAGGGAAAATTAACTTTTCATTGCCATGGCAAATTTATCTTTATTTCCATGGCAATTTTTAGTTAACATACATGGCAAATTTACTTATTGTCGCTCATGTCAAATTTACTTCTATGGGGTATGGCAAATTTACTTTTATTTTGCCACAGCAAAAATACTTTGCATCCATGGCAAATTTTGCCTTTCCCACTGTTGATGGGAATTTTTGCCTCTATAGACTATGGTACATTCACTTTTACAAAACATGGCAACTACTACTAAACAATAGATGCTACACTCTGTTTGTGCTCTATATAATGGCAAATTTTAATTCACTGTTTTTTGTTTCTTCATGTATATAGTAAAATCAGCATACAAATTTTTAATCCACATTTCTTGCCATCGTGTACAGATGCAAATTACCATGAACTTTTTCTTTTGTGCCATTGCATAAAACATGATCTTTTTTTACCATGGCAAAATTTGCTTATAAAGACGATGGCAATTTTTGGTTTGAACCATTTGGGTTTTTTTTTAGTAGTACCTTGTTTTTCATTTTCTATCTATCATGACAAAAAAAAAAATCAGAGCGTGGCAAAATCTGAGCTTTATTAGTCACAACCAAAACTAAGCTTTTTCAGTCACAATAAAAATTGGGCCAAACTGGGCTTTATTTTTTTCTTTTGTTTAGCTACTTGGCTTTTTTTCTCTTTTTTTACAGGGAAAAGGCATGTGGGGCGATGGGGAGGGTGTTCGGAGGGGAAGAGTACCCAACTTTTCGTTCGGTCTTTAAGGTCCCGAGATCAGACGTAAGTTCATATGGGGGTCCTTAATATCTATGATATGTACAGGCATTGCTATGTTAAGATCAAACTCAAAAATTAATTTTGTGAAGAAAATCAAACTGAATAAATGTGTAACACTAACATACGTACCCGGCGGCCCCCGTTCGCACCATACCGTTCCCGGACAAGCCGCACGTACGCAGCCGACGCCTGCATGGACCGTGCTCTCTCGCGCCATCAGCTTTGGCCTCGTGGCCTAATGCCGCTGCTCACTACGTTGCCGGCTGTCGCTGGTGTGCCGAGCCCCAGCGCCGCCCGCTGACTTCCGTCCCGTGTGCACTGCATGCCAAGAGCCTCACGCCTACCCCCGCATGAGTTTCGCACCCGCTCCTAGCCGTGACCACCTTGTTCCGTGGGCAACCGCGAGCCCGAGCCGCCGTCGTGTCAGATGCACGGCTCATCATCCCCACAAATCCTGCTTTATACTCTCTCTGTTTTTATTTACTCCACATATTACCTTTGATCAAAGTCAAACTTTATAAACTTTGAGAAAGTTTATAGACAAAACTCATAGCTAATACTCGCAAACTCCATTGCCAAGAGGGAGCACTCTGCCACCACAGGAACGTCCACTCCCATGTATGCATCCGGGTCAGATATAGCTTCCAAAGCGTTCATACAATCCGACTCAATGATGAGATTTGTGCATCCCAGATTCGCTGCCAGGTATAGTCCAGAACGGATGGCCATTAGCTCAGTTGATCCCGCGCTTAAGACATGAGGTAATGCTAGTGTTGCCGCTCCCCGAAATTTGCCCTGATCGTCACGGGCGACAACTCCACAAGCTCCACTGAGGTTCTCCTCATGAAATGATGCATCAACATTCACTTTTATAACTCCCCTACATGGCTTCTTCCACACTTGATCATTCTTGCGGATGGCTGGTTTGGTGTATTTGCACGAACAAAATTGGTAGCAAGTACCCGAATTGAGATGGCTGATTGCTCTGGAGTTGGGACAGTCTCCCCCTTCGCAACTTGCCTCCTTTGCCACCATATAAACTACATGGCCACCAGGATGAGCTTGGCAGTGGGAATATCATGTGTTATCGTATGCAGGCGGATCAAAATGTCCAAAGTGATAGACCCGGACCGGTCCTGCACAACTGCTCTGTCAATCTCCTCAGTTAACCCTAGTGATGACCACACTTGCGTTGCTCTAACACATGTGAACAGACAATGTTGAATGTCTTCCAAACCAACTTTGCATATCGGGCATTGCGGGATCAAGGGTATGTGTCTGCCCGCGAGAACACCGTAGCATGGTAGTACTCCCTTAAGTACTTTCCAACCAAAATGCTTGATCTTTCCCGGTAAACGAAGATGCCATAGCTCCTTCCAAACCCCGCTAAGTTGAGCACTCCCTGGGCTGTTCGAATTTGCATAATGGCGACCGAAGTGGTGGTCAAATTCTAAGTGATACGCCGAGCGTAGTGAGAAGGTTCCAGTCTTTGTATAGTGCCATGCCACAAAATCTTCTAGTGCTTCAACATGTAGTGGAATTTGTAATATTCTGCAAACATCAACTGGTGAGAACACGCTCTGAATTAGTGCCTCATCCCACTGACCCGTATGAGGGTCAATTATCTCTTGTACTTTTGACAACATGATTCCACCTCTAGGGGTGATAATCTTCCTTGTTGGACTTGATGGGATCCATGGATCATCCCAAATGTTAATCTGTGAGCCAGTGCCCACTCGCCAAATACATCCCCTCTTGAAAGTTTGTATCCCAGCAACCAAACTTTGCCATGTAAACGAGGAGCATTTCTTTGCACTAGTACATAACAAGGCTTTGGTCCAGCCCTGAGAAGCCCATTAGTCCCGGTTCACTCACGAAGCGGGACCAATGGGGGCATTGGTCCCGGTTCGTGAGGCCAGGTCGCCGGCCGGGCCTCGTGGGCCATTGGTCCCGGTTCGTCTGACCCCTTTGGTCCCGGTTCCAGACACGAACCGGGACCAATGGGCCTGGGTCCTGGCCCACAACCATTGGTCCCGGTTTGTGGTTGGAACCGGGACCAAATGATGTCCTTTAGTCCCGGTTCCAGCCACAAACCGGGACCAATGGTCGGCCTATAAATACCCCATGCCCGCGAGCAGAGCAGTGCACACTGCTCTGTTTTTTTGGCCGGCCGTTGGGAGAGCTTTGTGGTGCTCTAGCTCACCTCCTATGCACATGAGGTGTTCGATGAAATGCCCGAACCACACTTAAGCTTTCTCCTCTCGAAGCTCCTTGTCCAAGCTCCATTTTCCTCAAGATTTGTTTAGGTTTGGCGGTCCGTCCTGTCCCGTCCCCGTCCTCACCGCCGTCGATCGCCCGCGCCCATCTCGGCGCCGGCACCACCGTGGTTAGCCTCTTCTTCTTATCTTCTTTCTAAAAGAGAAAAGTTCTTACTTGTATGATTTAGATAGATACTTGTGTAATTTTCTTACTTTTATTATTGTTTGTTATTATATAGTGCCATGGTCATGGTATCCGCCCACGTCGGCCCTCGTCCGGTCTATGATTCGGATGTGGTATATATTATCTTTTATAACTATTTGTTTTATTTAGTGTTTATGACAATTATGCCGACCAACGTGACATAGATTTTTTAATCTAGGAGGTATGTGAACCGGAAATTCCAACCGACATAGAAATTCTTGTCGAGAAGTTAAATTTGGTTGAAAAAGAAAACAATTACTTGAAAGAAAAATTACAAAGAGTTGAAGAGGAGAAGATGAAGTTGGAGTTGCATGTTGCCGATGTCGTCGACGATCACAACATCAAGATGGATGCAATGCGCTTGAAGATTAGAAAGATTAGAAAATATGCCATTCATACTGAGGCTTGGTATCATTATGCCGTTGGATCAATTGGTACCTTAGTTGCGGTTATGATCGCATTTGTTGTTGCATTTAAATTTTATAGTTTCAATGTATGTTTTAATTAGATGCTCTAGAGAGCTATATGTTGTTCAATAATAAGAACTATGTATGAACGTTATGTATTTATTTTGGTCACTACTGTACTTTGGCTTTAATGTGATGATGAATTTCTATTAATTTGGTCACTTCTCTATTCATGATATGCACGCTGATGAACCGGCAATGGATGTACGGTGACCGACGCACCTCCGAGTATATTAAGGGCCTGCATAATTTTCTCGAAGCGGCTGAGGCAAACAAGCAGAATGGTTTTATGCATTGTCCATGTACTGTCTGTGAGAATACGAAGGCTTTCTACAACTATAAAACCCTTCACTTCCACCTGCTTCAGAAGGGTTTTATGCCACACTATAATGTTTGGACCAAGCACGGAGAAAGAGGGGTTATGATGGAAGACAACGAAGAAGAAGAGGATGACGACAACTACCCGCCCCATGAATACAGTGATGCTGCAATGGGGGAAGCTGGAGATCAAGAGGAACCAGACGATGTGCCCGATGATGATCTTCGCCGGGTCATTGTTGATGCACAGAGAGAATGCGAAAGTGAAAGGGAGAAGTTGAAGTTCGATCGCATGTTAGAGGATCACAAAAAAGGGTTGTACCCAAATTGCGAAGATGACAACAGAAAGCTCGGTACCACACTGGAATTGCTGCAATGGAAGGCAGACAATGGTGTATCTGACAAGGGATTTAGTTCGCTACTGAAAATAATGAAGAAGAAGCTTCCAAAGGATAACGAATTGCCCGGCAGTACGTACGAATCAAAGAAGGTTCTATGCCCTATTGGATTGGAGGTGCAGAAGATACATGCATGCCCTAATGACTGCATCCTTTACCGCGGTGCGTACGAGGATTTGAACGCATGCCCGGTATGCGGTGCATTGCGGTATAAGATCAGAAGAGATGAGCCTGGTGATGTTGAGGGCCAGCGCACCGGGAAGAGGGTTCCTGCCAAGGTGATGTGGTATGCTCCTATAATACCACGGTTGAAACGTCTGTTCAGAAACAAAAAGCATGCCGAGTTGATGCAATGGCACAAAAAAGACCGTAAGAAAGACGGGAACTTGAGAGCACCCGCTGACGGGTCGCAGTGGAGAAAGATCGAGAGAAAGTGGAGCGACTTTACAGGTGACCCGAGGAACGTATGGTTTGGTTTAAGTGTAGATGGCGTTAATCCTTTTGGGGAGCAGAACAGCAAGCATAGCGCATGGCCTGTGACTCTATGTATGTATAACCTTCCTCCTTGGTTGTGCATGAAGCGGAAGTTCATTATGATGCCAGTGCTCATCCAAGGCCCTAAGCAACCCGGCAATGACATTGATGTGTACCTAAGGCCATTAGTTGATGAAGTTTTACAGCTATGGAATGGAAGATGTGTACGTGTGTGGGATGAGAACGAACAGGAGGAATTTGACCTACATGCGTTGCTATTTGTAACCATCAACGATTGGCCTGCTCTCAGTAACCTTTCAGGACACACAAACAAGGGATACCACGCTTGCACACACTGTTTAGATGACACCGACAGTATATATTTGGACAAATGCAGGAAGAATGTGTACCTGGGGCATCGTCGATTTCTTCCGACCAACCATCAATGTCGAAAGAAAGGAAAGCATTTCAAAGGTGAGGCAGATCACCGGAAGAAGCCCGCCCTCCATACTGGTGATCACATACTTGATATGGTCAATGATTTACAAGTAATATTTGGAAAGGGTCCTGGCGGACTATCTGTTCCGACTGACGATGCGGGACACGCACCCATGTGGAAGAATACATCTATATTTTGGGACCTACCCTATTGGAAAGACCTAGAGGTCCGCTCTGCAATCGACGTGATGCACGTGACGAAGAATCTTTGCGTGAACCTGCTAGGCTTCTTGGGAGTGTATGGGAAGACAAAAGATACACCGGAGGCACGGGAGGAACAACAACGTGTGCATGAAAAAGACGGCATGCATCCAAAGCAGTATGAAGGTCCTGCCAGCTACGCTCTTACCAAAGAAGAGAAGGAAATCTTCTTTGAATGCCTTCTCAGTATGAAGGTCCCATCTGGCTTCTCGTCGAATATAAAGGAAATAATAAATATGGCAGAGAAAAAGTTCCAGAACCTAAAGTCTCATGACTGCCACGTGATTATGATGCAACTGCTTCCGGTTGCATTGAGGGGGCTTCTACCGGAAAACGTTCGATTAGCCATTGTGAAGCTATGTGCATTCCTCAATGCAATCTCTCAGAAGGTGATCGATCCAGAAATCCTGCCAAGGTTAAGGAGTGATTTGGTGCAATGTCTTGTTAGTTTCGAGCTGGTGTTCCCACCGTCCTTCTTCAATATCATGACGCACGTCCTAGTTCATCTAGTCGACGAGATTGTCGTTCTGGGCCCTGTATTTCTACACAATATGTTCCCCTTTGAGAGGTTCATGGGAGTCTTAAAGAAATATGTTCGTAACCGCGCTAGGCCAGAAGCAAGCATCTCCATGGGCCATCAAACAGAGGATGTCATTGGGTTTTGTGTTGACTTCATTCCTGACCTTAAGAAGATTGGTCTCCCTCAATCGCGGTATGAGGGGAGACTGACTGGAAAAGGCACGCTAGGAGCGGACTCAATAATATGTAGGGACGGGCATTCTTGGTCTCAGGCACACTACACAGTTCTACAGAATTCTACCTTGGTGACCCCGTATGTCGATGAACACAAGAATATTCTGCACTCCAAACACCCGGAGCAGTGTGACGACTGGATTACATATGAACACATCAGGACTTTCGGCAGTTGGTTGCAAACACGTCTCATGGGTGACAACACTGTTTCTGATGAGTTGTACTCGTTGGCCAGGGGACCATCTTCGACTGTATTGACTTACAAAGGGTACGAGATAAATGAGAATACATTTTACACGATTGCCCAAGATCAAAAGAGAACCAACCAAAACAGCGGTGTCCGCTTTGATGCAGCAACCAATAGGGGAAAGGACACATATTATGGTTACATAGTGGACATATGGGAACTTGACTATGGACATGATTTCAAGGTCCCTTTGTTTCAGTGCAAATGGGTCAATCGGTCAGGAGGCGGGGTACAGGAAGACCCACAGTACGGAATGACAACAGTGGATCTGAACAATCTTGGGTACACAGACGAACCATTCGTCCTAGCCAATGATGTGGCGCAGGTTTTCTATGTGAAGGACATGTCTACCAAACCGAGAAAAAGAAAAGATAAGGAAGCGAATACATCATACGATGAGCCAAAGCGCCACATAGTTCTTTCAGGAAAAAGAGACATCGTGGGATTGGAGGGCAAGACAGACATATCTGAAGATTATGAAAAGTTTCATGAAATTCCTTCCTTCAAAGTCAAGGCTGACCCAAGCACCCTCTTAAACGATGAAGATTATCCATGGTTACGGCGCAATAAGCAAAGGACACAAGCGAAGAAAAAGTGAAGACTTTCTCTCCACAACTATATCATTGCAGTTACATGTGAAGAAATGAAATACCTTTTGTAACAGATGAGTTTTCGTATGAAACCCTAATACTTCGAAAGAGATTGTCCGTTTTGTACACGAAGTGCATCCAGTTTTTGCCGTAACCCTCTCAACTCTTTATAACCTTGGGCGGTGAAGGTCGTACCAATCAGGAAGAAGCACACGGATCGTGTGTTTCTTTCAAGCGCTTGTGAGTTGTTGGATTAGCACTATAACGACTAGTCCCGGTTCATGCTAGCAACCGGGACTAAAGAGGCACACGACCCTATATATAACCCACCTCTCGGACATGTTCGACACTTAGTGTGTGTACTCATTCGGATTCAAATCATTCGGATTCCCTGCATACGGTCCAACGGTGCATTTCATATTTCCACCGTTGGGCTGTATGCAGGGGAAACCGTGTGTTTTGTTGATCTATCTAGAAATCCTTTAGTTCATCGACCGAATACAAATCATTCGGATTCCCTGCATACGGTCCGATGGTGCATTTCATATGCGGGCACTCACGAGCCACCGTCGGGCTGTATGCAGGGGAAACCGTGTGTTTTGTTGATCTATCTAGAAATCCTTTAGTTCATCGACCGAATACAAATCATTCGGATTCCCTGCATACGGTCCGACGGTGCATTTCATATGCGGGCACTCACGAGCCACCGTCGGGCTATGTGCAGGGGAAAGGATGATGCTTAATTGTCCGTTTTGTACACGAAGTGCGTCCAGTTTTTGCCGTAACCCTCTCAAATTTTTATAACATGCTATGTGGGTGAAATGATGATACCATGCCAACTTTCAACCTTTTCAGAGTTCATTTGTAGTGCTTTTCAATTTCAGGGTCATTTAGCTCAAAAAAATCAGTAAGTGCATGAAAAATACCAAATGAATTCAAAAAGGGTTGAAAATTGATGATGTGGCTTTGAATGGTGCATTTTGAACACACAAAAAGTCTGGAGTTCAAATAAGTTCAAAAAAATGAAATCCCTTTGTAACACATGAGTTTTCGTCCGAAACCCTCATACTTCGAAAGAGATTGTCCAGTTTGTACACGAAGTGCATCCAGTTTTTGCCGTAACCCTCTCAACTTTTTAGCACTGGCTATGTGGGTGAAATTATGATACCATGCCAAGTTTCAACCTTTTCAGACTTCATTTGTAGTGCTTTTCAATTTCAGGGTCATTTAGCTCAAAAAAATCAGTAAGTGCATGAAAAATACCAAATGAATTCAGAAAGGGTTGAAAAATTAATGATGTGGCTTTGAATGGTGCATTTTGAACACACAAAAAGTCTGGAGTTCAAATAAGTTCAAAAAAATGAAATCCCTTTGTAACACATGAGTTTTCGTCCGAAACCCTCATACTTCGAAAGAGATTGTCCAGTTTGTACACGAAGTGCATCCAGTTTTTGCCGTAACCCTCTCAACTTTTTAGCACTTGCTATGTGGGTGAAATGATGATACCATGCCAACTTTCAACCTTTTCAGAGTTCATTTGAAGTGCTTTTCAATTTCAGGGTTATTTAGCTCAAAAAAATCAGTAAGTGCATGAAAAATACCAAATGAAGTCAGAAAGGGTTAAAAATTGATGATGTGGCTTTGAATGGTGCATTTTGAACACACAAAAAGTATGGAGTTCAAATAAGTTCAAAAAAATGAAATCCTTTTGTAACACAGAGTTTTCGTTCGAAACCCTGATACTTCGAAAGAGATTGTCCGTTTTGTACACGAAGTGCATCCAGTTTTTGCCGTAACCCTCTCAACTTTTTAGCACTTGCTATGTGGGTGAAATTATGATACCATGCCAAGTTTCAACCTTTTCAGACTTCATTTGTAGTGCTTTTCAATTTCAGGGTCATTTAGCTCAAAACAAATCATTAAATGCATGAAAAATAGCAAATGAAGGCAGAAAAGGGTTGAACATTGATGATGTGCCTTTGAATGGTGCATAATGAACACACAAAATGTCCGGAGTTAAAATAAGTTATTAAAAATGAAGGAGAGGTGCAATGCTCACCTGCACGTTGCTTAGCTTCAGACCAATACCCACCTTTGGTTCCGGTTGGTGGAACGAACCGGGACCAATACCCACCAACCGGGACCAAAGGTCTCTGCTTCTCGCCCTTTGGGCTGCTGAAAAGAGACCTTTGGTCCCGGTTGGTGGCACCAACCGGGACCAAAGGTGGGTATTGGTCCCGGTTGGTGCTACCAACCGGGACCAAAGGCTCTAGGTATATAAGCCCACACTTAGCGTTTTCCAGTCCCAGTTCATCTTCCCCCCCGACGCCGCGCCGAACTGCACGACGCCGCCAGGCTGCCGGACCGCGCCCTCGCCGACACGCTCTCCTCCCCGAGCCCTCGCCGACGCGCCCTCGCCGAGCCCGCCGTCCTCGTCCCCGTCGCCGCGCGCCGCCCCGAGCCCGCCGTCGTCGTACCCGTCCCCGTCGCCGCCCCCGTCGCCGCCCCATCCCCGTCGCCTCCCCGTCGCCACGCCGCGCCGTCGCCTCCCCGTCGCCGCCCCCGTCGCCGCCCCGTCCCCGTCGCCTCCCCGTCGCCTCCCCGTCGCCTCCCCGTCGCCGCCCCGTCGCCTCCCCGTCGCCGCCCCGTCGCCGCCCCCCAATGAGCCACCCCTTTCCCATGGTCCCCTGCTCGGATACGGCGACACGGACACGGCAGCACGGGATATGGCATTTTCCAAAAACAGCCCATCGGGGACACGGCAAGTATATATATAGATAAATGAAAATATGTCAGTTAAAGAAAGAAAAATAACGAGAAAGAGATCGCCCCCTCCCCGATAACTTCGACATGAGGGGGGGGGGCGATAAACTTTGTTTTCCATGTATGTATGTCGTTGTCGTTGAGTTAAAGAAAGAAAAATAATGAAAATATGTCATGAGTTAATGAAAATATATAATATATGTATGTTGCTATGTATGTAAAGATGGATAGCATTTTTTTCCATGTATGTATGTCGTTGTCGATATACCCCCTCCCCGATAATTAACTTCGACATGAGGGGGGGGGTCGATATACCCCCTCCCCGATAACTTCGACATGAGGGGGGTCGATATACCCCCCTCCCCGATAACTTCGACATGAGGGGGGGGTCGATATACCCCCCTCCCCGATAACTTCGACATGAGGGGGGGTCGATATACCCCCTCCCCGATAACATTTTTTTCTAAGTTACTTAGGTAAAATGTTCACCCCCCTCTCGATATACCGGGCGAGATGAAGCCATGGTTTTCTTGAATCCTTTGACACTAGACAACGTGACATATAGAAGGGTAGATGAGATCAGGAAAAATATGGACCATTTTCTGCACATCCAGAATGGCGACCACCACCGCCTCCGCCGGATTCCAACTATGTCTGGATTATTAAAAAGACATATGAAGAAGCGCGGCGGTCGGGAAGTACTTCTAGTGATGCAAGGTTAGCAGAACGAAGAAGTGGGAAAACAATTCCCCAGCTCGGCGAACAGGAGAAGCAATCGTGCCCCCCGCTCAAGGTGTCTAGCGATATCGTCGCAAATCATCCGGGGATGGTGCCCGGTACCAATCCTGGTGATTACTTGGGGGATGATGTAATTTTTCAAACGGATGAGGTAACAAAAGAAAAATATGAATACATGCACGGGAAGCCTCTCGTCAAACCTGATCATCCTCCTCTAACAACGATGAGGTACAAATTGCATGAGTGGTACATGAAAACCTGCAGGGAGTCTGGGAGAGACACTATGTATATGGCAGTACTACCAAAGCACGAATTCATTGGACTTACCGTGAGGCCTGTTGAATTTGTGGAGTTATTTCAGTTATACAATCAACTGGCCCTCGACAAACAACTCATGACTGCCTACTGTCTGTAAGTATTACTTTTATAGTTAAGTCTCAAGCTCAGCTCGTTCATTGCATGTATCTTTAATTATCCTCACTATATTATGCAGATTGAAGATCGTCGAATGCAAAAAACTAGGAATCTTCGACGTTGGGTTCATTAGCCCAGATGCCGTAAATGAATGGACGGGACGAAACTCAATCAAAGAGACCGAGGGAGAACTTGCTAAAGTCGTTCCTTATACATCAAAACAAAAGGGAAATACTCTTTCCTTACAACTTCAAGTGAGTGTTGTTGTCTTCTCTGTATACTCGGTTTCGCTTACTCGAGGTTAAGTAATGTAATTGATGAGTTATATATGCGTGCGCAGTTTCCACTTTATTCTGCTATCCATTAAGATTGACGGGGCATTAGTAACTGTCTTAGACTCGAGACGTAAAGATCCCGAGGATTATGCGGACATGACTGCAATGCTCAAGAAGTAAGTTCAGTCAATACCGGTACCATATCGGCATGCAACTTTCGTTAATTTCCTGATATCAAGTAATCATTTTCTTTGCCTGGCAAGGTTTGGAAGAAGTTCACCCGAAAGGTTCCCGGTCTAAACAAAGAGTTGCGATTTACGCACCCCAAAGTAAGTAGTACTAGCTAGTTCCGCGCATCTCTAATTGATTCAAATTTTCATCAATATATCATTACCATGCTTGCTTATCAGTTTGATTGAACTCTATTCTCGTAAAGTGCTTGTACCAGAAAGAAGGGACTTCTTTATGTGCATACTACGTATGCGAGTTCATTCGTCAATCGACCTCTGAGCGGGGCTTCTCTGACGAACAATTTGAAGTACGTAAATAATATTCACAATTTTATTTTATATATTACCATCAATTGTGTTGAGTTTTATTCATATATATGCATGTATTGACCCCCTTCTTTAAATTAGATCTGGCAGATTCGGGATGAACTCCTACCACATGATCGCATACGAGCAATTCAAGAGGAATTGGCGGGATTCTTTCTTGACCACGTCATACCTAAAGACGGAGAATACCATGCGGATTTGTGATTGGATCTTAGGTAGATGATGTTAGGGATTGTAAAAGATGTTATATTGTATATATGTAGTACCGTCGGATAGATATACGAAAACTTGTTGTTCGACCAATCTCTCGGAGAAAGAGAGGTCGATCACTTCTCTCTGTATATGTTCATGACGATCTTATGTACTTAATAATTCCTTCATTTGCTTACTAGCTAGCGTGTCGAGTTCTCTCTATAGTAGCTAGCATCGACCAAGCACGGAGAAAGAGAGGACACTTCTCTCTATTAGCTAGTTAACACAATATGAAACCCCTAAATTAACCCTACAAAACCCCCTAACCCCCCCTTTAAAAAAAACAAAAACCCCAGCTCCTGCCAGATGCTGATGCGTGGATGCCTTTTGGTCCCGGTTGGTGTTACCAACCGGGACTAAAGGTCCTCCTGCCTGGGCTCCCCACAGCGGCCACGTGGAGGGCCTTTGGTCCCGGTTCGTAAGCAAACCGGGACTAAAGGTTTTGGGCTTTAGTCCCGACCCTTTAGTCCCAGTTCCAGAACCGGGACAAATGGGCCTCTGGAACCGGAACAAATGGCCCTTTTTCTACTAGTGTTGGGCCAGCTCTCAGAACATTACCATCATGATAGTATTTTGCACTTAGAACACGTGCACACAAAGAGTCAGGATTCCGGATCAGTCGCCAACACTGCTTTGCTAACATAGCAAGGTTAAAGCTATGAAGGTCTCTAAATCCCATACCTCCCTTCTTCTTCGGTACACACATCTTCCACCATGCAAACCAATGCATTTTCCTTTTCTCCTCTCCATCACCCCACCAGAAGCTCGACATTTCATCAGTGATTGATTTGCATATCCCTTTTGGTAGCTTAAAAACAGACATAGCATATGATGGAATTGCCTGAGCTATTGCCTTTAAAAGGATTTCTTTACCTTGAACTGATAGAAATTTTTCCTTCAACCCCTTCAGTCTCTGACATACTCTATCAACAAGATGTTGAAAACAGTCACTACGATCAACACCGACAATAGTTGGTAGCCCCAAATACTTGTCAGACAAAGCTTCTGTTAGTATATTCAACATTCCACATACATTCTCCCTTTCATTTACTCTGGTATTAGGACTGAAGAAGATGCTGGATTTGGGTGTACTTACACGCTGCCTGAACTCTCACAATATGTATCTAGGACCCTCTTCAACATACTTGCATTCTGTACCGTAGCTCTCATGAGGATCAAAGAGTCATCTGCAAACAAAAGGTGCGATGTCGAGGGGGCATTCCTTGACACCTTTATTCCTTCAATACCACCAACTTCTTGTTCGTGGGCCAACATGCTTGATAATCCTTCAGAACAGAGCAAAAAGAGACAAGGAGATAGGGGGTCACCCTGTCTTAGGCCCCTAGTTGGTGTAAATCCGTCTGTCTCTATATCATTTAATCTGATCTGATATTTGACAGAGGAGACGCATTCCATGATAAGCTCAATCCATTGTGCATGAAACCCCATCCTCATCATCATCTGCCTCATGAATTCCCATTCTACTCTGTCTTATGCTTTCAGCATGTCCAGCTTAACCGCACAAATACCATTTGAGCCATGTGTTCGCTTCTTTATGGAATGAAAGCATTCATAAGCGATTAACACATTATCAGTAATTAACCTACCTGGTACAAAAGCACTTTGTGTAGGGGAAATCACCTCGGGTAGGATTTTTTTCAATCTATTAGCCAGCATCTTTGAAATTATCTTGTAGACCACATTGCATAGACTGATGGGCCTAAATTGTGTAATAACCTCTGGACTATCCACCTTCGGTATTAACACCACATTAGTGGCATTCCACCCATCTGGGATCTTCCTGTTGTTTATCGCTTCAAGCACTTCGTTTGTAAGCTCCTCTCCAATGATATGCCAAAAAAGTTTAAAAAATATAGCATGAAGACCATCAGGGCCGGGGGCCTTCATATCACCTATTTGAAATAGGGCTTTCTTTACTTCTTCCCGCGTATACGGAGCAGTTAGAAGATCATTCATTGGTGGTTGTTCCCTTCCCTATGGAGTGGTTAAAAATTGATTGGCTGAGATTTGGTTAAGTGAGGCGGGCCCACCAGTTAAAATCGGGGGGGGGGGGGCAATTAGAGTAGAGCATGCAGTCTAGTCCGTGAAAGCCCGTTGATTTCGTCTGTGCGTGTAGTATTATCGTTGTTAGTATGTATATATATGTATATATATAGGACAACGATAGCTTCTGAACGTTCGGACGTTAGGAACAGATCTGAACGATGATTCCTGCCTTCTTTAATCGATAATCTCGCTTGCTAATCCCACTCTAGCTCTACTTCCGCACTACTTTGTTGAAGAAAAATGCGGTGGAGCAGAGTTTGCATGCATAAACATGCATGCATGCATATAAGACAGGAATGATGATGTCAGCAAATATTCTTCCTATTTTAAAACTTGAAAATGTTTTGTAGCTCAAATCGTCGCTCCGCTTCAAAATTCGTTTTCACGTAAAAAAATTCTCGCGGCGAGATCTTCGAAACTAGATCCCATGTTGGTATGTTTTGATGAATTTTTTTTTCAGGTCAAAAGTTACCATGCCTGTAGTACTAACTTATCATGGTGTTTACACTGAAGTTACCGGGGGTGTTTCAACTACTCCCTTTTATTTCGCCTGGGGCGAAAAGTTACTATGATGTTTGTAAGTAAATTATCATGTCTGCAATACCGCCTACCATCAATGACGTGCCTCGGCCGTGGGGTGAGGTCCACATGCCGACATGGCATGACTCACTTATAAACGGAACTTTGCGGGTCGTGCCAGTCCAGGCCCGTTTAGGCGTGTGCCGGGTTGTGCCGTACCCAGGTCGGCCTGTTGGCCACCAATAATCAGGCATGTGCAATCCCCATATTTTCGACGGTGAAATCTAATAGCCGATGGGCCGTCGGTATTATACCAATAGCCGACGGTGGTTGCTATGGTCGACGGTTAGTGTCAACTCACAAGTACTCCCACTAATACCCGACGGTATACTAGAATTCCCGATGGTGAAAATCCACCCCTCGGGTATCCAACCTAATGCCTGACGGTTCATTGTTAAGCCCGACGGTTTTTCCTACACCAACGGGGATTGCATGTAATGCCTGACGGTTAATTGTAATGCCCGATGGGTTTTTGTAAACCCTCGGGGATTACATGTAATGGCCGACTATCAATTGATTCCTTGATGTGGGTCCAACACACGTCAGATTGTAGCACCAGCCAATTGTACAAAGATCGAACGAGTGAATGTCAAGATGATGTGTCGGCTCAATCAGTCGGAGGTGCTCATCCTCTATAACACTAACCTTCCTAGTTTTAAAGAGCTCACATTCAATTGAGGTCTCCAGTTGGGATTGGATTACCCGATTTTGACCGAGTCAACAATTTCTCAATGCTATCTCATTCAATTCTTTTATAATATACAATATGCTTCCTGATTTTTAAGGCCTCATAATTAATTGAGGTCTTCAATTTAGAATCGATCAGACCGATTTTCACCGGGCCAACAATTTTTCAAGGCTCTCCCATTCAGCTCTTTTAATTCCATATGTTCTCATTTTCTCATTTTGAATTTTTTTCTTTCAGTTGAGGAATTTAATTTTGCATTTGAATTACAATTTTTATTGGGCCAACGATTTTTGAAAACATCAACCATTTTATAAAAACATATTAACCCTGCGCTAAATATACGTTGGTTAGCGAATAACACATAACCATACCACAAAAGGCCCATCAAATCCCCGCATTATAAATAAAAATAGAACCCACTTCATCATCTCCCCCACCCGCCAAACTAAATATTCCATCAGTTTCAAAATATAAGGGTATTAGTTTCATGGAAAGTCAAAAAAAATTAACTTTTTTTTGCGGGAAAATTTCTTTAACGATTTGATATTATAAATTTTGATATATTTCTCCCAAATTAGATCAAACACAAAAGATTTGACTATTTAATAAATAATACACCTTATATTTTGAAACAGAGTAAGTTTTTTTTTGCAGAGAGGGTAATTTTTTATATGAAACCCAACAACACCAACGACGCAGCAAAGCGCGTCCAAACCCTTCTAGTAGACGTAGAATGTGCATGCATGCATGCGTTCATAGGAATGAGTGTATGTACGCAGTTGCGAGGCCAGCCATAAGAATCTGTGGGGTGATTCCTTATTTTCTGATTTTTTTTCTTCACGGTCTACAGTAAATGTACAGTATTCTTAGTCTGTTTTTGTCCACAGGTAACACGTAAAAACACCACTGTATGTACGTATATACGAGTGTCTGCGTTTGTATTGTGTTAAAGAAAGATTGTAACACCAGCCATTTGTACAAAGATCGAACGAGGCAATTTTGATTATGGAGTTATTTTTTATTGGAAATCTAAAATTAATTGCTCTAATATAGAAATTTATTTCTACTAAATACGTGTGGTATGTATCCTTTGGAAATCTTATAAAGTATTTAAAAAAAATGTCATTTACGGGAGGACCAGCTGACCATGAACCATTTTCACCTCCCGCCATTATTTTCGTCTTGCCATTTACCAATTTTTTGTACGTCCCACGTCCTCCACGTGCCCACGTCCTCCCATCTCTCGTCCCCCCTGATGAAACCTTCCACGCCGCACCCTCTCCTCTCCCATCCATCCCCGCCGCCATGTGCCAATCCGCCGTCGCCCATCGATCCGGCTCTCCCCCACCCAGCAACATCACATGTTCCTCCCGGTGCCAAAGCATGTCCTCTTGAGTATGGTCTCCGTCCTCATTGCCCTCAGATGTGGCAGCCCCCGGCCACGACGCTGCCGGCCGGCTGGACCTCGTCGCCCTAACCAATAGATGCTCGCCGCCGCTCCTTAGTACTGCGACGGTCTTCTTCGTCGGCTCCTTAGTACTGCGGCGGTCTTCTTCATCGCTTTCGCCTGCCCGTACTAGGTCAAGTCGCCTCTTCCTTTGCGTAATTGGTTGAGCAGGTCATAGTTGCGACGTATGTGTGCTGCTGTAAGCCTGTGATGGATTGTGAGCTTCTTTTCTGGTGGTTAAGGTGCAGGGTTTGGTCCTGTGGTTCAAGTTGAACATCACGGAACTGGAGGAGATGGCGCCATGGCGGACTACTGGTAGGTTCAAGTTTGACAACGAGGCAGTGGTTGTTTGCATGTCTGTTTGTGTCTATTTTTTGTTTGTATGGTTGTTGAAAAACATAGCCAAGCCTGTTTGGAAAACAAAGTCAAGCCTATTTGTTGAAAAATAATTTCATTAACGAGCGAGTGGTCATTTGGCGTCAGTGAGGTGAGCTAGCTAGCTTGTGTTGATGCACGTACGTTTGGTCAAGGCTAGCTAGTTGCAGCAGTTGGCACTAGTACATAAGAGAAGAGACACTATACCTTATACTTCATACTATTGTATAGGTTAACTAGCAGTCCCTGCCAGACAATTAATTAACATTGAAGCGGTCCTTCATTAATGTAGTACGTACATTCCTGGTTCTTTTTTCCTTCAGTTTTGGTTTGTATGTAATTATCAGTTTAGTAATCTCGCTTTTGCTTTTCTTTTCAGTATTTTGTAATTCTGTAACATTTAACTCCTGTGCTTAAGGCTGATGCAGCCACTACCATGTTAACATCATGTCTCGTGTGTTCTTTCTCGAAGATGTAGAGCAGGGGCTCTTACTTGTCATTCTTATATGCGCTATGCTATCATACAGGTGTCAGCTGGGCCGATCTGAAGAGCAACAGGATAAAGCTTTTGAGCTTAGGTACATGTATCAAGCGCCAAGAATCTGGTGGTCTACTGAGCCTGCTGTATGCTGGGCCAGGAAGGGAAGAACAGTGTACCTGTCACAACAACATCCCCTTTGCCTGATGACTTCTCCCAATCATGATGACTACCTCCCGTCAGGCTGAAGGTATTTTGTTCCTTCTCTTTTCTTGTGTAGACTACAAAGTTTCTTGTTTGTGCAATTCTGATGAAAACTAGATGCTCTAATCAAAGCAGTACTGCAGTCATGTAGTATTTACTTGTTGTAGTATTACATTTTTTTTTTGGACGAGATACTTTCGATGTTGATTTATAGGGACAATGTCAGAGTTGCAGATAAATTTCTGTACTTCCAGTATGCTTGATTATTAATTCTTTGTATAAGAGTATCTAGGGTTTAACAGCAAAAAATATCCTTGGCATGTAGACACATGAGTTGAAACCTACTCCATATGCTAATGCCAACATTGCATAGAACATGGTTAAACTTGTGCGTATATAGCATTCTTCTTTTGGCACCAGGTCTCTCTGTTGATTTTCTCTCTCTAACATTTGAAGATATAGAAAAGTCTGGTGAATTATATGAATGTTACAAGTAATTAATAAAGCATGATGTGTTCTGAACCTTTGCAAACTTATATTCAAATTGACACCAGTGTGGTTTATTTGTCGATTATTCCTTTTGTACATAGATCAATGTGTAGTACTCAGTCTATATTATTTGGAGTATGTGTTCCTGCTGATTCATGTTACCCTGAAAATTGCATGTGAAGGATCAAAACGTGAATAACTACATTACATCACATATTTTTCATCTCCCTTACAACTAGTTTTGTCATTTTCTAGGAATGGGAAATAACACTGGAGGAATGATATATGGCAAGGGTGATGATGTCTATGGCGATGATTGTTATGATCTATATGGTGGTGAAGGGTGATGAGTCTAATGATCTTTCTTCAAGACATGCAACAAAATGAAGTCATGAAGTTTTGGTCCATTTAGCTTATGCATAATATTTGGACCATTATATCTTAGTTACTATTTTGTTTTGCATTCCAAACTTCCTAGAAAGATCATGACTATAAATGTAAATTGGATGCAACTCAGTAGTCTTATGTATTTTGAAAGTTGTGCTAAATATAATATATGTTACTTGGCCATGTGTGGGTTGTGCAATTATAAGATATATTTGAAATGAAATCAATCCTTGAGGGGTGACTAATGGCGTACCATGCAACAAATATCGCATGTACACAATATGCCAACGAAGACTTCATACGGTCGGTGAATCTTTATATTGAGAGTGTTTGATGCCCTCTCAACTATAGGAATCCCTAAAGGGGTGCATACATTGTCGGCGATCGTACTAGCTGACGGTTTGGTTCTCCTCTCATACCGTCACCTATTGCAAAAACCGACGGGAAGTAATACCTGTCAGAAAATAAATACGTGACGGGGAACCGTCAGCTATAAGCGTCGTCGAGTTTTTGTGAGCCGGCTAGCGAGCAAAACATGCCCGACGGCTCACCGTCAGCTAATTACTGTGGGAGAAGGTATTACCCGACAGTACCGTCGGCTATTAAGGTAATGGCCGACCAAGCATAGCCGACGGGAGATTGCCGACGGTGTACCGTCAATTATAAGGAAATCCGACGGTGAGTTGAAATATCCGACAGTAATTTGACCATCGGTTATATATGCGTGCGCAGTTTCCACTTTATTCTGCTATCCATTAAGATTGACGGGGCATTAGTAACTGTCTTAGACTCGAGACGTAAAGATCCCGAGGATTATGCGGACATGACTGCAATGCTCAAGAAGTAAGTTCAGTCAATACCGGTACCATATCGGCATGCAACTTTCGTTAATTTCCTGATATCAAGTAATCATTTTCTTTGCCTGGCAAGGTTTGGAAGAAGTTCACCCGAAAGGTTCCCGGTCTAAACAAAGAGTTGCGATTTACGCACCCCAAAGTAAGTAGTACTAGCTAGTTCCGCGCATCTCTAATTGATTCAAATTTTCATCAATATATCATTACCATGCTTGCTTATCAGTTTGATTGAACTCTATTCTCGTAAAGTGCTTGTACCAGAAAGAAGGGACTTCTTTATGTGCATACTACGTATGCGAGTTCATTCGTCAATCGACCTCTGAGCGGGGCTTCTCTGACGAACAATTTGAAGTACGTAAATAATATTCACAATTTTATTTTATATATTACCATCAATTGTGTTGAGTTTTATTCATATATATGCATGTATTGACCCCCTTCTTTAAATTAGATCTGGCAGATTCGGGATGAACTCCTACCACATGATCGCATACGAGCAATTCAAGAGGAATTGACGGGATTCTTTCTTGACCACGTCATACCTAAAGACGGAGAATACCATGCGGATTTGTGATTGGATCTTAGGTAGATGATGTTAGGGATTGTAAAAGATGTTATATTGTATATATGTAGTACCGTCGGATAGATATACGAAAACTTGTTGTTCGACCAATCTCTCGGAGAAAGAGAGGTCGATCACTTCTCTCTGTATATGTTCATGACGATCTTATGTACTTAATGATTCCTTCATTTGCTTACTAGCTAGCGTGTCGAGTTCTCTCTATAGTAGCTAGCATCGACCAAGCACGGAGAAAGAGAGGACACTTCTCTCTATTAGCTAGTTAACACAATATGAAACCCCTAAATTAACCCTACAAAACCCCCTAACCCCCCCTTTAAAAAAAACAAAAACCCCAGCTCCTGCCAGATGCTGACACGTGGATGCCTTTTGGTCCCGGTTGGTGTTACCAACCGGGACTAAAGGTCCTCCTGCCTGGGCTCCCCGCAGCGGCCACGTGGAGGGCCTTTGGTCCCGGTTCATAAGCAAACCGGGACTAAAGGTTTTGGGCTTTAGTCCCGACCCTTTAGTCCCAGTTCCAGAACCGGGACAAATGGGCCTCTGGAACCGGGACAAATGGCCCTTTTTCTACTAGTGTTGGGCCAGCTCTCAGAACATTACCATCATGATAGTATTTTGCACTTAGAACACGTGCACACAAAGAGTCAGGATTCCGGATCAGTCGCCAACACTGCTTTGCTAACATAGCAAGGTTAAAGCTATGAAGGTCTCTAAATCCCATACCTCCCTTCTTCTTCGGTACACACATCTTCCACCATGCAAACCAATGCATTTTCCTTTTCTCCTCTCCATCACCCCACCAGAAGCTCGACATTTCATCAGTGATTGATTTGCATATCCCTTTTGGTAGCTTAAAAACAGACATAGCATATGATGGAATTGCCTGAGCTACTGCCTTTAAAAGGATTTCTTTACCTTGAACTGATAGAAATTTTTCCTTCAACCCCTTCAGTCTCTGACATACTCTATCAACAAGATGTTGAAAACAGTCACTACGATCAACACCGACAATAGTTGGTAGCCCCAAATACTTGTCAGACAAAGCTTCTGTTAGTATATTCAACATTCCACATACATTCTCCCTTTCATTTACTCTGGTATTAGGACTGAAGAAGATGCTGGATTTGGGTGTACTTACACGCTGCCTGAACTCTCACAATATGTATCTAGGACCCTCTTCAACATACTTGCATTCTGTACCGTAGCTCTCATGAGGATCAAAGAGTCATCTGCAAACAAAAGGTGAGATGTCGAGGGGGCATTCCTTGACACCTTTATTCCTTCAATACCACCAACTTCTTGTTCGTGGGCCAACATGCTTGATAATCCTTCAGAACAGAGCAAAAAGAGACAAGGAGATAGGGGGTCACCCTGTCTTAGGCCCCTAGTTGGTGTAAATCCGTCTGTCTCTATATCATTTAATCTGATCTGATATTTGACAGAGGAGACGCATTCCATGATAAGCTCAATCCATTGTGCATGAAACCCCATCCTCATCATCATCTGCCTCATGAATTCCCATTCTACTCTGTCTTATGCTTTCAGCATGTCCAGCTTAACCGCACAAATACCATTTGAGCCATGTGTTCGCTTCTTTATGGAATGAAAGCATTCATAAGCGATTAACACATTATCAGTAATTAACCTACCTGGTACAAAAGCACTTTGTGTAGGGGAAATCACCTCGGGTAGGATTTTTTTCAATCTATTAGCCAGCATCTTTGAAATTATCTTGTAGACCACATTGCATAGACTGATGGGCCTAAATTGTGTAATAACCTCTGGACTATCCACCTTCGGTATTAACACCACATTAGTGGCATTCCACCCATCTGGGATCTTCCTGTTGTTTATCGCTTCAAGCACTTCGTTTGTAAGCTCCTCTCCAATGATATGCCAAAAAAGTTTAAAAAATATAGCATGAAGACCATCAGGGCCGGGGGCCTTCATATCACCTATTTGAAATAGGGCTTTCTTTACTTCTTCCCGCGTATACGGAGCAGTTAGAAGATCATTCATTGGTGGTTGTTCCCTTCCCTATGGAGTGGTTAAAATTTGATTGGCTGAGATTTGGTTAAGTGAAGCGGGCCCACCAGTTAAAATCGGGGGGGGGGGGCAATTAGAGTAGAGCATGCAGTCTAGTCCGTGAAAGCCCGTTGATTTCGTCTGTGCGTGTAGTATTATCGTTGTTAGTATGTATATATATGTATATATATAGGACAACGATAGCTTCTGAACGTTCGGACGTTAGGAACAGATCCGAACGATGATTCCTGCCTTCTTTAATCGCTAATCTCGCTTGCTAATCCCACTCTAGCTCTACTTCCGCACTACTTTGTTGAAGAAAAATGCGGTGGAGCAGAGTTTGCATGCATAAACATGCATGCATGCATATAAGACAGGAATGATGATGTCAGCAAATATTCTTCCTATTTTAAAACTTGAAAATGTTTTGTAGCTCAAATCGTCGCTCCGCTTCAAAATTCGTTTTCACGTAAAAAAATTCTCGCGGCGAGATCTTCGAAACTAGATCCCATGTTGGTATGTTTTGATGAATTTTTTTTTCAGGTCAAAAGTTACCATGCCTGTAGTACTAACTTATCATGGTGTTTACACTGAAGTTACCGGGGGTGTTTCAACTACTCCCTTTTATTTCGCCTGGGGCGAAAAGTTACTATGATGTTTGTAAGTAAATTATCATGTCTGCAATACCGCCTACCATCAATGACGTGCCTCGGCCGTGGGGTGAGGTCCACATGCCGACATGGCATGACTCACTTATAAACGGAACTTTGCGGGTCGTGCCAGTCCAGGCCCGTTTAGGCGTGTGCCGGGTTGTGCCGTACCCAGGTCGGCCTGTTGGCCACCAATAATCAGGCATGTGTGGTGCGTAAAATAACATGCTATTTACGCAAAAATTATCAACTCCCCCACCCCCCCCGGCACCCTCGTCGCCAAAGTTACCAGGACCGGGGTAAATAAGTTATCAGGTCTACGATGTGTGAGTTACCATGCTATTCACACAAAAGTTACCGAGGGGATATTTTATCAACCCCCCTTCCCCCCCCCCCCCCGCACCCTCATCGCCAAAGTTACCAGGACCGGGGTACATTAGTTATCAGGTCTACGATATGTGATTTACCATGCTATTCACACAAAAGTTACCGAAGGGATATTTCATCAACTCCCCCCTCCTCCCGGCACCCTCGTCGCCAAAGTTATCAGGACCGGGGTGCATAAGTTATCAGGTCTGCGATGTGTGAGTTACCATGCTATTCACAAAAAAGTTTATCAACTCCCGCCCCCCCCCCCCCCGCACCCTCGTCGCCAAAGTTACCAGGACCGGGGTGCATAAGTTATCAGGTTTGTGATGTGTGAGTTATCATGCTATTCACAAAAAAGTTCATCAACTCCACCCTCCCCCGCACCCTCGCCGCCAAAGTTACCAGGACCGGGGTGCATAAGTTATCAGGTCTGCGATGTGTGAGTTACCATGCTATTCACAAAAAAGTTCATCAACTCCCCCCCCCCCCCCCCCCGCGCACCCTCGTCGCCAAAATTACCGGGGCGTGTTTTCAAGAACTTTTTTCTGGGCCAAAGTAACCACGGGTGTTGTATGTGAGTTACCAAGTATACGATGCGTATACTATCATGCCATTTCCACAAAAGTTAACGGGGGTATGATTTCAACACCTATTTTTTCGGGTCAAATTTATCGCGGTGTTTATGTGTAAGTTACCACGCGCGCAGTGTGTATGTCACCATGCTATTTAGACAAAAAATAACTGCGGTATATTTTCAACAACTTTTTCCGGGTCAAAAAGTTATCATGGTGTTTGTGCATGAGTTATCAACTCTGCGGTGAGTAAAAATATCATGTTATTTACATAGAAGTTTCCGGAGGTATGTTTTCAACAATTTTTTTCCCGGGTCAAAGGTTGTCGCGGTGTTTGTGAGTGAGTTATCAGCTCTATGGTGCTTGTTTTACCATGATATTTACACAAAAACTACCGGCTGTATGTTTCAACAAAAAAAATCGGCACAACCCCCTCTCTTATATTTTGGAACAGATGGGTACAACTGAAGCAGCGACCAATTTGGCTATCCTCCGTCGATAAGAAATAAATGAAACAAAAAATATGAAAAATAACGTGCTCGTGCTCGATCATGTAGATTGCTAGCTGAACCAAAAACAGCTATGCTTGCCCACGTAGGATGTAGCCAAGAGGCTAGGTATCAACGGTGTTCAGACTAAAAAAAGCTAGGCATCAATGGTAAGAGATTCGAATGCATTAACTTGCTTTATTTCCTGGAGTATGTTCTTGTTGAGAGGTCAAATAGCAATGTGTTCATATATTTGGACAAAAGAGTCACACAGATGAGTTGGTTAACAGGGCGACGCCTCATCCCATCAGCCAGGTATCGAATCCCACTGGGCACATTATTTTTTACTCGTTCGTAAAAATCAGCAGGCGACAGCGACGTTCGACGGGAGCGGTAGCGACAGCGACGTTCGGCGGGAGCCTTTAATGTGAGAAAAAGATCAAAAGAACCACTCAAAAAAAATGAGAAAAGAAAAGAAAAGAAGCACACCTGTATTTGGGTTGGGTTGGGGAGAAGTATCCCGTGGATCTCGCCAGCCCCCATTCCATTCCCCTTCCTTGCAGTCCTCTCTGCTCTCGCCTAGTCGCCTCCCTATCTTCAATCCTCCCCATCCCTCTCACCCAACCAACCCTAGCGAGCAGATCGCCGCCGGCGACGATGGATCAGGGCTGGGCGAACTGGTTCGACGCCGGCGTCACCTCCGCCTTCTTCGCCTCGCTCGAGCGCTGCTCCTGCATAAACCTCTCCACCGATGACAATGACGACGAGGACGTCGAGGAGGCCAACGACCGCCCCCTCATGCTCGCCGCCGTCGCCGCCCCCGCCGTCGCTGTCGGCAAGGAGGAGGAGCAGCATGCGCGTGCACTGTGGGAACAAATGCGCAAGGTGTGGAAGCTACCTGATTATGACATGCTAGTTGATACTGGCAAGGACTGGCTTTTAAACATGCTTGCTAATTGTGGGGAAGATATGAGGGATCGGACAATAATGTTGATTTGAAGGATCTGGTTTTTGAGATCAGATTTAGCGCATGGGAAGGAGGTGTCGTCTCCCCAGGTGTCATCTGATTATCTTCAAAGTTACATACAATCTCTTGACCTGTCCAAGAAGTATAACACAGAGGAAATCATCAAAGGGAAAATGCCATTGGTGGAGGAAAGGCCGGTCGTGCATGAAAGGGTGGCTACTGATTCGCTACCATGGCCGAGCCCACCAGCGAACAGGGTCGCTTTATCCGTTGATGGGGCCTTCTCCACGGTGGATGAATCGGCGTGTCGGCTGGTATGATCTTGAGGAGACATGATGGGAGTGTGATCTTTGCGGCCTACTTTGATTGTAACGATGCACTAGAGGCGAAGTTACACGCGCTAATGGAAGGTATGGCTCTGGCAATCCAACACACTAACTTGCCGGTCATCGTTCAATCTGATTCTTTGGAGGCACTTTCGGCTTTGACTGGAGACAACCTATCTCGGTCGGCATATGGTCATTTAGTTGCTGAGATCAAGCATCTTAAGGTACAGAAGGAGTTTATTCCATTGAAGATAAACCGTGAGCAAAATAGGGTAGCAGATCGGTTGGCTTTTTATAGTCGTGCCGTTGCCTCTCGGTTGTAAACCTTTTTTTTTTAGGGGGCCTCTCGGTTGTAACCTATTCATTTGGAATAAAACTCTTTTACCCTCGCACAGAGAGAGAAGGCCCAGCCCAAAATGACCCAGCCCAAAAAGGCCCAGCCCCCGCAAACAAAACCACGCCCCCGACCCTGAGGACTCGCGTGACCTAGCCGCCCCCGCCCCCGCCGCCACCCCATCCCACCCCACGCCGGCACCGCGGTCCGCCGCCGGTCCGCCATCGTCTCCATCTCGCCCGACGTGTTGGACCGCTGGTGAGTGCTGACTCCGCCGACGCTGGTCCTCATCCTCCCCGACGACCGACGCGACGCGACTCGACGACGACGCCCCCCGGACGCGGCTCCACTTCCCCACCGGCCGAAACGGCGTCCTCCTCCTCGCCCGCTGCACCGCCGTCCGCCGACGCCGGCCACCAACGGCCCGACGCCAGCCACCCGACAGCCATCACCAAGCAATGTAAAGCACGCCTCTCCCTCCCTCCCTCCCTCCCTCCCTCCCTTCCTTCCTCCTCCTACCGAAATGCCACCCTGCTGTGAGTATTTGTGGCTTGCGCTGTGATAAATTACACGTGTTGATCTGTGGCGGTGTGATCAGTGATGCGTGAGCAGTGATGAATTGGATGTGCTGATGCTGTTGTAATTTTAGTTGGTGACAGTGACAAATTTGAGCTGCTCTTGTACTCCCTCGGTAAAGAAATATAAGAGCGTTTAGATCACTAAAGTAGTGATCTAAGCGCTCTTATATTTGTTTACAGAGAGAGTACAACACAACTGTCTGCTGCTACTGCTATATCCTATATTGATGAAAAATTTGAGTTGTGTACTGCTGCTGCTGTTGTAGTACTTTGTGATGGCAAATTTGAGTGATTTCAGTGAACTGTGTGATGCTGCTGTAATACTTTTGGTTTGCTATATTTGTGACTTTTGACAGTGTATTTGTGCAATGACAAATTGAGTGATTTAAGTGACAGTGGCATCTCCATATATGGATTATAGATGTATGAGCTCCTGTAGCATTTGGAGAAGGGTCACGCTATTTTTTACATAGCAGTATAGCACGCTATTTTTTACCGTTCTTGGTGCATGACCGAATAGTTACATAAAATGGCTAGCTAACTGGAAAAACATGTCTGTTTGCAGCTGCT
Source organism: Elymus sibiricus (assembly GCA_039707655.1). Taxonomy (NCBI): domain Eukaryota; kingdom Viridiplantae; phylum Streptophyta; class Magnoliopsida; order Poales; family Poaceae; genus Elymus; species Elymus sibiricus. Next base: position 431,772,712 of record CM077673.1, read on the forward strand.
AATGGTTTTAGCCAGCTAATTTTGAGTCGCTGAAAACGGCATAGCCAAACAGGTTGTCTGTATGTATTATCAATACTACAAAATACTCTGTTATGTCAAAACCATGTGGTATTTCATACCTGCAGCCTGAATTGCTCTAGTTTTTTTTATACTTAGGTTTTTGGGACACTTTGCTATCAAACACAGCGTAATTAATACCATGTTTTCTTTGGTTGGTACAGCGAAAATGGTGCAACTTGAAAAAGAAGAGGACCCCTTGGTCCACGACGAATCCATGCTGGATGATGACAATACCGATGAGGACTATGTGGAGTCAGGGGATGACGATTCAGAGGAAGAATTGCAGGCTGAACCTTCAAAGAAGGCCGTGTACAACAAGGAGGGGCTCCTTGAGAAGCTCGAGGACATCGCCTGTCCAGAGAATGTGGACTGGATGCACAAGCTCACCGTCGATCATGACCAGGGGGAGAAGGTCGATGTGAACGACGATCTTACCCGTGAGCTCGCTTTCTACACCCAGGCTCTGGATGGCACGAGGCGGGCCTTTGAGAAGTTGCAGTCTAGGAAGGTCCGGTTCCTCAGGCCGACAGATTACTACGCCGAGATGGTCAAGACCGACTCTCACATGCACAAGATCAAAGGGAAGCTCTTGTTTGAGAAGAAGAAGATTGAGGAGGCTGAGGAGAGGAAGAAGGCGCGGGAGTCGAAGAAGAGATCCAAGGAGGTGCAGGCGGAGAAGCTCAAGGAGAGGGCCAAGGAGAAGAAGGAGAGCATTGAGTCAGTCAAGAAGTGGAGGAAGCAGAGGCAGCAGGGGGGATTTTCCAAGGGAAAGGAGGACGGGCCAAACCTCAACTTTGAAGTTGAAGAAGGTCTCAAGCAACACAAGAAGCAGAGGCCTGGCGTTTCTCCTGGTGATAGGTCTGGTGGTCTTGCTAAGCGCGGTAAGCAAGGGAAAAACCATAGGTCAAAGGATTCCAAGTTTGGGCATGGCGGTCGCAAAGGGATGAAGAAGCAAAACACTGCTGAGACGACGAACGACTTGAGAGGGTTTAACAACAACCACAAGGGCGAGTCAGGAAACAAGAAGAGGAGGATGTTTTGATACGGCGTTGTAAGAGCCTGTCCCTGCTTCCTTCCTTGTGACGCTGTTATATTCTTCTTGTCTTTTGTGTTATTCCGCTGCTGCACTACTCTATCACTAGATGCAAAAGTTAGCCTGAGGTACGGAATTTGGGGAGGCAGCTCAAACACAAGACTTTTTTTATCTTTGGCTGTGCTATTCTCCATAAGATGTGGTGCCGTTTGCATCCATTTAACCTGTGATTGCCCTTTGGGTCGTGGAATGCAGTTGAATCTTGCTTAGTTCTGGAGTGTTTTATTATATCAGTGTGCAAGCTAAAGTGAAAGGAGTAACACTTGGTAATGTGACTACTAGTACAGTCAGGTCTTGGTTTCTTAAGTTATGTTGTCCTATATAATATATATTGCATTAGCTACAGACAGACCTCAGTGCATTCACAGTCAAGTCTTGGTTTGATTTTTACATAGCACCAATGCAGACTAAACAGATTTGGTTATGATGCATGCATTGTTCTTTCTTATTATTGCTACGCATGGCCAGATGCAGTTAGTTGGGGTCATTTGCTGATTTTGATGGTTGGAACAAGTATTGCATTAGCTACAGCAGCAATATGTGCTACACTTCTTGTGATATGCCTAAATTCTCCAAGTTGCAGCTTTGCTGGTTATGTCTGTCTGTCGATGTTATGTTTCTTATGCAATTGACACATTCATTCACTGGAAATGTCGGCATTATTTATAGCTTCCTTTTTTGTCTATATGTATTGTGGTAACCGTCGTCTTGGTTGCTGGTACTTGTCCGCGGAGGGGAGGGGATATGATCAAGCAAGCGGCCTGATAAAGCCTAACAACAAATAGTGTTTTATGCTGAAAATAAATATTTCCAAATGTTTGTAAATAAAATAACAAAAAGAATGAATGTAGAAAGATGGAAGTAAGATGGGCGTGGTGGTTACTTTGCTATCATCAGATTCTAAAGAGAAGAGAACCCATCTGAACCCATGTTGAGATTATTTGAGTTGATGCCGTCCGTCCTGCATGAGGAACCAATTTCCATGAGCTTGGTATAGGTACTGCTGGAAGAGGTGTAGGATCTCTTGCGTCTGTAATATGAGAAGCCTTCTCCTTCCTTGTGTCAGGATCTATCTATCTCAGACTCTGCAGCTTGGCCTTCTTCTCTAGTTGGAGCTAGACACTTGAGGTCTCACGCATGCCAAATGATTTTAGCCACCACGTAACAGACACAAGGTGGTGATAGACAGCATCCAGATCCTTGCAAAACACAAACTCAGAAGGTTTTTCTCATATTTCTCTTGCGAAGCTAGGTCATCCCTAGTCATGATTTTATTCTGAGCAAGACGCCAAGAAAACATACAAAAAATATATGGATCTTAGGAGGGGCCTTAATCTTCCAAACAGCACGCAAAAAATTGATCATAATCTTATAAAGAGAACTAGAAGGGAAAAAGCAACCACTAGGCACATATTGCCGAACAATCTGGTCCTCATCACCAGTAATATAAACACAATGATCCAAGCAATACTGATGGTTCCTCCTAACGGTGCACCTAAATCCGTTGGTCATCCCAGATATCAGCCAGTCTTGCCTTGCTCATTAACTATGCAGTACAAGTCCCAAGATTCAGTAGCTAAAGGAACAGACCCAAACCATCTTCAGCCTCCCAAGATATTAAGGACCGTTCGTTCTGCCAACAGTCGATCAGTTTCAGTCATGTCACATCTACCTAGAGCTCTAAAGTATCAAGTCACGACGATCACTCATCGGCCTCGCCTGATGAGGCTCGATATCCGCTCGAAGAACATAGGGAACATGTCCATGCTGAACCGTATGTCCCGCACTTTCATCCACTTCAAAGCCATCTCCTCCAGGGTGCCCAGTGAGGAGTATTTGTAGGCCCATTCACCGCCATCAGGTTGCTCCAACCATGTAAGGCTGAAATCATAACCTGCAATAACTTGAACATCTCAGTTAAGCTTGCATTTACCACCTTTATTATACATAATAATATGCTACAGTATTTTATTTTATGCTCAGAATTATATTGGTGGTGCAGAATGAAACATCAAACTGATGCAAAATCATCACATGCCAGGTACTTGCTTCGTACTTGCTTCCCTGTTGACAAACAAAGGCACATGTTTATCACCAGAATATAAAAATGTGAAAACATAATTGCCACGTGTCGGTCATAGCAAGACAAGAGGTAACATGCCACTTCAACATACTACTCCCTCCGTCCCAAAATAAGTGTCTCAACTTTGTACTAACTTTATTATCACTAATTGACAGGAACATAGCCTCCACACGTGAACAAGTATAAGAATATTATATGGCTTTACGCCATGATCATCAAAATTTCACAGCCATAATAACAATAAAAAAGAAGTGCACAATTCTTGCTAGAAGGCCAGCTGACAATGAATGTGTATCTAGCACTCTAAACATAACTGCTCTCCAGATATCCAGCTTGCCCGGTTACATGTAAAATCACATTTATGAATGTAGATGAAATATCAAGGCCAAAATGTAAAATGCAAATTATAAACAACCCCAGTGTCATATTCTACTAATGTGCTGTAGAAAAATAAACAACGCGAGAACTGGTGTTTGCATGTACCAGTAGCTTCATGATAGATTGAAAGTGAGAGTCCTTCTGCTTCATCCTTCAGTGAAAACTTCATGCCAACTAAAGATTCAACCAGCATATGATACACACAAGAACGAGAACTTTCATCAGTCCCACTCCCTGAAAGCAACAGACTTACAAGTCAAACCAATTTACAGACATGAGAAGAAATACAAACTGCAATCCACTTGTACATTATCACTAACCTGAGCTGCAAACACCTCTTCTACAGCAGTCCTGCTACAGAACAATGCAAGCCATGAAAAAAGGCTTAGCATACAATATAAAGCTCAACATAATCATTTACCCTTGCATACTTCTACACTACCAGCAAAGTAGTTTCAACAACTTGCCTCTCTAGCTTCATCCTGAAAGCTACCATGGTGGGCAATGGCTTTCACACTGGACCGGACTGTATTCGTTCTGTTTGACACTGGTGTCCTTGCAGGTGAAACTGGAGTTTGCTTCTGTATGACTTCAGTTATTGTCTCAGGAGACACTAGAGCTGCATAATTATTTGTGTCATTCTTCTCAGCCAAGAGACGCTTAAGCCTCAAAATTTCAGTTTCAAACTCCTTTGCTGCATAAGAAAAGCAGAGCAGAGTAAATAAAATTGCAGCTAAATCACTTGGTTATCACCAAAAAGAATGAAAGATAGAAATAGATTTGTTGGCAATCTACAAGGTATAGGTGAATTTACGAAGGACTGGTGTGCCTCATAAGGTGTGTATTTTTTTTTTCGAGAAACAAGTTCGATGTTATTACACTCTGGCATACCTGAACCTGATTATTAACCAGGTATAAAACAACCATGAATTACATCACCCTGTTAAGACTGTTGTATGCTAAAAGGTTGTATGTTTGCAGGATACTACTCCCTCCGTTCCTAAATATAAGCCTTTTTAGAGATTCCAATACGGACTACATACGGATGTATATAGACATATTTTAGAGTGTAGATTCACTTATTATGCTCTGCATGTAGTCCATATTGGAATCTCTAAAAAGGCTTGTATTTAGCACTACCGGAATGAACCGTAGTCCCGACGGCCTAATATATGCCGACGGCACCCGTCGGCATAGATGGAGCTATGCCAACGGCCAATGAGAAATCGTCGGGGTAGAAAGGCCGTCGGCATAGGTCGATCTATGCCTACAGCCCCCGTCGGCATAGAATAGCCGTCGGCACAGGTCTAGCTATGCCTACGGTGGCCATCGGCATAGAGTCGCCGTCGGCACACAAGTGGACCCGGCGGCCCGGCGTTAGACGGCGGGTTGACGCCGTCAAATGTATGCTGACGGCACTGACGGCGGCCGTCGGCATAGCTTGGGTCCACCTCATCGATCCGCGGCACGTGCCACCTCTTCGATCCACGGCGAGTCAATTGGATCCACCCCATCGATCCGCGGCATAGCTAAACCGACGGCAAGGCCGTCGGCATATCTATTTTTTATCATTTTAATTTTTTTAAAATTAAAATTTGATTAAATTAAATGTGACTTATCAAAACATAAACATACATAAATTATATATCAATTTGGGGTAGAATTTTCCATAGGTTATGAATATGTAGTTTGTATTTGTTTTCGAGTATGTTAGTAATGTGACCTCATGTTCTTTTGCATATAGGTCCCTATACTTTATTAAAATCATAAACAATTGATAATTGCATCTATTTTGACAAGTTTTATATGTTTTTTTATAAGAATCTTGAAAGGATTCTGTTTCTATAATATGTTCTCTAATTTGAACAAACTTAAATCATGTTTGCTTCAGATTTACACAAAACACCCTTTTCTTTTGACTTTTTTGTATTTTTTTTATTCCTTTGCCAAATGAGACAAATTCTATATCTACATCCATCAGATTGTGTATGGAAGTGTGGTGGCAGGTGCAAGCACCCGGCACGCGGCTCCGGAGTGTGACCCCCCTCACGGACGTCGCTGCCGCCGGCACCTGGAGGGGGGAAACGGCCACGTCGGGTCGACACGGAGGAAATCTTGCGGTGGGTTGGGCCCGGACCTTGATCCAAAGTGTCCCTATGGGCTGACCTATCACAACCAGGTGAAAAGGTCCATCGGTCAAACCCCGTCCGGCGAAAGTCAAAGGGCTAGATCCGCGGGTCAACTGGGCCAGGGTTAGGCGGGACGGGGGCCTTCGGGGGCTAGCTATGCCGCCAAATCTTGCGCTGGGCCCTCTAACATGTCTGGAAGTGTGGTGGCAGGTGCAAGCACCCGGCACGAGGCTCCGGAGTGTGACCCCCCTCACGGACGTCGCTGTCGCCGGCACCTGGAGGGGGGAAACGGCCACGTCGGGTCGACATGGAGGGAATCTTGCGGTGGGTTGGGCCCGGACCTTGATCCAAAGTGTCCCTATGGGCTGACCTATCACAACCAGGGTCAGAGATATGCCGACGGCCCTGAGGTACTTTCGGCCCCCGATGGCAGGGCATGCTCATCCCTCCTCTGCACAAGGCCTACGCGTGCCGCAAGGACACCACAAAGTATTTTGCATGCTGCCTCTGGGCATGATTTCATGCGCCGCCTTGCAGATCTGCAATTTCCAGCGATGAAACCCTAGCAGAGCAATAAATTTCTCGAATATTGCATGCGGGTCCGAAATATGCAGGGGCCCGGCACGTGTCATGCGATGGCCTCCTTTGTGAGCACGAGAAGTTTCGAGGCCAACGGAGCAACAAGGCCCGAACTTCCTGCACAAACCGGACACGTTCCCTCTCGATACCCAGAGACTAGCTCGGAGATGGTGCGGTTTACAAGCGGCCTCAGGGGAGGCTTATTCGAAACGTGCCTAAAATCTTACCACACCCTACAGGGGCCATGTGATGACACCGTGCCAGCTCCCGAGGATTGGATTTAAACGGTTAGATCATTGCTCTCACACAGACGGCAAACTCAAAAATAGTAATAATTGAATTAATAAAAAGCACCGACATCCATCATTAGGAAGATGGCGTGTCGCTGTGAATCTTCAGTGCCCGGAAAGTTTCGGGCACTGAAGATTCACAGTAATGGTTCATCTCCTTAACAGGAGTGTAATGAAGACCGAAGCTTACTTCGTCTGGATTATCCGACTATTTAAACTGGTCATGTTGCTTGTCTCTAGGCGAAGTGGTACTAAAAGTTTACTGAGAGTCTTATCTATGCCGACGGGAAAGCCGTCAGCATAGATCCTCCTTATCCCCTCGCGCTGCCCTCCGAACCGCTCATTCCTCTCTTGCCCGCGACCCCGCCCCGACCCCGCGCCGCCGCCGCCACCCTCTCTGCCACCTCGTCGCACCGCCGCCACCCCGGATCCGCGCCGCCCCGACCCCGCCCCGACCCCGCCCATCCCCGTCCCACCCCCGAGCTCGCCGCCTCCACCCCTCCGCCGCCTCCACTGGCGAAGGCGCCGCCCTGCCTCGGCCACCCCTCACCCGGGCCACCCCTCTGGCACTGCCGTGGGTCAAGGCGTCGCCCTGCCCCGGCCACCATCCGCCCCGCGCCTCCTTATCCTGTCACTGGCCTCGCCTCGGTCCAGGCCTCCTCTGCCGCCGCCTCGGTCCGCGTCGTCACCAGGCTCGCCTCGTCCGCCCCGCCTTCTGCCATCCCCTGCCTCGTCCCGCCACCCACAGTGAGCTCCTCTCCCTCTCATCGCAGCTCTCTATTAGGTTTAGATAGATCGATGAATGTATGTATGTTAAATTGATGTTTTTTAGATGGATGGATGAATCATGGATGTTGGATGAATTGGTATGTTGGCTACATTTTTTTATATTTTGTTTAATGGATTGATATGTTGGTGTGTTAATACATTGGTGCTTGTGTATTATGTTACAAGTAAATCCAAATCAGTGTATTATGTTGTTTTGATAATACATCGGTGCTTGTGTATTCGATTAGCTAGGCAGAATAGAGACATTTTTGCAATGTATAGATGTGTGTGTGTTCGATGATGTAGGTCTGAGGTTTTTCTTTCGTTTAGCCAGTTGCGGTTATGGCCACCTTCATTGTCGCTTGCTTGCGCCGTTTAAATTTGCTACTCAAAATTGATTGCAAAAAATTGATATGTTTGTCGGTTAATTTGTCTGATCAATAGGGTAATCTCCCTGGAGTGATCGTCGTTGGAGCTGTTTGTCCCCTATCATCCCTCTGTTGTTCGACTACTTCATCTACAGCCGAGGGTGAGCTACTAGTCCATCTCCTTCTCCGGGTTTTTTCATGTCACTAGATTACATATTCACGTCAAGTCGTGTAACTTAGGCTTCTCCCATCCGGAAGGGTTGCATCGATAAATATGCATTCAGTTGCATATTTATCACCGCAACTCTTTCGGATTGTCCAGCGTTTTCCACGGACAGCCCGAGGATATGTAGATTGGGTACATTTTCCATGCTCTACCCCGTTCCGAGACAGGATTTCGGCGACGCCTCCCCGTTGTTCTCCAGATGCACATTCTCTGGGCTTTTTGCCGAGACATGTATCTGGAGAACAGCGGGGAGGTGCTGCCGAAATTTTGTCTCGGAACGGGGTAGAGCATGGAGAACGTACTCAATCTACACATCCTCGGGTGGGATTAGGACCCATCTGTACCTATTAGAAATGTAGGTGGATTCAATGCCGTCAACGCGGTACAAAATAAAAATTTGATGTGATTAATTTAAATGAATCCTTAATTTTATTGTGTGGCTCCCAATAAAGCAGAGGATGGCAGATAATCAGTGGATGTACAGTGGTTTTATCTGTCGAAATCGAGTAACAACAGAGTGGGTTGTAAAAACCGATGTGTTTTTGAAGGAGATATTCCGTCGTCCACTGAGAATTATCCCACAATGCCCCTGTGCGAAATGTGGCAGACGTCTCCATAGAGATAAGGAGCAAATGACTGAGCACCTTCGCACGCATGGATATATGCCAAACTTTAACATGCCGATAAACTTTGCCGAGCGGGACCGTGGTAGAGAGGAGGTGATGCGACAACGCATCGGTGGTTATGCGGACGACGGGGTCAGAGACATGCTACATGATGTCATTGCTGCAGAGATGGCACATGCGACACTTTCAGAGAATGAACCGGAGGAGCCGGAGGCAACCGCAAAGGCCTTCTTAGAGATCTTGGCCACGTCAAAGAAACCTCTCTATGCGGGTGCCAAACTCTCTCAGCTGGATGCCATCTCGCAACTGATGGCAGTCAAGGCTGAGTACGGCTGTAGCCAGAAATGCTTCGAAGCATTTCTAGGAGTATGGGCTAACAGCCTCCCTGAGGGTCATGAACTGCCGACAAGCATGTACGCCATGAAGAAACTCATGAAGGCACTCTCTATGGATTATGAGAAAAATACATGTTTGTCCGAAGAATTGCCTTTTGTTTAGGCATGAGTATGCGGATGACAAGTACTGTAGGGAGTGCGGTTCCTCTCGGTACCTTGAGGTGGTCGGTGAGGATGGTGAGAAGAGGTACCTAGGCATCCCTGCAAAGGTTCTTTGGTATCTCCATTTCATAGAAAGACTGCAGCGCCTTTTCATCACGGAGGAGTCTGCCAAAATGATGAAGTGGCACAATGAAGGTAGAAGGTACCATCCAAATAAAATCGTACATCCATCGGAAGGCGAAGCATGAAAGTCGTTCGATGAAGAATACCCCGAGGAAGCAGCCGAGGCTGGGAATGTCAGAATTGCCATATCAGGTGATGGGTTCAATCCATATGGTATGTCGTCCAATCCATACAGCTGTTGGCCCGTGTTTGTTATTCTGCTCAATCTTCCTCCCGGTGCCCTAATGCAACGCAAGACCATGTTCTTGTTGCTCATCATTCCGGGGCCTGAATACCCGGGGAAGAATTTGGGTGTGTTTATGCAGCCGCTGGTGGATGATTTGCACCATTCTTGGTACTTCCCGAGGTTGACATACGACCGAGATCTGTAGAGAAATTTCTTGATGAAAGTTTGGTTGTAGTATTGCATGCATGACTTTCCCGGCTATGCCCTATTCTGCGGATGGTGTACAAGTGGGAAGATGCCATGCCCAGTGTGCATGCAGGCTCAACGTTTCATTTGGCTGAAGAAGGGTGGCAAGTATGTGAGGACCACTGCTCGACCGTGCACTAATCATACACGCAACGTGCACGCTCGAGATCAGAGACTCACGGGAAGATATCACAACACAACTCTAGACACAAATTTAAACATAAATCTTCATATTACAAACCAGGGGTCACGAGGACCCGAAAACATAAGTCATACACACAAATAATATCTGGGTATAGACATTGTTAGATAAGTTTGCCTTACGAAGGCTAGCACAAACAGCGACACTGATCGAAAGGCGAAGGCCTCCTGCCTAGGGCCTCCGAACTACTCCTGGTCGGCTGGCTCAACCCAGTAGTACATGCCTCCGGGGCTCTCCTGGTAGTAGTCTCCTGCGGTGGCGTCGGGCTCCGGGGCTCCGTCGTCTGATTTCAACAATCGGGTATGGGGAAAAGAAGTAGCAAAGCAACCGTGAGTACTCATCCAAAGTACTTGCAAGACTTACATCAGAACTATACTAAGTATGCATCGGTATCAAAGGAATGGGGCTATATCTTTGGACTGAACTGCAGAATGCCAGAATAGAGGGGGAGAAGCCTAGCCTATCGAAGACTAGCATCTTGAAGCAATCTTGCAGCATCAGAAGAGAGTAGAACAAGTAATACTTAATAGCATTCATGTTATTAGCAATGCCCTGAGATCCTTCCTCGACTCCCTGCGAGAAAGCGATCCCGGGAGCAATAGTAATAGTTTAACATTGTATCAACATCAGTGTGTAGTTGTATTGGATCGGGATACAACTCCGAGCGTCGTGTTACCGTGGGCACGGCTATTCGAATAGATTACTTCCCTGCAGGGGTGCACTACTGTTACCTAACACGCTCGATTACATCTGGCCGGACACACTTGCTGGGTAATACCCGGCCTCGAGTAATCGACACGAAGCAGCGTCCTACCTAGGCTCAGCAGAGAGGTCAGCACGCCGGTCTAAATCCTAAGTGCGAAGGGGTCTTGGGCCATCGCCCTTTGCACTCCTGCATGTTGCGAGACTGGCCGGGGTCCAGGCGCGACACTGTATACACAAGTGACGTAACCAGCCCATCCCAACAATTAGCTCGCATCTCTGAACTATGACATCTGAAGAGCTTTTGGAGAAACGTACGACGTAGAGGGTCCCATAACCATTATCCCACGTGGTGATAGTGCGTATAGGCCAGTGGCCAACTCAGATCAAATACCCAAATCCGTTAGGCGTATTTAGTAACTCGCAGAGACGATCAGGATCCCTGTCGCTCTGACTTGGTAACTCGCGGCAACGAACAGGATCCCTGTCGTTCCGCCACAATACCTCTCACGAGTGCTCTCGGAGCCGACCCTTCTTTCCAAAGAATTAATGTGAAGGTCATGGTACCCGTGTGTCCAAAACATCAAGGGGGTTCCGAGGAATCACCCTCGTTGTATTCCCACTCGATGGGTCAGTCAAGGTGTTCTAGGAGGAATCACCCTCGATAGATTCACACTTGAGGGGTTGCACGACAGAGGCATCGTCGGAAGTGTGAAAGAGGATTCACCCTCGGGAACACGCAACCGACTGGCTTTACTACAGATCCAACATCAGAAGTGAGTTAGGAGGTATCACCCTCGGCACTCGATAGTGGCTCTGCAAAGTCGTACAAATTAGGGGTTGTGCTGTGAGGTGTCGGACTCTGCCCGTCGATCACGAGGATCGAGGCACTGGTAATAAAGCGGGGCAACAAGGACAAGAGTGGGGTCACTGATGGATTGTTACCCAACCTATACTAAGCAATTATGATATCAAGTAAGGTATCAACAGAGGTTACAATAATCAGGCTATGCATCAGAATAGGATCAATCAAAAGCAGTAGCAATTCTAATGCAAGCATGAGGGAGAAGGAATAGGCGATATCGGGATGATTAAGGGGGTTTGCTTGCCTGGAAGCTCTGCTGGGAGGGGCTGGTCGTCTGACGGCTGCTCGTCTGGAGCGTAGTCGTACTCAGGGGGGTCGACGGCAGTCTCGGGGTCTACCGGGAAGAAGAGGGGGAAGAAAGAATAAATTCATAGCAACAAATGTAATCACTATGCATGACATGCCTAAATGATATGCAGGTGTGTTATATTGCCTATCTAATCAGTTTAGTTAATTTAGGAATTTATTTGGATTTATTTTATTAAGGTCATGCACTATTCATTTATCGGATACGGGCAAATTGTTCCATGTTCAGCTAGTTAGGAGTGACGGTCAAGCATTTTGATCACATATTCGGATTCTTCATATTTTTCTGATCATTTTACATATATAAATTATTTTCATCCGAGTTACGGTTTAATTTCTATGATTTTTCAAAGTTTTAATCATTTTTTGGAATTATTTTAATTATTTAAATCCACATTATCCAGAACAGTGTAGGGGTGACGTCAGCATGATGTCAGTGGGTCAAACCCGGCTGTCCAGGGTCAAACCTGACCAGTGGGTTCCACCTGTCATAGACAGTGGTCTAATTAGCGTTTAAATTAAACTAAACAGAACTAATTAGCAAATGGGCCCGCCCTGTCAGTGGCTAATTAGACTAATTAATTTAATTAATGGAATAATTAGTGTTTTATCTATTTATTAAAATATTTAAACAGTGCGGGGCCCGCATGTCAGTGACTGTGCAGGCCCAGTCAGCAGGGTTGACTGGGTCAACCCAGTCAACGGACCCACTGGGCCCACAGGTCAGTGGCACAGAGGGCCCCACCTGTCGGGCCAGGTCAGCATCGTCGGCGCCGGCGCCGGAACAGCTCCGGTGACCAAAAATAGCGGCGACGCGTTCGGGAGACGGCCGGAAATCGCGCTCAGGGGGTCTCCGGGGCTGCGGCTTAGCTCGTTCGAACGTGCATTCCACCGCGCGTCGAATGGTGGCGGTGGCGTGGCCAGGGAGGCACCGTAGCACGACGGCGAGCTCATCGGTGGACGGCGGCGCTCGGGTGCGATGGCGAACGGCGATGCGGGCGCGCTTGAGTCAAACGGATGGGCTAGGTGGCTTCTACGCGCGCAGGCGAGCACGATGGACAGCGGCGCCTGACCAAATGGTCACCGGATGCTCGCCGGCGATGAGCTTCCGCGGCGATGGGCTCGGGCACGACGGGGAACGGTAGCTAGAGAGCGTCTGGGGGAGAGAGAGACGAGGGGAAAGACGGGGGTGCTCACGGTGAGCCGTAGGGAGGTGGCAGCAGGCTCGGGGAGGGCTTGCTGTCGCCGGATTCGTCGCCGGAACCCGTCGGAGCAGAGGAGGAAGAAGAGCTCGGGGAGGACGGTGCGGTGGCTCCTGCCTCGCGTTCGTAGTCGGGGAGGAGGTAGTCGAGGCCGGTGAGTTGATCTGGCACGGTGAAGCGGCTAGGCGACGACGGTGGCTGTGCGAGCTAGGGAGGCGCCGCCATGGCTGCGTCGGGAGAGGTGGGGGAAGCGAGGGGGAGAGGGGGGAAAAGATCTGGGGCTCCCTCCGAGGTCCACGACGTCGATCTTATCCCCCCCGAGCGCCTGTAGCAACGCGGAGGCGTCGGTGGCGCGGCTGCGACTGCACGCGGCCTCGGTCGCCCGTGCGCGCGCTGACACGGGGAGGAGAGAGAGGAGGGAGACGACCCGGGGTGGGCTGGGCCGCACTATTTGAACTTAGGCCCATTGCCACAGCAGTAGTTAGGCCTTTTTCTATTTCTTCTTTTCTTCTTTTCTGTTTCTATTATTGTTTTGCAAATAGCTATGCCACTAAATTACTTTAGTAAAATATGAGACTTGTATCTTTAAATAGTATGCAATATTTGGCACTGTTATAAATTGGTTGGGGAAATGTTTGAAATCATTTAACTTTTGCATAATTAAAATGGGCTTAAATGGTGCTGTTTTCGTACTGTTAATAGGGCTAGGGCTTATCTTAGGTTGATGGTGATGTTGTTTTCCTGAAAATTATTTGTTTTGGATTATTTCCAACATGATGAACATTTTTCCAGTAATTTTCATGCAACTTTATTTTTCACATGCATTTTAATTTCAATTTGAATTGGAATTTGAAATGAGATATGATTCCAATGGTGATCAAGACTTGTTAAAATGATGACTTGGCATTATCAACAGGGTGATCACTGTAGGTATTACAAGGGGATATCACAAAGTATGTAGCCTTTGACCTGCATCGACAGTTCCTCCCTCCAGACCATCCAGACAGGGAAGACAAGAAGAACTTCACGAAAGGCCTGGTTGTCCATGAAGTAAGCGAGATTCCAACGTTTTCAGGGGCAGATGTTCTTGCTCAGCTAAAAGCTCTCAAGCATAAAGGCGAAGGCAAAGGCAAAGCCAAAGCCAAAGCCAAAGCCAAAGGAGAAGGCGAAGGCCAAGGCAAAGGCAAAGGCAAAGGCAAAGTCAAAGGCTTCGACGGATATGGTGAGACGCACAACTGGACTCACATTACCGCATTCACGAAGCTTCCCTATTTCAAGGACCTCAAACTTCCTTACAACATTGATGTGATGCACACCGAAAAGAATGTCGCAGAGTCCCTTTTCCGCATGATCCTCAACATTCCTGATAAGACGAAGGATAACGTTAATGCTAGAGCCGATCAACAGAAAATTTGTGATAGATCACGTCTAAACATGCGGCCTCCCATAGGCGGTCGTAGGAACTAGTTCAAGCCAGATGCTGACTTCGTCCTTAAAAAGCCAGAAAATATGGAGGTATTGAAGTGGCTCAAACACATCGTGAAGTTCACTGATGGTTATGCATCGAATATAAGTAAGGGAGTCAATCTTTCAACGGGCAAAGTGACCGGGCTCAAGAGTCATGACTATCATGTATGGATTGAGCGGATAATGCCGGTGATGGTTCGAGGCTATGTCCCTGAGCGTGTCTGACGAGTGCTTGCGGAGCTAAGCCATTTCATTACTGGAATCAGCAACTTTGCCGTCTGCCATGGCTGACGGCAAAGGCATGCATTGCGGATGGCAAAGGTCTTTGCCGTCAGGCAGCAGACGGCACGACATCCGGCTGAACAAGCTCCGGTAAAGGCCACTTTGCCGTCTGCTGGCTGACGGCAAAGACCTTTGCATCTTTGCCGTCTGCCAGCAGACGGCAAAGGGCATGGACGGCACACGTGGCAGCTTAGGTCCGTTAAGGGGTTAATGGCGTGCTTTGCCATCTGCTGGCAGACGGCAAAGATGCAAAGGTCTTTGCCGTCTGCCAGCAGACGGCAAAGCTTCCAAATAGGCCAGCCCAGTGCACCCCAGGTTGCACAGGTAGCTGCCACGTGGCAGATTTGCCGTCTGCTGGCTGAAGGCAAAGCGCTTTGCCGTCTGCCAGCAGACGGCAAAGAGCCTGTACAACCCCTGTTTTTTCTGTTTTTTTCTTAAATTCATTCAATTTCATAGAATTTCACACACACACACACACACACATATATATATATACACATTTGAAAATACTTTCAACAAGCATAACAACACATATACATACCAAATCATATCCCTGCCATATGGATATGATCATCCAACACATATACATACCAAATGTAAAGTCCATATGCAACATATATAGCTAGCCAACATATCCAACAAAAAGCATACAATGGTTTCATCCATACATACATATATAGGTAGCAAGTTTCACATTGTTCATCCTACAAAATCTAAACAAAAAGGAAGCACAAGAAGAAGAGTAGACTCCATCGACGCAAGCTTCCTCATCGAAAGCAAATCTGCAAATTGGGAAAGAAGAAAGTTAGAAGAAGAAGAAGAAGAAGAAGAAGAAGAAGAAGACTAGAAGAAGAAGACTAGCTAGAAGAAGAAGAAGAAGAAGACTAGAAGAAGAAGACTAGCTAGAAGAAGAAGAAGAAGAAGAAGAATTTTTCTTCTCTTTCTTTTTCTCCTCTCCTCTTCTTTATCTTCTTCTTCTTATAACTAAGGTAGGTAAAAATGCCATTTTTTAGCTAAGCTAGGAAAAAAATGCTAAGTGTAGGTCATTTTAGAGCTAAGCTAGGTAAATAGGTCATTTTGGAGCTTAGTAAGGTTATTATGTCATTTTCGAGGATGATGCCATTTTTTAGCCAACTTACGTAAGTTTAGTTCATTTTTTATCTAACTTAGGTAATTATGCCATTTAGGAGGAAAATAAGCTAAGTATGCATTTGTTAAGCAAAACACTAGAGAAAACTTACCCTCATCACAACAAATGCAATGAAGATCGCAACTAAGGTAACAATTGATCCAACGGCATAATGATACCAAGCCTCATTATCAATGGCATATTTTCTAATCTTCTTAATCTTCAAGCGCATTAAATTCATCTTCATCTTGTGATCATCGACGACATCGGCAACATACAACTCCAATGTCATCTTCTCTTCTTCAATTCTTTTAATTTTTTCTTTCAAATACTCATTTTCTTTTTCAACTAAATTTAACTTCTCGACAAGAGGGTCGGTTGCAAATTCCGGTTCACATACCTCCTAGATTAAAATATCTCTATGTCAACTTGATGGCCATAATTGTCATAAATGCGAAATGCAACAAATAGATATCAAAGAGAATTTACCACATCCGAATCATAAAGCGGGCGAGGGCCGACGGGGACGGATATCAAGACCATGGCACTATGTATAAGAAACAATCATACAAAGTAAGAAAATTATACAAGTAACTATATAAATCATACAATCATACAAGAAAATCATCATCATCGTCTATAATAATTGAATACCTGATATTACTAATATTAATCTTCATTGTCTATATATGCTCCAGGATCAATAAATGCATAATCATCATCACTATCAGTAATGACGTGCTCATCAGCATCATCAATAAATGCATCAACATGTGGAAGGCCTCCTTTATGTAATCGGTCAAGCATTGACAGGTCATCCGCAGCAGTAACCTCTTCTTCTTCCGTCTCTTCTTGTTCCGGCTCAGGGGTGAAGTCGGATTCACTGTCGCTGTCTACCTCAATGTTCTGGGGTGAAGTAGAGCAGTTCTTGAAACGTTTTTTGGAAACACGTGTTTCTTGGAAGAATTCTCCTTCATATGTGTCTGGGTTAATGTGATGTTCATAATCATCTTCATTGAGGGGAGGTGGTCTAAAATGTGGCGGCACATCATAAACGACATCCCAACCATTCAGATTTGGATCGGTTTGGCAGGCCCACGGTAGATAGAAAACTTGGGTCGCCTGTTGAGCCGTAATATAGACATCGGGAACATCTAAATGGGTGCTTTGTTTGATTTCGACTAGCCCTATATGTTCATGAGTCCTTCTAGTCTCCTTCGGCTGGAACCAATAACATTTGAAGACTACGACATTTGGTGGGTTTTCGGTCAGCCATAGATAGCTCTTTGCCAAAAGTACGAAAGCGATACCCGTTGATGTCGTATTTGTCAAATGAACGGACCTTATAGTCAAAACCATTAGCGACTTGTCTCAATTCGGAGTCCATAGACTCTGCATTAGCCTACAAGTTTAATACGAACGGATTGTTGCATTAGCCGCAAACTAGACGAAGAAATGAAATGGTCTAATTAATGGAAATTACCGTTTGTTTGAACCAAGAGATGAAACCGGGATAGCCGCCTCCATGCTTTGCCAGAAGCTCATACTCTTCGATGGAATCTTTTTGGATCACCGCTCCATCCGAGAATTTGGCGACATATCGACTGTATCACATATCCGGGAATAAGAGCATTTCAAAGGAATTAGAAGTTGCGAAACAATGTACCGAGAACTTACTCGATCTACGGCCGCACTTCTGTTAGGTTGTTGAAGATATACAACGAAATGGTCCACCATTCTTCGACATCCAACGCTATTGCTTTCAAAGCACCGGCTGGTGCGAGATTCCCTTTGAATAGGCTGAGGTTGGATCGACCTTTTTCACGGTCGCCATCATTGTACCGAGGCTTCGGATTATGCAAATGACGATTCTTGGCTTTGTAGTGTGCTGTCACGAAGTTTGCGGCCTCCTCGGTAATGAATGCCTCGGCCATCGATGCTTCAATTCTACGTTTATTTTTACATTTTGCTCAAAGCGTCTTCTGCATCCTCTCAGTTGCGAAGCACCAACGATTTTGCACGGGCCCCGCCAATCTTGCCTCGGTCGGGAGATGCAAAATCAAATGCTGCATTGGATTAAAGAATCCCGGTGGAAAGATCTTTTCTAACTTGCAGATCAACTCCGGCGCCAACTCTTCCAGTTCGTCTAGCACGTCAGGCGATAGTTCTTTCGCACAAAGAGCACGGAAGAAATAGCTCAGCTCTGCCAGTACTAGCCATTCATCCTCAGGGATAAAGCCACGCAACATCACCGGCATTACCCGCTCAAGCCATATGTGCCAATCATGACTCTTGAGACCAAATATTTTCAATTTGTCAAGACTCGCTCCCCTCTTTAGATTCGTTGCATACCCATCGGGGAACATCAACTGCATTTTCACCCACAAGATCATTTCCCTCATAGCTGGCCTTCCAAGATTGAACCATGCCTTTGGCTTCCTCCAGTTCTTCTTTCCTTTCGGTTGTCGCATGTTTTGTAACGGTCTGTCACATAGAGCCTCTTGATCGACTCTAGCCTTAGGGTTATCCTTTGACTTCCCCTCTATGCCGAACAATGTACCAAAAAGGGCCTCGGCGATATTCTTTTCAGTGTGCATCACGTCGATGTTGTGTGGGCAAATGAGGTCTTTAAAGTAAGGCAGATCCCACAAGCATATCTTGTGAGTCCAGGCGTGTTCCGAATTATACCCTTTGAAATATCCTGGACGCTGTGGATCAGGCTCGAGAGCGTTTAACTGATCCAGGGTCTGTTGGCCTGTCAATGCAGGTGGTGCAGAGTTTTTGACAACTCTACCTTTCATGAAATTTTTCTTGTCTTTTCTGAACTTATGGCCAGGATCCAGGAACTGTCTATGCAAGTCGAAGCAAGAATACTTTCGACCCGCCTGCAGCCAACGGAACTGAAGAGCTGCCTTGCATGTGGGGCACAGGAACCTTCCATGCACACACCAGCCAACGAATAGCGCATACGCCGGCAAGTCGTGCGTCGAGTACATGTACCACACATGCATTTTGAAGTTTTGTTTTGTAGCGGCGTCATATGTCTTGATCCCATTATCCCAAGCTTCTTGCAATTCATCCTTAAGCGGCTCCATGTACACATTCATATTCTTCCCCGGATAGTTGGGCCCTGGAATTATCAACGTCAAGAAAATGTTCTTTCTTTTCATAATCTCTCCGGGGGGGAGGTTGAGTGGAATGACAAATACAGGGCAGCAACTGTATTGGGTTGCCGTCATACCAAACACTTGGAACCCATCCGTGCTGATGGCGACTCGAGGATGCCTTGGATCTGCCGCTTTGTCCTTATGTAATGCATCGAAGTGCTTCCATGCAAAAGCGTCTGAAGTGTGTCCCAACATCGGATTCCCATCTGCATCTAGTTCGGTTCTTTTGCCCAATTTATGCCACGTCATCTGTCTGGCCGTCTCTTCGACCATGAAAAGACGTTGAAGTCTTGGTATGATTGGCATATACCGAAGAACATTAACTGGGATTTTGGTCTGACTCTTCTCACCCATACCGTTGTCTACCACAACATACCTGGAAGACTTGCAAATGGGACAATAGTTGAAGCCCGCATACTCAAGCCTAAATAAGGCACATCCATTCTCACAGGCATCTATCTTCTCATAGGGCATCTTAAGTGCACGTAGGATTTTGTCCGACTGGTACAGGTTTGCTGGCAATACATGGCCTTTGGGTAGAAAGCGTCCAAATATCGTCATCATCGCGTCGTAGCATTCTCTGCCTAGGTTGAACTGAGCCTTCAGAGCCATTACTTGCGCGATGGCATCCAGCTGACAAAGCTCAGTGTGCTCGTGGAGAGGACGTTTTGAAGACTCCAACATTTCATAGAAGGCCTTTGCAGATTCCTCCATCTCATCGTCCGAATCCCGAGCATCATCAAAGTCTTGCACCATGTCTTCGATCCCGGTACCGTGCTCGTCGGTGCGACGACGAACCACCTCAGCTCTGGCACGTTGGGCAGACTCACCATGAAATGTCCAGACCGAATAATTAGGCGTAAAACCCCACTTCTGCAGGTGTTTGATCATTTCAAACTCTGACCTCTTATGATAGTTGTCGCAATCGACACAGGGCCACTAGGTTGTTTGCCGTCCATTTGCAAATGCGGCTCTCACAAACCCCTTGGTTTTTGTTATCCATTCATGGGTCATGTCTTTCTGACTAGTGTGACCAGTGTACATCCACGCACGATCACTCATCTTGCCTAGCTACTGGACACACAAGAAATATATACATAATTCAGCAAACCATATTCATCAGTTAATAGAGTTTGTCAGTTTTATTACGTCCATGCAACCTAGACGCTAGTAGGTAAAGATAGGTCCTAATCCCACCCGAGTATGTGTAGATTGGGTTCGTTTTCCCATTCTCTGCTCCGGATCCGACGCAAAATTTCGGCAGCACCTCCCCGCTGTTCTCCTGATACACGTCTCGGCAATAAGCAGAGAGGATGTGTACCCGGAGAACAACAGGGAGGCACTGACGAAATTCTGCATTGGATCCGGAGCAGAGCATATGGGAAAACGAACCCAATCTACACATACTCGGGCTGTCCATGGATAACGTTGGACAATTCAAAAGAATCACGGTTATAAACATGCTAATGCATGCATATTTATAGATGTAACCCTTTCGAACGGGAGAAGCATAGTGGTCACGCATACTGATGATTGAAGACACCTATAGCTAGCAAGTTTCATCGGCACGAAGACCGGAACAAAGGAAATGAAGGGGGGAGGAGGAGATGTCATTTGTGCTCACCCACGAACGTAGGGGCGGAGCTCGTCGAACGCACGGGGAGGTCGTCGAACACCAGACCCTCGCAGCGACGAAACAACTGCACATTTAAATCCACCTGATCAACATAAATATCATGTTTTTTATAACAAAATCGAAAAATATATGACCTAACTCATAATTTACAAATATATGACCCCGTCGGCCTCTGGAAGGCCGAAGAGCACCTTTTTCGGGATCGGGGTGTCGGGGGTGTCGTGTCGGGGTCGGGGTGTCGGGGGTGTCGTGTCGGGGTAGGGGTGCTGTGTCGGGGTCGGGGGTGCCGTGTCGGGGTGTTGGGGTGTCGTGTCGGGGGTCGGGGTGTCGGTGGTGTCGTGTCGGGGTCGACCCTCGACTCCTTTTCCCCTAGATCCTTGGGGGTCGGGGGTCTTCTTCTTCTTCTTCTTCTTCTTCTTCTTCTTCTTCTGCTCCTCCTATTCTTCTTCTTCTTCTTCCTTCTTTTCCTTCTCCTCCTCCTTTTCTTCTTCTTCTCCGCTTCTCCTCCTTTTCTTCTTCTTCTTCTTCTTCTCCTTCTTCTCCTTCTTCTTCTTCTTCTTCTTCTTCTCCTTCTTCTTCTTCTTCTTCGGCGATCCTCGAACCTCGACCCCTTGGCGACCGGCGATCCTCAACCCGGTTCCGTCGGCGCCGACGCACCCCGTCAGCGATCCTCGACCTGGTTTTCCTTTTTCCTTTTCTTCTTCTCCTCTTCTCCTCCTTTTCTTCTTCTTCTTCCTCTTCTTCTCCTTCTCCTCCTCCTCCTCCTCCTCCTCTTCTTCTTCTTCTTCTTCTTCTCCTTCTTATTCTTCTTCTTCTTTTCTTCTCCTCTTCCTCCTCCTTTTCTTCTTCTTTTTCTTCTTCTTCTTCCTCTTCTTCTTCTTCTTCTTCTTCTTCTCCTCCTCCTCCTCTTCTTCTTCTTTTCTTCTTCTCCTCTTCTTCTTCTTCTTCTTCTTCTTCTTCATTTCCTCTCCTCCTCCTCCTAAAAAACTAACTAACTAACTAACTAACTTACTAACTTAACAGAAAAAACTAACGAACTAACTTATTTTTTCTAACCTAATAAACTAAACTAAACTAAACCTAAATCTAAAAAAACAGAACTAAACTAAACTAAACCTAAATCTAAATAAACAGGGCGCAAGTGGAGAAAGAACTCACCGGGATCGGGGAGAGGAGTCGCTACCGGCGTCGATCTGCCGAGAGCGGGACGGGTAGCAGGGGGGCGCCGGTCTAGAGCCGCAAGCCGCAGGGGAGGGGCGCGGGGCGGCCTGGGCGGGGCCGGTGGAGGGGGGCCGGTGGAGGGGGCAGGGGAGGGGGCGGGGCGGGGCCGGTGGAGGAGGCCGGGGCAGGGGAGGGGGCGGGGCGGGGCCGGGGCGGCGGTGGCGATGGGGGTCAGGGCGGCGGCGGGGTGCGATCGGGGGCGTCGGCGGGGTGCGGCGGCGGGGGGGGGGGGGGGGGCGGAGCGGCGGGGCGTCGGTGGCGGCGGGCGGCAGGCCGGGGCGGCGTGGGGTCGGGGCGGCGGCGGGGTGCGGTGCGGTCGGGGAGAGAGAGAGAGAAGAGAGAGAGGAGGGGGTGGGCCGTTAGGGCCGTTAGGTAGTGGCTTCTTTGCCGTCTGCTAGCAGACGGCAAAGAGGTGGGGTGGGCCGTTGCAATAAGCTGGCCTCCACTGGACCCCACCCCACCTCTTTGCCGTCTGCTGACGGACGGCAAAGTTTCTTTGCCGTCCGCTAGCAGACGGCAAAGAGGTGGCTGATGGCAAAGAGCTTCTTTGTCGTCAGCTATTTTTTTGCCGTCCGTTTTATGGAAACGGATGGCAAAGAGCTTCTTTGCCGTCCGCCAGCTGACGGCAAAGAACTGGCAGACGGCAAATTTGCTGATTCCAGTAGTGTTTTTTCCGCACACTCTGTGCTAAAGAAGTATGTCCCGAGGTGATTAGACAATTGCATAAGAAGGCACCGGAGTTGATATGCAAGCTAGAGAAGATCTTTCCGCCAGGCTTCTTTACTCCGATGACACATCTCATTTTGTACCTCGCGAACGAGGTATTCTTGGGGGGCCCTGTGCAGAATCGTTGGCAGTACGGCCCTGAGAGACAGAACAAGCATCTTCGACAGAAATGTGGAAACAAAGCTAAGATTGAAACTTCCAAAGCTGAGGCAGTTATCATAGAGGAGGTGTCAGACCTCAGGACATCGTACTATCCAGACCACATTCCCACTCAGCATAATTAGGTGCCTCGATACAATATAGAAGAGCCCAAGTATAAACCCAAGCTCCATCTATTCAGCGGGCAAGGTGGCAGGGCTGGGGGCTCGAAATCTTATAACATGCCAGAACAAGAGTGGGAGGACATCATGTTCTATGTCTTGCATAACATCAAGGAAGTTGAGGATGAGTGGATGAGGTAATACCACTACACCATTCCTTTATGTCTTGCACAACATCATGTTCTATGTTCACTTAGTCTCGGTCTAACACCGCTTTTCCTCTTTTAGTCAATTCGTTGATGAGGAGTGGACGGGAATGATTCCTCCTACTGAGGCAGAGGCACTTACTCTTCTCCGGCATGCAAACCCTGGACGGAAAAATTTTGTTGCTTGGTTCATGGCGCAAGTAATTTTTCACATCCCCTATTAAATAGCTAGTTCAACATTTATTAGTTAACCGAACTAATGCACCTAACAATTTCAATTAAACTTGTAGGGAAAAGATCGGAGAATATCTATGGATGACGAATTGAGATGGGTTTCCATGGGTTTTAACCCTCGGGTTATGACATGTGAAAAGTATGATGTGAATGGGTATTGTTTCCATACAGAGGAGCACCAGAACAGCCGGCCTGATCCCAAAACTATAAATACTGGAGTGTACACCCCAGGTCAAAATGCAGTTGACTACTACGGAAGGGTAGAAAAAATATACGAGCTTACATTCAGCCGTGGGCGCAAAACCCTAAGTCTCCCTATGTTCAAATGCCGATGGTTTGACCCAGTAGAGGGGCTGAGACATACGCCTTCCGTTGGATTCGTCGAAGTTAAACCATCAACCATCTATGCCGGAGCCGATCTCTTTATTGCGGCTACCCAAGCCACGCAAGTTTATTATCTGCCTTACCCATGCCAGAAAGAGTACCTAAAGGGTTGGGAAGTTGTGTTCAAGGTGTCGCCACATGGTAAGCTACCGGACCCGAACGATGACGATTACTACAACATTAACCCCATGACATACAAGGGAGTGTTCTATCAAGAGCAACCTAATGATGATGTGGTCAGAAACGATGACGCTGACGCCTTGGGTGATGATGATGTGGATCCAAACGATGACGATGCACGGAATGACGGTGAGACCATTGTTAATGAAAAAGACAAACTTATGCTAGAAAAGTTAAATGAAGACGCTGACGACGAGGAAGAGCCTCCACCTCCGTCAGACAACGAAGATGATATGCGTGATAGTGATGATGAGACCGGTCGAGGAATCGGTTACAACAGTGATGATTCGTATGGGTTCTAGCATATGTACGTTTCATGTCTTTTTTCTATGGTTTATTAATATGCCTTTTTATGCTTATTTATTATTGTGCTTTTTTATTCCTTATTATTATGATTTTTTCTTCATTATTAATAAACTAATTGTTTATTCTCTTTTCAATGCAGGTTTGCTAAGCATGGGCAAGGGGAAGGCCGATGGCACGGGTTTCTTAACCAAAGTCACCACGATGGCTAGTCGGAGTGGTCGAGCCCGAACTGTCCCCCCCCCCCGACTACTTGAGGATGACTCCTCACAGGGAGGTCGAGGGAGAGGTGCCCCTAGAGGAGGAGGGGATGGGGGGAGAGTCCCTAGAGGAGCACGGGGTCGGGGCCAGAAACAGCGCTCCCTCACCGACTTAGGGGTGTCGTCTTTGAGGCCCTCCTCTAGTGAGGCACCCTCCTCTAGTGAGGTACCCTCTTCTGAGGAGGAGGAGGAGGAGAAGGAGGTTCGCGAGGAGGTTGAGGAGGAGGAGGAGGAGGTTGGGGAGGGGGAGGAGGAGGAGGAGAAGGAGGCAGGCGAGGAGGATGGTGGTGGCAGAGAGAGGGCTGGCAACAAGAAGGGGTGGCTGCGTGGTAGTGCAAAACTCCCCCCTTCCTGCTACCGAGGAGCAAAAGTGGCTCATTGAGCCAACGGGGAAATAGTAAGTGCCCCTTAATCATATTTTAATTCTTTTGCTTGTACACATTCTCATATTTTCATTCTTTTGATTGTACACATGCTCATATTTTCATTATTTTGATTGTAAACGTGCTCATATTTTCTATCTTTTGCAGTAACTGGATAGTTCCTCGAGGGGCCCGTCTTCCAAACGGCATCATCACCGTCTTGCTGAAGGAACATTGGCCGGTGATGTTCGCTCCGGAGCCAGTCAGGCACCCAGAGCGCCTGCTTTTGGCCACAAGCTGGGACCACTATGAAGCGGCCCCCCACCCAGACCATGATACACATGCTGAGGCCGTGATAACAAATTTTTGGGTAAGTTCTCTTCAGAAGCACCAGTCTTGAGTTTCATTCGTAGTTTATCATCGAATGGTTTAACTCATGGCTTCTTCCATTCTGGTTTTATGAATGACTATAGAAATACTATCGAGTTCTTGAGGAGCACAAGTCCACTGCCGACGAGTTCTTGGTGCGGGCTGCGAGGAAGAAGGCCCGCCAGATGGAGTACGAGGTGCGCTGGGTGGCCATCTCGCAATATTTTCACGACGCTCTTAGCCAGAAGATGACCGAAGTCACGCGGAGGGAGAAGCTTACCTTGACGAGGGAGGAGTACTTGATGGTAAGTATAACAGACTTTTCATTCCGACGTTTGTGGTAAATTTCATTGTTTCGTGTTGACATGCCATTATGCTTTCATTATGTAGGTGTGTCCTGGTTGGTGTTATGGAAAAACTGATGGATGGGAGGCATTGGTGGATCTGTGGCTCGGTCAGGATGAAGAGTGGGCTGCTAAGAGCATAAAAAACCGGGCTAATCGAGGGACCGACGGAACACATGGTCAGGGAAACCGGAACCACTGGAACCAAAAGAAAGTTCAGGTATATCTATGTACATGAAATATTCTTCTTCTTCTATTTACCGTCACTTTTTTATGTATGACTAACCTCTGTTTGGTGGTGCAGGAGGAGAAATTGAAGCGGCCGCTCTCAGACATGGAGGCGTGGGAGCTCGCCCATGTGCGGAATAAGCCCAAGGATGGCAAGGGCAAGTACTACGGCAAGACCGAGAAGAACCTGAAGGCCTACAACGAGGAGTATCTGAGGTTACATCCTGACACACATGACCCCATAAAAGAGGCTACGGACGACAGGGCGGTGGTCGGCATAGGGCCGAGGAGTCATGGTCGGCAGGCGGTTCTGGATGCTGTGGTCACTCCGTCTGTCTCCTACACACGGCTTCGAGCTACCAACCCGAGCCGGAGCCCGCGCTCGAGCACGACCAGTGCACACTCACAGTCCCTCCTAGCCCAGCAGCACTCTGTAAGTATTTTCCCTCTTATCTTCCTTTTTTCTCACTTTATTTTCCGCATTGAGATGTTTTATGAGTTTCATCATGTCATATTGTAGGCCTACATGGAGTACACACGTCAGGAGGTCATGGCGTGGAACGTGAGAGTTGCAGCAGTCACGGACCACAGCAGTCGCATGATGAAGGTTAGTTTATCCCCTTTCATTTCACTTTCATATTTGCACTTTCATTTCTTCTGACTTTCGTGTTTGCTTGGTCAACTAACATGCAGCTCGTTTTTGACTCCATGGCGAGCGACACGGTTCCTGTAATGGAACCACCACCACCACCTCCTGGACCACAACCAGTGCTGCCTACATTTGAGGAATTTCTGACAGAGCACATGGGGACTCCGGTTAGTACATCCCCAAACAATTCAACCACAGCTTATCGTTTATTCAACACAATCATATATCCTCTTAACATCTCTTTTCAAACATCCAGGGAACTGTTGGATCATCCGTTGGTGGTGGTGCCAATGATGGCATCACTCCCGAGTCACAGAGCCCGGTCACTCCGATCCACCGAGGAGGTGGCGGTGGCGGCCTTGGCGGTAGCGGTGCCGGTCTTGGTGGTAGCACTGCCGGTAGCAGTGATGACCTCGGCTTTGGCGGTCTTGGCGGTGAGGAACTTGGCGATGGTGGTGGACGTCCTAGCGCTTAAGCCTCTTTTATGCTCCTTTAGATGACTTGTGTGCTTCTTTAGATGCTTATGTTGTTTGTGATGATACTTATGTTGTCATGTTCTCTATTATGTGATGATGATGATGCTTTCGTGGTGATGATGATGATGATACTTATGTGGTGATGATGATGTTTTTGTGATGATGATGATACTTATGTGATATATATGTGCTGTGTATCTCTATTTTGAATATATATATGTGCTGTTAATTTGAATTGAATTCAGACAGAAAAATACAAAAAAAAGCAGGCAGGAGATATGCAGACGGTTAGGCCGTTGGCATAGGGTGGGCCGTGCTACCAGTGGGCGCCACGTGTCCACTATGCCGACGGCCAGGGCGTCGGCATAGTTTTCGATCTATGCCGACGGTCTGGCCGTCGGCATAGTGGACACATGGTGCGATCTGGGGAGCCCTGGCCTAGCCGTCGGCATACCTCTATGGCAGGGCTCCCCAGCGGCTGCCACGTGGCAGCTATATGCCGACGGCCTAGCCGTCGGCATATAGATGCCACGTGGCGCTCTTTGGTTGGCACGATTTGACGACGGCGCCGTCAGCTGCCGTCATACGTAAGAGTTTGCCGACGGTGAATCTATGCCGACGGCTGTACGGAAGCCGTCGGCATATGTGCCTATGCCGACGGCTTTTCTATGCCGACGGCCGGGTCCAGGTACGCCGACGTACGAGTTGCCAACGGTGGCCGTCGGCATAGGCCTATGCCGACGGGGGCCGGCCGTCGGCGTAGTGCCCCAGTCCGGTAGTGTAGGAACGGAGGAAGTAGTAATAAAGCACTGGAAAATGTAAAAATGTTGGGTAAGCAGTTAATGATCATTAGAACTAAACAGAATGTGAAGCATATTTTGGAGTTTGGACCACGATAGAGACATGCAGATAAATGCAACACCATCAGCTCTCCAAACATCAGATTATAGAAGTAGAAAATAACATGATGCACGTAGGTTTTGTTGCCAACTCTTTACTTGCATATAAGCATACAAAAACCATTTCATCTAAGCCTACATTTTCAGAGACATAATTGCAAAATTGAGTAACTGATTCAAGCTAAACACGGCCAGTACCACAACCCAGTACACTTGGCAGTTGACAAATATTAAATGTGAATTTTCCACAACTTGCTGCACCCGCACCTCACTTCTAGAACAAGAACCCTGAATTTTCCAATAAATGTGGGAAACAATCATAGTTGTAATATGCTACAACATGTGCACTTGCTAAAAGTTGTTCATAATTATGAAAAGTTGTGTATTGTACAAAAAAAGACAGAGAGACGAAGGACCAATGCAACAACTATATATGCGCACAACGTTTTTGTCTTACTCAAGAGAACAGTTCGCAAATGGTCATGTTTTTGCATGCCTTTCTGCAAGTGCACATTTTCTAGCATGTTGCGATATTTTGACTTTTTCTATTGCTGCACAAAGTGTACTTCTGCAATAGGGTGCGACCATGTGTTGACACACTCATATAACCGATTATATGCCAATTATATGCGTGTTGCAATTTGATATAACAATAGCCCAATTAGAATAGATTACTACAATAGTGAGAAGTATCACAATAACTGTTCAGTTTGTTAACTAATATCATGTGATATGCCTTGTTTGTTGCTAATTTTCCAACTCTCTTTGAGCATAAGTATATCATATAAAGGGGAATCAACTCAGGCGATCAGCGCTTTTGGTGTTTAATTTGCAAACTAAACATCAAAGAATTGTGGCAATCATCAAATTAAGATTAAAAAAACTACTCAAATAATTAAGCCTGATCTATAGAAATGTCACAGCCTGGAGAAGTAGTTGCTTACAACATTCAAATACTTAGATATGTGAGTTGCCTGAAATTCAAATCAAAACAAAGATAAGTTGATTTGAGATACAACATTCTAATACTTAGACGGCGAGATTATGCCTAATAAGCCGTGTCAGGTACATCATTGCCGGTGCCCGATTCTACGATTAACCGTGCCTTATAAGAAATGAAGTCCATTTCCAGAGACCGGGCCGTCCGGTCATTGTCCTGTCGCGAAATTTTGACCCAGACGGGCGCCTCAAACACCCGGGCTGACCGGCACCCCTCATATCCAGCCCAAATATGGGGCGGATATGGGGGCGCCCGGGAGCATCCGCCATGTCGGACCCGGCCCATGCAGGCCCACCCGACCCCACATATATTCGTCCCCACCCGCTCGTCGGATCAAACCCTAGCCTCTCCACTTCCCTCCCCTCCACTCCCCTCCGGTACCCGAGCTCACCTCAGGCGGTCTCCGGCCTTGTCCGGCATGGCAGGCAGGGGAACTGACTCCGACTAGTCCGGATTCGTTAATTGGCGCGTCATCCCGTGTGGGTTGGAGGAGGCAATGGCAGTCCGCATTGCACTCCGCCGCTCCCGAGAGGACAGCGTCCGACCGACAGACGGATCTGTCCGCCGTGACTCCATAGCGTTGGCTCAATGGGCGCTCGGGTCCTCTGGGGCTGGATCATCGCGGTCCCGGTAGCCGGAAAACCTCTCCTTCCCCATCACCGGTCGGGTCGACTATGAGTCCCACCAGGAACGGGCGGCCCGCCATGGGAAGGAGAGGATAAGGGCTGCCGAAGCCCGTATCACGGCGGATATGGCGGCAGCGGAGGCGGCTGATGCGGCGGCGTGGGCGGCCGCAGAGGAGGAAGCCATCCGCGCCCGCATTGTGAAGAAACGGCAACGGAGGAACACGTGCGCCCTAGCCCGAGAGTAGAATCGGGCAGTCCGTGCCATGGCCGGACTGCCACCGAAGGAGGAGAAGGAGGACAACGAGGACAGCTCTGGCGCCAAACAGATCTGGCTCAATCTCTACTGCGTTTTTGACCGGTACTTCCGCGAGAGGTACGGCAAGGGCGCCGGGAAGGGCAAGGGAAGATGTGGATGATCTCCACCATAGCCAAACATGCCTTTTTTGAAACTATGATGATTTTTATAGCAAATTCGGAAACTATATGCCGTAATGCATAAAAATCAAAAGTATAACCCCGTCGGCCTCCAGTTAGCCGAAGAGGGACTTTTCGGCCAACCGTTGGCCGAAGAGGACTCTTCAGCCTCCCATTGGCCGAAGACACGTAGAGCTGGGCCGAATATGGGCTGTCGGTGGGCTGGTGACCGAAGAGGGGCCCGTCGGCCAACCACCGGCCGAAAAGGCTCTTCGGCCACCCACCGATCGAAGAGGTCTGGATAAGAGGCCGACGGGTTTCTTCTTCCTCTGGCTCGCTCGTTCTTCCTCTCTCTCTCGTTGCTCTCTGTTCCTCGCCATCCCTCACCGATCTCTTCCCTTGTCCACCCGTTTTCGCATCCAACCCGTAGAAACAATAGAACGTAGCAATCCCCGCCGGCCTACGGTATTTTTTTTGCTATGGGGTAGTTTTTTGTGCGTAAGTTAGGAGGAGCCATGGTGGGGTGGAGGAGGTGTGGCTGGGGAGGAGGTGGCGGGGTGGAGGAGGTGCGGCTGTGGAGGCAGTGGTGGTGAGGAGGAGGTGCGCTTGGGGAGGAGGTGGTGGTGAGGAGGAGTTGCGTTGGTGTTGTCCGGTGGTGCAAGTAGTCCGCGAGGTGGCCGGTGCCGCTGAGTTGAAGAGAGGAGCAAGAAGAAGGGGACACACGCGTCGAAGGTATAACCATGTTGTCATATTTTTTCTCTAAGTTGTATAGCTTAGTTAGTGTAGATAAGTCATTTTGCGTACTTGAAGTGTTAATTTGTCTGTGGTGTCATTTTAGCGGTTAGTTAGTGTAGCGGGTAATAATTTTGTTTGTTGTGATTAATGAGAAGATGAAAATATCTGACAGGTGAAAATGTCTGAATCAGTAAATTTGACTGTTTACTACGGCCCTGGTAATGTTCGATACAATGAGTTGGGGGTTGATCTTAGCGAGTATAAAAATGGCGTCATGACACTTCCAGACCCGGACAGACTGGACATTAGACAATTCAAGTACTGGTTGACTAATAGTTTTGGGCTGGATCCTGAAGCATGTTCCGTCAGTATTCATGCATTGTGGACCAAATCCTGTAAAAATGTCAAGTGGGAGTTGATTCCGATAGATAGGAGCCAGCATTGGTTGACGCTGTTAAGTCGTTGCCGAGACCGAAGAATCCACCCATATGCCCTAGTGCAACCTGTGGCGAAGGAGGAGAATACCGTACAAGTCGACGGGGGGTATGAACCCGGCCAGGGCAGTGAAGTGGCTAACAAGAAAGAGTCAGACTACGTGCCACACAATGTGTGTGGTCATGATACTGGGTAGAGTAGTCAGTCGATAATATTAGCTGGTTCTGGTTTTGCTGATGAGGAAGAGGACGAGGATGGGGATGACGCAGAGGAGGAAATGCTGAGGGTGATGGAGGAAGAGGATGAGGATTGAATGGCGGAGGATCTGGATTCTAAAAATTCCGAGGATGAAGTGGAGGTACCGATTTCTTCTGCATGGGATCAGGACATATCCACCGGTCTTACGGTCAATGATGGCCATTAGGTTCCATGGCAGTATAACCTGAACCAAGTCCAGATAGGGGCTATGTTTGATACAAAGAAAAAAATGAAGTATGCAGTGATCAAGTGGGCTATGTCTATGCAGAGGGTTTTCCGGACACACATTTCTAGTCCAACAAACTATACCGTGAAATGTGTTGAAACAGGTTGTCCTGGGAAGGTGCACGGGCATGTGCCGAAGTATAACATACACTGGGTTGTGACCGATGTCGTCCCACATAATTGTGTGAGGAAAAACCTTCTAGTGAATCATCCAAACCCGACTTCAACTCTCATTGCGCAACTCATGTATACTGAGATAGTGCAGAAGAAAGATATGGAAGCAAAACACATCCAGACAGCAGTGAAGGTCAGATGGAATTATGACATTCCTTATGGGAAGGCTTGGAGGGCTAAGCAGAAGGCTATGGAGGAAAGGTTTGGGACGTTCATCGACTCATATGATAACGTTGTCCGTCTCCTTGACATATTGAAGGAGAGGAATCCCGTCACTTATGTTAACGTACAACACACGAGGTTGGCGAGTATACCAGATTTCAAGGTGTTGAAGCGAGTATTCTTCTCTTTCGCTATGTGCATCGAAGCTTTCCGGCATTGTCCTCCTGTGATGTTCGTGGATGGTACATTCCTGACTGGTCAGTACAAAGGGCAAATCCTGACTGCTATTGGTGTGGACGGGAACAATCAAATCATCCCACTTGCCATGGCATTTGTGGAGGGTGAGAACTTTCCGAGCTGGGTATGGTTCTTCCGGCAAGTGAAAATTGCCATCGTGAAGGACCGACCAAACGTGTGTGTCATTCATGACAGACATGCTGGTATATTGAAGGTCGTGAAGACAATAAGGAATCCAACAGAAGACGAACGAACACCTTGGAAGGACTTGCAGAGCCGGTGGTGCATGCACCATCTTGGGGCTAATTTTTTTCTCACAGTTCAAGAACAAGCGGTTGATGAACTTGTTCAAAAAATTATGCATGCAGAACCAACAGCATAAATACCATTTTATTTGGTCAAAACTTGATGAGTTTACTAAGAAGTAGGTCGGTGCCAGGAAGAAAATGAAAGAAGATCAGGCTAAATTAGCAACACTCATGGCGGAGCTAGAGGAGCCAGTAGGTCTTTGTGACTTGCCAGCAATTGACCCTCCTGGTACTAAGAGAAAGAAGGGGAGGGCAATAAAGAGTTTTACTCAGTGGATAGAGAAAGAGCCTCCCGTGAATTGGTCTTTGTTGCATGACACCCATGGAGCTAGGTATGGCCACATGACAACCAACCTTGCAGAGGTGTATAACTTTATACTCAGAGGGAATAGAGCATTGCCACTCACAGCTATTGTGGAGGCTGTATTCCATGGCACTTTGAGATATTTCAGAGAAAGGCACGAGTTAGCAAAGAAGCATATTGCAGATAATCACAACACAACTTATTGTAGCCGTGTCATGGAATACATGGCAAAGAAGATAGAGAAAGCAAAGAAACACACTGTCAGACTCATAGGTAATCAGGAAAGGAGGTATGAGGTTCAGCTTCGTACCGATGGTTTTGGTTCTTCAAATGTGGTGAAGACGCACGAGGTAAAAATTGGAACGGAACTTTATCCAACGTGTGAGTGTACATGCAACAAACCGAAGTTGTTGCACCTGCCTTGCTCACATGTGTTAGCTGCCTGTGGCCAGATTGAGTTGGAATCCATCTCCTTCGTGTCCCCATACTATTTAAAAGAGGCAGTACTCAATGTCTGGACCGGTGAGATGATAGGGTTTAGAGTCGTCGGCAATTTTAACAAGGTAAACGACGGTGAGAGAGTATACATCCCGGATCCAGCTCTTCGGCAAACAAGCAGGGGTAGACGTAAGGTCAAGCGCATCCGAAACGATATGGACCAATCTGAAGCTGGTGGAGCAACCAGACAATGTTTGCTATGCGCGGCTTATGGGCATAGGATGAAATATTGTCCCGACCTCAAGAAAGACGGTGCTTCCACATCGACGAGTGTGATAACAGGAGCAAGAGGTGGACGTGGTCGAGGCAGTCAAGGACGAAGGGGAGGACGAGGAAGAAATAACTCACAAGCTATATAATTTGTGAGGACTAGGTGATACTTATTATCATGTGTCGGACTACGAGAAAATGTCAGACTATGTTTTAATTTGTAATATGTCTGGACTATGTTTTAATTTGTAATATGTCTGAACTATGTTTTAATTTATAATATGTCTGGACTATGTTTTAATTTGTAATATGTCTGGACTATGTTTTAATTGCATGTTAGATTTGTTGTTTTAATTGCAGATATGTCTTTGTATCCGTTGCTTAATGGTAAGATTGATAGAGTTCACCGGGCTGCACTTATGCAAGCAGGCAGGAACTTAGACGTGTTGGTCACTCGCACACCAAGGACTAACTGGATGATACATCCTTTATGGGTTAATAGGTATGTGTGTACATATAATGACTTACATGTTTGACATACTTTTGATACCCACTAACTGTATGCTACATTCTCTTTATTTTGTAGGTTAAGTTGGGCTGGACTTCTACCCTTGGCACGGCTGGTTGAGGGTACATTGGATGAGTGGGTTGAACATCCGGACTTGGATGAGGAAGGTGAACCAATGCAGTTACGCAAGAGGCAAGTGAAACATTTCTCTTACGACAGGCCACTGCTTACCTGCTTAGTAGATAGATGGAGACCAGAGACACATACGTTTCACTTTCCCTGGGGAGAGATGGCTCCTACTCTACAGGATGTGTCTTTCTTGTTGGGATTACCTTTGGCCGGTGCTGCCATAGGTCCTTTAGAGCCAAAACCTGGCTGGCTAGCACTGATGCAGGCCTGTTTTCTAGCTGCGTTGCCAACTGCTCTGGCCTTAGACGACGATCCTCACGGGCCTTGTTTTAGGTGGTTGAGCCAGTTTCAGGTAACCTTCTCAGTGAGCTGAACATATTTTGTTTTGCTAGTAGCCCTTACTAGATAGTTTACACAATCGTATTGTTTCGATACAGATTGTCTCGTTAGGATACCCCGGAGTTGAGTTGTCAGAGGGACAGATTGATCGATCCCTAGAGGCATATATTCTTTGGTTGTTCGGCAAGACGATGTTCACGGAGAACCACGTGACTACTGTCGATGCGCGACTCATCGGTATTGCACGAGAGATCGCTGACGCACGTTGCCCTGGGGACATTGTGCAGAGGAGTTTTGGTTCTGCTGTGTTAGCAGCTACGTACAGAGGCCTGTGCAAAGCTTGCTCGTTGAAGTCCAGAAAATCAGCTCTGGTTGGATGTCCACTACTGTTGCAGCTCTGGTCATACGAGAGATTCCCTATTGGACGATCCTATGTATACGTTGATAGACCTTTTGGGATGGAGGACATAGCAGGGGCTTACGTGCCTGCTATCGGCGATTTGCCTACTATGGGATCTGTTTGGGCACGGAGAGAGGTACTTATATATTACGTAACAATTTATTCGATTAATTATTTCCATGCAAAAGTATTACTAATGTTTATTTGTTGTCATGTACAGAGACAGTTTGCGCATACCCAGGTTAGGGACTGCTACCCGTCCTTCACGGCGCAGTTTGATAGTTTGCACGAGGATCAAGTTATCTGAGAGCCATACTCGCATCAGGCTATATCATCCAGGTATCCAGTTGGGATATCTGGAATGTGCACTAGAGATCAGCACTATTGGATGACCAAGGCCAGAGTGGTGTTCGACGTGACGGTTGAGGAGATGGCTCTTCATAGGGTGATGAGACAGTTCGGGCTATGTCAAGAGCCTGAAATTCCAGTTATTCCACACATACCAGCACACGTGCATAAGTAAGTAATTGTAATTTAGTGCTCAACACTGCATTCCGAACATAGCTAACCATGTAACACGCATGTCAATCTCAGGGAAAGCCGCGTAGGAGGAAACAAGTCCATGGCTGTTTGGCTTCAGAGCATTGGCCCTTATGTTGAGGAATGGGCTAACGCGCCGACAAATATCTGGGATTAGGTTGGGGCCTTTGACTGGGACAAGTTCGTGTTGTATCTGCGACGTTACCGGCATAGCACGAGGATCTACTTGGTTCCATCAGCTGCTCCTGATCAGATGGACGCCCCTCTCACCAGCGATATGTTCCCGACTGCCTCTGTTGTGGGAACCAGACACCACGCGGTACATGCCATGGTTCTCATATGCGTAGTTTTATCATAACCTGAACATATACAATTGGTTAACTCTTCGTGTACAGACTGACTTGACAGTCGAGGCGCGAGAGGAGGTTTTCGTTTTAATGCGGCGGGTTGAGAGGAGGGTAACTATCCCATAGCCAGAGCACCTCTCATGGTTGAGGCATTTTGATGAGAAGCTACGAGGGATTTACGCAGCTGTTACATGTAGACGATCTTCGGATGTTGATGTTCCTCGTCCAACACATCGTCGCCCACGTCCCTCTTTGCAGCGTTCAGAACCACGACACTCTGTACAGCGTTCAGAGCCACGCCACTCCGTGCAGCGTTCAGAGCCACCTCCTTCACAACCAGGGAGCTCGTCCTGGCATCAGCCACCTCCTTCACAACCAGGGAGCTCGTCCTGGCATCATCAAATGGAACTAGGTAACACTACTTTGTACATTCTTTTAAAAATTGTAGGTTCGCAAATCAATTTTACATGTTTTACTATACTGCAGGCGGCAACCAGTCGCAACAGTTCATGCATTCAGTGCAGTCACCGATACTTAGTGGTGCTGGATGTGGATTAGAGGGCTACGGCGATGACGATGACGAAGCTGCAAACACTTATGACTTCTCTCAGACACTGTTTCACACTCCACCACCACCACCGACGCAGGAGACACAGACAGCGACAGACGAGGTTATCTATGGTCGTGGTTACCGTGAGAATCGCCAACCGCCTCAGCGCTTATCGCCTTTCGGTCCTCGCCCGAGGAAGACCCAGATTCGTCGTCGTCCCCAGCAGTGATATGGTTATCTATGTATGAGTCATTATCTATGTTAGTTTCAGACTTTTCTCATGTGTGAGTCATTATCTATGTATGAGACATGCTTCATGTATGTGTTACTATCGCACTTGCTTCTATCTAATCAGGAGACATATATCTACCTATGTATGCGAGAGACATATTACTATTAATTCACATTGTTATTCCAGTTACATTTCCAAAGAGACTGCAATAGATAATTAAGATACAAGTACATCTGAATTAAACGGTACGGCTGAACTTAAAAAATACAGCTTACAAACTACATGAAGGCATCATCGTCATCCTCCGTCGATGCAGCACCCTTGCCCTTCGACGATGAGGCACTCTTGCCCTTCGACGATGAGGCACTCTTGCCCTTCGACGATGCGGGTGTCTTCGCCTTGGTGCTCGGCATGAAGATATCGTCTTCGTCCTCGTTGTCTTGGGTTCATAAATAAGTATGTTCTGCTGCAGCCTTTAGGAATGATTCACCCTTATGTTGTTGCTTCTTCCACCTTCCATGCAACCTGAGAAGTTCTTTTCGTATCTCCTCAAAGGTTCTTGCAGGCCACCCGCACCTACTTAATGCGTGAGCCAACTCATTCAGTACGGTGTCACTACTGAGGAGTTCGTCCCATGGAACTATCCTATTGTCTATCTCGAAATTGGCGGCTAACCTCAGAAGACATCTCGATATACTAGGGTGAAAACTACAATCGAAAGGATAACCGGACATCTTGACGAGACTACACTCGCCTGCTTACCCTCCTTAGTGTGGAGGGGGTTTTGTAGGTTGAGAAGAGAAGATGGCGGGAAAGAAGATGGCGGGAGAGAATGGCGGGAAAGAAAATAGCGGGAGAGAATGGAGGGAGAGAATGGCGGGAGAGAATGGCGGGAAAGAAAATGGCGGGAGAGAATGGAGGGAGAGAATGGCGGGAAAGAACGGCGGGAACATATGGAGGAAAAAAGTGCATTTTTTTCATGTACAAGACGGGAATGGTTGTACAGGATTTATAAGCCACTTTTAAATATAAAAAAACACTTCGGCCTACTATAAACCGAAGAGCATGCATCTTCGGCCAACGCCCGGCCGAAGAGCTCTCTTCGGCCAATAGTAAGCCAAAGTTACTCTCTTCGGCCCAGCTGGCCACTCTTCGGCCAATGGGAGGCTGAAGAGTCCTCTTCGGCCAACGGTTGGCCGAAAAGTCCCTCTTCGGCCAACAGGAGGCCGACGGGGTCATACTTTTGATTTTTATGCATTAGGGCGTATAGTTTCCGAATTTGCTATAAAAATCATCATAGTTTCAAAAAAAAATCCAAATTTTGGTAGTCCGATGGCATGTTTAGTTAGTAGTGATGGAGTAGCCGGACGATGTGTGTGCATCGACGTAGTTGCATGAGTTTGTATGGATTTGAGATATGATAATTGAGGTGTCCGGATATTGATTGCATTATTTGAGGGGTGCCCGGTCAGTGCCCGCGGACGTGCCCGGGCGCGTCCGCGGGAGTTTGAGGGGCCGGATTTGCCCATCGCGGTTGTAGATGCTCTAATATCATTATGTTGTTGTGATGCAATAAAAACTTACGAAGCACAACCAAATCATTTCCATCTGACATACGTGTATGATCATACGTGTAAGAAGAGTGGTATCCTAACTCTTTTTTAGTGGACAGTCTATTGTAACTAGGAAGAAAGTCAGAAGCACTACCATGTAAAAAGAGTAAATGACATCAGTGGTCCTATAACTATAAGAGGGACATCAGCTGTCAATTTAGTCCTAATTTTTCAAGATCACATATTTGGTCCTTGTAAGGAATTGTTTTGATTTGTTCTAGATCGCTGATGAAGATGGTACTAAATAGCTGTTCAGTACTGCTGCAAATGATTTGTTCGGCTCTCTGTTTCCATTGTCGTTCAACTGCACAGTGATGTATGGACCAAATATGCCGTTGAAAAATCTGATAACCCACCCAATCCGTGATTTTTTAATTGTTACACAATTTTAGCATTATACTTGCATTTTGATTTTTCCTGCTTGGGAAAATAGCATAGAAGCAATGGACGACTTTCGACGCACCGAGGAGTGTGTTGTGTGCACAGATGAGAGCGCATTAATTTGTCGAAGTTTTCCACACATGTGCAATCGACAAATTAATGTGCTCTCACATATGTTCTCTTGGTATTATTGTTACCATGACCATCACACATGAACCCGCGGAATATCGTGTCACAAGGTTTGAAGGCAGGTTCAAATTGAATATGGACGGCGCTTACTCTGAGTCTGAAGGTAACGGTGGTGCGGGCATGGTGCTTAGGGATAGCACGAGGCATATCATGTTCTCGTCTTGCCGCCATTTGTTCACCTGCGCGACTGCCTTGGAAGCGGAAATGGAAGCATGCTAGGAGGGCATCACATTAACGGTTGAGTGGAGCATTGTACCCTTCATTATGGAAACCGATAGTTCCGTTCTTGCAGCTATGATTGTGTAGCCGTAAGTAAACAGGTCTCCCGTGGCTACCCTAGCATAAGAGGTGCAGAGCATGCTAGTGGGAGACTACGTAGCAGAATGTAGTTAGCCATGAGCTGGCGAAAATGGGATGCATTGGCCCTAGAAAGGTAGTGTGGTTAAGGTCTGGCGGCTGCTGGATAGTCCGGACAGCTTATGTGCTCGTTTAATAAGGGCAAAGTATTACCCTAATGGGAACCTACTAGACACGGTCTTCCCAAGCAGCTCGTCGCCAGTTTGGAAAGGAATTGTTCATGGACTTGACCTTCTGAAACAAGGTGTTATTTGGCGTGTTGGAGATGGTTCTTTAATTAAAACATGGCGCGACCCTTGGATCCCACGGGGTCATGATCATAGGCCTGTCATGCCAAAGAGAAATTGTATCCTTAATTGGGTTGTTGATTTTCTTGACGAAAACGGAGCATGGAACGTTCATAGGCTTCGAGAAATTTTTTGGGACTTTACGGTTTTTTTTGCCTGATCCAAATTGATTACAGGATGTCTTCCAGTCGGATCACTTGTTGGAAAAACATAATGGATGTTCGTGAGATAATCAAGATCCGAACCTCTCCAAGGAATGGACGGGACTTTATTGCTTGGTTTCCGGAGAAGAGTGGTCAGTTTACCGCCAGGAGTGCTTATCGTTTGGCAACGGAGGAGCAGAACCGTGCCATGGCGACGGGTGCGACGAGCATGAATCCATCGGGCCATCGGCCTATCTGGCAGTGCATTTGGGATGCCCAGGTACCCCTCAAAATACGTATATTGGCCTGGAAGCTGGTCTCGGGTGCATTGGCAACAAATTCGTGCAAGAAGTATCGATACATTTCGAAGAAGGATGCCTGTCCCGTGTGCGGCAAGGACAAAGAAAGCAGCTTTCACGCATTGACATGCGATCATGCGCGTGCACTGTGGGAACAAATGCGCAGGGTGTGGAAGCTACCTGATTATGACATGCTAGTTGATACCGGCAAGGACTGGCTTTTAAACATGCTTGCTAATTGTCGGGAAGATATGAGGGATCGTACAATAATGTTGATTTGGAGGATCTGGTTTTTGAGATCAGATTTAGCGCATGGGAAGGAGGTGTCGTCTCCCCAGGTGTCATCTGATTATCTTCAAAGTTACATACAATCTCTTGACCTGTCCAAGAAGTATAACACAGAGGAAATCATCAAAGGGAAAATGCCATTGGTGGAGGAAAGGCCGGTCATGCATGAAAGGGTGGCTACTGATTCGCTACCATGGCCGAGCCCACCAACGAACAGGGTCGCTTTATCCGTTGATGGGGCCTTCTCCACGGTGGATGAATCGGCGTGTCGGCTGGTATGATCTTGAGGAGACATGATGGGAGTGTGATCTTTGCGGCCTACTTTAATTGTAACGATGCACTAGAGGCGGAGTTACACGCGCTAATGGAAGGTATGGCTCTGGCAATCCAACACACTAACTTGCCGGTCATCGTTCAATCTGATTCTTCGGAGGCACTTTCGGCTTTGACTGGAGACAACCTATCTCGGTCGGCATATGGTCATTTAGTTGCTGAGATCAAGCATCTTAAGGTACAGAAGGAGTTTATTCCATTGAAGATAAACCGTGAGCAAAATAGGGTAGCAGATCGGTTGGCTTTTTATAGTCGTGCCGTTGCCTCTCGGTTGTAAACCTTTTTTTTTTAGGGGGCCTCTCGGTTGTAACCTATTCATTTGGAATAAAACTCTTTTACCCTCGCACAGAGAGAGAAGGCCCAGCCCAAAATGACCCAGCCCAAAAAGGCCCAGCCCCCGCAAACAAAACCACGCCCCCGACCCTGAGGACTCGCGTGACCTAGCCGCCCCCGCCCCCGCCGCCACCCCACCCCACCCCACGCCGGCACCGCGGTCCGCCGCCGGTCCGCCATCGTCTCCATCTCGCCCGACGTGTTGGACCGCTGGTGAGTGCTGACTCCGCCGACGCTGGTCCTCATCCTCCCCGACGACCGACGCGACGCGACTCGACGACGACGCCCCCCGGACGCGGCTCCACTTCCCCACCGGCCGAGACGGCGTCCTCCTCCTCGCCCGCTGCACCGCCGTCCGCCGACGCCGGCCACCAACGGCCCGACGCCAGCCACCCGACAGCCATCACCAAGCAATGTAAAGCACGCCTCTCCCTCCCTCCCTCCCTCCCTTCCTTCCTCCTCCTACCGAAATGCCACCCTGCTGTGAGTATTTGTGGCTTGCGCTGTGATAAATTACACGTGTTGATCTGTGGCGGTGTGATCAGTGATGCGTGAGCAGTGATGAATTGGATGTGCTGATGCTGTTGTAATTTTAGTTGGTGACAGTGACAAATTTGAGCTGCTCTTGTACTCCCTCGGTAAAGAAATATAAGAGCGTTTAGATCACTAAAGTAGTGATCTAAGCGCTCTTATATTTGTTTACAGAGAGAGTACAACACAACTGTCTGCTGCTACTGCTATATCCTATATTGATGAAAAATTTGAGTTGTGTACTGCTGCTGCTGTTGTAGTACTTTGTGATGGCAAATTTGAGTGATTTCAGTGAACTGTGTGATGCTGCTGTAATACTTTTGGTTTGCTATATTTGTGACTTTTGACAGTGTATTTGTGCAATGACAAATTGAGTGATTTAAGTGACAGTGGCATCTCCATATATGGATTATAGATGTATGAGCTCCTGTAGCATTTGGAGAAGGGTCACG
This sequence comes from Elymus sibiricus, assembly GCA_039707655.1. Taxonomy (NCBI): domain Eukaryota; kingdom Viridiplantae; phylum Streptophyta; class Magnoliopsida; order Poales; family Poaceae; genus Elymus; species Elymus sibiricus. The sequence goes on from CM077673.1 coordinate 431,814,300, forward strand.
CTATTTTTTACATAGCAGTATAGCACGCTATTTTTTACCGTTCTTGGTGCATGGCCGAATAGTTGCATAAAATGGCTAGCTAACTGGAAAAACATGTCTGTTTGCAGCTGCTAATGGTTTTAGCCAGCTAATTTTGAGTCGCTGAAAACGGCATAGCCAAACAGGTTGTCTGTATGTATTATCAATACTACAAAATACTCTGTTATGTCAAAACCATGTGGTATTTCATACCTGCAGCCTGAATTGCTCTAGTTTTTTTTATACTTAGGTTTTTGGGACACTTTGCTATCAAACACAGCGTAATTAATACCATGTTTTCTTTGGTTGGTACAGCGAAAATGGTGCAACTTGAAAAAGAAGAGGACCCCTTGGTCCACGACGAATCCATGCTGGATGATGACGATACCGATGAGGACTATGTGGAGTCAGAGGATGACGATTCAGAGGAAGAATTGCAGGCTGAACCTTCAAAGAAGGCCGTGTACAACAAGGAGGGGCTCCTTGAGAAGCTCGAGGACATCGCCTGGCCAGAGAATGTGGACTGGATGCACAAGCTCACCGTCGATCATGACCAGGGGGAGAAGGTCGATGTGAACGACGATCTTACCCGTGAGCTCGCTTTCTACACCCAGGCTTTGGATGGCACGAGGCAGGCATTTGAGAAGTTGCAGTCTAGGAAGGTCCGGTTCCTCAGGCCGACAGATTACTACGCCGAGATGGTCAAGACTGACTCTCACATGCACAAGATCAAAGGGAAGCTCTTGTTTGAGAAGAAGAAGATTGAGGAGGCTGAGAAGAGGAAGATGGCGCGAGAGTCGAAGAAGAGATCCAAGGAGGTGCAGGCAGAGAAGCTCAAGGAGAGGGCCAAGGAGAAGAAGGAGAGCATTGAGTCAGTCAAGAAGTGGAGGAAGCAGAGGCAGCAGGGGGGATTTTCCAAGGGAAAGGAGGACGGGCCAAACCTCAACTTTGAAGTTGAAGAAGGTCTCAAGCAACACAAGAAGCAGAGGCCTGGCGTTTCTCCTGGTGATAGGTCTGGTGGTCTTGCTAAGCGCGGTAAGCAAGGGAAAAACCATAGGTCAAAGGATTCCAAGTTTGGGCATGGCGGTCGCAAAGGGATGAAGAAGCAAAACACTGCTGAGACGACGAACGACTTGAAAGGGTTTAACAACAACCACAAGGGCGAGTCAGGAAACAAGAAGAGGAGGATGTTTTGATACGGCGTTGTAAGAGCCTGTCCCTGCTTCCTTCCTTGTGACGCTGTTATATTCTTCTTGTCTTTTGTGTTATTCCGCTGCTGCACTACTCTATCACTAGATGCAAAAGTTAGCCTGAGGTACGGAATTTGGGGAGGCAGCTCAAACACAAGACTTTTTTTTATCTTTGGCTGTGCTATTCTCCATAAGATGTGGTGCCGTTTGCATCCATTTAACCTGTGATTGCCCTTTGGGTCGTGGAATGCAGTTGAATCTTGCTTAGTTCTGGAGTGTTTTATTATATCAGTGTGCAAGCTAAAGTGAAAGGAGTAACACTTGGTAATGTGACTACTAGTACAGTCAGGTCTTGGTTTCTTAAGTTATGTTGTCCTATATAATATATATTGCATTAGCTACAGACAGACCTCAGTGCATTCACAGTCAAGTCTTGGTTTGATTTTTACATAGCACCAATGCAGACTAAACAGATTTGGTTATGATGCATGCATTGTTCTTTCTTATTATTGCTACGCATGGCCAGATGCAGTTAGTTGGGGTCATTTGCTGATTTTGATGGTTGGAACAAGTATTGCATTAGCTACAGCAGCAATATGTGCTACACTTCTTGTGATATGCCTAAATTCTCCAAGTTGCAGCTTTGCTGGTTATGTCTGTCTGTCGATGTTATGTTTCTTATGCAATTGACACATTCATTCACTGGAAATGTCGGCATTATTTATAGCTTCCTTTTTTGTCTATATGTATTGTGGTAACCGTCGTCTTGGTTGCTGGTACTTGTCCGCGGAGGGGAGGGGATATGATCAAGCAAGCGGCCTGATAAAGCCTAACAACAAATAGTGTTTTATGCTGAAAATAAATATTTCCAAATGTTTGTAAATAAAATAACAAAAAGAATGAATGTAGAAAGATGGAAGTAAGATGGGCGTGGTGGTTACTTTGCTATCATCAGATTCTAAAGAGAAGAGAACCCATCTGAACCCATGTTGAGATTATTTGAGTTGATGCCGTCCGTCCTGCATGAGGAACCAATTTCCATGAGCTTGGTATAGGTACTGCTGGAAGAGGTGTAGGATCTCTTGCGTCTGTAATATGAGAAGCCTTCTCCTTCCTTGTGTCAGGATCTATCTATCTCAGACTCTGCAGCTTGGCCTTCTTCTCTAGTTGGAGCTAGACACTTGAGGTCTCACGCATGCCAAATGATTTTAGCCACCACGTAACAGACACAAGGTGGTGATAGACAGCATCCAGATCCTTGCAAAACACAAACTCAGAAGGTTTTTCTCATATTTCTCTTGCGAAGCTAGGTCATCCCTAGTCATGATTTTATTCTGAGCAAGACGCCAAGAAAACATACAAAAAATATATGGATCTTAGGAGGGGCCTTAATCTTCCAAACAGCACGCAAAAAATTGATCATAATCTTATAAAGAGAACTAGAAGGGAAAAAGCAACCACTAGGCACATATTGCCGAACAATCTGGTCCTCATCACCAGTAATATAAACACAATGATCCAAGCAATACTGATGGTTCCTCCTAACGGTGCACCTAAATCCGTTGGTCATCCCAGATATCAGCCAGTCTTGCCTTGCTCATTAACTATGCAGTACAAGTCCCAAGATTCAGTAGCTAAAGGAACAGACCCAAACCATCTTCAGCCTCCCAAGATATTAAGGACCGTTCGTTCTGCCAACAGTCGATCAGTTTCAGTCATGTCACATCTACCTAGAGCTCTAAAGTATCAAGTCACGACGATCACTCATCGGCCTCGCCTGATGAGGCTCGATATCCGCTCGAAGAACATAGGGAACATGTCCATGCTGAACCGTATGTCCCGCACTTTCATCCACTTCAAAGCCATCTCCTCCAGGGTGCCCAGTGAGGAGTATTTGTAGGCCCATTCACCGCCATCAGGTTGCTCCAACCATGTAAGGCTGAAATCATAACCTGCAATAACTTGAACATCTCAGTTAAGCTTGCATTTACCACCTTTATTATACATAATAATATGCTACAGTATTTTATTTTATGCTCAGAATTATATTGGTGGTGCAGAATGAAACATCAAACTGATGCAAAATCATCACATGCCAGGTACTTGCTTCGTACTTGCTTCCCTGTTGACAAACAAAGGCACATGTTTATCACCAGAATATAAAAATGTGAAAACATAATTGCCACGTGTCGGTCATAGCAAGACAAGAGGTAACATGCCACTTCAACATACTACTCCCTCCGTCCCAAAATAAGTGTCTCAACTTTATACTAACTTTATTATCACTAATTGACAGGAACATAGCCTCCACACGTGAACAAGTATAAGAATATTATATGGCTTTACGCCATGATCATCAAAATTTCACAGCCATAATAACAATAAAAAAGAAGTGCACAATTCTTGCTAGAAGGCCAGCTGACAATGAATGTGTATCTAGCACTCTAAACATAACTGCTCTCCAGATATCCAGCTTGCCCGGTTACATGTAAAATCACATTTATGAATGTAAGTGAAATATCAAGGCCAAAATGTAAAATGCAAATTATAAACAACCCCAGTGTCATATTCTACTAATGTGCTGTAGAAAAATAAACAACGCGAGAACTGGTGTTTGCATGTACCAGTAGCTTCATGATAGATTGAAAGTGAGAGTCCTTCTGCTTCATCCTTCAGTGAAAACTTCATGCCAACTAAAGATTCAACCAGCATATGATACACACAAGAACGAGAACTTTCATCAGTCCCACTCCCTGAAAGCAACAGACTTACAAGTCAAACCAATTTACAGACATGAGAAGAAATACAAACTGCAATCCACTTGTACATTATCACTAACCTGAGCTGCAAACACCTCTTCTACAGCAGTCCTGCTACAGAACAATGCAAGCCATGAAAAAAGGCTTAGCATACAATATAAAGCTCAACATAATCATTTACCCTTGCATACTTCTACACTACCAGCAAAGTAGTTTCAACAACTTGCCTCTCTAGCTTCATCCTGAAAGCTACCATGGTGGGCAATGGCTTTCACACTGGACCGGACTGTATTCGTTCTGTTTGACACTGGTGTCCTTGCAGGTGAAACTGGAGTTTGCTTCTGTATGACTTCAGTTATTGTCTCAGGAGACACTAGAGCTGCATAATTATTTGTGTCATTCTTCTCAGCCAAGAGACGCTTAAGCCTCAAAATTTCAGTTTCAAACTCCTTTGCTGCATAAGAAAAGCAGAGCAGAGTAAATAAAATTGCAGCTAAATCACTTGGTTATCACCAAAAAGAATGAAAGATAGAAATAGATTTGTTGGCAATCTACAAGGTATAGGTGAATTTACGAAGGACTGGTGTGCCTCATAAGGTGTGTATTTTTTTTTCGAGAAACAAGTTCGATGTTATTACACTCTGGCATACCTGAACCTGATTATTAACCAGGTATAAAACAACCATGAATTACATCACCCTGTTAAGACTGTTGTATGCTAAAAGGTTGTATGTTTGCAGGATACTACTCCCTCCGTTCCTAAATATAAGCCTTTTTAGAGATTCCAATACGGACTACATACGGATGTATATAGACATATTTTAGAGTGTAGATTCACTTATGATGCTCTGCATGTAGTCCATATTGGAATCTCTAAAAATGCTTGTATTTAGCACTACCGGAATGAACCGTAGTCCCGACGGCCTAATATATGCCGACGGCACCCTGTTAAATTAAATGTGACTTATCAAAACATAAACATACATAAATTATATATCAATTTGGGGTAGAATTTTCCATAGGTTATGAATATGTAGTTTGTATTTGTTTTCGAGTATGTTAGTAATGTGACCTCATGTTCTTTTGCATATAGGTCCCTATACTTTATTAAAATCATAAACAATTGATAATTGCATCTATTTTGACAAGTTTTATATGTTTTTTTATAAGAATCTTGAAAGGATTCTGTTTCTATAATATGTTCTCTAATTTGAACAAACTTAAATCATGTTTGCTTCAGATTTACACAAAACACCCTTTTCTTTTGACTTTTTGTATTTTTTTTATTCCTTTGCCAAATGAGACAAATTCTATATCTACATCCATCAGATTGTGTATGGAAGTGTGGTGGCAGGTGCAAGCACCCGGCACGCGGCTCCGGAGTGTGACCCCCCTCACGGACGTCGCTGCCGCCGGCACCTGGAGGGGGGAAACGGCCACGTCGGGTCGACACGGAGGAAATCTTGCGGTGGGTTGGGCCCGGACCTTGATCCAAAGTGTCCCTATGGCCTGACCTATCACAACCAGGTGAAAAGGTCCATCGGTCAAACCCCGTCCGGCAAAAGTCAAAGGGCTAGATCCACGGGTCAACTGGGCCAGGGTTAGGCGGGACGGGGGCCTTCGGGGGCTAGCTATGCAACCAAATCTTGCGTTGGGCCCTCTAACGCGTCTGGAAGTGTGGTGGCAGGTGCAAGCACCCGGCACGAGGCTCCGGAGTGTGACCCCCCTCACGGACGTCGCTGTCGCCGGCACCTGGAGGGGGGAAACGGCCACGTCGGGTCGACACGGAGGGAATCTTGCGGTGGGTTGGGCCCGGACCTTGATCCAAAGTGTCCCTATGGGCTGACCTATCACAACCAGGGTCAGAGATATGCCGACGGCCCTGAGGTACTTTCGGCCCCCGATGGCAGGGCATGCTCATCCCTCCTCTGCACAAGGCCTACGCGTGCCGCAAGGACACCACAAAGTATTTTGCATGCCGCCTCTGGGCATGATTTCATACGCCGCCTTGCAGATCTGCAATTTCCAGCGATGAAACCCTAGCAGAGCAATAAATTTCTCGAATATTACATGCGGGTCCGAAAAATGCAGGGGCCCGGCACGTGTCATGCGATGGCCTCCTTTGTGAGCACGAGAAGTTTCGAGGCCAACGGAGCAACAGGACCCGAACTTCCTGCACAAACCGGACACGTTCCCTCTCGATACCCAGAGACTAGCTCGGAGATGGTGCGGTTTACAAGCGGCCTCAGGGGAGGCTTATTCGAAACGTGCCTAAAATCTTACCACACCCTACAGGGGCCATGTGATGACGCCGTGCCAGCTCCCGAGGATTGGATTTAAACGGTTAGATCATTGCTCTCACACAGACGGCAAACTCAAAAATAGTAATAATTGAATTAATAAAAAGCACCGGCATCCATCATTAGGAAGATGGCGTGTCGTTGTGAATCTTCAGTGCCCGGAAAGTTTCGGGCACTGAAGATTCACAGTAATGGTTCATCTCCTTAACAGGAGTGTAATGAAGACCGAAGCTTACTTCGTCTGGATTATCCGACTATTTAAACTGGTCATGTTGCTTGTCTCTAGGCGAAGTGGTACTAAAAGTTTACTGAGAGTCTTATCTATGCCGACGGGAAAGCCGTCAGCATAGATCCTCCTTATCCCCTCGCGCTGCCCTCCGAACCGCTCATTCCTCTCTTGCCCGCGACCCCGCCCCGACCCCGCGCCGCCGCCGCCACCCTCTCCGCCACTGGCTCACGCCGCCGCCGCCGTCACCCTCTCCGCCACCTCGTCGCTCCGCCGCCACCCCGGATCCGCGCCGCCCCGACCCCGCCCCGACCCCGCCCCATCCCCGTCCCACCCCCGAGCTCGCCACCTCCACCCCTTCGCCGCCTCCACGGGCGAAGGCGCCGCCCTGCCTCGGCCACCCCTCACCCGGGCCACCCCTCTGGCGCTGCCGTGGGTCAAGGCACCGCCCTGCCCCGGCCACCGTCCGCCCCGCGCCTCCTTATCCTGTCACGGGCCTCGCCTCGGTCCAGGCCTCCTCTGCCGCCGCCTCGGGCCGCGTCGTCACCGGCCTCGCCTCGTCCGCCCCGCCTTCTGCCATCCCCTGCCTCGTCCCGCCACCCACAGTGAGCTCCTCTCCCTCTCATCGCAGCTCTATATTAGGTTTAGATAGATCGATGAATGTATGTATGTTAAATCGATGTTTTTTAGATGGATGGATGAATCATGGATGTTGGATGAATTGGTATGTTGGCTACATTTTTTTTATATTTTGTTTGATGGATTGATATGTTGGTGTGTTAATACATTGGTGCTTGTGTATTATGTTACAAGTAAATCCAAATCAGTGTATTATGTTGTTTTGATAATACATCGGTGCTTGTGTATTCGATTAGCTAGGCAGAATAGAGACATTTTTGCAATGTATAGATGTGTGTGTGTTCGATGATGTAGGTCTGAGGTTTTTCTTTCGTTTAGCCAGTTGCGGTTATGGCCACCTTCGTTGTCGCTTGCTTGCGCCGTTTAAATTTGCTACTAAAAATTGATTGCAAAAAATTGATATGTTTGTCGGTTGATTTGTCTGATCAATAGGGTAATCTCCCTGGAGTGATCGTCGTCGGAGCTGTTTGTCCCCTATCATCCCTCTGTTGTTCGACTACTTCATCTACAGCCGAGGGTGAGCTACTAGTCCATCTCCTTCTCCGGGTTTTTTCATGTCACTAGATTACATATTCACGTCAAGTCGTGTAACTTAGGCTTCTCCCATCCGCAACTCTTTCGGATTGTCCAACGTTTTCCACGGACAGCCCGAGGATGTGTAGATTGGGTACATTTTCCATGCTCTACCCCGTTCCGAGACAGGATTTTGGCGACGCCTCCCTGTTGTTCTCCAGATGCACATTCTCTTGGCTTTTTGCCAAGACATGTATCTGGAGAACAGCGGGGAGGTGCTGCCAAAATTTTGTCTCGGAACGGGGTAGAGCATGGAGAACGTACTCAATCTACACATCCTCGGGTGGGATTAGGACCCATCTGTACCTATTAGAGATGTAGGTGGATTCAATGCCGTCAACGCGGTAGAAAATAAAAATTTGATGTGATTAATTTAAATGAATCCTTAATTTTGTTGTGTGGCTCCCAATAAAGCAGAGGATGGCAGATAATCAGTGGATGTACAGTGGTTTTATCTGTCGAAATCGAGTAACAACAGAGTGGGTTGTAAAAACCGATGTGTTTTTGAAGGAGATATTCCGTCGTCCACTGAGAATTATCCCACAATGCCCCTGTGCGAAATGTGGCAGACGTCTCCGTAGAGATAAGGAGCAAATGACTGAGCACCTTCGCACGCATGGATATATGCCAAACTTTAACATGCCGATAAACTTTGCCGAGCGGGACCGTGGTAGAGAGGAGGTGATGCGACAACGCATCGGTGGTTATGCGGACGACGGGGTCAGAGACATGCTAGATGATGTCATTGCTGCAGAGATGGCACATGCGACACTTTCAGAGAATGAACCGGGGGAGCCGGAGGCAACCGCAAAGGCCTTCTTGGAGATCTTGGCCACGTCAAAGAAACCTCTCTATGTGGGTGCCAAACTCTCTCAGCTGGATGCCATCTTGCAACTGATGGCAGTCAAGGCTGAGTACGGCTGTAGCCAGAAATGCTTCGAAGCATTTCTGGGAGTATGGGCTAACAGCCTCCCTGAGGGTCATGAACTGCCGACAAGCATGTACGCCATGAAGAAACTCATGAAGGCACTCTCTATGGATTATGAGAAAATACATGTTTGTCCGAAGAATTGCCTTTTGTTTAGGCACGAGTATGCGGATGACAAGTACTGTAGGGAGTGCGGTTCCACTCGGTACCTTGAGGTGGTCGGTGAGGATGGTGAGAAGAGGTAGCTAGGCATCCCTGCAAAGGTTCTTTGGTATCTCCATTTCATAGAAAGACTGCAGCGCCTTTTCATCACGGAGGAGTCTGCCAAAATGATGAAGTGGCACAAAGAAGGTAGAAGGTACCATCCAAATAAAATCGTACATCCATCGGAAGGCGAAGCATGAAAGTCGTTAGATGAAAAATACCCCGAGGAAGCAGCCGAGGCTGGGAATGTCAGAATTGCCATATCAGGTGATGGGTTCAATCCATATGGTATGTCGTCCAATCCATACAGCTGTTGGCCCGTGTTTGTTATTCCGCTCAATCTCCCTCCCGGTGCCCTAATGCAACGCAAGACCATGTTCTTGTCGCTCATCATTCCGGGGCCTGAATACCCGGGGAAGAATTTGGGTGTGTTTATGCAGCCGTTGGTGGATGATTTGCACCATTCTTGGTATTTCCCGAGGTTGACATACGACCGAGATCTGCAGAGAAATTTCTTGATGAAAGTTTGGTTGTAGTATTGCATGCATGACTTTCCCGGCTATGCCCTATTCTGCGGATGGTGTACAAGTGGGAAGATGCCATGCCCAGTGTGCATGCAGGCTCAACGTTTCATTTGGCTGAAGAAGGGTGGCAAGTATGTGAGGACCCCTGCTCGACCGTGTACTAATCATACACGCAACGTGCATGCTCGAGATCAGAGACTCACGGGAAGATATCACAACACAACTCTAGACACAAATTTAAACATAAATCTTCATATTACAAACCAGGGGTCACGAGGACTCAAAAACATAAGTCATACACACAAATAATATCTGGGTATAGACATAGTTAGATAAGTTTGCCTTAAGAAGGCTAGCACAAACAGCGACACTGATCGAAAGGCAAAGGCCTCCTGCCTAGGGCCTCCAAACTACTCCTGGTTGGCTGGCTCAACCCAATAGTACATGCCTCCGGGGCTCTCCTGGTAGTAGTCTCCTGCGGTGGCATCGGGCTCCGGGGCTCCGTCGTCTGATTTCAACAATCGGGTATGGGGAAAAGAAGTAGCAAAGCAACCGTGAGTACTCATCCAAAGTACTCGCAAGACTTACATCAGAACTATAGTAAGTATGCATCGGTATCAAACGAATGGGGCTATATCTTTGGACTGAACTGCAGAATGCCAGAATAGAGGGGGAGAAGCCTAGCCTATCGAGGACTAGCATCTTGAAGCAATCTTGCAGCATCAGTTGAGAGTAGAACAAGTAATACTTAATAGCATTCATGTTATTAGCAATGCCCTGAGATTCTTCCTCGACTCCCTGCGAGAAAGCGATCCCGGGAGCAATAGTAACAATTTAACATTGTATCAACATCAGTGTGTAGTTGTATTGGATCGGGATACAACTCCGAGCGTCGTGTTACCGTGGACACGGCTATTCGAATAGATTACTTCCCTGCAGGGGTGCACTACTGTTACCCAACACGCTCGATTACATCTGGCCAGACACACTTGCTGGGTAATACCCGGCCTCGGGTAATCGACACGAAGCAGCGTCCTACCTAGGCTCAGCAGAGAGGTCAGCACGCCGGTCTAAATCCTAAGTGCGAAGGGGTCTTGGGCCATCGCCCTTTGCACTCCTGCATGTTGCGAGACTGGCCGGGGTCCAGGCGCGACACTGTATACACAAGTGACGTAACCAGCCCATCCCAACAATCAGCCCGCATCTCTGAACTGTGACATCTGAAGAGCTTTCGGAGAAACGTACGACGTAGAGGGTCCCATAACCATTATCCCACATGGTGATAGTGCGTATAGGCCAGTGGCCAACTCAGATCAAATACCCAAATCCGTTAGGCGTATTTAGTAACTCGCAGAGACGATCAGGATCCCTGTCGCTCTGACTTGGTAACTCGCGGCAACGAACAGGATCCCTGTCGTTCCGCCACAATACCTCTCACGGGTGCTCTCGGAGCCGACCCTTCTTTCCAAAGAATTAATGTGAAGGTCATGGTACCCGTGTGTCCAAAACATCAAGGGGGTTCCGAGGAATCACCCTCGTTGTATTCCCACTCGATGGGTCAGTCAAGGTGTTCTAGGAGGAATCACCCTCGATAGATTCACACTTGAGGGGTTGCACGACAGAGGCATCGTCGGAAGTGTGAAAGAGGATTCACCCTCGGGAACACGCAACCGACTGGCTTTACTACAGATCCAACATCACAAGTGAGTTAGGTGGCTTCTACGCGCGTGGGCGAGCACGATGGACAGCGGCGCCTGACCAAATGGTCATCGGATGCTCGCCGGCGATGAGCTTCCGCGGCGATGGGCTCGGGCACGACGGGGAACGGTAGCTAGAGGGCGTCTGGGGGAGAGAGAGACGAGGGGAAAGACGGGGGTGCTCACGGCGAGCCGTAGGGAGGTGGCAGCAAGCTCGGGGAGGGCTTGCTGTCGCCGAATTCGTCGCCGGAACCCGTCGGAGCAGAGGAGGAAGAAGAGCTCGGGGAGGACGGTGCGGTGGCTCCCGCCTCGCATTCGTAGTCGGGGAGGAGGTAGTCGAGGCCGGCGAGTTGATCTGGCACGGTGAGGCGGCTAGGCGACGACGGTGGCCGTGCGAGCTAGGGAGGCACCGCCATGGCTGCGTCGGGAGAGGTGGGGGAAGCGAGGGGGAGAGGGGGGAAAAGATCTGGGGCTCCCTCCGAGGTCCACGACGTCGATCTTATCCCCCCCGAGCGCCTGTAGCAACGCGGAGGCGTCGGTGGCGCGGCTGCGACTGCACGCGGCCTCGGTCGCCCGTGCGCGCGCTGACACGGGGAGGAGAGAGAGGAGGGAGACGACCCGGGGTGGGCTGGGCCGCACTATTTGAACTTAGGCCCATTGCCACAGCAGTAGTTAGGCCTTTTTCTATTTCTTCTTTTCTTCTTTTCTGTTTCTATTATTGTTTTGCAAATAGCTATGCCACTAAATTACTTTAGTAAAATATGAGACTTGTATATTTAAATAGTATGCAATATTTGGCACTGTTATAAATTGGTTGGGGAAATGTTTGAAATCATTTAACTTTTGCATAATTAAAATGGGCTTAAATGGTGCTGTTTTGGTACTGTTAATAGGGCTAGGGCTTATCTTAGGTTGATGGTGATGTTGTTTTCCCGAAAATTATTTGTTTTGGATTATTTCCAACATGATGAACATTTTTCCAGTAATTTTCATGCAACTTTATTTTTCACATGCATTTTAATTTCAATTTGAATTGGAATTTGAAATGAGATATGATTCCAATGGTGATCAAGACTTGTTAAAATGATGACTTGGCATTATCAACAGGGTGATCACTGTAGCTATTACAAGGGGATATCACAAAGTATGTAGCCTTTGACCTGCATCGACAGTTCCTCCCTCCAGACCATCCAGACAGGGAAGACAAGAAGAACTTCACGAAAGGCCCGGTTGTCCATGAAGTAAGCGAGATTCCAACGTTTTCAGGGGCAGATGTTCTTGCTCAGCTAAAAGCTCTCAAGCATAAAGGCGAAGGCAAAGGCAAAGCCAAAGTCAAAGCCAAAGGAGAAGGCGAAGGCCAAGGCAAAGGCAAAGGCAAAGGCAAAGTCAAAGGCTTCGACGGATATGGTGAGACGCACAACTGGACTCACATTACCGCCTTCACGAAGCTTCCCTATTTCAAGGACCTCAAACTTCCTTACAACATTGATGTGACGCACACCGAAAAGAATGTTGCAGAGTCCCTTTTCCGCATGATCCTCAACATTCCTGATAAGACGAAGGATAACGTTAATGCTAGAGCCGATCAATAGAAAATTTGTGATAGATCACGTCTAAACATGCGGCCTCCCATAGGCGGTTGTAGAAACTAGTTCAAGCCAGATGCTGACTTCGTCCTTAAAAAGCCAGAAAATATGGAGGTATTGAAGTGGCTCAAACACATCATGAAGTTCACTGATGGTTATGCATCGAATATAAGTAAGGGAGTCAATCTTTCAACGGGCAAAGTGACCGGGCTCAAGAGTCATGACTATCATGTATGGATTGAGCGGATAATGTCGGTGATGGTTCGAGGCTATGTCCCTGAGCGTGTCTGACGAGTGCTTGCGGAGCTAAGCCATTTCTTCCGCATGCTCTGTGCTAAAGAAGTATGTCCCGAGGTGATTAGACAATTGCATAAGAAGGCACCGGAGTTGATATGCAAGCTAGAGAAGATCTTTCCGCCAGGCTTCTTTACTCCGATGACACATCTCATTTTGCACCTCGTGAACGAGGTATTGTTGGGGGGGCCCTGTGCAGAATCGTTGGCAGTACGGCCCTGAGAGACAGAACAAGCATCTCCGACACAAATGTGGAAACAAAGCTAAGATTGAAGCTTCCATAGCTGAGGTAGTTATCTTAGAGGAGGTGTCAGACCTCAGGACATCGTACTATCCAGACCACATCCCCACTCTACATAATAAGGTGCCTCGATACAATATAGAAGAGCCCAAGTATAAACCCAAGCTCCATCTATTCAGCGGGCAAGGTGGCAGGGCTGGGGGCTCGAAATCTTATAACATGCCAGAACAAGAGTGGGAGGACATCATGTTCTATGTCTTGCATAACATCAAGGAAGTTGAGGATGAGTGGATGAGGTAATACCACTACACTATTCCTTTATGTCTTGCACAACATCATGTTCTATGTTCACTTAGTCTCGGTCTAACACCGCTTTTCTTCTTTTAGTCAATTCGTTGATGAGGAGTGGACGGGAATGATTCCTCCTACTGAGGCAGAGGCACTTACTCTTCTCCGGCATGCAAACCCTGGACGGAAAAATTTTGTTGCTTGGTTCATGGCGAAAGTAATTTTTCACATCCCCTATTAAATAGCTAGTTCAACATTTATTAGTTAACTGAACTAATGCACCTAACAATTTCAATTAAACTTGTAGGGAAAATATCGGAGAATATCTATGGATGACGAATTGAGATGTGTTTCCATGGGTTTTAACCCTCGGGTTATGACATGTGAAAAGTATGATGTGAATGGGTATTGTTTCCATACAGAGGAGCACCAGAACAGCCGGCCTGATCCCAAAACTATAAATACTGGAGTGTACACCCCAGGTCAAAATGCAGTTGACTACTACGGAAGGGTAGAAAAAATATATGAGCTTACATTCAGCCGTGGGCGCGAAACCCTAAGTCTCCCTATGTTCAAATGCCGATGGTTTGACCCAGTAGAGGGGCTGAGACATACGCCTTCCGTTGGATTCGTCGAAGTTAAACCATCAACCATCTATGCCGGAGCCGATCTCTTTATTGCGGCTACCCAATCCACGCAAGTTTATTATCTGCCTTACCCATGCTAGAAAGAGTACCTAAAGGGTTGGGAAGTTGTGTTCAAGGTGTCGCCACATGGTAAGCTACCGGACCCGAACGATGACGATTACTACAACATTAACCCCATGACATACAAGGGAGTGTTCTATCAAGAGCAACCTGATGATGATGTGGTCAGAAACGATGACGCTGATGCCTTGGGTGATGATGATGTGGATCCAAATGATGACGATGCACGGAATGACGGTGAGACCATTGTTAATGAAAAAGACAAACTTATGCTAGAAAAGTTAAATGAAGACGCTGACGACGAGGAAGAGCCTCCACCTTCGTCAGACAACGAAGATGATATGCGTGATAGTGATGATGAGACCGGTCGAGGAATCGGTTACAACAGTGATGATTCGTATGGGTTCTAGCATATGAACGTTTCATGTCTTTTTTCTATGGTTTATTAATATGCCTTTTTATGCTTATTTATTATTGTGCTTTTTTATTCCTTATTATTATGATTTTTTCTTCATTATTAATAAACTAATTGTTTATTCTCTTTTCAATGCAGGTTTGCTAAGCATGGGCAAGGGGAAGGCCGATGGCACGGGTTTCCTAACCAAAGTCACCACGATGGCTAGTCGGAGTGGTCGAGCCTGTACTGTCCCCCCCAACTACTTGAGGATGACTCCTCACAGGGAGATCGAGGGAGAGGTGCCCCTAGAGGAGGAGGGGATGGGGGGAGAGCCCCTAGAGGAGCACGGGGTCGGGGCCAGAAACAGCGCTCCCTCACCGACTTAGGGGTGTCGTCTTCGAGGCCCTCCTCTAGTGAGGCACCCTCCTCTAGTGAGGTACCCTCTTCCGAGGAGGAGGAGGAGGAGGAGAGGGAGGTTCGCGAGGAGGTTGAGGAGGAGGAGGAGGAGGTTGGGGAGGGGGAGGAGGAGGAGGAGAAGGAGGCAGGCGAGGAGGATGGTGGTGACGGAGAGAGGGCTGGCAACAAGAAGGGGCGGCTGCGTGGTAGTGCAAAATTCCCCCCTTCCTGCTACTGAGGAGCAGAAGTGGCTCATTGAGCCAACGGGGAAAGAGTAAGTGCCCCTTAATCATATTTTAATTCTTTTGCTTGTACACATTCTCATATTTTCATTCTTTTGATTGTACACATGCTCATATTTTCATTATTTTGATTGTAAACATGCTCATATTTTCTATCTTTTGCAGTAACTGGATAGTTCCTCGAGGGGCCCGTCTTCCAAACGGCATCATCACCGTCTTGCTGAAGGAACATTGGCCGGGGCTGTTCGCTCCGGAGCCAGTCAGGCACCCAGAGCGCCTGCTTTTGGCCACGAGCTGGGACCACTATTAAGAGGCCCCCCACCCGGACCATGATACACATGCTGAGGCCGTGATAACAAATTTTTGGGTAAGTTCTCTTCAGAAGCACGAGTCTTGAGTTTCGTTCGTAGTTTATCATCGAATGGTTTAACTCATGGCTTCTTCCATTCTAGTTTTATGAATGACTGTAGAAATACTATCGAGTTCTTGAGGAGCACAAGTCCACTGCCGACGAGTTCTTCGTGCGGGCTGCGAGGAAGAAGGCCCGCCAGATGCAGTACGAGGTGCGCTGGGTGGCCATCTCGCAATATTTTCACGACGCTCTTGGCCAGAAGATGACCAAGGAAGTCACGCGGAGGGAGAAGCTTACCTTGACGAGGGAGGAGTACTTGATGGTAAGTATAACAGACTTTTCATTCCGATGTTTGTGGTAAATTTCATTGTTTCGTGTTGACATGCCATTATGCTTTCATTATGTAGGTGTGTCCTGGTTAGTGTTATGGAAAAACTGATGGATGGGAGGC
Organism: Elymus sibiricus; assembly: GCA_039707655.1. NCBI lineage: Eukaryota > Viridiplantae > Streptophyta > Magnoliopsida > Poales > Poaceae > Elymus > Elymus sibiricus. The sequence goes on from CM077673.1 coordinate 431,830,312, forward strand.
ATTCGTGGATCTATGGCTCGGTCAGGATGAAGAGTGGGCTGCTAAGAGCATCAAAAACCGGGCTAATCGAGGGACCGACGGAACACATGGTCAGGGAAACCGGAACTACTGGAACCACAAGAAAGTTCAGGTATATCTATGTACATGAAATATTCTTCTTCTTCTATTTACCATCACTTTTTTATGTATGACTAACCTCTGTTTGGTGGTGCAGGAGGAGAAATTGAAGCGGCCGCTCTCAGACATGGAGGCGTGAGACCTCGCCCATGTGCGGAATAAGCCCAAGGATGGCAAGGGCAAGTACTACGGCAAGACCGAGAAGAACCTGAAGGCCTACAACGAGGAGTATCTTAGGTTACATCCTGACACACATGACCCCATAAAAGAGGCTACGGACGACAGGGCAGTGGTCGGCATAGGGCCGAGGAGTCATGGTCGGCAGGCGGTTCTGGATGCTGTGGTCACTCCGTCTGTCTCCTACACACGGCTTCGAGCTACCAACCCGAGCCGGAGCCCGCGCCCGAGCACGACCAGTGCACACTCACAGTCCCTCCTAGCCCAGCAGCACTCTGTAAGTATTTTCCCTCTTATCTTCCTTTTTTCTCACTTTATTTTCCGCATTGAGATGTTTTATGAGTTTCATCATGTCATAATGTAGGCCTACATGGAGTACACACATTAGGAGGTCATGGCGTGGAACGCGAGAGTTGCAGCAGTCACGGACCACAACAGTCGCATGATGAAGGTTAGTTCAGCCCCTTTCATTTCACTTTCATATTTGCACTTTCATTTCTTCTGACTTTCGTGTTTGCTTGGTCAACTAACATGCAGCTCGTTTTTGACTCCATGGCGAGCGGCACGGTTCCTGTAATGGAACCACCACCACCACCTCCTGGACCACAACCAGTGCTGCCTACATTTGAGGAATTTCTGGCACAGCACATCGGGACTCCGGTTAGTACATCCCCAAACTATTCAACCACAGCTTATCGTTTATTCAACACAATCATATATCCTCTTAACATCTCTTTTCAAACATCCAGGGAATTGTTGGATCATCCGTTGGTGGTGGTGCCAATGATGGCATCACTCCCGAGTCACGAAGCCCGGTCACTCCGATCCACCGAGGAGGTGGCGGTGGCGGCCTTGGCGGTAGCGGTGCCAGTCTTGGCGGTAGCACTGCCGGTAGCAGTGATGACCTAGGCTTTGGCGGTCTTGGCGGTGAGGAACTTGGTGATGGTGGTGGACGTCCTGGTGCTTAAGCCTCTATTATGCTCCTTTAGATGACTTGTGTGCTTCTTTAGATGCTTATGTTGTTTGTGATGATACCTATGTTGTCATGTTCTCTATTATGTGATGATGATGATGATGATGATGATGCTTTTGTGATGATGATGATGCTTTCGTGGTGATGATGATGATGATACTTATGTGGAGATGATGATGTTTTCGTGATGATGATGATACTTATGTGATATATATGTGCTGTGTATCTCTATTTTGAATATATATATATATGTGTTGTTAATTTGAATTGAATTGAGACAGAAAAATACAAAAAAAAGCAGACAGGAGATATGCCGACGGTTAGGCCGTCGGCATAGGGTGGGCCGTGCTACCAGTGGGCGCCACGTGTCCACTATGCCGACGGCCAGGCCGTCGGCATAGTTTTCGATCTATGCCGACGGTCTGGCCGTCGGCATAGTGGACACATGGTGCGATCTGGGGAGCCCTGGCCTAGCCGTCGGCATACCTCTGTGCCAGGGCTCCCCAACGGCTGCCACGTGGCAGCTATATGCCGACGGCCTAGCCGTCGGCATATAGATGCCACGTGGCGCTCTTTGGTTGGCACAATTTGACGATGGCGCCGTCAGCTGCCGTCATACGTAAGAGTTTGCCGACGGTGAATCTATGCCGACGGCTGTACGGAAGCCGTCGGCATATGTTCCTATGCCGACGGCTTTTCTATGCCGACGGCCGGGTCCAGGTACGCTGACGTACGAGTTGCCGACGGTGGCCGTCGGCATAGGCCTATGCCGACGGGGGCCGGCCGTCGGCGTAGTGCTCCAGTCCGGTAGTGTAGGAACGGAGGAAGTAGTAACAAAGCACTGGAAAATGTAAAAATGTTGGGTAAGCAGTTAATGATCATTAGAACTAAACAGAATGTGAAGCATATTTTGGAGTTTGGACCACGATAGAGACATGCAAATAAATGCAACACCATCAGCTCTCCAAACATCAGATTATAGAAGTAGAAAATAACATGATGCACGTAGGTTTTGTTGCCAACTGTTTACTTGCATATAAGCATACAAAAACCATTTCATGAAAGCCTACATTTTCAGAGACATAATTGCAAAATTGAGTAACTGATTCAAGCTAAACACGGCCAGTACGACAACCCAGTACACTTGGCAGTTGACAAATATTAAATGTGAATTTTCCACAACTTGCTGCACCCGCACCTCACTTCTAGAACAAGAACCCTGAATTTTCCAATAAATGTGGGAAACAATCATAGTTGTAATATGCTACAACATGTGCACTTGCTAAAAGTTGTTCATAATTATGAAAAGTTGTGTATTGTACAAAAAAAGACAGAGAGACGAAGGACCAATGCAACAACTATATATGCGCACAACGTTTTTGTCTTACTCAAGAGAACAGTTCGCAAATGGTCATGTTTTTGCATGCCTTTCTGCAAGTGCACATTTTCTAGCATGTTGCGATATTTTGACTTTTTCTATTGCTGCACAAAGTGTACTTCTGCAATAGGGTGCGACCATGTGTTGACACACTCATATAACCGATTATATGCCAATTATATGCGTGTTGCAATTTGATATAACAATAGCCCAATTAGAATAGATTACTACAATAGTGAGAAGTATCACAATAACTGTTCAGTTTGTTAACTAATATCATGTGATATGCCTTGTTTGTTGCTAATTTTCCAACTCTCTTTGAGCATAAGTATATCATATAAAGGGGAATCAACTCAGGCGATCAGCGCTTTTGGTGTTTAATTTGCAAACTAAACATCAAAGAATTGTGGCAATCATCAAATTAAGATTAAAAAAACTACTCAAATAATTAAGCCTGATCTATAGAAATGTCACAGCCTGGAGAAGTAGTTGCTTACAACATTCAAATACTTAGATATGTGAGTTGCTTGAAATTCAGATCATAACAAAGATAAGTTGATTTGAGATACAACATTCAAATACTTAGACGGCGAAATTATGCCTAATAAGTCGTGTCAGGTACATCATTGCCGGTGCCCGATTCTACGATTAACCGTGCCTTATAAGAAATGAAGTCCATTTCCAGAGACCGGGCCGTCCGGTCATTGTCCTGTCCCGAAATTTTGACCCAGACGGGCGCCTCAAACGCCCGGGCTGACCGGCACCCCTCATATCCAGCCCAAATATGGGGCGGATATGGGGGCGCCCGGGAGCATCCGCCATGTCGGACCCGGCCCATGCTGGCCCACCCGACCCCACATATATTCGTCCCCACCCGCTCGTCGGATCAAACCCTAGCCCCTCCACTTCCCTCCCCTCCACTCCCCTTCGGTACCCGAGCTCACCTCAGGTGGTCTCCGGCCTTGTCCGGCATGGCAGGTAGGGGATCTGACTCCGACCAGTCTGGATTCGTCAACTGGGGCGTCATCCCGTGTGGGTTGGAGGAGGCAATGGCAGTCCGCATTGCACTCCGCCGCTCTCGAGAGGACAGCGTCCGGCCGACAGACGGCTCTGTCCGCCGTGACTCCATAGCGTTGGCTCAATGGGCGCTCGGGTCCTCTGGGGCTGGATCATCGCGGTCCCGGCAGCCGGAAAACCTCTCCTTCCCCATCACCGGTTGGGCCGACTATGAGTCCCACCAGGAACGGGCGGCCCGCCATGGGAAGGAGAGGATAAGGGCTGCCGAAGTCCATATCGCGGCGGATATGGCGGCAGCGGAGGCGGCTGATGCGGCGGCGTGGGCGGCCGCTGAGGAGGAAGCCATCCGCGCCCGCATTGTGAAGAAACGGCAGCGGAGGAACACGTGCGCCCTAGCCCAAGAGCAGAATCGGGCAGTCCGACTGCCACCGAAGGAGGAGAAGGAGGACAATGAGGACAGCTCCGGCGACAAGCAGATCCGGCTCGATCTCTACTGCGTCTTTGACCGGTACTTTCGCGAGAGGTACGGCAAGGGCGCCGGGAAGGGCAAGGGAAGCCGTGGATAATCTCCACCATAGCCAAACATGCCTTTTTTGAAACTATGATGATTTTTATAGCAAATTCGGAAACTATATGCCGTAATGCATAAAAATCAAAAGTATGACCCCGTCAGCCTCCTGTTAGCCGAAGAGGGACTTTTCGGCCAACCGTTGGCCGAAGAGGACTCTTCAGCCTCCCATTGGCCAAAGACACATAGAGCTGGGCCGAAGATGGGCTGTCGGTGGGCTGGCGACCGAAGAGGGGCCCGTCGGCCAACCACCGGCCGAAAAGGCTCTTCGGCCACCCACCAACCGAAGAGGTCTGGATAAGGGGCCGACGGGTTTCTTCTTCCTCTGGCTCGCTCGTTCTTCCTCTCTCTCTCTCTCGTTGCTCTCTGTTCCTCGCCATCCCTCGCCGATCTCTTCCCTTGTCCACCCGTTTTCGCATCCAACCCGCAGAAACAATAGAACGTAGCAATCCCCGCCGGCCTACGGTATTTTTTTGCTATGGGGTAGTTTTTTGTGCGTAAGTTAGGAGGAGCCATGGTGGGGTGGAGGAGGTGTGGCTGGGGCGGAGGTGGTGGGGTGGAGAAGGTGCGGCTATGGAGGCAGTGGTGGTGAGGAGGAGGTGCGCCTGGGGAGGAGGTGGTGGTGAGGAGGAGTTGCGTTGGTGTTGTCCGGTGGTGCAAGTAGTCCGCGAGGTGGCCGGTGCCACTGAGTTGAAGAGAGGAGCAAGAACAAGGGGACACACGCGTCGAAGGTATAACCATGTCGTCATATTTTTTTCTCTAAGTTGTATAGCTTAGTTAGTGTAGATAAGTCATTTTGCGTACCTGAAGTGTTAATTTGTCTGTGGTGTCATTCTAGCGGTTAGTTAGTGTAGCGGGTAATAATTTTGTTCGTTGTGATTAATGAGAAGATGAAAATGTCTGACAGGTGAAAATGTCTGAATCAGTAAATTTGACTGTTTACTACGGCCCTGGTAATGTTCGATACAATGAGTTGGGGGTTGATCTTAGCGAGTATAAAAATGGCGTCATGACACTTCCAGACCCGGACAGACTGGACATTAGACAGTTGAAGTACTGGTTGACTACTAGTTTTGGGCTGGATCCTGAAGCATGTTCCGTCAGTATTCATGCATTGTGGACCAAATCCTGTAAAAATGTCAAGTGGGAGTTGATACCGATAGATAGGAGCCAGCATTGGTTGACGTTGTTAAGTCGTTGCCGAGACCGAAGAATCCACCCATATGCCCTAGTGCAACCTGTGGCGAAGGAGGAGAATACCGTACAAGTTGACGGGGGGTATGAACCTGGCCAGGGCAGTGAAGTGGCTAACAAGAAAGAGTCAGACTACGTGCCACACAATGTGTGTGGTCATGATACTGGGTAGAGTAGTCAGTCGATAATATTAGCTGGTTCTGGTTTTGCTGATGAGGAAGAGGACGAGGATGGGGATGACATAGAGGAGGAAATGCTGAGGGTGATGGAGGAAGAGGATGAGGATTGACTGGCGGAGGATCTGGATTCTGAAAATTCCGAGGATGAAGTAAAGGTACTGATTCCTTCTGCATGGGATCAGGACATATCCACCGGTCTTACGGTCAACGATGGCCATGAGGTTCCATGGCAGTATAACCTGAACCAAGTCCAGATAGGGGCTATGTTTGATACAAAGAAAAAAATGAAGTATGCAGTGATCAAGTGGGCTATGTCTATGCAGAGGGTTTTCCGGACACACATTTCTAGTCCAACAAACTATACCGTGAAATGTGTTGAAACAGGTTGTCCTGGGAAGGTGCACGGGCATGTGCCGAAGTATAACATACACTGGGTTGTGACCGATGTCGTCCCACATAATTGTGTGAGGAAAAACCTTCTAGTGAATCATCCAAACCTGACTTCAACTCTCATTGCGCAACTCATGTATACTGAGATAGTGCAGAAGAAAGATATGGAAGCAAAACACATCCAGACAACAGTGAAGGTCAGATGGAATTATGACATTCCTTATGGGAAGGCTTGGAGGGCTAAGCAGAAGGCTATGGAGGAAAGGTTTGGGACGTTCATCGACTCATATGATAATGTTGTCCGTCTCCTTGACATATTGAAGGAGAGGAATCCCGGCACTTATGTTAACGTACAACACACGAGGTTGGCGAGTATACCAGATTTCAAGGTGTTGAAGCGAGTATTCTTCTCTTTCGCTATGTGCATCGAAGCTTTCCGGCATTGTCCTCCTGTGATGTTCGTGGATGGTACATTCCTGACTGGTCAGTACAAAGGGAAAATCCTGACTGCTATTGGTGTGGACGGGAACAATCAAATCATCCCACTTGCCATGGCATTTGTGGAGGGTGAGAACTTTCCGAGCTGGGTATGGTTCTTCCGGCAAGTGAAAATTGCCATCGTGAAGGACCGACCAAACGTGTGTGTCATTCATGACAGACATGCTGGTATATTGAAGGCCGTGAAGACACTAAGGAATCCAACAGAATACGAACGAACACCTTGGAAGGACTTGCAGAGCCGGTGGTGCATGCGCCATCTTGGGGCTAATTTTTTTCTCACAGTTCAAGAACAAGCGGTTGATGAACTTGTTCAAAAAATTATGCAAGCAGAACCAGCAGCATAAATACCATTTTATTTGGTCAAAACTTGATGAGTTTACTAAGAAGCAGGTCGGTGCCAGGAAGAAAATGAAAGAAGATCAGGCTAAATTAGCAACACTCATGGCGGAGCTAGAGGAGCCAGTAGGTCTTTGTGACTTGCCAGCAATTGACCCTCCTGGTACTAAGAGAAAGAAGGGGAGGGCAATAAAGAGTTTTACTCAGTGGATAGAGAAAGAGCCTCCCGTGAATTGGTCTTTGTTGCATGACACCCATGGAGCTAGGTATGGCCACATGACAACCAACCTTGCAGAGGTGTATAACTTTATACTCAGAGGGAATAGAGCATTGCCACTTACAGCTATTGTGGAGGCTGTATTCCATGGCACTTTGAGATATTTCAGAGAAAGGCACGAGTTAGCAAAGAATCATATTGCAGATAATCACAACACAACTTATTGTAGCCGTGTCATGGAGTACATGGCAAAGAAGATAGAGAAAGCAAAGAAACACACTGTCAGACTCATAGGTAATCAGGAAAGGAGGTATGAGGTTCAGCTTCGTACCGATGGTTTTGGTTCTGCAAATGAGGTGAAGACGCACGAGGTAAAAATTGGAACGGAACTTTATCCAACGTGTGAGTGTACATGCAACAAACCGAAGTTGTTGCACCTGCCTTGCTCACATGTGTTGGCTGCCTGTGGCCAGATTGAGTTGGACGCCATCTCCTTCGTGTCCCCATACTATTTAAAAGAGGCAGTACTCAATGTCTGGACCGGTGAGATGACAGGGTTTAGAGTCGTCGGCAATTTTAACAAGGTAAACGACGGTGAGAGATTATACATCCCGGATCCAGCTCTTCGGCAAACAAGCAGGGGTAGACGTAAGGTCAAGCGCATCCGAAACGATATGGACCAATCTGAAGCTGGTGGAGCAACCAGACAATGTTTGCTATGCGCGGCTTATGGGCATAGGATGAAATATTGTCCCGACCTCAAGAAAGACGGTGCTTCCACATCGACGTGTGCGATAACAGGAGCAAGAGGTGGACGTGGTCGATGCAGTCGAGGACGAAGGGGAGGACGAGGAAGAAATAACTCACAAGCTATATAATTTGTGAGGACTAGGTGATACTTATTATCATGTGTCGGACTACGAGAAAATGTCAGACTATGTTTTAATTTGTAATATGTCTGGACTATGTTTTAATTTGTAATATGTCTGAACTATGTTTTAATTTATAATATGTCTGGACTATGTTTTAATTTGTAATATGTCTGGACTATGTTTTAATTGCATGTTAGATTTGTTGTTTTAATTGCAGATATGTCTTTGTATCCGTTGCTTGATGGTAAGATTGATAGAGTTCACCGGGCTGCACTTATGCAAGCGGGCAGGAAATTAGACGTGTTGGTCACTCGCACACCAAGGACTGACTGGATGATACACCCTTTATGGGTTAATAGGTATGTGTGTACACATAATGACTTACATGTTTGACATACTTTTGATACCCACTAACTGTATGCTACATTCTCTTTATTTTGTAGGTTAAGTTGGGCTGGACTTCTACCCTTGGCACGGCTGGTTGAGGGTACATTGGATGAGTGGGTTGAACATCCGGACTTGGATGAGGAAGGTGAACCAATGCAGTTACGCAAGAGGCAAGTGAAACATTTCTCTTACGACAGGCCACTGCTTACCTGCTTAGTAGATAGATGGAGACCAGAGACACATACGTTTCACTTTCCCTAGGGAGAGATGGCTCCTACTCTACAGGATGTGTCTTTCTTGTTGGGATTACCTTTGGCCGGTGCTGCCATAGGTCCTTTAGAGCCAAAACCTGGCTGGCTAGCACTGATGCATGCCTGTTTTCTAGCTGCGTTGCCAACTGCTCTGGCCTTAGACGACGATCCTCACGGGCCTTGTTTTAGGTGGTTGAGCCAGTTTCAGGTAACCTTCTCAGTGAGCTGAACATATTTTGTTTTCCTAGTTGCCCTTACTAGATAGTTTACACAATTGTATGGTTTCTATACAGATTGTCTCGTTAGGATACCCCGGAGTTGAGTTGTCAGAGGCACAGATTGATCGATCCCTAGAGGCATATATTCTTTGGTTGTTCGGCAAGACGATGTTCACGGAGAACCACGTGACTACTGTCGATGCGCGACTCATCGGTATTGCACGAGAGATCGCTGACACACGTTGCCCTGGGGACATTGTGCAGAGGAGTTTTGGTTCTGTTGTGTTAGCAGCTACGTACAGAGGCCTGTGCAAAGCTTGCTCGTTGAAGTCCAGAAAATCAGCTCTGGTTGGATGTCCACTACTGTTGCAGCTCTGGTCATACGAGAGATTCCCTATTGGACGGCCCTATGTATACATTGATAGACCTTTTGGGATGAAGGACATAGCAGGGGCTTACGTGCCTGCTATCGGCGATTTGCCTACTGTGGGATCTGTTTGGGCACGGAGAGAGGTACTTATATATTACGTAACAATTTATTCGATTAATTATTTCCATGCAAAAGTATTACTAATGTTTATTTGTTGTCATGTACAGAGACAGTTTGCGCATACCCAGGTTAGGGACTGCTACCCGTCCTTCACGGCGCAGTTTGATAGTTTGCACGAGGATCAAGTTATCTGAGAGCCATACTCGCATCAGGCTATATCATCCAGGTATCCAGTTGGGATGTCTGGAATGTGCACTAGAGATCAGCACTATTGGATGACCAAGGCCAGAGTGGTGTTCGACGTGACGGTTGAGGAGATGGCTCTTCATAGGGTGATGAGACAGTTCGGGCTATGTCAAGAGCCTGAAATTCCAGTTATTCCACACATACCAGCACACGTGCATAAGTAAGTAATTGTAATTTAGTGCTCAACACTGCATTCCGAACATAGATAACCATGTAACACGCATGTCAATCTCAGGGAAAGCCGCGTAGGAGGAAACAAGTCCATGGCTGTTTGGCTTCAGAGCATTGGCCCTTATGTTGAGGAATGGGCTAACGCGCCGACAAATATCTGGGATTAGGTTGGGGCCTTTGACTGGGACAAGTTCGTGTTGTATCTGCGACGTTACCGGCATAGCACGAGGATCTACTTGGTTCCATCAGCTGCTCCTGATCAGATGGACGCCCCTCTCACCAGCGATATGTTCCCGACTGCCTCTGTTGTGGGAACCAGACACCACGCGGTACATGCCATGGTTCTCATATGCGTAGTTTTATCATAACCTGAACATATACAATTGGTTAACTCTTCGTGTACAGACTGACTTGAGAGTCGAGGCGCGAGAGGAGGTTTCCGCTTTAATGCGGCGAGTTGAGAGGAGGGTAACTATCCCATAGCCAGAGCACCTCTCATGGTTGAGGCATTTTGATGAGAAGCTACGAGGGATTTATGCAGCTGTTACATGTAGACGATCTTCGGATGTTGATGTTCCTCGTCCAGCACATCATCGCCCACGTCCCTCTTTGCAGCGTTCAGAACCACGACACTCTGTACAGCGTTCAGAGCCACGCCACTCCGTGCAGCGTTCAGAGCCACCTCCTTCACAACCAGGGAGCTCGTCCTGGCATCAGCCACCTCCTTCACAACCAGGGAGCTCGTCCTGGCATCATCAAATGGAACTAGGTAACACTACTTTGTACATTCTTTTAAAAATTGTAGGTTCGCAAATCAATTTTACTTGTTTTACTATACTGCAGGCGGCAACCAGTCGCAACAGTTCATGCATTCAGTGCAGTCACCGATACTTAGTGGTGTTGGATGTGGATTAGAGGGCTACGGCGATGACGATGACGATGCTGCAAACACTTATGACTTCTCTCAGACACTGTTTCACACTCCACCACCACCACCGACGCAGGAGACACAGACAGCGACAAACGAGGTTATCTATGGTCGTGGTTACCGTGAGAATCGCCAACCGCCTCAGCGCTTATCGCCTTTCGGTCCTCGCCCGAGGAAGACCCAGATTCGTCGTCGTCCCCAGCAGTGATATGGTTATCTATGTATGAGTCATTATCTATGTTAGTTTCAGACTTTTCTCATGTGTGAGTCATTATCTATGTATGAGACATGCTTCATGTATGTGTTACTATCGCACTTGCTTCTATCTAATCAGGAGACATATATCTACCTATGTATGCGAGAGACATATTACTATTAATTCACATTGTTATTCCAGTTACATTTCCAAAGAGACTGCAATAGATAATTAAGATACAAGTACATCTGAATTAAACGGTACGGCTGAACTTAAAAAATACAGCTTACAAACTACATGAAGGCATCATCGTCATCCTCCGTCGATGCAGCACCCTTGCCCTTCGACGATGAGGCACTCTTGCCCTTCGACGATGAGGCACTCTTGCCCTTCGACGATGCGGGTGTCTTGGCATTGGTGCTCGGCATGAAGATATCTTCTTCGTCCTCGTTGTCTTGGGTTCATAAATAAGTATGTTCTGTTGCAGCCTTTAGGAATGCTTCACCCTTATGTTGTTGCTTCTTCCACCTTCCATGCAACCTGAGAAGTTCTTTTCGTATCTCCTCAAAGGTCCTTGCAGGCCACCCGCACCTACTTAATGCGTGAGCCAACTCATTCAGTACGGTGTCACTACCGAGGAGTTCGTCCCATGGAACTATCCTATTGTCTATCTCAAAATTGGCGGCTAACCTCAGAAGACATCTCGATATACTAGGGTGAAAACTACGATCGAAAGGATAACCGGACATCTTGACGAGACTACACTCGCCTGCTTACCCTCCTTAGTGTGGAGGGGGTTTTGTAGGTTGAGAAGAGAAGATGGCGGGAAAGAAGATGGCGGGAGAGAATGGCGGAGAAGAAAATAGCGGGAGAGAATGGAGGGAGAGAATGGCGGGAGAGAATGGCGGGAAAGAAAATGGCGGGAGAGAATGAAGGGAGAGAATGGCGGGAGAGAATGGCGGGAAAGAACGGCGGGAACATATGGAGGGAAAAAGTGCATTTTTTTTCATGTACAAGACGGGAATGGTTGTACAGGATTTATAAGCCACTTTTAAATATAAAAAAAAACACTTTGGCCTACTATAAACCGAAGAGCATGCATCTTCGGCCAACGCCCGGCCGAAGAGCTCTCTTCGGCCAATAGTAAGCCAAAGTTACTATCTTCGGCCCAGCTGGCCACTCTTCGGCCAATGGGAGGCTGAAGAGTCCTCTTTGGCCAATGGTTGGCCGAAAAGTCCCTCTTCGGCCCACAGGAGGCCGACGGGGTCATACTTTTGATTTTTATGCATTAGGGCGTATAGTTTCTGAATTTGCTATAAAAATCATCATAGTTTCAAAAAAATATCCAAATTTTGGTAGTCCTATGGCATGTTTAGTTAGTAGTGATGGAGTAGCCGGACGATGTGTGTGCATCGACGTAGTTGCATGAGTTTGTATGGATTTGAGATATGATAATTGAGGTGTCCGGATATGGATTGCATTATTTGAGGGGTGCCCAGTCAGTGCCCGCGGACGTGCCCGGGCGCGTCCGCGGGAGTTTGAGGGGCCGGATTTGCCCATCGCGGTTGTAGATGCTCTAATATCATTATGTTGGTGTGATGCAATAAAAACTTACGAAGCACAACCAAATCATTTCCATCTGACATACGTGTATGATCATACGTGTAAGAAGAGTGGTATCCTAACTCTTTTTTAGTGGACAGTCTATTGTAACTAGGAAGAAAGTCAGAAGCACTACCATGTAAAAAGAGTAAATGACATCAGTGGTCCTATAACTATAAGAGGGACATCAGCTGTCAATTTAGTCCTAATTTTTCAAGATCACATATTTGGTCCTTGTAAGGAATTGTTTGGATTTGTTCTAGATCGCTGATGAAGATGGTACTAAATAGCTGTTCAGTATTGCTGCAAATGATTTGTTCGGCTCTCTGTTTCCATTGTCGTTCAACTGCACAGTGATGTATGGACCAAATATGCCGTTGAAAAATCTGATAACCCACCCAATCCTTGATTTTTTAATTGTTACACAATTTTAGCATTATACTTGCATTTTGATTTTTCCTGCTTGGGAAAATAGCATAGAAGCAATGGACGACTTTCGACGCACCGAGGAGTGTGTTGTGTGCACAGATGAGAGCGCATTAATTTGTCGAAGTTTTCCACACATGTGCAATCGACAAATTAATGTGCTCTCACATATGTTCTCTTGGTATTATTGTTACCATGACCATCACACATGAACCCGCGGAATATCGTGTCACAAGGTTTGAAGGCAGGTTCAAATTGAATATGGACGGCGCTTACTCTGAGTCTGAAGGTAACGGTGGTGCGGGCATGGTGCTTAGGGATAGCACGAGGCATATCATGTTCTCGTCTTGCCGCCATTTGTTCACCTGCGCGACTGCCTTGGAAGCGGAAATGGAAGCATGCTAGGAGGGCATCACATTAACGGTTGAGTGGAGCATTGTACCCTTCATTATGGAAACCGATAGTTCCGATCTTGCAGCTATGATTGTGTAGCCGTAAGTAAACAGGTCTCCCGTGGCTACCCTAGCATAAGAGGTGCAGAGCATGCTAGTGGGAGACTACGTAGCAGAATGTAGTTAGCCATGAGCTGGCGAAAATGGGATGCATTGGCCCTAGAAAGGTAGTGTGGTTAAGGTCTGGCGGCTGCTGGATAGTCCGGACAGCTTATGTGCTCATTTAATAAGGGCAAAGTATTACCCTAATGGGAACCTACTAGACACGGTCTTCCCAAGCAGCTCGTCGCCAGTTTGGAAAGGAATTGTTCATGGACTTGACCTTCTGAAACAAGGTGTTATTTGGCGCGTTGGAGATGGTTCTTTAATTAAAACATGGCGCGACCCTTGGATCCCACGGGGTCATGATCATAGGCCTGTCACGCCAAAGAGAAATTGTATACTTAATTGGGTTGTTGATTTTCTTGACGAAAACGGAGCATGGAACGTTCATAGGCTTCGAGAAATTTTTTGGGACTTTACGATTTTTTTTTGCCTGATCCAAATTGATTACAGGATGTCTTCCAGTCGGATCACTTGTTGGAAAAACATAATGGATGTTCGTGAGATAATCAAGATCCGAACCTCTCCAAGGAATGGACGGGACTTTATTGCTTGGTTTCCGGAGAAGAGTGGTCAGTTTACCGCCAGGAGTGCTTATCGTTTGGCAACGGAGGAGCAGAACCGTGCCATGGCGACGGGTGCGACGAGCATGAATCCATCGGGCCATCGGCCTATCTGGCAGTGCATTTGGGATGCCCAGGTACCCCTCAAAATACGTATATTGGCCTGGAAGCTGGTCTCGGGTGCATTGGCAACAAATTCGTGCAAGAAGTATCGATACATTTCGAAGAAGGATGCATGTCCCGTGTGCGGCAAGGACAAAGAAAGCAGCTTTCACGCATTGACATGCGATCATGCGCGTGCACTGTGGGAACAAATGCGCAGGGTGTGGAAGCTACCTGATTATGACATGCTAGTTGATACTGGCAAGGACTGGCTTTTAAACATGCTTGCTAATTGTCGGGAAGATATGAGGGATCGTACAATAATGTTGATTTGGAGGATCTGGTTTTTGAGATCAGATTTAGCGCATGGGAAGGAGGTGTCGTCTCCCCAGGTGTCATCTGATTATCTTCAAAGTTACATACAATCTCTTGACCTGTCCAAGAAGTATAACACAGAGGAAATCATCAAAGGGAAAATGCCATTGGTGGAGGAAAGGCCGGTCATGCATGAAAGGGTGGCTACTGATTCGCTACCATGGCCGAGCCCACCAATGAACAGGGTCGCTTTATCCGTTGATGGGGCCTTCTCCACGGTGGATGAATCGGCGTGTCGGCTGGTATGATCTTGAGGAGACATGATGGGAGTGTGATCTTTGCGGCCTACTTTAATTGTAACGATGCACTAGAGGCGGAGTTACACGCGCTAATGGAAGGTATGGCTCTGGCAATCCAACACACTAACTTGCCGGTCATCGTTCAATCTGATTCTTTGGAGGCACTTTCGGCTTTGACTGGAGACAACCTATCTCGGTCGGCATATGGTCATTTAGTTGCTGAGATCAAGCATCTTAAGGTACAGAAGGAGTTTATTCCATTGAAGATAAACCGTGAGCAAAATAGGGTAGCAGATCGGTTGGCTTTTTATAGTCGTGCCGTTGCCTCTCGGTTGTAAACCTTTTTTTTTTAGGGGGCCTCTCGGTTGTAACCTATTCATTTGGAATAAAACTCTTTTACCCTCGCACAGAGAGAGAAGGCCCAGCCCAAAATGACCCAGCCCAAAAAGGCCCAGCCCCCGCAAACAAAACCACGCCCCCGACCCTGAGGACTCGCGTGACCTAGCCGCCCCCGTCCCCGCCGCCACCCCACCCCACCCCACGCCGGCACCGCGGTCCGCCGCCGGTCCGCCATCGTCTCCATCTCGCCCGACGTGTTGGACCGCTGGTGAGTGCTGACTCCGCCGACGCTGGTCCTCATCCTCCCCGACGACCGACGCGACGCGACTCGACGACGACGACCCCCGGACGCGGCTCCACTTCCCCACCGGCCGAGACGGCGTCCTCCTCCTCGCCCGCTGCACCGCCGTCCGCCGACGCCGGCCACCAACGGCCCGACGCCAGCCACCCGACAGCCATCACCAAGCAATGTAAAGCACGCCTCTCCCTCCCTCCCTCCCTCCCTTCCTTCCTCCTCCTACCGAAATGCCACCCTGCTGTGAGTATTTGTGGCTTGCGCTGTGATAAATTACACGTGTTGATCTGTGGCGGTGTGATCAGTGATGCGTGAGCAGTGATGAATTGGATGTGCTGATGCTGTTGTAATTTTAGTTGGTGACAGTGACAAATTTGAGCTGCTCTTGTACTCCCTCGGTAAAGAAATATAAGAGCGTTTAGATCACTAAAGTAGTGATCTAAGCGCTCTTATATTTGTTTACAGAGAGAGTACAACACAACTGTCTGCTGCTACTGCTATATCCTATATTGATGAAAAATTTGAGTTGTGTACTGCTGCTGCTGTTGTAGTACTTTGTGATGGCAAATTTGAGTGATTTCAGTGAACTGTGTGATGCTGCTGTAATACTTTTGGTTTGCTATATTTGTGACTTTTGACAGTGTATTTGTGCAATGACAAATTGAGTGATTTAAGTGACAGTGGCATCTCCATATATGGATTATAGATGTATGAGCTCCTGTAGCATTTGGAGAAGGGTCACGCTATTTTTTACATAGCAGTATAGCACGCTATTTTTTACCGTTCTTGGTGCATGGCCGAATAGTTGCATAAAATGGCTAGCTAACTGGAAAAACATGTCTGTTTGCAGCTGCTAATGGTTTTAGCCAGCTAATTTTGAGTCGCTGAAAACGGCATAGCCAAACAGGTTGTCTGTATGTATTATCAATACTACAAAATACTCTGTTATGTCAAAACCATGTGGTATTTCATACCTGCAGCCTGAATTGCTCTAGTTTTTTTTATACTTAGGTTTTTGGGACACTTTGCTATCAAACACAGCGTAATTAATACCATGTTTTCTTTGGTTGGTACAGCGAAAATGGTGCAACTTGAAAAAGAAGAGGACCCCTTGGTCCACGACGAATCCATGCTGGATGATGACGATACCGATGAGGACTATGTGGAGTCAGAGGATGACG
This sequence comes from Elymus sibiricus, assembly GCA_039707655.1. Lineage (NCBI taxonomy): Eukaryota > Viridiplantae > Streptophyta > Magnoliopsida > Poales > Poaceae > Elymus > Elymus sibiricus. The sequence continues at coordinate 431,846,794 of CM077673.1, forward strand.
ATTCAGAGGAAGAATTGCAGGCTGAACCTTCAAAGAAGGCCGTGTACAACAAGGAGGGGCTCCTTGAGAAGCTCGAGGACATCGCCTGGCCAGAGAATGTGGACTGGATGCACAAGCTCACCGTCGATCATGACCAGGGGGAGAAGGTCGATGTGAACGACGATCTTACCCGTGAGCTCGCTTTCTACACCCAGGCTTTGGATGGCACGAGGCAGGCCTTTGAGAAGTTGCAGTCTAGGAAGGTCCGGTTCCTCAGGCCGACAGATTACTACGCCGAGATGGTCAAGACTGACTCTCACATGCACAAGATCAAAGGGAAGCTCTTGTTTGAGAAGAAGAAGATTGAGGAGGCTGAGGAGAGGAAGAAGGCGCGAGAGTCGAAGAAGAGATCCAAGGAGGTGCAGGCAGAGAAGCTCAAGGAGAGGGCCAAGGAGAAGAAGGAGAGCATTGAGTCAGTCAAGAAGTGGAGGAAGCAGAGGCAGCAGGGGGGATTTTCCAAGGGAAAGGAGGACGGGCCAAACCTCAACTTTGAAGTTGAAGAAGGTCTCAAGCAACACAAGAAGCAGAGGCCTGGCGTTTCTCCTGGTGATAGGTCTGGTGGTCTTGCTAAGCGCGGTAAGCAAGGAAAAAACCATAGGTCAAAGGATTCCAAGTTTGGGCATGGCGGTCGCAAAGGGATGAAGAAGCAAAACACTGCTGAGACGACGAACGACTTAAGAGGATTTAACAACCAGAAGGGCGAGTCGGGAAACAAGAAGAGGAAGATGTTTTGATACGGTGTCGTAGGAGTCTGTCCCTGCTTCCTTGTGACGCTATTATATTCTTGTCTTTTATGTTATTCCGCTGCAGTACTCTATCACTAGATGCAAAAGTTAGCTTGAAGTACGGAATTTGGGGAGGCAGCTCAAACACAAGACCTTTTATCTTTAGCTGTGCTATATTCTCCATAAGATGTGGTGCCGTTTGCATTTAACCTGTGATTGCCCGTTGTGTCGTGGAATGCAGTTAAATCTTGCTATATATGCAATTATGTTAAACAGTGCATTACAGTTTACAGCTGCTGTGTGTGCCTTGCTGTTGTTTACTTAGTTCTGGAGTGTTTTATTGTATCAGTGTGCAAGCTAAAGTGACACTTGGTAATGTGACTACTAGTACAGTCAAGTCTTGGTTTCTTAAGTTATATATATATATATATATATATATATATATATATATATATATTGCATTAGCTACAGACCTCAGTGCATTCACGGGTCAAGTCTTGGTTTGCTTTTTACATAGCCCCAATCAGACTAAACAGATTTGGTTATGATGCATTGTTCTTTCTTATTGCTACGCATGGCCTGCCAGATGCAGTTAGTTGGGGTCATTTTCTTTTCTTGCTGATTTTGATGGTTGGAACAAGTATTGTATTAGCTACAGTAGCAATATGTGCTACACTTGTTGCGATGAATGCATATGCCTAAATTCTCCAAGTTAAGTTGTAGCTTTGCTGGTTATGTCTGTCGATGTTATCTTTCTTATGCAATTGACACATTCATTCACTGGAAATATCGGCATTGTAGCTTACAGTGCCTGTCTTTTTTTGTCTATATATATTGTGGTAATCGTCGTCTTGGTTGCTGGTACTTGTCCGCGGAGGGGAGGGGATATGATCAAGCGGCCTGATAAAGCCTAACAACAGATACTGTTTTATGCTGAAAATATTGTAAAATAAAGTAGAAAGATGGATGTTGGGCCAGAGGACACAGGATTGTTATCCCCACCATGCAATCAAGATCGATGTGGTTGTTACTTGGTATCAGGTTCTGAATAGAACCCTGCTGAACCCCTGTTAAGATTATTTGAGTTCATGCCATCCTCCACAATGAACCAATTTCCATGAGGTACTGCTGGAAGAGGTGGTGTATGATCTCTTGCGTCTTGGCCATGTTGTAACATGATAAGCCTTCTCATTGTGTGAGGATCTATCTCAGACTCGGCAACTTTGCCCTCTTCTCTAGCTGGAGAAGCTTGCAGTGGATCTGAGAGACCTGCTTGAACGACTGGTCGGCTGAAAGGAGGTGGTAGAAGCTGATTGTTTTACTCAAAGGTGACTGATGATGGAACAAAATTTTGACTAGGGGCTACTGGCGTCAGAGAGTTCGCTATTGTTGGATTCAAAGCACTGCCAGTGCCAAATGCTTTCTAGAAATGGGAGAGATTGAAAGCACTGGCATAAGTAGAAATGAAGTGAAGATGAACTGCAGAGGCCCTTATGCTATGTGGTGCTACAATATATATATATATGAAGATGTCAGGGAAGCTAAAAATTTGGATTGCGTCTCCTAATGGGTAGTATATTCAACTGACACTCATGAACAGACGATTTCTTATCCCTCCGTTCACAAATATAAGATGATCTAGCTTTTTTTCTGAATCGGATGTATATAGACATCTTTTATTGTGTCTGTTCACTCATTTCAGTCCGTATGTAGTCCATATCGAAATATCCAAAACATCTTATATTTGTGAACATAGGGAGTAGATAAGAAAACTTGTTAGAAACATCAACACAGTTTCTTTATTGCTAAACTCTCTCGAAACAGGCTTTCGCCCCGCTTTATATATAAAGCAACAACTTCTTTATTGCTAAACACTGATTCCACCATGCATAGCATGTATCCTTAAAAAATCACATTTATAAAATTTTGACACGTTTAATTTGCCGAGTGATCTCATGTCGGAAACATCATAATCCACACTAGCACAGCCAGTGAACCTCTTTTCCCGTTAACCTATGCAGCCGGACGATTCACTTTGCTATGTCAGTCGCCAGTGCACAGTGCAAGGACAATCAAAATCAATCAGTAGCCATCAGCTAGTAGAATATATTCTGTTCCCCAGTGTATCGTAACTGTTGTCGCTCACCCGCCCAAAAAAAAAAAAAACCTGTTGTCGCTTCGGTGAACTGCTGATTCCAGTTTGAGCCTGTGCATATGGTTTATGAGGAAAATATCTTGCCTGTAGTGGTAACTAGGAAGAACTTTGTGACTGGAGGACAACATAACTTAAGCAGTGACACCACACATGTGGACATGTGGGTATATGGTTTCCAGTTTGAGCCTGTGCATATGCTTCATCACTTGTTACTTCCAGGTGGTCCATTGCGACCAAGTTGGAAAATTGGTTATGCAGTGACACCACACATGTGGGCATGTGGCTATACATCTCTGAATTTGGCTCCTCACAATTTTCGGGAGCTTAGCAAGTCAGAACAAGCTCCCAAATCAGAGTACGGTGGCAAAGGAAGGCCGTAAATTTGTTCGCGAACTACTAGCAAACAGCGGCTACAAACAAATAAGAAAGATATCGTTTAGACTTCAGAATCAGTAGAAGCTCTCCCAAGCAAAATTTTACCAAGCCAGAAGGCTTCAAGATACAAGCATCTCTTCACATGATAAGATCTTCTTAAGAAACATTATTCCAGATGGATACAAACTTGTGCCAACCCGGAAAACAACATCAACAAGGCTGCAAGCTTTGGCATAGGTTAGTACCCACCCGCAAAGCTCGTCACAGCTTCTTTATTGCTAAATAAACACCGACTCCACCAAAGCATCTAAGGTTGAAAATGGTCTTGCCATTCGAATTATTCTAAATAAATTACCGAATCTTCTATCTAGAGCAGCACGGAGCAGGAGGTGTGGTGACAAAAGGAAAAACTGTGTTGGTTGCTAATCACGAGATGAGATACGAGCAAGGCATCAGCTTGTTTTAGCGAGGCTTTAGTACAAGAGTATGCATGTAGCCATTATCGATCGGTGTTACCCCTCAACTCCTGCCTGTCCGAGCCAAAGAATTTCTGCACCATGCATGGACTCATCGGTCATCTCATCGTCCAAGAACAACCAGCTCTTTACCACGCTGATGTAGTGCCCACTTCCGACGTGGACTAGCACAGCGAAAAGGGAATACTCCAAGTCTGAATTGTCGACCGTGTTCATGAGTTTAAGCTCCAGTGGGAAAACAACTCGGTATGTCAGCTTTTTGTACCTGCTCGATGTACTTGAAGCGCTTGAGATGGATTACCAGGATGTTTGGCTGTTTCTTTATCTTCATTCTTTTCTGTGCTTCTTGTAAACTGAAATTAATGACAACTTCAATCAAGATCCAAGATAAATAGAGATAATCCAAACACACAAAAAATGGACAGGCAATGCAACAATTTTGATACATTGAATATCAGATCAAATTATGATAGGCGAAATGAAAATGAATGCCTGTGACATACACAATTTTTGCCAAATAACTAAACTTGGAAGTTTGATATGCTAGTGCATAGTCAATGAATGAACTTAAAGCACATAAGTCAAGCAAGTAGGCAGAGGAGGAAATGGAGATACCGGATATCACATGAGGAAACAACAGGCAATCAAAAGAAATGGAATAACATACCTGCAGCATTTGTCACAGAAGAACTTATCCTCGGCGTTCAAAGTTTCTGTCGAGCTGAAGTTTTTAAGACAGCTGGTGATTGAACTACTCTGTTCTATATCCAGGCTCAAGTCAGGAAATGTTTCATCTCTATCAGTGACGGTTTCACATCTCTGACATTTTGTTTGATTAGTCAATATTCCCTAAAGAAATAAAATACTATGAGGCACATCTCCCAGACTGCAATAAGAGCAGGAGTCATACACAAAAAGGATATAGACAGAAATGGATGAAAACCCACCTGGAAGCATTTGTGGACCCATGTAGTATCCGGCTCTTTATGACTATCATTGGGCCGACCATTGATAGGGCCATTAGAATTCTTATTCGAAGATGAATTTTGAGAAGGTTCTTTATTGGCTTTACATTCTTTCTCGAGAATGCCAACTAGCTCATTCAACAAAAAATTCAGAAATTCATGAGCATCCTGTAAAGCAGAACAGTATAGCAGTCATGGTCAATTAGGGTGATTAAGACGACAGAAGACACTAGTAAATGTGTCATCATCACGTAATGTATTACCTGATGCATATAGCTGCGGAAAAGCTCATTCTGTTTCTTCAGTCGTTGTATAAAATGCTTCAGAGCAATAACACCAGTTTTCTTCTTCTGATTGCTGATCTGTGTGCACAGAGGAACAGGACAATTATACTTTGCAATGTGCCATTCATTCCTGCTTCAGTGTAATCCAGCATAGCCACTTTTATCAAATCATACAACTGAAACTAGTAAAAGGCCTCCAGATAAAAGACACTACCCAATGAACATTGATGTTCAGACTTAAAAGATAAACGAGGAAAGCAATTGACTAGCACCTATGTATCGTCTCACTACAGAGTTAAACACAAACAAACCCTAAAACCATAGAGATCAACCAAGACAATAGAAGTGCTATCCTGTGAATCTTCTCCATTTAACATGCATTATAGTTATAATCACTTCCAGGTTTATCAATTAATTACAAAGACTTCCGGGCTTGCTCCACAGTCCAAATTCTTGAATTTGACACTAGCACCACTCCAGGTGGTTTACTAGATACTGCCAAATGCTGACTTTTTCAAGAAACATACGCATTACACTATAAGCCTCTGATGAGGAACCCCTCAATAAACCAGAGGAAACCTCATGTGATGCAAGGTATATGTGATAAAGTGCCAGTTCAGATTTTATGCTTACTCTACATGTGATTTGTATATGAGGCAGCAAATGGGAATGAAGGAAACTGAGGCAGAATAAACAATTTTCCACAATAGATAGCTACAATGGTACCTGAGAGAAAAGGTCAGCTAAGCAGGTTAACATGTTCTCTTCGCCATCACTGGCGCTTTTATTGTTTGCATAGTACTGACTCCAGTAATTGCTCGGGGAAAGGAACACAGAAGTAAAGTGCCTGCGATAGAACCACAAAACAATTTAGCCAATCCCATGAGGAGTACAGATATAAATCGAGAGAACATATTATCCTCTCCCTTCTAACAAAGTTTCTGATAAGAACATTAGTCGATTATACAGGGCAAAACTCACACATCACTATGCGGAATCCATGAATGCCCTCAATCCCCCATTGTCAAAATTTAACATTAAAAATGCAACCTCTCTGTTCATAGTTGGAACACACATCGAAAGCATAACACCGTAATTGAAACGGTAACAGCATCTCATCATCCATGAGGCCAACCCCAAGAGTGAGTTTCTCCATGCAAGGGGGCTGACTAGACTCTGAACCTCACTCGCTCCCCTCACCCCACCCCGCACACAAATCTACGCCGGCATCACATTCAACGCCCCGCGATCCCACGGAAAATCGCACCCCTCCATCCCGACACGGGGAACGCATTGAACAGGACGAATCAACCCCCCGCGTGCACCGGGCGGAGGAAACGAGGCGCGCGCGACGATCTTGGTTTTGGGGGTGCCATACCTGCAGGACGCTGTTGCGGTAGCAGGTGTTGCCCAAGTTAGTATCGCTCGTGTAGGGTAACGCAGCAGAAAACAAAAAATTTCCGACCTACGCACCAGCCCAGGACCACTATGGAGACTGCATACAAGGTTTGATCATTTTCGTTACCGACTCGTAGCGCAGCGGAAGTACAGTCGATGACGAACGGCGGTGCAGATCCCCGCAGCTAGGATTTTACAACCTCCCAACCGCGAGGATGTATACCCTCATCCGCCCCGCGGACAGCCCTCCAGGAGGCGGTCGCACAGTCCCCCGGACGGTGTCGCGGACAGCCCTTCGGGAGGACCTCCGAAACTCGGACTGTCACTCGGACAGCCCTTCGGGAGGACCTCCAAAACTCGGACGGTCACACGGACAGCCCTTCGGGAGGCACTCTCGAACTAAGACCGAAACTACGATCTCTCTACAGAGTTGCACACATACGGTGTCATCTATCCGGCAGGGCTTCACCGTCCAGAACTAGTTACCACCGGAACCCAGACAGCCTTTCGGCTCTACGAAACTATTTCGTGGGAGGGAGAGAAGAAAGGCAGATCATGCAGGCCATGTGTGTGAGAGTTGGAGTGAGGATGGAGAGCTCCTCTCCACCTCCTTATATAGTGGTGGAAGGGGTGAGGGGGGGCTGAAATTTCAGCCCACAAAACAAGCACCCACCAAACAAGGAAACATGTTCCCACCAAACATGGAGAAAACATGTTCCCTTGTCCATGGTGTTCCCCCATGGGGCCCCACCTTCCTCCCAACACTCTCCACCATTTGTGGGGGCTGCCCCCCACCATGGGGGGCCCCCCCAACACTTTGTCCAGCCACAAGGGGCTGTCCCTTAAAGGGGGCGCCCCCAAAAACAGCCCCCACGATCCGTGGGATCTTGTCCCCTCTCGCTGGGACAAGATGTTTTCTGAAACTATTTCTTCTGAAAAATTTCGGAAGGTCCCAGAACATTTCCGGCACCCTCTAAAATTATCTGGACTCACTCCGGAACATTTCCGGTATGGTGGTTTAATTTAAAACCATCTTCGTTTACCCGGTAAACAATTCCGGCAGCTCCGAAAACCTTTTTCGGTTTTTTCTCCGAAAAAATTCCAGAAATTACCAGACCAATCTGGCAACCTCCAAAATATTCCCGGTGCTTGCCGAAACCTTTTTGGATCAATGGTTTTATTCGAAACAACTTTTCGGTTTTACCGAAACTTTTTCGGTGTTCTCTCCGGAACTTTTCCGTTGTCTCCGAAACTTTTCCAGTGACTTTCTCTCGGACTCCTTGTCTAGTATTCAGCAGATAGATGACCCTTAAGCGTGTGACCCTATAGGTTCGGCGAAGTATAGACATGACCCGGAACCCCTTCCGATCAATGATCAACATCGGAGCCGTGGACACCCATATTGATCCCTATACCCACACGAATGAATATTCGAGTGAACCTCCAGTTGCCGTGTGCTATTCCTGTTGCTTCGCGATATGTTACAAATACCCGAGGTGAGACACGTTGGCATCCCCGTGGATCAACAACTTGTCCACTATGCCAGTTACCTCGTTGCCGGTATTGTTCTCTTTTCTCGTTCCCGTGTTCCGGCATCCCTGTGATCAAATCACCCTGTGTCTGGCCAGACGATGATGGATACCGTAACACCGAGAGGGCCCAGAGATATCTCTCCATCGTCGGAGGAGCAAATCCCAATCTTGAGCTATCAAGTTACTTGACATACTTTTCCATGAACCCGTAAGCCGCCGTAATAGCCACCCATTTACGGATGACGTTTAACAAACCCCAAAGTTCATGAAGCAAGCATGAAGAAACTCGATACTCTCATGGTCTAAGGAATTATGCAAACATTAACTTCCTGTGTTATTAACCATTAACTTATGACGAATGTATCTCATAGCATAACATCAATTTGGGTCGATTCAACACAAGTGTTCTACCAACAATTGTGCCCTCAAAATTGTCGGCATAGCCATGCCCATGATCAGGAAAACAGGATCATCATGCAATACTTGAGCCAGTCATAGAGGCTTGACTAGGAATACATTTTACCGTTATTATCCCACACGTGCATATGAGTCTTCCTCCGAGCCTCGTGGTTATTGCATAATCGAGAACCACAGCAGTTATAGCATGGAACATAAACCTAATTATGAACAGGGAGATAATCAATAACATTTATTATTGCCTCTAGGGCATATCTCCTACAGACTCCCACTTGCACTAGAGTCAATAATCTAGTCAATGCTAATGCACTTTACACCTATGGCATACTGGTGTAAAATATGCTTCGCATGTGGTATAGCCTGATGTCCAACGGATCTGACGACTTCAGCTCCGTGTGTAACTATGCATATCCTCGCGTTTTCACGCTTTCACAAAATTCATATTTTGTGTGGAGTTGGCTTTGCATATGTGTGAATCATTGGTCGAAACCTGATTCCTCAGACTGAGCTATGGAGCAACTATCTGCAATAGTGTCCCATAGACCAAAGTCATCTTGGAACCATACTAAGTTCATGAATGAACTATATGATTCAACAACTTCTTTGTCGCTTCTTAAGCGTCAACATACTTAGCCTTTGTTATAGAATTCGCCACAGTATCTTGTTTGGAACAATTTCCAACTACCGTGCCACCATATTATGTATTACACAAAACCCTTAACTTAAATCGAAAATCGCATGGAGCATTGATGAAGACTGTATCGATGTAATTACTTACAACGAGCACTTCATAATCTCTGCTTGCGAGAAAACATGTCATCAGTATTACTCTAGTACCTAATGACATCTTTCACTGTTGTCCCATGATCAGTACTTTTGATCACTTTGATATCTATACTCGCAACAACTTTGGAGTATTGGACATATCTGGTTGTTTTACATACCATGGAATACATGATTAATCCAAACACAAGAGTGTGTGGAATCACCGTCAAATCGGCGCGGCCGCCTGCGCTGGTGGAGGTGTGGACGTTGCCGGCCGGGCCGGTGTGATATCTGACCCTTTTGCGATTTTGCGAAAGTTTAGCGAGATCTGATCCTGATTTGAAACTTTTTGGAGATCTGACCCTTTTTCTACCGCCAGGGTCGATGGCGATAGGGTATAACAGCCTTCCGCCAAGGCACTTGGCGGTAGGGACGCACACCCTACCGCAAAAAATTTCTAAGTATTAAATACAGTGTGTGTACTCACCTACCGCCGGGCGCATCGGTGGTAGGGGTACACAGGCTATCACCAGCCTGTTTGACGGTAGGGCAGCACTGCGCTGACGTGGATAAGTTGCCTACCTCCAGGAGCATTGGCGGTAGGCTATTATACCCTACCGCCATCGACCCTGGTGGTAGCAAAAGGGTCAGATCCCGAAATACTTTCGGATGGGGGTTAGATCCGGCTAAACTTTAGCAAAAGGGTCAAAACACGAAAATCGTTCTCGTCACGGAAGCAGGTGCTCGTGTCTATCTTAATTCGACGGCCTGGATGGAGCCAGTAGTGTAGGATCGGCCACCGTTGGCAGAGAATCCGACAGGCTCCCCCCTTGCGCTCCAGAATGGACCAACCACCACAACGTACTTATTTGCTTTTTTCTAAAAATAAAAAGAGAAAACTACTAGTACGTACTTTTATGGAGTACATTTTTTTTCTATCTGAAAAGGCTTGATTTATGTAGTTGTTGAAAAGATTCAACAATTAAACTGGACTAACAAATATGCCAGTGCATTGCAATAGGAGAAAAACAATCAGATTATGCCAGGATGAGATGAGGACTTTTAAAATGTCATTTCATAAACTATGTCTGAATCATGTCATGATGACATAAGGGACTTTTAAAAAGTCATTTCAAAAACTGAAAATGTGATGGTCTCATCATGACTTGATTTCCTAAGGCGCCACAACGAAATATTTTTTGGCTAAGAAACTGCATTGACCGACCCTGCCTGAAGTAGACTGAATATTTCGTTATCTATGGTCTCACCTTGACCTAGCGTCGTGATGTTTTTCATGACCAGTAAAACTATAGTACCAGAATAAACATAGCTATGTATGGAGGCAAATTAGACATTTAGTCATTTTCATATAGCTTACAAAAACTAACCCATAGGAAGTTGTGTCAATTTTTTTTAGGCTCAGCGTGGTATAGAACACAGAAACCTTTTTTTTTTTAACCTGACGCGCGATGGACTAAATAAAATTATAAAACAACCTCTACAGATCCCGAAGAAAACCTCAATGTAAGCAACGGTTCATTTTGTTCGTTATTTATGGATTTGTTTGAATGTTTGTGGACATTTTTTTTTCAAATTCCAGAATATGTTTTGAATGCATGATCATTTTTATAAAATTATTAACATTTTTTATTACGTAAACATTTTTTCAAAATCATGAATTATTTATAATATGCGAACACCTTTTTAAAATCACGAACATTTCATGATGTCCTGACCATTTTTTGAACTCATGGACATTCTATAATTTTTCAAAAAAAAAACTCGCAACTTTTTGAAATTCCCGAATTAATTTAAAGAAGAAAAAATAAAAACAGAAATGAGAAAACAAAAAGTGAAAAAAGAGGGCGTCACGCCCGCACATGGGTCGGCCCATGAACAGGTGCGGGGAGTAGGAGGCGCGCAAAGAAAAAGAGAGAAAAATGGTGGATCCTGGGATCAAACCCAGGTGGCCAGGTCACCAGTATGGAAGACTGAGGGCTTTGCCATTGCGGTGCTTTTGTGTTTGTGATGTATTAGGGTATCACGGTATAAGAACCAAACCTGACAGCGACTTAAAAAACATATCGTTTTCTTCACTTATGAGTGGCATAGTGGGTAATTTATGAGAACTTCGAGGTAATTTTAGTGACAGACGAGCAGAAGCACTAACGGCTTTATTAGTACTAGTAAATGTGCCCGTGCGTTGCAACGGGAAAAAAAAAAGGCGAACAAAAAATGGCAACGAAGAAAATGATAGTGCGAGAATATGACTTAGTTCACACAGAAGACATATTATATATTCATTAAAATTAAAATGGATTTTTTTCTACCACTTCTTGTTAAACACAAGCACAATTACAAAATTATTTTCTTTCACGATGCATACAATTTGTGTATATCACTGTGCGCTTCCCATTATTTACAGTTATGAATTACATTAAGCTTATGCATAAAATCAGTTCACGAAACCTGATTCCTCAGACTGAGCTATGGAGCAACTATCTGCAATAGTGTCCCATAGACCAAAGTCATCTTGGAACCATACTAAGTTCATGAATGAACTATATGATTCAACAACTTCTTTGTCGCTTCTTAAGCGTCAACATACTTAGCCTTTGTTATAGAATTCGCCACAGTATCTTGTTTGGAACAATTTCCAACTACCGTGCCACCATATTATGTATTACACAAAACCCTTAACTTAAATCGAAAATCGCATGGAGCATTGATGAAGACTGTATCGATGTAATTACTTACAACGAGCACTTCATAATCTCTGCTTGCGAGAAAACATGTCATCAGTATTACTCTAGTACCTAATGACATCTTTCACTGTTGTCCCATGATCAATACTTTTGATCACTTTGATATCTATACTCGCAACAACTTTGGAGTATTGGACATATCTGGTTGTTTTACATACTTTGGAATATGTAGTTTGTATTTGTTTTCGAGTATGTTAGTAATGTGACCTCATGTTCTTTTGCATATAGGTCCCTATACTTTATTAAAATCATAAACAATTGATAATTGCATCTATTTTGACAAGTTTTATATGTTTTTTATAAGAATCTTGAAAGGATTCTGTTTCTATAATATGTTCTCTAATTTGAACAAACTTAAATCATGTTTGCTTCAGATTTACACAAAACACCCTTTTCTTTTGACTTTTTGTATTTTTTTTATTCCTTTGCCAAATGAGACAAATTCTATATCTACATCCATCAGATTGTGTATGGAAGTGTGGTGGCAGGTGCAAGCACCCGGCACGCGGCTCCGGAGTGTGACCCCCCTCACGGACGTCGCTGCCGCCGGCACCTGGAGGGGGGAAACGGCCACGTCGGGTCGACACGGAGGAAATCTTGCGGTGGGTTGGGCCCGGACCTTGATCCAAAGTGTCCCTATGGCCTGACCTATCACAACCAGGTGAAAAGGTCCATCGGTCAAACCCCGTCCGGCAAAAGTCAAAGGGCTAGATCCACGGGTCAACTGGGCCAGGGTTAGGCGGGACGGGGGCCTTCGGGGGCTAGCTATGCCGCCAAATCTTGCGTTGGGCCCTCTAACACGTCTGGAAGTGTGGTGGCAGGTGCAAGCACCCGGCACGAGGCTCCGGAGTGTGACCCCCCTCACGGACGTCGCTGTCGCCGGCACCTGGAGGGGGGAAACGGCCACGTCGGGTCGACACGGAGGGAATCTTGCGGTGGGTTGGGCCCGGACCTTGATCCAAAGTGTCCCTATGGGCTGACCTATCACAACCAGGGTCAGAGATATGCCGACGGCCCTGAGGTACTTTCGGCCCCCGATGGCAGGGCATGCTCATCCCTCCTCTGCACAAGGCCTACGCGTGCCGCAAGGACACCACAAAGTATTTTGCATGCCGCCTCTGGGCATGATTTCATACGCCGCCTTGCAGATCTGCAATTTCCAGCGATGAAACCCTAGCAGAGCAATAAATTTCTCGAATATTACATGCGGGTCCGAAAAATGCAGGGGCCCGGCACGTGTCATGCGATGGCCTCCTTTGTGAGCACGAGAAGTTTCGAGGCCAACGGAGCAACAGGACCCGAACTTCCTGCACAAACCGGACACGTTCCCTCTCGATACCCAGAGACTAGCTCGGAGATGGTGCGGTTTACAAGCGGCCTCAGGGGAGGCTTATTCGAAACGTGCCTAAAATCTTACCACACCCTACAGGGGCCATGTGATGACGCCGTGCCAGCTCCCGAGGATTGGATTTAAACGGTTAGATCATTGCTCTCACACAGACGGCAAACTCAAAAATAGTAATAATTGAATTAATAAAAAGCACCGGCATCCATCATTAGGAAGATGGCGTGTCGTTGTGAATCTTCAGTGCCCGGAAAGTTTCGGGCACTGAAGATTCACAGTAATGGTTCATCTCCTTAACAGGAGTGTAATGAAGACCGAAGCTTACTTCGTCTGGATTATCCGACTATTTAAACTGGTCATGTTGCTTGTCTCTAGGCGAAGTGGTACTAAAAGTTTACTGAGAGTCTTATCTATGCCGACGGGAAAGCCGTCAGCATAGATCCTCCTTATCCCCTCGCGCTGCCCTCCGAACCGCTCATTCCTCTCTTGCCCGCGACCCCGCCCCGACCCCGCGCCGCCGCCGCCACCCTCTCCGCCACTGGCTCACGCCGCCGCCGCCGTCACCCTCTCCGCCACCTCGTCGCTCCGCCGCCACCCCGGATCCGCGCCGCCCCGACCCCGCCCCGACCCCGCCCCATCCCCGTCCCACCCCCGAGCTCGCCACCTCCACCCCTTCGCCGCCTCCACGGGCGAAGGCGCCGCCCTGCCTCGGCCACCCCTCACCCGGGCCACCCCTCTGGCGCTGCCGTGGGTCAAGGCACCGCCCTGCCCCGGCCACCGTCCGCCCCGCGCCTCCTTATCCTGTCACGGGCCTCGCCTCGGTCCAGGCCTCCTCTGCCGCCGCCTCGGGCCGCGTCGTCACCGGCCTCGCCTCGTCCGCCCCGCCTTCTGCCATCCCCTGCCTCGTCCCGCCACCCACAGTGAGCTCCTCTCCCTCTCATCGCAGCTCTATATTAGGTTTAGATAGATCGATGAATGTATGTATGTTAAATCGATGTTTTTTAGATGGATGGATGAATCATGGATGTTGGATGAATTGGTATGTTGGCTACATTTTTTTTATATTTTGTTTGATGGATTGATATGTTGGTGTGTTAATACATTGGTGCTTGTGTATTATGTTACAAGTAAATCCAAATCAGTGTATTATGTTGTTTTGATAATACATCGGTGCTTGTGTATTCGATTAGCTAGGCAGAATAGAGACATTTTTGCAATGTATAGATGTGTGTGTGTTCGATGATGTAGGTCTGAGGTTTTTCTTTCGTTTAGCCAGTTGCGGTTATGGCCACCTTCGTTGTCGCTTGCTTGCGCCGTTTAAATTTGCTACTAAAAATTGATTGCAAAAAATTGATATGTTTGTCGGTTGATTTGTCTGATCAATAGGGTAATCTCCCTGGAGTGATCGTCGTCGGAGCTGTTTGTCCCCTATCATCCCTCTGTTGTTCGACTACTTCATCTACAGCCGAGGGTGAGCTACTAGTCCATCTCCTTCTCCGGGTTTTTTCATGTCACTAGATTACATATTCACGTCAAGTCGTGTAACTTAGGCTTCTCCCATCCGCAACTCTTTCGGATTGTCCAACGTTTTCCACGGACAGCCCGAGGATGTGTAGATTGGGTACATTTTCCATGCTCTACCCCGTTCCGAGACAGGATTTTGGCGACGCCTCCCTGTTGTTCTCCAGATGCACATTCTCTTGGCTTTTTGCCAAGACATGTATCTGGAGAACAGCGGGGAGGTGCTGCCAAAATTTTGTCTCGGAACGGGGTAGAGCATGGAGAACGTACTCAATCTACACATCCTCGGGTGGGATTAGGACCCATCTGTACCTATTAGAGATGTAGGTGGATTCAATGCCGTCAACGCGGTAGAAAATAAAAATTTGATGTGATTAATTTAAATGAATCCTTAATTTTGTTGTGTGGCTCCCAATAAAGCAGAGGATGGCAGATAATCAGTGGATGTACAGTGGTTTTATCTGTCGAAATCGAGTAACAACAGAGTGGGTTGTAAAAACCGATGTGTTTTTGAAGGAGATATTCCGTCGTCCACTGAGAATTATCCCACAATGCCCCTGTGCGAAATGTGGCAGACGTCTCCGTAGAGATAAGGAGCAAATGACTGAGCACCTTCGCACGCATGGATATATGCCAAACTTTAACATGCCGATAAACTTTGCCGAGCGGGACCGTGGTAGAGAGGAGGTGATGCGACAACGCATCGGTGGTTATGCGGACGACGGGGTCAGAGACATGCTAGATGATGTCATTGCTGCAGAGATGGCACATGCGACACTTTCAGAGAATGAACCGGGGGAGCCGGAGGCAACCGCAAAGGCCTTCTTGGAGATCTTGGCCACGTCAAAGAAACCTCTCTATGTGGGTGCCAAACTCTCTCAGCTGGATGCCATCTTGCAACTGATGGCAGTCAAGGCTGAGTACGGCTGTAGCCAGAAATGCTTCGAAGCATTTCTGGGAGTATGGGCTAACAGCCTCCCTGAGGGTCATGAACTGCCGACAAGCATGTACGCCATGAAGAAACTCATGAAGGCACTCTCTATGGATTATGAGAAAATACATGTTTGTCCGAAGAATTGCCTTTTGTTTAGGCACGAGTATGCGGATGACAAGTACTGTAGGGAGTGCGGTTCCACTCGGTACCTTGAGGTGGTCGGTGAGGATGGTGAGAAGAGGTAGCTAGGCATCCCTGCAAAGGTTCTTTGGTATCTCCATTTCATAGAAAGACTGCAGCGCCTTTTCATCACGGAGGAGTCTGCCAAAATGATGAAGTGGCACAAAGAAGGTAGAAGGTACCATCCAAATAAAATCGTACATCCATCGGAAGGCGAAGCATGAAAGTCGTTAGATGAAAAATACCCCGAGGAAGCAGCCGAGGCTGGGAATGTCAGAATTGCCATATCAGGTGATGGGTTCAATCCATATGGTATGTCGTCCAATCCATACAGCTGTTGGCCCGTGTTTGTTATTCCGCTCAATCTCCCTCCCGGTGCCCTAATGCAACGCAAGACCATGTTCTTGTCGCTCATCATTCCGGGGCCTGAATACCCGGGGAAGAATTTGGGTGTGTTTATGCAGCCGTTGGTGGATGATTTGCACCATTCTTGGTATTTCCCGAGGTTGACATACGACCGAGATCTGCAGAGAAATTTCTTGATGAAAGTTTGGTTGTAGTATTGCATGCATGACTTTCCCGGCTATGCCCTATTCTGCGGATGGTGTACAAGTGGGAAGATGCCATGCCCAGTGTGCATGCAGGCTCAACGTTTCATTTGGCTGAAGAAGGGTGGCAAGTATGTGAGGACCCCTGCTCGACCGTGTACTAATCATACACGCAACGTGCATGCTCGAGATCAGAGACTCACGGGAAGATATCACAACACAACTCTAGACACAAATTTAAACATAAATCTTCATATTACAAACCAGGGGTCACGAGGACTCAAAAACATAAGTCATACACACAATTAATATCTGGGTATAGACATAGTTAGATAAGTTTGCCTTAAGAAGGCTAGCACAAACAGCGACACTGATCGAAAGGCAAAGGCCTCCTGCCTAGGGCCTCCAAACTACTACTGGTTGGCTGGCTCAACCCAATAGTACATGCCTCCGGGGCTCTCCTGGTAGTAGTCTCCTGCGGTGGCATCGGGCTCCGGGGCTCCGTCGTCTGATTTCAACAATCGGGTATGGGGAAAAGAAGTAGCAAAGCAACCGTGAGTACTCATCCAAAGTACTCGCAAGACTTACATCAGAACTATAGTAAGTATGCATCGGTATCAAACGAATGGGGCTATATCTTTGGACTGAACTGCAGAATGCCAGAATAGAGGGGGAGAAGCCTAGCCTATCGAGGACTAGCATCTTGAAGCAATCTTGCAGCATCAGAAGAGAGTAGAACAAGTAATACTTAATAGCATTCATGTTATTAGCAATGCCCTGAGATTCTTCCTCGAC
This sequence comes from Elymus sibiricus, assembly GCA_039707655.1. Lineage (NCBI taxonomy): Eukaryota > Viridiplantae > Streptophyta > Magnoliopsida > Poales > Poaceae > Elymus > Elymus sibiricus. The sequence continues at coordinate 431,864,013 of CM077673.1, forward strand.
TCCCTGCGAGAAAGCGATCCCGGGAGCAATAGTAACAATTTAACATTGTATCAACATCAGTGTGTAGTTGTATTGGATCGGGATACAACTCCGAGCGTCGTGTTACCGTGGACACGGCTATTCGAATAGATTACTTCCCTGCAGGGGTGCACTACTGTTACCCAACACGCTCGATTACATCTGGCCGGACACACTTGCTGGGTAATACCCGGCCTCGGGTAATCGACACGAAGCAGCGTCCTACCTAGGCTCAGCAGAGAGGTCAGCACGCCGGTCTAAATCCTAAGTGCGAAGGGGTCTTGGGCCATCGCCCTTTGCACTCCTGCATGTTGCGAGACTGGCCGGGGTCCAGGCGCGACACTGTATACACAAGTGACGTAACCAGCCCATCCCAACAATCAGCCCGCATCTCTGAACTGTGACATCTGAAGAGCTTTCGGAGAAACGTACGACGTAGAGGGTCCCATAACCATTATCCCACATGGTGATAGTGCGTATAGGCCAGTGGCCAACTCAGATCAAATACCCAAATCCGTTAGGCGTATTTAGTAACTCGCAGAGACGATCAGGATCCCTGTCGCTCTGACTTGGTAACTCGCGGCAACGAACAGGATCCCTGTCGTTCCGCCACAATACCTCTCACGGGTGCTCTCGGAGCCGACCCTTCTTTCCAAAGAATTAATGTGAAGGTCATGGTACCCGTGTGTCCAAAACATCAAGGGGGTTCCGAGGAATCACCCTCGTTGTATTCCCACTCGATGGGTCAGTCAAGGTGTTCTAGGAGGAATCACCCTCGATAGATTCACACTAGAGGGGTTGCACGACAGAGGCATCGTCGGAAGTGTGAAAGAGGATTCACCCTCGGGAACACGCAACCGACTGGCTTTACTACAGATCCAACATCACAAGTGAGTTAGGTGGCTTCTACGCGCGTGGGCGAGCACGATGGACAGCGGCGCCTGACCAAATGGTCATCGGATGCTCGCCGGCGATGAGCTTCCGCGGCGATGGGCTCGGGCACGACGGGGAACGGTAGCTAGAGGGCGTCTGGGGGAGAGAGAGACGAGGGGAAAGACGGGGGTGCTCACGGCGAGCCGTAGGGAGGTGGCAGCAGGCTCGGGGAGGGCTTGCTGTCGCCGAATTCGTCGCCGGAACCCGTCGGAGCAGAGGAGGAAGAAGAGCTCGGGGAGGACGGTGCGGTGGCTCCCGCCTCGCGTTCGTAGTCGGGGAGGAGGTAGTCGAGGCCGGCGAGTTGATCTGGCACGGTGAGGCGGCTAGGCGACGACGGTGGCCGTGCGAGCTAGGGAGGCACCGCCATGGCTGCGTCGGGAGAGGTGGGGGAAGCGAGGGGGAGAGGGGGGAAAAGATCTGGGGCTCCCTCCGAGGTCCACGACGTCGATCTTATCCCCCCCGAGCGCCTGTAGCAACGCGGAGGCGTCGGTGGCGCGGCTGCGACTGCACGCGGCCTCGGTCGCCCGTGCGCGCGCTGACACGGGGAGGAGAGAGAGGAGGGAGACGACCCGGGGTGGGCTGGGCCGCACTATTTGAACTTAGGCCCATTGCCACAGCAGTAGTTAGGCCTTTTTCTATTTCTTCTTTTCTTCTTTTCTGTTTCTATTATTGTTTTGCAAATAGCTATGCCACTAAATTACTTTAGTAAAATATGAGACTTGTATCTTTAAATAGTATGCAATATTTGGCACTGTTATAAATTGGTTGGGGAAATGTTTGAAATCATTTAACTTTTGCATAATTAAAATGGGCTTAAATGGTGCTGTTTTGGTACTGTTAATAGGGCTAGGGCTTATCTTAGGTTGATGGTGATGTTGTTTTCCTGAAAATTATTTGTTTTGGATTATTTCCAACATGATGAACATTTTTCCAGTAATTTTCATGCAACTTTATTTTTCACATGCATTTTAATTTCAATTTGAATTGGAATTTGAAATGAGATATGATTCCAATGGTGATCAAGACTTGTTAAAATGATGACTTGGCATTATCAACAGGGTGATCACTGTAGCTATTACAAGGGGATATCACAAAGTATGTAGCCTTTGACCTGCATCGACAGTTCCTCCCTCCAGACCATCCAGACAGGGAAGACAAGAAGAACTTCACGAAAGGCCCGGTTGTCCATGAAGTAAGCGAGATTCCAACGTTTTCAGGGGCAGATGTTCTTGCTCAGCTAAAAGCTCTCAAGCATAAAGGCGAAGGCAAAGGCAAAGCCAAAGTCAAAGCCAAAGGAGAAGGCGAAGGCCAAGGCAAAGGCAAAGGCAAAGGCAAAGTCAAAGGCTTCGACGGATATGGTGAGACGCACAACTGGACTCACATTACCGCCTTCACGAAGCTTCCCTATTTCAAGGACCTCAAACTTCCTTACAACATTGATGTGACGCACACCGAAAAGAATGTTGCAGAGTCCCTTTTCCGCATGATCCTCAACATTCCTGATAAGGCGAAGGATAACGTTAATGCTAGAGCCGATCAATAGAAAATTTGTGATAGATCACGTCTAAACATGCGGCCTCCCATAGGCGGTTGTAGAAACTAGTTCAAGCCAGATGCTGACTTCGTCCTTAAAAAGCCAGAAAATATGGAGGTATTGAAGTGGCTCAAACACATCATGAAGTTCACTGATGGTTATGCATCGAATATAAGTAAGGGAGTCAATCTTTCAACGGGCAAAGTGACCGGGCTCAAGAGTCATGACTATCATGTATGGATTGAGCGGATAATGTCGGTGATGGTTCGAGGCTATGTCCCTGAGCGTGTCTGACGAGTGCTTGCGGAGCTAAGCCATTTCTTCCGCATGCTCTGTGCTAAAGAAGTATGTCCCGAGGTGATTAGACAATTGCATAAGAAGGCACCGGAGTTGATATGCAAGCTAGAGAAGATATTTCCGCCAGGCTTCTTTACTCCGATGACACATCTCATTTTGCACCTCGTGAACGAGGTATTGTTGGGGGGGCCCTGTGCAGAATCGTTGGCAGTACGGCCCTGAGAGACAGAACAAGCATCTCCGACACAAATGTGGAAACAAAGCTAAGATTGAAGCTTCCATAGCTGAGGTAGTTATCCTAGAGGAGGTGTCAGACCTCAGGACATCGTACTATCCAGACCACATCCCCACTCTACATAATAAGGTGCCTCGATACAATATAGAAGAGCCCAAGTATAAACCCAAGCTCCATCTATTCAGCGGGCAAGGTGGCAGGGCTGGGGGCTCGAAATCTTATAACATGCCAGAACAAGAGTGGGAGGACATCATGTTCTATGTCTTGCATAACATCAAGGAAGTTGAGGATGAGTGGATGAGGTAATACCACTACACTATTCCTTTATGTCTTGCACAACATCATGTTCTATGTTCACTTAGTCTCGGTCTAACACCGCTTTTCTTCTTTTAGTCAATTCGTTGATGAGGAGTGGACGGGAATGATTCCTCCTACTGAGGCAGAGGCACTTACTCTTCTCCGGCATGCAAACCCTGGACGGAAAAATTTTGTTGCTTGGTTCATGGCGAAAGTAATTTTTCACATCCCCTATTAAATAGCTAGTTCAACATTTATTAGTTAACTGAACTAATGCACCTAACAATTTCAATTAAACTTGTAGGGAAAATATCGGAGAATATCTATGGATGACGAATTGAGATGTGTTTCCATGGGTTTTAACCCTCGGGTTATGACATGTGAAAAGTATGATGTGAATGGGTATTGTTTCCATACAGAGGAGCACCAGAACAGCCGGCCTGATCCCAAAACTATAAATACTGGAGTGTACACCCCAGGTCAAAATGCAGTTGACTACTACGGAAGGGTAGAAAAAATATATGAGCTTACATTCAGCCGTGGGCGCGAAACCCTAAGTCTCCCTATGTTCAAATGCCGATGGTTTGACCCAGTAGAGGGGCTGAGACATACGCCTTCCGTTGGATTCGTCGAAGTTAAACCATCAACCATCTATGCCGGAGCCGATCTCTTTATTGCGGCTACCCAATCCACGCAAGTTTATTATCTGCCTTACCCATGCTAGAAAGAGTACCTAAAGGGTTGGGAAGTTGTGTTCAAGGTGTCGCCACATGGTAAGCTACCGGACCCGAACGATGACGATTACTACAACATTAACCCCATGACATACAAGGGAGTGTTCTATCAAGAGCAACCTGATGATGATGTGGTCAGAAACGATGACGCTGATGCCTTGGGTGATGATGATGTGGATCCAAATGATGACGATGCACGGAATGACGGTGAGACCATTGTTAATGAAAAAGACAAACTTATGCTAGAAAAGTTAAATGAAGACGCTGACGACGAGGAAGAGCCTCCACCTTCGTTAGACAACGAAGATGATATGCGTGATAGTGATGATGAGACCGGTCGAGGAATCGGTTACAACAGTGATGATTCGTATGGGTTCTAGCATATGTACGTTTCATGTCTTTTTTCTATGGTTTATTAATATGCCTTTTTATGCTTATTTATTATTGTGCTTTTTTATTCCTTATTATTATGATTTTTTCTTCATTATTAATAAACTAATTGTTTATTCTCTTTTCAATGCAGGTTTGCTAAGCATGGGCAAGGGGAAGGCCGATGGCACGGGTTTCCTAACCAAAGTCACCACGATGGCTAGTCGGAGTGGTCGAGCCTGTACTGTCCCCCCCAACTACTTGAGGATGACTCCTCACAGGGAGATCGAGGGAGAGGTGCCCCTAGAGGAGGAGGGGATGGGGGGAGAGCCCCTAGAGGAGCACGGGGTCGGGGCCAGAAACAGCGCTCCCTCACCGACTTAGGGGTGTCGTCTTCGAGGCCCTCCTCTAGTGAGGCACCCTCCTCTAGTGAGGTACCCTCTTCCGAGGAGGAGGAGGAGGAGGAGAGGGAGGTTCGCGAGGAGGTTGAGGAGGAGGAGGAGGAGGTTGGGGAGGGGGAGGAGGAGGAGGAGAAGGAGGCAGGCGAGGAGGATGGTGGTGACGGAGAGAGGGCTGGCAACAAGAAGGGGCGGCTGCGTGGTAGTGCAAAATTCCCCCCTTCCTGCTACTGAGGAGCAGAAGTGGCTCATTGAGCCAACGGGGAAAGAGTAAGTGCCCCTTAATCATATTTTAATTCTTTTGCTTGTACACATTCTCATATTTTCATTCTTTTGATTGTACACATGCTCATATTTTCATTATTTTGATTGTAAACATGCTCATATTTTCTATCTTTTGCAGTAACTGGATAGTTCCTCGAGGGGCCCGTCTTCCAAACGGCATCATCACCGTCTTGCTGAAGGAACATTGGCCGGGGCTGTTCGCTCCGGAGCCAGTCAGGCACCCAGAGCGCCTGCTTTTGGCCACGAGCTGGGACCACTATTAAGAGGCCCCCCACCCGGACCATGATACACATGCTGAGGCCGTGATAACAAATTTTTGGGTAAGTTCTCTTCAGAAGCACGAGTCTTGAGTTTCGTTCGTAGTTTATCATCGAATGGTTTAACTCATGGCTTCTTCCATTCTAGTTTTATGAATGACTGTAGAAATACTATCGAGTTCTTGAGGAGCACAAGTCCACTGCCGACGAGTTCTTCGTGCGGGCTGCGAGGAAGAAGGCCCGCCAGATGCAGTACGAGGTGCGCTGGGTGGCCATCTCGCAATATTTTCACGACGCTCTTGGCCAGAAGATGACCAAGGAAGTCACGCGGAGGGAGAAGCTTACCTTGACGAGGGAGGAGTACTTGATGGTAAGTATAACAGACTTTTCATTCCGATGTTTGTGGTAAATTTCATTGTTTCGTGTTGACATGCCATTATGCTTTCATTATGTAGGTGTGTCCTGGTTAGTGTTATGGAAAAACTGATGGATGGGAGGCATTCGTGGATCTATGGCTCGGTCAGGATGAAGAGTGGGCTGCTAAGAGCATCAAAAACCGGGCTAATCGAGGGACCGACGGAACACATGGTCAGGGAAACCGGAACTACTGGAACCACAAGAAAGTTCAGGTATATCTATGTACATGAAATATTCTTCTTCTTCTATTTACCATCACTTTTTTATGTATGACTAACCTCTGTTTGGTGGTGCAGGAGGAGAAATTGAAGCGGCCGCTCTCAGACATGGAGGCGTGAGACCTCGCCCATGTGCGGAATAAGCCCAAGGATGGCAAGGGCAAGTACTACGGCAAGACCGAGAAGAACCTGAAGGCCTACAACGAGGAGTATCTTAGGTTACATCCTGACACACATGACCCCATAAAAGAGGCTACGGACGACAGGGCAGTGGTCGGCATAGGGCCGAGGAGTCATGGTCGGCAGGCGGTTCTGGATGCTGTGGTCACTCCGTCTGTCTCCTACACACGGCTTCGAGCTACCAACCCGAGCCGGAGCCCGCGCCCGAGCACGACCAGTGCACACTCACAGTCCCTCCTAGCCCAGCAGCACTCTGTAAGTATTTTCCCTCTTATCTTCCTTTTTTCTCACTTTATTTTCCGCATTGAGATGTTTTATGAGTTTCATCATGTCATAATGTAGGCCTACATGGAGTACACACATTAGGAGGTCATGGCGTGGAACGCGAGAGTTGCAGCAGTCACGGACCACAACAGTCGCATGATGAAGGTTAGTTCAGCCCCTTTCATTTCACTTTCATATTTGCACTTTCATTTCTTCTGACTTTCGTGTTTGCTTGGTCAACTAACATGCAGCTCGTTTTTGACTCCATGGCGAGCGGCACGGTTCCTGTAATGGAACCACCACCACCACCTCCTGGACCACAACCAGTGCTGCCTACATTTGAGGAATTTCTGGCACAGCACATCGGGACTCCGGTTAGTACATCCCCAAACTATTCAACCACAGCTTATCGTTTATTCAACACAATCATATATCCTCTTAACATCTCTTTTCAAACATCCAGGGAATTGTTGGATCATCCGTTGGTGGTGGTGCCAATGATGGCATCACTCCCGAGTCACGAAGCCCGGTCACTCCGATCCACCGAGGAGGTGGCGGTGGCGGCCTTGGCGGTAGCGGTGCCAGTCTTGGCGGTAGCACTGCCGGTAGCAGTGATGACCTAGGCTTTGGCGGTCTTGGCGGTGAGGAACTTGGTGATGGTGGTGGACGTCCTGGTGCTTAAGCCTCTATTATGCTCCTTTAGATGACTTGTGTGCTTCTTTAGATGCTTATGTTGTTTGTGATGATACCTATGTTGTCATGTTCTCTATTATGTGATGATGATGATGATGATGATGCTTTTGTGATGATGATGATGCTTTCGTGGTGATGATGATGATGATACTTATGTGGAGATGATGATGTTTTCGTGATGATGATGATACTTATGTGATATATATGTGCTGTGTATCTCTATTTTGAATATATATATATATATGTGCTGTTAATTTGAATTGAATTGAGACAGAAAAATACAAAAAAAAGCAGACAGGAGATATGCCGACGGTTAGGCCGTCGGCATAGGGTGGGCCGTGCTACCAGTGGGCGCCACGTGTCCACTATGCCGACGGCCAGGCCGTCGGCATAGTTTTCGATCTATGCCGACGGTCTGGCCGTCGGCATAGTGGACACATGGTGCGATCTGGGGAGCCCTGGCCTAGCCGTCGGCATACCTCTGTGCCAGGGCTCCCCAACGGCTGCCACGTGGCAGCTATATGCCGACGGCCTAGCCGTCGGCATATAGATGCCACGTGGCGCTCTTTGGTTGGCACAATTTGACGATGGCGCCGTCAGCTGCCGTCATACGTAAGAGTTTGCCGACGGTGAATCTATGCCGACGGCTGTACGGAAGCCGTCGGCATATGTTCCTATGCCGACGGCTTTTCTATGCCGACGGCCGGGTCCAGGTACGCTGACGTACGAGTTGCCGACGGTGGCCGTCGGCATAGGCCTATGCCGACGGGGGCCGGCCGTCGGCGTAGTGCTCCAGTCCGGTAGTGTAGGAACGGAGGAAGTAGTAACAAAGCACTGGAAAATGTAAAAATGTTGGGTAAGCAGTTAATGATCATTAGAACTAAACAGAATGTGAAGCATATTTTGGAGTTTGGACCACGATAGAGACATGCAAATAAATGCAACACCATCAGCTCTCCAAACATCAGATTATAGAAGTAGAAAATAACATGATGCACGTAGGTTTTGTTGCCAACTGTTTACTTGCATATAAGCATACAAAAACCATTTCATGAAAGCCTACATTTTCAGAGACATAATTGCAAAATTGAGTAACTGATTCAAGCTAAACACGGCCAGTACGACAACCCAGTACACTTGGCAGTTGACAAATATTAAATGTGAATTTTCCACAACTTGCTGCACCCGCACCTCACTTCTAGAACAAGAACCCTGAATTTTCCAATAAATGTGGGAAACAATCATAGTTGTAATATGCTACAACATGTGCACTTGCTAAAAGTTGTTCATAATTATGAAAAGTTGTGTATTGTACAAAAAAAGACAGAGAGACGAAGGACCAATGCAACAACTATATATGCGCACAACGTTTTTGTCTTACTCAAGAGAACAGTTCGCAAATGGTCATGTTTTTGCATGCCTTTCTGCAAGTGCACATTTTCTAGCATGTTGCGATATTTTGACTTTTTCTATTGCTGCACAAAGTGTACTTCTGCAATAGGGTGCGACCATGTGTTGACACACTCATATAACCGATTATATGCCAATTATATGCGTGTTGCAATTTGATATAACAATAGCCCAATTAGAATAGATTACTACAATAGTGAGAAGTATCACAATAACTGTTCAGTTTGTTAACTAATATCATGTGATATGCCTTGTTTGTTGCTAATTTTCCAACTCTCTTTGAGCATAAGTATATCATATAAAGGGGAATCAACTCAGGCGATCAGCGCTTTTGGTGTTTAATTTGCAAACTAAACATCAAAGAATTGTGGCAATCATCAAATTAAGATTAAAAAAACTACTCAAATAATTAAGCCTGATCTATAGAAATGTCACAGCCTGGAGAAGTAGTTGCTTACAACATTCAAATACTTAGATATGTGAGTTGCTTGAAATTCAGATCATAACAAAGATAAGTTGATTTGAGATACAACATTCAAATACTTAGACGGCGAAATTATGCCTAATAAGTCGTGTCAGGTACATCATTGCCGGTGCCCGATTCTACGATTAACCGTGCCTTATAAGAAATGAAGTCCATTTCCAGAGACCGGGCCGTCCGGTCATTGTCCTGTCCCGAAATTTTGACCCAGACGGGCGCCTCAAACGCCCGGGCTGACCGGCACCCCTCATATCCAGCCCAAATATGGGGCGGATATGGGGGCGCCCGGGAGCATCCGCCATGTCGGACCCGGCCCATGCTGGCCCACCCGACCCCACATATATTCGTCCCCACCCGCTCGTCGGATCAAACCCTAGCCCCTCCACTTCCCTCCCCTCCACTCCCCTCCGGTACCCGAGCTCACCTCAGGTGGTCTCCGGCCTTGTCCGGCATGGCAGGTAGGGGATCTGACTCCGACCAGTCTGGATTCGTCAACTGGGGCGTCATCCCGTGTGGGTTGGAGGAGGCAATGGCAGTCCGCATTGCACTCCGCCGCTCTCGAGAGGACAGCGTCCGGCCGACAGACGGCTCTGTCCGCCGTGACTCCATAGCGTTGGCTCAATGGGCGCTCGGGTCCTTTGGGGCTGGATCATCGCGGTCCCGGCAGCCGGAAAACCTCTCCTTCCCCATCACCGGTTGGGCCGACTATGAGTCCCACCAGGAACGGGCGGCCCGCCATGGGAAGGAGAGGATAAGGGCTGCCGAAGTCCATATCGCGGCGGATATGGCGGCAGCGGAGGCGGCTGATGCGGCGGCGTGGGCGGCCGCTGAGGAGGAAGCCATCCGCGCCCGCATTGTGAAGAAACGGCAGCGGAGGAACACGTGCGCCCTAGCCCGAGAGCAGAATCAGGCAGTCCGACTGCCACCGAAGGAGGAGAAGGAGGACAATGAGGACAGCTCCGGCGACAAGCAGATCCGGCTCGATCTCTACTGCGTCTTTGACCGGTACTTTCGCGAGAGGTACGGCAAGGGCGCCGGGAAGGGCAAGGGAAGCCGTGGATAATCTCCACCATAGCCAAACATGCCTTTTTTGAAACTATGATGATTTTTATAGCAAATTCGGAAACTATATGCCGTAATGCATAAAAATCAAAAGTATGACCCCGTCGGCCTCCTGTTAGCCGAAGAGGGACTTTTCGGCCAACCGTTGGCCGAAGAGGACTCTTCAGCCTCCCATTGGCCAAAGACACATAGAGCTGGGCCGAAGATGGGCTGTCGGTGGGCTGGCGACCGAAGAGGGGCCCGTCGGCCAACCACCGGCCGAAAAGGCTCTTCGGCCACCCACCAACCGAAGAGGTCTGGATAAGGGGCCGACGGGTTTCTTCTTCCTCTGGCTCGCTCGTTCTTCCTCTCTCTCTCTCTCGTTGCTCTCTGTTCCTCGCCATCCCTCGCCGATCTCTTCCCTTGTCCACCCGTTTTCGCATCCAACCCGCAGAAACAATAGAACGTAGCAATCCCCGCCGGCCTACGGTATTTTTTTGCTATGGGGTAGTTTTTTGTGCGTAAGTTAGGAGGAGCCATGGTGGGGTGGAGGAGGTGTGGCTGGGGCGGAGGTGGTGGGGTGGAGGAGGTGCGGCTATGGAGGCAGTGGTGGTGAGGAGGAGGTGCGCCTGGGGAGGAGGTGGTGGTGAGGAGGAGTTGCGTTGGTGTTGTCCGGTGGTGCAAGTAGTCCGCGAGGTGGCCGGTGCCACTGAGTTGAAGAGAGGAGCAAGAACAAGGGGACACACGCGTCGAAGGTATAACCATGTCGTCATATTTTTTTCTCTAAGTTGTATAGCTTAGTTAGTGTAGATAAGTCATTTTGCGTACCTGAAGTGTTAATTTGTCTGTGGTGTCATTCTAGCGGTTAGTTAGTGTAGCGGGTAATAATTTTGTTCGTTGTGATTAATGAGAAGATGAAAATGTCTGACAGGTGAAAATGTCTGAATCAGTAAATTTGACTGTTTACTACGGCCCTGGTAATGTTCGATACAATGAGTTGGGGGTTGATCTTAGCGAGTATAAAAATGGCGTCATGACACTTCCAGACCCGGACAGACTGGACATTAGACAGTTGAAGTACTGGTTGACTACTAGTTTTGGGCTGGATCCTGAAGCATGTTCCGTCAGTATTCATGCATTGTGGACCAAATCCTGTAAAAATGTCAAGTGGGAGTTGATACCGATAGATAGGAGCCAGCATTGGTTGACGTTGTTAAGTCGTTGCCGAGACCGAAGAATCCACCCATATGCCCTAGTGCAACCTGTGGCGAAGGAGGAGAATACCGTACAAGTCGACGGGGGGTATGAACCTGGCCAGGGCAGTGAAGTGGCTAACAAGAAAGAGTCAGACTACGTGCCACACAATGTGTGTGGTCATGATACTGGGTAGAGTAGTCAGTCGATAATATTAGCTGGTTCTGGTTTTGCTGATGAGGAAGAGGACGAGGATGGGGATGACATAGAGGAGGAAATGCTGAGGGTGATGGAGGAAGAGGATGAGGATTGACTGGCGGAGGATCTGGATTCTGAAAATTCCGAGGATGAAGTAAAGGTACTGATTCCTTCTGCATGGGATCAGGACATATCCACCGGTCTTACGGTCAACGATGGCCATGAGGTTCCATGGCAGTATAACCTGAACCAAGTCCAGATAGGGGCTATGTTTGATACAAAGAAAAAAATGAAGTATGCAGTGATCAAGTGGGCTATGTCTATGCAGAGGGTTTTCCGGACACACATTTCTAGTCCAACAAACTATACCGTGAAATGTGTTGAAACAGGTTGTCCTGGGAAGGTGCACGGGCATGTGCCGAAGTATAACATACACTGGGTTGTGACCGATGTCGTCCCACATAATTGTGTGAGGAAAAACCTTCTAGTGAATCATCCAAACCTGACTTCAACTCTCATTGCGCAACTCATGTATACTGAGATAGTGCAGAAGAAAGATATGGAAGCAAAACACATCCAGACAACAGTGAAGGTCAGATGGAATTATGACATTCCTTATGGGAAGGCTTGGAGGGCTAAGCAGAAGGCTATGGAGGAAAGGTTTGGGACGTTCATCGACTCATATGATAATGTTGTCCGTCTCCTTGACATATTGAAGGAGAGGAATCCCGGCACTTATGTTAACGTACAACACACGAGGTTGGCGAGTATACCAGATTTCAAGGTGTTGAAGCGAGTATTCTTCTCTTTCGCTATGTGCATCGAAGCTTTCCGGCATTGTCCTCCTGTGATGTTCGTGGATGGTACATTCCTGACTGGTCAGTACAAAGGGAAAATCCTGACTGCTATTGGTGTGGACGGGAACAATCAAATCATCCCACTTGCCATGGCATTTGTGGAGGGTGAGAACTTTCCGAGCTGGGTATGGTTCTTCCGGCAAGTGAAAATTGCCATCGTGAAGGACCGACCAAACGTGTGTGTCATTCATGACAGACATGCTGGTATATTGAAGGCCGTGAAGACACTAAGGAATCCAACAGAATACGAACGAACACCTTGGAAGGACTTGCAGAGCCGGTGGTGCATGCGCCATCTTGGGGCTAATTTTTTTCTCACAGTTCAAGAACAAGCGGTTGATGAACTTGTTCAAAAAATTATGCAAGCAGAACCAGCAGCATAAATACCATTTTATTTGGTCAAAACTTGATGAGTTTACTAAGAAGCAGGTCGGTGCCAGGAAGAAAATGAAAGAAGATCAGGCTAAATTAGCAACACTCATGGCGGAGCTAGAGGAGCCAGTAGGTCTTTGTGACTTGCCAGCAATTGACCCTCCTGGTACTAAGAGAAAGAAGGGGAGGGCAATAAAGAGTTTTACTCAGTGGATAGAGAAAGAGCCTCCCGTGAATTGGTCTTTGTTGCATGACACCCATGGAGCTAGGTATGGCCACATGACAACCAACCTTGCAGAGGTGTATAACTTTATACTCAGAGGGAATAGAGCATTGCCACTTACAGCTATTGTGGAGGCTGTATTCCATGGCACTTTGAGATATTTCAGAGAAAGGCACGAGTTAGCAAAGAATCATATTGCAGATAATCACAACACAACTTATTGTAGCCGTGTCATGGAGTACATGGCAAAGAAGATAGAGAAAGCAAAGAAACACACTGTCAGACTCATAGGTAATCAGGAAAGGAGGTATGAGGTTCAGCTTCGTACCGATGGTTTTGGTTCTGCAAATGAGGTGAAGACGCACGAGGTAAAAATTGGAACGGAACTTTATCCAACGTGTGAGTGTACATGCAACAAACCGAAGTTGTTGCACCTGCCTTGCTCACATGTGTTGGCTGCCTGTGGCCAGATTGAGTTGGACGCCATCTCCTTCGTGTCCCCATACTATTTAAAAGAGGCAGTACTCAATGTCTGGACCGGTGAGATGACAGGGTTTAGAGTCGTCGGCAATTTTAACAAGGTAAACGACGGTGAGAGATTATACATCCCAGATCCAGCTCTTCGGCAAACAAGCAGGGGTAGACGTAAGGTCAAGCGCATCCGAAACGATATGGACCAATCTGAAGCTGGTGGAGCAACCAAACAATGCTTGCTATGCGCGGCTTATGGGCATAGGATGAAATATTGTCCCGACCTCAAGAAAGACGGTGCTTCCACATCGGATCTTAGAAGGGAATTAGAAAAAAAAAGAGCGGGGTAGCTCAGTAATTCTGATTCTTTTCTCTTCCAGCCCCCGGGCGGGCCCCTCTTTCTTTTCTCTTCCAGCCCCCCGGCCCCTCTTTGATAAGGAAAGTTTTCATTTCTAAAAAACAGCAAATGACAAATCTGGTTCGATGGCTCTTCTCTACTAACCACAAGTGTGCGATAACAGGAGCAAGAGGTGGACGTGGTCGATGCAGTCGAGGACGAAGGGGAGGACGAGGAAGAAATAACTCACAAGCTATATAATTTGTGAGGACTAGGTGATACTTATTATCATGTGTCGGACTACGAGAAAATGTCAGACTATGTTTTAATTTGTAATATGTCTGGACTATGTTTTAATTTGTAATATGTCTGAACTATGTTTTAATTTATAATATGTCTGGACTATGTTTTAATTTGTAATATGTCTGGACTATGTTTTAATTGCATGTTAGATTTGTTGTTTTAATTGCAGATATGTCTTTGTATCCGTTGCTTGATGGTAAGATTGATAGAGTTCACCGGGCTGCACTTATGCAAGCGGGCAGGAAATTAGACGTGTTGGTCACTCGCACACCAAGGACTGACTGGATGATACACCCTTTATGGGTTAATAGGTATGTGTGTACACATAATGACTTACATGTTTGACATACTTTTGATACCCACTAACTGTATGCTACATTCTCTTTATTTTGTAGGTTAAGTTGGGCTGGACTTCTACCCTTGGCACGGCTGGTTGAGGGTACATTGGATGAGTGGGTTGAACATCCGGACTTGGATGAGGAAGGTGAACCAATGCAGTTACGCAAGAGGCAAGTGAAACATTTCTCTTACGACAGGCCACTGCTTACCTGCTTAGTAGATAGATGGAGACCAGAGACACATACGTTTCACTTTCCCTAGGGAGAGATGGCTCCTACTCTACAGGATGTGTCTTTCTTGTTGGGATTACCTTTGGCCGGTGCTGCCATAGGTCCTTTAGAGCCAAAACCTGGCTGGCTAGCACTGATGCATGCCTGTTTTCTAGCTGCGTTGCCAACTGCTCTGGCCTTAGACGACGATCCTCACGGGCCTTGTTTTAGGTGGTTGAGCCAGTTTCAGGTAACCTTCTCAGTGAGCTGAACATATTTTGTTTTCCTAGTTGCCCTTACTAGATAGTTTACACAATTGTATGGTTTCTATACAGATTGTCTCGTTAGGAGACCCCGGAGTTGAGTTGTCAGAGGCACAGATTGATCGATCCCTAGAGGCATATATTCTTTGGTTGTTCGGCAAGACGATGTTCACGGAGAACCACGTGACTACTGTCGATGCGCGACTCATCGGTATTGCACGAGAGATCGCTGACACACGTTGCCCTGGGGACATTGTGCAGAGGAGTTTTGGTTCTGTTGTGTTAGCAGCTACGTACAGAGGCCTGTGCAAAGCTTGCTCGTTGAAGTCCAGAAAATCAGCTCTGGTTGGATGTCCACTACTGTTGCAGCTCTGGTCATACGAGAGATTCCCTATTGGACGGCCCTATGTATACATTGATAGACCTTTTGGGATGAAGGACATAGCAGGGGCTTACGTGCCTGCTATCGGCGATTTGCCTACTGTGGGATCTGTTTGGGCACGGAGAGAGGTACTTATATATTACGTAACAATTTATTCGATTAATTATTTCCATGCAAAAGTATTACTAATGTTTATTTGTTGTCATGTACAGAGACAGTTTGCGCATACCCAGGTTAGGGACTGCTACCCGTCCTTCACGGCGCAGTTTGATAGTTTGCACGAGGATCAAGTTATCTGAGAGCCATACTCGCATCAGGCTATATCATCCAGGTATCCAGTTGGGATGTCTGGAATGTGCACTAGAGATCAGCACTATTGGATGACCAAGGCCAGAGTGGTGTTCGACGTGACGGTTGAGGAGATGGCTCTTCATAGGGTGATGAGACAGTTCGGGCTATGTCAAGAGCCTGAAATTCCAGTTATTCCACACATACCAGCACACGTGCATAAGTAAGTAATTGTAATTTAGTGCTCAACACTGCATTCCGAACATAGATAACCATGTAACACGCATGTCAATCTCAGGGAAAGCCGCGTAGGAGGAAACAAGTCCATGGCTGTTTGGCTTCAGAGCATTGGCCCTTATGTTGAGGAATGGGCTAACGCGCCGACAAATATCTGGGATTAGGTTGGGGCCTTTGACTGGGACAAGTTCGTGTTGTATCTGCGACGTTACCGGCATAGCACGAGGATCTACTTGGTTCCATCAGCTGCTCCTGATCAGATGGACGCCCCTCTCACCAGCGATATGTTCCCGACTGCCTCTGTTGTGGGAACCAGACACCACGCGGTACATGCCATGGTTCTCATATGCGTAGTTTTATCATAACTTGAACATATACAATTGGTTAACTCTTCGTGTACAGACTGACTTGAGAGTCGAGGCGCGAGAGGAGGTTTCCGCTTTAATGCGGCGAGTTGAGAGGAGGGTAACTATCCCATAGCCAGAGCACCTCTCATGGTTGAGGCATTTTGATGAGAAGCTACGAGGGATTTATGCAGCTGTTACATGTAGACGATCTTCGGATGTTGATGTTCCTCGTCCAGCACATCATCGCCCACGTCCCTCTTTGCAGCGTTCAGAACCACGACACTCTGTACAGCGTTCAGAGCCACGCCACTCCGTGCAGCGTTCAGAGCCACCTCCTTCACAACCAGGGAGCTCGTCCTGGCATCAGCCACCTCCTTCACAACCAGGGAGCTCGTCCTGGCATCATCAAATGGAACTAGGTAACACTACTTTGTACATTCTTTTAAAAATTGTAGGTTCGCAAATCAATTTTACTTGTTTTACTATACTGCAGGCGGCAACCAGTCGCAACAGTTCATGCATTCAGTGCAGTCACCGATACTTAGTGGTGTTGGATGTGGATTAGAGGGCTACGGCGATGACGATGACGATGCTGCAAACACTTATGACTTCTCTCAGACACTGTTTCACACTCCACCACCACCACCGACGCAGGAGACACAGACAGCGACAAACGAGGTTATCTATGGTCGTGGTTACCGTGAGAATCGCCAACCGCCTCAGCGCTTATCGCCTTTCGGTCCTCGCCCGAGGAAGACCCAGATTCGTCGTCGTCCCCAGCAGTGATATGGTTATCTATGTATGAGTCATTATCTATGTTAGTTTCAGACTTTTCTCATGTGTGAGTCATTATCTATGTATGAGACATGCTTCATGTATGTGTTACTATCGCACTTGCTTCTATCTAATCAGGAGACATATATCTACCTATGTATGCGAGAGACATATTACTATTAATTCACATTGTTATTCCAGTTACATTTCCAAAGAGACTGCAATAGATAATTAAGATACAAGTACATCTGAATTAAACGGTACGGCTGAACTTAAAAAATACAGCTTACAAACTACATGAAGGCATCATCGTCATCCTCCGTCGATGCAGCACCCTTGCCCTTCGACGATGAGGCACTCTTGCCCTTCGACGATGAGGCACTCTTGCCCTTCGACGATGCGGGTGTCTTGGCATTGGTGCTCGGCATGAAGATATCTTCTTCGTCCTCGTTGTCTTGGGTTCATAAATAAGTATGTTCTGTTGCAGCCTTTAGGAATGCTTCACCCTTATGTTGTTGCTTCTTCCACCTTCCATGCAACCTGAGAAGTTCTTTTCGTATCTCCTCAAAGGTCCTTGCAGGCCACCCGCACCTACTTAATGCGTGAGCCAACTCATTCAGTACGGTGTCACTACCGAGGAGTTCGTCCCATGGAACTATCCTATTGTCTATCTCAAAATTGGCGGCTAACCTCAGAAGACATCTCGATATACTAGGGTGAAAACTACGATCGAAAGGATAACCGGACATCTTGACGAGACTACACTCGCCTGCTTACCCTCCTTAGTGTGGAGGGGGTTTTGTAGGTTGAGAAGAGAAGATGGCGGGAAAGAAGATGGCGGGAGAGAATGGCGGAAAAGAAAATAGCGGGAGAGAATGGAGGGAGAGAATGGCGGGAGAGAATGGCGGGAAAGAAAATGGCGGGAGAGAATGAAGGGAGAGAATGGCGGGAGAGAATGGCGGGAAAGAACGGCGGGAACATATGGAGGGAAAAAGTGCATTTTTTTCATGTACAAGACGGGAATGGTTGTACAGGATTTATAAGCCACTTTTAAATATAAAAAAAAACACTTTGGCCTACTATAAACCGAAGAGCATGCATCTTCGGCCAACGCCCGGCCGAAGAGCTCTCTTCGGCCAATAGTAAGCCAAAGTTACTATCTTCGGCCCAGCTGGCCACTCTTCGGCCAATGGGAGGCTGAAGAGTCCTCTTTGGCCAATGGTTGGCCGAAAAGTCCCTCTTCGGCCCACAGGAGGCCGACGGGGTCATACTTTTGATTTTTATGCATTAGGGCGTATAGTTTCTGAATTTGCTATAAAAATCATCATAGTTTCAAAAAAATATCCAAATTTTGGTAGTCCTATGGCATGTTTAGTTAGTAGTGATGGAGTAGCCGGACGATGTGTGTGCATCGACGTAGTTGCATGAGTTTGTATGGATTTGAGATATGATAATTGAGGTGTCCGGATATGGATTGCATTATTTGAGGGGTGCCCAGTCAGTGCCCGCGGACGTGCCCGGGCGCGTCCGCGGGAGTTTGAGGGGCCGGATTTGCCCATCGCGGTTGTAGATGCTCTAATATCATTATGTTGGTGTGATGCAATAAAAACTTACGAAGCACAACCAAATCATTTCCATCTGACATACGTGTATGATCATACGTGTAAGAAGAGTGGTATCCTAACTCTTTTTTAGTGGACAGTCTATTGTAACTAGGAAGAAAGTCAGAAGCACTACCATGTAAAAAGAGTAAATGACATCAGTGGTCCTATAACTATAAGAGGGACATCAGCTGTCAATTTAGTCCTAATTTTTCAAGATCACATATTTGGTCCTTGTAAGGAATTGTTTGGATTTGTTCTAGATCGCTGATGAAGATGGTACTAAATAGCTGTTCAGTATTGCTGCAAATGATTTGTTCGGCTCTCTGTTTCCATTGTCGTTCAACTGCACAGTGATGTATGGACCAAATATGCCGTTGAAAAATCTGATAACCCACCCAATCCTTGATTTTTTAATTGTTACACAATTTTAGCATTATACTTGCATTTTGATTTTTCCTGCTTGGGAAAATAGCATAGAAGCAATGGACGACTTTCGACGCACCGAGGAGTGTGTTGTGTGCACAGATGAGAGCGCATTAATTTGTCGAAGTTTTCCACACATGTGCAATCGACAAATTAATGTGCTCTCACATATGTTCTCTTGGTATTATTGTTACCATGACCATCACACATGAACCCGCGGAATATCGTGTCACAAGGTTTGAAGGCAGGTTCAAATTGAATATGGACGGCGCTTACTCTGAGTCTGAAGGTAACGGTGGTGCGGGCATGGTGCTTAGGGATAGCACGAGGCATATCATGTTCTCGTCTTGCCGCCATTTGTTCACCTGCGCGACTGCCTTGGAAGCGGAAATGGAAGCATGCTAGGAGGGCATCACATTAACGGTTGAGTGGAGCATTGTACCCTTCATTATGGAAACCGATAGTTCCGTTCTTGCAGCTATGATTGTGTAGCCGTAAGTAAACAGGTCTCCCGTGGCTACCCTAGCATAAGAGGTGCAGAGCATGCTAGTGGGAGACTACGTAGCAGAATGTAGTTAGCCATGAGCTGGCGAAAATGGGATGCATTGGCCCTAGAAAGGTAGTGTGGTTAAGGTCTGGCGGCTGCTGGATAGTCCGGACAGCTTATGTGCTCATTTAATAAGGGCAAAGTATTACCCTAATGGGAACCTACTAGACACGGTCTTCCCAAGCAGCTCGTCGCCAGTTTGGAAAGGAATTGTTCATGGACTTGACCTTCTGAAACAAGGTGTTATTTGGCGCGTTGGAGATGGTTCTTTAATTAAAACATGGCGCGACCCTTGGATCCCACAGGGTCATGATCATAGGCCTGTCACGCCAAAGAGAAATTGTATACTTAATTGGGTTGTTGATTTTCTTGACGAAAACGGAGCATGGAACGTTCATAGGCTTCGAGAAATTTTTTGGGACTTTACGATTTTTTTTTGCCTGATCCAAATTGATTACAGGATGTCTTCCAGTCGGATCACTTGTTGGAAAAACATAATGGATGTTCGTGAGATAATCAAGATCCGAACCTCTCCAAGGAATGGACGGGACTTTATTGCTTGGTTTCCGGAGAAGAGTGGTCAGTTTACCGCCAGGAGTGCTTATCGTTTGGCAACGGAGGAGCAGAACCGTGCCATGGCGACGGGTGCGACGAGCATGAATCCATCGGGCCATCGGCCTATCTGGCAGTGCATTTGGGATGCCCAGGTACCCCTCAAAATACGTATATTGGCCTGGAAGCTGGTCTCGGGTGCATTGGCAACAAATTCGTGCAAGAAGTATCGATACATTTCGAAGAAGGATGCATGTCCCGTGTGCGGCAAGGACAAAGAAAGCAGCTTTCACGCATTGACATGCGATCATGCGCGTGCACTGTGGGAACAAATGCGCAGGGTGTGGAAGCTACCTGATTATGACATGCTAGTTGATACTGGCAAGGACTGGCTTTTAAACATGCTTGCTAATTGTCGGGAAGATATGAGGGATCGTACAATAATGTTGATTTGGAGGATCTGGTTTTTGAGATCAGATTTAGCGCATGGGAAGGAGGTGTCGTCTCCCCAGGTGTCATCTGATTATCTTCAAAGTTACATACAATCTCTTGACCTGTCCAAGAAGTATAACACAGAGGAAATCATCAAAGGGAAAATGCCATTGGTGGAGGAAAGGCCGGTCATGCATGAAAGGGTGGCTACTGATTCGCTACCATGGCCGAGCCCACCAATGAACAGGGTCGCTTTATCCGTTGATGGGGCCTTCTCCACGGTGGATGAATCGGCGTGTCGGCTGGTATGATCTTGAGGAGACATGATGGGAGTGTGATCTTTGCGGCCTACTTTAATTGTAACGATGCACTAGAGGCGGAGTTACACGCGCTAATGGAAGGTATGGCTCTGGCAATCCAACACACTAACTTGCCGGTCATCGTTCAATCTGATTCTTTGGAGGCACTTTCGGCTTTGACTGGAGACAACCTATCTCGGTCGGCATATGGTCATTTAGTTGCTGAGATCAAGCATCTTAAGGTACAGAAGGAGTTTATTCCATTGAAGATAAACCGTGAGCAAAATAGGGTAGCAGATCGGTTGGCTTTTTATAGTCGTGCCGTTGCCTCTCGGTTGTAAACCTTTTTTTTTTAGGGGGCCTCTCGGTTGTAACCTATTCATTTGGAATAAAACTCTTTTACCCTCGCACAGAGAGAGAAGGCCCAGCCCAAAATGACCCAGCCCAAAAAGGCCCAGCCCCCGCAAACAAAACCACGCCCCCGACCCTGAGGACTCGCGTGACCTAGCCGCCCCCGTCCCCGCCGCCACCCCACCCCACCCCACGCCGGCACCGCGGTCCGCCGCCGGTCCGCCATCGTCTCCATCTCGCCCGACGTGTTGGACCGCTGGTGAGTGCTGACTCCGCCGACGCTGGTCCTCATCCTCCCCGACGACCGACGCGACGCGACTCGACGACGACGACCCCCGGACGCGGCTCCACTTCCCCACCGGCCGAGACGGCGTCCTCCTCCTCGCCCGCTGCACCGCCGTCCGCCGACGCCGGCCACCAACGGCCCGACGCCAGCCACCCGACAGCCATCACCAAGCAATGTAAAGCACGCCTCTCCCTCCCTCCCTCCCTCCCTTCCTTCCTCCTCCTACCGAAATGCCACCCTGCTGTGAGTATTTGTGGCTTGCGCTGTGATAAATTACACGTGTTGATCTGTGGCGGTGTGATCAGTGATGCGTGAGCAGTGATGAATTGGATGTGCTGATGCTGTTGTAATTTTAGTTGGTGACAGTGACAAATTTGAGCTGCTCTTGTACTCCCTCGGTAAAGAAATATAAGAGCGTTTAGATCACTAAAGTAGTGATCTAAGCGCTCTTATATTTGTTTACAGAGAGAGTACAACACAACTGTCTGCTGCTACTGCTATATCCTATATTGATGAAAAATTTGAGTTGTGTACTGCTGCTGCTGTTGTAGTACTTTGTGATGGCAAATTTGAGTGATTTCAGTGAACTGTGTGATGCTGCTGTAATACTTTTGGTTTGCTATATTTGTGACTTTTGACAGTGTATTTGTGCAATGACAAATTGAGTGATTTAAGTGACAGTGGCATCTCCATATATGGATTATAGATGTATGAGCTCCTGTAGCATTTGGAGAAGGGTCACGCTATTTTTTACATAGCAGTATAGCACGCTATTTTTTACCGTTCTTGGTGCATGGCCGAATAGTTGCATAAAATGGCTAGCTAACTGGAAAAACATGTCTGTTTGCAGCTGCTAATGGTTTTAGCCAGCTAATTTTGAGTCGCTGAAAACGGCATAGCCAAACAGGTTGTCTGTATGTATTATCAATACTACAAAATACTCTGTTATGTCAAAACCATGTGGTATTTCATACCTGCAGCCTGAATTGCTCTAGTTTTTTTTATACTTAGGTTTTTGGGACACTTTGCTATCAAACACAGCGTAATTAATACCATGTTTTCTTTGGTTGGTACAGCGAAAATGGTGCAACTTGAAAAAGAAGAGGACCCCTTGGTCCACGACGAATCCATGCTGGATGATGACGATACCGATGAGGACTATGTGGAGTCAGAGGATGACGATTCAGAGGAAGAATTGCAGGCTGAACCTTCAAAGAAGGCCGTGTACAACAAGGAGGGGCTCCTTGAGAAGCTCGAGGACATCGCCTGGCCAGAGAATGTGGACTGGATGCACAAGCTCACCGTCGATCATGACCAGGGGGAGAAGGTCGATGTGAACGACGATCTTACCCGTGAGCTCGCTTTCTACACCCAGGCTTTGGATGGCACGAGGCAGGCCTTTGAGAAGTTGCAGTCTAGGAAGGTCCGGTTCCTCAGGCCGACAGATTACTACGCCGAGATGGTCAAGACTGACTCTCACATGCACAAGATCAAAGGGAAGCTCTTGTTTGAGAAGAAGAAGATTGAGGAGGCTGAGGAGAGGAAGAAGGCGCGAGAGTCGAAGAAGAGATCCAAGGAGGTGCAGGCAGAGAAGCTCAAGGAGAGGGCCAAGGAGAAGAAGGAGAGCATTGAGTCAGTCAAGAAGTGGAGGAAGCAGAGGCAGCAGGGGGGATTTTCCAAGGGAAAGGAGGACGGGCCAAACCTCAACTTTGAAGTTGAAGAAGGTCTCAAGCAACACAAGAAGCAGAGGCCTGGCGTTTCTCCTGGTGATAGGTCTGGTGGTCTTGCTAAGCGCGGTAAGCAAGGAAAAAACCATAGGTCAAAGGATTCCAAGTTTGGGCATGGCGGTCGCAAAGGGATGAAGAAGCAAAACACTGCTGAGACGACGAACGACTTAAGAGGATTTAACAACCAGAAGGGCGAGTCGGGAAACAAGAAGAGGAAGATGTTTTGATACGGTGTCGTAGGAGTCTGTCCCTGCTTCCTTGTGACGCTATTATATTCTTGTCTTTTATGTTATTCCGCTGCAGTACTCTATCACTAGATGCAAAAGTTAGCTTGAAGTACGGAATTTGGGGAGGCAGCTCAAACACAAGACCTTTTATCTTTAGCTGTGCTATATTCTCCATAAGATGTGGTGCCGTTTGCATTTAACCTGTGATTGCCCGTTGTGTCGTGGAATGCAGTTAAATCTTGCTATATATGCAATTATGTTAAACAGTGCATTACAGTTTACAGCTGCTGTGTGTGCCTTGCTGTTGTTTACTTAGTTCTGGAGTGTTTTATTGTATCAGTGTGCAAGCTAAAGTGACACTTGGTAATGTGACTACTAGTACAGTCAAGTCTTGGTTTCTTAAGTTATATATATATATATATATATATATATATATATATATATATATATATATATATATATATATATTGCATTAGCTACAGACCTCAGTGCATTCACGGGTCAAGTCTTGGTTTGCTTTTTACATAGCCCCAATCAGACTAAACAGATTTGGTTATGATGCATTGTTCTTTCTTATTGCTACGCATGGCCTGCCAGATGCAGTTAGTTGGGGTCATTTTCTTTTCTTGCTGATTTTGATGGTTGGAACAAGTATTGTATTAGCTACAGTAGCAATATGTGCTACACTTGTTGCGATGAATGCATATGCCTAAATTCTCCAAGTTAAGTTGTAGCTTTGCTGGTTATGTCTGTCGATGTTATCTTTCTTATGCAATTGACACATTCATTCACTGGAAATATCAGCATTGTAGCTTACAGTGCCTGTCTTTTTTTGTCTATATATATTGTGGTAATCGTCGTCTTGGTTGCTGGTACTTGTCCGCGGAGGGGAGGGGATATGATCAAGCGGCCTGATAAAGCCTAACAACAGATACTGTTTTATGCTGAAAATATTGTAAAATAAAGTAGAAAGATGGATGTTGGGCCAGAGGACACAGGATTGTTATCCCCACCATGCAATCAAGATCGATGTGGTTGTTACTTGGTATCAGGTTCTGAATAGAACCCTGCTGAACCCCTGTTAAGATTATTTGAGTTCATGCCATCCTCCACAATGAACCAATTTCCATGAGGTACTGCTGGAAGAGGTGGTGTATGATCTCTTGCGTCTTGGCCATGTTGTAACATGATAAGCCTTCTCATTGTGTGAGGATCTATCTCAGCAACTTTGCCCTCTTCTCTAGCTGGAGAAGCTTGCAGTGGATCTGAGAGACCTGCTTGAACGACTGGTCGGCTGAAAGGAGGTGGTAGAAGCTGATTGTTTTACTCAAAGGTGACTGATGATGGAACAAAATTTTGACTAGGGGCTACTGGCGTCAGAGAGTTCGCTATTGTTGGATTCAAAGCACTGCCAGTGCCAAATGCTTTCTAGAAATGGGAGAGATTGAAAGCACTGGCATAAGTAGAAATGAAGTGAAGATGAACTGCAGAGGCCCTTATGCTATGTGGTGCTACAATATATATATATATGAAGATGTCAGGGAAGCTAAAAATTTGGATTGCGTCTCCTAATGGGTAGTATATTCAACTGACACTCATGAACAGACGATTTCTTATCCCTCCGTTCACAAATATAAGATGATCTAGCTTTTTTTCTGAATCGGATGTATATAGACATCTTTTATTGTGTCTGTTCACTCATTTCAGTCCGTATGTAGTCCATATCGAAATATCCAAAACATCTTATATTTGTGAACATAGGGAGTAGATAAGAAAACTTGTTAGAAACATCAACACAGTTTCTTTATTGCTAAACTCTCTCGAAACAGGCTTTCGCCCCGCTTTATATATAAAGCAACAACTTCTTTATTGCTAAACACTGATTCCACCATGCATAGCATGTATCCTTAAAAAATCACATTTATAAAATTTTGACACGTTTAATTTGCCGAGTGATCTCATGTCGGAAACATCATAATCCACACTAGCACAGCCAGTGAACCTCTTTTCCCGTTAACCTATGCAGCCGGACGATTCACTTTGCTATGTCAGTCGCCAGTGCACAGTGCAAGGACAATCAAAATCAATCAGTAGCCATCAGCTAGTAGAATATATTCTGTTCCCCAGTGTATCGTAACTGTTGTCGCTCACCCGCCCCAAAAAAAAAAAAACCTGTTGTCGCTTCGGTGAACTGCTGATTCCAGTTTGAGCCTGTGCATATGGTTTATGAGGAAAATATCTTGCCTGTAGTGGTAACTAGGAAGAACTTTGTGACTGGAGGACAACATAACTTAAGCAGTGACACCACACATGTGGACATGTGGGTATATGGTTTCCAGTTTGAGCCTGTGCATATGCTTCATCACTTGTTACTTCCAGGTGGTCCATTGCGACCAAGTTGGAAAATTGGTTATGCAGTGACACCACACATGTGGGCATGTGGCTATACATCTCTGAATTTGGCTCCTCACAATTTTCGGGAGCTTAGCAAGTCAGAACAAGCTCCCAAATCAGAGTACGGTGGCAAAGGAAGGCCGTAAATTTGTTCGCGAACTACTAGCAAACAGCGGCTACAAACAAATAAGAAAGATATCGTTTAGACTTCAGAATCAGTAGAAGCTCTCCCAAGCAAAATTTTACCAAGCCAGAAGGCTTCAAGATACAAGCATCTCTTCACATGATAAGATCTTCTTAAGAAACATTATTCCAGATGGATACAAACTTGTGCCAACCCGGAAAACAACATCAACAAGGCTGCAAGCTTTGGCATAGGTTAGTACCCACCCGCAAAGCTCGTCACAGCTTCTTTATTGCTAAATAAACACCGACTCCACCAAAGCATCTAAGGTTGAAAATGGTCTTGCCATTCGAATTATTCTAAATAAATTACCGAATCTTCTATCTAGAGCAGCACGGAGCAGGAGGTGTGGTGACAAAAGGAAAAACTGTGTTGGTTGCTAATCACGAGATGAGATACGAGCAAGGCATCAGCTTGTTTTAGCGAGGCTTTAGTACAAGAGTATGCATGTAGCCATTATCGATCGGTGTTACCCCTCAACTCCTGCCTGTCCGAGCCAAAGAATTTCTGCACCATGCATGGACTCATCGGTCATCTCATCGTCCAAGAACAACCAGCTCTTTACCACGCTGATGTAGTGCCCACTTCCGACGTGGACTAGCACAGCGAAAAGGGAATACTCCAAGTCTGAATTGTCGACCGTGTTCATGAGTTTAAGCTCCAGTGGGAAAACAACTCGGTATGTCAGCTTTTTGTACCTGCTCGATGTACTTGAAGCGCTTGAGATGGATTACCAGGATGTTTGGCTGTTTCTTTATCTTCATTCTTTTCTGTGCTTCTTGTAAACTGAAATTAATGACAACTTCAATCAAGATCCAAGATAAATAGAGATAATCCAAACACACAAAAAATGGACAGGCAATGCAACAATTTTGATACATTGAATATCAGATCAAATTATGATAGGCGAAATGAAAATGAATGCCTGTGACATACACAATTTTTGCCAAATAACTAAACTTGGAAGTTTGATATGCTAGTGCATAGTCAATGAATGAACTTAAAGCACATAAGTCAAGCAAGTAGGCAGAGGAGGAAATGGAGATACCGGATATCACATGAGGAAACAACAGGCAATCAAAAGAAATGGAATAACATACCTGCAGCATTTGTCACAGAAGAACTTATCCTCGGCGTTCAAAGTTTCTGTCGAGCTGAAGTTTTTAAGACAGCTGGTGATTGAACTACTCTGTTCTATATCCAGGCTCAAGTCAGGAAATGTTTCATCTCTATCAGTGACGGTTTCACATCTCTGACATTTTGTTTGATTAGTCAATATTCCCTAAAGAAATAAAATACTATGAGGCACATCTCCCAGACTGCAATAAGAGCAGGAGTCATACACAAAAAGGATATAGACAGAAATGGATGAAAACCCACCTGGAAGCATTTGTGGACCCATGTAGTATCCGGCTCTTTATGACTATCATTGGGCCGACCATTGATAGGGCCATTAGAATTCTTATTCGAAGATGAATTTTGAGAAGGTTCTTTATTGGCTTTACATTCTTTCTCGAGAATGCCAACTAGCTCATTCAACAAAAAATTCAGAAATTCATGAGCATCCTGTAAAGCAGAACAGTATAGCAGTCATGGTCAATTAGGGTGATTAAGACGACAGAAGACACTAGTAAATGTGTCATCATCACGTAATGTATTACCTGATGCATATAGCTGCGGAAAAGCTCATTCTGTTTCTTCAGTCGTTGTATAAAATGCTTCAGAGCAATAACACCAGTTTTCTTCTTCTGATTGCTGATCTGTGTGCACAGAGGAACAGGACAATTATACTTTGCAATGTGCCATTCATTCCTGCTTCAGTGTAATCCAGCATAGCCACTTTTATCAAATCATACAACTGAAACTAGTAAAAGGCCTCCAGATAAAAGACACTACCCAATGAACATTGATGTTCAGACTTAAAAGATAAACGAGGAAAGCAATTGACTAGCACCTATGTATCGTCTCACTACAGAGTTAAACACAAACAAACCCTAAAACCATAGAGATCAACCAAGACAATAGAAGTGCTATCCTGTGAATCTTCTCCATTTAACATGCATTATAGTTATAATCACTTCCAGGTTTATCAATTAATTACAAAGACTTCCGGGCTTGCTCCACAGTCCAAATTCTTGAATTTGACACTAGCACCACTCCAGGTGGTTTACTAGATACTGCCAAATGCTGACTTTTTCAAGAAACATACGCATTACACTATAAGCCTCTGATGAGGAACCCCTCAATAAACCAGAGGAAACCTCATGTGATGCAAGGTATATGTGATAAAGTGCCAGTTCAGATTTTATGCTTACTCTACATGTGATTTGTATATGAGGCAGCAAATGGGAATGAAGGAAACTGAGGCAGAATAAACAATTTTCCACAATAGATAGCTACAATGGTACCTGAGAGAAAAGGTCAGCTAAGCAGGTTAACATGTTCTCTTCGCCATCACTGGCGCTTTTATTGTTTGCATAGTACTGACTCCAGTAATTGCTCGGGGAAAGGAACACAGAAGTAAAGTGCCTGCGATAGAACCACAAAACAATTTAGCCAATCCCATGAGGAGTACAGATATAAATCGAGAGAACATATTATCCTCTCCCTTCTAACAAAGTTTCTGATAAGAACATTAGTCGATTATACAGGGCAAAACTCACACATCACTATGCGGAATCCATGAATGCCCTCAATCCCCCATTGTCAAAATTTAACATTAAAAATGCAACCTCTCTGTTCATAGTTGGAACACACATCGAAAGCATAACACCGTAATTGAAACGGTAACAGCATCTCATCATCCATGAGGCCAACCCCAAGAGTGAGTTTCTCCATGCAAGGGGGCTGACTAGACTCTGAACCTCACTCGCTCCCCTCACCCCACCCCGCACACAAATCTACGCCGGCATCACATTCAACGCCCCGCGATCCCACGGAAAATCGCACCCCTCCATCCCGACACGGGGAACGCATTGAACAGGACGAATCAACCCCCCGCGTGCACCGGGCGGAGGAAACGAGGCGCGCGCGACGATCTTGGTTTTGGGGGTGCCATACCTGCAGGACGCTGTTGCGGTAGCAGGTGTTGCCCAAGTTAGTATCGCTCGTGTAGGGTAACGCAGCAGAAAACAAAAAATTTCCGACCTACGCACCAGCCCAGGACCACTATGGAGACTGCATACAAGGTTTGATCATTTTCGTTACCGACTCGTAGCGCAGCGGAAGTACAGTCGATGACGAACGGCGGTGCAGATCCCCGCAGCTAGGATTTTACAACCTCCCAACCGCGAGGATGTATACCCTCATCCGCCCCGCGGACAGCCCTCCAGGAGGCGGTCGCACAGTCCCCCGGACGGTGTCGCGGACAGCCCTTCGGGAGGACCTCCGAAACTCGGACTGTCACTCGGACAGCCCTTCGGGAGGACCTCCAAAACTCGGACGGTCACACGGACAGCCCTTCGGGAGGCACTCTCGAACTAAGACCGAAACTACGATCTCTCTACAGAGTTGCACACATACGGTGTCATCTATCCGGCAGGGCTTCACCGTCCAGAACTAGTTACCACCGGAACCCAGACAGCCTTTCGGCTCTACGAAACTATTTCGTGGGAGGGAGAGAAGAAAGGCAGATCATGCAGGCCATGTGTGTGAGAGTTGGAGTGAGGATGGAGAGCTCCTCTCCACCTCCTTATATAGTGGTGGAAGGGGTGAGGGGGGGCTGAAATTTCAGCCCACAAAACAAGCACCCACCAAACAAGGAAACATGTTCCCACCAAACATGGAGAAAACATGTTCCCTTGTCCATGGTGTTCCCCCATGGGGCCCCACCTTCCTCCCAACACTCTCCACCATTTGTGGGGGCTGCCCCCCACCATGGGGGGCCCCCCCAACACTTTGTCCAGCCACAAGGGGCTGTCCCTTAAAGGGGGCGCCCCCAAAAACAGCCCCCACGATCCGTGGGATCTTGTCCCCTCTCGCTGGGACAAGATGTTTTCTGAAACTATTTCTTCTGAAAAATTTCGGAAGGTCCCAGAACATTTCCGGCACCCTCTAAAATTATCTGGACTCACTCCGGAACATTTCCGGTATGGTGGTTTAATTTAAAACCATCTTCGTTTACCCGGTAAACAATTCCGGCAGCTCCGAAAACCTTTTTCGGTTTTTTCTCCGAAAAAATTCCAGAAATTACCAGACCAATCTGGCAACCTCCAAAATATTCCCGGTGCTTGCCGAAACCTTTTTGGATCAATGGTTTTATTCGAAACAACTTTTCGGTTTTACCGAAACTTTTTCGGTGTTCTCTCCGGAACTTTTCCGTTGTCTCCGAAACTTTTCCAGTGACTTTCTCTCGGACTCCTTGTCTAGTATTCAGCAGATAGATGACCCTTAAGCGTGTGACCCTATAGGTTCGGCGAAGTATAGACATGACCCGGAACCCCTTCCGATCAATGATCAACATCGGAGCCGTGGACACCCATATTGATCCCTATACCCACACGAATGAATATTCGAGTGAACCTCCAGTTGCCGTGTGCTATTCCTGTTGCTTCGCGATATGTTACAAATACCCGAGGTGAGACACGTTGGCATCCCCGTGGATCAACAACTTGTCCACTATGCCAGTTACCTCGTTGCCGGTATTGTTCTCTTTTCTCGTTCCCGTGTTCCGGCATCCCTGTGATCAAATCACCCTGTGTCTGGCCAGACGATGATGGATACCGTAACACCGAGAGGGCCCAGAGATATCTCTCCATCGTCGGAGGAGCAAATCCCAATCTTGAGCTATCAAGTTACTTGACATACTTTTCCATGAACCCGTAAGCCGCCGTAATAGCCACCCATTTACGGATGACGTTTAACAAACCCCAAAGTTCATGAAGCAAGCATGAAGAAACTCGATACTCTCATGGTCTAAGGAATTATGCAAACATTAACTTCCTGTGTTATTAACCATTAACTTATGACGAATGTATCTCATAGCATAACATCAATTTGGGTCGATTCAACACAAGTGTTCTACCAACAATTGTGCCCTCAAAATTGTCGGCATAGCCATGCCCATGATCAGGAAAACAGGATCATCATGCAATACTTGAGCCAGTCATAGAGGCTTGACTAGGAATACATTTTACCGTTTATTATCCCACACGTGCATATGAGTCTTCCTCCGAGCCTCGTGGTTATTGCATAATCGAGAACCACAGCAGTTATAGCATGGAACATAAACCTAATTATGAACAGGGAGATAATCAATAACATTTATTATTGCCTCTAGGGCATATCTCCTACAGACTCCCACTTGCACTAGAGTCAATAATCTAGTCAATGCTAATGCACTTTACACCTATGGCATACTGGTGTAAAATATGCTTCGCATGTGGTATAGCCTGATGTCCAACGGATCTGACGACTTCAGCTCCGTGTGTAACTATGCATATCCTCGCGTTTTCACGCTTTCACAAAATTCATATTTTGTGTGGAGTTGGCTTTGCATATGTGTGAATCATTGGTCGAAACCTGATTCCTCAGACTGAGCTATGGAGCAACTATCTGCAATAGTGTCCCATAGACCAAAGTCATCTTGGAACCATACTAAGTTCATGAATGAACTATATGATTCAACAACTTCTTTGTCGCTTCTTAAGCGTCAACATACTTAGCCTTTGTTATAGAATTCGCCACAGTATCTTGTTTGGAACAATTTCCAACTACCGTGCCACCATATTATGTATTACACAAAACCCTTAACTTAAATCGAAAATCGCATGGAGCATTGATGAAGACTGTATCGATGTAATTACTTACAACGAGCACTTCATAATCTCTGCTTGCGAGAAAACATGTCATCAGTATTACTCTAGTACCTAATGACATCTTTCACTGTTGTCCCATGATCAGTACTTTTGATCACTTTGATATCTATACTCGCAACAACTTTGGAGTATTGGACATATCTGGTTGTTTTACATACCATGGAATACATGATTAATCCAAACACAAGAGTGTGTGGAATCACCGTCAAATCGGCGCGGCCGCCTGCGCTGGTGGAGGTGTGGACGTTGCCGGCCGGGCCGGTGTGATATCTGACCCTTTTGCGATTTTGCGAAAGTTTAGCGAGATCTGATCCTGATTTGAAACTTTTTGGAGATCTGACCCTTTTTCTACCGCCAGGGTCGATGGCGATAGGGTATAACAGCCTTCCGCCAAGGCACTTGGCGGTAGGGACGCACACCCTACCGCAAAAAATTTCTAAGTATTAAATACAGTGTGTGTACTCACCTACCGCCGGGCGCATCGGTGGTAGGGGTACACAGGCTATCACCAGCCTGTTTGACGGTAGGGCAGCACTGCGCTGACGTGGATAAGTTGCCTACCTCCAGGAGCATTGGCGGTAGGCTATTATACCCTACCGCCATCGACCCTGGTGGTAGCAAAAGGGTCAGATCCCGAAATACTTTCGGATGGGGGTTAGATCCGGCTAAACTTTAGCAAAAGGGTCAAAACACGAAAATCGTTCTCGTCACGGAAGCAGGTGCTCGTGTCTATCTTAATTCGACGGCCTGGATGGAGCCAGTAGTGTAGGATCGGCCACCGTTGGCAGAGAATCCGACAGGCTCCCCCCTTGCGCTCCAGAATGGACCAACCACCACAACGTACTTATTTGCTTTTTTCTAAAAATAAAAAGAGAAAACTACTAGTACGTACTTTTATGGAGTACATTTTTTTTCTATCTGAAAAGGCTTGATTTATGTAGTTGTTGAAAAGATTCAACAATTAAACTGGACTAACAAATATGCCAGTGCATTGCAATAGGAGAAAAACAATCAGATTATGCCAGGATGAGATGAGGACTTTTAAAATGTCATTTCATAAACTATGTCTGAATCATGTCATGATGACATAAGGGACTTTTAAAAAGTCATTTCAAAAACTGAAAATGTGATGGTCTCATCATGACTTGATTTCCTAAGGCGCCACAACGAAATATTTTTTGGCTAAGAAACTGCATTGACCGACCCTGCCTGAAGTAGACTGAATATTTCGTTATCTATGGTCTCACCTTGACCTAGCGTCGTGATGTTTTTCATGACCAGTAAAACTATAGTACCAGAATAAACATAGCTATGTATGGAGGCAAATTAGACATTTAGTCATTTTCATATAGCTTACAAAAACTAACCCATAGGAAGTTGTGTCAATTTTTTTTAGGCTCAGCGTGGTATAGAACACAGAAACCTTTTTTTTTTTAACCTGACGCGCGATGGACTAAATAAAATTATAAAACAACCTCTACAGATCCCGAAGAAAACCTCAATGTAAGCAACGGTTCATTTTGTTCGTTATTTATGGATTTGTTTGAATGTTTGTGGACATTTTTTTTTCAAATTCCAGAATATGTTTTGAATGCATGATCATTTTTATAAAATTATTAACATTTTTTATTACGTAAACATTTTTTCAAAATCATGAATTATTTATAATATGCGAACACCTTTTTAAAATCACGAACATTTCATGATGTCCTGACCATTTTTTGAACTCATGGACATTCTATAATTTTTCAAAAAAAAAACTCGCAACTTTTTGAAATTCCCGAATTAATTTAAAGAAGAAAAAATAAAAACAGAAATGAGAAAACAAAAAGTGAAAAAAGAGGGCGTCACGCCCGCACATGGGTCGGCCCATGAACAGGTGCGGGGAGTAGGAGGCGCGCAAAGAAAAAGAGAGAAAAATGGTGGATCCTGGGATCAAACCCAGGTGGCCAGGTCACCAGTATGGAAGACTGAGGGCTTTGCCATTGCGGTGCTTTTGTGTTTGTGATGTATTAGGGTATCACGGTATAAGAACCAAACCTGACAGCGACTTAAAAAACATATCGTTTTCTTCACTTATGAGTGGCATAGTGGGTAATTTATGAGAACTTCGAGGTAATTTTAGTGACAGACGAGCAGAAGCACTAACGGCTTTATTAGTACTAGTAAATGTGCCCGTGCGTTGCAACGGGAAAAAAAAAAGGCGAACAAAAAATGGCAACGAAGAAAATGATAGTGCGAGAATATGACTTAGTTCACACAGAAGACATATTATATATTCATTAAAATTAAAATGGATTTTTTTCTACCACTTCTTGTTAAACACAAGCACAATTACAAAATTATTTTCTTTCACGATGCATACAATTTGTGTATATCACTGTGCGCTTCCCATTATTTACAGTTATGAATTACATTAAGCTTATGCATAAAATCAGTTCACGAAAAGCTTGAACTCTAAAGCTTGTTATTACCGCACAATGATGAAGTTGATAGTTTCAATGAACCTTTCTTTGGCACTCAGGAAATGGAAAGTGCATGGTGTGCCTTTCTCTAACTCCCGTTGTTTTTTTGCATCCGCCCACTTCTGTAATGTATAGATGAAGCTTCATCAGATTCACAGTTTCCTTCATTTTCTCAAGCTCCTGCTTTATCAATAACACTTGTTGGATAACAATTATTTGATCAATGAATGTTACAACCAGTTCAGGCCATGAATTTAGTCCAAATAAAACTCGCAAACACTGTTCACTGGGATGAAAATGGCACAAAACATTCAAAAGAATACATTTGCAGAAATTTACTTGGTTCCCACGTTAATATGAGCCAACAAAAATAGCATATGTTATATATATGTAAAACTGGAATCACTTATGTTTCACTCATCAGGCAAGCATGCAGGTCAACAGAGACAACTATAGAAAATCCCCACAAATGTTTGTCGTTGTGTGCATCTTCTAAATCCATGCACTTGTTGCTTAATGACTAAATAATTACCTAGAACAAATCTTGTTTTGTATGGAAATTCAGCTTCACTGACCGGAATTGAACAAACAACATAGCATTGAAAGTTATCACAAGGTCAACATACGACAAATCTTGTTTCCGGAATTGAACAAACAACATACCACTGAAAGCTATCAAGGTATCACACCATTCAATATCATGGTATATTCGAGTTACAACTTTTGGTATTTCATCTGATCGTCATAACTTTCAGCTTCGTCTCGGTGTATACAACAAAAACTGATTCAGGCCTACCACAGCAATAGAAAACAATTGCTTGACAGAAAAAAGAAAAATGACATAACCAACAGGCACACCTTAAATTACCCACCATAAATCAAATCTTGGGCACATCACCTGGAAAGCACAGACATGCGTGCATGAAGATAATATGGGTGTTGGGCATAAGTATAACCTGTACAATGTTTTAATCTACAACCACACCCAACTTGAGTATGATAGACCATTTTTTCATTCTAATTCTCCAAAAAGCGTCAAACTGAGTATTGTGAAAATAAAATTGGCTACCAAAATTATTGGCACATGGCAAGCATCCTATAGTACGAAAGTAAGTTCAGATACACAAATGAAGTACAAAAACAGGAGTTTTCAAGGTTATTCTTTTTTTTTCATGATAGTTGAAAAGAACAGTGTGAATTTAAACCAATGACTTTTCGAATCTAGCCATCAATATCTAGGTGGACTGCATAGGTTACCTTTGAAGCGTCGACGATGATAGATGAAGCTTGTTGAGAATGGAACAACAGCCAATGTTCCTCTTTCCCTCTTTTTGTTACATCTCTCCTCTTTCTTCTTCCCTGGTTCATGCGATGCAATAGCATAACGGCAGCAGGCAGTGGCCAATGTTCCGGACGCCCCTTGATTTATTCTCTCCTCACCTCTCTCTTTTCTGTGCCCAGCAATGGAGGGGCATGCAGCAAGTAGGCACTTCTCATTCTTCTGATTGGGGCCTCGTAAGCTTCTCGCTTCTCCTCCTTGGTGAATCACAACGACAGGAAGGTACTAAACACATTGTAAGTAAATGCATCAGGCTGCAACCCACTGACCAGTGTGTTGCGTGTCCGTCGTGCCCCCGCTGCGTCGGCTATATGAACGCCAGCTTCGAGGTTGGCACATCCAGCAGTGGCGTGGAGCGCCCCACTATCTCCACGATGGCTTACGCCCTCGACCGCTCCCCGGGTTCGGTTGGCTGCATGCTAGGCCCAGCAGGCAGCAGCAAAAGTGTCTCCCTCCTCGAACTTCGCCGGCAGCGATCATTGGGTCAATGATCTCAAGGACGCATCCCCCACTGGCGCCGTGGAGTTTCCACTTCATCAGCTGGCTGCACCCGGCTGATGTACCTTCCTTGAAAAGTAGAGAAGCACTATCCATAGTCTCAATAAGCCTTTTGAATATTTCAGAATGTTCATTTCAGAGAGGGCTATAAAAAGTTCATGGAAGAAAGCTCGTAAAATATAGTAGACTCTAGAGGAATGCATTGCATGTTACTTTGTTAGAGAACTATGTCACATATTTGGACTCAGACTTTGATCTGTGAACCTTTTTCCCTTATTTCCAAGCAGAGATCACACTAATTATCTAAAGTACATACCAAAATTATAATAAGCATCCCCTGAAGGTCATGGTTATTATGGAGAGGACGAATTGCTAAATTTCATAGATTTTGGCATAATTTTGGGAGGCTCTCAGAGGTTACATTGGCACATATGTGCAATTAAAGCCCAAGTGAAACCTAGAGAGATCAAAGACATGAACATGCAGGCTAAACATAAAGTTTGCTACATGTAATTCATGGATAAAAGAGTACACCACTAAATCTATCAATTTTAGCACTTAGTTTATCTTTGCTGCTGTCTAATTATCTATTACTGCACCTTGTGTCTACATAAACAACCAATTTCTGCTAAAATCGGCTCTATAAAAGTAGGACGGTGGCCGAAGCCTGAGGGTAGCTCAGGGGAATTCAGAGTTCAGAGTATGAGTGTACCAGAGTTGCAGCTGACACTCAAACATGCGCTCGACCAGCTTTTCACCACCGTCAATACACTCTCTTTCCTTCCATATGAGAAAAGGTAGAATCTATTAGATCACTTTAGCTGTGCTTTATATTACTTGGGAAGCATAAAATGTCAAAATATCACTAAGGTTATAATAAGCAGAAGACAGTTAAATAACTAAGTACTAAATAAATGGTAATACACTAAGCATGGATGTGATTTTGAACGAAGCCCAACAAAGTGACCTAAATTAAGAGACAGAGCCTCTACTGCATTACCTCCTCCAGCAAACATTTCCGAGTCCCCGACGTGATGAAAACAATACTTGCAACTGTCCAACTACGCTTTAAAAATGGAATCATGTCCGACTCGATGAAAATCTGTAAATATAATTAATGAGTACACTCATTTGGGCTTTGGGATGCAATAGGTAAAAAGTTCTCCTTAGTTAGCATAATTGGAATCGATAAGCAGCAACACAAAGAAGAGTGAGTTCTACAGTAATTTAAAGTTCTCGACAATTCAAATTTTAAAGATTATATCCAACAAACAACTACCAAGAAAATTGAGTTCTAAAGTAATGTAAAGTTCTCGACAATTCAAATTTTAAAGATTATATCCAACAAACAACTACCAAGAAAATTGAGTTCTAAAGTAATGTAAAGTTCTCGACAATCCTAATTTTAAAGATTATATCCAACAAACAACTACCAAGAAAATTGAAAGCCAACAGTCACCCTTCAGTTACCAATTGTAAGCCGGTAAACGATCCTTCAGCTCACATGCATAGGCTGGGTTCAGAGGACACATGAACCACAACAATGGTAAGGAGATGGTCTACGTTACCCTTTATTTCGGATCAAGATGAGGAGGCGGGTCATGGTAAGCAGGAGTGAAGGACATGAACTGCAGGTTGCAGTGCTACTGCATGGTGTCCATCAGGGTAAGGAGACAGGAGATTAGCATAGAGCCATCGAATTGTAACAGTATCATCGTCTTAGCACTTTCAACCAAAAACATTACCAAGCAAGAGAATCTTTATGACCCAGTGTAATTAATTTCTCAGTAATTGTGTACTTCGCAGTCCACCTAGCTTAGAACTTGATATTGCCGAATTAACAGAGGAGACGCACCAGGTGATTAACGATGTGGAATCCAGAGGAATTCCCTCGCGAGTCGCAGAACCACTTGAGGCTGGACGGCACATTGTAGAGCGACACACTCACACACGTGTGGGTTTGTTTGTGGATCCCACGGCACCGTCAGGCATGCTTCACGAAGTTGTCCCGTACCCGTCCTCTTCGGGTCCGGCGCCCGGAGGCTCCTTCAAGCTGAGCGTCACAATCCCCGCGGGCCGCGGCGAGCCCGTCCGCCACCACCGTCGACGTCCGTGCCTCTGAGACGACCACAAGGATGACGAGGTCGGACTCCGACTTCGATACAAATCGGAGACGGACGGCAGCAGGAGGCAGTTGAAGGTCGAGGAGGCTGTGGTGGCGCCGGAGAAGATTGGCGGCAGATGGGGAGGGAAGGGGAAAAGGGTGGGGGCAAACCGGGGAGGAAGACCGGCCGCGCGTGGCGGCGGCGGCGGTGCCGTGCACATTGACGAGAGGCTCGCCCCTGTGTCTGCAGGCCCCTGTTCCTGTTTTCTTTTACAAAGCTGCACGACCAGGCCCAATAGCGTCCAAGCCCAATATATAAAAGGACGTGAACGAAACGTAATGTTTTGACATACAGGTCGAACGTTTTGACGAATTTTAACGAAACGAAACTTCTGTTAACGACGTACGGGCAGAAGCAGTAGATACTTTAATAGTAGGTATATATATATATATATATATATATATAGAGGTATAAATTGTATCGATATTAATTGTCTTCTACCTATGTTACACGTTGCAACCTTTAACGTACCTATGTGGATCATTGAATAAGGTTTGCCAATAAAATCCCGATTGAAGTATGGCGGCGGTCTGATCACGGATCACCGGTGTGATGTCTTCCATACCGGTTGGTATGACAAGCCCGTAGGATGCTATTCATCACGTGTTCAGTAATGCACCTTCTTACCATTCCATCAGGTCCATGCCGATAAAGATATGGATCGTCTCAAGTAATACTTAAGTCGCTGAAAAACATCTTTTTTTGGTTTGCGCGTCATTCCGGCCACACGTATTTTCTTACAAGAAAGTTAGCATATTCTTTAAAGCATGGGACTTCTTTTTTATTAACAGCAAGACTTTCGCCCATGAAAGAATCATTAGTGGAATAGGGTCATCTGGAATGCCTTCCATTCTCGATAGGTGATTTGCAACATGGTTATCTTCCCCTTTCCTATCGGCGATATGTAAATCAAATTCTTGGAGTAATATGACCCAACGAATTACGCAAGGCTTCACAGTTTTCTTAGTAAGAAAAATACTTTGGATCTTGATGATCCGTATGAACTATTACTTTAGAATCAATAATACTGCCTCTGTTTCTAAATATAAGCTAAGTTTTTCAAAAAGTCAAACGTTTTTCTGTATTTGACCAACTTTACAGACCAATATATAAAGATTTGCAATAATAAATAAATAAAATATAAAAATATATTTCATGGTGAATCTAGTGATAATTATTTGGTATTCTCGACATTTCTATTTTTGTCTACAAACTTGGTCAAAGTTAGAGAAGTTTGACTTTTAGAAAAAATAATACAGCTTACATTACGGAACGAAGAGAGTATATGATCTAAACTTATCGAAAACAATAAAAAGGTGTGTACCGCTGCGGTGGTAGTAGCGGAAGGAAGGAGTCGTCAAATCGGCGCAGCTGCCTGCGCTGGTGGAGGTGGACGTTGCCGGCGGGCTGGTGTGATATCTGCGACCGACCCATGTTGTCACGGAAGCAGGTGCTCGTGTCTATCTTGATTCGACGGCCTGAATCGAGCCAGGAGCGTAGGATCGGCCACTGTTTTTTTTTTTTTTTTTGAGAAACAAGATTAAAAAAAATTTACTCAAGGAGGGGAATACATTCCAAATGCATCAAGGTATGAAGGCTATCAGGCACTCTAGCAATCATGAGCATGTCTCCCTTCTGTCTAGCCGTCGCTGCCAATTCATGAGCCAGTTTGTTGCAGTTCCTCCCAGCGAAGGAAATTTTGTGAGAAGCGAAGCCCGACAGCGCCACTTTGATGTCATGGATGATCCGAAAATGCGGTGAACGAGACTGTCCTGGAGCATTTAACACATCAATCATAGCTTTACAATCCATTTCCAGCTCCACTGTTGACAGAGAACGCGACAGGCTCCCTTGCACTCCATAACGGACCAACCGCCACACCGTAAAAAATTCATACGTGACGTTTTGTCAGCCTTTTAAGACTATATAGTAGCACAAATGCCCGTGCGTTGCAACGGAGAAAAATAGCAGTTCTTATGAACCACGGTCACCAGCTAAATTAGTTTGTTCGTTTCTCTGGTGAACGGATCCATAGCTCACCCTCCGTTTGTTAGTGCCTTGGTTTGTTGATTATCGCAAGTCACACGTATATAAGTTGGTGTGGTTTGATGTAAAAGAGCGATGTGGGACTATTAATAAACGTGCACGACCGAAGAAAATTAAAATTACGACGATTCGTTCCTCCCTTTCTTAGGAGGACGTAAGATGGTGGGTAACTTCCTTCAATTTTTGGGACAATCCTATGTGTGGGATGGGCAAAAAAATAATAATTTTCTGTGTCTAATGAATAAATGGATCGAGCTTGGCTCCAATTCTAGTAAAATAAAGAGCAATGAGCTTAACTTTCTAATTGGAATCATTCCCCGATCTAATTAGATGTTAAAAATAGATTTGTGCCGGATGCGGGGAAAGGTTGGGTTATCCTATGAGTGGACCTTATATTATTTTTAGAAATCCTAATTATACTTGATTATGGATTGAATAACAGATGTTATGAATTGAGTGCCGGTGTGATGCGACGGAAAAAAAATACCTTACACTTGGCACCCCATTTTGAAAATAGTGTGAACATGGCACCCCATTTTAAAAATAGTGGCACAACGGCCATGCTTCACTGTAGAGCAAATGTTAGTTATGATAAATCATGATTTAATCTCTCTAGACAAATAGTCATTTTTCATAATTTTTTCTAATACATGCAGATGAATCCGTTCCACTTGACGATCAGCCAGATGGGTTCGATCTATAGTAAAATTATAGTAAACTTGGGCCACATATTTTTGAACGAAAAATTAATTGGTGCTGCATCATCTAGTCTCGTTCTTATATAGGCCGAGCTCCACCTCCAAATGCTCGCTAGGCGATGTGGTACTAAAGCTTGATGGGCTACTAATATTTTTTGCTGCTGTCTGGCTGTGGAGGCCCAACATTCCAGGCGGAACAGAAAAGAATTGCTATCATGTGGCCCATGCAACATACACACACATAAAATTAGTTTAGTAGCACATCGGCTAGTTCTAAACATAAGACACAGGCAGATTTATATTTACGAGCAAACGAAAATTTGGGACTGACGAAAAAACCGGAGAAGTGCACCGTCCTTTAATATTTGACTAGCACATATGGGAGAAAAATTACTAAAAAGACAGTTGGTTATGTCATTAGAACATATTACATTTGTTTTGTTATTTGTCCATACCACATCTTGTGTATGGTTAAATACTATACCACTTCATCTCTACCATCTGCATGACCAAACATAAAGACTTTCAGTCAAATGAAATAGGCATGACCAAACATAAACATATTCAAATAAATAAGTGGCGAGTTATAAACAGATCCTATATATGTAATCCGTAAAAATTCCCGATCTACTAAAAATATAAGAAAAGAGTAATCTTTCAGAATAGAACCCATTTAAAACAGAGCGATTTCAACTAAAAAAGCGATTTATGCCCTTTTACCTTCATGCTTCAGAAACAATAAATTGCAAAAAATCTCCTCCCATTCAGCTCGCAAAGTTCAGCCAGCAGAGGGTTCCGACCATGTCATTCTCATTTGGGCTAATTTGAATAAACGTCGAAGTTTTTGAGCTCCACCTGCAGTGCCTTGTGCATTCTAGTCTGTTACACTTTGATAAACCTTATATTGGATATCTTCTTTCCAAAATTAGAAATTTTCAAATAAAAGAATTCCAGTTGAAAAACAAAAATTTAATAGGGCATTGGTTAATTCTAAGCCGGACTCAAAAATATGCATGTTCTCTAAACACAAAGAGATAATGAGAATTGCACAGGAGATGTAGAATATATACCTGAATAGGGGCAATAAGTAGCTGATCAATACGTTAATTTTTTTATAATGAACCAATGCACGTAATAGGAGGTTAATTTAGTGCCTATCATTGTGAAAAAAGCCTCTTGTGAGTTCATTATATAAGAAAAGATGCCGGCATGGGCCCCTGCCTACAAACTGGAATTGGACACCAACTAACTGTAATATAATAGTGTACTAATTATTTTTCATTCAGTTGAGGCACTTGGTATGTATGTTTTGGCTCTAATAAGCATCACCGGAGCCTTTGTGAAGTTGGAATTTCGGAAGTACTCATGTGCAGGTAGCCTATGCTCGAAATTAGAGCAAATTGACTTCCAATGCACAGGAAATTTCTCTTGGCGGCTCAACTGAGGACTGAGAACTATATTTGTCTACCAGTCTGACTTCTCCATTCACCCCTCCACAATGCTGCACTCTTGTTTATGCAACTTGCTAGTGACAAAGATGGCCAAATCAACGGCGCAGATCCATAGAAAAGTTGTTGCTCGGTTCGTTCCCTTCATCAATCATGGTATTGGTAGAAAAAGGACATATAGTCCCGGTTGGGAACCCCCTTTAGTCCCGGTTTTCCCAACCGGGACTATGGAATCGCGACTAAAGGTATAATCCTTTAGTCCCGGTTGAGACACAACCGGGCTAAAAATAATAATGCCTCCCGTGGGATTCGAACCCAGCGCAACTTACCACCCCACCTACACAGCACATGTGACTAAGGATGGGATGCTTTCCTTTTGAACTAGTCTATGGAGGACCTTTAGTCCGGCTTGGTGTTATCAACCGAGACTAAAGGGTCCTTTAGTCCGGGTTGGTAATACCAACCGGGACTAAAGGTAGACCCTTTAGTCCGGGTTAGTGTTATCAACCAGGACTAAAGGGTCAAGGCAACACCAACCGGGACTAATGTAGGACCTTTAGTCCTGGTTGGTATTACCAACCGGGACTAAAGGTCCTCTGGACTAAAGGTCCTCTGACGGCCATGAAATTTGGAACCGGGACTAATGCTCATATTAGTCCTGGTTCCAACTCTAGCCGAGACTAATGTGCTGAACCAAAGGTCCTTTTTCTACTAGTGTTGAACATACGCTACTGATTATATCTCTACTTCCCGCGCCGCTAAAATAATCCGCAAAAGTGAATTGAGGGTTGCAGCAAAAGAAGCAACTTAGGACGTATCACCAAACAAAAGAAATCAATCGGAACCCAGAAATATCTCCACAAATCGCAGGGGAGAACATGAAGAAAGAAAGGAGAGAAGGGCCAAACCTCTGAACCCATGACGCCACCACTCCAACTCCCCTCGCCACGCCCTATCAAACAGTGGCGTCGAGCTTGCAATCCTCTTATTCTTATTCTTTTTACCATCGCATTCTAATCTGAATCCACAATGCCATCCTCTGCAATCTCCTTCAATCTCCTTCAATGCCTGTGTGCTGCTACCTGTCTTCTTACCATGTGATGTCAACATCTGCAGAGGTTATCTCTACTACTAATGGAGCAGTTGGTACGTCGTTTCGTCCCTTCGTACCCCCCACCCCACCCATCGATCTCCCACCGGTTTTTGTAGGGATCGACCTCCCACCGATTTTTAAAGCAACCCACCGGTTTTTGTAGGGATGGATCTCCCACCGATTCAATTTTTGTAAATTAACCAAACCGTCCAACATATACGGAAAGGAAAATCAATCGGCCAAGAAAAACAATCTGTACTTTCCAAATAAAAGACAAAATCAATCATCCATAGAAATCAATCCATACGTTTCCAAATAAAAGACAAAATCAATCATCCTTACAAAACAATCCGTACTTTCCATATGTACTTTCCATATACAATTTTCGAATCTTTCCATGCGGTGTACGTGCAGGGAATAAAGCATTCCCTGATGCATCAATCTTCTTACTCACGGCACACAAATCAATCACGTCCAGCACTGCTTTCCATATTTTGATGACCAAAAAGTAGATCTTCCATAAATCGTGCAAAACATCAATCAAGCAATAAAAGCAAACATCTGGACAGGCGACACAATTTTTCCAGGGATCGATCTCCCACGGGTTTTTCCAGGGATCGATCTCCCACCGATTTTTCCAGGGATCGATCTCCCTCCCTTCGTCCCTCGTGACCTCCCACTGGTTTTTTCCTATCCCTGTAAAAACCAATGGAGAAAACCCCTAAAAAAACTCATCTCTTTCTCCTCCCACTAAAAACCAGCCCATCCCTTCGTAGGTATTTGTCTTCCTGCCCCGCAAGAAAAAAACCAAGCGATCGAACTTTCCCATGCGCACGCGAGACGAGACCCGCAACCGCAAGGCCATTAGGGTTCCTGTCGGCCGCCG
Organism: Elymus sibiricus; assembly: GCA_039707655.1. Taxonomy (NCBI): domain Eukaryota; kingdom Viridiplantae; phylum Streptophyta; class Magnoliopsida; order Poales; family Poaceae; genus Elymus; species Elymus sibiricus. The sequence continues at coordinate 431,908,348 of CM077673.1, forward strand.
GCCCTTCCTCCCATCGATCGCCTCCGGCCGAGAGACCTCTCGCACGACATTCATGCTCCTGTACGTGCCCATCCTGAGTAACGTCGCTCCATCCCGATTGTCCCTGCAGGTCTCCGTTCACGATCGCCATCACCCACCACGACTCCGGATCCAGGCTGGCTCGTTGCCACCGGCATGCCTTACCGCAAGGGGTCTCCTCGGGCACCTACTACTGTTGGTTGTCGCGCGGATGATAGTATGCTACCGACGGGCAACCCGAGTGCCAAACGTGGGCGTCCATCAAGGGTGTGGTAGACGAGGATCGAAGTTGCGACGCTGACATTATATCATGATCCGGTAAAGCACAACATCTCCTGTAAAAGCTACCCTCTGCCTGCAGCAGTATGTGTTTGTTTCTAGGTGAGAATCTCATGTATTTCCTCTTCTTCTCTTGTGCCTGTGGTTTGAATATTTCGGATCAGGTAGTAAGCGGCAGTGGGCCTGGGCACGGGTGAGATTGCAAGAACCTCGCTCATGGCGAAGCAGATGCAGCAGAGAAGCAGAACTCAGCGACTGGCTCACTCTGTTATGAAATCTACGTTCTGGTTCTTGGATCATGTTTCAGTACTACTACTTGGACATCGTCAATTATTCCTTTGGATGTATTATCAGGTTGTTTCTTCTTAGTTTATTGACAACAAGAATCGATAGCCTTTATTTCTTTTGTATTTTGTGTTTCTTAATCACTTAGCCATTTTCTATTACGGATAAATGATCATCGTTGTAGGTTATGTTTGGAAATATAGTATGGGAAACATTCTGTCTATTTACATGATTACTCTAGGTACACACACAACAGAGGAAAATATTCACACACTTTAGATGTAGTTTCGTGTGTTAATCGAACTGTGTTCTGTATAGAAATTGACATTGGAGAGACTTGTTTATACTAACAGGAAACAGTTGAGCTTGCAGAGGCTGACACGTGCATTGATCTTCAGACGGGAAGAAAAATTAAATCATTTATAATCGTATATCAAGGATTAGATTTAACAGAGGATGTGAATTGGGCCAGGTCAAAATAATAGTGTTCTTCAGTTACAGACAAAGGAATGTCAATGTAATAGGTTCTGTTTCGGCATATAGTAGAAATAAATTAGTATATGTTTACATTATCAACGTAGGTACGCACGCAACAGAGGAATAAATTCACAAGCTTTAGATGTAGTCTGGTGTGTTAGTCAAATTTGATCCAGAATAGAAAACTCTTATCAAAAACTTGTAGCTACTGACATGACATGGTTCAGATTGCATTGACTGACATTTGTAGTGATCCTGATATAGAAAAGAAAGTCAAATCAATCATATGTACCTCCGGGTTGCCCGACACATATGTTTGAGAAGCAGTACATGAGATTGCCGAGGAAAGCTATGAAGAGAAGCATACAAAGATAGTAAGATGACACCTGATTTCCTAGGTGTGCATGACGTACTGATCATCATTTGAACTAATCTATGATCTTGTTCACAATTTCAGGGTGGTGTAGATGTTAAATGCAACATGTCAGTTGAGCGGCGCATGAGCAAAGTATATATACATGAGGTATCTAGGTATTTATTCGAGAAGTTTGGTAACCTAATTTTCAAGCACATGCAGATCGTGTGGACAAAATGGAAAAGAAGAAACTCTACAGAACGGCCCATACACAAGCAAAAAGTTGTTGTAAAAGTGGTGTAGAGTCATTTATGAAGTGAAGATTGTAGATTATGGTGAGATGTTCGAGTGAGAGTGTAACCTATTTGAACACATGGGTATGCCATGCTGCCATGTACTTAAGGTAAATAAATTCAGTTGTAGGAGATCTTCAATCCAGTGGGGAAATACTAAACAAAATAATGATATTATGTAATGCAGGTGATGGTTGCCCTTGTATTTACAGATATTTTGAAAAAGATAATAGTGAAACAGTGGACGAAAGAAGCAAGATATGTGTTGCCAGATCACCTAAGGGTTATTTACATCAGTCTGGCACCATATCAATTTTAGTAAGACTTCGCTCATCTTATATTTTTTATCTTCCCAACTCAGTATGGTTTTGCTACACTTGCTTTGCTCGGACAACAACAATAAGTTCGGAATATACTCGTAACGATAAGAGACACACACAATTATTTGCTTTAAAAAACCACCTTTTTAGGAAGTCATGTACTAACAACCGGTCTATAAAAATGCAGGCACATCAGAGTTTATGGCACCAGAACTCTTCATTGGCAATTATAACGAGTTGGTGAACATATATTCATTTAGGATGTGCATGCCTCAACCTAAAAGGTGAACCTCTGACCAGTGATTTTCTTTGTCTGCCTACCAAATCTTTTTTTGTTGCTCGAATTTCGAACTCTATGGTTAGAAAAAATGATGGAGAAGATTTGGACCTTGCAGAATGCTTGGAACTACGCCTCTCCAAACCATCCTTGCTGCTGATGCCAGGAGGATTGCTGCAAGAAACTAGAACTATGTTTCTCTGCAGCTCTCATTTGGACATTTCTATGATTTGTGTGGTAACTTTTGATATTTGCATGTCAGAAAGAACAAACATGACTCCAAGCACGCCGAAGCTATTATTCTCAGGTTTTTGATGCTGATATTGATGGGCTATCTTCCATCTGCTAGAGAGACGTTTTTTTTGTTGATGCTTCATTAGAATGTGTTGGCCTAGAGTTGAAGCTGGAAGAAGGCCAAGTGTCACATAATTCTAAAGACCTACGGATTATCTCCAAAGTCTTGAGCTTACTAAGAGATTAAAGAAAATTTGAGCTTTCTTCTGATTAAATTGTGCTGGTGTCTGGTAGTAGAACATATTTCCTATTATAGAAGAGAAAGAGAAGAAGTAAGAAGTATAAGCCAAGGGCGCCTACAATCAAAAAAGGACTCACGAGGTATTTGTTGCCGGCCAACCTGTCATCAATCCAGCGGTTGGTCACTTGAACAATGCCATTCACTCAAGAGTTTTGATTAAAATTTGTGAATTATCATGCATGGAACATGTATATTTTGTAAACATTTCATTGTATTATATTACATAAAAGCGTTAAAGTAGTGTTCTGGTTATTGCTTTGTGGATGAAAGCCCAATTTTTGTTTGAACTTTCCATCTACCAATTATCTTTTTACTGTAACATATTAAGCTTCAGCTTGTGACCCTCTTCATTTTTTTAATGATTTGTGGATGAAAGCCCAATGTGTGCAATAAGAAAAACTATTTGGAATTATGAATGCGTTGATGGCCCCAAGCAACAATTGGTTTATAGGTATTCTAATCATTACTTAATTTTGTTACTTGTAGTTTTGAGATATGATCTTCAAATCCATCACCTAAATGATGCTCCAGCAAGATATATATTTTGGTTGATCCTATCTCCTGAGGTTCTTCTCTGTTTTTTTCAACATGTTCTGTTATTTACATGGTCTTTTTGATATAAGTTTGTTATATATAGTTCAAAATTGGAACATGATAATTTGTAGCTCTAGACGCCCTGGTATGATGTGCTCATAAGACTGAAAATTAAAAAAGTTACTAGGCTCCCTTATGTAGTTAATAGTTAGAGGACCAAAAGAAGAACAGAGATAGACACTTTTGAGGACAAAAAAGTGTAATACCTCAGTTTTAAGGTCGACGTTCTTGCAGAATTTTGAAAAGTCTCTTTTGAGTGATTTGATAGCCTGTTAGATGACATGAAAAAGACGTTCATATCAGATAATCTCATAGCGGAAAGAAAAAGGAGAAAAAAAGATGTGCATGCCATAGGGCCAGAAAAATAACTAGAAAAGAAGAGAAAGTGCATGGGAGAAAGATATGGATACCTCCTTCCTTAAAAAAAGCATCTTCTAATGACTTCTTCCTCCTGGATATAGATTCTTCATCACTAGATTCAATGCTCAAAAGTGTTTCACGGATCGTCATCAGGGTCATAGTTGGATCGATAGCATCCACACGACGATCTCTGCCCCCAAGAATCCACAACCCTGCTGTTGAAAAGGTAAAAAAAATGAAAGCAAACTGAAAAACTCCACATAGCTGACAAGAGAAAAGATTACAAGCTGTAAGCTATGTCGAAAAAACACGAATGGGTATTTCCCCCATTTTGCAAACACATAGCTTCAGCAGCCGCCGCCTCGGTGCAAAAAAAATTAGATTGACAGTGTCGTTTCATTGAGTATGTATGAGCAACTTTCCCCTGGGACATTGCTTTTAAAAACAAATCAAAAAATAAATGACGGTGGGGTGCGTGCTGATCATTGTTACTCGGAAATTATTGACTTGGTAAAACTTAGCTAACTATCCTACCCTATGTGTTAACTGAACAAAGTGACACCTGCTGGAACCTGAAAAGGTAACCTACTGAAGATGTTCCCTGCATGCTGGATTCTCTCTCCTCCCACCCCCACCTCCACCAAAATGTTGTTGGTGTTAGACACAATCTGCACCTTCATTTTGAAACCACGATATGAGAGGAACACTGAATAAAACCCACTCAAATCTTGCTGGAGTATTAAGAAAAACATCATAAGATTATCTTGTCTTTGCAAAAATTCAGAAACAGTGGTCCTCGCAAATTCAGAAACAATGCTACTCATACTCCAACCAGTACAAATTCAGAAACCATGGAGTCCTTGCAAAAATTCAAGCAGTGGCACAAACAATTCAAGCAGTGGTCTACAAGCAATTCACAAACCAGAGTACTGTAAAACAATTTCTGAATATGTACACTTCAGTTACTGAAAAAGAATCCTGATATGAACATGTACACAAGTAGTAAACATATTGAGCCAAATCCAAATACACACTCTGAACCATGGAGATTGTGTTATGCAGAGAAACTGAAGATTGTGTCATTTTACACTTGATAGACAAAGCTAGATATGGTCTCTTTTTCAGGGAGATTACACTTGAGGGAGAGAAAAAATAGCTAAGGTCTTTTTGCTCATTTGTGATTAAACTGGCGACTACAGCAACCTGGATAAAGGGGGAGACAGGGGAAGCTCACCACACGCTCGATATGCTCGCGAGGTGGAGGGCGACGAGGGACACCGGTGTTCGTTGCCGCCGTCGTCGAGCAGGCCGCCGTGCCAAAGCTCCTCCTGCTCCAACTCACAGCCATCAAGTCGTCGGCACAGCTCCTCCCTCTGGTCCTTCCCGCCAGTGGTGCCCGCGCTCCTCTTCGCTTGCCGAAAAAAGGCAGCTTTAACTCCACCGAGAGGTGACGCTGGGCGAGAGGAAGAGGCGACGAGGGCTATGACGACGCGAGCAAGAAGGATGCGAGCGGCTACGCGGGGGAGAGGGATGCGGGCGGGGGCGTCGGAGGAGCTACGGATTTGGGCGGCGACGTTGGAGGAGCTAGGGATTTGGGGAGCGATGAGTGAGACGGTGAGTGCGGAGAGTGGGGCCGGTTCGTATCTGGAGAGAGGGCCAAAATGGGAAACTCCGGCATCTTCTTAGCGTTATGAAATTTCAAGCAACTACAGCTCTTATCAATATTTACGAGGGGGTAGAAATCAAAGCTGCAGAGAGGGGAAATGGATAACTAGCCGTACCGGCGGTGCCTATGAACGGTTCCGACATCAATGGGAAAACCCTACTGGTGGCGGGACGGGCAAAAAATCTACTCTGCCCTCCTATGAGTACCTTTCTCTCTCCTTTCTGTGCTCCTCCACGACAATAGGCTCCCCCTTCTCAGGATTGTGCTCCACCAACATCCCGCGCTCCATGACCTCCAGCTAACCCCTTGCCGCTACTCGTCGATGGTGATGATATTCTTTTATACTGGCGAAATTTGACATGAATTATGTTATAGGTGTAACTACACAAAATTAAGGCCCGTGGCAACGCACGGGCACTCTACTAGTACTATATAAGTCTCTCTCTCTCTCTCTCTCTCTCTCTCTCTCTTTATTTTCTTGTGTGTGGAATTTACTGGTAATATAACTTTGCAATTGGCATATGTATACAACTAAGGCTGTCAGGTAAATCATACGTATTAAGTCGATGTCCCACTACTGTTCTTCGCCCAGTCAAGGAAAAACAACAAACTGAAGCACGATGATGTATTTTGGGTGTAGACCTTCGGATTAGTGAATCAATCGCATGGAGGGCAAGCAGTGCCAGTTCACCTGAGGTGTACAGAGATAAAAAAAGGCGGTTTGAGCAGTCTCCGTCAAGTGTACTGGCATCAGCGTGCATGTCTCTCCTCCTTAAATTCCTCAAATTAAGCTGGTTGCATGTTTTGCTTAGTAGACTCGATCTGAGCAGGACCAACATATAGGAAGATTCCAATTTCCTTCCTTATTTCTTCTCTATCACCTCGTGTCCGTCCTTCTTAAATTAGGATTCTGTCCATTCCAATTTCCTCAAATTTTAACATGTTTTGCGTCGCTTTTCAGTGAATTAGCCTCTCTTTTCTTCCTCAAATTGCTGTCATGTTCTTTGAGACGGCTTGCTGATTCCCAGAAAGCTCAAAGATGTATATAAATTGGGTAGATTGGATGTTAGAGAGCGAGGTGGGACTATTTAGTACCTGAATCAATCATTGTTTGCACAAACAGTATGGTCTAGCTCAGTTGGCGTTGCGTTATGTGCTGGGTTTTTTTTTTGAGGGAAAGGCCTTCATGGCTAGCTTTATTAATTTAAACAACGCTTACATCATTCGCTAAAAGTCCAGAAATAAAATCGGGAGGTGCGTCCAACCACAAGTTTGGTGGATCAACACGTCCATTATGAGCTAGCGCATGGGCCACCATATTAGATTCACGGTTACAATGCTCTAATAAGACCTTTCCGAAGTCGTGAAGAAATGTTCGGCAGACGTCAAGAATAGGAGCAGCGATCATTGAATGGCCAGTATTCTGTTGAATTGCTTCCACAATGACTAAATTGTCCATCTGTACCAACAAAGAGTTGGCACCAATAGAACTGGCTAACTTGAGTCCCTCCACAAGTGCGGCTGCTTCCGCTGACACTACGTCTGCCACGTGTTCGAGTTTAGCCGTTGCCGCGCCCACAAACATACCGCTGCTATCCCTTATAATTGCCCCGCAAGCACCTGTATTCTCCTATTCTGAGAACGCCGCATCAACATTAAGAATAAGTTGGCCCAGCATCGGTTTTCTCCATAGGTTCTGACGAGGGGTTGCTGCAGATTTGCTCGCTGCTCTCACAAAATTCAGACAAAGTGCACGGATAGACTGGCTTGATCGAACAGGAGTCTGAACCTCTTCCTGTCGCACAATTTGCCTTCTTCGCCACCATATATACCAGCTCGCCACAGCGATCAACTCAGTTAGATCAACCGAGTCCATATATTGTGTTTGATGCGCTGGGTCGCAGAGAAATATCTCCAGTATCTCCGCCCCCGATCTGCCAAGTGTAGCCACTTGTTTTATTATTTCTTGTACACCTAGGCTCCTCCAAATCTCTTGAGCCTGGGTACACTTGAACGCCATATGTGCAACATCTTCCGCTTCTTTCAAGCAGAGGGGACATTATCCTGATTGAGCTATATGCCTGTTCGCTAACACGCAGCAGCAAGGAATTGCATCATGTAAACATCTCCACAAGAATATTTTAATCTTACTTGGTACCTTTAAGCTCCAAAGTTTCTTCCACGCTGGGTGAGCCAAAGAGCCACTTATTCCAGAGGGATTTGAGTTACTTGATACGTAGGTTCCTCCCATTGCCTGTAGTAGGCAGACCGGATAGAAAAAATGCCCGACTTTGTAAGGTGCCAAGAAACAAAATCTTCCGTATCATGATGAAAGATCGGAATTTGCAAAATCCTCTCCGCATCAATATGCCAAAAGTTGTCCCGTATTAGTGTTTCATCCCATTCTCCAGTGACAGGGTTTATAAGTTCATTCACCGTCGTCAGAACACAGTTGCCCCGGACTGTTACAATCTTTCTGGATATACTATTTGGTATCCAGCAATCTTCCCAGATGTTTATCTTCATCCCATTGCCTACCCTCCATATGCAGCCTTTCTTGAAAGTTTGTATCCCTGCCCAAATACTCTGCCAAACATAGGACGAACCCTTTTTCAGTTCACAATTTAACAAATCACCGGAGGGGTAGTATTTGGCTCTTAGAACTTTTGCACACAAAGAATCATAGTTATCAATGAGCCTCCAACATTGCTTAGCGAGCATAGCCAAATTAAAGCTATGGATGTCACGAAAACCCATGCCTCCCCAGAGTTTAGGGATGCACATCTTCCACCAAGCAAACCAATGTAATTTGCGTTGATCCTCACCATCACCCCACCAAAAATGCGATATAGTATCAGTGTTTCCCTTACAAATTTTCTTCGGAAATTTGAATACACCCATCGCATAGGTTGGGATAGCTTGAGCCACCGCTTTAATTAAAGCCTCCTTGCCACCATAAGACAAGGTTCTTTCTTTCCATCCATTAACCAACTTCTGAATTCTTTCAATAAGATGTTTAAAACAGTCAACCCGATCAACACCAATCATTGAGGGAAGGCCCAAGTATTTGTCAGACAAAGATTCTGTCATAATATCAAGGATTTGACAAACTTCCACCTTGTCATCGACACTTGTGTTGGGGCTGAAATATATTGAAGATTTTGCAGCACTCACCATTTGCCCTGAGGCCTCACAGTAATCATCAAGAATACTCTTGAGTGCAATAGCATTAGAAGCATTTGCCTTCATAAGAATTAAAGAGTCATCAACAAAGAGTAGATGAGAGATGAAGGTGGAGTCTCGGCAAACCTGCACCCCTTTTAGATGCCCAAGTTCTTCCTCATGGGCAATCAAAGCAGATAGTCCTTCAGCACATAGCAAGAAAAGATATGGGGATAATGGATCCCCCTGCCTCAGGCCCCTAGTTGGGGAGAAGACATCTGTTTCATTCGAGTTGAACCTCACCTTATATTGTACAGATGTGACACACTTCATAATGAGATTAACCCATTGAGAATCAAAGCCGAGTTTCAGGAGAATAGCTTCCAAAAAGACCCACTCGACCCTATCATAAGCTTTGTGCATATCCAGTTTGACTGCACAAGAGCCAACTTTACCTTTTTTTCTTCTTCATTGAATGTAGGCATTCATAAGCAACAATCACATTATCTGTGATAATCCTCCCGGGTACGAAGGCACTTTGTGTCTCACTAACAATTTCTGGGAGGAAAACCTTAAGCCTTGCTGCCAACATCTTTGCAATTACTTTATAAACCACGTTACATAAACTAATAGGTCTGAATTGCGTTACCTTCTCTGGTGTTTCCACTTTTGGGATTAGCACAATTGTTGTTGTATTCCAACCGGGTGGGATCACCCCACTGTTGACAGCCTCAAGTACCTCTTTGACCAGATCATCACCTAGGAGATGCCAAAATTTCTTATAAAAGATCGCATGGAGACCATCCGGCCCCGGGGCCTTGAGGTCTCCTATACTGAATAACGCCCTCTTTACTTCTTCTTCTGTGTAGGGTGCAAGCAAACTTTCATTCATATAGGAGGAAACTTTAGGTTTAACTTTTTCAAGAACCTCCTGGTTCGGTACATGCACTTCCGAAGAAAAAAGATGCTGGAAGTAACTATCAATTAATTGCTTCATTGCGTCATTGTCTTCCTTCCACTCGCCATTCTCATCCATAAGACGACGTATGAAGTTCCTTTTCTTCCTTGCAGAAGCAAAATTGTTGAAGAAATTGGTGTTACGGTCACCGTATTTTAGCCAATTCGCCCTTGCCCTTTGCACCCAATAAATTTCTTCCTTTTCCATGGTTTCTTCTATTTCAATCAACAACTGTCTTTGTCGATCTGCCGACTCCTCAGTGAGTGGCCCCGATCGCAAAGTTTCAAGCTCCTCCTTGAGAATTTTTAGACGGCGTTGTGGCGACTTCAGGACCTTGCGGTCCCACTCATGAAGCTCGCCGTGGACAGCAGCCGTCCGCTCAGCCAAAGGCGCGGAAGAAAGTGTGCGCGACCACGCCTCCACGACCCTTTCCATGACCTCATCTTCCTGTAGCCAGCGGGCTTCAAACTGCCGTTGTTTATGGCCCTGTTCTTGCTCCGTCGATCCACCCTCGGTATCCAGCACCACAGGCCTGTGGTCGGACTTCAGATGCGGTGCATTCGTTATCAGCGCATGTGGGAACAAGCCATGGAAACCGGTATTACACACCGCTCGATCCAGCCGCTCCCGGAGACGACGCCTTCTCCATGTAAACTGCTCACCGGAGAAGCCCATATTATCAAGTTCACAATCAACTAGGGCCTCCTGAAAATTCTGCATCAACCGAACAGGGCGTGGGGCGCCCCCTTCCTTCTCATGGGAATATAGGATCTCATTAAAATCGCCTACAACTACCCAAGGCAGGGAGGATTGCAGGTATAGCCCTCTCAGGTAATCCCAGGACAAGTGCTTGTCCTCCCACTTAGGCTCGCCGTAGAAGCCAGTAAACCTCCAACTTTCCTCTGGTGCAGCGCCCACCTTGACATCAATGGAATTCTTTGTCTTATCCATCAATTCCAGCACAATTGGATCGCGCCAGAATAGTATGAGACCACCGCTGGCCCCAACGCTCTCCACCACTTCCAAATGATCCATGTTCAACTTTCTTCTAAGCTTTTCTGCCCTGACTGAATTTAGATGTGTTTCGGACAGGAAAATCACATCTGGCCCCCACTGCTTCTGGACATCCAGAAGCGATCTTACTGCCGCGGTAGTGGCCATACCACGACAGTTCCAACTAACTGTTCTCATATGGTCCCGGCGATCGCCCTCTAGGGGAGTTGCACCGGTTCAGCGGGAATTGACAATTTGCAATATCAGCACACCCAGACACACAGACTGGATCAAACCTTCACTCCGAAAAGCATCAGAACCCATGCATGCATGCTCTTCATGCAGAATACGATGGATCAAAGAAACAGATCTACTAGCAAACTCCTAGGGTGCTAGCACCAGGAGACTCGCAGTAGAGAGAGAGAGACCAGCGACAGCACCTCCGGCGCCGTCCTGGGAAAGTAACGCCGGCGCACGCGCCACCGCCGCGGAGGCGGCCGGCGGCGGGCCGGCTAAACCCTAGTCGCCCTGGGAATCGCTTTCTGCCAGAGAAAAAACGCTTCGCAACCTCTGCGTTATGTGCTGGGTTGTAGGTCATGAGTTCGAGTCCGCTTGTTAGCTTTTTTTTTCCTTAAACAATATAGATGGGCTGGATTCATTCGGCCCTAGCGTTCGCGTGTTCGCTGGTTTTAGCTGGGCTGGATTGGGCCATAGCAAACGGGTGGGTTGGCCTGGGACGAACGAAAACAACATGTGTGACATATTCAACGACGGACGAACGAAACGGACGTACGAAAATTATATTAAGGACTAACGACGGATGAAAATTAGGGAGGAAGAAGCGTTAGTCATTTTATTATATATATATATATATATATATATATATATATATATATATATATATATATATATATAGCAAACATGCCCGTGCGTTGCAACGGAGGAAAACAACCCCCACACGTCCTTACCCGCTGAATGGAACTACTCAACGGACGATTTTTTGCTCATGCACGATAGCTAATCCAAGCGCCTACAGCTGTTCAGGCTTGCCAATGAATGGTTCGTGAAGTAGTATCGCGCACATTTCGGCTAGCAAGTGTCGTCTGTGTAGCACTGCTCCCCACTGAACTTGGCTAAAAGCCTCACCCTTATGCCCCTAACATAATAAACATGACTAATACCTCACCCTCAGGTCCACATCCTTCACTTCAATATGACATCAGACCCATGTTTCCGTCTTGTTTGTCGTCATCATCGCCAGTGGTCGTGGTATCAGTTGTCCAATAGCTGGATCGTTGAGCCCCCTTCATGTCCGGCAAGATCAAGAGCGTTGAACATAGATTTGTTTTTACATCCGGCTAATATAATAGGGAAAAGCACTACACCTAATATTTGTCTGTGTTATCATGTAAATTGAGTAGTTTGTGTTCGATAGACCGTGAATCCTTAGTTGGATTCCTCATGCATTATGACGGGTGTCACTTAGCCGAGCGAGGCTAGTCATACGATGGAGAAAAGGATTCGTTCCATATTCCTAGTTTAATAAATTATAAACTAAAACAATACATCAGTGGGCATTTTATTTTCTTAATCCTCATAATGTTATTAAAAAGTATAAATTTTTATGATAAATTCCTTTTACCAGTATTTTATCGTCGCTTCCAATACATATTCCTCCTTTAGCACGTAGTCCCCCCCCCCCCCCCCCCCCCACACACACACACAATGAAACCTTCCATGTTACATCTAGCTTTTTTCAAGAACATGTCACGTCTAATTCTCCCCTTCCTTTTTATTTCTATGCCATGTCTCATGTTTTGAATTCCAGCCCATCACCTCCACCTCAGGTCTCATGAATCTCATGTATCTTCCTTCCTTCCATCTCAGGTCCAGTTCTCTTCTTCCTAGCCCTAAAAAAGAAAGTTCTTCTCTTCCTTTTTATTTCTCTCTCTCCTAGTTCTTTCATTCCTTTGTCAGGTCTCGTGTCATTTGACATGTAGTTGTCTCAACTAAAATTTTCTCCTTTATTTTTTTGTCACATCGTTCCTTACCCTTGGCTTATTGATTCCCATGTCAGCTCTTTGATACCTAAAAACTCAAAAAAGTATATCAACCGAACAGATTATCTGTAAGCAACCAAGGCGAGACTATTTAATAGACAAAACAACCTTCACCTAAACACAAACATTGATCTAGCTCAATCTGTTGCGATAAATTTACCGGAATGGGGATGGAGGTCGTATGTTTGATTCCACACGGGAACTAATATTTTTGCCTTGCCTGCCTTGGGCCGACTTCACTGGGCCATAACGCAGACTGAGGCCAAGCGAGACACCTGGGACATTCATAAAAACGAACACACCGAGGAATAAAAAAAGCTAAGCGTTTTTCTTTTGTGGGGAACAAAAGGCTTATTTGCTTTCACTTGGGTGTGGCCCTTGTGTCAAACGGATGAAAAATCCTATACGATGGACAGACCCAAACTTCAGAGAACCGTACCTTGATTTATTAGTAGGTATAGATTAAAATGTGTTAGGTACAGTACCTCACAGTTTTCAAAAACTGTTCATGTCTTGAAAAAAATTTATTTGCCTTTTCAAATTCAAATTTCAAAAAATATTTGTGTTTCTAGAAAATGTCCTGAAATTCGGAAAAACATTCGCTATAGTGCCTCCTATTTTTCAAAAATTATTTGTGTTTAAAAAAAAGTTCAGGTTTCAAAAAATTAAAAAGAGAAATATTCTTATTTGTGAAAAAAATGTTTGAGTTTAATTTTTTTGTTCAGAAAGTTGCTAAAATATTTGCGTTCTAAAATATATCCACTTTTTCCAAATATATGCTCTTAGTATCTAGCGCGGCTGTTAGGATGTCACGTTGCAAATTGAACACAACATAACGTTTAGTCCAGTGGCTAGCAGTCTGATGCATTGAGCGTGAGCGGCCGGGTTCGAGTCCTCGCGGCGCTTTAAACTTTCATACTTTTTTCCAGGGGTACAGTATCCGCTAGTGGGCCGGCCATCGTGCGATTTTTTTTGGCAGAAAGAAATCGGGACGAACGGAAAACAACTGGTCCGATGGACGAAAACTTATCTGGGTCCCACCGTGAACCAAAAAAATTGGAGAAACAATTCTCCCTTTAATATTATTAGGTATAGATATAGACTAGCAAAAAGGCCCGTGCGTTGCACCGGGTGAAAAAAAAACATCTCATGTCTCTAACTTAGTAAATTGATTTTAACACAATGACCTAATATTGAATATTACATGAAAATGCTTTGAATAAACATTTGTCGAAACCCTTGATTTTGTGAACATGTTTGTATATAGCAAATATGCCTCAGCGTTGCAACGAGAGAGGAAAAAAAAATCTTGCAATGTAAAAATTCTAGCATCAGGTGGCACAAAATGTGCCCGTGTGTTGCAAGGAGAAAACATAAATATGTATTTACCTTAAAAAACTGGACATTTTTCAAATGTTTAAACATCTTCTAAAATTACATTTTTGAACATGACTTTTTAACAAAAAAAACTAATTCTCTAGGTGCTGGCACAAAAGAGACGCATATATCGGCTAGCTTGGTAAGCTACCAACAAAAACTTGCAATCAATCAAAAAAATCCGTTGCATGCAGAATGTTATCCTGGTCTTGGACAGTTGGACGAGGAGACCTGGCGACTTCAATTATGACTAATCTGGACTTCAATTATGAGAAATCTTGTTTAATTAACCAACTGCATGTATGAGCGCTAATTAAATTCAATCAATCCCGCTCTCTTCTTTTAATATCACCAGGCATGTCTATGGATACTTTCCGCTCCGTCGGGGTAGCCAACCCAGAGCCGTCGTGCATATTCTCTTTAATCCAGACTTTCCTTCTTATTGGTTCTCGAGGCACCATCTTGTTTTTCTGGACAGCTCCCTTACGTATATAAACTGCTGGGATATAATGTGAAAAGGCGAGGTGGTACTATTTAGTTGGGAGACGAACCAATGCTTTGTCCACATCCACGAGCCAGTTCAGTTGGCTGTGTTCTTTGGATTGTTGGTTGGAGATCATGAGTTCGATCCTCCATCACCCAAATTTAATGGCCCAATACGGATGGAATCTGACCGACCTGATCATGGGCCGTGGGTTTATCTTCTAAAAAGTAGGCCCAAAGTGGGTTTCCCTCTAGACTACGGGTAATTAGTACCACCTCGTGTATATAATAATAATACACTTAACGTATAATAGACGCGGGACGAAACCAAAAATATCACCTTGCTTTATTAGTAGGTATAGATATTATATATATATATATATATATATATAGGGATCGACTATTCGTCACCCAGGGTGAAGAATTGTTATTCCTCACCCCAGCCAGCCGAACGACACGGCACAACTATGAGAAACGAAAGCATGCGGTGCGGTGTAAATTTACCTCAGGTTTGAAAAAAATACTTGGTAAGGCAAGGTAAAATTACCTCGTGTATGTTGTCTACCAGAAAAGGTTCCACCACCTAGTAAAAAAAAGTTCCACCACAACTTGCCACTTCCTCCGCATACAGCGATAAGCCATGGCAGTTCCCCCTTCAGAAACTAGCAGAGGAGGTCACTTTATCCCTACAGCCGTGAGATTGCTACGGTGGCTGGGTAGGAAAGGAAGAGGTCGTTCCCGCCGGCGGGATCCAGTTCTATGGAAGCGGCGGCGCCAGATGCCTAGATCTAACCGCAACCTCCTTGCTATGGTAGTGCTCGACCACCTCGGAGCACTACGCGCTGCGGCCAACCCTTCCCACTCCTCGTCTCCGTCGACCTCGTCGAGTACTCGTTCTACAACAAGGTGGGGCAAAAGGTCAGTGACGCCGCTATAGGAGAGGCGCTGCCGTGTTGGTCTTGTGTCTCCTCTAGTCCTCTCGCATTCTTTGTCTCCTCGATTGAATCTGGTTCCGAAGATTTGATCGGCTGCCGACGAGTCGCCATAGTTTAACTGTCATCGGTCTCATCTGTAAGTTTGGTCGCTGCCTCGTACTTGATGCGCCCATAAGCTCGAGCTCCGTCCTACCTCTCTCGAACATGAACGCCTCCATCCCCACTCGCGACATCCCTACCTATTTTTGATAGACTGAAATTTGTTTGTGTTTCAGAATGCATCAGAATATTTCTTGCGCTATGAGCTTGACATCTAAACGGGGATGGTAAGTTGTGGTAAGGCAATTACTTGTCAAGTAGTCACTTGTGCCTGTTGTAATGAGAGCAGAAGGAAACGACCTTGTTATTTGAAATTAAAATGCTTTCGTTAAGGCCCTATAATAATATTAGAACAATCAATGCATGTATCTTTCTGAAAGTATTGAGCAAAAGTATCAGTAGCTCAATTTGTCGAGGGAACAGTTGAACATTCGATTAGTTTTGTTTTTTTGTTGTTGTTTAGAAATTTTAATATCATGTCTAAAGGTTAAAGTGCTTCTCAATTAATACAATGACCATGTTTTTGTTGTATTTCAATTATTTTTGCAAATCAGATTTTGAGTTCTCTTAGTTTTATGAAGAACCAGATCAATTATGTATTCACCCACTAGCATCTTTCTTTCGTGATTACTGAAAAAGTGTGGTCTATTTGACGTGAAAAAAATGGGCTGAATGTGTTGCAAACCATGGTATTTTCCTAACATCCACTTGATTTGGTTGCAGGACTCATTCGCCACTAGAAGAAGAAAAATGGAATATTTGTGTTGTGTCTATAATTCTACATTATCGTTTAAAATGTGGTTGCTTATATCAAAGATTTTGTTCGAGAAAAAAAAGAACATATATAATTGTCAATAGGTCCAGTTTTGTTTTGGACTTCAATACTTTAGATCTTCGATGCCACTTTTATCTCCTCTGTTATGTTGAATCATGTTCGATTAGAAAATCAATTCATATTTAGTTTCCTCCTTTCAAAATTCTGTAGTTTTATTAGAAAATCGAACTTTTGGTGTTCTCACTAAGGAACTATTGACGCAGACAAATGATGTTTTTTTTTTATCAATTTTGCATATTAACAGTTCTTTCTTGTTAATATCTCGTCAAGTGTCTTATTAAAAATTGCTATTTTGCACAATTCAAAATGTATTCTCGTGATACAAAGGGCATGGAGAGAAGAGATCAAACTTCCCCTCTCATCCTCATGCAAGTCCTGATGTTTGACCCATTAGCTATGTGCACTATGGCTTTCATACATTTTATTAATCTTACAGTGTGATCTGCTTCCTTGCATTGCAGATGGTTGTTGATCACCATTTTTGAACAGCTTTGGGAAGGGCGCTCTCAGGCGATTTTGGTCCTTATGCTGGTAATTCCAATATTCCAGCACACTGGTTGATATTACTTGTGTATGCTTACTTTAGAAGTTCAGATTTGTTGGCGTAACACCTTCTGCATTCTCATTTTGTTGTCATTATCGGCTCTATGCATCTTCTGCCTGTACATATTTGCACAAAGCTCCGACCTGTTTCATATAGGAAGAGACTCTCATCTCGTCTAGTCAATTGGACCTAGGGAATTGTGGACATCATTTGCGTGTCCACCTCATCATTGTGCGTGCATCCATGTGCCGATAGAGACAATTGGATCTCCTCTAAGCTGCAATGGAAGAGTCAATTGGGCCTAAGAAGTTGTGCAAATCGTAGGCGTGTCCACCTCATCATTGTGTGTGTCCATGTGCTGATAGAGACAATTGAATCAAGTAATTCAGTATGAACTTCTTGAGTGCAGGGGGAGGTGCAGCAACATCAAGGATTGCATCGTGAGGATGCAGGTGGAGTGGCCATGGAAAAGCCAGGATGCTTATCATCACCGATGAGGATAACCACAACCATGCGCAGCCGCTCAATTTCTTGGCACTCGCTGCAAATTCGGAAGCTTGACTGAAGCTGCCAATTCCAGAAGAAGACAGAACTCTGAATTTTTATGCCATTTATGGAACATGTCATGTAGCTACTGTTTGGTTATTCAGTTTGACGAAAGATCATAATGCAAGTAAAATTTGTAACACGAAGGCAAAGATTTGACCGACATCTTTTCACAATGTATACTTGAAACTTGATTAGGGTGCAGTACATTTACCTTCTGATGCAATATTCTATTGATAAAATCACTCCATGTGATTGTCAAATTTCCTTCTAGAAATAGCTTTGGAAGTTTGTTGTTCTCATTTGTGTGTGTTTTTCAGCAAATTGTGATATAAGCAAGTGTCTTTGTTGAGTGTATCCAATACAAATCATGTTTATTTCTTGGTTTTGGATATTATTCCTGTTTGTATCTTCCTCCAATATTTTGCCTGACGGTTGTGTACCGGATTATCTTTCACACAAAAAGATTGTTGATATGCCAATTCTAAAAGCACTATTTCCCTGAATACTCCCAATGCCAAGAAAGCTGATAGTAACTACAATATGATAGTGCCTTTTCTTTTCTGACAGTAAAACTCACTTATAAAAGATTCGGGAGCTCTGATTAGAAGGACAATATGTCATATTAGATTAGGGATGTAGGAAGTCTTGTTTTTCAGTGTAAAAAAGGATGAAGTATGCAAGAAGTTGCAAGCCAATGGCCCAGTGATCAAATTGTAGATGCTGGGATATTTTATATTGGGAGGCATCTGGATGTTTTGAAAGGAGGTATTTGTACTTGTTTCATTATTATTAGGAATTAAAATATGTGATTGTTTCTCCGTTTCCTTTCAAAAATAAATTACCGTATGTACTCCCTCCGGTCCTTTTTACTCTGCGTATTCTCCGGTCCTTTTTACTCTGCGTATTAGATTTCGGCGAAGTCAAACTTTGCAAAATTTGACAAAATTTATACTAAAAAATATCAACATCTACGAAATCAAATATATATACTATGAAACTACATTTCATAAAGAATCTAACAATATTGATTTGACATTGTGAATATTGATATTTTTCTCTGTAAGTTTGGTCAAAGTAGAGATACTTTGACTTCGGACAAAACTTATATGCTAACTAAAAAGGACCGGAGGGAGTACTATGAAATCTTGAAAGTCAAATCTCGAACGTGACGTGGAGCCTAATGATCAATTAAAGTATGCAATCTGGAAACAAATAAGAGAAAAAAAACTCTGAAATATCTGATTCCAATGAAAATTCAGTGAAGCACAGTGCAAGCCAGAATAAGATCATATACAGTATAGTAAGAAGTACAGTTCATGAATACACCAAAATCCATAAAAAAATCAGAAATTATTTGAATATTTAGTATACCACATATACACTACAAATAAATTTACTAATTCGTTTGAGCTGCAAATTAACTCAACTAATCAACTAATCAGGATCTCCTCCAGCTCAGAAACCTCCCATCTAACAAAAGAATCATCGCCTACCCCAATATCAATCGCCTCTTCCGTCACGGTGGAATCATCTTCAGAACTCTTCTCTGCTGCAGCAGAGGGGTCATCTTCAGTTTTTTCACATATACGCACAACAAGGTTGGAATAGAATTCGCCTCTTTCCGGCATGACTTCCATGGAATCTCCCATAGATACTTTCTCGACTACTTGCACCTGTGATGTGAATTCGTCCAATCATATATCTACCCAATTTATAAATAAGGTTTAGAGTTGTTTAACATTTCCTGCGAAAAGCAGTGTCATAAATTTAAATGAACTAAGATGAACATGAATACGTATATAGCCAGCAGGGATGTGCAACAAAAGAACAGAAGCATCAGGGACCTTGTCCCAGCAATAGCAAGTAAAAAATGAAACCAGAATTTTTGTCAGAATCATATCCATTGCAGAAAATGAAATCAATTCAATTCATGAGAGATGAGTGTGTAAAAAATGGAGCGAACTCATCTTTGCTCGGCAATGATCCTTTTGTAAGGAAATACAGAAGGAGCGCTTTGAGGGTTGCTAAAGTATTTTCTCCACCTCCCTGCAAGCAACATGATTAAATATGGACATTGCGTCCATGGCCTAATGCCCCCAACAACAGCCCTACCTTGCCTTCTTCCTTTCTTTTAGTTATTTGTCTCAGATCTAATTACAAACACAAAAAGTTGGCAGTATTGAGACATGAAACTGTTCGAACATGCAAGGTTTGCATTGCTTGCAAATGGCACCTTGATCCGTCTTCTCCTTTTCTCCGCCCCCTATAGTAAGTTAGTAACACACAAAAAGTTGGCAGTAGAGAGCCTACACTGGAATACGGGTTATCTCCTCGAGAAAATAATACAGCCTCCATCAGGAAAGGGGGACAGCTAATTAAGCACCCTCCGTTTAAATTTCGCCTTATCTTCTTTCCATGAGAAATTGATTGATTAAAGAGGTGCTAGTCTAGTTCATCCAAATATAGTGGAGCTCAAAAAAAGGAAAAGAACAGTTAATCTAAAACAGAAAACAGAGAGAGCTATTACCTTCGGCTGGACCAAAGAAGATAACCTTGTGTTGTTCCTCCTCTCTCAGGAGCCTTGTGCTACTCTCTTCTTCTTCTTTTTTTTGCGAATTTACTACTATATATCTTCTTCTTTGATCAAAAGCCCATTGCCGTGCAACCTTTTATTAATCTCCCGTGTCAGCAGCTCCTTATCAGCATCCCGTTGTGCATATAATGTACCCAAGATAATCAAATTTCTATCAATTTCGGAGCTTAGAAAGCATGGGGCCTGAAGAAAGAGACTGAGGAGGAAATTTTACAATCCAATTTGTAAGCATCAGTCTCGAAGAAGGAAGAAATCATGGGGGAGCCAGACCAACGAGAAAAACAAATATGTATTACTAGCTTATAGAGAGCAGACCTTACGGAGGAGGGCAATCACCGCCAACTTGTCGCTGACGGCTAATCCAACGGAGCAGCGGGATGGATTTTGGAATGGCCAACTCCGCCACAGCAGCAAAAATCGCCGTAGCTCCCGCCTGCTCCACCGCGGCAACTGTCGAGTGTACGGGAGAGAGGATGACAGGGGGCGACCAAAATCTCCGCCGAGCAACACGCCGCCGAACCCCACCGCCCACCGCGTGCTCCTCGTTGTCGAAAGTCGAAACCGCAGAAGTAGAACAACTAATTAGCGAAGGCACCGGCGAGTGGGCTGGCTCCTAGAGTCCTAGTACGCACGACCAGTCAACCGTTCCCACCATCAACGGAATCTTTTTGTTAGGACGAAACCATCAACGTAATATTACATCGACACTGATACAATTTTACATCAGTTGAAACTTGACTCGTACCGTGTGGGTGGGTCGGTCGACCGAGGTGAAGAATAAGTTATTCTTCACCCTGGGGTATAAATAGACTTTCTATATATATATATATATATATATATATATATATATATATATATATAGGTACCCGTGTGTTGCAACGGGAGAAAAATATATACCACTTCTGGAACAAATATGTGCTTGTTTATCAATCATTCAAAATAAAAAATGATCGTACTAATGAACTTAGAACAAATGATCAAGTACCTTAAGTTCTAAATAGAATAAAGCTCCTTGGCATGCAATGTTTGGGAGTTTGTATGTGTATATTTTGGTTTTCTGATGGAGGTGTTTTATGAGTAGTATCAGAGGTCCGCTTCATTGTCGGTTTTTTTTCCTCTGCTCCCTTAGAGCCCTTTATAGATTCTTGTTGGAATCTTAATACAACATCAGAAACACATTAATTTTGGACAGTATAAAATTAATTTTGCAATTCAAAACATTTGGGTTAGTGACCAACCTACTATCGATTGCCTCGGTGATGTTCCAGTCGAGAGCCACCAACTCGCCACAAATCCAGGTCATCTGATCGCACACCTTGCCATTCCGCCACATGCGGTCACCAATATCTAGTGAAAACACATTAATTGATATTCAACCAAAATGAACATCAATATTTTACCTACATGCACATTTATGCTTGCATGCATGTTCGGTGACTGAAGATGTCAGTATTACACAGCGATATGAAATACAACCAAAAAGAATTCATGTTAGCATTAATTTTGGTACATAAGTCAGCATGAAACATGAGAATTAATATTACACCCATATGCAGTGAAGTTGTCACCATTTATTCCGCTAAAAAGATGTATTGTGTTGGATCGAAGATCCAACTCGGTTATAGGACATTTTTTTCATGTCATTTTGAGCGAATAACAAATTGAAACTGCACATGAAAAAAATAAATTAAATCAAGAAAAGCATGCAAGCTTTTTTATGATAAAAAAGGTGCAAGATAGGGGTACCTTGCACCACTCGCAGCTGTATATGCGAAAATTATTCAGATGATCTGGAAGATAAAACTGAAGCAATTACAAAAGAAAAATCATGTGCAGATGGTTTAAGAACAGACGGACCTCGCAATAATAATACACTGGAGATATTAGATCGATCTAGCTAGCTGTTACAATAAGACGACGTAGAAGCTCTTGATGGACAGTATGCTGACAAGAGAACCATGCTCCGTCCCATAATGTAGTACATAATTACGATCTCAGATAAATATGCTTTACAGCTACACGCAGCTGAAGCTGCTGCGCCTTCTCGTCCTTCTCGTCCACGGACGCAGGTGCATCCATCGGGCAGATAAATTCCTTGGTTACCACCATACCATAACAGCGTCCACACACCTCACCCTCCGTTTCTTAGTACTTGAGGCGGCTCCTTGATTGTTCCTTGATTTTCCGGATAACTCACAGACGTATATAAAGCGGTAGGATTTGTTGTAAAGGAGCGGTGTGGGACTATTCAATTGTTAAACGAATCATTTATACCAACACAAACAAAAGCTAGGTTAGCTGGCTGTAGTCTTATCGAGGGGAAC
The DNA here is from genome assembly GCA_039707655.1 of Elymus sibiricus. NCBI lineage: Eukaryota > Viridiplantae > Streptophyta > Magnoliopsida > Poales > Poaceae > Elymus > Elymus sibiricus. Next base: position 431,930,719 of record CM077673.1, read on the forward strand.
GAAGGACATGAGTTCGATGTCCAACCCCAAGCAATTATTTTTCGGTGATCCTTGGAAGCCTAGGAGCAGGCCCAGTATTTTTCGGTGATCCTTGAAAGCCCAGTGCCAGTACGAACCGTTTTTGTCTTTTATCAGGAGGATTGCGGGTTTGCTCTACGGATGGACTGTGGGTTGAAATTAGTACCACCTCGGATAGTAAAGTAAAATAACAAAAATTATGGGAGCGAGGTGTACGGACGAAATTACGGTGGTAAGAAGCAATAGCCCTTTTATTATTGTTATATATTATATATATATTATTATTATTATTATTATTATTATTATTATTATTATTATTATTATTATTATTAATATATATATATATACTAGCACAAATGCCCGTGCGTTGCAACGGGAGAAAAACAATCTGTTTATGCAGATGAGATAAAAATAAAAAATGGTCTGAATAAAATGCTAGGATTAGATAAGGACTTTAAAATATCATTTTATAAACTATGTCTGAATGATATCATGATGAGATAAGAGACTTTTAAAAGGTCATTTTAAAAATGAAAAATGTGATGGTCTCGTAACGATTTCGTAAGGAACCACAACGACATATTTTTTGGCTGAGCAAACTGCGTTGATGGATCATGCCTGAGCTAGACTGATGAATGATGTGTCTCGCCTTGACCTAATGTAGCGGTGTTTTCGGTAACCAGTGACACCAGAATAAATATAGTTGTGTATGGAGGCAAAATAAACATTTAGTCATTATTATATAGCTTACAAAAACGAACATATAGAAAGTTGTGTCAAATTTTTGCGGCTCAGTGTTCTACAGAACACGGAAACTTTTTTCTTACCCGATGCGGGAGGGACTAAATAAAATCATAAAACGATCTCTACAAATCTCCTAATAAAATCTCTACGTAAGCGACAATTTGTTTTGTTCGTTATTTACGGATCCGTTTTGATTTTTTTGAACATTTTCGAAAAATTGATGGACATTTTTTTCAAATTACCGAATATTTTTTGAATACATGATCTTTTTTCCAAAATCATAAACATTTTATTTCACTAACATGTTTCTGAAATCATGGATTTTTTTATAATATGCGAGCAGTTTTCTGAAATCGTTAATATTTTACCATATCTCGATATATATTTTAAAAACTCGCAACTTTTGAAAATTTGGATTTGTTTTGCAAATCCTGTATTAATTTAAGGAAGGAAAACATATACAGAAATGATAAAGGAAAAAAAAAAGGGCGTCACGACCTGGGAGAGAAAAGGGAAGAGAAAAATGAGCCGACCTGGGGATAGAACCGCGGTCTCACGGGCGGAACATCAGGGGCTTAGCCAGTGGGCTACTCACCATATAAGAACCAAGTCTGGCGGCGTTTTAAATAAACGAACCGTTTTCTTCACTTATAGGTGGCATAGTGGGTAATTTAGGGCAACTTTCGGGGCAATTTTATGACGTACGACCAGAAGTTATCCCTGCTTTATTATTAGGTAGAGATTACTAGCACAAATGCCCGTGCGTTGCAACGGGAGACATAATTGAAGTGTACTTAAATTTAGTTAGAATTATATGGGAAAACACAATGATAGTTCATGCGAAATTTAATGCTCACCAAAATCTGTAGACCAACGCAATAACAATTTATATGCTGATTCCAAATGGACTTAAAATTTGTTTATATAGAGCTATAATTCATCATCATATTCTAATTTAAAATAGAACTGGTTATCTTTGATCCCAGCTTGAAATATATTACATGATGGTTGTAGAGGTGGTGTCGGCATGTGCTGGGTGCCTGGTGAGCACCAGTTGTCATCGATCCATGCCGTTATCACACAATATTAACAAAACAAAAAATAATAAAGTGGAAATGCTGGCATTTTACACAAACAATTCTACAAAACAAAAATTGTAGGTAGCAAGCTCTAGAGGTCCTAAAAACATGTGTTTCAATTATGAAAGGATGATACACATGTCATAAACTTTGAAGGAGAAGACGTACCGACTTATCTCTATAAATAAAATTAATATTAATAAAAAGCATAAATAATGAGATCACACGGTTGATTGACATATTAATATTATTTATGGAAGAAGATAATGGATATACCTGGGGCTCATTGACTTTAGTTGACTCGGTAGCATGAGATTTGCTTTTATTATTGGGCTTGTTGATATTTTTTTTGTTTGTTTGTTTTCAGGTAGCTTAATTACCACATGGACCATGTGGTTGGGCTTGTTGATATTGATAGGCCAAATTGTTGTTTGCGCCGATACAACCGGTGGTTATCGTTGCAATTGTAGAAACAAAAAATTGTACATTTCTAGAGACCCATTGTTGTCGCTATTTCTTCTTTTCGTCACAATTGCCGATGGTAGTCTCTCTTGCCCACCTATTCATGACAAACGTGATTAATCCCACAACTATGAGTTTGATCATCATACTGTATCACACAGCTTCGCGAGTCTCTCTTGCCCAAAAACTTATAATTTTGTGGACTTGTGATATTTCAAACCGGCAAGCGTAAATTTTTTAAAGAAATAAAATCATTAATATTTTAGCCGTACAAATACAACATTCAAAAAGGATGTCGATATTTTAGCCGTGCTCATATTTTCGTTCCTTCACAAATAACGTTGTGTGCACCCTCAACCGTGTAAATATTCAAGCGACAATCAAATCCTTCCTTTTTAGCCTCACACAATCCTTATTAAGGATTCCACCCGTTTAAATCCTTCCTTATTAAATATTCAGCCCACAATCAAATCATTCCTTTTAATTATTAGCCTCACATAATTCCTTCCTTCCTTTTTTCCTTGCCTTATATCAAGGATCCCATCCATTTAAATATTGTGCCGAGCCCACCACAATCCTTCCATAATCCTTCCTTACCTTACCTTATTATAAGGATCCCATCCATTCAAATATTCTGCTGAGCCCAGCCCACACAATCCTTCCTTTGAATTAGCCGCATCTATTTAGCCACATTCCTTTCCTTAATTAGTCCATCCGCTTAATTAGCTCTCCTCTTTTCACGTCTGTTTGTTAATTACTGCGCTATATTAACCGGTATGTGCGTCCTTAAAATCGCGAGGTGGGATTATTCATCAAGTTGCATGTTTATCTCAGTTAGTTGTCGTAGCCGAAAGAAATAGAAGAGATCTCACGTTCGATTCTCCACTGTAATGGATATTTTTATTTCTCTAAGATCTAAGATAAGAAAGCCCACTCGCGTGCACGCAGCCCATAAGGGAAGGCCCATGTTTTTTGCGGCCAGTTAGCTGGGCTGGGATAGCTGCCGGTACGTGGTTATTATGAAATTTCAGGCCCAAGTGACCTACGAACGAGGAGACCTGGTGCGACGTACGAACAAACGTCAGGTGTAAAAACGGACGTACGAAAGTAAACGGACGAAAAATACGATGGAAGAAGCACTAATAACTTTATTAGTAAAAAAAATAACTAGCAAAAGGACCCGTGCGTTGCAACGGGAGAAAAAATAATCATAATCTTTAATGACCATGATCACATTTTACTGCATCACCGAGATACATTATCACTCTCAATTTCATGAAACCATAAAAAATAAACTTGTGAATATATTTAAAATTGTGAACATTTTTCAAATTCATGAACACTCTCACAAATTTTCGAACATTTTCTCAAATCAATAAAAAATTGAATTCATGAACTTTTTTATTATTTGCAATTTTTTTTGACAATTTTCTTGAATCAGCAAACAGTTTTAGAATGGACAAACATTGTTTTCAAAATTTGTGGAACTATTTTTGAAATTCACGAACAATTTTTTGATTTAACGAACATTTTTTGAAATACATGATCATTTTTTGAATCAATGAACATTTTATGTATAACGTACAAAGATCTGTGGCATCATCTCAGATTCTCAGTTGAGAATGTGATGTGAATGTAAGTTTGAGGGAGGCTGGGTTAAGCTTCAGATGAGTTCTTATTAAGATGTGGAGGGGTGACAGGAAGAAACGCTCCGTGGCTCCATGCCGCCATAAAAACTCAGGGATCTCATAAATCTTGTTTATCTGGGTGACAATATTTGTAAAATAGTGTACATCTATCTCCAGATTCAGCAATAGGGGGGACATCGAACAAAATCTCCTGATAATACAAAAGAACATATGGTGCAGTGGAGTAGAGTAGATCACCCATTTATGAAAAGAAAACCATGTCAAACTTTAATAACCTTTATAGACGTGAAAGGTCTTCTCTTTTTCAAGAAAAAGAGTGACATGTCTTTGCGAAGAGCAAATAAAATAAAGATCAGGGGACCCCAGTGTTAAAGAGACAGTAACCACACTCAAGAAAAAGTTACTAACAGACCTCAAACCATCACTCCGGAAACTGTGAATCACTCGGTTTAAAAACCCGAGGAAATACGTTTATTTTATCCCAATAAGACAATTTCAAACATGTGTAGAAATTACTGCTAATGTGTGCAAGCTAGATGTCAACTCTTGGCACCATAGCTGGTCGTGCATGGTAAGTATAATTTTCTAGGCTTCAGTTGTAGCATCAACACTAATAGTCCCATGTGCAAATCATCAGAAAACATAATATTTGAACAACCTCGTATCACAGAATGGCTTTCATGGTGAATTGACTCAAAGATGATGATGTAGATCTTGCGGATGGTTGTCCACCGCTGGTCGATTACTTCATCATCCACAGCCGCCGCGAGCACTGAGCGTGCGCCCCACCGTGAAACTGCGCACTACTGCCTGCCATGCTGTTAGCCCCGTAGCCTGCAGGCCACCATTGCCATCGCCACCACCTCGGGGCTTGACTTTGCCCTGCCCTGTTAATCATGTCTACACCGAGGCTCCCAGATATTTGGGTCTGAATTTGATGGCGATATGCATCATGGTGATCTCCTGCTTATTGCTTTTAGTGAACTCAGTGGGCTTGGCATTGGGGATGTAATTATCGCTGAGCCACGTCTCTTACTGGAAAACATGATGAGCCTCAAATTCTTTCTATCTCAAAATAGATATATTGATGCTAAAAGAAATTCTGCACTTGGTTCAAACTGACAGACAACATCCTGTTCTTGCTCTACTTTTGAAAGATCATAATTCAGATGAAAACAAATCAGTACCACTGGAAATCTTATGATGAAGACTGCAGTATTCATGTTGGGGACATGTATAGATTATGAACCAATTAGTCCCAGTTCTCAATTTAAACCTCTGCCTTTATTTCCAAAATACCAACTGCACCTATTGTGTGTGATTTCTTCCAGTCTACACATCAAACTATCATCTTAGTTACTGTATTATATACTCCCTTTATCTCAGTATATATCTACACCAAATCTTATATTTTGAGACAGAGGGAGTAGATGTTACCTTTGAAACGTACCTGGCCAGTTTGACTTCAACTTGAGAGCTCAGATGGATTTCTTCTTAGTGGTTGTCTGCTCCTTCGTTTCGTGAAGCACACATCAGCCTGAACCAGTGCCCTCTAGGAGCCAGCAAAAATTTAAAGCAGTTTCTTTAAGGAAAAGTAAAACCCGTTCTAAATTGCAGAGCATGTGGAAATTGAAAAGGAAAAAGTCTCTGAATCTGCATCTCGGCAAAACACTTCACCCCAGCAGAGAACCAATTCTTAAGGTCCCCGCAAAAAAAAAAGTCTTAAGGTCCTCTGGATTCTATCACATCATGCATTCGTCCATGACAAATGCATCTCTGTGGACTTTGATTTCCGATTCTACCTGCAACCAGAGTGTTTTCTCTCTAAAAAGCAACCAAAGTGTACACAATCAGCTTCAGTTCGTACATGTGCAAAAGCAAGTGCCATGTTCTCTCCAGTATGCCGACTTGGTCCAGTTTAGCCGCTTAACCAAAACAACTCCAAATTAGTATTGCTCGAGCAGTTTGAACGACGTACCTTGGCTACACGGGCGGACGTAATTTGGGTCAGAAGATAGTAGAAAATGATAGTAGAAAATGATAGTAGAAAACTCAAAATTAGCCGCTTGACCAAAACAACTCCAAAACAACTACACGATGACAGTAGAAAATGCAAAACATGCCAAATCTGGGTCAGAAGAGTGCAGGAAGGCACATGTCAATAGCAATGGACTATTGCAGACTTCCCTCATCAACTCCACTGGAACTCCTGCAGTGATAACCAGAAATATTAATATAAATAATTAAAATGCAGACAAAGCACACATTATGCATCAATCATGAACATTTTATTGCCAGAAAATCATGTATTGTTGTACTCAAGGCAATTATATGCAAGGTTTCCCGTTGAAGAATGTAGCTGCCAATTACCACTACGAACTGCAAGTATCCTATATTTGTGCATGGTAAGCTTCTAAAGAATTACTCAATGCAGGCTTGTTACTGAAATGGATTATGCAAAACTCACCTCTATCCATGTTATCTAAGAGAAATTCTAGCAGAACTTATGTTACTTCCGCTGCATCATCAATGATTTGCAGTATCTTAAGAAATTATTGTGTTACAGTCTTTGGCATGAACCACGTTGGACTATAATGCTCTTATCCTCTCTACTCTCTGTTCAATACTTGTCTTTTATTTCTTATCTAAACTGAACAAGAAATGTCACCGTGGTGATAAACATTTATGCTAGATCCACAAAAAATAACACCTATATTTTTTGTCTATCTACAATGCAATATTACGAATGGCATAACTTCAAAAATTAAACAACAACAATTCAGTAAACACATCATTTGTCCAAAATATAATAATGTTTAAAGTTAAAATCTAGGGACGAAGGTCCTGCCTGAAGAACTGCCATCACAAGTTCAGCAAACATACCACACACTGTAACTTTCTGAAAAGGTACAGTCTCTAGCCCATTAAGCATATTTTAATAGAAAGTAATGGAAGTACTAACAAAACTAATAAAAAAAGGTAAGATTGAGATCGAAAGAGCGTAGCTTACCAAGATCATTCCTTTTTCTTGACTACAATGTGGTCCTAAACTTCCGTCATGGCTGTAGTACACACAAGAGAGAAGTTTAGACTTGATTAGATTTAGAACTGATTTTCAGTAGTCTTCCTGCGTCGTAGGGTACCATGTTCCCATGAAGCTAATATCAACAAAATAAATGTCTTACTCCAAAGTCTTGAGGAACATAAATAAATGTCTTGAGATACAACATTATACACCTATCAATATCTGTCGGCATATAATTATACCACCTCCAACAAAAAGGGGCTACTATCGAGAGCAAAAGGAATTGGAATCTTGAAAAACAAATGATGGAATTGTGCTTGCATAATTAAGCTATTTCAGCACTACAGGTGGTATTGTTGGTCCTGAACCAAGATCAGAATACCACTTAGCATAGAAATTATGGTGTATATGTGTGAACACAAATACAGAGAAAATAGGTTACTTCTGGATAGTTATTGTTTCTGCCTACAAATTGAGAAACCAAGAGTTGCTCAGAATACATGCAAAATCCCAGCAGTGAAACAACATGACACACTGAGACATACCTTGATCATCATTTAAAATACATGCCAATGAATAGCTTATAAAAATTGAGAAAATATGGTGGACTTGCAACAATAGTTCATGTTGCTCTTTGCCACCGGAAACAACATAAATTTCTCCAGATTATCTCATACGAAAGACAAACTTAAACAAAAAAAGCATGATTTGCAAGATTAGGGATTATTTGAATTATTTGGTATAGCCGATGATAAAAATCATTTGGTTTAAGATATTTTGAGGGAGCAATCAAAAACAAATACGGACAACTTTGTTGACCAAAAATGGGAGAGTCACCATAGGAATGTCCAGTCTTGGTGCCTTAGAAGTTAGAAATTAAGAGAAACATGAATACATATATTGAAATTTGGAAGGATTGGCCATGCAAGACGCTCAGCGAAAAACACCATCAAAATAACCTGTGAGCAGTGGCACGAAATACCCAGAAGTCATGGTAGTTAACTTCATAATTCACGTGTGATTTTTTTGTTGAGGCAAATTCAAGTATGACTCAACAAAAGACAGCCCATGCATGTTGAGGCCCCGTGTCTTGCCGTTCGACCTGCGAAGAGTATCAAGGGCTGTAAAATAACTCTTTATAAAAATTACACCACCAAAATGTACCAAAAGGTTGTCAGCATGGATGAATGTAAGACGATTGAATTACTACCTCCTCTGGGGTTTCAAACTTCTGGCCGGTTTGGGAGAAGACCTTGGTCGCTTTGCCTTCGCCGGTTGTTTTCTTAGTGCTGATCGAGGCGGCGATCTTGCCCTTGGAGGAAGCTAGCGATCCAGCCTAGTTTTTTACCCTACAAAGGAAAAAAGGATCAGATCACATCACTTCATCTGGTGAACCTAAACTGCTGGCTTGCTTGGAAAGTTGGAATTAGTACTACCACTACTAATTATATTTGTCATCCATATGAGGTGAGGAGAGGAGAGCTAATTATGCCACAGGTGATGCTACCAATTAATACATGCTGGTAACTGAGTTTCTAATCAAGCAGATCCTCTAATTAGTGCAACAGGTGATGATACTAATTAGTACAGTACGTGATAGTAATTCAGTTTTCAGATGGATCAGCGCTGAATTTGTGCCTTTTCGAATATGAGCGGGGGAATTGCAGGCCGGCCACTCAGCGCATAAGGAGATCAGCGCATATTACCAAAATCTCTAATTTGCAAGATCTAAAAGCTACACACGAATGCATCTGCAAGACCGACAAAAAATAATGTTCTACCTGGGAAAGAAAGAGGCAGCGGGTCAAGACGACCTGGGCCTTGGCGTCACCACGTGATGCGTGGGGCTGCAATTCCGGCTAGCCACCGGCGAGCAGCAGCAGGACTACCACTTCCTTCACTCTCCCTCCGGCCTCCCATCTCCTTCCTGCCCTCTCTTTTCTCTCCCGCTCATCTCTCTCTTCTCTGACGGGTACCCCACGCCGGCCAGCCGTGGTGCTTCAAGATCCGGCCGCCTTCCTTCCATATCCACCGCCTGCGCGCCTGGATTCGACGAGATCCGACATGTCCTCGCCGACTGCGCCAACGCAAGGCCGCCGTCCAGCTCGTCTGCGTCGTGGTCGACGCCCTGGACCTTCCCGCTCGTCCGCCTCTCCTCCATGCCTCTTCATTTTCTCCTCCTTCGTCTCCGCGCGTGGCTCCCACCGACCTGCAGCCGCCTGATGCGGCGCCGGAGCGCCGCGTCGCCTCCCCTCCCTGCCATGGTCGCCCCCTGCAAAAAAGAAACGTAAGGATTGCGGGTTGAATACCCTCAAATGTAGGGTCCTTTTTGCAAAACCGAAGCGTTTTCTCAGATACCAACTTAAAATAGGACCGCGGGTTGAATTCACATAAATAGAGGGACTTTTCTATAAAAGTGACGACGACGTACGCCCAGAAGTTATCAGTGCTTTATTATTAGGTAAAGACTAGCAAAAGGGCCCGTGCGTTGCAACGGGAAAAAATAATACCATGCGCTCTTAATTTACAAAAAATGATCAATAATCTGGGTATTTGTAGCTACGGCCCAAATATATGTTCTTAACCTATAAAAGGGCAGTCCAAGATTTCATAAGTCTTCTATTTAAACACGGCTTGCTTGTAAATTTAATACGTACAAAGAAACGGGCAAATGATCTTCAATTTCGTCTCCAATCCTGATTTTATTGAGTTGTTCATCCACAATCCGGATCAGTACCGGTATGAAAAAAAGATGGATAATGCATTATTGATTAAGATTGCACCCTAGATAGTATTTTTTTTAATGATTAACAGGTAAATTAACATCATATTCAGATTTTACATATATTTCTAATCAAATTCCACATATAACATGTTAAATTTGGAGTTAAGGTTTAAAAGATATGAGTATTTTTAAAAACATTTGATATGTACTACGGGTTTAATGTCAGAAACATCAGGGGTTTTTCTATAAAATAACATGACGGATTAAGAATACATATTTCTTTTATTAGTAGGTATTAGTAAATATGCCCGTGCGTTGTACCGGGAGGAAAAACTTAACACGACATCCATCATGTCAGAAGCTAGCATACATTGTCACTTGGAAGCGCTTGGTTCCAAAGAAGGAGACGGAAAAAGAGAGGAAAGGGTACAAACCCTCTCAAAAACGTATAAAAGAGCATTATGGACCTCTGGCAAAGCGTACATATACCTATACGCTCCAACATCCATCCATACACGCTCGTCAGAATTTTCTATGTGCTTGCATCGGCTACCATCAGTGAATGATAGGTGTACATACATAGTTGTGTCGCTGTGTCTACCGCACCTTGCACCGTTGCTGCCAAGCTCGCTGTTGGTGCTGGTCATCGCCATGCAACTACACATGCCATCGTGCCCGCACAACCGACAACCGAGCACACGCGTTGCCTTCGATCGAGCCCCCGTTACCCCACCTTAGTCGCGCAAAGTCCGCAAATCGTCGATGCCCTACTATGCACTATGGGCACCAATGTTGTTGTCCAGCCATCTCGAGCCGTCCGTTGTTGTGTGTCATTCCCATCACGTTCATTGGCACGTGCTTTAATAAAATAGGTGTATCGAAGCGGAAGTGTTTATGATTTTAGAACTTTATATAGATCATTGGCAAAATCCCCTTCTTCCCACTCCAGCAGCCGGACTCCTCGTGCTGCCTCCTCGAACCGCGCCTGGAGAGGAGCTCCTCTCTTCCAGGAGCCGCCATGGAACAGTCCGCAGCAACACCCGCCGCCGCGTGCTCCTCCGCCTCGATCCGTCTGCCCCGCCACCAGATCCACACCGGAGCAGCCGCCTCTTGGCTTGCTGTCATCGGGAGAAGGACAACCGAGAGAAGCGCCCGTTCGTCCGCCGGATGGGCCACGCAGCTGACTCGGCCCCAGCTCGCCCGCGAAGCCGTCGCCCATCTCTTATCCACAGATCTCTTTTATTCTGTTTACCCACAGATCTCGTCTCGATTTAAACTCCCCTTTCACCTCAACCTCGCTTTCTTTGTTTCAATCAGGCTTGTTGATTGTCTACTTCCTAACATATATAAATTGGTAAGATTTGATACAAAGTTGCAAGGTGGGACTAATAATTATTGTAGGACATCTATGTGGGAAAGGGCTGGAGAGGAACTCGCGTGCCGATTTGGTTTGTGTCCGCTTTCTTTTTCGTGCGTGCGTGAAGGCAGCTATTTTTCAACTTAGATTCGTTCCCAGTTTGGGCCAAGGCCCAATGCGGCAACATACGGTCGCTGGATTTCTTTTTTAGGCACACGTGGATTCGAGCGATGGTATGGAGGCGACGTACAAACGGATGAATACAGACGTACCAAATTGAACCGCCAGGGTGGACGGACGAAAGCGGACGAAATTAAGGAGCAAGAAGCAATAGCCCCTTTATTAGTAACTAGCAAACATGCCCGTGCGTTGCAACGGGAGAAAAAAAATCATAATTTCGAATGGCAATAATCACATTTTACTACATCATTGATATACACTATCACTCTCATTTTTGTGAAAACATGAACATTTTTAGAAATCATGAACATTTCTTTTAAACTCGTGAGCATATTTGAAATTGTGAACATTTTTTGAATTCATGAACATATTATACTATTTGCAAACATTTTGTTTAATCGGCGAACATTTCTAGAATCGACTAACATTTTTTTGGGATTTGATGAAACAATTTTCTAAATTAATGAACATTTTTTGAACTGCATGATCTTTTTTGAATCAGCGTATATTTTGTGAATCAATAAACTATATATTTGGATTTATGAACAGTTTTATTTTATGCTATTTTTTAATACATGAATATTTTTTTAATTGGCGAAATTGTGTGAAATTTTAAAACATTTTTTAATACATGAACTTTTTTAGAAAAACTCATGAATGTATGTTTATTTCCCGGACATTTATTAGAAAATTTGCTAATATTTTTTAAAAATCACAAACAATTTCTGAAGCCACAAACATTTATGAATTATTAAATATTATGTTAAAATTCCCAGTTTTTAATTTTGGAAACTTTTTAAAATTCACAAATTATTTAAAGTTGAAAAAAAACAACGACGGAAAAGAAAAACCAAAAATAAAAAATTGATGACCCATAGATGGGCCGGCCCAGGCGAGCTGTGTCTTTTTCTAGCGCGCTGGGCGTAGTATAGGAGATTCTTAAATGGGCCGGCCCAGTCTGGATTTTTCTGTGTGCAACGTTTTTTATAACTTATAGGTGGCATTGGTGGGTAATATTTTGCAACTTCGGGGGCAATTTTAATGACGTACGGACAGAAGCACTTCGTACTTTAATAGTAGGTATAGATTAGTAGGTATAGATAAGGTATAGAGGTATAGGTATAGATATATATATATATATATATATATATATATATATATATATATATATATATATATATATATATATATATATATATATATATATATATATATATATATAACTACTAGCACACCATCTTTTTTCCTCTCCGAAAGGGTCAATAGCCAATGGGGTGGGCTTGTGTCTCCTTTGTCCTCCATCACAGGTTTCGTCTGTTCACTGAGGTAAATCTCGGAGGACATAATTAGTATTTTTATTTATTTATTTTGGTTTAAAGAAAAAAATAGTAAGATAATAGCAACAAACAAAATAAATGAAATGCGAGCGGGTAGGTAATGACTAAGCGTTGTGCTCCCCGGCAAAGGCGTCAGAAAAAAACATGATGACCTGCTAGAGCACAAGGTGTTGTAGCACCTTCATATTAAATAGAGTGTCGAACCCACATGAACGAAAAGGAAGGCACTACTAACCATGTAAATACATTGTCACCGACATAGTTCCGTACACACCCAAACCGGAGTTTGGAAATAGTCTACTCTATAAGCTGCCAAATATAAAGGGGATTTATCTGGACTACGAACGGAAAGGTAAAAACAGAAAATAAAAAGATACTAAGTTAGTAGAGACGATGCTTGAGCAGTAAAGTTTTCTTGAGGGTTCCGGAGTCATCACTACTAATACGATCCGCTCAACAAGTGTGGACCATAGCTCTCTATCGTATCCCTAATCTACTCTTCATATGCATAAGTGGGCGGAGCCGGGCACATAATATGTTCTTCTCTAGGTAGACTTCATACCACACATATCACTATCATAGGTTCCCCACGCTTGTTCTCACTATGGTAATTGAGGGTTTCCCCATGGACGCGGTCTCACCAAGGGTTCTCCGTTATTCCCCTACCGATTGCAAATGGCGAGGAAAGATGCTTTTACTGTCACCTCGAATTACCTCAACATCCTAACCTAAAACAACAACAGTAACATGCTTCATGACCAATCACAACAATAATGCGAGCGGGGCCTCCTCTCAACATTCATGAAGGCTACTAACTCAAACATAAACATAAGATATTGGTTCGCTTGAAGTAATTTAATTCTAATCATATAGAGTTCATCCATATCCACGAGAACAATTACGATTATTCGAACATGTAAAGGGAAAGAGTAAAATGCATCATAAGTCCTAAAACTATTGGAGGTGTGTCAAGTTAGTCCCAAATCTATAAAACTACATATTTGAGTCCTAAAACTATTTAAGTCGTTCACCGGAGGTCCTATACATCCCTAATCAACCTTGATCTGCACGTGTGATGAGTTGACCACCACCACATAGGCAATATTTCATACATAACCCCCTAAAAATGGTATCCTCTAATTTTGTGCCCCCTAGACAGAATCGCGAGCATCTTCCCAAACCCCGGCGAGATCGCCTCAGGCCAATTACAAGAGACAAGGACCACATAATTAGAAGATAGAACTTTTGAAGGGGGTTTTATGCAAAATATTGCCTACGTGGCGGTGGTCAACCTGCCACGCGTGCAGGTCAAAGTTGACCAGAGATGTATAGGACCTCTAGTGAACGTCTCAGATAGTTTTAGGACTCAAATATGCAGTTTTATAGATTTGGTACTAACTTGATACACCTTCAATAGTTTTAGGATTTACGATGCATTTTACTCAAAGGGAAAATATAAAAGAGAGGGTCAAGTTATAAGTCGGCATCGAGCCGGTCAAGGGAGAAGGCATGGCGGTGCTGGTGGAGACGGAGCAGGTGGTGATGGTGATAGTGCCGGCGGCAGTGGTGATGAAGATGGCGCCGGTGGAGGCGGGGCGGTGGAGATGGCACCGGCCCAAAGGCCGGTGCGGGAGGTGGTGGAGCCTCCTCTTCCTTCTATTGATCTTGACCCTTCTTCTATGGAGGTGCTGTTGGAGCAGCAATGGAGGTGATGGAGATTGATCTTGGATGACTGACGAAATGGAGATTGATGATGGCGGCGGCTAGGGTTGGTGGTGTATATATAGGAGGCCTCTTCGTGTCTCTCCATTGATGTGGCTTCTCTCCTTTGGTCCAAGGGATCCAAATGAGCCTAATCCTCTTCCAAACCCTTTCTTATTATCCAAGGATCACGTAGGAACAAACGGGGACAAAATCGGCGAAGAATCCTGTCTGGAGATGCAATTTTGGAGATGTCTGGGCCTGGTACGAGTAGTGGTACGACCAAATTTGGTCGTACCTTAGGCCGTCTTGCGCTCTGGACTCTTCAGTAAATGGTCGTCATTGAACTCGGAATTTGATGTTCTTGGGCTTGTTGGAATCGTATAAATGACGCCAATGTACCTGTGGTATTAGATCTTGATTTGAAGCACTTTGAAAAAATTATTGTTTTCACTCTCTGAAATGCCTAAGTCTGGTGCTGGTAATCCTCCGTATCGTACCCATCTTTGCATTTTCATCGTGCTTGGTTCTAAGTTGCTACAAAACACCTGTAGACATAACAAAACAAAGGGAACTAATAAACACTAAGTAAAAAGACAAACTATGCAATGCTCACAATGAAAAGAGTGAAAACCAGAAATCATACATAATGGGCATATATTTGATTCAATGGGACATGATATATGGAGAGAACATGCAACAAATGTGCTCTAAAAATGCGTAAAATATAGAGCCATTAGAGATCATTGCTATGTAAGAGCGATGGCTGCAGGAGGACAATTTGAAATAGCCCCCTGTAAAGAATAGTGATATCACGAGCAGTCAATGGAATGATGACATGGCATCCACGTGGCCGGTTTTTTTTTTCAGCCGGGCCGGTTTTGGCATCATTTGATCAAATCAACGAGTTTGCGGACTAAATCCGTTCACTTCTCGAGTTGGTGGCCTAAAGTGTGCAATCAATTTGAGTTGAAGGACTATTGGTGCATTTCACTCCAATTGCCTGATGCCTTTAAAGATTCTTACGGGTATACTCAATGTCCATGCTAAGACATTTGGAGTGAAAAAATATACAGAAATTGAGGCGCCCAAGAATTGAACCTCGCCTGGCAAGATTAGGCAATGCGTCACTGACCACTGCAACAACATCATGTTTGCATATTAATATGCTGCCCAGTATATATATATTCATGTAGAATCAGGTGAGAAGAAAAATCAGGGGTTTCCATCCGATTGTTTTTCAATCAGGCGATCTCTTTCCTTCTGTTCTGCTTGACTAGTGCCTTGTTTGTCACTAGATCGTAGTGTTTCCTGTTTCGCTAGATCGTAGTGTTTCCTGTTACATGTTCTCAATAATGTACTTTTGTTGTTAATGTAAAAATCACCAGAATTACTGCAGCGTGATAATATTGAAAAAATGACATAACAAAAACACATATGTCTAATATTTATGCTAATTATTTCGGAACTTTTTGGATTCTTCTTGATCATGCTTTGTATTACATATCGACCCAGACCACATGTGTTCAAATCCTATAGAACACACATCTTAATATTTATTTTTTCCTTCTGATTCTACATATATATATATATACAGACCGCCGAGCAAGATATTTGTGTGCAACCTTGGTGTTGTTCTGCTGGTTGGTGAGGCATTTCTTATTCCGAATGGCCAAGGTTCAAGTCCTGGGCAACACAATTTTTTAATACCTTTTCACTCCAAATGTGCAGTCAAGGAATGATGACATATTTTCAAAAAAAAAAAGGAATGATGACATGGCATCCACGTGGCCAGTCTTTCACAATCAGGCTGATTTTGGACTTATTTGATCAAATCAACGAGTTTGTGGACTAAATCCGATCACTTCTTGAGTTGATGGCCTAAAGTGTGCAATCCATTTGAGTTTATGGACCAGTGATGCATTTCACTCAGGCAATTGTCGTCCTGCAGCTATCAACGCACGAACACATTCTTGTCTACCATTTTTGCAAGGCGAAGGGGTGGTGTGTGGCTCTCGATAATTTTCCGGAGCGGAAAGGAATAACCTTCACTAGCGTGGACACTAGCGGAGACCAGAAGGTCCTTCTACAATCCCTTATTGTGATTTCAGAGATGTTCCACGTCGACATCCAAAAGGAGTTTCAGACTAAAGGTGGCCTAGAAAGGGACTCTATGGCGGACCTCGCAGCGGCAATCATAGACCGCTCCTATGGTTGCATGAAGAACGACTTCTTGCCAAGATACCATGACTATTGGGAGTGAAAGCCGTTCACTACTCCGTCACACTTGCCTTATGCTGTGAAGGATGCGTATGTGAGCTACGAAATGTACCAGAGGATCCTGACCATGAAAGACGGGCTACGTCACCATTGTTATCCGAACAACAACAACGACGGCGTCCAGCCAGTTTTGAGGGAGGGGCCTCGCGTCCAATTCACAACGAATGAGGGATCATTGAGGACTAGCAGTCCACAAAAAAAACATATGTGTGCTAAACTGTCATTCCTTTGATGTCCATGTTGAATTGGTGTAGTAGGTTAGTTTCAGTTACTGTTTCTTATTGTTTTTGTATGCAGCCAGTGCGCTCTGTTTGTTAATAATGGACAACCCTAGGCACTGCGATTTGAATTTCCTTCCGTGCACGTGGTTGTAGAATATCACAAATATCATCGACCAAGCGATCCAGGTTGATAGATCGGGGTCTGCGATCTTGGAATTTATCTTATCATTGCCGGACCAGCAGGTTGAGATGCACCCAATACTTAACTTCAAACAAGTAATAGCCATTGGGGGCTGGTACCTTTGGTGGATCCGTAGAAAAGTGACGCACAATGAATCAATTCCTCCCCCTTGGAGGTGGGCACTCTCTGTGTTATCAATCTCAAGCAACCATCAGAGGGCTACATCGCTGGTGAGAAATTCCCCTGAAGCAAAGTGGTGTAAGCCGGACCCTCGGTTCATTAAGTTAAATGTTGATGCGGCGTACTACTCGGACGAAGGGGTTGGTGCTACGGCGGCTATCCTGCGTGATGACAAAGGTAACTTTTTGGGAGCCCAATGCAAGTTTATACCTGTCGCGGTGGATGCAATAACAACAGAAGCGTTGGCCATGCGAGATGGGCTGATTTTTGCTAACTCCTTTGGGTATAACCGGATAGAAGCTGAATCAGACTCTTTGCAAGTAATCAATTACTGTGATGGACAAACCATATGGTGGGACTCGGCAGCGGCAATATTCGCAGAATGTGTGGGCACTAGTACTTCAATTGGGAAGGTCGTTTATAAGCATTGTTATAGATCTTGTAATCAAGCGGCTCATGTGCTAGCTCATTTCAGTTATTGTAATAAGACTTCATTTAGTTGGTTGGACGAGCCCCCTAACTTTATTGTCAGTAAGCTCGTAGACGATGTAAACATTATTTGAGTTTTAATAAAGCTAGCCATGATGGCCTTCCCTCAAAAAAAAAAAAGAATATGTGATGTTTATGTACAACAATGAATTTATTAGCATTTTCAAAAATACTCCAGACACTTTCAATCTGCGCATGCTTTACGCTTCTGTTTTCTTCCCCCAATGGTTATTATGCTGTCATGGCGGTCTTTACAGTAATTCGTTTGGCTTCTCCCCACGCAATTTTGACCGTCCTTGTGTGAGCCCATGCGATGGGTTGGTTTAACACTATCCCTTTGACGTCATTCCTGCCCGTTTGCGATGAATAGTTATCTCGCATAATCGAGGTTTCCTGTTAGTGGAGCTCGGGCCTGAGTTGACCGGCGTTCGAGCGGCAGTGGTCGGCTCTGCCAAGGTCCAAATAGAGGCGGCTAGCTCCGTGGACGGGCCCAACGACAGTGATCGACAACCATGATGGTCTACCGGCGTTACCCTATGCCACAGTGTCATGACCCAAACATGGATATGAGACGGACACTCAGATCAGTACCAATATCGAGTATAAATCAAGGGATACAAGGGGAATTTGGGGTGAGGATCAGCAGCAGAGGGATGAGATACAGGTAGCAGGAGGGTGAGGAATGGGAGCAGGAGGACGAGAGGTTCAGACGTTTCAATCAGTTCGATGCCCTCCTCATGTGCTCTCCCGACTGCATATGTAGCCCATGTGCGACTCAGCCTCCAATGGTCGGCCCATCTTGTAGCCCAGGCCCAGTCGCATGACTGTAGGGTGACAGCCCATAGTGGGGGTGTTACACTCTCCCTCCCTTGAAATTCGGCTTGCCCTCAAGCCGATGATGATCAAGCGGAACTCGTGAATACCTCCAATCCCATCAAGCCACAGAGTCGGCCCTCCTGGGTCATAGGATAATATCACATGCTTGCAAATGGTCAGCTCGAAGGAACAAAATAGGAGTTCATTGCCAAATGGAGCTGCAACCGAGGAGTGGGACATCTCGTTCTTGTCCATGCACAGGATACCTCTGAACCAACTAGTATCATTGACAGCAAACTGGCAAGTGCAAGCTTTAAGCTATCCAGTGAACAAATCCCCAGAAGGATTGATAGATAAGAGACGGCAAGAAGACTCAAGCACATACCCTATGTCGTGATGCACTCTTTCTTTTGCTTGAGGTTGATGATTCATCTCATAACTGAGCCCTGCTATATATGAACATCTGCACATGCTTACAAATGCATGAGAACATTATGATACAAGGTGTCCACTCATGACTTGCTCTTGTAACAGATTGAAACCACCACAGAAAAGGTGAGCACTGGATCCAAGGAGAATAAATCTCAATTCTGTTGGTTTGAACAAATAGAGGGAATTGTAGGGGCAAGTGGTCAACTGAACCATATGGAGAAAACTCAAGTACTGCCATCCCAAACTGTGATCGCATGAACATACCTGACGTTGAAGCTACATGTCGATCATAATCAGGTTGCCCCGAAGGAGAGATGTGTAATTCTAGAAAGGCTCGAGTAATATTGCCCATAGAAAGCTTCATGTAGTTCTCAGCTGATTGCACTTTATATGGATGCCAACTACCTTGTAGAAGAATATCTCCTCCCTCCGATGTTGTGATGTCTGGTCTTACATAAGGAACTGGGCAAGTTATTGCCAATTCAGCAAAACTTTGTAAAACATCCAACTCCGATATAATTGCAGCAAAATTCTCAATGACCTCTGAGAAGGTGCATGAAACTTGCACCACATTATCGATAATCTTTTTCTGGCAACTTGTGTAATCACCAAGCAAGGACTGGTATTGGTCCCCTAGCTTTCCAAATGTGGTGCTTGTAAACTTCACACCATCTTTACGAGTTTCTATGATAATGTAATTGGTCATGAGCTTTTTCCTGACTTTCTGTCCATCTTTCTTTGAGTTTCTGAACACATGTCCAAATGGGCCTTTTCTAGCATCAATTTCTTATCAACAGAAGGACCCATATCAGTGGTTGTATGCATGTGCAAATTGTTTATGTGATTTTCAACTTCAAAAAGCTCATTCTTCAGCACGACCAAATCAGAAGAATATAGGGGGGGTATCCTGTTGTACTCAGCATTATCTACTTGATCGAGGTCAATAGCTATCTCCACCAGATTAGCAAACTTACCATATCGATTCTCTGTCATCCACTCTTTGAAAGAGCTAAGGAACCTTGTCCTTACGAATCTAGAAAATTGGCCATTGTATTGTTGAAGAACACCCTTGATGTATGATATTCTAGAGCAGGACTGGTAGAGCTTAACAACAGGCTGGTTGGCTGAATTCTTATGGAGAGCGTGTGTTAGGCGATCAAGATCAGATATCCTTGTAAGTTGTTGCCTAAGACCCCGACGAAGCTCTGGATCTTCTGTGAAAGCCTGAACCATATCTAATCTGTTATTGACTTCGTTTACATATAGCAAAGGTTGTTTCAACCATTTGTTAAGTAGTCGCTGTCCCATCCTAGCAGTACAAGTTCTGTTCATCAAAGCAAACAAACTAAATTTGTTGTTTCCATCAGTTTTTCCTTCAATAATATTCAATGCTCGCACCACGGCAGAAGCAAGGCGCTTGTAGCAGTCCAAATTGTATTTCTCAATCGTGTAATTTCCATAATTAGTATCATCTGCTAGCAACTCATCATATAATACTAGAGCTCCAAGGGCACCCAAAGCATAGTCAAACTGAGATAGGAGGTCACAAACTGGCTCAACAGAACCCTTGATTATTTTACCAAGATCCTGCACAAGATCTCTAGATTTAAATTCAGCCTTCTTTCTTTCAGTCACAAGAATACTGCTATTTCTACTAGCATCCAAATCTATTGATTTCTCAAAATCTGCTGGAAGAAGACACTCCTTGCAACGTAATGCAACAAGGGCTGATTCCACATTAGTGAATCGACAATCTTCAGGGAACTCGGTCAACCCATGCTTTTGGTTTGTCATATTCACATAACTAAGCCCTACATATAGCTGGGATATTTGAAGAAATGAGCATCTTTCTTCGTAGCAGGTAGATAGGAAACAATGGAGCAGTAACCGGAGAATTTTGCATGACATTGTTTGCAAACAGAATATCTTCAAAAATGCCAATGTTTCCAGGTGTTCTAACCTCCAACTTGACCCACTTCCCTCATAGAGCTCCCGAAGCTTGTCACTCTTTCCAAGACTGACAGTGTTTTGCGCCCACGGTGGCTTGTCCCGGCTTCCACTTCCACTGCTCTTGCTCATCCATGGATCTGGCCATGGTTTCAGCTCAGTCGAGTTTGCAATAGTATGTTCCACGAACCGCAACTGCCCTGTACTTGGCGGTGCCCGTGGTGGCCATAGTGGCTGCATGACACCACTTTTCGCAATCTGTTCGTCGTCAGTATCCTCACACACCCAAGGCGTAGCACAAGGTGAAGTGTTGCAGAGGATGTTGTTGAGCTGTGCGGTGGTCAACGGAGATGCATCCAACACAACCACATGGGTCACCTTGTTGGCGTCGTCATGGGAGCATTCTGTCGAACATCTGTTGGGCTTCAGTGTCTCCAACTCAAGGGCTGGCAGAGTCTCAGCCGGTGCTGCAACTGCTGAAAACATGCCTCTTGAGGGCGAGAACGATCCTGTAGTTTTGAAGTTGTTGATGGTGGCGTCGCGATTCGGGCACTCCGTCGAGCATGTGGTTAGCGTCGGAGCAGCAAGGCTGCTGGTGTCGATGGCGACGACTCCGTGGTCGGGGACCCCTATTTCTCTTTTCTTTTTTGTTTCTTTTTTTTTTTGAGAAAATGGGACCCCTATTTCTCGCGTTCAGCGAGACGAGCGGATGCGCTCGCTTCTGGGGGCGCCCCAGATGGGCCGGCCCAGCCGCGGGAGCCACAGACTATTTTTTTCTTCTGTTTTCAGTTTTCATGTTTTACTTTATTTTTGTACTTTTCTTTATACTTTCAAATATTCTACATATATATGTGTATATATTACAAAAAACACTCTTCAAAAAACATTTGAAAAATTGTTAAATAAGTATTAAAAAATGTTGAACAAGAACATGAAAAATGTTGAACAAGTATATGAAAAATGTTGAATAAGTAATTGAAAATGTTGAACAAGAATTCAAAAAATGTTGAAAAAGTATTTGAAAAATGTTGAACAAGTATTTGAAAAATGTTGAATAGGTATTAAAAAATGTTGAACGAGTATATGAAAAATGTTGAACAAGTATTTGAAAATGTTGAACAAAGTATTTGAAAAAAATGTTGAATAACTATTTAAAAATGCTGAATAAGCATTCGAACAATGTTGAACGTGTGTACAAAAAATGTTGACCACTTGTTACTAAAATGTAGAGTGAAAACGAAAACAAACATAAGAAAACACAAAAATAAAATTAAAAAATGGAGAAGAAAAAAGAAAACCAAACAAAAAATTGGAGAAAAAAAGAAAACGAAAAAGAATGAAACAAATCTGAGAAGAAATGAAAAAAGAATGAAAAAATAAATGAAACAAAAGAAAACGAAAAAAGTAAAAGAAAAAAATGAAGAAGACCGGCTCGGTGGCCTCTAGTAGATCTCGATCCTACATCTAACAAGTACCATGCGATGGGCGGAGTGGTTAGCTGCGCTAGAAGAGAGCCCAGGAGACCCGCGTTCGATTCCAGGTGACGCCGCGTTTATTCCTGATTTTTTGAATCTGCGCGCGCTAAATGGGCCGGCCTGACACTGTTCACGTCGACGCGAGAGGTTCTTGTCGACTCGCTTAATAATGCGACAAATAGCTCCCGCGTCCGTGGTCTGCACAACGCACCACAGGGGAAGCGAGCTTCGGGGAGACGTAGCCCATGTGCGACTCAGCCTCCAATGGTCGGCCCATCTTGTAGCCCAGGCCCAGTCGCACGATGTAGGGTGAGTGGGTGACAGCCGGGGGTGTTACACACAGGAGGTGCCGACTCGACGGCGCGCGACTTCTGTTGGCTTCCACGAGGTGCGGTCGTGTGCATCTCCAAAAATTATGTGGTGCCTCACGGCACCCATATGATGGTGTCCTGAACGGCAATTCCTTTTTTGAGCTAAAGGAGTTGCTTTATTGATCATCAGAGACGAACAAGCATACAACAGGAACCCCTGAAAAGAACAAACAACACACACAACACCTAGCAGGCCACCATCTGAACAACGCCGGCATCCGCACATCACCACGCTGCCAACCCAGGGACGAAGTCCACGCCAGAGAAGACGCCAAGCTCACCAGCCACCCTGGGGATACGAGGACCCCCAACCTGAAAGTTTGAAGCCGCATGAACTGCCCGACGCCAGGCAGGATCTTACCGATGAACGACCTTCGGCGGCAGCAAGGAGAGCCACCTCCAGCGGCACCCCAACCCGAGGAGCACAACGGGCGAAGCAGGAGACTAGAGCAGACGAGGATGACCAGCTCAAGCAATCCAGGGGAACACAAACCAACAACTCCAAAAGAACCTCCTACACACCAGGACCCGACCCCCGCACCATCGATGGAGGATTCGCCGGCGCGACGACGAAGGGGAAGGGGAAAAAGGTACTCACATGGCCAGGTCGCCGATGCCGCCTCGCCGACCTGCCTGAGGAGCCAAGAACTCGCTGTTGGGGATATGTACCTAGGATAGGGTCTTAAGCCTGACCTACATACCCTACCTAAGGACACCACATTGGAGAACTTAAAGATTACAAGATTACAAGGAAGACTCCGACTGAAATCACCATGACGCATGAGTCACTCGACAGACAATCCACTCGGTCGTGTGGCTCACTCGGATATGCGAAGACCAACAGTCGACAAGGCAGTCGAAGCACCATCTGACGTTACGGCATCAATGCCCCCACTTTGTAACATAAGAGGTGAAGGGGTGGCGCACTCTATATAAGCCACCCCCCACCACTAGACTAGGGGAGGCCCTCATTCTTCTCCTCTCTCTCATCTCTCTCACCATTAGGCTTAGACATGGCTCAGGCATGGAGATCCGTTCTCCGCTCTCTCCCACACGCATTGTAATCTCCGGATATATACTCAGATAAAACAAAGCCTCTCCGGAGCACGAGACGTAGGGTTGTTATCTCCACCGTGAGAGGCCCGAACTCGCTAAAATACCGTGTCACCCATATGCATCTCGGTAGATCATGCTCCTTTACCCTACCCCCTTCGTACTGTCGGAATCGTTCCCACGACAATTGGCGCCCACCGTGGGGCATGGCGTCTGTCGAGCCATGATGCAAATGGTTTTATTTCTTCGATCTTCGTCTGCCGATCAACAATCATCAATGGAGAATTCGATCCAAGGTGTTCCGGACACCACTCCGTTCACAGGAGAGACAGGATACTCTTCGTACAGAAGGATCAGGAAGTCCCATTCCATCCTATCTATTTCTTTACAATCGATCTTTAATCTAACAATGATTGTTTTTCTTTTGTATGTACACACACTCACGCGAGTGCCGATCAATTGAAAAGAAAAGAAGTTACGAGCGAGGAGGACGGACGCATCATCTTCTTCACGTCAACTAGAAAGCGCGAGCAGCGCGGCCGCTGCGTCACCGCGCACCGTTCGGACGAACGCCATGGAAACAAGCGCTCCATCTCCGCGTCAACGAGACGCATCGGCGACCGTCGGAACAAATTCTTCCCTCGGCCGATGGCGCAGCTCCGCGAGCGATGAAGCAACGTAGCCGACGCCGCGGTGCTTCACCCTCCAGCGGGTGAGCTGGTTGCGCCGGCTTGCGCGACGGAGGTGCTGAAGAACCTCAAGTGCGTGAACCTCCTCTCGTCCATGGAGGTATATGTCGTCTTCCCGCAGTCCGGCACCCGTGCCGGCGCGTAGCCGCCGACCGCTCCGGCGGCCGCAACCCAATCTGGAATGCCACGGTCAGATTCACCATGTCCGCCAGCACCGCCAGGTCCATCCGCGTGCTGCTCCGTACCGGAGCGCGCCCTTGGCGATCGCAACGTCGGCATGGTGCACACCCAGCTCTCTGAGCTGCTCTGCCGCTCCGGTGCCCCGACAGCCTCGTCCTCATCGAGTTCGTCACTGCAAGATGAGGCCGGCAAGCCTAACGGCACGATAATAAAACTGCATGCGACCCGCCCCATGCATGAAACTTCCTAGCCGGCTTTAAGTTTTGCTTAATTAGTGCTAACGCCTCATGCATGCAGATTCGGACGTGGGCAACCCATCAATACGGCATAACGTATTCTTCAGTTTTCATACGTTTGGTGGCCCCGACGGGCGGTCCGGCTCCTCCTGCCGCGGTGTCCACGTGCGGGGATTCGCAGGCCCGACCCGGCTGCCGCTGCCGCAAAGGAGAAAAGGAAGAAACGTGGGCCGACCGTTTTCCTGAGGTAATTGCCCCGTTAAACGCCTCAGGTGAGCGTTTCTCAAACCAGTTAATGCGTGCATGCATGCACACATACTTAATACGTGCATCCCAAACAGCAGTCGTGTAGGGACACTTAGTCCATCAAAAAATATTCCTAGCTATACTTGCTACTAACATGCAGGTCACTCGTCCCGCCGTCATAGTCTCCGGACAACAGTATACTGGGACGGACGTTTTGTACGAGCAACTAACACGATGACACGCAGATGGAATTTGCATCCAGACGTCTAACATGCGGCGATTTGTCCGCCCAGTGCGTCACCATTCAGCCGGACCCTCCATCGTCACTCGGCCGCCCCGCACGCCGTCACTCTGCTGCACGCTCCGTCGTCACTCGGCAGCTCCGCGCATCGCCACTCGGCGAGACGCGTCGTCATCACTCGGCAGCTCCGCGCATCGCCACTCGGCGAGGCACGTCTTCGTCACTTGGCCGCCCCGCGCATCGCCACTCAGCCGGACGCTCCGTCATCACTCGGCAGCTCCGCGCATCGCCACTCGGCGAGGCACGTCTTCGTCACTTGGCCGCCCCGCGCATCGCCATTCAGTCGGACGCTCCATCGTCACTCGGCCGCCCCGCGCGCCGTCACTCTACTGGACGCGTCGTCATCACTCGGCAGCTCCACGCATCGCCACTCGGCGAGGCACGTCTTCGTCAGTTGGCAGCTCCGCGCATCGCCACTCAGCCGGACGCTCCATCGTCACCCGACCGCCCCGTGCGCCGTCACTCTACTGGACGCGTCGTCATCACTCGGCAGCTTCGCGCATCGCCACTCGGCGAAGCATGTCTTCGTCACTCAGCAGCTCCGCGCATCGCCACTCGGCGAGGCACGTCTTCGTCACTTGGTCGCCCCGCGCATCGCCATTCAATCGGACGCTCCATCGTCACTCGGCCGCCCCGCGCGCCGTCACTCTACCGGTCGCGTCGTCATCACTCGGCAGCTCCGCGCATCGCCACTCGGCGAGACGCTCCATCGTCACTCGGCCGCCCTGCACGCCGTCACTCTGCTGCACGCTCCGTCGTCACTCGGCAGCTCCGTTCATCGCCACTCGGCGAGACACGTCTTCGTCACTTGGCCGCCCCGTGCATCGCCACTCAGCCGGACGTGTCTACTTCGCTCGACCGCACCGCGCGTCGTCAGACAGCTAAGTCATTCTTCACAGACTGCGTTCAATTAATTAATTATTTGTGCATTACCGAGTGTCAAGTATGTCGCACATGATGTTCACTCGGAGGCCACGCCACCGAGTGTACCCCTGCGCTCGGTTCTTTATCTTCACGTCGGATCCTTCACTTTTACAAGTTCACTCGGATCCTTCACTCTTTAGACTCTTGCTGGTTCCGGACCAGCAAGCACCTGGCACACCCAGCGGGTGTCTATGGGTGAAATTTACACGAATCATTTCAACAAACATCAAATTACTTCGAGAATTTTTTGTGTTAGCTTGTGTTATTTTTCATACACAGGTTACCTGGACGCCTCTATGCGCCATTCTCGACGACACGCTGGGCTCGGACGCCCCGCACGCCGTCACTTGGTCGGATGTCTCCGCGACAACATTCTCGACTAGGCCGCCCCGCGCGCCGTTACTTGACCGCCCTGTGCGTCACCACTCAGTGAGATGTATCTACCTCATTTGGATGCCCAGCGCATCGCCACTGTGCTGGACGCGTCTACATCACTTGGCCGCCCCGCGCGTCGCCACTCAGCCAGACGCGTCTACTTCACTCGGATGCCCCGCGTAACACCACTCCGTGCGGCCCGTCTTCATCACCCGGTCGCTCCGCGCGCCGTCACTCAGCTGGACGCTCCTTCGTCACTCGGTCGCTCCGCGCGCCGTCACTCAGCTGGACGCTCCTTCGACACTCGGCCGCTCCTCGCGCCGTCACTCAACTGGATGCTCCTTCGTCTCTCGGTCGCTCTGCGCGCCGTCACTCAGCTGGACGCTCCTTCGACACTCGGCCGCTCCGCGCGCCGTCGGACAGCTAAGTCATTCTTCATATGCTGCATTCAATTAAATAGTTGTTTCCGCATTACCGAGTGTCGAGGAAGTCGTACATGACGTTCACTCGGAGGCCACGCCACCGAGTGTACCTCTACGCTCGGTTGTTTATTTTTATGTCGGAACACTTCACTTCCGCTTCTTTTGGGTCCAGTACTCAAACGAGTTCAGTCGGATCCTTCACTTGCGCAAGTACAGTCGGATCCTTCACTCTTTTAGACCCTTGCTAGTTCCGAACCAACAAGCACCTGGCACACCCAGTGGGTGTCTATGGGTATTATTTTCACAAATTATTTCAGCAAAGATCAAATTACTTTGATAAATTTTTATGTTGGCTTGTGCTATTTTTCATACACAGGTTACGCGATCACTCGACGCATCTGTGCGCCATCTTCGTCGCTACTCAGGCTCAGTCGCCGCAACGATCATTCGTGTGTTTCCACTTGTTCGGATGCCTCCGCGACAACATGCTCGACTCGGTCGCCCCGCACGTCATCACGTGTTCGGACGCCCCCTCGATGGCGTACTGGACACGGCCGCCCTGCGTGCCGTCACTGGGTCGGACGCCTCCTCGACATACATGACTTGGCCGCCCCGCGCGTCGCCACTCAACCGGACTCGTCTACCTCACTCGGATGCCCCGCGCATCGCCACTCCGTGTGGCACGTCTTCATCACTCGGCCGCCCCGCGTGCCATCGCTCAGCTTAGCTGCGACTCCGTATCGCCTAAGTCAAAAACTACTCCGAGTGCGGACATCCTCCGCATTCAGGGGCTTAGCTGCGAACCTGACTTCGCCTAAGTCAAAAACTACTCCGAGTGCGGACATCCTCCACACTCGGGGGCTTAGCTGCGAACCTGACTTCGCCTAAGTTAAAAAAAACCACTCCGAGTGAGGACATCATCCACACTCGGGGGCTTAGCTGCGATTCTGTATCGCCTAAGTTAAAAAACCACTCCGAGTGAGGACATCATCCACACTCGAGGGCTTAGCTGCGATTCCGTATCGCCTAAGTTAAAAACCACTCCGAGTAAGGACATCATCCACACTCGGGGGCTTAGCTATGATTCCGTATCACCTAAGTTAAAAACCACTCCGAGTGAGGACATCATCCACACTCGGGGACTTAGCTGTGACTCCGTATCACCTAAGTTAAAAACCATTTCGAGTGAGGACATCATCCACACTCGAAGGCTTAGCTGCGATCCCGTATCGCCTAAGTTGAAAACTCTTCCGAGGACGAGCGCTTCTCTCACTCGGGGGCTTAGCCGCGAACAAGTTTTCGCCTAAGTTAAAAACCCTGCCGAGTGAATAGCATCCCATTCACTCGGAAACTTAGCTGTGAACCAGTCTTTGTCTAAGTTAAAAACTCCCCCAAGTGACGAGCACTCCTCTCACAAGGGGACTTAGCCGCGAGTCAGACCTCGCTTAAGTTAAAGGCCGTTCCGAGTGACAGGCAACACTTTCACTCGGAAACTTAGTTGCGAACCAGTTTTCGCCTAAGTTCAAAATTCTTCCGAGTAATGAGCATCCATCTCACTCATAAACCAAACAAACTTAGCCAAGCAAAGGATTGGAAATCAAACATGCAAACATTGTCTCTATCAGACCCTCGCCGATGCAAGCACTCGACGGCGGTCTCGGGGACTACACCCAGTGGGTGCACTCAGCGTGCCCCCACTGGACCTACTATCACTCGACCAGGTCCGGCCTGTCGAGTGACAAGCGACTATCAAAACAAATCTAAGACCCCTGCCGATGTCACCGCCATTCGACAGTGGTCTCGGGGACTACACCCAGTGGGTGCACTCAGCGTGCCCCCACTGGACCAGAAACCACTCGACTAAGACCTGCTCTACTCAAGGGGAAAACAAGCAAGTATGCACCAGAAGAAAACGCATATCAAGACAGAATCGATCAGGGTGAATGACAAAGATTCCAATCAACGCAGACTTCTGTGAAGCCCTAAAATGCATTCGGAATTTTTGTGTCTTATCAGAACCTGCATCGATCCCTTTTTCACTCGAACCCCGATCCATTCGGGGGCTAATGTTGGGGATATGTACCTAGGGTAGGGTCTTAAGCCTGACCTACATACCCTACCTAAGGACACCACATTGGAGAACTTAAAGATTACAAGATTACAAGGAAGACTCTGACTGAAATCACCATGACGCATGAGTCACTCGTCAGACAATCCACTCGGTCGTGTGGCTCACTCGGATATGCGAAGACCGACAGTCGACAAGGCAGTCGAAGCACCATCTGGCGTTACGGCATCAATGCCCCACTTTGTAACATAGGAGGTGAAGGGGTGGCGCACTCTATATAAGCCCCCCCCACCACTAGACTAGGGGAGGCCCTCATTCTTCTCCTCTCTCTCATCTCTCTCACCATTAGGCTTAGACATGGCTCAGGCATGGAGATCCGTTCTCTGCTCTCTCCCACACACATTGTAATCTCCGGATATATACTCAGATAAAACAAAGCCTCTCCGGAGCACGAGACGTAGGGTTGTTATCTCCACCGTGAGAGGCCCGAACTCGCTAAAATACCGTGTCACCCATATGCATCTCGGTAGATCATGCTCCTTTACCCTACCCCCTTCATACTGTCGGAATCGTTCCCACGACACTCGCAGGATCGAAAGATCCGCGAGGAGCAAAATCTCCCTTGACACCGCCGCTGCCACCGACGGGGAAGGAAGCCACACCACCGGTTGATACATAGATCAGCAGACAGAAAACGCCATCCACATGCCAACACCAGCAGTGCCAGCAAGGAGAGGGAAGGACAGCGGATTTATTCTCCTCTGTCGGCGACGAACCCCACTCCAAATCGACACCGGCGAGCACTATTCCTACCTTATCTACACGCCGGAGGCAGAGGAACGGGACCCCCACCTCCCCCTGCCGCCGGAGGAGGCAGGGATCCAAGCCCTCGCCGGCGGGAAACGAGGGAACTGGAGAACTCTTCCTGTCGCCGATCTACTGTAGCGAGGGAAAGGATAAGGCTCGGGAGAGAGCTCCTGAACGGCAATTCCTAAACGGCGCTTATTGCGCACCCCCCGTGCTGCGCTGGGCCGGCCCATATTTCATTCCATTTTCTTTTTTAAACTGGTGCAAAAATAGAACACGACGACAGGTTTCGAACCCACGACCCTCCTCGTGCAAGCTAGCTGCGATAGCCAACTAGACCAACCACACTGACGTGATTAGCTACAACCTTTTTCTTTCCTTTGTTCTTTTTCTTTCTCTTTTTTATTTTTCTTTTCATTTTTATAATTCGATGAAAAATGGTTCACCAAATACTTTTTTTTAAATTAGGTGATTTTTTCAATTTTGATGAACTTTTTAAACACCGGTGAACTTTTTTTCAAATTCGGTGAACTTTTTTCAACGATGTTGATTTTTTTTTCAAATTCGATGAACTTTTTTTTAAATTCGTGAATTTTTTCAAAATTTGGTGAATTTTTTTCGAAATTCGGTGAACTTTTTTCAAAATTCGGTGAACTTTTTTCAAATCCAGTGAACCTTTTGCGATTCGAAAAAAAAATCAATTGTAAAAGGTCAACGTTCAGAAGTCAACAGATTTTTTAGGCAAAGATGTCATTTTTTTAAGAAGGGTACAGATGTCAACTGATCGTTGCGAGCATGCGTGCGAAGCGGTCAAGCGAAGCAAACGAGCGATCTTAATGGGCCGGCCCAATAGACCTTCTGCGTGAGCGCCGGGTCAGCAAACTGGCACAAAAGGCGCCCTATAGGAGGTCCCGTCCTGAACTAGGGAGTGCTAACCACGTCGTCCCCCGACCAGGTGGGCCGGGCCGAGGACCCCCATGATGATTTAGCAGTGGGCTACGTTCGTCCGGCCTAGGAGCGCCAAGATGGAATATTTCTGAAGACTTGGTGCCCACTCCAAGACTTAGAGGTCATCTACATCACGATTGCCTTAGATGTAACCGACCTATGTGTAAACCCTAGACACCCCCGGTACCTATATAAACCGAGGGGTAGGGCTTGTAGACGACAGACATACACACAACAATCTCGTGGTAGATCAACTTGTACTTTGTACTTCCTCGAAATCAATATAACCAAAGCAGGATGTAGTGTATTATCTCTTCGAGAGAGCCTGAACCTGGGTAAAATCTTGTGTCTCTGTTACCATCGCACCAAGGATACTTGTTCGGGACCCCTTACCCGAGATTTGCTGGATTTGACTCCATCATTGGTGGCCCAAACAGGTCCCTCCGAATAGTCGCAGCGGTTCGATGGTGCACACGGCTGGCGATCAGAACAATAGCGATGTAACCTCTACGCCAGAACGGCCTCTCGCCGACTCGACCAACCATCTAGGCTAGATCGAAACTCTGACCCGCCGTCAGGATATCAAGCCCCACAAATCTGAACTTGCTGCCGTCTCCTCTCTCGTGATGTTAGATCAGACCAAGGAGCAGTGGGCCACACACGTCCAAGCACCGACGTCAGGTCAGGCTCGGGACGAAAGTCATACCTCGCCAGGTCAAGCCTGGAGCTTGAACCCAATGACTCAACTTGGGAGCCAGATAACATATCTGGCCCGCGGGATAACTCCGGATCGATGTCAGATCAATTCCCAAAGAATCCACCCTTGGGACCGATGTCAGATCGGACTGGAACTAAAATTTCGCTCCCACCCACCACCCATGTCGAGTATTGCCAGACAAACCAACATCTGGGATTTGTCGCTTATCATCCAGAGGCCCAGTTAGACTGTCCGACAATTCTGGTCCCGTTATCTGTCAAAGAAGAACAAGATCCCATAATGTGAGGACACAGAAGCCATGGTGGCATTCTGCCTTAACATACGAGACGAATGGGTCACCAGGGACATCAGCCGCCATTGCCCGAGGATGTTTCCCGCACTCTCCAACCTAATGACAAACTATTGCACCATGGAGGATGCCTGGCTGACTAAGCAGGGGCTCCAGGGCCCTAGCTCAGGATCATCCGGGTCGGCAAAGGAAGGCAAGCACAGCCATCGCAACTGTAGACCTAAATGCAATGACGTCGATGAACTCGGCGAATAGCTCCCGCACAAAAAAGAGCCGGATAGGCAGCAGCGAAGGCAAATCACAGCTGGACATAATACTTGACTAGCTGTGCGCAATCCACTCTGCCACGTCGAATAAACCAACTATCCACATAAACAGGCACTGTTGGATACTGAGAAAGGTGGCAAAAGGAGGCCTTACGTGCCTCTATAACCCTGATAATAGGCAGACCTGGGGTATAAATATCGATCACTACCAAGGACAATACCCGTCCAAGGTCAAGGATGTGTATATGATTTACAAGATACTCTCCTCACAGAATCAATGCAAGAGTGCTCTTCGAGAGATCTGTGTCATCGAAAACACGACGATACCGGACGCCAAGTGGTTGGACGTTCCAATCACTTACAATCATCAAGATCAACCGGTGCGAGTCCACAGCCGAGGAGTTGCAGCTCTCGTCCTCGACCCCATAATTGACGGCCATTGCCTGATAACCCACAAGTATAGGGGATCGTTTGTAGCCTTTTTCGATAAGTAAGAGTGTCGAACCCAACGAGGAGCTAAAGGTAGAATTTATATTCTCTTCAAGTTCTATCGACCACCGATACAACTCTACGCACACTTAACGTTCGCTTTACCTAGAATAAGAATAAAACTACTTTGTAGGTGTAATAGGATAAGTTTGCAAGAATAAAACTAGAAGTACTTAGTGGGATAATAAAAGTTAGTCTGTTTTAGTAGAGAGATTTTTGTAACACAAAGAGAAAGATTGTCCATAGGCAATTGAATATAACACGATAGATACTTATCATATGCAATGAGGGAGAGGCATACGCTAACACACTTTTCGTACTTGGATCATATGCACTTATGATTGGAACTCTAGCAAGCATCCGCAACTACTGAAGATCATTAAGGTAAAACCCAACCATAGCATTAAGTAACAAGTCCTATTTACTCCCATACGCAACAACCCCCTTACTCGGGTATAAGCTTATGTCACTCTCGCGACCCACTATAAGCGAATTAGGAACGTATTGCAAAACCCTACATCGGCAATCCCACACGCTTGCGCGACACGGAGGGCACCATAGGACAGCACCATATCAACATACAACTCATATCAATCACACCATACCACAATTAACCCGTAGGACAAAAAAATCTACTCAAACATCATAGGATGGCAACACATCATTGGATAATAATATGTGGCATAAAGCACCATGTTCAAGTAGAGATTACAGTGGGGAGAAGAGATGTTATACCGCTGCATAGATGGGGAGAGAGTTGGTGATGACGGCGGCGAAGTTGTTGGTGCAGATCGCCGTCACGATGGTTGCCATGGCGGCACTCCGGCGCCACCGGGAGAGAGGGGGAGAGAGCCCCCCTCCTTCTTCTTCTTCCTTGGTCTCCCCTAGATGGGAGGAGAGTTTCCCCTCTGGTCCATGGCTGCCATGGCTCCCGGAGGGCAGGAGCCCCTCCGAGATTGGATCTCTCTGTTCTCTTCTGTTTTGTGTTTCTGTTTTCTGGCCGAAAACCGTTTCTTATATTCTCGGAGATCCGTAACTCCGATTGGGCTGAAATTTTGAGTGCATTTTTACCTGGATATTATCTTTCTTGTGGCAGAAGGCCACCCCCAACCGACTTACAGGGAAGCCACAAGCCTGCTAGGCGCGCCCAGGGTAGGGGGTGCGCCCCTTGAGCTTGTGGGGCCCTCGAGCATCGTCTCGCGTTGATTCTTTTTTTCCAAAAATCATATATATTCCAAAATAAATCTTCGTAAATTTTTATCGCGTTTGAACTTCGTTTGATATGGATTTTCTGCGAAACAAAAAACATGCAACAAATAGGAACTGACACTGGGCACTGGATCAATATGTTAGTCCAAGAAAATCATATAAATTGTTGACAAAAGTATGTAAAAATTGTAGAATATTGGCATGAAACAAGAAAAAATTATATATACGATGAAGACATATCAGCATCCCCAAGCTTAATTCCTGCTCATCCTCGAGTAGGTAAATGATAAAAAGATAATTTTTGATGTGGAATGCTACCTAGCATAATCTTGATCATGTAATCTAATCATGACATGAATATTAAGATACGAGTGATTCAAGGCAATAGTCTATCAATTTGATATTGAAACAATAATACAAAACATGCATGTATTTCATCATTGTCTTTCATAATAATGGAGCTAAAGGAAACAACCTCTATACACTTAGTTGTGGTAAGCATGACACGCTCGTTCTTCCCTGCATAGATATATCAAATAAAGAGTACCCCGATGACAAGCCGAGCAATTGCATCATACTTTTTAACGCGCTTCAACTTTTTCAACCCCACGCAATACATGAGCGTGAGCCCTGGATATATGTGGCACCCTGATAGAGGGCCGACGCACGCCAGTCCCCAGGATAAGACCTGACGCACGCCAAAGACATGATACAGCAATTCCAGGCAAAAATGGCTTTATTGATTATAATGGAGTGTTACAATACTGTTGCTTACAAAAATATTACATAACTCCAAGGCTAACTAAAGGGTAGCAGAGGTCTAGGTTCGGCGGTCACGACATCTCTGGCTGGCTCCATAACACACAGGACTGGCTTGGTTACGCTCTAGCACAACGGATCTTCACCTGCAACTGGCCACGTGCAAGGCCAGGTGAGTACTTTGAATGTACTCGCAAGACAACCAAATACATAGCATCCAAACAAACAGATGACAAAGCAAGCCCTATGCTATGCATGAATTAATCCTAAGCATGGCATGAACTTTAACAAGACAAGCATGGATCAAGCATGGCATATCATGGATCAGGCATATAATCTATGGCAAGATCACACTAAATGTTTAGAATACTTACTGTATCGGATACCATCTTACTCTCTTCTGGGTTGTCTCATAACCCTTGACATGCTCAAGATCCAATCTGAACTGATTCATATCCAATCCAAATCATGTGGTCATCCGACCACTCCTCATATAGCCATCCCTTGGCTAACATATCACATTTCTGACATCATCTGATGTCTACCCGAGATGACTTCTCCCATTAATACCTCCACTGTTATGGTTGACCATCTACTGAGGTCTGGACGGGCTGTCCAATACCGTGGACTCGGCTATTCGAATAGATTTTAACACTCTGGAGAGGTTGCGCACTTTACCCACACCATGAAGCACCTGGCCCTGGCCTCGAGATCCCACTCGGGTGGACCAGCATTGCTACAACATAACCTGCCTGACCCGTGACTCTTTCATCGTACCACCGACACTCTTCCTCCCTCGGAGGTCAGCCTTGGGTGGCCCCTGTGTCCTCATGACACCTGCCACCGTCATGGCCAAACTCTGTAGACCCAAACAGGGCCTACTGTCCCAAACGGGGACTCCCGGGCTAAACCAATCAACAACTGGGCTCACAGGGTTATCGCCGCTTACCTGATCAGGGTAGCACGCCGCGCATAACCCTCCCTCTTTGGAGGTACCGATGAAAGATCACGCAGTCAGGCCAAGTCAAGGCCGTCCCATACCGGCAAATGTGGTTGCACGGGTAAGCCCGGACAGGTGACTCAAGATCAACCAACTACGTTGTCTTTATTAATCCAACTCCACATATCCATCATCGTACTATTCCACTGACCATAATAAGTGCTAGCATAGCAAGATCATAGTACGGATAATCACGGCATGAGATCAACCATAATACTATCATAGCAATATCATTATTATGGAAATAAGAGATGGCACTAGATGAATGGAAATGCTAGTGTCTAATACCGATGTTACCACCGGTGTATGCAAAGGCAAACTAACAGGCGATACCGATAAACACCCAGGTGCAAGCAAAGTCATCACGCAAGTCCGGAGCTCATGGTAAGAGGTTAGCTTGCCTGGGGGTCGACGAATATGCCGGGAGGAAGAGAATCACCTCGCGGAAGAAATCGCCGGAAAGGGTTCTCTCTCGGAGGGCTCGATCGGAGGGCAAGGGCAAAATGGTTATTTTCATAGTGTGAACACATAGTGAAAATAGTACCATCGGAACGGGCTCGACGAGACGAAAGCGTGAGCACTGGTTTTACCTCGATCGGAGCTACGGTCGCGAAGATATGACCGTTCGAATGCCAGGGACTAATCTGTAAAAAGTTTTGCTACAACCGGGTCCCTGGCTGAAACAGAACGCGCCTTCCTCGAGTTTACGCTTTCAATAACCGAAAGCGTATTTTTACCCGAAACCGCGCCCGAGTACGCTTCCGAAGTCGGAAAGCGTATTCCTACCAATACGCCTCCACTTAACCGGGGCTGGGCCCGGGGTTGACTTGTCTTGCTCCCGCTGACGAGTGGGGCCGATAGGAGGAGGGCCCGCCTGGCCAGCTCGTCGTCTCCATCCTCCTGCTCGCCCGCAGGGCAGAGGAGAGGCGCGGCTGCGGGCGGCCGTCCCGGCGACTCCGGCCACCGTTGCCGACGTTCCGGGCACCGGCGCGCTCGGTGAAGAACGCCGCACCCATCCCCGCACCACACGGATGCCGAGGAGGACCGGAAACGCGGTGGCTCAACAAGACAGGGAGCGGGGGTGGAGCGCGATGCCGGCGGCGGCCACACGACTCCGGCCAAGATTGGAGGGGGCGGCGGTGAGCAGGCACCTCGGGGAGGCCGGGAGCGAGGAGGGAGAGGAGGGGAAGGACCTAGGCGCTAGAATCGCTGCGGGGTCCGACGGCGGCCTCGGCCATTGGAGCTGCAAGAGCTCGAGGGGAGGGCTAAGGCTCGATTGGGAGGAGGGGCTGGGCTGGTTGCTCGACGGAAGGGCTCGGTAACGCTATTTATAGCTCGGGGAAGGGGGGGTCTCGCGACGACGGCCGAAACTCCGAGACGCACGGCGAAGCGGCGGTGCTCCGGCGTTCGGTGGAGACGGCCAGAAGCTACGGGACGGGGGGAGAGGGTTCACGCGGGCGCTGAGCCACTCTACGACACTCCCGAACAGCCTGGAACGAGCTGGAGATGCGCTCCCGTCAACTCTAATGCACAGAGCACCAATTTGGCCTGCTCTGGTCATGGTCACCATGTGCCCACGGCGTTGACACGCCCTATATGTGACAAAAACATGTCTGGGGGCTTCTCCATCTTTCCCTGAGTTGACCCATGCTACTGAATGACCCAAGAGAGGCTTGAGGTGACTGAACCAAGCTCAATTTACAGCTGGCAGCCAAGTGTTTGTGTTGTGCAGTGATCAGTACAGTGCACCTCTTGGCCTGATACTTGGCATGGGCTAACCATCTACTAAGATCACTCATTTGGCAAAATCTCAGCTCCAATGAACCAGTCTAGATAACACTTCCCTTGTAACTTGGCAGTCTGGCCAGATTTAGAAAAGAGAGAGCTGGGGTCAAATAGCTAGATGGATATGGATGATTTTTGGTGGATGGCTATGATTTGGACACAAGAATGCACTGGACAAGTTTCAGATCAAATTGATCAACTATGATGGTACTTCCTTCACAGAGATGCAATCTGGTCAGAAAATTGAGAAAAATATGGGAAAAGATTGGCTTGGAGAGTTGAGCTGATTTTTGGCTTACAGTAGTAATATATAAATATGTACTACTCTGCCAAATTTCAGCTCAATTTAACCAAGCAATCAAGCACTTCCTTCACAAAGTGCCAGACTAGACAGAAATGGAAACCAGATGGTTCTGAGAAATTGGCTAGATGGAAATGACTCAAATTTGGAAGAGGCCAATGATTTGGGCATATGAAGTCACTGTAAAAGTTTCATACCATTTGCATAAGTATAAATGGTAGTTCTTCACAATGCTCCAATCTGGACAGAAACTTGAATAATTTTCTGAGGCAAATTGGCTAAATGGAATGGGCTAATTTTTGGTTTCCTAGGTTAATTTACCACCATGAATCACCATGCAAAATTTTAGCCGAAGGAGACCAAGGAATAAAACACTTCCTTTGCAAATGGGGAATCTGGACAGAATTTGCAAATGGAAGTGGTGCTCAAAATTTGAATTGGGGAACTTGATATTTTGATGGAAATGGAGAATATATGGATATGAAAAGATCCACAAATTATTTGGGATTTTTCCTACCTACCAAAATGGTAGTTCCTTTGGAAAGGCCCCAAATTGGAATATTGGCTTTAAATAGGAAAAGGGCAATTTCCCCTATTTAATTATAGCCAACATTTTTATGAGAGCTCAATATATCCACAAATAATATCTCCACAAGTTTTAATGACCTATGGAGATGGATAATTATTTCCCCGGATTTAATTCCTCAGAAAGGCAGAATAAGGGACTAATTCTAGATGGAAAATATTGCATATGACTTAGCAATATTCTTGCACATCTAGGGTTTATGAGGGCAGAAGGATCTCTGGAAATTTTGGGAGGATCAACAGAGCAAGGGAAATGATAGCTCCTTTGAAAACACAAAGGCGGGATTCCCAGTTCCAATATTTCGGAACCAGGGTTTGAATGAGGTTCGGGGTTTACTGGCGGAGGTGTTGGCTGGCACAAGAGCATGGGCAAGGCACTGAGAAGTTGGGGAAAGACTGGATTCACCTGGTCACTTGCCAAATTTCAGAGGAAAAATTCGGGAGAGAAAAGCTAGGAAGGAATAACAGAACAAAAATCGATAACCCGATTTTTGGGGTGTTACAAACCTTCCCCCCTTGAAAGAATCTCGTCCTCGAGATTCCTAGGGTTAGCTTAAAACAACAACTATGCCTCCTAGGAAAAACCTCTGGGTTGGGTCTTAACCCTGCGGTTGAAAGCAACCGAGATAAAAGTACCGAAAACTGGTACACCCAGATCGAGATACGGATATCGCGGGATCTACTCTACAGGTAGGGGCCGCTGGGTAGCCCTGACATTTTTAAAAAAGAAAAATTTCCTTTTCCAAAAATGCACGGGGTACCATACTGAACAGTGGCCCCTCTCGCTGACAAGTGGGCCCAGGGCCCACTGGCAGCCCCTTCTTCTATCTCCAGCCAACGGCTCTCTCTATCGCCCTCGCTCTTGCGCTGTCCCGAGTGCGGCTAGGCACTGCGCACGCCTAGCTCCTGGGGCATAAAGCACCCTATGACGCTAGTGCACGGCATGCACGGGGTTGACGCAGAGAGCACTCCCATCGCGGGCCAGCGCCGGTCGGCACTGCTCGCGGATTCGCCTCCTGGACGCCAGTGATCGAGCGGCGCGCCGTCTCTTGGACCTCGCTCACCGTACACCGGACTGGGGCTATAAAATCGACCGCAGGTTTGCTTCTCTCTTCCTACCATCTCGCTTCCTGCCTTCTTTCTTCTTCCTCTTCTCCTTTTCCTTCTGATTGCAGGAGCGCAAGGCTAGGCATTAATGGCGGGCGTAGGCTCGGAGCTAATCACGATCCTCTTGGCTGGCATGCTGGCGGCATTGGTTGGCGGCTCGCTGCTGCTGTGCGCGATGATCCTCGATGATCGCCGTGATGCCGCTGCTAGGGAGAATGCTGCTACCCAAGGGGTGGCTGGGGGTTAACTACGCCGTCTCAGGCCGGCGGAATAAGCGCTGCCGCGGCGGCGAGGGGCGGCCTGTCAACATCACGCAAGACGATGACAGAGGCGCCGCTGGGTCTAGGGTTAGCGCGGTGCGGTAAGCGGAGCTCTACCAGTGTGGAGACCACACTGCTGGTTGCTCCTCACTGAACGGCATCCACAATGGTTGGGGCTGGGGTCGAATCCGGGTCTAGATCTTGGACTAGAAAGGTTGCACCGGTCTATGCTGCAATAAAATTTCCTAGAATTGCTCCGAGATGGCAACCGGCGTGCAGACATTGCTCACACGGCACACATGCAATCTAAACTAATATGCAGGCAGATGCAAAATGCACATAATAGCAAAATGCAGGCAGAAGAAAGAAACATATCAAGCAGGTTATACTACAGCGTTTTAATGCCAGTGGGTGTATGTACTCCTGGTATACATACACCTACACCAGCTCGCATTTTAATTAAGGACTCCAAACGAGTCCAATGTTATTAGGTGTAAGTGCTCTACCGCCTAAAATCTTGTTAAAAGTCCACTGCCAGCCCTGTTAAACATTTCTGCTTAACAGAGTGACGGATGAACCAAGCACACAGAGCAGACAGGCATGCATAATATTACAACAGCACACAGGCACGAACAGTACAGGCAATACAAGCATACAACAACACGCAGCCTCACTAGGCAACTAGCAGCAACAACTCACCCCGAACTATAGAGTCCTAATACTAGCTGCAGACGAAGAAACAGTCTTCGCCACCCACATACTCGCGGCATCTACTGGCTTCGATCACTGTCGGAGTCACAAATGGGCCTACTTCTGCTGGGGCTCTCCTGGGGGACGAAGGCCGAGCCAACTTCCATCTTCATCGTCGGACACCTCTATAGGTTGGGGCCCAACTGCTGGAGCTGCTGCGGAGACTTGACGGAACACATCCCGTCGACGGAGTTGCCAGATAGCTCCTTGAATGGAATTTGGATGGATGTTGACTGGGAGAAATAGGTTTACAGATTGCGAGGGTGGGACTAGTTGCGAAGGGGGCACTGGGTTTGGCAACAGGGAACGGGTGGTCTGGGATGCAATCTCACGGGCCGCACGGTATGCTTCCGTAACAACCCGGGTGGTGTCTTGGTCAAGGGCTTGGAACTCTCTAATAATGCCGGAGAGCATAAGTCCCTGGGCATCAATATACTGGACTAGGCAGGCTATGGTTGGGTCAGCATCTCCAGCAATGCTAGAGAACTTGCCAGCTATATCCGACGAAGATGGAAAATAGCGGAACTCTTGCATTTCCGCCACTTGCGGAAACTGGCTATGAAGACGGGCGATGGCTCCTGCGGCGGCCATCTGAATAGCCAACGCGGGGGTCGGCATGGGTTTGCCCTGAAAGCTCATGGGCTTCCCATCCGCGGTTGGACTAGGGCTGATATGCACCTTTGCATAAAATCGGCAAAGGTGGGGAACGGGGTCCGACTGGAACACCAGATACACCGGAGGGTTACCACAGCCAAGGGCTCGAGTGAGCATACTCGAAAGGATGCTCGGAAAGCCGGGGTAGCCATCAGCCCGGATTCGGCTATGGAAGGTGGGTGTACTGGGTGTCTTGGACGAACTGGCCATGGCTACTGGTTTGGGGATACTAGCCTGGGTTCTCTTGCAAGGATCTGACTTACCGAATGGAGAGGGCTACGGCTTGCAGGTGGGAGGGGGCTTAAATAGGCAGTCGGCTGGAACACACCAGCATGGCGTGGATCCTTCTCGTGACGGGTAGAAGATACGCCGATACGACCGACAACTGAGTGAGGTCATGGTCTAATCCAGGGTGGCTGGGTGGGCAGACAGCTGGGTAGGGTCACGTCCATTCCGACTGCGCCGCCTGTTGATCCATAGTGGCCATGTCGGATGCCAGAGACGGGTCAAATCTATTGGGCTCACTACCGGTTAAACCTAGGGGTGGGGTTTGGGGCTAGGGTAACCTATAGCCAGCCTGGCTCTGATACCAAGTCATGTGGCACCCCGATAGAGGGCCGACGCACGCCAGTCCCCAGGATAAGACCTGACGCACGCCAAAGACATGATACAGCAATTCCAGGCAAAAATGGCTTTATTGATTATAATGGAGTGTTATAATACTGTTGCTTACAACAATATTACATAACTCCAAGGCTAACTAAAGGGTAGCAGAGGTCTAGGTTCGGCGGTCACGACATCTCTGGCTGGCTCCATAATGCACAGGACTGGCTTGGTTACGCTCTAGCACAACGGATCTTCACCTGCAACTGGCCACGTGCAAGTCCAGGTGAGTACTTTGAATGTACTCGCAAGACAACCAAATACATAACATCCAAACAAACAGATGACAAAGCAAACCCTATGCTATGCATGAATTAATCCTAAGCATGGCATGAACTTTAACAAGACAATCATGGATCAAGCATGGCATATCATGGATCAGGCATATAATCTATGGCAAGATCACACTAAATGTTTAGAATACTTACTGTATCGAATACCATCTTACTCTCTTCTGGGTTGTCTCATAACCCTTGACATGCTCAAGATCCAACCTGAACTGATTCATATCCAATCCAAATCATGTGGTCATCCGACCACTCCTCATATAGCCATCCCTTGGCTAACATGTCACATTTCTGACATCATCTGATGTCTACCCGAGATGACTTCTCCCATTAATACTTCCACTGTTATGGTTGACCATCTACTGAGGTCTGGACGGGCTGTCCAATACCGTGGACTCGGCTATTCGAATAGATTTTAACACTCTGGAGAGGTTGCGCACTTTACCCACACCATGAAGCACCTGGCCCTGGCCTCGAGATCCCACTCGGGTGGACCAACATTGCTTCAACATAACCTGCCTGACCCGTGACTCTTTCATCGTACCACCGGCACTCTTCCTCCCCCGGAGGTCAGCCTTGGGTGGCCCATGTGTCCTCATGACACCTGCCACCGTCGTGGCCAAACTCTGTAGACCCAAACGGGGCCTACTGTCCCAAACGGGGACTCCCGGGCTAAACCAATCAACAACTGGGCTCACAGGGTTATCGCCGCTTACCTGATCAGGGTAGAACGCCGCGCATAACCCTCCCTCTTTGGAGGTACCGATGAAAGATCACGCAGTCAGGCCAAGTCAAGGCCGTCCCATACCGGCAAATGTGGTTGCACGGGTAAGCCCGGACAGGTGACTCAAGATCAACCAACTACGTTGTCTTTATTAATCCAACTCCACATATCCATCATCGTACTATTCCACTGACCATAATAAGTGCTAGCATAGCAAGATCATAGTACGGATAATCACGGCATGAGATCAACCATAATACTATCATAGCAATATCATTATTATGGAAATAAGACATAGCACTAGATGAATGGAAATGCTAGTGTCTAATACCGATGTTACCACCGGTGTATGCAAAGGCAGACTAACAGGCGATACCGATAAACACCCAGGTGCAAGCAAAGTCATCATGCAAGTCCGGAGCTCATGGTAAGAGGTTGGCTTGCCTGGGGGTCGACGAATACGTCGGGAGGAAGAGCAATCACCTCGCGGAAGAAATCGCCGGAAAGGGTTCTCTCTCGGAGGGCTCGATCGGAGGGCAAGGGAAAAATGGTTATTTTCACAGTGTGAACACATAGTGAAAATAGTACCATCGGAACGGGCTCGACGAGACGAAAGCGTGAGCACTGGTTTTACCTCGATCGGAGCTACGGTCGCGAAGATATGACCGTTCGAATGCCAGGGACTAATCTGTAAAAAGTTTTGCTACAACGGGGTCCCTGGCTGAAACAGAACGCGCCTTCCTCGAGTTTATGCTTTCAATAACCGAAAGCGTATTTTTACCCGAAACCGCGCCCGAGTACGCTTCCGAAGTCGGAAAGCGTATTCCTACCAATACGCCTCCACTTAACCGGGGCTGGGCCCGGGGTTGACTTGTCTTGCTCCCGCTGACGAGTGGGGCCGATAGGAGGAGGGCCCGCCTGGCCAGCTCGTCGTCTCCATCCTCCTGCTCGCCCGCAGGGCAGAGGAGAGGCGCGGTTGCGGGCGGCCGTCCCGGCGACTTCGGCCACCGTTGCCGGCGTTCCGGGCACCGGCGCGCTCGGTGAAGAACGCCGCACCCATCCCCGCACCACACGGACGCCGAGGAGGACCGGAAACACGGCGGCTCAACAAGATAGGGAGCGGGGGTGGAGCGCGATGCCGGCGGCGGCCACGCGACTCCGGCTAGATTGGAGGGGGCGGCGGTGAGCAGGCACCTCGGGGAGGCCGGGGGCGAGGAGGGAGAGGAAGGGAAGGACCCAGGTGCTAGAATCGTTGCGGGGTCCGATGGCGGCCTCGGCCATTGGAGCTGCAAGAGCTCGAGGGGAGGGCTAGGGCTCGATTGGGAGGAGGGGCTGGGCTGGTTGCTCGACGGAAGGGCTCGGTAACGCTATTTATAGCTCGGGGAAGGGGGGGTCTCGCGACGACGGCCGAAACTCCGAGACGCACGGCGAAGCGGCGGTGCTCCGACGTTCGGTGGAGACGGCCAGAAGCTACGGGACGGGGGGAGAGGGTTCGAGAGGGTTCACGCGCGCGCTGGGAAACTCTACGACACTCCCGGACAGCGTGGAACGAGCTGGAGATGCGCTCCCGTCAACTCTAATGCACAGAGCACCAATTTGGCCTGCTCTGGTCGTGGTCACCACGTGGCCACGGCATTGACACGCCCTATACGCGACCAAAACATGTCTGGGGGCTTCTCCATCTTTCCCTGAGTTGACCCATGCTACTGAATGACCCAAGAGAGGCTTGAGGTGACTGAACCAAGCTCAATTTACAGCTGGCAGCCAAGTGTTTGTGCTGTGCAGTGATCAGTATAGTGCACCTCTTGGCCTGATACTTGGCATGGGCTAACCATCTACTAAGATCACTCATTTGGCAAAATCTCAGCTCCAATGAACCAGTCTAGATAACACTTCCCTTGTAACTTGGCAGTCTGACCAGATTTAGAAAAGAGAGAGCTGGGGTCAAATGGATAGATAGATATGGATGATTTTTGGTGGATGGCTATGATTTGGACACAAGAATGCACTGGACAAGTTTCAGATCAAATTGATCATCTATGATGGTACTTCCTTCACAGAGATGCAATCTAGTCAGAAAATTGAGAAAATTATGGGAAAAGATTGGCTTGGAGAGTTGAGCTGCTTTTTGGTTTACAGT
The DNA here is from genome assembly GCA_039707655.1 of Elymus sibiricus. Lineage (NCBI taxonomy): Eukaryota > Viridiplantae > Streptophyta > Magnoliopsida > Poales > Poaceae > Elymus > Elymus sibiricus. The sequence goes on from CM077673.1 coordinate 431,975,623, forward strand.
AGTAATATATCAATATGTACTACCCTGCCAAATTTCAGCTCAATTTAATCAAGCAATCAAGCACTTCCTTCACAAAGTGCCAGACTAGACAGAAATGGAAACCAGATGGTTCTGAGAAATTGGCTAGATGGAAATGACTCAAATTTGGAAGAGGCCAGTGATTTTGGCATATGGAGTCACTGTAAAAGTTTCATACCATTTGCATAAGTAGAAATGGTAGTTCCTTCACAATGCTCCAATCTGGACAGAAACTTGAATAATTTTCTGAGGAAAATTGGTTAAATGGAATGGGCTAATTTTTGGTGTCCAAGGTTAATTTATCACCATGAATCACCATGCAAAAGTTTAGCCGAAGGAGACCAAGGAATCAAACACTTCCTTTGCAAATGGGGAATCTGGACAGAATTTGCAAATGGAAGTGGTGCTCAAAATTTGAATTGGGGAACTTGATATTTTGATGGAAATGGAGAATATATGGATATGAAAAGCTCCACAAATTATTTGGGATTTTTCCTACCTACCAAAATGGTAGTTCCTTTGGAAAGGCCCCAAATTGGAATATTGGCTTTAAATAGGAAAAGGGCAATTTCCCCTATTTAATTATAGCCAATATTTTTATGAGAGCTCAATATATCCACAAAGAATATCTCCACAAGTTTGAATGACCTATGGAGATGGATAAATATTTCCGCGGATTTAATTCCTCAGAAAGGCAGAATAAGGGATTAATTCTAGATGGAAAATATTGCATATGACTTAGCAATATTCTTGCACATCTAGGGTTTATGAGGGCAGAAGGATCTCTGGAAATTTTGGGAGGATCAACAGAGCAAGGGAAATGATAGCTCCTTTGAAAATACAAAGGCGGGATTCCCAGTTCCAATATTTCGGAACCAGGGTTTGAATGAGGATCGGGGTTTACTGGCGGATCTCTCTCTCGCCCTCGCTCTTGCGCTGTCCCGAGTGCGGCTAGGCACTGCGCACGCCTAGCTCCTGGGGCATAAAGCACCCTACGACGCTAGTGCACGGCGTGCACGGGGTTGACGCAGAGAGCACTCCCATCGCGGGCCAGCGCCGGTCAGCACTGCTCGCGGATTCGCCTCCTGGACGCCAGTGATCGAGCGGCGCGCCGTCTCCTGGACCTCGCTCACCGTACACCGGACTGGGGCTATAAAATCGACCGCAGGTTTGCTTCTCTCTTCCTACCATCTCGCTTCCTGCCTTCTTTCTTCTTCCTCTTCTCCTTTTCCTTCTGATTGCAGGAGCGCAAGGCTAGGCATTAATGGCGGGCGTAGGCTCAGAGCTAATCACGATCCTCTTGGCTGGCATGCTGGCGGCATTGGTTGGCGGCTCGCTGCTGCTGTGCGCGATGATCCTCGATGATCGCCGTGATGCCGCTGCCAGGGAGGATGCTGCTACCCGAGGGGTGGCTGGGGGTTAACTACGCCGTCTCAGGCCGGCGGAATAAGCGCTGCCGCGGCGGCGAGGGGCGGCCTATCAACATCACGCAAGACGATGACAGAGGCGCTGCTGGGTCTAGGGTTAGCGCGGTGCGGTCAGCGGAGCTCTACCAGTGTGGAGACCACACTGCTGGTTGCTCCTCACTGAACGGCATCCACAATGGTTGGGGCTGGGGTCGAATCCGGGTCTAGATCTTGGACTAGAAAGGTTGCACCGGTCTATGCTGCAATAAAATATAGGTCTAGCTGATTGTTCTACTCGTGTTCCAGCTGATTGTGCAGTAACATTAGAAGATCTCAAGCTGAAGTTTGTCACTCATATATATGTGTGGTTCGAATGACAGATGAGTTGTAGGATCGATCCCTAGTTATCTTTGTTGACATTTATCTGCACTTTATTCATATGAAAACACCATTGGAGATCAGATCACTAAAGTAAACAAGGTTCATTTCATCGAGCTAGTATATCTGCACTTGTGCAGCAGGGGCAAAAGCTCCTCACCTTTGTTTGTACCGTGGGATTGAGAGAGAGAGAGAGAGGGAGGGAGGGAGGGAGGGAGAGAGAGGGAGGGAGGGAGAGAGAGGGCAGTAACAAAGACAACTCCAACCTTAAGTAATTATAAACATGGTCTGAATATGTCGCTTATAAACATGGTCTGAATATGTGCATATATTTCACTCCGCTTGTCGTATATTCTAGTCGGGCACACAACTTTATTTCCTATTTCCTCCTTGTATATTTTCCAATTGTCATTTACTTCTTCTTAGAATAGAATGTTGTTCATATTAATGTAGATGTCGGCCACGCAAGTTAACACATTGCATGATGATGAGAGGAGGAGGAAGAAAAGAAAGAGGGCAGCGGCTGGATTTTTTGTGTCGGTTGCAACGATTACGAGTCGAACGACTAGTCGAGACTAGTCGCTCGACTAGTCTACGAGTCGCAGTGTGGTTGCCGACTCATTTTCTCGTGTAGACTAGAAATATGAGTCGAGCTGTGGATCGGCTAGTCAACGACTAGTCTGGACTAGTCGACATATTCGAGTCGAGCGACTCAAAAAACTGCACTAGTATAAATAAGCTGGCGGGATGACCTAGTTTCTTTCCTCCTCACTCGCTCCTCACCTGGACGCGCCCGTCGAGCCCTCCTCGTGCCGCCGGCCGCGGATCTGAAGCTCCACCCTCCACCGTCACCGGCCCCGCGTCGCGGATCTGAAGCTCCACCACCTGGACGCGCCGCCGGCTGCTGGAGGCGCGCTCCTCCTGCTCCTTCGTCTCGCGCCCCTCCTCGCGCCGCCGGCCCCTCGTGCTCTTCTCCTCTTCAGGCAGGTGAGCCATGAGCCTCAGTGCCTCCCTTCTCCTCTTTCTTCTTGGCTTGTTGCTGGTGTTGCTCTGCCTCGCTGCTGGACTGCTGGTGCTGCTCTTCTGGCAGCTGGACTGCTGGTGCTGCTCTACTTGCTGCTGGTGCTGCTCTGCTTGTTGCTGGTTGCTGGTGCTGCTCTGCTTGCTGCTGGTTGCTGGTGCTGTTCTGCTTGCTGCTGATTGCTGGTGCTGCTCTGCTTGCTGCTGGTTGCTGGTGCTGCTCTGCTTGCTACTAGCCTACTAGTACTAGCTGCAGTAGCTGCTTGTGTAGCTTGTGATCTTGAGCAATTGTGCTAATTTGTGTTGTTATTGACTAGTCTAAACTCCACTTTGCTTGTTTCAATTTCCAGGTCCTGAGGTCTGAGCTACAATGTCTACAACACCGGAGATATCTCAAGTAGTGTGTTCAGCAGCAGTTGCAGCTCAAGCTGATGAGCATTACGATCCATCGAAGGATCCTGCGAGGAAGCCACGTAGGAGCAAGGACCAAGCATGGAAATATGCCTTTTGGCCTGATCTGGAGGACAAATTGACACTCCAGTGTGTTTTGTGTGGCAAAAACATCACTTCTGGAGTGCTAAGGATGAAGAAGCACCTTGGTGGGGGTTACACAGAGGTGAGAATGTGTCTAAAAGCAACCGATGAGATCAGGAAAGAGATGCATTTGTACATGAAGACCAACTCAAACAAGTTCAAAGCCATGCAACTTGATGGGGATGAAGTTGAAGCAACTGATGGAGATGGAGGAGAGGAGACAGAAGCAAGTTCAAGGGCGTCGAACAGCACCACAGCCTCCATGAAAAGGAAGTCTTGTTTTATTGTGACGGCGCCAGTGGCGGCAAAGAGGAACAGCAAGTCAATTGCAGATGAGGTTAGGAAGACACCAGAGGAGGTGGTTGCTAAGAGGCATAGCACAAGAAGCACTCAGTTAAAAATCAAGGACTATGGAACAAAGACAAAAGAACAAAAAGATGTTGTAGATAGTCATGTAGCTGACTTTCTATATGAGAATTGCCTTCCACTCAATATTATCAATTCGAGAAGTTGGGAGATCCTATTGGAGTCTATAGGACAGTATGGATCAGATTATATCACACCTTCTTACCATGATGTGAGGTTACCATTACTTGAGAAGGCCAAGCATCAATTGGCATGGAAGGAATATGGTTGCACTCTCATGTCCGACGGTTGGACGGACATGAGTGGGCGACACTTGATCAATTTTCTCGCCAATAGTCCTGAAGGTACATTCTTCTTAGGGACAGCCAATGTTTCTTCTGAGTCTGTTACTGCTGAATTGGTAGCAAAATTATTGAGTGAACAGATTGAGGCAATTGGGCCAGAATTGGTAATCCAGGTCGTTAGCGACAATGGCTCCAACTACAAGGCAGCCGGGAGACTTCTAATGGATAAGTATCCATCTTTGTATTGGACACCTTGTGCTGCTCACTGTTTGGATCTTATGCTAGAGGACATTGGGAAGATAAGAGAGTTCAGTGATTGCATTGTTAAAGCAAAGAAAATAACCAGATTTATTTATGCCCATGGTAGGATTCTTGATCAAATGAGAAGCTTGAATGGCAAGAGAGATCTTGTAAGGCCTGGAGCAACTCGTTTTGCAACCTCCTTCCTCACATTGGCCAGCCTGTGGAAACAACGCCAACATTTGAAAGCACTATTTGTTAGCGCAGAATGGCATGCAAACAAGTTGAAGCTCACCCCACCAGGAAAGATGGCTGAAAATACCGTGCTCTCTATGCCGTTTTGGCAATCGGTGGAGAACTGCATGAGAGCTTCACAACCCATTCTTGTTGCTTTGAGGATTGTTGATGGTGATGACAGTCCAGCAATGCCCGAAATTTGGGCAGCCATGGATGTTGCGAAGACACACATAACAGATGCATTGTCACAAAGGCCAGGCCTACAAAGTCAAGTGCTAGCAATTGTTGACAAGAGGTGGGATAACCAGATGGAGCAAAAGCTACATGGGGTTGCAATGTTTTTGAACCCAAGCAAGTTCTTTGCAATGAAGGAGACTAACAGAAGACTAGCTGCACGGCTGCGTTCAATGTTCAATGATGTGCTATGGAAGATGGTGATCGATGATGAACTACAATCCAAGATAAGTAAATTGGCTGATGATTATGAGCGGACGGAGGGTGAATGTTTCACCAAGCAAATGGCAATTAAAGACCGCGAGAAAAAGAGTCCTCGTAAGTATCTATGTTGTTGCAGCTTGTAGCTTATCTTCGTGGCTCTATGTTTCAACTTCTATTTGCTTGTTTCAACTCCTACTTGCTGATTTTTGTAGTACTTTGGTGGAATGCATATGGTGGCCTTGCTTATGACCTCCAATCTTTTGCAAATCGGATCATTAGTCTATGTTGTTCATCGTGTGGCTGTGAGCGCAATTGGAGTGCATTTTCTCATGTAAGTAACTAGCAATTGGATGGTTTGATAGATAATTGCAGGCTGTAGCAGCTTCTCACAAAAGGTTTTGCTTGCAGATCCATACCAAAGGAAGAAACCGTTTGGAGTATAAAAGATTGAACAAGCTAGCATATGTCTCATACAACCGGCAAATGACAACTAGGTTTCAAAAGTTACGCGAGCAAGGTTCCAAAGGAAAGAGGGCTAATGCACTTATCCTAGAAGAATTTCAATGGGATAATGAATGGGTTGATGTTACTGCTAAATTGGTTCATCAAAATGACGCTATGGACGATGACAATCCACTACTTTGGTCCCATGTTGATCAGGCCGTTGGCGCGACGGATGGTCTAAGTGGACGCCATCTTCCAAGGAGGGCTCGTGGTGATTTCAGTGAGTCTAGTCGTCCCACTGGCTCTAATATCTTTTACACTCGAAGGTCAAATCTGGTTGTCCATGATGAAGACTTGAGGGCTGAATTGGAAGCTGAAGATATTGATAGTGACATGGAGACCAATGGTGAAGACAATGATGGCCCTACACGAGCGAATGATATAGACCCTGATTTTCAGCTGGATATAGATCTGGATTGATTTGAGGGCTGAGGCTACAAGATTTCTTTTGCTGGACTGGACTTGTTGCTTGTGGTGTTGTTGAACCTTTCTATTTCCATCTCCATCATGAACTGCTTTCTTTTGTAATTCAGACCTTGATGTTGGACTACATGTTGAACCTTATGTTGGTCTTGTGAAGTTGTGACACTAAGGTGTTCTACTATGTTTGCAATTGCATATGGATTATGGAGTGCTGAACTTGTTTTTTATGCTAGTGCTGCTGTGCTGGACTGTTGTTTGATAGTGCATATTTGATTGGTTTTATCTTTTGTAGGCTGTTGGTGCTGGTTTGTGGAGACTGGAGAAGCAGAGGCCCTGGCCATTGGATATTGCAATTGGCACAGCCTCAGGTTCTTCATCCACTTCCCAATTCCCATGCATTCATTTGTATTGTATATTGTACTTGTATACTTATATAGTGTAATACTACATACTACTACTAGGTATTAGTAGTTATGTACTGTAAGTTCAGTACTACAGTACCATGTCGACTAGTCTCGCACTAGTCTAGACTAGTCACGATTAGTCTATAAGTCTCAACCTTGGAACGACTCGACGACTCTTCGACTCGTAAACGTTGGTCGGTTGTCGCGATAGTTCAACACATGTATTGTCAGAGGGGGATTAGAGAGCTTGATGATTTCAGTGAGGATGAGGTGGAGATTAGGATTAGAAAGCAAATGCTAAAATCAATTTATCAAGGTTCTAACAAGCACTGTTATGATAGTTTGCGACTAACTAAACGGTCCTTTGTGGACCTATGCGCTATCTTGCGTGAAAGATGTGGTTTGAGGGACACATTTTATGTGTCGGTCGAAGAATCAGTCACAATGTTTCTACTTGTGCTAAGCCATGGGATGAAATATCGGTTAATTGAAAGCACGTATAGGTGGGCACTCGAGACAATCAGTAGGCATTTCCAGATGCCTACTGAGTCCTTCAGCTGAGTTTATAAAGTTACCGAGTCCTTCAGCTGAGCAACCCGAGGACACTAGATGGAAATGGTTTCCAGATGGACTAGGAGCTTTAGATGGCACACATGTTGATGTCCGTGTTTCCGCTCGCAAGCAAGGTAGATACAGGAATAGGAAGCAAGATGTGACAACTAATGTGCTTGGTGTTTGTGACCGGAATATGAAGTTTTTGTATGTCTTAGCTGGATGGGAAGGTTCTGCATCAGATTCACGAGTGTTGCGAGATGCAATGTCACGACAAGACGCTTTTAGAGTTCCACATGGTAATTCTCTGTCTTGGTATGATAGAACAACTAAATTATGATATTTTAATGGAAATATAATATCTAATACTTGTTATTTTTGCAAACATTAGGAAAATACTACCTTGTAGATGTTGGGTACACTAATGGTCCGGGCTTCTTTGCTCCATACCGGTCAGTCCGGTACCATTTAAAAGAATGGGCAGCTAATGGAAATAACCCACAAACTCCAAGAGAGTTATATAATCTGCGACATGCATCAGCTAGGAATGTGATAGAGAGAACTTTTGGTCTACTAAAGATGAGATGGGCTATTTTGAGGACTAGTTCGTTTTTTGACATACGGAATCAGGTATCACATAGTATTTTGTAAAACCAAGCATCCATTTATTTTAATTTTTTTATTAACATGCCAATAATACCATCTCACAGATCCGTGTCATTAATGCTTGCTGCATATTGCATAACTTTCTAAGAGATAGGCAGAGAGAGATGGATGATATAATGCTAATTGACGTGGATAATCAGATAAATGATGCTGCCATTGAACATCCAGAAGAACCAAACATGATTAGACATGTTGAATCAACAACTGAGTGGAACAACAAGCGAGATACCTTAGCTAATCAAATGTGGGAAGATTAACAAAGAAGACGCGGGGGAGCCAATCATTGAATTCATTCATTTGTATGTTCATATATTTCATATGCCTATTTTTGAACCCCCCCCCCTCTCTCTCTCTCTCGGGATTCTACGTTTGTCTCATACATCTATTGTTGCTTGCAGGAAGATATGGATGTGGAGAAGAAAGGAGGGAGAAACTACCTTACCTGGACAGATGAAATGGATGAAGCAATGCTGAATGTGTTCGTGGAGCATTACAATAGAGGGGATCGTGCTCAAAATGGGTGGAAACCACATGTTTACACTGCAGTTGTCAACAATGTTCGAGCCAAGTGCAATGTGGATATCACAAAGGAGAATGTCATATCAAGGTGCAAGACTATTGATAGACACTATATCAATGTCAGCAAGATGTTGTCAACCAGTGGCTTTGGGTGGGATTGGATCCATAACAACCTTATGGTTGATAGTGAGGACGTGTGGAGCAACTATGTCAAGGTAAGCACTACATCTTGAGCAACTATGTATTCATGGCATGGCCACAAGATTCAGTTTCATCTTTCATGTGGTCAAGTTTCTTAATTAATTACTATCTCTTGTTGTCACTCATACTTGTACTGATATATCATGATGTGGAATTCAGCCAAGTGTATTCAAAAACATGCACTTATACTTGTTGATGCATAGCCTTCTAATCAGCAGTTTACTCATCATTTCCACCATGACATGAGTTACATCTTCGCTGTAGTCTATGATTTTTCTCTTTGGATGTGTGTTTGGTGTTTGGATGGATGTGTGTTACATTTTCCACCATGACATGAGACTATTTGTCTTCATGTTTTGCAAGCAAACAAAGATGCCGCTTGCTACAGGCACAAGGTCATAAAGTTTTGGGACTCAATCAGCCTTGTCTTCTCAAAGGATCATGCCACCGGAACCGGAGCCAGAACAGTCGCTGAAAGTGGAGCGGAAATGGTTGTGGAGAATGTCAACAACATCAACGTTGAGTCTGCCGCAACATCTTCAACCCAAACCGGCGAGGAACAGAAGAGGAAAAGATATCGATCGGATGACTCAATTGCATCTATGCTTGGAGAGAAACTGGATAATTTTACTAGTGCCTATAAAGCTGATATCGCTCAAGTTGCTCCTCCCGAGAAACCCTCCTCTCCTGAAGAAATACTTGATGCTCTCAATGCAATTGCGATACTGGATGATGATGGCTTGCTAGCAGCTTATGATATCCTCATAGCAGATGACCGCAAGTTCAAGGCTCTTATGGCGCTGCCTGAAAGGATGAAGAAGAAATGGATCCTCAAGCAAATCAACCAATGAAGGTATGTTACTCGGATAGATTGCTTACCTTCATATATCTCCTTGAGTATGTTTCAGTTAGAGCAAAGCATGTACAGGACCTAGAACACTTGATATTTGTGTGTATGTATTCTCAGTTTAAAACCTTATAATCTTGGCTCGTGAGATTGAATGCTTAAATTGATGTTTGCTCACCTTTACATTTTGACTACCAACTTTCATAGTAATTTAAGTCACGAACATTCTGGTGTCATTTTCTTATGGAAAGTTGTGAATCTTGATGGTCGTTCTGATGCATGCTAGTATTTGCCTGATGATTGTTCTGATGCATGCTCTCCTTTCCTTACCTTCTATTTTTATTTAAAAAATGATAGTAGTTGTACATCAGCAGCAGTTCTATTTTTCATGTGTACAGCAACAGTTCTATTTGTCATGTGTACAGCAGCAGCTCTATTTTTCATGTGTACAACAGCAACATCGGTTCTACTAGTGATTATTTGTCACTTACTAGTGTTGAAAATTGAGATTGGTACCAACCTACATGCATTACCTTTCTTGATGAGCAATATATACCATTTTTCTTTGATGGAATGCATTACCTGCTTGATGCATACAATGGAAGATGTAATTTTGTCCATAAATTTTCTTGATGAGCAATATATTATTTGTTTTTCTTGGATGAGCATGCATCACCTTTCATTGATGTCAAACTGATGCCTCACTGTTAAATTTGCTAGTTCAGTAGGTTACAAGACAAAGATAAGAAAGCGGGCAGCGGCGATTCTTTCTGAGCTAGAAGATGAATGTTGGCAGTCTATGGCATCATGTTCAAGTCTCTTCCTTGACTTTGCTTAATATAAGCTTTGAAGCTTCGAACTTTTGTTTTGCTTGCGTCGGATGTGCGTTTGTACTTTGCGGATCTGAACATGGCAGTTATAATTTGATTATGTGGATTCGTGCTTCAGGGAGCCGCTTCATATATGAATGGTTGTATTCTGAATTTGTTTCATGTTGGCGTGAATTTTAAATTTAGAAAGATGATGTGGCAGCCAAGCTTGGTATCTCAGTTATATATCAGTTTTTAAGCCAAGCTTGGTGTGGTTGTATGAATTCTTATCAAAATGGCAGCCAAACTTGACACAGATATCATTTCAGTTGATAAATGCCAATGGCAGCCAAACATGATATTTTGATTTGGAATCTTGATTCCAGCAAATGAAATCCGATCATAGATTTCATTTCATTTCATTTGTATGAAATGAAATGAAATCCCAGGTGCCAAACGACCTGTAAGTGAAGTGCATGAAGCATTCTATAAATCAACCAAGGACTATCTCATACCAGTATGGTGCATAAAGGAAAAGGAAAAAATAAACACAAAAGATACTCCAAGAATTTACGCATATCATGTGAACAAAACAAAAACCGAGACATACCGATAATTGTCGAAGAAGAAAGATGGGATGCCTTCCGGGGCATCATCAAGTTTAGACGTTTGAGTCTTCTTGAATATTTACTTGGGATGCCTTAGGCATCCCCAAGCTTGAACTCTTGCCTCTCCTTATTCCTCTCATATCGATACCTTCTCGATCTTCGAACACTTCATCCATACAAAACTTAACCGAACTTTTTATTAGAGGGGTTAGTACATATAACATCAAATCCCATCATGTCCTGCTGTAACATTATTATATAATTATAATCAAATATTACCCACTGTATTCTATCACAATTCTATGGCTCTCAAGTAATGGGGCTCAACAAGATTTCAAAAATAAGCAAATAAAGAAACTATAACAGCAATCTGTGAAAACAGGACAGTCTGTAAAGATGCAGATGGTACATATACTTCTGTAATTCAAAAAATTCTGAAAAATTAGGACATAATGTTTTTTTGCATAGAAGTATTGTGTAAAAATTTCAGAATTTTTCCATGTTCCAGTAAATTGTGAAAATTCAACCACTACAGCAAAAGTTTCTGTTTTTTCACAGCACACACCAAACAAGCAATTTAAACATCCTAAAAGTAAATCTTGGCACATTATTTTTACTAGTACAAATGGCCGTGCATTGTAACGGGCAAAAACTTTACCCAAATGATAAGTGCAACACGTGTGTCACGAAGCACTTCGGCCCTAACGTTTTTTACAACTAAAGTTTTCATCTAAAAAGAAAAAATAAACACAAAAAAAAACTGAAACTTGCTATTTGAATTTTTTTTGCCATGCTTGACAACTAAGTTGCCATCCTCGCGTCACTAAACTTGCCATAAAAAACGTCCGGAGTTGTCATGTGTTCGTGTCACACATGTGGCACTTATCAGGGTCCAAAATTTGAACATGTTCTACGTGGCATTACGCAACACTTCTTCTATCCAATTTTGGCTAACGTTAGAGATAAGGTTATACTGAGCATAGCATTTTGGACCATAAAATTCGGACGTGAAGAAGCCACCTAACGGTGTTCGTCAGGACCTAATTTAGCTCCGCACTTTCATCTGATGAAAGAGTAGTTGTGCATGGAATATTGTTTCAATCGATTATATTTTTTTCTTGTTAAAAACACACATTTTTTTTGAAAAGGTGTATTTTTTAATTTTGTCAGAACATTTTTTAAAAATTGTATCTTTTTTGGTGGCGAACATTTTTTTTGGATAGTTATATTTCATTTGTATTTTCTTTTTGCACTGTTTTTGGGCTTGGCCCAAGGCGGAGGACTTGACCGCCCCCGCAAAAAAAAAGGACTTGACCGACACACACACAGAACACATACTCTCTCTTATTACTAAAAACTAGTAAGCGTGCACGTGCAACGCACGTATAACCATAAGAGTAAACTTCCTTGTACATCCTAGTTATGAGAAAATTTTAAACAGTTATAGTTGCTAAGTGGATCATACCTTCAAGCATCTTCTTAACTATCTTTGTTGTGAAGGATATAACAAAATATGAACGAATTTTTGGGACATGTGAAATAGATCTTGTGAGTGTATGTCATTTTCAGTCAAAACTATATGCTCATGCCGCTATCAGGCAATATAACTTATTTGGGTTCCTCATGAACTCCATGCCATGTGTTTTGCAGATGAAAAAAGAGCATGCATGTCCTGCATCCGTCCATTTGTTTCTTTGTTATGCTGGGGAAGAAATTCTTTGTTGGCCCTTCGAAACGAAAATGCTTGCTGATGTTATCATCTTATCCTTTTAAGATAGTCCAGAACTGAGAGACGAACCACAAGAATACTTATATTCAACAAAATGTTAAATTATAATCCACTCATGGTCAGCGATAAGCCGATAGCACAACATAAACAGAAATGACTCACAGAACAAGTGGACTTATAAAATATAGTGATGTCAAAAGTTGGAATGTGCAGAAGCAGTACAGTGGTATATATATATATGCATTAACAGTCGTATGTCATACCGAAACCTCCATGCTCGATCCTTCTACAAGAAAATTGGAAATAATATATTTTACAAGTATAGTACATAGTAGCAAGTATAGAACACCATTATAAATAAACAAAATCATCTTTCTAATTATGATATATGGATAGAAGGATGCAGCAACAATGTCCGCAAGAGAAAATCAACAATGTGCCTGCATTGGCCAGGTTGAGACAAAGCACCTTCAGGCAAGGGTAGTTACTAGATCTCCACCTTCTCTATACACAAGGCATTTTTCTGCAGAAACCAAATATATATTTTGTTAGGAAAAAAAACTTCTGCAACATTGAGTTCTAACATGCAACCCTTCCTCACAAGTCTCAAGCCTGAATGTCATGTGTTTTACCAGAAGAAACAAATTCAGTGAGAGATAGTGCAGATGCTATAACATGGACGTACATCACACTATAAGATGAATACTTCCCAAGATTCACATAGAAGCAAGAAATTGTGGAAACCATAGAGCATTTTCATTTCATAACAGGGACCTTAGCTATTTTCCTGCTTGGTATCCAAACCAAACATTTTCATTTTGTCACTGTATTGTTGTGTTATTCACTCATGGGGCTGTGGAATAGATAATTTGTTTAGTACTTTATTATTTCTAGCTAGATTAACTTTAGTTCAACATCTACCGTACTCAAACCTCATATTCGACGGCAAAACTTTACATTACCAAACACAAAGAACTGTAAAGGATAATGCTGTATCAACAATTCAGAGCACCGCTTGTTTACAAATATGTTCATACTGGAAGTGATGAGAAGGAAAAAGAAAGGTCAGATCATGGAACAGAAAAGAAGACTGGGAATTAGGTGAAAAATAAGAAAACAAGTTACGTGCAATCGACAGAACGCATTCTCTACATTATCTCATTTCACTCCCGAAGCTAGCTGCAGAACAAGATAAAAAAGGAAAAGGATGATCAATGCAGTCTATATAATATAATTTTTTGTCATATATGCATGACACATATAGTATAAACCTCAGTTTTGGCTGCCCAAATATAATGAACTTTGGTTTTATCATACAAAGTAAAAAATATGTCCATGGGCAGTGAAAAACTTTACAAAGTATTGTCCTCAAATAAAAAACATTACAGATTTGATTATATGAACAAAAATCACCAAGATTTAATACTACTCTATTTACATCAGATGCATGATTTCAAAATAAAGTGCATGAGAGACGTGTATCCCTCGTATTAATCCTGGTTGAATGTGTTAGGTATCTCTATTGGAGTCATCACAAGTGATTACTTTCGACTCACATTCTAGATTGTTAGAACTATACAGTACAAGTTGGTAGTGGGCATTAAACTGTCTTAACAACATTTTCCTGATCCAAAGTGGAGACTTTTAAGATTATCAACTTTCACTGCCTTCTGGCCTGCAACTCAAAGGAGATTCATCTTAACTCTGTAAGAGCACATGGTATCTGTTTCATCTGACCAATAAAACCGACACACCCCAAACTCCAAAGTCCTAGACACAGATAAACAGTGCCCACAAGCTTCATGACCCTAAATCTAAATATCTTGAACATAATACATAATAAATAGCATAGGATACCATGAGACTGACCTAGGAACATAAGAAAGATGAACGACCAAACATTTATTCTTCTTTCTGAAGGCCAAATACACTCCCTGAACTCAGACTTTGCATGCAGTTCCAGCGGAAGGGAAAAGCACGAAAGCTGCCTCTAAAAGACTCCACGCTTGAAGGGTCAATAAGAAAGGATTTCCTCCTGCAGCATGATAGAGAACCTGATGGGTGGATGCAGAACCTGAATGGCTTTTTCCATCTGCACAACACACTGCAGTTTATGAGAAACCGCAAATAAATTATATCACCCAAGAGAGGCATGAGCTAGCGCACCTTTGCGACTGAAAATGGTAGATGCGCCGAACCAGATGACAAATCAAAGCACATCAACCGGCCTAAAAGAGAGAACAAAGACTTCGCCCTGTATATATGTGAATAGAGCAGCAAGGGGCGGCCGAAGACCGGCAAACTTCGATTGTCCCATAGGCAAAACAAACAGCTGGAGAGAACAATCCTGTGACCAAACGCAAATAAGAATCATTAGAATGAAACCATAGAATCGGAAAAACATGTCATGATGCTAGACGATGCAATTTTTATTGATGGAAATTTAGATTTGCATCGATGAAGTTTAGCACAACATCATATCCCCTTGATTTTGCAAAGTACTGATAATAAGGAGTAGGTACCTGCACACGTCGTTGCCCCTAGCGGGGAGCCTGTGTTGCTGCTGCATCACACCCGGTGAATCTCCACCTCCGCGTACGTCGTTGCCCCGCTGGCCCGGCCGTGATGCACGCGTCGACGCGCCCAGTTGCCCGCATATTAGAGCCGCGCCATGCGCCGCACGAGCGCCAGCGCCATGGCCCTGCAGCCCGTCACCGCCCGTGCTGAGCCTCGGTGAGGACGCCGTTGTGGGCTTGTTGACTTCTCAGTCCACCGCGGAAGCCGTTTCGGAGCAAGGGGATGTCCCACAGCTCCAAGCCGTCGCTGCCCCGTAGGCTCGCGTCGGTGCCGTGCGTCGCCTCTCGTCGGAGACCGTCGCCACCAGAGGTTCACCGTCGAGGCTGCCGCGCCCCTGCCCTTCCTCCTCTCCCTTCCCTCTGTTCTTGTCTATCTCCTCCTCACCTTCGAAGCTCTTTCTCCCTGGAACCGCAACACGCCATGGAGGAGCTCAGCCGCCGCTGCCGTCCCTCCGACTTGCCAGAGCCACCCGTCGTCGACCCGATCCGGCTGCCATCCTCCAGATCCACGCCAGCCCCGCCGGAGCCCCCTGAATCGAGCTGCCGCCGCCGCCCTGCTTTGACAGCATCGCTCACCTGAAATCAGGTAGTATCTGTTTGCGATTGGGTTGTGTTTTTTCCCTTGGATTAGAGATCTCCACTCGCGCCCCCAACAGGCCCCACAGGGCGTGTTTTTTTACCGCCGGCGCCGAAAAATCCCCCCAGTCGCGCCCCCAGGACGCCGATTTCCACTGGTTCGGCCCATTTTTTGGCCCGGCGATCCCAGGCCGAACCCAGTGCACTGGGGGGCACTTGGGGGCTCCGGCGGAAGGGAAAACGGCGCATGGGCCACCACTGTCAGGTGGAAAACGTTTTTTCCACCTCCAGATTCGCCCCCCGCGCGCGCTACCCCTTCCGCCGCCGTGCCGATCCCGGCGCCGCCCACCTGCCCACCGCCGCTAGAAAGGCCATTTCCCCGTCGAGAAAGAGAGGGTTCGCCGCGGCAGCCTCAACCCCGCTCCTGGCACTACAAGAAATACAGTCAATTATGACTCCCCATTTTGGTCATTGATTCGTCGTTGTTGTCGTTTATTGACCCTTTTTTTACCAAATTCAGAAGGTCAACAGTTGGCCGTCAAGAATGAACAAACATGACCTTTTCTGGAATTTAGGTCAAGAGCGCCCATGACCAAAATTTTGGTCGTAAAATTTCTAACCAAAATTATGGTCATTACTAATGAGCCTAGACCACGTAGGATCTGATGTGGCCGAGCCAACATGGAGATGTCCACGTGGCAAAATGATGACGTGGATGCCATGTAGAAACGGTCCAAATCAGTTGTTTTAATGGGCTGAGCCCAATAATTTAGCCCATTTTCAGATTTTCTTTTGGGACACAACTATGGGCCAAGCCCAATAATTCTGTCCATTTTCAGATTTCCTTTCAGGCCCAAAATTCATTGCACAATTTGGCAGTCAACCAAGAGAATATAATGATTATAATAATACAATTCTCCAGGATTTCATTAACACAACCAAAAAATCACAACCAGTAACTTTGTATCATTACACCATGTTCATATAATGGCACATGTCCACATGCATTGTGCACTAGTAACCAGTAACTTTCATTACACAACGAGTAACATAAGATGGCACCAACCAAAACAACACAACCAGTGCAACCTCATCAAACCACAGCCAATCCCAGGTCCATATTGTGGTTCACATGTCCATATTGTAGTCCAGTCAAACAAACTCATCAACCCCAGGTCCAAACAACCCAGCATCAAAATTCCCAAAGCCAACATCGAACACACCATACTATACTATTTTACCTTGAACAGATCCATGAGGCGAGCAAATCTGGCATCACTTGCTTCAGCCCTAGCATCGATGGCCTCAACTCTTTTCAGTAACAACGGATACTCTGCGGCGCGTGCAGCTTCAGCCTCCTCTAATTTCTTCTTGACCTCAACAAGCTCCTCTCGCATCAACTCAGAGGCTTGCCTCTCCTTCTCGAGCATGAACTCTTCTTGTACACGAGCATCCAAAGCAGATGCAGATCTGATGAATTTCTTCTTAGAGCTTGACTCAAGGCCAACATTTCAAAGGAATGTGCTGGAGGGACATTCTTTAGTGAGAATGTCAGCAACAACAGCAGCATCACACTTCGGTTCTCCACCTTCTGGTACCTCTTGATTCATAACACTTTCCATGTCAGCCTGACATTTAAAGAAATATTCACACATGAGTGGAGTATTACTATGTCCATGGATACACACAGTTGGTTATGTATGAAGAAGAAACTTTAGAAGCAACCTACTATTCAATAATAGTTGTCCTAGTAGCAACAATTTTAAGAAGCAAACTAAGTACCAATACATCACAGCAACACAACAGTACTAGCAGTTGTCCTAGTAGCAGCAATTTAAGAAGCAAACAACAATGCATAGAGTTCTAACTGCTGAGTGCTATAGTAGTATTAATTAAAGAGGAGTGCTCCTGCATAGTTGTCAAGCCCATGATTTCACTCGTCTCTTGAGAAAACAAAATTCCATATTACCTCTTCTCTACAAGTATTTACATTTTCATAAGCATAAAGATCATATTACATGAGAAGACATTGTAAAACAGAATCTCCTCCGAGAAGTGCGCCATTGGGCTACCATGCTAGCTATTGCAAGGCTTGGTACTTCAAGTAGTGCTGCCACAACAAGTGGCTCATATTCATATAATAAGAACTGAACTCAAAATAGCAGTAAATTGTTTACATGGCTCCAGTAAATAGCTATGTACACGAGCATCAGTATACTAGTGAATAAAAAGATAATGTATACCATTATTTACCTATAATACTCAGCCACGCCCTCATGCATTGACCAGGCAGAAATTACCCAACGTGGACACATGCACGTGTACACGGCACATATCAAGATTTATTCCGACAATTCAGCACTCAAATTCTAGGAATCAGCCAACATCACAGAAGATAAAACCCCAGAAAAAAATTACCATGGCTCCAGGCCTGCACAAAAATTGCCATGGCTCGATGTAGAGAGCATGAGAGAGAGAGAGAGAGAGAGAGAGAGAGAGAGAGAGAGCGGAGGAGAGGGACATGGCTTACCACCAGGCCAGGGAGGAAGACGAATTCCATTGCCCCCTTCCTTGAGACAACCAGAGCAAACCAGATCAAGATGGGAGCAAGCTGCCTGCTGCACACAAGCGCACACATCAGATGATGCGGAGATGAAGAAGATAACCAGAACAAGATGAAGGGGAGGAGGAAGGATTCGTAAATACCCTTGTTGAGGGACCGTACGGTCATGTTCTTGGGGAGGAGATGGTGTTTCCGGCGTACCCTGTGCTGCTGGGCTCGGCCGCCATGGCCGCGGGCTAGGTTTCAGGCGGGCGTGAGGAGGGAGGTTGGAAGGAGGATTAACCTACAGTGGAAAGGTTACTAGGTTAGTAAAAATGTAGCAGTGGTTATTCTTGATTAAAAAATGTTATTCCTGATGTAAAGAAAGATCTACTAGCCAATCAATTCAGAGAGACTTGAGGGGAGATATGTATAGTGCAACACATTAATATAAGCAAAGGAAAGGAGGCTAAAAATATCACGAGAACATTCTGTGGTTTGATATCACGGTGGCAGATGCCAACACGGTAATGTAGGAACTATTGGATTATAACTCCCAATACGGTACTCAACTATTGGAACAAAAGTTACAAGCAGGCATGAGGACAAAAGGAAGCTGCAACTAAGTACGGAACATAGCATATACTAATGCATTTTGTAATCAAGAAAATTCTGTACATGAGCTCCACATGACAACATGTAGATAATTTTAGTAACAAGTATGGCTAGTGCAAATATGTATTAAAATAGTTTAAAAAATTAAGACTGAGAACAATTATGCAAAGCATAACATGGTTCAGAAAAATAACCACTAAGTCAGTCAAACCTGATAAGTGTATAGTTTAACGTAAATGAGGGGCGACAACCATACTACATAGCAAGAAAAAACGAAGGTTGCATAATAGGATGTTCGTGGGAATGTAGACTACGTGCTAGGATGGTGCTATTCTGCAGCAAATAAAATTGTGCGATTCAGACCAAGTAATTAGCCGTCTTACAAATTAAAACTGCTAATTGCACACACTGGAAGGGGATTCATCGGGACAAGACAAGTGTGGTCTCGACACTGGAAGGGGATCCACATGAACT
Organism: Elymus sibiricus; assembly: GCA_039707655.1. NCBI lineage: Eukaryota > Viridiplantae > Streptophyta > Magnoliopsida > Poales > Poaceae > Elymus > Elymus sibiricus. The sequence continues at coordinate 431,994,589 of CM077673.1, forward strand.
CCAAGAATTTCCTCTCCTGCCTGCCACGCACACATGGAAAAGAAAGCCCAGCTTCAGTTAAGAGAAGGAAGCAGCAAAACAGCACATATTAATGGAAACTAGCAAAACAGCCCTCTTCCCTTATGGATGCAATGCAGCGATTCGCCCATGTTAATGGAAATTATGTGATTGTTTCGAGTTATTCATTCAAATAAACTAACTAACAAACTATTGTAGTATGTCCTGTTTTAGTTTGTTCAGAAATGAAATATGCCATCAATTGATATATTCCACCATGGTGAGTAATGGAGCAGGGCACGAGAAACAATCATTCAACCTTAGAGGTGTTGTGGATTGACGGATGGATTTGCTGCCTTGATTCATGCAGTGGACGAGGAATGAAATAGTAAGACATCACGTATAAGGTGCATGACCATCCAGTCTTAGTTTTAGATGTCATTAGAAGTTGCAGACCTTTGATTTCTTTACAAAGAACGTAGAAGGATCACCAGCCAAGCATGAGCTGGGGCAATCACCATGAACGGTGAAAAACAAACTTGCACTTGAAGAATGGAAGTCGAGCTACCGAACATGACATGGCAAACAAGCAATGCATATTTTGCTCAGGTCTAGATGTAAAACTAAAGCAAATCATGATGAGGTAGGCTTATAATTATATTGCAATCAACAAGAGCACTTAATTGCAATAACGCAGCAGCAATTACTAATCTCTAGTTGCCTAGTACTACACAGTTGAAATACCCATGCCGAGGGGTGGAGAGCTCCACCTCGTTATGCATCTGCATGTACCTCTGCAAAATCACCGTCACAGCAACATATTGCCAACAGAAAACACACACAAAAGCATCACAAAACTAAATCTCGAGGACCAAAAGTTTCTGATTTTTTCGAAACCGAATCGGTTTCCATCACAAAACTGATGTTGCCTAGGACCAGATGGGACCAAACAGAGAGTTGAGAGAGGTGGAGTGGACCTTCCATGGCGTCGGCAGCTGCTGCTCTTGACTGTGCACATGGCGCTGCTGGTCTGCTGGTCTTGCCGCTGGTGATGGCTGACCCACGCGTGCGTGCACCTGCGTGAGGAAGAGGAAGGATATCAAATCAAATGAAACCGCATCAGGGGAGGGAAAAGGGGATCCAAGACCTTGACGAGCACTCACTAGGGAAGGGAAAGGAATGGGTCTGACCTCTCCTTGACGAGCAGCTCCATGGCGTGGGTCTCCTCATGAGCACGAGCAGGTCCTGTCCCGGCGCGGATCTGGCCGCCGCCATGGCCTTCCTGCTGGATCCCCCTCTCCTCTCCTCTCCTGATGACCGGAGGTAGGAGGGAGTCATCTGGCCGTCGCCATGTCGTACCTGGAGCGATGGCTGGACCGGCCACTGCTCGCGCCGCCCCGCCGGTGGACGGCGCTCGAGGGGAGGGGCGGCTGTGTTCGAAGGGGAGGGAAGGGGACGAGCGGCTAGGGTTCGAAGGGAGGGGTGGCTGGTTCGTGGGGATGATTTGGCTTTGGGGGGAAATGTTTTAGAGGGGAATGGTGTGGAGCGGCCGAATTATTACTTGACGAAAATACCCACATAAGGTGCGGCGCGGGACATGTGGCTGCGTTCCGTGGTGACGAAAATACCCTCGTACGGTGCCTTATCTGTGGTTTTCGAAAGCTTTTAGGTGTGGCGGGAGGAGATTTAGAGCTGATTTGGACAATTTGGACATCACCTCTTGGGGTTTTATAAGTGTTGTTTGGAAAAATCTTTTCAAAAATGATATGCAAGTATTCTTTAAAAATTGGTTAAAATCAATTATGAAAATGAAGACCACAAGCAACAGCTTTACCCGACTCTAACCGGCCTTGGAGACCTTGGAGGACCGGCTAGTTAAAATTGACAACTAGGCATGACACGTAGACAAAATTGATGAGTTGTCATCTAGTCACCATCATCTAGTTGTCAACTAGGCACGACACGTAGACAAAAATGATGAGTTGTCATCCAGTCACCTGCTTGTCAGTTAGTCCACCATGGTCGTATGACACATCATGCGTGGCTAGTTAAAATTAACAACTAGGCACGACACGTAAACAAAATTGATGAGTTGTCATCCAGTCACCCTCATCTAGTTTCTATGATGATATAATTTGGTGATGGTGGACTTGAAATAAGGTAGTATGCACCATTCACATCTTTATGACCATTCTATTCAATCGGATAATGACCTTCTAGCCATGAATTGTCATAAGATTATAGGGTTTGGACCCTTCCAAACTCTCCATGACTAATTTGTGGATTTTGGTCATGGATTTATGACCAATTAAACCACCGTCACTAATTTTTGTCATAAACGAGCATTTTTCTTGTAGTGTGGGCGAGCTTTTCCGACGCTCCGGCCACACAAGCGGGGATACCGGCGGCGGCCGCGCGCCTACCACGCCCGCCAGGTGTTTGGCGATTTGTCTGCTCGGCGATGGACTCGGACGACGAGGAGGCGTTCACGGCGCTGCTGGAGGAGGAAGCCGATGCCGACACCCAGGACGAAGAGCACCTCATTGCCCTCGCCGCTCTGGGCGGCCTGTTCGCGAGCAATGCAAAGCCGCGGCGAGGTGGCTCGGCGCCGGGCCGGCAGAAGGCAAAGCAGAGGCATCGGCTAGAGGGCTATTGCTTGCTCTACGCCGACTACTTCGCCGACGCTCCACTGCATGGCGAGAAAGTATTTCGGCGCCGTTATCGGATGAGCCGAATGCTCTTCCTCAAGATTGTGAATTCCATCCGTGAGTTTTACAGCTACTTCAAGTGCAAGAAGGATTGCACCGGCACACTTGGATTCACCTCACTCCAGAAGTGCACGACAGCTATGAGGATGCTTGCATACGGAGCTCCCGGTGATATACTGGAAGACTATGGATGCATGGCCGAGTCCACCACCATTGAGTGTTTGTACAAGTTCTGCAGGGCAGTGGTGGCAGTGTTTGGACCACAATACTTGCGATCACCCAATGCTGAAGACACTGCTCGGATCCTAGCACAGAATGCAGCAAGAGGATTTCCTGGGATGCTTGGAAGTATCGACTGCATGCATTGGGCATGGAAAAACTGTCCATTTGGTTGGCAGGGGATGTACAAAGGAGACTGTAAGAGCACATTTCTCCATGTGTGGTTTTGGGTAATTGATGACAATCCCTATGGACTAATGGTTGCCTTAAGTTATATTCGAAGGATTTGTCCATAGGCACTTCTTGAAGTCCATCTGTTGGTTTCAAGGAGTTTATATGGTGACCAAGGTGGTATTCAAGGTTTTATCCAAAGATTGGTCATAGAGAAGATAAGATACAAGGTTGATCAAGACTAAGTCAAAGAGTGAATCAAGTTGATCAACACACAAAGCGTACAAGATGTACCGAGAAGGATCAAGTGATCCCATGGTATGGTAAGCATTGTCCATTACGCTTTGTGTACTAACCCATGTTCCCTGTGAGTGTTCTTTGTGGGGTTAGGTATGTTTTCATGGGCGAGCATCAATAAGAAGATCCCATACAATCCATGGAGGATGACATCAAGTGGTGATCGTCATCAAGGTTGCGGTGTGCAAGTTCAAGTGAAGCATCACGGAGAGATCATGCTTGAAGCTTGCCGTCCATTGTGGTGACAATGGACTTGTGAAGATGTGCCGAAGAGTAGCTCACCATAGTGGAGTATGGGGGAGCAATCATCTAGTCTTCATCGAGCCAACGCAATCAAGAAAGGTGGTCCATCTTGAGGAAGTCAAGATCGTCATCATCTAGCTCAAGTGGACTATGCGCAAGGCTAAGGTTTGACCTTGATAGGGTTTTCTATTTTACCAGTCTCATTGTGGTAGTTGAGAGACTGGGTTATAGGATAGATTGCCGTACTATCAAGGGGGGCTCTCAAGTGAGTAGCTTGATCGTATCGTTCGTTGAGAACTCAAACCATTGCATTCTTGGCATCATCTTCTTTCTTGGTTCTTGGTTGGTTTTTCTCTTTGTGGGTTCTTGAGCTTATGGTCAGCTTCATGACAAGCTCAAGTTCATCGAAAACGGAGTCCTTATGCATCTTCTATGATGTTTTCGATGTTGGAGTTTTTGCCAGTTCTTCATTGATAGAGGTTTCACATCTCTATACCATTGGCATTTTTATACTGCCTCTTCTTAAGAAAACCAACCAAGAAGTTATGGTTGTATCCTTCTGTTGGATAGCTCTTGTCGTCCTGAATCCAACAAGCTTGGGTTTGCTCAATTCGGAGCTCATTTGCAGAAGTTATGGCAGTTCAGGTTTTATTGTATCCTTCTGTTGTGTTTGGGTAGTTTCTCTGCACCCAAGCGGTAGTACCGCTTGTGCCCACGGTAGTACCGCTTATGCGGTAGTACCGCTGGGTACTACCGTGGCACTACCGCTTGTTGTTTCCCCGAGCGTGCAGCTCTCTGTTGCCGGTTTGCATTTCACGGCAGTAGCACGGTAGTACCGCTCTAGCGGTACTACCGCCCGTACTACCGCCGCCACTACCGCTTGCGGGGTTTCCTCAGTGCACGCTCCTGTTTCCTTTTTACCCATTGCGGTAGTAGAGCGGCACTAGTACGGTAGTACCGCTTTGTACGGTACTACCGCCCTGGCTGCCTCTACTACTGCTGCCTCTCCTGGTCTAAAACCCCTAAGCGGTAGTACCGCTAGGGGCAGCGGTAGTACCGCTCAGGCGGCACTACCGTTGAACACTCTGTGTTTTTTAGTCTTGGGCGTGGTAGTACCGCTTAAGCGGTAGTACCGCTCTATGGAGCAGTAGTACCGCTTTACTGCGGGCTGGGCAGATAACGGTTGGATTTTCTCCCCCCTATAAAAGGGGGTCTTCTTCCCCAATGCATCTTATCCTTTGAGCAAGTTTCCCCCCCACCATTGTTGACCTCTTGAAGCTTGCTATCTCTCAATCCCTCCAATGATTCTTGCTAGTTCTTGAGGGAAAAGAGAGAGGAGATTTAGATCCACCTTTCCACCAATCACTTTCTCCTCTAAGTGAGGGGAACCCCTTGGATCTAGATCTTGGAGTTCTTCGTGTTCTTCTTCGTTCTTCCTCTCATTTTCCTCCCTAGCATTAGTTGCTTTGGTGGGATTTGGGAGAGAAGGACTTGGGCACTCCGTGTGCCCTTGCCATTGCATTTGGTGCATAGGTTTGAGTTCTCCACGGTGATACGTGGAAGTGAGAAGTTGAGTAACTTATTACTCTTGGGTGTTTGAGCACCCTAGAGCTTGTTCCTCTTGGGTGCCTTGGCGCCCTAGACGGCTTGGTGGTGCCTCGGAGCTCAATCATTGTGGTGTAAAGCTCCGGGCAAGCGTCGGGGTCTCCAATTAGGTTGTGGAGATTGCCCCGAGCAATTTGTACGGGTACTGGTGAACCGCCCCCAAGGGTTGCCAAAGTGTACGGGTACCGGTGACCGCCCCCAAGGGTCGCCATTTGTACGGGTTCGGTGACCGCCCTCAAGGGTCCCTTAGTGGAATCACGGCACCTTGCATTGTGCGAGGGCGTGAGGAGAATACGGTGGCCCTAGTGGCATTGTTGGGGAGCATTGTGCCTCCACACCGCTCCAACGGAGATTAGCATCCGCAAGGGTGTGAACTTCGGGATACATCGTCGTCTCCGCGTCCCTCGGTTATCTCTTACCCGAGCCCTTTACTTATGCACTTTACTTTGTGATAGCCATATTGTTTCTTGTTATATATCTTGCTATCACTTAGTTGTCTATCTTGCTTAGCATAAGTTGTTGGTGCACATAGGTGAGCCTAGTTGTTTTAGGTTTTGTGCTTGACTAATTAAACGTTAGTTTTATTCCGCATTTGTTCAAGCCTAAACCGTAATTATTTTAAAGCGCCTATTCACCCCCCCTCTAGGCGACATCCACGTCCTTTCAGAGACAAAAGAGCTTGCAGTGTGGTACTTGAGGCAGTGGCCACACATGACCTCTGTATTTGGCACTCCTTCTTTGGTATGCCAGGAACTCACAATGACATCAACGTATTGCAGTGCTCGAATGTCTTTGCCAAGCTTGTCGAAGGTCATGCTCCTCTGGTGAACTTCGAGGTCAATGGGCGCCACTACAACAAGGGATACTACCTAGCAGATGGCATCTATCCAAGATGATCCACATTTGTGAAGACTATCTCAAACCCTGTGCCAGGAGGCAAGACCTCCTACTTTGCCAAGTGTTAGGAGGCTTGCAGGAAGGATGTCGAGCGGGCATTTGGTGTGCTCCAATCTTGATTTGCTGTTGTCCGGTACCCCGCTCTGACCTGGTCGAAAGATCAAATGTGGGAAGTCATGACTTGCTGTGTCATCTTGCACAACATGATCATTGAGAGCAAGCAGGAAGAGCCAGTGTTTGACACTGAACCATATTACAGGCAGGGGCCTCTTGCCCAAGTTGATCACCAGCTACCAGCAACCTAGACTGCCTTTCTCAATATGCATCAGGAGATCCGAGACCCACAGGTGCATCAAGAACTGCAGCACGATCTGGTGGAGCACCTATGGAGGCTCAAGGGCAATGCCTAGCTTGACGTGTGATGAAATATGAGTTTTTATTTGTGTTCAAATTATGAGTTTGATTTGTCGAACTATTTGATTTGTATTGATTTCTGTGATGAACTATGTGATAAAAATTAGTTTGTGTTGAATTTGTGCCGAAGCACGCCGAAATTGGGCCGAAATCCGCGGCTGGGGGGCGATCTTGGGTCGGCGATTGGGAACCATAGCCCCCCCACGCCGAATTTACCGCCGGTTGGCCCCCAGGCGGCGCTATTTCAAGCCCCTGGGGGCCGAACGGCTAGAGATGCTCTTAAGGAAGCGATGTGTTGGGGTGGGCGGGGCGTGGAACGTTGGTCCGGCAGAGTTTTTGTCCGCCCTGTCAAATTGCTAAACACAGTTTTGGCTGAGGTTAGTATAATTTTAACGGTTAGATCAACTTAAGTGGTTCTGATTGTGTGGCTCACATTGGTTCGGGTTGATGTGTGTACGTTAGTTGGGTGTACATAGCGATGAAGAGTAAATGGCACTGGCGGTGCGAGAACTTGCGCTGCGGGTGCACTTAAGTCACGGTACTTGCAAACCGGAAAAACCCGTCATAGAACTTGCATTGCGGGTGCAGATAGGTCACATATGCCATCTGAACCGGCCAGCTGCCCGGTTTTCTCCCTCTAACGGTCAGGCGCGATAATTTGTTCACGACTTTAAAAATATATGTGATTCGTGACTTTAAAAAAATGTTCGTGCACGATAAATTTGAAAACTATTTGTTTACGACTTTTAAAAAAATTTCGCGAACGATAAATTTGAAAAAAGTTTGTGATTCACGAACATTTTTTTAAAGTTGTTAACATTTAAAAAAATATTTGTGATTCATGACTTTAAAAAAATGTTCGCGAACGATAAATTAAAAAATATTTATTGAAAATATTTGTGATTCAAGACTTTAAAAAAATGAGCACGAACGAAAATTTTGAAAATGTTTATGAACGATAAATTTGAAAATGTTCGTGAACGATTAATTTGAAAACTATTTGTTCACGACTTTAAAAAAATGTTCGCGAACGATAAATTTGAAAAATGTTTGTGATTTGCGGACATTTTTTTAAAGTGCTGAACATTTAAAAAAATATATTTGTGATTCACGACTTTAAAAAAAGTCCGCGAATGATAAATTAAAAAATATTTATTAAAAATATTTGTTATTCGTCCGTTTTAAAAAAATGTCCACGACCGAAAATTTTGAAAATGTTCGTCAACGTTAATTTGAAAACTATTTGTTCACGACTTCAAAAAAATGCTCGCGAACGATAAATTTGAAAAATATTTGTGATTCACGAACATTTTTTTAAAGTTGTGAACATTTAAAAAAATATTTGTGATTCACGACTTTAAAAAAATGTTCGCGAACGATATTTATTAAAAATATTTGTGATTCGTGACTTTAAAAAATGTCCAGAAATGAAAACATTTGAAAATGTTTGCGAACTATAAGTTTGAAAATATGCGTGAACGATTAATTTTAAAAATATTTGTGATTCGCGAACATTTTTTTAAAGTCGTGAACATTTAAAAAAATATTTTTGAACATTTTTCTACAAAATAATATGGTCTTTTTACAAAATAATCAACCCCAACCAACCTCACGTGGGCCGCGCGTTACCGCTCAAGGGAGAAAAAAGGGCAGCTGGCCGGTTCAGATGGCATGTGTGACCTATGTGCACCCGCAACGCAAGTTCTATGACGGATTTTTTTCGAAAATGGAGCAGCTGGCCGGTTCAGATGGCATATGTGACCTATCTGCACCCGCAATGCAAGTTCTATGACGGGTTTTTCCGGTTTGCAAGTACCGTGACTTAAGTGCACCCGCAGCGCAAGTTCTCGGACCGCCAGTGCCATTTACTCTAGCGATGAATATGTTTGCTTGTTTAATAGTAATAGAGAAAAAAACCATTTTTAAAAGAGAGAGAGAGACGCACGAACTCGATCTCCCTACCCGTTCCCCATTCTCCCTCCCTAGTGTTGGACAGCTCCGCCGCCGCCGCCGCCTCCCGTCTTCTCGTCGTTCTCGGAGGGCGAGGGCAGGAAGAATATTGCTTCCGGTGGCTGCACCGTCGTACCCTCCACCCGCGCCGCCGTATCAACGGGACATTGCGCTGCTCTCTCTTATTTCAGCTCCATCCGCGCCACCGTCAACGGCGCGTCTCCGGCGTCCCTGGTGGCTCCTCTCCGACGCCTACAGCGCATCCTCGCGCGGCTGCAGCGGCGCTCCTGGCCGGTAGAGGAGGAGTGGGAGGCCGCTGCTTCCTCGGCGTGGTCCTGCTCGCCGACGACGAGGCCCTGCGAGGAGACGGCTCCACTGCTCCGAGCTCCGAGCTCCTACTGCTGCCGGTGCCATGGAGGTCCACCCCCCATTCTCGCCCCTCTCCTCCTCTCTTTCCATGCACCGCACTGCAGCAGCGAACTTAGTACTAAGACGAAAGATTACTGAAGTTAATCTGGGCAATAACATGCCCTCGCCCATTAGCATTTTAGATGCAAAGTTTAGGACTAACTGAACCATAGATTTGCATAGCAGAGGGCAAGGAACTGGTTAGAAGGTTCAGTTATGTGATTTTTGGGAAGTACAGTTAGTTATTGCTTGATTAAACTGCACTTGAGCACCTGTCCCTAGCAGCACAGAACTAAATGTAATGATTGCCTTACTTTGTAGAGTATGCTTTTCTGAATAAAATGCAGAGTGTAGAGATGATCTGAAATAAGAGAGGACGAAACTTGGTACTTGTTCCCGGCTGGGTGTCTCATGTTTCTTCATAGTCGTAGATGCAGCTTTTATTCTGGTTACTTGTTGCCGAGTCTAGAAATAACATGCCCTCGTCGTCTGGTGTCCTTTTCGCCGCGTTCAACCTGTGCACCAAGACCCCTAGCAGCTGCAGTTGGAGAACTTTAAGCTTCTTATCATTTCCATTGTTTTCTTCAAAAGAGAATTATTTGATGTCTTCTATAGCAGCTCCTTTAAATGCTAAATCCTATCAGCACTTGTGAATACTGTATACTGTTCTTGTTTTGACCTTTTTTTCATCGTCAGACCTTTTTTTGGTCTTCAAAAGATGTCTTTTGTTTCTTTGTTTTTGCTATTTGTAAGTACCTCTATGCCCTATTCGGCACCATGGTTACTTATCCTAGTCCATCATAGTTTATTTATCAGTTGTCCCTTCTGTATGATCTTGTTTCATATTTTTTGTTCCCAGAGCTATATTACTTCTGTAGTAACTGTAATGTGAAGTCTGATGCTGTTGTAAGCTACATCCATCATTCTGTCTCCACTTAGACATAAACACAGTTAAAGTTGGATTGTATTTGTTTTAGCAACCATAACTTCTTGTGTTAATGTAATTCATTGCAACTTCATTTTATGTCCAGCTACGAGACTGGTTGGACCTCTCACTCAATCATGCTATGCCATCGTCCATTCTCATACTTTCAAGGTAAATTCTCTTGATATATTTCTCAGTGGCTACAAAAGTACTGTTTGGGCTTGCACCCTTACTCATCTTTCTAATGTTGTCAGAGCTTTTATCGTATCTCGGAGAATGAAACCTGAGGAGGCTGTTGTAGCAATATTGTCTTCACTACCAGATGAAGTTGTCGATAGAGTTGGTACAGTATTGCCATCTGAAGATTCAGTTTCTAAGAGGAGGAAAAAACTGGAATTCCTTGAGATGCAGGAAGAACTTATCAAGGTGATGTATATGTCTTACAAATATTTAAAATGGACTATTTTTACATCATCTGCAAATGCAACCATGATACTTGTCGTAGATATGAAACTCACATTGGTCGTATTTCTGTAAGCTAATAGTGTGGGTATGTAGTCACTCTTCTTTTACTAATTTATTGTCTTGGCTCAAAAGGCATTCATATTATGGACTTCTTTTGTCTGACACCCTATGTAACATACGCTACTATTACATATCCTGTCACGCGCTTGTTCTGATCATGATGGAAGCTCGATAATCTTTCCTGTTCATGCCCTCATGACCTCATGTGTCGTGGTATTCTCACGGCAGATGCCATAAGATGGCTAAAGAGGTGGGGCTACGTGAGGACGCCGGTGGGTTCCGGAGGCGAGGTTGGCACGCGCAAGTGTGAGACACGAGACGTACCCAGGTTCGGGGCCCTCCGGAGAGGTAACACCCCTAGTCCTGCCGAATGGAGTATGGAGTGCACAAGGGATACAAGGTTGCTCCTGGAGATGTTTGGACGGAGGAGGAAGAAAGAGCTAGCTCTCCATTCTACCTCTCCTGCGTAAGTGTGTGTTCAACTGAATCCAACCGAAAGAGAAGCAGCCCCCCTACATGGAGGCCTCCTGGGGGGTCTTATAGGCCGACCCCCAGGGCTACAACGGGTAAAGATACATGGGCGCGGGGCCCTGGCACTAGTAGGAAACAGGGCATTACTCCCGGTTCCAGAGGGCCTTTAGTCCCGGTTCTGGAACCGGGACAAAACAAACGAGACTAATACCCCAAACCTTTAGTCCCGGCTGCCTTACGAACCGGGACTAAAGGGGCTCCACGTGGCTAAAGGGCAGCCACGCGTCAGCAGCTCGCAGGCGCTGGGGTTTTTTTTTAAAGGGGGGGGAAGGGGGTTTATTAGGGGTTTTGGATGGTTTAATTAGGGGTTTCATATTATGTTAGCTATAGCTACTACATATAGAGAGAAGTGACCTCTCTTTCTCCGTGCTTGTTCCACGCTAGCTACTACATATAGAGAGAACACGACGCTAGCTAGTAAGAAAATGAAGGAACCATTAATTACACAACATCGTGATCATGAACATATAAAGAGAGAAGTGACCTCTCTTTCTCCGTGCTTGGTCGAACAACAAGTTTTCGTATATCTATCCGACGCTACTACATATATACAATATAACATCCCTGACATCATCAAGCACCAAAATCCCATTGAATTTCCGTATGGTATTCTCCCTTTTCATGTATGACGTGGTCAAGAAAGAATCCCGCCAATTCCTCTTGAATTGCTCGTATGCGATCATGTCGTACGAGTTCATCCCGCATCTACCACATCTAATTTAAAGAAGGGGGTCAGTACATATATACGAATGAAACTCAACACAATTGATGGTAATAAAATAAAATTGTGAATATTATTGTTTACGTACTTCAAATTGTTTGTCAGAGTAGCCCCGCTCAGAGGTCGAGTGGCGCATGAACTCGCAAACGTAGTATCCACATAAATTATTCCCGCCTTCCTGCCACAAACACTTTACAGGAATAGAGTTCAATTAAACTGATAATGAAGCATGATAATGGTATTGATGAAACAAGAATCAATGAGAGATGCGCGGAACTAGCTAGTACTACTTACTTTGGGGTGTGTAAATCGCAGCTCCTTCTGCAGACCCGGAACCATTCCGGTGAACTTTTTCCAAACCCTGCCATGCAAAGAAAATGATTACTTGATATCAGAAAATGAACGAAAGTTGCCGATATGGTGCGATAATGATTGAACTTACTTCTGGAACATTGCAGTCATGTCCGCATACTCCTGGTGATCTTTACGTCTTGAGTCTAAGACAGTTACTACTCCCCCGTCAAGCTTAATCTCTAGCAGAATAAAGTGGAACCTGCGATCAATTACATTACTATAACCTCGAGTAAGCGAAACCGAATATGCACAAGACAGTAACACTCACTTGAAGTTGTAAGGAAAGAGTATTTTCCCTTTGTTTTGATTTCGAAGGAACGATTGTAGCAAGTTTTCCTCAGTATCTTTGACTCTGTTTTGAACGGACCATTCATTTACGGTATTTGGGCTAATGAACCCAAGGTCATAGATTTGTCCTTTTTTGCATTCGACGATCTTCAATCTGCATAATATAGTGAGGATAATTATATATACATGCAATGAACGAGCTGAGCTAGAGACTTAATTACAGAAATAATACTTACAGACAGTAACAAGTCATGAGTTGTTTGTCGAGGGCCTTTTGATTGAATAATTGAAATAATTCCACAAATTCAATAGGCATCAGGTCGACTCCAATGAAGTCGTGCTCTTCTTTAATTCTCAGCATCAGACTGTCGGTCCCAGACTTGCTGCAAGTTTCCAAGTACCAGTCATGCAATCTTCGCATCATCGTTGGTAGAGGAGGATGATCAGGTTTGACGAGAGGCTTCCCGTGCTCGTATTCGAAGATCTCTACTACCTCTAACGTTTCAAACTGTACATCATCGCCCAGGTAATCACCAAGATTGGTACCGGGCAGTAGCCCCGGATGATTAGCGACGATATCGCTAGACACCTTGAGCGGGGGGCACGATTGCTTCGCCTGTTCGCTGAGCTGGGGAATTGTTTTCCCACTTCTTCGTTTTGCTAATCTTGCATCACTGGAAGTACTTCCCGACCGCTGCGCTTCATCATATGTCTTTGCAATACATCGGTCATAGTTGGATTGCGGCGGAGGCGGTGGTGGTCGCTTCAGGGCATCCATAGTGCGCTTCGCTTTCACCGGATCTACTGTTTCCTTCGGAGTGGAGGTTTCCGTTCAAAATGGGCCCTCACTTCGGCAGCACAGATGTCCGCGTTTTCTCGTCAGTCCTCTGATATGGTAACTTTGAAAGAGGCTTCAGGCTTGGACCCAATCTGTATTTCTTCCCGCCTCTTGTACTGCTAGCCGCCGGAGCGGCGGCGTCTCTCTTCCGCCGTTGCTGACGCGGCGGAGTCCGCTGACACGTCGGAGGAGGCGGAGGAGGAGGCGGAGTGCCCTGACGCCCCGAAGGAGGCAGAGGAGGAGGCGGAGTGCCCTCTCGCGCCGGAGGAGGCGGAGGAGGAGGTGGAGTGCCCTCTCGCGCCGGAGGAGGCGGAGGAGGAGGTGGAGTGCCCTCTCGCGCCGGAGGAGGCGGAGGAGGAGGTGGAGTGCCCTGACTCGCCGGAGGAGGAGGAGGAGGAGGCGGAGTGCCCTGACGCGTCGGAGGAGGCTGAGTCTGCTGAGGCGTCCAGTTTGGAAGCTTGATGTACTCCTTTCTCCATAGACAGGTACTCCTTAAAGCATTTTCCAGATGAATCTCCCCTTCACCTGTAGGGTAGTCAAGCTCCAGCTCCTCAAATCCATCCATTATTTCATCCACCGTCACAATAGCATAGTCCTGTGGAATCGGACGGCAATGAAAAGTTCCCTCAGCTTGACGAGGTACAACAGAGCCGACCGCCGCCTTCAAGGTCAGGTTCTGGCATTTCGTCATTAGAACACAATGTTCAGCCTCTGTGATACTATCCACGGGGTAGCGAGGAGCCTTGAAATCAGGCTGAACGAGCTCCGTGGAAGCCACGCTGCTTCTCCGCTGAGATGGTGGGGTAGCTTCTGGGGCAGCGTCGAAGCAAGGATCTTCGTGCCGCTGAGATGGTTGGCCGGTAGCTCGCTGGCTCTCAAGTTCCTCTAGTTTTGCTAATCTTGCACTGAGCCTCTGCATTTCGGTTGCTTCCTCTTTCCTCTTTCTTTCTCGGCTTCTATAACCACCGCTGTCGGGAAACCCATGCACCCACGGAACGGAGCCTGATGTGCCTCGTGTTCGTCCAGGGTGCTCAGGATTCTCGAGGGCCTCTGTCAGCTCGTCCTTCTCTCTGTCGGGAATGAACGTCCCTTCCCGCGCTGCCTTGATTGCTTTCTGAAGCTTCCGGATGGGTATTGCAAGTTGCTCGTCCGTCCAAACACACTCCCCTGTTTCTGGGTCCAAAGTTCCCCCAACCCCGAAGAACCAAGTCCTTGAACGATCTGGCCAGTGCAATGTCGCTGGTTGGACCCATTTAGCAAGCAGGTCTTGCTCAGCTTTGTCCCACAACGGCCGGGCTTTGTAATAGCCACCTGACCCAGTGTGATGGTGATACTTCTTCTTTGCAGCATTTTGCTTGTTTGTCAGTGACATTTTCTTATCCTTCTCCGATTTCTTGTAGGCCACAAATGAGGGCCAGTGATCTCTTATCTTCTCATATCGACCGATGAATTCTGGAGTCTCCTCTTTGTCGACAAACTTTGTGTTCAACTCTTTCTTTCAGTTCCTGAATAGTTCTGCCATCTTCTTAAGAGCAAACGCCTTGACCTTTCGCTCTATAACTGGGTTATTCGGATCCTCCTCTGGCGGTAGGCTGAAATTTGTCATCAGCGAGGTCCAAATATCATCTTTCTATCTATCCTGGACATAAGAAGCTTCAGGGTCCTTATTCTTATTCCATTGCTGGATGCTGATCGGGACGCTGTCCCTAACAACAACTCCGCACTGATGTACAAATGCGTCCTTGGTCCGCTTGGGAGCAATCGGTTGGCCATCTTTCGCAACTTCTGTGATCGTGAACCTTTCATCCTGGCGCAACCTTTTCTTCGGGCCTCGTCTCCTTACGGAAGTTTGGCTCGATCCGGAGGGCTAAAAGAAGAAAGAAGCGTTAATATATGTACATACCAAAACAATTAATGCATCAAGTCAGCACAGGCTTAATTAATATATATATATATATACCTCGCCGGACTTTGCAACAGTTAAGGCTCCCTCCTCCGTTCGGTCATCGGAGCCGTCGTCATGATCTCCTTCCTCCGCCATTCGGTCACCGGAGCCGTCATGATCTCCTTCCTCCTCCATTATTAGATCACCGGAGCCGTCATCCTCTCCTTCCTGACCATCGGTGTCGTTGAGAAACGACAAGGGATCACCTCCGGCGAGGATTATATCCCCCAACAATTGTTCTTGTTCTAAGTCTCTTTCCATAGTTTCTGCAAATATTACAACATGGCAATATACAAACATGAGAGATGGATTAGTGGCAAACATAGACCTAGCTAATCACAACAAGGAATCATATGCATATATGAGCAATGGATTAGTTGCATGCGGACCGCCTCTCTCATGCATGTCCGACGTCCCCCCTCATGTCGAAGTTATCGGGGTTATACTTTCGGGAGATGACACTTTGCAAAAAATAATTGCTATGCAGGAGATCAAACTATCCATTCTACCCCATTGACCTATGTAGGGTAACGCAGCAGAAAACAAAAAATTTCCGACTTACGCACCAGCCCAGGACCACTATGGAGACTGCATACAAGGTTTGATCTCTTTCGTTACCGACTCGTAGCGCAGCGGAAGTAGAGTCGATGACGAACGGCGGTGCAGATCCCCGCAGCTAGGATTTTACAACCTCCCAACTGCGAGGATGTATACCCTCATCCGCCCCACGGACAGCCCTCCGGGAGGCGGTCAGACAGTCCCCCGGACGGTGTCGCGGACAGCCCTTCGGGAGGACCTCCAAAACTTGGACTGTCACTCGGACAGCCCTTCGGGAGGACCTTCGAAACTCGGACGGTCACACGGACAGCCCTTCGGGAGGCACTCTCGAACTAAGACCGAAACTATGATCTCTCTACAGAGTTGCACACATACGGTGTCATCTATCCGGCAGGGCTACGCCGTCCAGAACTAGTTCCTGCCGGAACCCAGACAGCCTTTCGGCTCTACGAAACTATTTCGCTGGGAGGGAGAGAGAATGCCAGATCATGCATGGCTTGTGTATGAGAGTAAGGATGTCTTTGTGGCTGCCAACATCACTCTTATTTATAGGCTAGCCAAGGGGCAAAGTTGTCATACAAAAAACCCCAAAGTGCCCTTGGAATATCCCTTTCATAAAAGGAATATGCCATATGGGAGTGCCATGTGGAGCACCATGGTGCCCCACCTCCTTGGCCGGCCACCATCTCTTGGGGGGCCCCCAAAGGGGGTTTCTTAGGCCCCAAGCCTTCTAGAAACCTTTTGGGAAAATATCCCAAAAGGCACTTTTCCAAAAATATCCAAAAAGTGCTTTCACTATTCACGACGACATTTTTCAGCGTCTGATCGAACTGAAAATACCCATTTGATGAAGTCAAACCCCTTTGACCATTTCATCAAAAACAAAGATTCCAACTCCACTTTGCTCTCTTTTGTCCATCGCTGGAACTCTGAAGTTTGCATACTTACTAGCATCCTCTGGATCAACAAATTACTTTGGACTGTATCACATATAAGTCCTAGGTTTCATTTCCATCAGATGGAAATCCTTTTGTCATCCATGTTTCATATCTCATGATTGATATATGAATTAATTGCTAGTTCAACCCGAACCGACCTCAAGCATCGCTACGGTGAAACACCCTCATCGTAGTCAACTCCTTGAACTTGTTATTTCAACAAGTCGAGCTTTATGGATAAAACATTTTTATCCGTATCAGTTTTTAGTTCCATAAATATTCGTTAGACTCTAAGCCTTCCGAAAGGTGTATCAAGATTTTAATCTTGAAACATTGATATGGAAACTATCTCAGATTGTATTGGCATTTAGCCAATTCCGGAGTCAGGGCCCATCAACGCTTCCTTGTGTCTTGTAGGTATACTGTTGTCTAACAACAATATCTCGTTTGCGCACCTGATAGGTTTGCACGAGCTTTGCCTACGTGGTTCAGCTGCAAGTTCGATCGAAGTCCATACATTTTATTGTAGAGACTTCCGTATCAGTCGCAGTAGGAAACTCCAGAATTACTTTCAAGGTCTCTTTCCTTTGACCTGATGACGAAGATACTGTTTATCTTGTCGAGTTGCACCGTTCTCCCACTCACCTTTTTGAAAGAACCATTTTCTTCAAAAAGCATACCGTTCTTTGTGGCAAACCTATTTGCCTCGGTATTGTGGTGGGGAGATACCCAATGACTTGGGATAACCTTACAAAGTAGCACTTGTCTAATTTGGAATAGGTTTGTAACCTTTTACACAAGCCCCATATTCCAAATGTTAAGAAAAGATATAACATGGTTGGGCGTACCATACCATGACGTCATTTCAACAGACCCGATGGAGCTCTTTTTAGTGTAAAAGCCGCAGTCTCTAAAGCATCACTTTAAAAGTGATAATGGCAAATCTATTTATGTCATCTTTGATCTTACCATGTCATAAATGGTTCGACTACATCTACACGGACTCTCCACTTGCAGTGGTGTTCCGGGAGGTGCAAGTTATGAAACCCCTTTCACAACTCATCAGACATTCGCTAAACTTGTAACTCAAATATTCCTTTCTGCAATCGAATTGTAGAAACATAATTTTCTTGTTACAACAACTTCTACTTCATGTTTGAAAACCTTATGAATGAATTCAAAAGATCCAGACTTACGTCTCAACAAGTAAACATCCATATATCTACTTGAGTCATTTCTGAAGATAGATGAATCCACTATTTGCAACAACATTTATTGGACTACACACATCATAATGTATGATTACCAATATGTTCTTTGCTCGTTCCTTATGGCCTGTGAACGGTATTTCAGTCACTTCACTTTTCAGAGGAAAGTTGCAAGTGTCAGATGATTCAAAATCAAACGACTTCAAAATCCATCATAATGGAATTTTCCATGCGGGTTTCTCCAATGTGACCAAATGCAGTGCCACACTTGTGTGGTATTCTTTTAGTCTTGCGACATTTAGCGTCAGTGTTATGGATGTATCATATTTCCATCAATATTCATAACATACATCCCATCTAGGATGGAAGCATGGCCCTTCATGTTATTCATAATACTGAACAACAATTGTTGTTTTCATGAACAACTCTTTTGCAACAAACATTGTGCAATGGGCTAGAGTGTATGAAACTCTAAAATGAATTATGAAAGTAAACCCAGAGGTTATGTATTATTATCAATATTCATAACATACGTCTCATTCATAATGAAAGTATGGCCCTTATGTTGTTCATAACACTGAACATCAAAAGTTCTCTTATGAACAACCTTCTTGCAAGATACCTTATGCAAAGGGCTAGAGTGTATGAAACTCTAAATGAATTATGAAAGTAAATACAGAGGTAATGTATTAATATCAATATTCATAACATACATCTCATTCATAATGAAAGTATGGCCCCTATGTTTTTCATAACATCGAACATCAAAAGTTCTATTATGAATAACCTTCTTGCAAGATACTTTATGCAATGGGCTAGAGTGTAAAACTCTAAAATGAATTATGAAAGTAAATACATAGGGAATACACTAATGGAAGGTATAGTAACATTTACTATGTTCCCTGTGTGTATCTAAACCTCATTCCCGGCTAGTCTTTTAGGCCGTAGTAGTTCTTACACCGAGTTGCAACAGAATGCAATCGAGCGGGTATCTTTGTGATTAACTCACAATACCCAAGAATTAGTGATTAACATGTTTAACCATAATTTCCAAGAACTATATCTTTAACCAGCCTTCTATACATCAAAAACCTGTATGACATTCATACATGAGCTGGATATTCCAGTCTTCTATCATTTTGCCTTTATACTTCTAACAGTTTCACTTTCAGTATTTCTCCTACTCTCAGAAGAAGCACCCAACTTAAGAGTGGCGTTAGCCCCGGACTTCCTAGGCGTGAAAGTTTCACTAACACCCTTCGGACACTTCCTTTCTCTTTAAGTTGTCGTTTTATTCACCGTCATCATATGACAGGCGTTCTTCTGGATCCCCTCTTATCAGTCAAATGCCTAGTAAACACTTTTACTAATAGTTTGCAAACAAACATGGCTTTAGATATCTCATATCTTTCAGCCTTTGTTTGTATCTGAAAATTAATTTTCAGTTCCATGAATATCACATAACTATCCCAAAACTTTCGAAGTTCGGGTCTCATGGAAGCAAACATATTTCACTTGACCGTAACGGAATTTTAGCTTTTGGATCGAAGGACGAGAGTCATATCATCCATAGCATTAGCGGGAGAATACCGAAAGTATGCGATAGGACAAAGTCCTTCTCGGCACTCTTGAGGAGAATCCTCATATTATGTTACCAACCGTAAAGTTTTAACCAGATATTTAACAGCTTTTCAATTTTAATAGGGAAGGTGGAAACGCGAGCCATTATTCTACAACTATTATGCAAACCACACTTAGACAGTGTTCAAAATTAATTGCACTGAGAATTTAAACAAGTTAATTCTCCAGTGCGCTCCCACTCAAATCAATATCTCTCATAATTGATTTTGAGTGATACAAGATCCAAATTACAATTCAACGCCAAGGATGTATCCATCTCAAGTGACGAGAATTGCAATCGGTAGGCCAACTTGCCGATCACATCTCCATGTGACTCTTGTTCATCTTTCGATGCGTGTGTTCCGAGCTCATGACTTTCATGCCTGAACGTCAAGACAACCAAGTGATCTCGCTGCGAGGTCTCAACTCACCCACCTCACACATCCCTAATCGTTCGTACCCATGTATCCATGTGATACCCCGAAAAGTTAGGTGCCGTGACGGTGCTACACTTGGGAGAACACTAACTACTTGATATTTTTGTGAGAGATCACCTTAATAAAAGCGACTACCGCGCAATCAAGAAGGGTGCATCATAAGGGATAAACATCTCAGGCAATTCATAATAGCATGATATGGTATAGCCCTTTCTGACGGAGAATTCTCATTTCTTCGTCTTCGGCATTCGCGTCGGTGTTCACCTTCGCGAACAAGCCTGACAGTAGAAGGTAGGGGTACGAAAGGAGAGGGCAGAGTCTTAGCTACGGCGAGATTGTACGCAAGAATGTATGAGTTCAGGCCCCTCTCGTGGAGGTAACAGCCCTACGTCTCAGGTGCTCGGGAGCTTCTTGTCGAGTGAAATGTTTGTGTTGTTACAGGGGGTGCGAACCCTTGTGCCAGAGGGGAGGGGCGGCTTATATAGAGTGCGCTGCCCCTCATAAGTGTCCGGCATCCAAGGGTTAAATCGTGGTCATAAAGAGGTGTACGTTACTGGTAACGTACACCATCAATGCTATTAATGGTCTTGATGAATGCTCGTCCGTTAGCCTCCCTGGGGTGACTTCTGGACTCCTGTGGTCGACTGTCTTCTAATCATTCCGAGTGAAAAGGTAGTCGTCGAGTGAAAGGTATCTCCGAGTGTATATTGTCGAGTGACTTATGCTTCTTGGCTATTTCAGTCGGAGACTTCCTTGTAGCCCTTAAGCTTTCTGGGGCAGTGTCCTTAGGCAGGGTATGTAGGTCAGGCCTATGACCCTACCCTAGGTACATATCCCCATCATTAGCCCCCGAATGGATCGGGGTTCGAGAGTAAAAGGTATCTATGTAGGTTCAGAAGACACAAAAATTCCGAGTGTATTTTGAGGCTTCTCCGAAATCTGCGTCGATTGAAACCTTAACCGTTTGCCCTGATCAATTCCGTCTTGAAGTGTATCCGAGTGAAACTGAACTTGAAAACTGGTCCGAATGAAACTGGTACGAGTGTCCGAGCAAAACTGAACTTGAAAACTGGTCCGAATGAAACTGGTACGAGTGTCCGAGCAAAACTGAACTTGAAAACTGGTCCGAGTGATCAGGAGAATCTTCTGACGAAACAGTTTGCCCCTACCGGGTCCGAGTCTCGCGGGTTTCGAAATTTGGATAAGAGTGCGCGCGCGCGGAGCGGAGATGGCGTAACTGCTAAGGCAAGTGCAGGAACGACGCCTCGATTATCGCGCCGCCCATATCGCCACGTATCGCTCCTCCTCTGATTTCGGGATATCCAGAGATCCGGCGGGCCCGCAGGTCAGTGGCTCACACGAGCGGGTATAAGAGGCGACGACGCCGGTGCTGGCACAGTACTCTTCCCCCAAATCTACTCTTCTCCTCCTCTTCCTCCGCCCTGCTCTGCTTCGCTGACCGCCGCCGCCATGACGAAAGGCAAGACGGAGAAGCTCGAGCGCGCCAAGAAAGGAGGCGCCAAGGCGAAGAAGCCGTCGGGAGCCCAGTCGACGGTGCCGCCGGGGTGGATCCAGGGGGATTTTCTTCAATCGACGGTCACGGCGGACGATGTGAACAACCTCGTCGTCGACGGGTTGATTGCCGCAGATTCCTGGAGATTGCCGAAGGGGGAGGTCGAGCCGGAGCCACGCGACGGCGAGAGAGTTATGCTTCTCACCCACATCGAGCGAGGTTTCTCCATGCCTCCCCACCCGTTCTTCCGTGCGTTCTTGAACTATTTTGGAGCGCAGCTCCACCACCTTCCTCCGAATGCGGTAGCTTATCTTTCCTGCTTCATTACCTTGTGCGAATGTTTCCTGGGATGTCCCCCACATTGGGGTCTGTTCAAGCACATATTCTCTGTCCGATCTCAAGCCGTCAAGAAAGCCAAACCCAAAGATAGCAAAACCCATGTGATCCAATTGTGCGGTGGTCTAGGGATCCAGAAGAGAGGTAGGAGTGGATTCCCCTCTATGACCTTTCCTGATTCCGTTCGGGGTTGGCAGTCGACCTGGTTTTACTGCAGAGATGTAGCATCACCAAATATGTCGACTGGGCTTCCCCCCTTCACCTTGGATCGACCTGCGACTCCCAAACCGTTGTATGTGACGAAGGTAGAGAAAATCCAGGTAGGGATCTTAGTGAATGCTATATCTGAACTGATCCGCGGTGGAGTGACTGGGTTGGACCTCCTTGAAACGTTTCTGAGTCGACGAATTCAGCCTCTCCAAGCTCGGGATCACACCATGTGGCATTACTCGGGCCCTGAGGATACCACTCGGACTCATCCTGAGGAAGTTTCCGATCAGACTGTTTCTCAGTGGCTCAGAAGCATCACTGGAGCCTGTGATAACCCCGAAGGATCCAAACGAATTCCGCCTTTCTCCGCTTTGAACCCGCCAAAGAACTTGGTGAGTTATATATTTGTCGATTGTTTTAATACTTTGCCGAGTAACTGAATCTTCAGTCGACTGAATTTGAAGCTTGAACTTCGCAGGAATTTACGAACATGTACTCGCCCGTGCCCAATGGAGAGCATCCTGATGAAGAGGAAGGAAGCGTCGACGGCAGCGCAGACGGTGACTATGCTGATGACACTGAGAGTAGTGACGACGACCTGGATGAAGAAGAGGTGGAGGCCCCTGTCCCTTCGCGCACCGAGCGTCGAGCCAAGCAGCAGAACGACCCGGAGGTCACCCCGAGCAAAACTGTGGCGTCGAGCACAAGGAACCCGAAGCGTGACCGTGTCGCGACAACGGGGTCGACTGAAAAGGCTGCGAAACAGCCCAAACCAGACGTGCCAAAGCCTCGGAAGGCCCTGCCCCGAATCAAGATAGCCGTGCCTGTTGCCTCCACGTGAGTGCTCATTTTCCTTACTTTGCTGTTGAAGAACTTTATGTTGATGTTTGACCGAGTGAAATTTACTCGCCAGAGCTGCTACCTCCGTGACGTCGCCCCATCGGGATGATGGAGACCATATGGAAGTGGACACTCCTGATGCCGCCACCTCCCAACGAGGTATGACAACTCCATACTTTACTCTGCTTGCTGAAGAATAATTGTCGAGTGTCTTGATTAAAATTGTCGACTGCAGCTGACGAAGTCATCGAACTGGAAGATGACGAGGAGCCACGGCGGGGAGCGGAGGGTGAAGCTGTGCTTCCGGAGGTTTCACGCGTGGGCACTCGAGGACCACCGTCTGTCCAGACGCCCCATGGGACGACTGCTGCGACGCCTCCAACCCTCGTCACTCCACTGTCGAGTGCTCCGCCGGCCACTTCTATTCTGGTGACTTCGACGCTTATTGGGCAATCCCAGACACCTCCAGGTGCTCCAGTGACTACACCAGCACACTCGACGCCTGCGTATCCTTTGTACCACGTCCCGGAGGACCAAATCGGAGCTGCCAAGGAGGCCATGATCCAGGCTGGGCAGATGATGTTGCGAACAAAGGAGGCGTATGAAGCTAGCAAGTTGGCCTATGATGCCAGCTCAGCGCTTCAGGCCAACGTCCGAGTAAGTGGTATTGTAAGTTCATTTCTGATTGAATTCTTGTATGTCTTGATTTTACACCCACTGGGGTGTTTTTCTTTGCCGGTAGGCCAAGTAGTTTTTGTTTCCAGTGGGGGCACGCTGAGTGCACCCACTGGGTGTAGTCCCCGAGACCGCTGTCGAATGACGAAGGCATCGGCGGGGGTCTTTAAAAATTGTTTCCATTCAACAGGGCAGACCTTGTCGAGTAAATGTAGATCCAGTGGGGGCATGCTGAGTGCACCCACTGGGTGTAGTCCCCGAGACCGCCGTCGAGTGCTTGCTTCGGCGGGGGTCTGATAGAGACGATGTTCGGTTGCTTGCTTCTTTCTTTTATACTCGGACAGGCCAGACCTGGTCGAGTGTTTTTGTTTCCAGTGGGGGCACGCCGAGTGCACCCACTGGGTGTAGTCCCCGAGACTACTGTCGATCGTTGACGATGGGCAGTAGTCTTTAGAACCATTCTGCAGGTTTCATGGACATCATTTCCATCAACCATGATATGACGCTTGTATAGGGTTGTGGGGTGGGGCGGCGGGCCGTCTTTCAGTCGACTACAGTTTGAACTTTTCCACTCGGGAGTAGAGAAATTATTATGTCGACTGAACCCCCATTTTTGCTGATTTCAGAAAGCCTGTGGACTCGGGACCAAGTACGTCGAGCTGGAGAAAGAAAAGAATCAACTTCTGCTGGATCTGGAGCTGATGAACAACAACCTGGACCGTGCACAGACCGAACTGAAGACTTTGGGAGGTAGTCTTTGTTGATCAATTGTATTATCACTTTCGACTTCCCTCCTTTGAACCGAGTGAATCCACTCGAACAGACGAACGTGATGAGAACCGTCGTCTCCGAGTGCGCCTCAACAATGCTATTTCTTTAGATACCATGAAGAAGGCCCTCGAGGACAAGGACAAATCACTTGCCGATGCTCAGAAGGAAGCGAAGGAGAAAACCGCGGCTGCTGAGAAGAAACTTGCCGCAGCCAGTAAACTGGAAGAGGAGAATACCAAGCTCAAGCAGGAACGATCCGAATGGATCAAAAAACTCGAAGTGCAGACCAAGAGTAAGACCGCTCTGGAGAAACACTTGGGAGACTTCGCGAAGAAAATGTTCAGCATGCTCGAAGGTAACCTTCATCTGTCGAATGAATTTCTTCGGTTCTACCAGAATGATATTGTGATCACCTTTTCCCTTTCTCTTCATGCAGAATTCTGTCAAGACTTTGAGAAGGAAACCGAAGAGCTTGAACCCAATCTAGACCCCACGAAATCTCTCGTTGGAGATGCCGTGGCAATGGATATGTTTCGTCTCGAAGCTCGTCTCAAGAGCGTCCAAGGATTCATCGCTCGGCTGAGGGCTGCATTTGAGAAGGTCGACAAGGAACTGTGGCCTGAAGATCCTCTCCAGACGGACCTCGAGTCAATGATGACTCGGCTCAATGAGATTCCCAGTCGAGTGCAAGCGTGGAAGAAATCTGCTGCCCGCTGTGGTGCTGACGTGGCACTTTCACTCGTCAGGGTTCATTGCAAGGAAGCCAGAGAAGACAAATTGAAGGATCTTCGAGTGACCAACACGAAGAAACTCAAATTTGAAGATTTCATGGAGACCTTCATCGATGCTGCCACTCGGATCGCCGACGGAATCGACCTGGACACCTTCGTTGAGCCTTCAAGTCCTGCTGGAGCTTAAATTGGTACTTTGCTTATGGTAAAAAACTTTATTTGCCTCGGTATGCCGAGTGTTGGTGTAACCGAGTAAACTTCGTTCAGGCCTTAAGCCTGAGAACTTCCCTTTTGCGCGAACAAGTTTCTGCTGCGCCGGAGATTTTAGTCTTACTCGCATTTCGCTTTCTGACATTTAGCTTGGCTGAATTTATTTGATTCTCGAGTGAAACGGGTGTTCTGCACTCGAAAGAATTTGGGGCTTAGGCGAAGACTGGTTCGCAACTAAGCTTCCGAGTGTACCGAATGTCATACACTCGGAAAGGTTTTGAACTTAGGCGAAACGGATTCGCAGCTAAGCCCCCGAGAGAGAGGATTGCTCTTCACTCGGAATAATTTTCGAACTTAGACGAGGACTGGCTCGCAGGTAAGTCCCCGAGGGTATTGGATGAAATACACTCGGAAAAGTTTTGAACTTAGGCGAAACGGATTCGTAGCTAAGCCCCCGAGAGAGAGGATTGCTCTTCACTCGGAGTAATCTTTGAACTTAGACGAGGACTGGCTCGCAGCTAAGTCTCCGAGTGTATTGAATGTAATACACTCGGAAAAGTTTTGAACTTAGGCGAAACGGATTCGCAGCTAAGCCCCCGAGAGAGAGGATTGCTCTTCACTCGGAGTAATTTTGAACTTAGACGAGGACTGGCTCGCAGCTAAGTCTCCGAGTGTATTAAATGTAATACACTCGGAAAAGTTTTGAACTTAGGCGAAACGGATTCGCAGCTAAGCCCCCGAGAGAGAGGATTGCTCTTCACTCGGAGTAATTTTGAACTTAGACGAGGACTGGCTCGCAGCTAAGTCTCCGACTGTATTGAATGTAATACACTCGGAAAAGTTTTGAACTTAGGCGAAATGGATTCGCAGCTAAGCCCCCGAGAGAGAAGATTGCTCTTCACTCGGAGTAATTTTTGAACTTAGACGAGGACTGGCTCGCAGCTAAGTCTCCGAGTGTATTGAATGTAATACACTCGGAAAAGTTTTGAACTTAGGCGAAACGGATTCGCAGCTAAGCCCCCGAGAGAGAGGATTGCTCTTCACTCGGAGTAATTTTTGAACTTAGACGAGGACTGGCTCGCAGCTAAGTCTCCGAGTGTATTGAATGTAATACACTCGGAAAAGTTTTGAACTTAGGTGAAACGGATTCGCAGCTAAGTCTCCGAGTGTATTGAATGTAATACACTCGGAAAAGTTTTGAACTTAGGCGAAACGGATTCGCAGCTAAGCCCCCGAGAGAGAGGATTGCTCTTCACTCGGAGTAATTTTGAACTTAGACGAGGACTGGCTCGCAGCTAAGTCTCCGAGTGTATTGAATGTAATACACTCGGAAAAGTTTTGAACTTAGGCGAAACGGATTCGCAGCTAAGCCCCCGAGAGAGAGGATTGCTCTTCACTCGGAGTAATTTTGAATGTAAAACTGTGCGATCGGAATCGACAATAGACTGCGGGAGTCTTCATTTAACCAATAACATTGTCTGGGGTACTCTTATTACATCAAAACAACTCTGTTATCAAGAATAAAAACGTCGAAGCAGGTCCGCATTCCAGGCGCGTGGCTCGTCAATATTCTTCTTTAAGTTGAAAAGATGGTACGCCCCGTTGTTAAGCACCTTGGTGATGACGAATGGGCCTTCCCAGGCTGGGGCCAACTTATGAGGTCCCTGCTGATCCACTCGGAGCACCAAATCCCCTTCGTGGAATGAACGGCTCTTGACGTGTCTTGCATGGAAGCGGTGAAGGTCTTGTTGATACGCAGTTGATCGGATCAGGGCCATCTCACGCTCCTCCTCCAGGAGATCTACTCCGTCTTGTCTCGCTTGTTCAGCCTCGTCTTCAGAGTAAAGATCCACTCGAGGAGAATTGTGAAGGATGTCACTCGGCAATACGGCTTCAGCTCCATATAGAAGGAAGAAAGGAGTACGTCCAGTCGACCGGTTGGGAGTTGTCCTCAAGCCCCACAGAACAGAGGGTAACTCAGTGACCCAAGCTCCGGCAGCATGATCAAGATCTCGCATGAGCCGAGGTTTCAAACCTTGGAGGATAAGGCCATTCGCTCGCTCAGCTTGACCGTTTGACTGGGGGTGCGCAACGGATGCGTAATCCACCCGAGTGCCTTGAGAAGAGCAAAAGTACCTGAACTCTTCCGAGTCAAAGTTAGAACCATTGTCCGTTATGATACTGTGAGGGACCCCATACCGGAACGTTATCTCTTTTATGAATTTGATAGCAGTGCGGGCGTTCAGCTTCCTGATGGGTTTAGCTTCGATCCACTTAGTGAACTTGTCGACTGCAACCAGTAAATGAGTAAACCCACTCTGACCTGTTCTAAGGGGTCCAACCATATCCAAGCCCCACACAGCAAACGGCCAGACGAGTGGAATGGTCTTCAAGGCAGACGCAGGTTTGTGTGACAGATTCGAGTAAAACTGACATCCTTCGCAGTGATCGACAATATCTTTAGCCATCTCATTGGCGCGTGGCCAGAAGAAACCAGCTCGATAAGCTTTGGCAACAATCGTCCTAGAGGACGCATGATGGCCACAAGTTCCCGAGTGAATCTCCTCCAGAATCAGTAGACCTTCTTCAGGAGAAATGCACCGCTGAGCTACGCCAGTCACACTTTCTCTGTAGAGTTGTTCATTGATTACAGTAAAAGCCTTGGACATGCGGACTATCTGTCGAGCCTCATCTTCATCATCTGGGAGTTCTCTTCTGAGAATGTACGCAATATATGGTACAGTCCAGTCGGGCGTGATTACCAAAATCTCCATGACCAGATCAATGACAGCTGGGACATCAACTTCAGTCGGATCAGAAGCGCTCTTTGCTTGCGGGGGCTCTTCAGTGAAAGGATCTTCCTGCACCGAAGGAGAATGAATGTGCTCGAGAAATACGTTGCTGGGGACAGGTTTCCGAGTGGATCCAATCTTTGCCAACTCATCAGCTGCTTGATTCTTCACTCGGGGAACATGATGGAGTTCCAAACCTTCAAATTTCTTCTCAAGTTTTATTACTGCATTGCAGTATCTAGTCATAGCGGGGTTCCTGACATCCCACTCTTTCATCACTTGATTAACCACCAAATCAGAATCGCCATATACCATCAGGCGACGGACGCCGAGTGAAATGGCCATACGCAATCCATATAAAAGTGCTTCATATTCAGCTTCATTATTGGAGGAATCAAAGTGAATCTGTAAGACGTAACTGAGTTTATCGCCTTTTGGGGATACCAGAACGACGCCAGCACCAGACCCATTCAGCATCTTTGAACCATCAAAGAACATGGTCCAGTGTGCCGAGTGAAGTTGGACTGGCTGCTGTTGCTCAATCCACTCGGCGAGGAAATCAGCCAGCGCTTGAGACTTGATTGCTTTCTTCGCTTCAAACTTGATATCAAGATGAAGGAGTTCAATAGCCCATTTGGCCACTCGACCAGTCGCGTCTCGATTATTGAGAATTTCAGATAAGGGAGCATCACTGACGACTGAAATGGAGTGATCCTGAAAATAGTGTGCCACCTTCTTTGCAGTCAGATATATACCATATACGAGCTTCTGGTAATGTGGATATCTTTGCTTCGACGGAGTCAACACTTCAGAAACATAGTAGACCGGGCGTTGAACTTTGTAAGCCTTGCCTTCCTCTTCCCGCTCGACAGTTAGTACTGTACTGACGACCTGATTAGTGGCCGCGATGTACAATAACAATGGCTCTTTGCTGTGCGGAGCAGCAAGCACCGGCTGGGTGGTAAGCAGGGCTTTGAGCTCGACAAACGCTGCTTCAGCTTCTGTAGTCCACTCAAATGTATCAGACTTTTTCATCAGTCGGTATAAAGGCAGTGCCTTCTCACCGAGACGAGAAATGAATCGACTCAATGCTGCCAAGCAACCTGTGAGCTTCTGGACATCGTGCACACGCTCAGGGCTTTTCATTCGGATGATGGCACCGATCTTTTCAGGGTTAACGTCGATTCCTTTTTCGGAAACGAGAAAACCGAGTAATTTGCCACCGGGAACGCCGAAAGTGCACTTAGTCGGATTTAACTTAATATCATACCTCCTCAAATTGGCGAATGTTTCGGCCAAGTCAGACAACAGGTCGGAACCTTTGCGAGACTTGACTACGATATCATCCATATAAGCTTCGATGTTCCGAGGGATCTGATCGAGCAAACACTTCTGAATCATGCGCATGAAAGTAGCGCCAGCATTCTTCAAACCAAAAGGCATGGTGATATAACAGAAACACCCGAAAGGGGTGATGAAGGCTGTCTTTATTTCATCTGGACCAAACAGACGGATCTGATGGTAGCCAGAATAAGCATCAAGAAAAGATAAACGCTCGCATCCTGCAATTGAGTCGACAATCTGATCAATGCGGGGGAGCGGGAAATGATCTTTCGGGCAGACCCGATTGATATGTTTGAAATCAATACACATGCGAAGAGACTTGTCCTTCTTAGGGACCATGACAACGTTCGATAACCACTCGGAGTGGTAAATCTCACGTATAAACTTGGCCGTCAAGAGACGAGCCACCTCTTCGCCGATTGCTTTTCGCTTCTCTGTTGCCGATCGACGCAAGTGTTCCTTCACAGGCTTGGCCTTCGGATCAACTCTCAAACGGTGCTCAGCCAGTTCCCTAGGTACACCAGGCATGTCAGCGGGCTTCCATGCAAAGATGTCCCAGTTCTCACGGAGGAACTGGATGAGCTCGGTTTCCTATTTGCTGTCGAGTGTTGTT
This sequence comes from Elymus sibiricus, assembly GCA_039707655.1. Classification (NCBI taxonomy): domain Eukaryota; kingdom Viridiplantae; phylum Streptophyta; class Magnoliopsida; order Poales; family Poaceae; genus Elymus; species Elymus sibiricus. The sequence goes on from CM077673.1 coordinate 432,024,421, forward strand.
GAGATGTTGGTCGGGGCAGCAGTTGGATCTGTCGGGTGAATGTGCACCTTCTTCACATCTCCTGCAGACTGAAAAGCTGACTCAGAAGCGGGCTTCTTAGCTCGCAACAGATCGGCAGGATCAGCGTTCTTCTTGTACTCTTCCAGCTCAACCATAGCCATCTGCTGGTCGGCGATCTTGGAGCCCTGCTGGAGGCACTCCTCAGCCCTCTGTCGGTTGCCAGTGACTGTGATCACGCCTTTAGGTCCAGGCATCTTCAACTTGAGATACACGTAACATGGTCGGGCCATGAAACGGGCATAAGCTGGTCGACCAAGGATGGCGTGGTAGGCACTCTGGAAATCTACCACTTCAAACGTCAGTTTTTCCTTGCGAAAGTGCTTGTCATCACCAAACACCATGGTCGACCAAACATGGTCGGGCCATGAAACGGGCATAAGCTGGTCGACCAAGGATGGCGTGGTAGGCACTCTGGAAATCTACCACTTCAAACGTCAGTTTTTCCTTGCGAAAGTGCTTGTCATCACCAAACACCACATCCAATGCTATCTGGCCGAGTGAACGGGCCTTCTTCCCAGGGATTACTCCATGAAACTGCATGTTGCTTTCACTGAGCCGGGACATCGGAATGCCCATCGCCTTAAGGGTATCAGCATACAGGATGTTCAGACCGCTCCCGCCATCCATCAAAACTTTGCGGAGTCGAGTGCCCCCTACAACTGGGTCTACCACCAGCGCTTGCCGCCCGGGGGTAGCAATGTGCGCAGGGTGATCTGACTGACTGAAAGTGATAGCAGTCTAAGACCACTTGAGATATGTTGGGGTAGAAGGAACCGCCATGTTAACCTCCCTGTTGATAACTTTCAGTCGACTCTTGCTCTCAACATCAGCAAAAATCAACAAGGTGGCATTGACTTCTGGGAACTCTTCTTTTTCTTCTTCTGTTTCTTTCTCAGTGTCTTTCTCACTCGACTGGCTCTCTTTGAACGACTGTATCAACAAACGGCACTGTCAAGTGGTATGCTTTGGCAATATCAAATTGCCCTCTTCATCTTTCCTCGTGTGGATTGCACACGGTAAATCCAAAACATCAGTACCCGACTGATTCTTTGACTTCTTTGGGGTGAACTTAGCCTTGGATTTTCCTTTGTTCTTGCCTTGTGCCGCCAGGGCAGCCGCTTCTGCCTGAGCAGGGGGATCAGCTTTACGCTTTTGTTTCCGACTGGAATTCCCACCTGCATCATTGTCGACTATTTTGGCTTTACCGCTTCGGAGGCGGTCTTCTTCTTCTCCATTGGCGTACCGAGTGGCAATCTCCATCATCTTGCTCATAGAAATGTCACCGGTGCGACCAAACTTCAGATAGAGCTCTCTGTATCTAACCCCAGCCTTGAAGGCACAAACAGCTTGATGTTCGGAAACATTCTCCACCGTGTGATGCAAGGTGGACCAGCGCTGAATGTAATCTCGCAAGGTTTCATTGGGTTTCTGGACACAGTGCTGCAAATCAATCAAACCAGCTGGACGTTTACAAGTGCCTTCAAAGGTTCTGATAAACACTCGGGCCAAATCTTCCCAGCAATAGATGCTAGAGGGAGCCAAACGATTCAACCAAGCTCTGGCCGAACCATCCAACATCAAGGACAGATGCTTCATGGCTATGTTGTCGTTACCTCCACCAATCTGTACAGCCACTCGGTAATCATCCAACCAAGTTTCAGGCTTTGACTCGCCAGAAAACTTGCTAATTCCAGCCGCCAACCTGAAGTTGGGGGGAATCTCCGCAGAGCGAATGGCTCTGCTAAAACACTCGGGCCCAGAAACAACTGCACTGCTTCCACTCGGATAGTCTCTGTTATGACCATCTCTGTGGGCTCTGCCTCTGTCGACCCGCCTTTGAGCAAGGACATCCCTTGCGTCAAATACAGGATTCCGCTCATCGCCGAACGGGCGCCTATCATCATCGTGCCGGGACACATATGAACCACTCCGCGGAGGAGAGAACACTCGACGACGGTCATCGCGGTGATAACGGGGAGCAAACTGATCTCGCCCCTGATCCCTGTACCGATCATCACGGTAACCTCCGCCTCTGTGACGCGAAGGTGACCCAGGACTGTGTGCCGACTGAACTGTTTCCGCCCTGGGAGAATCGCCGTGTAACCTGTTCTGCGACTGAGAAACAGCCGCGTTCTGGTGCTGCGCTGCCTCAAGCAATGTCTTGATCTGCTGCAGACCTCTACCAGCCTCTGATCGTGACGGTTGAATAGACTCTGCAATTCTAGCAGCCGCTGCAACATTCAAAACTGGAGTACGAAATACCTCGACGTTATTTCGAGATCTACTCGGAAACAACTGTCGCTGCTGTCGATTGGGACGTGGTGGACGTTGCCCAGCGCGCTCGTCGAGTGCCTCCTGCATCTCTATGAGCCGAAGGCGTGTAGCCTCCATGGCCTGGGCCTCAGCGGTCGCACCGACGATGGGAGTATGGAGAACATCCTCATCCCGGCGCTGCTGATCATTCGACGTTCCACCAATCTCACGCCTGGAGTGGTTGAAGCCGGGCGGCGGACTCTGATGAGAGCCAGCCATAAAAACTTCTGCCGCAGGGTCGCAGCTCTCGCACTCGGAAGGGATGTCGGACCGATCCGACGCCGAGTCGAACACGCCGTGAAGTGACTCGGCGGGCTCGATGGCCACAATCTGCGGGGATGAAACCTGGCGTGCCGCCGCGTGCCGCACCCAACGCTGTAGCCGCGAGCGACCGGATCGCTTGCGACGATGAACAGCAGGAAGGGCCGACACATACGGAGTCGACAGCTGAAGGAGAAGAACGCCGCAGGAGCTTGCACAGAAGTGCGTCGCCCCGCGAATCGGGAGCGCCTCCACATCCAAAGGCGCTTCCTGGAGCCATGCCGAATCGTCGGCGATGAAGGTGAGCGCTCCGAGACGGATCTCGCGGCCCAGGAACAAATCACCGCCGGAAGACATGACGAAGGAGAAAAAATGCAAACTCGCCGGAAGTCGCTTAGACGCCTGCCCCACGGTGGGCGCCAACTGTCGTGGGAACAAGCCTAACAGTAGAAGGTAGGGGTACGAAAGGAGAGGGCAGAGTCTTAGCTACGGCGAGATTGTACGCAAGAATGTATGAGTTCAGGCCCCTCTCGTGGAGGTAACATCCCTACGTCTCAGGTGCTCGGGAGCTTCTTGTCGAGTGAAATGTTTGTGTTGTTACAGGGGGTGCGAACCCTTGTGCCAGAGGGGAGGGGCGGCTTATATAGAGTGCGCTGCCCCTCATAAGTGTCCGGCATCCAAGGGTTAAATCGTGGTCATAAAGAGGTGTACGTTACTGGTAACGTACACCATCAATGCTATTAATGGTCTTGATGAATGCTCGTCCGTTAGCCTCCCTGGGGTGACTTCTGGACTCCTGTGGTCGACTGTCTTCTAATCATTCCGAGTGAAAAGGTAGTCGTCGAGTGAAAGGTATCTCCGAGTGTATATTGTCGAGTGACTTATGCTTCTTGGCTATTTCAGTCGGAGACTTCCTTGTAGCCCTTAAGCTTTCTGGGGCAGTGTCCTTAGGCAGGGTATGTAGGTCAGGCCTATGACCCTACCCTAGGTACATATCCCCATCAGCGAGGTCTCAACTCACCCGCCTCACACATCCCTAATCGTTCGTACCCATGTATCCATGTGATACCCCGAAAAGTTAGGTGCCGTGACGGTGCTACACTTGGGAGAACACTAACTACTTGATATTTTTGTGAGAGATCACCTTAATAAAAGCGACTACCGCGCAATCAAGAAGGGTGCATCATAAGGGATAAACATCTCAGGCAATTCATAATAGCATGATATGGTATAGCCCTTTCTGACGGAGAATTCTCATTTCTTCGTCTTCGGCATTCGCGTCGGTGTTCACCTTCGCGAAGATTGCCACCACCTTGTCGATGCACCAGATAATATTGCTATCTCTATAGCTAATAAAATAAGTGCATTACATAAGGTTGACACGCAGGTCATTAAAGTGCAATCATATGGCTCCAGCCATCATGCCGAATCATGACACGCAGGTCATGTTAATTACATCATATTGTCATCTCATACATGATCAAATTAATATGAGTACTGCTATACCACATCATATGCACATGCAAACCATCCTGCAAAACCAAGTTAGACGCCTCTAATCGGTTCATGCAAAATTTTATTTTTCGTGGCTTCTAAGGTTTCGAAACAAACCGAAGCTACCAACGTCCATCATCAAGCATGATAATCCAAGTCGCTAGATTAACATTCCAGGGTGTATGAAACATGAGATAATAAAATCTCGAGCGCCATACTAAACTTCGTCATACGCGTGACCCCCGTGCAGATCATATCTGCATTGCCCTTTCGTCTGCGAAATTTCATCTTTCTTTTTAACTACGGTGGAATTCAATGAACTGTTAGCACTTCGTTGATCAATCAGGATCGCGGATTGCCAGAACATTGAAACTCCACCATACTGTTATCAAGATCAGAAATATGCAAATTCTAGGGAAGCAACAAGAACATCGGGTAACAGACTTCATCTGCTACCCGCACAAATAATTTTTAGCAATAGATCTCATCTACTACCTAATTATATTGTGCAACACCCATACATCTCTATGTATTCTAGATCGCAACCTGCATCTACGCATAGCACGGCTCTGATACCACTGTAGGGTAACGCAGCAGAAAACAAAAAAATTCCGACCTACGCACCAGCCCAGGACCACTATGGAGACTGCATACAAGGTTTGATCTCTTTCGTTACCGACTCGTAGCGCAGCGGAAGTAGAGTCGATGACGAACGGCGGTGCAGATCCCCGCAGCTAGGATTTTACAACCTCCCAACTGCGAGGATGTATACCCTCATCCGCCCCACGGACAGCCCTCCGGGAGGCGGTCAGACAGTCCCCCGGACGGTGTCGCGGACAGCCCTTCGGGAGGACCTCCAAAACTTGGACTGTCACTCGGACAGCCCTTCGGGAGGACCTTCGAAACTCGGACGGTCACACGGACAGCCCTTCGGGAGGCACTCTCGAACTAAGACCGAAACTATGATCTCTCTACAGAGTTGCACACATACGGTGTCATCTATCCGGCAGGGCTACGCCGTCCAGAACTAGTTCCTGCCGGAACCCAGACAGCCTTTCGGCTCTACGAAACTATTTCGCTGGGAGGGAGAGAGAATGCCAGATCATGCATGGCTTGTCTATGAGAGTAAGGATGTCTTTGTGGCTGCCAACATCACTCTTATTTATAGGCTAGCCAAGGGGCAAAGTTGTCATACAAAAAACCCCAAAGTGCCCTTGGAATATCCCTTTCATAAAAGGAATATGCCATATGGGAGTGCCATGTGGAGCACCATGGTGCCCCACCTCCTTGGCCGGCCACCATCTCTTGGGGGGGCCCCAAAGGGGGTTTCTTAGGCCCCAAGCCTTCTAGAAACCTTTTGGGAAAATATCCCAAAAGGCACTTTTCCAAAAATATCCAAAAAGTGCTTTCACTATTCACGACGACATTTTTCAGCGTCTGATCGAACTGAAAATATTCATGTGGGCTTAGAACAATTCTAGTACCCACCAAAATAATGTTCAACGCGAGCCGGAACAATTCCGGTTTAGTGATTTCATCTGCGAAAAGCATCTGAAGCGGTTTCGGCAGCTCCGGAACATTTCCGGTTTTCATCCCGGAAAATTCCAGAAAGTTTCCAGAATGATTCTGGCACCCTCCAAGAATTATCAGGCATGTGCCAAAACCAATTTGACTTTATGGTATCCCCTGAAACAACTTTTCAGTTTCACCGAAACTCATCCGGTGACCTCTCTCTGCGGAACTTTTCCGCTGTCCGAAACTTTTCCGGCGTCCGAAACTTTTTCGGTGTTTTTCTCTCAGACTCCCTGTCTAGTATTCAGCAGATAGATGACCCTTAAGCGTGTGACCCTATAGGTTCGGTGAAGCATAGACATGACCCGGAACCCCTTCCGATCAATAATCAACATCGGAGCCGTGGACACCCATATTGATCCCTATACCCACACGAATGAATATTCGAGTGAACCTCCAGTTGCCGTGAGCTATTCCTGTTGCTTCACGATATGTTACAAATACCCGAGGTGAGAAACATCGGCATCCTCGTGGATCAACACTTGTCCACAATGCCAGTTACCTCGTTGCCGGTTTTTGTTCTCTTTTCTCGTTCCCGTGTTCCGGCATCCCTGTGATCGAATCACCCTGTGTCTGGCCAGACGATGATGGATACCGTAACACCGAGAGGGCCCAGAGATATCTCTCCATCATCGGAGGAGCAAATCCCAATCTTGAGCTATCAAGTTACTTGACATACTTTTCCATGAACCCGTAAGCCGCCGTAATAGCCACCCATTTACGGATGACGTTTAACAAACCCCAAAGTTCATGAAGCAAGCATGAAGAAACTCGATACTCTCATGGTCTAAGGAATTATGCAAACATTAACTTCCTGTGTTATTAACCATTAACTTATGACGAATGTATCTCATAGCATAACATCAATTTGGGTCGATTCAACACAAGTGTTCTACCAACAATTGTGCCCTCAAAATTGCCGGCATAGTCATGCCCATGATCAGGAAAACAGGATCATCATGCAATACTTGAGCCAGTCATAGAGGCTTGACTAGGAATACTTTTTACCGTTTATTATCCCACACGTGCACATGAGTTTCCCTCCAAGCCTCGTTTTATTTGCAGACTCGAGAATCATTGCAGTTATAGCATGGAACATAAACCTAATTATGAACAGGGAGATAATCAATAACATTTATTATTGCCTCTAGGGCATATCTCCTACAACCTATGCCGGCAACGATAGATTGACAACGACACTCTTTCTTCTAGGATTTGGGTGGCCTCGATAGTTGGTCGGGCGAGCGGACCGCCTCTCTCTCATGCATATCTGACGTCCCCCCTCATGTCGAAGTTATCGGGGAGGGGGTAGATCGACAACGACGCTCTTTCTTCTAAGGTTTGGGTGGCCTCGATAGTTGGTCGGGCGAGCAGACCGCCTCTCTCTCATGCATATCCGACGTCCCCCCTCATGTCGAAGTTATCGGGGAGGGGGTAGATCGACAACGACGCTCTTTCTTCTAGGGTTTGGGTGGCCTCAATAGTTGGTCGGGCGAGCGGACCGCCTCTCTCTCATGCATATCCGACGTCCCCCCTCATGTTGAAGTTATCGGGAAGGGGGTAGATCGACAACGACGCTCTTTCTTCTAGGGTTTGGGTGGCCTCAATAGTTGGTCGGGCGAGCGGACCGCCTCTCTCTCATGCATGTCCGACGTCCCCCCTCATGTCGAAGTTATCGGGGAGGGGGTAACTCATTTTGAATATATGAACATTTTAACTTAGTAACTTGGTAAATTTTAACTAATTTCTATGAACAAAAAAAATTCTATGAACAAAAAAAACATCATATGATCATTTTCTATATATATACATCCATCCATCCATCCATCCATACATACACATACATATATACATGGACCAAAAAATGCTATCAACAAAAAAATATTCTATGAACAAAAAAAATCATCATATGAACAAAAAAAAATATATGAACAAAAAAAAAGCATACATCATCTATCATCAACATCATCATCTATCATCAACATCATCATCTAACAATCATCTATCATCAACATCATCATCTAACAGTCATCAAAATCATGAAAAAAACAGGGGACAGGGAGGACTGGGAGGAAAGGGGGCCGGCCGGACCGAACGGGGAGGAGGGGCGGCGTCGTTGGGACAGGGCGGGGGCGCGGGGCGGCGTCGGGACAGGGGCCCGGGGCGGCGCGCCGGGGCAGGGCAGGGGCGCGGGGAGCGGCGCGGGCGTCGGGGCAGGGCACGCGTTGGGGCAGAGGGCGTCGAGGGCGTCGGCGAGGGCGTTGACGACGAGGTGGAGCAGCCTGACGACGAGGGCGTCGACGGCGAGCTCGGGCAGCCTGGCGGCGTCGATGTGCTCGGCGTCGTCAGGGGCAACTGCTAGATGAAATCTGAAAAATTCCTAAGTGTTGCTTATATACAGGAAGCATTGGTCCCGGTTGGTGGCACCAACCGGGACGAAAGGTCTATTTTCAGCAGCCCAAAGGGCGTGAAGCAGAGACCTTTAGTCCCGGTTGGTGGCACAAACCGGGACGAAAGGGGGGCATTGGTCCCGGTTGGTGCCACCAACCGGGACGAAAGGTGGGAATTGGTCCCGGTTGGTGCTACCAACCGGGACGAAAGGGGGGTGCTGCCACGGCCAAAAGTTTAGTCCCACCTCGCTAGTTGAGAGGGGCTCGGAGTGGTTTATAAGCGCCGCTGCCGCTGCCCTCTCGAGCTCCTCTCTAATGCAGGCATTACTTGCCTATTTGACGCCCTGTTGGGCCTGCTGGGCCCGCGGGCCTGCATCCTGGTCCATTTACAGATGGGTTTCTAGTCGTATGCAGGCCGTAGTGGCCTAGTAGACGGGCAATTTTTTCTGTTATTTTAGTTTGCTATTAAAGATTTTAACAAAAAAAACTGTATGAAAATTCTTTTTAGTTGATATTTTTTTGATTCTTTTTAGTTAATATTTTAGTTGATTCTTTTTAGTTCATTCTTTTTAGTTGATTCTTTTTAGTTCATTCTTTTTAACAAATAAATACTTTGATAATTTTAGTTAATATTTTAGTTGATTCTTTTTAGTTAATGTTTTAGTTGATTCTTTTTAGTTCATTCTTTTTAGTTAATATTTTAGTTGATTCTTTTTAACAAATAAATACTTTGATAATTTTAGTTAATATTTTTTTGATTCTTTTTAGTTCATTCTTTTTAACAAATAAATACTTTGATAATTTTAGTTAATATTTTTTTGATTCTTTTTAGTTCATTCTTTTTGCTATTAGTTCATTCTTTGAGCTAAATGACCCTGAAATTGAAAAGCACTACAAATGAACTCTGAAAAGCTGGATGCACTTCGTGTACAAAATGGACAATCTCTTTCGAAGTATCAGGGTTTCGGACGAAAACTCATCTGTTACAAAAGGCATTTCATTTCTTGACATGTAACTGCAGTGATATTCTAGATAAAAGCCATCATCAGAATAGTTGTGGAGAGAAAGTTTTCACTTTTTCTTCGCGTGTGTCCCTTGCTTATTGCGCCGTAACCATGGATAATCTTCATCGTTTAACATGGTGCTTGTGTCAGCCTTGACTTTGAAGGGACGAATTTCATGAAACTTTTCATAATCTTCAGACATATCTATCTTGCCCTCCACTCCCACGATGTCTCTTTTCCCTGAAAGAACTATGTGGCGCTTTGGCTCATCGTATGATGTATTCGCTTTCTTATCTTTTCTTTTTCTCGGTTTGGTAGACATGTCCTTCACATAGAAAACCTGCGCCACATCATTGGCTAGGACGAATGGTTCGTCTGTGTACCCAAGATTGTTCAGATCCACTGTTGTCATTCGGTACTGCGGGTCTACCTGTACCCCGCCTCCTGACAGATTGACCCATTTGCACCGAAACAAAGGGACCTTAAAATCATGTCCATAGTCAAGTTTCCATATGTCCACTATGTAACCATAATATGTGTCCTTTCCCCTCTTGGTTGCTGCATCAAAGCGGACACCACTGTTTTGGTTGGTGCTCTTTTGATCTTGGGCGATCGTGTAAAATGTATTCCCATTTATCTCGTATCCTTTGTAAGTCAATACAGTCGAAGATGGTCCCCTGGCCAATGAGTACAGCTCATCTGCAACAGTGTTGTCACCCATGAGATGTGTTTGCAACCAACTATCGAAAGTCCTGATGTGTTCACATGTAATCCAGTCGTCACACTGCTCCGGGTGTTTGGAGCGCAGAATATTCTTGTGTTCATTGACATACGGGGTCACCAAGGTAGAATTCTATAGAACTGTGTAGTGTGCTTGAGACCAAGAATGCCCGTCCCTACATATTATTGAGTCCGCTCCTAGCGTGCCTTTTCCAGTCAGTCTCCCCTCATACCGCGATTGAGGGAGACCAATCTTCTTAAGGTCAGGAATGAAGTCAACACAAAACCCAATGACCTCCTCTGTTTGATGGCCCGTGGAGATGCTTCCTTCTGGCCTAGCACGGTTACGAACATATCTTTTTAAGACTCCCATGAACCTCTCAAAGGGGAACATATTGTGTAGAAATACAGGGCCCAAAATGGCAATCTCGCCGACTAGATGAACTAGGACGTGCGTCATGATATTGAAGAAGGATGGTGGGAACACCAGCTCGAAACTGACAACACATTGCACCAAATCACTCTTTAACCTTGGTAGGATTTCTGGATCGATTACCTTCTGAGAGATTCCATTGAGGAATGCACATAGCTTCACAATGGCTAATCGAACGTTTTCCGGTAGAAGCCCCCTCAATGCAACCGGAAGCAGTTGCGTCATAATCACGTGGCAGTCATGAGACTTTAGGTTCTGGAACTTTTTCTCTGGGATATTTATTATTCCCTTTATACTGGACGAGAAGCCAGACGGGACCTTCATATTGAGCAGGCATTCAAAGAAGATTTCCTTCTCTTCTTTGGTAAGAGCGTAGCTGGCAGGACCTTCATACTGCTTTGGATGCATGCCGTCTTTTTCGTGCACACGTTGCTGGTCCTCCCGTGCCTCCGGTGTATTTTTTGTCTTCCCATACACGCCCAAGAAGCCTAGCAGGTTCACGCAAAGATTCTTCGTCACGTGCATCACGTCGATTGCAGAGCGGACCTCTAGGTCTTTCCAATAGGGTAGGTCCCAAAATATAGATTTCTTCTTCCAAATGGGTGCGCGTCCCTTAGCGTCATTCGGAACAGATAGTCCGCCAGGACCCTTTCCAAAGATTACTTGTAAATCATTGACCATATCAAGTATGTGATCACCAGTACGGAGGGCGGGCTTCTTCTGGTGATCTGCCTCACTTTGAAATGCTTGCCTTTCTTTCGACATTGATGGTTGGTCGAAAGAAATCGACGATGCCCCAGGTACACATTCTTCCTGCATTTCTCCAAATATATACTTTCGGTGTCATCTAAACAGTGCGTGCATGCGTGGTATCCCTTGTTTGTCTGTCCTGAAAGGTTACTGAGAGCAGGCCAATCATTCATGGTTACAAACAGCAACGCATGTAGGTCAAATTCCTCCTCGTTGTTGTAACAGCCCGGGACCGACGCTCCAGAAGATTCCCTTTTATTTCCATTCTCGTCGTGCGTTTCGTTCGGTTGTCGCATTCATCATCGCATCATTCGCATCATCCGCATTGCATCGGCACTTCGTTGTCATCGTTTTCAAAACTCACATTCGTTTGTAGTTGTCGGTTCTCCCCGTTGAGCGTTTCGAGTCCAACCACACACGCATGCGCCCGCGGCATCGGAAAAATGTTGTTTTCAAAAGTGTGTATAAAACTTTCTCGGATTGGGTCGAAACCTGGCAAGCGGTCGTAATATATTGTTGGTAGGCCGCCTGCCAAATTTCGTCCCGTTCAGAGGTCGTTTGATACCCAAACCGTTAAACTTAGAGCAGCTCTATCGCCGGTTAAAATCGTCGGATGTTTTGTTTTTAAAATATGTTGCCGGGCCGCACACCTCCCTCTCTCCTCAGCCCACAACCCCTCTCCACATCCCACCTAGCCCAGCTAACCCCCCTCCGCTTTCGGACCGTCGGATCGAGATCCGAAGGTCGAAAACGGAGAGAAATCCCTAAACCTAGCCCCTCATTTCCTATTTAAGCACCCCTACCCTGCCTAAAATGGCTAACCCTAGCCTCTTCCTCGGAATCCGTGCTGCCGCCGCATCTCACCACTCAGCCGCTGCCAGCCACCTCCTCCCACCGCGCCAGGCCCGCGAAGCCCATCTGGGGCCCGCTCAGGCCCGAACCAGCCACCGCCGCCCCAAGAGGAGCCCGAGGCTCCTGCCTCCGTTCCCCCGCCATGGAGCCGAGCTCCCACGCGCCGTGCCTCCTCCCGCCAGCGACCCTGCTGCCCGCCGAAGCCTCGCCGGATCCCGCTACTCGCCGGAGCGAGCTCCGTCAGGACCCTCCTCCTCCCAGATCGCCGGTCGCCATGGCCATCGCAGCTGCCGGCCGTCCCGACCTCGCCAAGCCCCGATCTGGCCGCCGCCGGTCCCGAGAACCCGCCAGATCGGACGGATCTTGACATGCCGCTCCCGTTCCCCGCCTCGATCGGCCTCCTCGTCGCTAGTCTGCTCCAGCGCCGCCGCCTTCTGCTCGTCAGATCGAGCGGGAGGATGATGCCCGCACCCTCGAGGCGTTGACCGGATCGCTCGCTCGAGCGCTCGCCTGGGCTGCAGTCACGGTGGCCCAGCCAGGCCGCGCCAAGGCCCAGCTCCAGGCCGGCCTCTCCAGCCGCAGCCGCGTCGTCGCCCAAGGCCCAGCCCATCACCGAGTCGGCCCAGCTTCCGCTGGCCCAAGGTGATGACCTCCCGGCTGCTATCCAACGCCACGTGCGCATTATATCTATGTGACGCCCAATGCATTTAGTAATTTCAGAAAAGGCCTAAAATTTGCATCGCTCATAAATAATTAACCGTGCACCGTACAAAAAAGTTTTATATATGAAAAAATGCCCAGAAAATTGTGTAGATTAATTATATGCCATTTTCATCCATGTCAAAAATACTTAAGCTTGCTGTTTGCATCATTTTGCATAAATGCCATGTTTATTGCATTACGCATAATTATTTGACATGCATCGGAATTTAATCCAACAATATATTAAAAAATTTCATATTATCGGCATCGCATTTTCATGCATGACAAACTGGTTCATTGTAATATTTGCATTTAACTTGCATTTATAGTTGCTAAAAGGGGATTAGGCCATACTTGCATAATTAATTGTGACATATTTTCCTACATGAACCTAGGCATATTATATATGTTTTCGGGGTAGAAAAATCCATAGAATTTAACTGTGCATTTAGTTTTGTCATTGGAGGAAGTTTGAGTGCATGTCATTTTTGCCATGATGCCCTTTTGTCCATTTTGTGTGATTTAATCCATGCATCATATGAAATAGTTGTGAACATGAGATATGCCCTTGGACATGTGTGCTAGGCCCTGGTATTTTTGGTTGCTATAGAAATGCATGTTTAGGTGTTGTTTTCTTGTTGCCAACATGCTATAAAAATCTGTTGTTTTGAGGGTCCAAAATATTTCTAAATCTGGAAATCTGTTATTTTATTGCTGTGTTGCCATGTGATTTGCTAGTGTTCTAGGAGTCTTTTGGTGATGCCACCATGGAGTCTTTTGTTAAGCATGTTATGCTCTATCATGTTGCCCAAAAGTTTGCATGAATAGGTTTTGCATCATAATTAAACCTGCTGTCCAATATGTCAATATGTTAAAAACTGCTGCTCATGACTAGCCTAATTTTCACTAAGTCTGAGAATCTGTTTTCTTCAATATGGCATGTTGTGTAGATAGTTGCCATGAATCTGAGCATAATTTGATGTTGCCATAAAGTAATGATTTGTAATGCATCATGTCTACTACCATGCTGTTAATTGTCATGTCATAATATGCCCTGTAGCATATAGTTTTTCTGCTGCCAATATGCCTTCGTGAAAATCTGCTATGCTAAAACCTGTTATTTTCACTAAGTCCTAATCTGCTATATTTTGTTGCCGTGTTATGAGCTTCCTACCATGTGATCCATGGCTCTTTTGAGTATGATATGTGAAGATGAAATGAAGTGTGTGTTATATGCTACTGCCCCATGCTTAGTTTGTGCATTTTAGAATCTTGTAGCTTGTTGTTTTCATGTGTGCAATATGCTATCTTGCTGTTTTGAACAGATTTGCAATAAAAGTTGTGTTGGCTGTTGTGGTTGAACCGTAGCTCCGTTTTGAACATATTGCATATGTAACTTGCTTAGAATCTCATGTAGTTTCATAATATATTGCTGCATCTATGATTTAACATGTTTGTGGTGGGTGTTTGCATGCATTTTGCATTCATGTCATCTGCATCTTGTGATGGTCATATCTTTTAGACCGTAGCTCCGTTTCAAATGTTCTATATATGTAAATCGACTAGAATGACGAGTAGAATCTCATTGTGCATTGTATTTCCCTGTTTAAATAATGTTAAACATGATTAGTTCAGATCTGGACCAATTTCGAAATTAACATATGGGGTCGTTTTGGAAATGCTATAGGTTGTTTCCGGCCTCATTTAAACTTGTCTAGATGCGTAGTTTACTTATGCTTAAACTCTTGCCATGTTTAACAACATTTAATATTGTTGTGTACCTAACGAGAGTGAACTAAATAATTCGAATGTGGAGTTTCGTCAATATGCAACTCGTTGCATATTGAGCTTCACTTAATGTGTAGTATTTGATTGTTGTGATTGCCATGCCTTGCATATTTAAACCGGACATGCATCATATTTGTTTGCGCATCATGTCATGCATGTGTTGTGGTGTTCTTGTATGTTGATTGTTGTTTTCGGATTGCTTCTTCTTGATAGAGTTCCGAAAGCGTTCGGAGTGTGAGGATTCGTTCGACTACGTTGGTTCGTCTTCTTCATGGACTCGATCTTCTTCCAAGTGGGATCTCAGGCAAGATGATCATTTCCCTGGATACCATTACTATCATTGCCATGCTAGATGTCTCGTTTCTATCGCTGTCTCGCTACCTACCACTTGTATGTCAAGCCTCCCAAATTGCCATGAAAGCCTCTAACCTCTCCACATCCTAGCAAAACCTTGTTTGGCTATGTTACTGTTTGCTCAGCCCTTCTTATAGCGTTGCTAGTTGCAGGTGCAATTGTTCCATGTGCCAACATGGATATCCTTTTGTTATATCACAATATTATTGCTATTTAATTTAATGCACATATATACTTGGTAAAGGATGGAAGGCTTGGCCTTTTGCTCGGTGTTTTGTTCCACTCTTGCCGCCCCTAGTTACTTGTGTACCGGTGTTATGTTCCATAATTGAGCGCTCCTAACATGCTCGGGGTTGTTATGGGGACCCCCTCGATTTTCGTTTTAGGATAAAACTTGTCTGCCAAGGCCCAACATTGGTACTACATTTGCCTAATAACAACTAAAATTGCATAGGGACCCACCGGCACCCGCGGATAATTAATCAACAACCCGGGCCAGTGCTCCTCATGAGTGTTGGTCCAAACTAGAGTCGTGTGCGGGGCCAACCCGGGGCAACTCGGGTGATGTCTATCAGGCCACTATACGCTGCGCTCATCTGGTCGTGTCCTGAGAACGAGATACGCGGCTCCTATCGGGTTTGTCGACACGCCGGGCGGTCTTACTGGACTTGTTTTACCTTTCTCGAACGTCTTGTGCGAGGAATTCCGAGAATACTTCGGGCTATCTCGAGGTTGCGGTTTTCCAGTGGAATTGCCTAGGAAGATCACGAGATTCGCGGTCGAGGTTATTCTCGCTGCGTGTGGTTAGTTTGTGATGGATGAGTTGGAGGACCCCTGCAGGGTTAAATCTTTCGGAAAGCCGTGCCCGCGGTTACATGGCAACTTGGAAACTTTTTTTAACACCCGGTCATAGCAAACTTGAAGTAAACTCAAATAAAATACACCAACCGTGTGCGTAACCGTGACTGTCTCTTCTCGTGAGTACTTATCCGAGAGAGAACACGGTGGGGTTATGTTTGACGTAAGTAGGTGTTCAGGATCTCTTAGAGATCATTACTAGATCACGTCCGTTTATTCGACAATCATCCCCCTTTATTCTTGTACTCGTAAGTTAGCCACTCAAATAATGCTTAGTGCTTGCTGCAGCCTCACCACTTAACCATGCCTCACCCATTAAGCTTTAATAGTCTCGATACCCTTGAAAATGAGATTGCTGAGTCCCCGTGGCTCACAGATTACTACAACAACAGTTGCAGGTACAGGTAATGCGATGATATGACGTGAGCGCGATGCTTTGTTTGATTTGGAGTTCTTCTTCTTCTT
Source organism: Elymus sibiricus (assembly GCA_039707655.1). Lineage (NCBI taxonomy): Eukaryota > Viridiplantae > Streptophyta > Magnoliopsida > Poales > Poaceae > Elymus > Elymus sibiricus. Next base: position 432,040,437 of record CM077673.1, read on the forward strand.
CTTCATCGATCTAGGATGGGTTCCAGGCGGCAGCCTGGGATAGCAAGGATGGATGTCATTTTATCGTTTGTTTTCGTCCGTAGTCGGACCCTGCTCTTCTGTATGATGTTTGGATATGTTGTTGTATTGATGTGATATTGATGTAGCTTGTGGCGAGTGTAAGCCAATTCCATATACTCATCTCTTCTTTACATGTACTTGTAATGATATCCATTCTTGCAAAACGACAAGATGCGCTTCTATCCATGTCGAGGCCCTCGTGCCAAAATAAGGATAGGATCGCATCTTGGGCGTGACAGTTGTGCTCATCCCACACACGTACACCTTTTCCATTCCACAGCTGTAAAAGTTCTTCAACTAATGGCCTTAGGTACACATCAATGTCGTTGTCGGGTTGCTTAGGGCCTTGGATGAGCACTGGCATCATAATGAACTTCCGCTTCATGCACAACCAAGGAGGAAGGTTATAGATACATAGAGTCACGGGCCAGGTGCTATGATTGCTGCTCTGCTCCCCAAAAGGATTAATGCCATCCGCGCTTAAACCAAACCATACGTTCCTTGCGTCACCTGCAAAGTCCCCCCACCTTCTCTCGATTTTTCTCCACTGCGACCCGTCAGCGGGTGCTCTCAACTTCCCATCTTTCTCACGGTCCTCTTTGTGCCATCGCATCAACTTGGCATGCTCTTTGTTTCTGAACAGACGTTTCAACCGTGGTATTATAGGAGCATACCACATCACCTTGGCAGGAACCCTCTTCCTGGGGCGCTCGCCCTTAACATCACCAGGGTCATCTCGTTTGATCTTATACCGCAATGCACCTCATACCGGGCATGCGTTCAAATCCTCGTACGCACCGCGGTAGAGGATGCAGTCATTAGGGCATGCATGTATCTTCTGCACCTCCAATCCTAGAGGGCATAGAACCTTCTTTGCTTCGTACGTATTGTCGGGCAATTCATTATCCTTTGGAAGCTTCTTCTTCAATATTTTCAGTAGCTTCCCAAATCCGTTGTCAGATACACCATTGTCTGCCTTCCATTGCAGCAATTCCAGTGTGGTACCGAGCTTTGTGTTGTCATCTTCGCAATTTGGGTACAACCCTTTTTTGTGATCCTCTAACATGCGATCGAACTTCAACTTCTCCCTTTCACTTTGGCATTGTCTCTTTGCATCAACAATGACCCGGCGAAGTTCATCATCGGGCACATCGTCTGGTTCCTCTTGATCTTCAGCTTCCCCCGTTGCAGTATAACCGTATTCAAGGGGCGGATAGTTGTCATCATCCTCTTCTTCTTCGTTGTCTTCCATCATAACCCCTCTTTCTCCGTGCTTGGTCCAAACATTATAGTGTGGCATGAAACCCTTCTCAAGCATGTGGACGTGAAGGGTTTTCGAGTCAGAGTAATCCTTCGTATTCTCACAGATAGGGCATGGACAATACATAAAACCATTCTGCTTGTTTGCCTCAGCCACTTCGAGAAAATTATGCAGGCCCTTAATGTACTCGGAGGTGCGTCTGTCACCGTACATCCATTGCCGGTTCATCTGCGTGCATTATATATAATTAAGTGTGTCAAAAACCATTACAGAACATCATGAATAGAGAAGTGACCAAATTAATACAAGTTCATCATCACATTAAAACCAAAGTACAGTAGTGATCAAATGTTATTACTGAAAAAATAAATACATAAAGTTCATACATAGTTCTCATAGAACGACATACAGCTCTCTAGAGCATCTAATTAAAACATACATTGAAACTAACATACAACTATGTAAAACATTTAAATGCGATCAAAATCGCAACTAAGGTAACAATTGATCCAACAGCATAATGATACCAAGCCTCATTATCAATGGCATATTTTCTAATCTTTCTAATCTTCAAGCGCATTGCATCCATCTGGATCTTATGTAGATCGACGACATCGGCAACATGCAACTCCAATTTAATCTTCTCTTCTTCAACTCTTTTTAATTTTTCTTCAACTCTTTTCAATTTTTCTTTCAAATAATTGTTTTCTTTTTCAACTAAATTTAACCTCTCGACAAGAGGGTCGGTTGGAATTTCTGGTTCACATACCTCCTAGATAAAAACATCTATGTCACGTTGGTCGGCATAATTGTCATAAACACTAAATGAAACAAATAGTTATAAAAGATAATATACCACATCTGAATCATAGACAGGACGAGGGCCGACGGGGGCGGATACCAAAACCATGGCACTATATAATAACAAACAATAATAAAAGTAAGAAAATTATACAAGTATCTATCTAAATCATACAAGTAAGAATTTTTTTTCTTTTAGAAAGAAGATAAGAACAAGAGGCTCACCACGGTGGTACCGGCGACGAGATCGGCGCGGGCGATCGACGGCGGTGAGGACGGGGACGGGACAGGACGGACCGCCAAACCTAGACAAATCTTGAGAAAAATGGAGCTTGGAGGTCGAGCTTGGAGAGGAGAAAGCTTCAGTGTGGCTCGGGCATTTCATCGAACACCTCATGTGCATAGGAGGTGAGAGCTAGAGCAACACACCCCTGCACACGCCGGCCGGCCAAAAAACAGAGCAGTGAGCGGGCAGGGGCGGGGGTATTTATAGGCTTATCTTTAGTCCCGGTTGGTGGCTAGAACCGGGATAGAAGACGGACCTTTGGTCCCGGTTCCAGCCACCAACCGGGACTAAAGGTGCTGGGCCAGGAGCAAGGCCCTTTGGTCCCGGTTCGTGTCTGGAACCGGGACCAAAGGTGTCAGACGAACCGGGACCAATGGCCCACGAGGCCCGGCCGGCGCCCTGGCCTCACGAATCGGGACTGATGCATCCTTTGGTCCCGGTTCGTAAGTGAACCGGGATTAATGCCCTTATCCTGGCCTCAACCAAAGCCCTGTTTTCTACTAGTGTGGTGTCATCGTCTTGGAGCCGGTGGTGGGGGCCACCGGGTCACTGGGTCCGCCGGGTGCGCCGGGTCCGGGGTACTGTGGTGCGTCTTGCCTCGCGTCATAGGGCGGCGGGCGCCGTCCTGCCACAGGGCTGCGCCGCCCCGCCTGGGCCGGCGTAAAGGTGGGAACACTGTAGCCACGCCCGTCGGGGCCGGCGTAAAGGTGAGAGCGCTGTAGCCACGCCCGCCGGGGCCGGCGGAAAGGTGAGAGCGTTGTAGCCGCGCCTGCCTTGTCGTGAGGGTTGGTCCTTTCGCAGCCGGCCGGCATGACCTAGCCGGTCGGGCCGGGTCGCCCGTCGAGCCGGCCCGCCCCGGGGAGCCGGCGAACGGGCTAGCCGGATTGAGGGGCCTGGCTCGCTCCGATAAATTTTGAGAAAGGGTTCGAGCTCCGTTGCCTACCCGGGGATCATCCTCCCGACATCATGCATTTGATGGATTGGGAAGCTATTCATGGTTTATGCTATGAATGATATATTTTCTTGAACTCTTGGTAACCCTGCATTTGTGAATTAATGCAATACTTTGTAGTCTCAACTGTAAAACCATCATCTCATCTCATCTGAACCACATCAATGTTCACACTGGATGGGGAAAAGTGTATTAGTTTATTATCTTTTGTGTGCTTTAGGGCCATCCATAATAAAATTTGTTTCATGGGATCTGTTAGCCCAGTTTTAGACTTTTAGTTGATAAGTACCTGGTTAGTAGGTATTGGGATTTATGATCGTCTGGACCCAATTATTTTGTTGTTTCCAACATAATGTTGCGAACATTTGAGAATTATTTGATGTCTTCTATAGCAGCTCCTTCAAATGCTAAATCCTATCAGCACTTGTGAATCATCTATATACTGTGAAACCGGCTGTTCACTTTCCCGTATCTATATGCTGGTGTAGATATCTTTAGGAATATATAAAATCCATGTCCTGACCGATGTATTTACAAGAATTGTCTTATTTTGCCCATGTATGTTCTCACACTACTGGAATTTCACTGTACGCCGAGTGCCAGGCTCTTCGCCGACAGCCAAACCACGGGCACTCGGCAAACTCATATACGCCGAGAGCAACACTCGGCAAAAAGCGAAGCTCGGCAAATAGGTACTTTGCCGAGTGTCATTGACAAAACGCTCGGTAAAACAACAAAACTCGGCAAACATGGCTTTGCTGAGTGCTACACTCGCCAAAAGTGGGCCTTTACCGAGTGTCACACTCGGCAAAACGGAATCTTCGCTACGCTCATGGTTTTGGCTGTATAGGTTGCATACGACCTCAGATGAAGATTGTCCAAAAATGAAAGTTGTTCATTTTGACGAGACGGATAATTTTCATGTTGAGAACTTTTTCATTTTTTGTGAAGCAAGTACGAAAAAACAGGGTGCAAAATGGCACCACTCCAATTATCACAGTAATTAGACCATATTTTATTCACAATTCCCAGGTTTCATGGATTTTCTAGTTTTGTAGCTACTTTCGCAAAAAAAAGACTTTATGTCGATTTCCCAAAAGTAATTCAAATTTGAACTGCAAGTGTGTGATAGCTCTGCCCTAAAAATTAGCAAAATATATTTTTAGGTACACAAGTAGTCACTATATTGAAGAACCACTTATAGTTTTGAAAGATTCAACCCCTTGCTATGAATAGTCATGTCGGCCATTTTGACCCAGTTTTGAAAAAAATGAAAGAAAATGAATAAAAGTTCAAAAAATGCAATACTTTCGCATGAAGTCCTTTTATGTGTACTAGTTGCTAGGAAAAATACCAAACTTTCAATATGGCAAATTTGAAAAAAAATCCTTCACAAAACGAGCTATCATGTATGAACATTGATGGCCTTCAAGTCAAATGACTAAGGCGGTGGTCATATTTATTGCATAGTTTATTATAATGTTCCCACATTAGACACATAGGTGCATCTTGGCATTATAAACTATGTTGCCAAATAGAGTTTCCATTTTTTTACAAAAATCATTTTTCATTTTCTAAGTGTCAAAAATGTTTTTTTTGTGAAGCAAGTACAAAAAACAGGGTGCAAAATGGCACCACTCCAAATATCACAGTAAGTAGACCATATTTTATTCCCAATTCCCAAGTTTCATGGATTTTCTAGTTTTGTAGCTACTTTCGCACATTTAAATGACTTTATGTCGATTTTCCAAAAGTAATTCAATTTTGAACTGCAAGTGTGTGATAGCTCTGCCCTAAAAATTAGCAAAATATATTTTTTAGGTACATAAGTAGTCACTATATGGAAGAACCACTTATAGTTTTGAAAGATGCAACCCCTTGCTATGAATAGTCATGCCGGCCATTTTGACCCAGTTTTGGAAAAATGAAAGAAAATGAATAAAAGTTCAAAAAATGCAATCCTTTCACATGGACTCCTTTTATGTGTATTATTTGCGAGGAAAAATATCAAACTTACAATATGACAATTTTGGAAAAACATCTTTGAAAAAACGGGCTATCAAGTATGAACATTCATGACTTCAAGGCAAATGACTAAGCTAATGGTTATATTTATTGCATATTTTATGATAATATGCCGAAATTTGGCACATAGGTGCATCTCACCATTAGAAACAATGTTGCCAAATAGAGTTCCAACTTTTTTTGTAAAAAAAATCATTTTTCATTTTCGAAGTGTCAAAATTTGGTATTTTTTGTGAAGCAAGTACAAAAACCAGTGGGCAAACTGGCATCACTCCAATTTTCACAGAAAGTAGACCATATCAGTATACACCATTACTTGATTCATCTCAAAATTTGGCATCTTTCGGAGTCCGTTTGTTATATTTAAGACATTAAATGTATTTCTAGGCATTTAGTAAATATAATTCAAATTTAAACTATAAGTGCATGAAAAGTTTGACAACTATGGGTTGAAAACCCAAATTTGTGTTATTGAGTCTGTTTAGACCTTATACAAGAAAATAAAAGGAATTTCAAACACGAGTGTGCCAAGACATGAGCCCGGACATAGAGTTTGTTAGTTTTTTAATTTTGAAAAATGCAAGCAAAGTCAATTGGCCTTGATTTTTTTTTCTACACATAGCACACATCACTACATATTCAATTGTAAAATTTGGCATTTTTCAGATTTGTAAATTTGGCAACACTATTTTTTTTATACGTTGAAAGAAACACACATCGTAAACAAACACCGAACTCTGGACGTTCATTGGCTGAGGAGGTTGAGCCATGGATCGATGACATGGCAACTAGCAGCCGTCCATTGAATGCAATCCGACGGTAGGGAATCCAATCCCCATCTCTCTTCTCCCGTCCTGCCATCGCTCGAGCCATCACATGCCTCACATCGCGTCATTGCAGGTCGACGGGGAGCCCAGCAGGGAGGAGCACGGGGCAACGCGAGCTGCATCAAGCCGCCCTGTTGAGCAGCCCGGGGAGAGCCACCGCCGCGGTCGAGGTGCTGCGCCGCCGCCACGAAGGGCTTGTGCTGCGTTGTGTCGCCGCCGTGCAGCGCTAGGCTGCTGCCACTCCGTCGTCACCACCACATCTCCAGCCGCACCTCTTTCCTCTTCTCGCCCCAACACGGCCAGCAGCGGCAGCAAGCAGGGGACAACAACGGCAGCAACTAGCAAGCAGCAATCAGCGCCATAAGCTAGCAGGCAAGCACCACCAGCCGCCGGCAACATGCGCACGCAGCAGCAGCAATGGAGAGGCCATCAGCTGCAGCGACCAGCAGGGCGCGCAAGCAGCGGCTTGACCGGGCAGCCAGAAAGCCGCTCTCGGACGGCCTCCGACGCGGCGGCCCGGCGCCTCCTCCGCCATGACGTCCATGTCGTCCTCCAACTCCGGCCGCTCCCGCGTGCTCCTACATCGATTCTGCGCTGCCGCTACGCGCGTCGCCGCCGCCCATGGACCGAGCGGGCCGGCAGTAGCGAGCGCGACGAGCTCGAGGCGGCGGCAGCAGCAACGCCCTGTCGTCATTTTTTTTTAATTCAGCGAAACAGTTTTGCCGAGTGTATGCACTCGGTAAAGCCTTGTCCTTTTTGCCGAGTCCCTTTTGCGCCGTCTCCGTTCCTCGTCTGTCAAGTTACTTTATTTTGCCGAGTACCCGTGTTTGCGTTGCCGAGTGCGATGGTTGGTTCTGGGCAAAATTCTATTTGCCGGAAGGGTGTATGCCGAGTGTCTTTTGCCGAGTGCAACACTTAGCAATGCCTTTTGCCGAGTGCAACACTTAGCAAAGGCTTTGCCGAGTTTTTTTTTTGCCTTTGCCGAGTGTTTAGGGCATTCGGCAAAGCCGTCGATTCCAGTAGTGATCCGTAGTTTTGAGTTATATCGATTGAACTCCTTTTCTGATTAGCATGTAATCACTCTTTCACTCTTTAAGACTGTACGATTAATTGTTTTATTCTATTCAAATTACAATAGTAGGGCAGGGGCACAGGGCCATATACGCCTATGTTTGTCCTTAGAAGCATGAGGAGGTCATTGCTGATCATAAATTTGATGTGTACATACCTGGCTAGTGGTTTTTGCTGTCAGCGGCGATACCGGCGAGCAAAGCTGACTTGTTAAGAAGGATCAACCAAAGACTTGATATATATTGGATTAAGGGGATTGTACATGTATATTTATAGCAGCAATTTTATCTATCTAAATAGGATCTGGAGTCCTATACCCAGTAGGAGTCGGACTTGCACTTTTGAAATTGAACGGAGTTGGTTTCTATCTCAGTTTATTTGAACGTATGTGCAACGTTCGGTTTCCGTCTTTTTATCCATCGAGCCGAACTTTTTTTTTTTGAGAATCCATCGAGCGGAACGTGGGAGGTGGGAGCAAGGAAGAGAAAAGTCTGAAAAAAACCTTGAACTCGTACGTCCCGTCGAAATCGATTCCTCACCTTCTAATCCCTGAAATCAACACCCTATACTTATCGATCCCGGTCAATCCTAACCTTGTCCGAGTCCAGACTAGTTTGGTGCACTAGAAACACACAATCCCCACCGGGATCAACCTCTACTCTCACTGACTAGGTGGACCTACATGTCATATACATCTTCTATCTCAATTTCTTTCTCTCCTCTCTCCAAAATCTGCATCTACTACACCTACACACACACACACCATGAAACGACGCGGCAGCTCGCTGATGCAGGTGTCGTGTGCAGCTCCGGGAGTGGGTGTGCCCTGGGAAGCATCTTTACCTCGCTGATTGGTCGCACGAGTGCTTGGCGGAGGGCAGCTTCATGGAGAGGAACTGAGGAAGACGGCAACAATGGCGACGGTGCTTGATGGAGCGAGTGGCTGATGTCGCTGCAGTAGCTAGCCCGACATGCTAACGGCTATCGGTCAGGTGGGCCGGAGCCTGTGTTGGATGGAGCGCGAGACCCACATGGACATCATCCTCCGGAGCGTACGTGCCGATACTAAATACACGCGTCACGCCGGCGAAGGTTGCCGGTGGCTAGGCAGTGCCCTCAGGCCTCGGCCGGGGAGGCGTCGGACTGGCGGTGAGTTGTGCTACTCCAGAAGTCCAGATCGACCAAGCATCCGATGGCTAGTAGTTTGCTGCACGTGCGAAGCTAGCTACCCTCAAGGATCCATCAGGTACTTTCTCTACACTTGCGTGCGTCTTCAAGATTGACCAATCGATAAGGCGTTCTTCAGTTCAGTACTTAGCGCTTGGAGCAGGCCACGACAAAGCCTACGAAGTTGAGCGTGGAGCCGGCGGCCTGGGCGCACCGCAGAGCCAATGCAGCGACGCCGTTCGCCGTACGCGGCGGCAACCAGCTCGGGCGTCCAGTACTTTCCCCGCTCCCGGAACTCAGATCGTCGTGCTATCCATGCCCCTTCAATTCTGGCTGGACATCTCGCGACTTTTTTTTTATCTCAGACGTTTCAACACCGAGGGAGAGAGAAAAACATGGAGGAAGAGGGGAGGGAGGGGAGGGGAGGAGAGGGATGAATATGACATGCGGACCCGTATTGTCAGTGAGGGTACCAGGTGAATCCAGTTGGGATTCTCCTTTTTCCCGGTGTGCCAAACAGGTAGAAGGTCGATATTGACCGGGATTAATAAGTATAGGGTGCCGATTTCAGGGATTAGAAGGCGAGGGTCCAATTTCGACGGGGCATACGAGTTCAAGGTTTTTTCCAGACTTTACTCAGCAAGGAAAGATCGATCTATTCCAGTTTTTTTTAGCAACACGATCTAAGTTAGGAACGCTAGCTGAGCTTGGGCCGGTCGATCGGATCGAGTTAGCCTGGGCCAACCAGCTAAGGATTCCATCGCTAGACATGAGCAGATCAGATCGATCGCTAGGGTCGCTAGGACAGTTGGTCGAACCAGCCAGATGAGATCGATCAGGAACTCTTTTAGACAGGAAGAAACATATATATCTATTTTTAAATCCCATCCGTCAATCTTTATAATTAACATAAAATCAACGGGTATAAAAGGGTGACGTATGGAGAACTATGAAAGCCTCCTCCTTTTAATATTAGGTAAAGATAATACAATGGATTTGTATAAGGGGATAATTATTTTTGTTGAAAAGTTTCTGTAATTCAAGATTCACAAATTTTCCACGTGCATGAACAAAGTTCAAGGACATCCCCCACTTCAACGGTGCTCGTCTTTCTCACCTTCACTTTTCTTTTTGAAAAAGTTTTAGGTTCCCCTATTTTTTTTAAACCTTTTAAAAGCACACAACAGAATAAAATGACTCTCTAAAACTTTCGGGTTGTCTCCCAGGCAGCGCTTTGTTTAAAGCCATGGAGCTAGGCATTAAGTGCTCAAGTAATTGATCCATCCGGATCCTAAGGTATATCAAAGCCAATTTAGTAGTGAGCACAGAGCAACATATATCACATAACAACGGAGTCTAACTCTCTTCCTATGCATCGGCATGTCATAAAAGAACAATTCATGCACACCAATTAAAGGCCAATACATAGAATAAGTAGTTTCTTGTAATTTTATCGTGTTTGAAACATAAAGAGGTGGAGATGTAATTACTCTCTCATAATAATTGCAAGTAGAAGCAGCAAGCACATGCATATTATATCCATCAAAATTATCATGTGCAATAGTAAAACGCAACCCATCAATATAATCCTTAATAAGCGCAAACTTATCCGATATAGTGTAGTTGGGAGAATTCAAAAAGATAATAGGACTATCATATGTGGGTGCAATAGCAATAATTTCATGTTTAACATAAGAAACTATAGCAAGTTCATCTCCATAAGCATCATTTAAATTGGCATCATAGCCACAAGCATAGCAAGCATCAATTTCATCAAAAAAGAATATTTCAAATGAATCCAAGGGATCACAACAATTATTATAGCATTCATCCTTAGGTAAGCATGAAGGAAAATTAAACAATATATGAGTTGAAGAGTTACTCTCATTAGAAGGTGGGCACGGGTAGCTAATCCGCTCTTCCTCCTTTTGTTCTTCGCTCTCCTCGTCATCTTTTTCATCTAATGAGCTCACAATTTTAGCAATTTCTTTTTCCATAGATTCTTGCAAAATATTAGTCTCTTCTTGGACAGCGGAGGCATCCTCAATATATTCTTTAACATAAGCATTAAAAGCATAGTTTTCATAGCAATATTTAAGTATGACAACATTTTCAGATTTGTAAAGAGTATCATCATACTTTTCAATCAAAGAAGCAATTTCATAGGCACCCTTAAAGGAAACAAATTCTTCAATTTGTTCAATATCATAGTAACTATAAACACCTTTGGCATAAGAAGATAAGATTCCATTATCATTAAACTCACATTGGTAGGGAAGGTGTTTTTTAGGGTCTTCAGAACAATAAGTAAAATCATGTATTTTACAAAAATTCCAAGCATAGCAATGCAAACAATTAATTTGATGCCGTAAAAAATTTCCTTTTTGAGACAAGCGGTAATGCACAAAATAAGCATGCTCATCTAATGATTTTCCCTCAACTAAGCTAATTGGGTTTTCAGCATGAGCACAAATGGATCGAAGATGATCCAAGTAAAAAGCTTCAGCAGTATGGTAGATTTTGGGTGGTTCCTCAACCACTGGGTTAGCAAGTACACATTTTTTTTGGTATTTTGCATTTCCTACCCATAACTAAAGATAGAAAACAAGAACAGAAAATAAAATCTACTTAGTGATAAAGCCAACAAGCGCACACAAGAATATTCACTCCATGCTATTGCTCCTCGGCAACGGCGCCAGAAAAAGGTCTTGATAACCCACAAGTACAGAGGATCATTTGTAGCCTTTTTCCATAAGTAAGAGTGTAGAACCCACCGATGAGCTAAAGGTAGAATTTATATTCTCTTCAAGTTCTATCGACCACCGATACAACTCTACGCACACTTAACGTTCGCTTTACCTAGAACAAGAATAAAACTACTTTGTAGGTGTAATAGGATAAGTTTGCAAGAATAAAACTAGAAGTACTTAGCGGGATAATAAAAGTTAGTTAGTTTTAGTAGAGAGTTTTTTGTAACACAAAGAGAAAGATTGTCCATAGGCAATTGAATATAACACGATAGATACTTAATTATCATATGTAATGAGGGAGAGGCATACGCTAACACGCTTTTCATACTTGGATCATATGCACTTATGATTGGAACTCTAGCAAGCATCCACAACTACTAAAGATCATTAAGGTAAAACCCAACCATAGCATTAAGTAACAAGTCCTCTTTACTCCCATATGCAACAACCCCTTTACTCGGGTATAAGCTTCTGACACTCTCGCTACCCACTATAAGCGAATTAGGAATGTATTGCAAAACCCTACAGCAGTAATCCCACACGCTTGCACGACACGGAGGGCACCATAGGACAACACCATATCAACATAAAACTCATATCAATCACACCATACCACATCAACCCGTAGGACAAAAGAAATCTACTCAAACATCATAGGATGGCAACACATTATTGGATAATAATATGTGGCATAAAGCACCATGTTCAAGTAGAGATTACAGTGGGGAGAAGAGGTGTTACACCGCTGCATAGAGGGGGAGAGAGTTGGTGATGATGGCGGCAAAGTTGTTGGTGTAGATCGCCGTCACGATGGTTTCCCCGGTGGCACTCCGGCGCCACCGGGAGAGAGGAGGAGGGAGCCCCCCTTCTTCTTCTTCTTCCTTGGTCTCTCCCTAGATGGGAGGAGAGTTTCCCCTCTGGTCCATGGCTTCCATGGCTCCCGGAGGGCAGGAGCCCCTCCGAGATTGGATCTCTCTCTCTGTTCTCTTCTGTTTCGCGTTCATGTTTTCTGGCCGAAAACCATTTCTTATATTCCCGGAGATTCGTAACTCCGATTGGGATAAAATTTTGAAAGGATTTTTAGCCGGATATTATCTTTTTGCGGCAGAAGGACACCCCCAACTGACTTACAGGGAAGCCACAAGCCTGCTAGGCGCGCCCAGGGTAGAGGGGGCGCGCCCCTTGAGCTCGTGGGCCCCTCGAGCATCGTCTCACGTTGATTCTTTTTCCCAAAAATCACATATATTCCAAAATAAATCTCGGTAATTTTTTATCGCGTTTGTACTTCGTTTGATATGGATTTTCTGCGAAACAAAAAACATGCAACAAACAGGAACTGACACTAGGCACTAAATCAATATGTTAGTCCAAGAAAATCATATAAATTATTGCCAAAAGTATGTGAAAGTTGTAGAATATTGGCATGAAACAATAAAAAATTATAGATACGACAGAGACGTATCATCGCCTATCTAAAGTCCTGATGGACGGAGGTAGCAGCCTTAACCTCATCTATGAGGAAACTTTACAAAAAATGCAGTTCGACCAGTCCCGGATCTAGCCGAGTAAGACTACCTTTAAAGGCATTATCCCTGGAAAAGAGGTGTGCTGCACCGGAAAGGTCACACTAGACGTGGTATTTGGAAATCCCAATAATTATCGGGTTAAGGCGTTAAGCTTTGATATAGTCCCATTCCGGAGTGGCTAACAAGAGTTGCTCGGCCGATCAGCGCTCGCCAAATTCCACGCCGTGCCCCACTATGCATACAGGAAATTAAAAATGCCTGGGCCTAACGGCGTGGTCACAATAGATGGCGACCCCAATCACTCATTTAAAGCCGAGGACAGGACTACAACTTTGGCCATTGAGGCTCAATCAAGGACTTGGCGGCCGAGGACTTATCTGAGCTACGGGAAAGTCAATAGTGATGACGTTGTCCTTGCCAAAGGCTCAAAATCAACATCCTTTAAACCAGTCGACGAGATCATCAAGTTCAAAGTCCATCCCGAGGACCCATCTAAAATGGCCTTTAATGGAACTCGCCTGGACGCCTCGCTAGACGTGGCACTTCGCAACTTTTTCCTTGATAACTGGGATATGCTCGCCTGGCACCCTTCCGACATGCCAGGTGACGGAGCTAAATTCGGAAGATCTCGGGTAGGGGGTCCCGAGCTGGTGATCTTGGCTAGATGGTAATAGGATGAACAAGATACATGATATTTACCCAGGTCCGGGCCCTCTCGAAGATGTAAAACCCTACATCCTTCTTCTGTTGTATTGATTGTGTTGGAGTACAAAGTACAAGATGATCTACCTTGAGATCGTATGTGTATGAATCTAACTTAACTTAACCCTACGGACTATAACCCGTCGGCTTATATAGGGACAGGGGGTACCTAGAGTTACATGTAGGTCGGTTACATCCAGGGATAAGCTTGTCGATAATTTGAACATGTCTTGAAGTGTGTGCCAAGTCTTCAAAGGATTCCATCTTGAGTACGCCAGGGGCCATGGTGGACACGTCCCATTCTTCGGTTTCCTGGGGGTTCTCGGCCCGGCCCATGACTAGCAGGTCGACGTGGCTAGCACCCCCTAGTCCAGGACACTGCTAGTAGCCCCTAAACTGGTCTTCTTGCCGATGACATTGATCGACTCCTCGGAGTGGCTTCATCTTTGGTCTTTGGCTTCGCAGGAGAGTTCAACAATCTTGATGCTTCTAGGTTGATTCCATGTCCGAGGACACCTCGGGATCCGAAGTCCTTGTAATTAGTTTATCTAGTCTCTTCGGTGTTTACCTTTATTGTAACCATATTTTAGTCCAAGAAGTAATATACTTCAGACATCCGAGGAGCCTCCGTCAATGGCTCTCTTCAACGTGTCTTTGTATTCATGGGATCCAAAGACCCTACCTCAGCCTAGGTAGCTTAATAGCGAAGCCTTTGCTGGGCTGGTGCAGTGGGCTGATAGGGTCGTGTTCTGACAACTTTGACCAAAAACCGAGCCGCCACCATGTTCCATAGAACTGAAAGGTCCTATCAATGGTTATTATGCCGAGTTTTATCGTGGCTCGAGGCTATTACCATTGTCATGCCCTGTCAATAAAGGGACCATGCTCCGTATTTTAAGCGGCATCATCAACAAAATTCATTGATTTTTGCACACATAATGCACGTCATGTTGGGGAATGGCAAAATTACCGCGCGACATCATGCCCTTTGGTATTTTTACTGTCTTATAAAGGGATGTGGATGAATCTAATCCATTCTCATGCCTTTCCCATTGCTTCTTGCGCCTGAAGCTCTCAAGCTCAAAGCCCAGTGAATAGTGCATAGTTCCATCTCCTTCATCCTCTTCCCACTTCCTTCCTGTCCTCGATGGCCGGAAAGGGCAAGGGTGCCACCGCAACGGCGGCCGAGGAGAAGGCGGCGAGTGTCGTGGTTTAAAATGATAGATGCCCTTGCGAAAGGACTTAGAGATGAGGCCATCACACAAGGGTGAAAGCTTAGCGGGGTTGATTGGGAATGAGAAGACACGAGATTACCCAGGTTTGGCCCCTCTCGATCGAGGTAATAGCCTACGTCCTGCTCGATTATATTGCTTGGATCTTGATTACAAGGACGCAAATTTACTAACCTAGCTTTCGAGGGATTGCAACTTAGTCTTTCTAACCGGGGCGCTCTCCTTTATATAACAGTAAAAGCCCTAGGGTTACATGAGAGTCCGGGTTGTAATCTAACCCGTCTCCTACTCTTATTCTACTTGACCTCCAAGACAACCTTGAAGCCGTACGTCCTCTTCTTGAGCCGGCCCGTAGACTGAGCCGACCTTTCTTACCGGGCCTCCATCAAGCCGGCTCATTGATCATCGTCTTAGCCCCGCAGTGAGATTACCCACTGAGCTCTCCAGCTCTAAGGCCGGGTCATCTTCCTGCCGGGTCTACACGCCGGGAAATATCCCCAATATTAGCCCTCAGTTTGACTTGGATTTATCCATGTTAAACTCCGACCTGAAAAACAAATCAATTGAAGAATTGCCCAATCAACCATGACCTGAAGTTGCTTCTTTCGAGGTGGCCCTTTCCACACATGCCACACTCAGGCAGATTTTCCGACTTAACAGCTTGCCGGGTCATTCCTCATTCATAACTTGGTATTTTTCCGTCATCTCATTTGATGACATCACACTTCATTTCCGCAAAATCCGGGATGACATCACAGGGAATCTCGAATGGATTTGTATTGCCTCGTTAGGCATGAAAACCAAGGAGCCTTTTTGGCCACTGTTCACTGCGCCGCCTGGGGTTTCGCGCATGCCACTTCGGGCTCCGTCGTGACCATAAATAAGTCGACGCCTCCCCCACTTCCTTCTCTACTACTCCTCTTCTCATCTTCCTCCTCTGTTCCTCAAACGTCGCCGTGCCTCTTTGAGCTCGCTGACGTCATCGGGGATCCCGCCGTTCAAGCCTTTCCGCCGTCGCCGGATTTCATCTTCTCCTGCGCAGTCAAGCCCTCAACGCTCGAAGGCCACCAAGTTCCTCATTTAAATCGGTAAGTATATGCTCTGCCATTACTGTCAACTCCTCCGTTGTTCTTCATGGTTCATCAAAACGGCTGTCCGTAGATCTAAGAACACCCGCACGTTTCACTTTTGGAGGTTCATAGAATCGGTCCACCGCATTTTCCGCATATCTTAACCGTCTGTTCCGCTCCAAATAGATCTCATTGTAGTTCGTTTCATAACACGAAGAACATACCTAGGTTTTGTCCTTTCATTTTATGCCATTTCTCAGATCTGTCGAATCTTTGAATTCATGTGAAACTTGTTCACCGAGTCATTGCCTAGTCTGTGTCAGAACTTGTTCAAATCCACACCAAGTATTTTCCTGGCTTATCTGTGTCATAAATCTTGACCTGTCACTTGCTTGCCTCTCTTTTCATGACCCAGCAAATACTCCGACTACTGGCTCATGCCTTGTGCTGTACGATAACCCGAAAAACCTTTGAATTGCCGGCTCATACATATATATTTTGTTGTAATAATCCAAAAGGCCCGTGTATCACTGGCTTACGATATCTTCTCCATTGGATTGCAGCTGAATCAAAATGGCTCCTAAGCCTAAGATTGTTAACTAGGCAAAATCCAGCATGTCTGAGCTGAGTCTGCAAACCTTGGTGGACTCCGGGCTGCTGCCGTCTAAAGAAACAATTGCATGGCGAGCTCCTGAGGAAGAAGTTCACCCCCAGCCAGATCAGAACAAGATCGTCATTTTTGCTGATCACGTTTCAAGGGGCTTCTGTCCTCCGGGCTCTAAGTTTTTCAGAGACGTGCTGCATTTCTTCAACATCAGGCCTCAAGATCTGGCTCCCAACTCCATCTTGAACCTATGCCAATTCCAAGTCTTCTGTGAAGTTTATCTTCAACTTGAGCCGTCTATTAGCTTATTTCGGGAGTTCTTTTATTTGAACCGCCAAACGAAGCACAAGGATGACCCAAGCATTGAACTTGGTGGAATCTCCATCCAACGAAGGAAGAACACAGTCTTCCCCAACGCCAAGCCGGCCAGTCACCCCAAGGGATGGCATAGAATCTGGTTTTATTGTAAGGACACATCCCCTGAAGGACAACATCCACTCCCGGGTTACAAGGCAAGACGGCTTGCCGCCAATGCAGCCTTCTTGGGCTTCACCTCCGAAGAGGAAAGAGAGATCCTGGAGCCCCTGTATCCAAAGATGAATGCCTTGATCACCCACGGCCTCACCGGCGTTGACCTGACCTGGACGTGGATTGAATGGTGCATTCAACCCCTTAGCCTGAGGACCCGGCTTATGCATACCTACACTAGCCATCCAGAAGATCCACTTCGATTCAGCTGGGTTAACCTCCAGGAGAAGGACGTCCTAAAATTTGCCAAAAAGCTTCTTGGTGAAACAAAGGACGATATTAAGCTCGTGGTACTTGCTCCCTTCTAATCAAACAACCCGACACCTGAGGTAAGCCGTCTTTTGTTGTCCTTCATTTTGTTAATACTGTATGATCCTTGTCGTAATTGTATTAATCCATCATGATGCAGGAGAACACTAACTGGTGGCGGGTTGAAGTTCAAGACCCTACTCCTCCTCGAGAAGACGACGAAGAGGATCCAGAGGATGATGAAGACAATGAGGTAGAACTTGACTCTCTCGGCCGCCTTTTTAACCAGCTTGTTGATGCTGACTCTCCACAGGAAGAAGCTGAGATCAGCCGTGCCAGTGAGCCAGAGGTAACTTTGATCTCTTCAGATTCTGACTCTCCAAAACCTGTGCAAAAGAAATCCCGGGTTACAGTCCATAAAGTTCGAAAGAAACCCCGGGTTACAGTCCGTAAAGTCCCTTTTTCACACCGAGATGCTCACTTAGATCCCCAATTTCTTTTGAAGAAAACGCAGCTCGCAGGAACGTCCAAAAGGAAAATCCAGAGCAGTGAAGGAGAATTAAGTGGCGGGTTAGGCAATGAGCCGCGGGTTAGGCAATGAGCCGCCTGTACGTAGGGCACGAGCAGAGGCGCCGCTCAGTCCAGCCCCCTCTCTTCCTCATGCCGGTCGTTTCAAAGAACCACTCCATTTGAACGACTCGGCATATCAGACATCTCCTTCTTCTGACGAGTCGAGCGCCACTCAGGCGCCAACTTTTAACATCAATCCTAGGTAAACAACCTGCTTATGTTTTATTTAATTGATTCTTGCTCTTTTAACCTTTAATCAAATAACTCTTTGTTCCTTGCATAGCGCGAAGGCCATTAAGAAGAAAACCACCACCGAGTTGTCTGACCTGGTCGTTCAAGCATGCCATTCTCAAGAAGATGCGGCGGCTAACTCGGACATTCCGGATGAGCCGGCTTTCCAGAGCCACTCGCCGCCCCAAGATACCACTGTGAGCCCGGCTCGTGCCTCTTCTCCTATCCTTCAGGAGAAGAAAATCTTAACTGAGGAGCAGCCCATTGAGAAGGCCCAAGACGAGGTCATGGTGACCGGCGAACAGCAACATACTCCATCGGAAACCTCTACTGCTCTTACAAAGATTCCTGCCAAGATTGAGTCGCCTCTTAAGAACAAAGGGAAGGCGGCTCTCAACATTCATGCCTTTGAAGACCAGGATATCAACATGCTGCATCAGGCTATGATAACCCTTCTGTCTGAGAGCCGGGATACAGAAATTGCCATGATGACTTCCCTTAAACGGAAGTATGAGGTAACCTTCTGTCTCCTGTCTTAATATTCTCCCATATATATATATGTAGCCCCCAAGGGCCGGGTCATTATTAGATGATGACCCGGGTCTTCAAAAGTGTGAATGCAAAGTTAACAACAATCGATAGCCCCCAAGGGCCGGCTCATCATATTATGATGGCCGGGTCTCTATATGCAGTAGTATAGATCAAACTATACATTAGCCCCCAAGTGCCATGTGGAATGCCCACATCCTCATGGGACTTTATTGCTTTGTGAGAACTCTGATAAATGTAGCCCCCAAGGGCCGGGTTGACCAGAATGGCGGCTTAGAGCTTTTATTTATACTATCTGAAACTTGAATACTTTTATGCAGGACATGCAAAATCATGCTGAATCGCAAGCATCTCACTTCCAGAGAGAAGCAAAGAAAGAGAAACATCTTCGCAAAAAGGCTGAAGAATCAGCTTCAGAAGCCAACAAGACTTTGCATCTTGTAAAGAGTACATTGAAGAATGCCGAGGCGGCATTTGAAGCAGAAAGAGCCATCCTGGCCAAACGTGCTGACGAGGCCGAGGCAAATCTTGAGCTGGTTGCACAAGAGCTATCCACCTTCAAGGGACATATCACCGCCATGTGCAAGGCCATCTTCGGTAAGCAAAAAGATTTTAGCATTCGTCAATTGTACCGGCTCAATATGCTAAGCCGACCCTACTGACCTGTGCGTGTATTAATCCTTGAAGGCCGTAGGAGCCACAACCTTGTGCAACAGCCATTGGTGAAATTGAAGGCAGTCTATACTTTTGTGGAGCAGCTTTACATAGGCGGCTTGATACTTGTGAGCTGCGTTGGTTATTCCCCGAAGAGGAAGGGATGATGCAGTACAGTAGAGATAAGTATTTCCCTCAGTTATGAAACCAAGGTTATCAATCCAGTAGGAGAATCATGCAACACCTCGTTAAAAGCACCTGCACACAAAACAACAAATCCTCACACCCAACACGAACGAGGGGTTGCCAATCCCTCGACGGTAAAGTGCAAGATTAAATTGTATGTGATAGATAGATTAAACAAAAATACAAAATAAAATAAATAAGATAAAATTGCAGCAAGTATTTTTAGGGTTTTAGTAATTGATAAAGATAGACCCGGGGGCCATAGTTTTCACCAGAGGCTTCTCCCTTCGAAAATAGCATACGGTGGGTAGACAAATTACTGTTGGGCAATTGATAGAAAATCAAATAATCATGACGATATCCAAGGCAATGATCATGTATATAGGCATCATGTCCGAGACAAGTAGACCGACTCCTGCCTGCATTTACTACTATTACTCCACCCATCGACCGCTATCCAGCATGCATCTAGAGTATTAAGTTCATAAAGAATGGAGTAACACCTTAAGCAAGATGACATGATGTAGACAAAGTAAACTCACACATGAATAAACCCCATCTTTTTACCCTTAATAGCAACGATACATACGTGTCATGTCCCTTTCTATCACTGGGATTGAGCACCGCAAGATCGAACCCATTACAAAGCACCTCTTTCCATGGCAAGATAAATCAATCTAGTTGGCCAAACCAAATCAATAGATCGGAGAAGAAATACGAAACTATAATAATCATGCATAAAAGAGATCAGAGAAGACTCAAATAAAATTCATGGATCATCTGATCATAAACTCACAATTCATCGGATCCCAACAAACACACCGCAAAAAGTGATTACATCGGATAGAACTCCAAGAACATCGAGGAGAACATTGCATTGAAGATCAAATAGAGAAAAGAAGCCATCTAGCTACTAACTATGGACCCGAAGGTCTATGGTAAACTACTCACGCATCATCGGAAGGGCAGCAAGGATGATGTAGAGCCCCTCCGTGATCGATCCCCCCTCCGACGGAGTACCGAAAAAGGCCTCCAGATGGGATCTCTCTAGAACAGAATCTTGCGGCGGCGGAAAAAGTATTTCGTGGACTCCTCTGTTGGTTTCCCGATTTTAGAGAATTTATAGAGGTGGAATTAGGTCAAACGGAGCGGTGTGGGCCCCACGAGGTACCAGGGCGCGCCACCCCCCTAGGGCGCGCCCTGGTGCCTCCTGGGCCATTGCTTCATCTTCTGGCCCTCTCCCAAAGTTTCTAGTGTCTCTTATGTCCAGAAAAAAATCTCCAAAAAGTTTCGTGGCATGTGGACTTCGTTTGGTATTGATATTCTGGAAAACGAAAAATAGGCAAAAAATAGCAACTGGCACGGGGCAGTAAGTTAATAGGTTTGTCCCAAAAAATGATATATAATTGTTGTAAATGTAAATAAAAACATCCAAGATTGATACTATAATAGCATGGAACAATCAAAAATTATATATACGTTGGAGACGTATCGGCATCCCCAAGCTTAATTCCTGCTCGTCCTCGAGTAGGTAAATGATAAAAATAGAATTTTTGATGTGGAATGCTACCAATCATATTCATCATATATTCTTGTCTTTTATGGCATGGACATTTGGACTTGAATGATTCAAAGCAATAGTCTATAATTTGACATGAAGATATAAATACTCAAGCATACTAACAAGCAACCATGTCTTTCAAAATATCAACGCTAAAGAAAGTTATCCCTAGCCCATTATGCTCAATCATTGATCCATTCATGAAACACACTCAATATTAACTACACCCAATGCACAAGTATGACAATAGTGCTCTCTAGTTGGTGCTATTGTAAGAGAAGATGGAGACTCAATATAAAAATAAAAATTGCATAAAAGTAAATAGATAGGCCCTTCGCAGAGGGGAGCATTGATTTGCAGAGGTGCCAGAGCTCAAGGTTTAAATAAGAGAGATAAAATTGTTTTGAGAGGAATGCTTTTCCTGTCAACGAAAACGATCGAGAATTCCCAATATCTTCCATGCTAGACACATCATAGGCGGTTCCCAAATGGAAAATAAAGTTTTGTTTTCTTTCCACCATTCTTTCACAATCCATGGCTAGCCGTATCCACGGGTGCCCTCCATACCAACACTTTCCAAGGAATTTATTTTTAACATCATATTAATTTTTTTGCATTTCGGGAATGGGCATCCCTATTACCAGCCTCTCTCTCGTGCAATGACAAGTGAATAAACACTCATCATGAGAATAACACAACTACAATTGAAAATATTGGCCACCCCCTGCCGCTTCATGAGCGGTACGGGCACACAAAACGAAAAAAATATTTTGAAAAATTAGAGTTGGCACATGCAAATTTACTTGGAACGGCATGAAAATACCGCATATAGGTAGGTATGGTGGACTCATATGGCACAACTTTAGGTTTAAGGATTTGGATGCACAAGCAGCATTCCCGCTTAGTACAAATGAAGGCTAGCAAATAGATTGAGAAGCAACCAACCAAAAAACGAAAACGGTCATAAACATGCATTGAACATAACTAACACTGAATAATGCACCATAAGTAGGATGTAATTTCGTTGCATAACTATTGACTTAATGTGCACGCATAGGGAATCACAAACCTTAACACGAATATTCTTACTAAAACACAATTACTCACTAACATGACTCACATATTATCATCTCCATATCACAAAACTATTGCAAAGAATCAAGCTTATCATATCCAATGATCTATATGAAAGTTTTTATTATACCCGTATTGAATATTCATCACTTCAGGACCAAATTCATATCTTGTGCAAATTACCATTGCTATTATCAACTCTCAAAAAGATATAAGTGAAGCATGAGAGTGCAAATATTTCTTCAAAATTTTATGAACTCTCAAAAAGATATAAGTGAAGCATGAGAGTGCATGTATTTCTTCAAAATTTAATCACCGTCGTGCCCAAAAGATTTAAGTGAAGTACTAGAGCAACCGCCTAGCTCAAAATTTTTAAGTGAAGCACATAGAGCATTCTACCAAATCATGATGATCGTGTGGCTCTCTCAAATAAGTGTGTTCAGCTGGAAGAATTTCTGGCGCCGTTGCCGGGGAGACATCATCATCAGTCAGGGCCCCAGCACGACAAGCCGCCTTCTTCCATTCCTCCAGCCATGCAGGCACCACTGATAGTTCTTTCAGCATATCCGCGATCAACTGTGGTGGCGCCTTGGTATTTTTTGCGGCCATTATGCAGCGGGAGCCGTGATACGTCTCCAACGTATCTATAATTTTTGATTGTTCCATGCTATTATAGTATCAATCTTGGATGTTTTTATTTACATTTATAGCAATTATATATCATTTTTTGGGACTAACCTATTAACTTAGACTCATGATTGGGGTGATGTTTCTTATGATCTTGAAAATTTATTTAAGCCTCATGATGAATATGTTTGCAATAATATTGAAAGTGGGTTTGGAAGAGTGTCAACTCTAGGTAAAAATAATCCCACATATTTGGAGAGTGTACAATCTTATGAATTTTTTGATAAAAGTGGGTTTGGAGAGGTCATGACTTTAGTTGATGTTAATCCCACTATTTTTCAAGACTAGGAATTTTATGCATGTGGATCATGGAGAGAAAATTTTATATGATAGCTATATTGTTGAATTTTATTATGATCCTACATGTAATTATTATGAGAGAGGAAAATATGGTTGTAGAAATTTTCACGTTACTAAATACCTCTCGTTATGTTGAGATTGTCAATGTTTTATTCCTCTCCTTTGCATATGCTAGATATTTGTTGTCTTGATAATTTGCTTGCACAAAAAATGCCTATGCATAGGAAGTATGTTAGACTTATTTTTTTTTTCACATGTTACATGATGCTCTCTTTGTGTTTCAATTATTATCTTTGTTGTGAGCATCAATAAAATTTCAAGCCTATCTTAATGGCTATAAAACAATAGCGCTTGTTGGGAGGCAACCCAATGAATAAAATAAATTTTCATTTTTACCTTCTGTTTTTGTGAGTGCACACAATTATGCTACTGTTATGATTGTGTTTTTATGTTTTAATTAGTGTTTATGCCAAGTAAAGCCTTTGGGATGATTTGGAAGATAGTATAACTGATGCTGTTTGGAAAAACAGAAAGTTTTGCGTCCAGTGCTGGAATTTTGGTTCTGTACTGTAGCATCAGAAAAATCTATTTTTTTTACACAGTATTGGTATATGAATTTCCCACGTTGTCCTAATTTTCAGAATTTTTGGAGTTACAGAAGTATAGCTTTTAAATAGATTGCTATAGACTACTCTGTTTTTGACAGATTCTGTTTTTGATGCATTGTTTTGCTTGTTTTGATGGAACTATGGATTGTATCGGGGGGTAAAAGCCATGGAGAAGTTAGAATACAGTAGGTATAATGCAAAAATAAAATATGAATGGGTTTGCAATAGTACCTAAAGTAGTGATTTGTTTTGTTATACTAACGGATCTCACGAAGGTTATGTTGAGTTTTGTGTGATTGAAGTTTTCAAGTTTTGGGTGAGATCATGATGGATGAAGGAATAAGGAGTGGCCAGAGCCTAAGCTTGGGGATGCCCAAGGCACCCCAAGGTAATATTCAAGGAAGACTCAAGCAACTAAGCTTGGGGATGCCCCGGAAGGCATCCCCTCTTTATTCTACCAACTATCGGTAATTTTACTTGGAGCTATATTTTTATTTGTCACATGATATGTGTTTGCTTGGAGCATCGTGTATTATATGAGTCTTTGATTTGTTTGCTTTTTAGTTTGTCACAATCATCTCTACTGGACACACTTATTTGAGAGAGCCACACGATCATCATGATTTGTTAGAATGCTCTATGTGCTTCACTTAATTTTTTTGAGCTAGGCAGTTGCTCTAGTACTTCACTTAAATATTTTTGAGCATGGCGGTGATTATATTTTGAAGAAATACATGCACTCTCATGCTTCACTTATATTATTTTGAGAGTTGATAAATTTTTGAAGAAATACATGCACTCTCAAGCTTCACTTATATCATTTTGAAAGTTGATAAGATTAAATTTTGAAGAAATATTTGCACTCTCATGCTTCACTTATATCTTTTTGAGAGTTGATAATAGCAGTGGTAATTTGCACAAGATATGAATTTGGTCCCAAAGTGATGAATATTCAAGAGGGATATAATAAAAACTTTCATATAGATCATTGGATATGAAAATCTTGATTCCTTGCAATAGTTTTACGATATGGAGATGATAATATGTGAGTCATGTTAGTGAGTAATTGTGGTTTAGTAAGAATATTAGTGTTAAGGTTTGTGATTCCCTACGCATGCACATTAAGTCAATAGTTATGCAACGAAATTATATCCTACTTATGGTGCATTATTCAGTGTTAGTTATGTTCAATGCATGTTTATGACCATTTTCGGTTTTTGGTTGGTCGCTTCTCAATCTATTTGCTAGCCTTCATTTGCACTAAGCGGGAATGCTGCTTGTGCATCCAAATCCTTAAACCTAAAGTTGTGCCATATGAGTCCACCATACCTACCTATATGAGGTATTTCCATGCCGTTCCAAGTAAATTTGCATGTGCCAACTCTAAATTTTCAAAAACAATTTTCCGTTTTGTGTGCCCGTACCGCTCATGAAGCGGCAGGGGGTGGCCGATATTTTCCATGCTAGGTGTGTTATTCTCACGATGAGTGTTTATTCACTTGTCAATGCACGAGAGAGTGGCAGGTAATAGGGATGCCCAGTCCCGAAATGCATTTTTTTAAATATGATGTTAATAACAAATTCCTTGGAAAGTGATGGTATGGAGGGCACCCGTGAATACGGCTAGCCATGGATTGTGAAAGAATGGTGGAAAGGAAACAAAACTTTATTTTCTGTTTGGGAACCGCCTATGATGTGTCTAGCATGGAAGATATTGGGAATTCTCGGTCGTTTTCGTTGACAGGAAAAGCATGCCTCTCAAAACAATTTTATCTCTCTAATTTAAACCTTGAGCTCTGGCACCTCTGCAAATCAGTGCTTCCCTCTACGAAGGGCCTATCTATTTACTTTTATGCAATTTTTATTTTTATATTGAGTCTCCATCTTCTCTTACAAAAGCACCAACTAGAGAGCACTATTGTCATACTTGTGCATTGGGTGTAGTTAATATTGAGTGTGTTTCATGAATGGATCAATGATTGAGCATAATGGGCTAGGGATAACTTTCTTTAGCATTGATATTTTGAAAGACATGGTTGCTTGTTAATATGCTTGAGTATTTATATCTTCATGTCAAATTATAGACTATTGCTTTGAATCATTCAAGTCCAAATGTCCATGCCACAAAATAAAAGTATATATGATGAATATGATAGGTAGCATTCCACATCAAAAATTCTATTTTTATCATTTACCTACTCGAGGACGAGAAGGAATTAAGCTTGGGGATGCTGACACGTCTCCAATGTATCTATAATTTTTGATTATTCCATGCTATTATAGTATCAATCTTGGATGTTTTTATTTAAATTTACATCAATTATATATAATTTTTTGGGACAAACCTATTAACTTAGTGCCCAGTGCCAGTTGCAATTTTTTGCCTGTTTTTGGTTTTCCAGAATATCAATACCAAACAAAGTCCAAATGGCACGAAACTTTTTGGAGATTTTTTCTGGACATAAGAGACACTAGAAGCTTTGGGAGAGGGCCAGAAGATGAAGCAGTGGCCCACGTTGCACCAGGGCGCGCCCTGGTACCTCATGGGGCCCACAAGGCTCTGATTGACCTAATTCCACCTCTATAAATTCTCTAAAATCGGGAAACCAACAGAGGAGTTCACGAAATACTTTTTCCGCCGCCGCAAGTTTCTGTTCCAGAGAGATCCCATCTGGAGGCCTTTTTCGGTACTCCGCCGGAGGGGGAATCGATCACGGAGGGGCTCTAAATCATCCTTGCTGCCCTTCCGATGATGCGTGAGTAGTTTACCACAGACCTCCGGGTCCATAGTTAGTAGCCAGATGGCTTCTTCTCTCTATTTGATCTTCAATACAATGTTCTCCTCGATGTTCTTGGAGTTCTATCTGATGTAATCACTTTTTGCGCTGTGTTTGTTGGGATCCGATGAATTATGAGTTTATGATCAGATTATCCATGAATATTATTTGAGTCTTCTCTGATCTCTTTTATGCATGATTATTATAGCTTCGTATTTCTTCTCCGATCTATTGATTTGTTTTGGCCAACTAGATTGATTTATCTTGCCTTGGGAAGAGGTGCTTTGTAATGGGTTCGATCTTGCGGTGCTCAATCCCAGTGATAGAAAGGGACATGACACGTATGTATCGTTGCTATTAAGGTTAAAAATATGGGGTTTATTCATACATGAGTTTACTTTATCGACATGATGTCATCTTGCTTAAGGCGTTAGTCCGTTCTTTATGAACTTAATACTCTAGATGCATGCTGGATAGTGGTCGATGGGTGGAGTAATAGTAGTAGATGCAGGCCGGAGTCGGTCTACTTGTCTCAGACGTGATGCCTATATACATGATCATTGCCTTGGATTTCATCATGATTATTTGCTTTTCTATCAATTGCCCAACAGTAATTTGTCTACCCACCGTATGCTATTTTCAAGAGAGAAGCCTCTAGTGAAAACTATGGCCCCCGGGTCTATCTTTATCAATTACTAAAACCCTAAAAATACTTGCTGCAATTTTATCTTATTTATTTTATTTTGTATTTTTGTTTAATCTATCTATCTATCACATACAATTTAATCTTGCACTTTACCGTCGAGGGATTGACAACCCCTTGTTCGCGTTGGGTGTGAGGATTTGTTGTTTTGTGTGCACGTGCTGTTAACGAGGTGTTGCGTGATTCTCCTACTGGATTGATAACCTTGGTTTCATAACTGAGGGAAATACTTATCTCTACTGTACTGCATCATCCCTTCCTCTTCAGGGAATAACCAACGCTGCTCACAAGTAGCAGTGACCAATCGAACATTTTAACTCTGATGAATTCAGGGTCACCTTTGTGATTGACTCATAAGGCGTATGCCGGGTCACCTTTTCAGAGTAGCATCTTGCTAACAGGCAGGTTTAACCAATTTTTGGCTTTTTGCTAGGTTAAAGGGTTTTGTAAGCAAAACTCAATGATTTGGAGGCCCCCAACTAACCGATGATCAATCAATAAAGACTCAACACACAACTTTGAGGCGAAACGACAAACTCTCTTATATAGAGCTGCCGGTCTTTACTTCATTTATCAAAAATATGTATATACATGATAAAAGGATGTACAAAGATGTAACACAGTCTATGACTTAGGTGTAGTATGGCCGGAGATGGGCAATGTTCCAGGGCCGGCTTGTTTCCTCTTCAGAGGTACGTGATTTATCTGCCTCACGTATATCAATGAGGTAATATGACCCGTTGTGGAGATTCTTGCTAACCACAAAGGGCCCTTCCCAAGGGGGTGAAAGCTTGTGCATGCCTGTCTGGTCTTGTATCAGACGGAGCACCAAGTCACCTTCCTGAAAAGTGCGGCTTCGAACTCTATAACTATGATAGCGACGTAGGTCTTGTTGATAAATTGCTGATCTGGATGCGACAAGTTCGCGTTCTTCCTCCAGAGCATCAAGAGCGTCTTGGTGAGCTTGCTCATTATCTGTTTCCACATAAGCGGCCGATCAAGGGGAGTCATGGCGAATATCGCTTGGAAGTACATCTTCTGCACCATAGACCAGGAAAAACGGCGTATAGCCAGTTGACCTGTTGGGAGTAGTCCGTATGCTCCAAAGGACAGCCGGTAACTCTTCTTCCCAGCAACCCAGCGTGCGTTGCAAAGGCACCATGAGCCGGGGTTTGATGCCATGCAGTAATTCCTGATTGGCTCTTTCTGCCAGTCCGTTGGACTGAGGATGCGCAACCGAAGCAAGATCAAGACGGATGTGCTCCTGTTGACAGAACTGTTTCATGACTCCTTTGGAAAGGTTTGTTCCATTGTCAGTGATAATACTGTGTGGATAGCCGAAGCGAAATATCAGCTTTTTCAGAAATTTGACGGCTGTAGCAGTGTCACAACGGCTGACCGGCTCTGCTTCCACCCACTTGGTGAATTTGTCCACAGCCACCAACAAGTGAGTGTGCTTATTCTTTGATCTCTTGAAAGGCCCAACAATATCAAGCCCCCAGACCGCGAAAGGCCAAGTTATTGGAATCATCCTCAACTCTTGAGTCAGCACATGGGCCTGACAAGCATATTTCTGGCAACCATCACATTTGTGCACAATATCTTCAACTTCTGCGTGAGCTGTGAGCCAGTAAAATCCGTGCCAAAAAGCTTTTGCAACCAAGGACCTTGAGCCGGCATGATGCCTGCAATCACCTGAATGGATTTCATTGAGAATGGCACGGCCTTCCTCAGGTGAAACACAACGCTGAAAAATGCCTGTGACACTCCGTCGATGCAACTCGCCATTGACAATGGTCATGGACTTAGGCCGCCGGATGATCTGTCGAGCGATGGTATCCTCTGTTGGAAGCTCTCCCCGGCTTAGATAAGCCAGGTAAGGAAGTGTCCAATCTGGTATAGCATGAACATCGGCCACGAGAGCCGCCTCTAGATCAGGGATGGCCAAGTTATCCTCCGTGGGCAATTTGACAGACGGGTGCAAAACATCTAGAAAGACATTGGACGGCACAGGCTTCCGCTGAGACCCCAAGTGAGATAGTGCATCCGCTGCCTCGTTCTGCTGACGATCAATATGATCAACTTGATAACCCTTGAAATATCCAGCAATGGTAGTGACCGCGTGCCTGTAAGCCACCCTAAGAGTATCTTTGGAGTCCCAAGTGCCGAAAACCTGTTGGGCCACCAAATCTGAGTCACCCAAATAGCTGACCTGACTTAGGTTCATTTCCTTGGCCATTCAGAGTCCATGAAGCAATGCCTCATACTCTGCTGCATTGTTAGTACAAGGGAACATGAGCCTTAAAGTATAATAGAATTTATCACCTCGTGGGGAAGTTATCACAACTCCAGCCCCCGAGCCTTCAAGCTGTCTTGAGCCTTCGAAGTGTATGGACCAATACGTCATATCCGGCTTCTCTTCGGGAGCCTGTAACTCTGTCCAGTCATTGATAAAATCCACCAACGCCTAAGATTTGATTGCTGCGCGAGGCACATATTTGAGATGATGTGGCCCAAGCTCGATGGCCCACTTAGCAACCTGGCCTGTGGCTTCCCGGTTCTGGATTATGTCCCCAAGAGGTGCTGAGCTGACCACAGTGATTGGATGCTTGTGGAAGTAATGCTTCAGCTTGCGGCTAGCCATGAACACCCCGTAGACCAGTTTCTACCAATGCGGATATCGCTGCTTGGACTCTGTTAATACTTCACTGATATAATACACAGGGCGCTGAACTGGATACTCCTTGCCTTCCTCCTTGCACTCTACAACAATTGCAATGCTTACAGCCTTGTTGTTGGCAGCAATATATAAAAACATAGGTTCCTTCTCATGAGGGGCAGCAAGGACCGGCGGCTCAGACAACTGTTTTTTGAGGGCCTCAAAAGCTTGATCTGTAGCATCACTCCAAACAAAGTCGTCTGATTTCCGGAGTAGTTGATACAGCGGGATTGCCTTCTCCCCAAGCCAGCTTACGAACCAGCTCAACGCTGCAACCCGGCCAGCCAGCTTCTACACAACATTAAGATTTGCCGGCTTAGCCAGGGGCATGATTACCTTGATCTTTTTTGGGTTAGCTTCAATGCCACGCTCAGAAATGAGAAATCCTAGAAGTTTTCCTGCAGGGACACCAAAGACACACTTCTCCGGGTTAAGCTTCATCTGGTAGACACGGAGATTGTCAAATGTTTCTTTGATATCCTCCAACATGGTTTCTTTCTTTCGAGATTTAACCACAATGTCATCAACGTATGCATGAACATTGCGCCGAATTTGCTTGTTAAAACAATTTTGGATGCAGCGCTGATAAGTCGCCTGTGCACACTTCAGACCAAACGGCATGGTGGTATAACAAAAGGCCCCAAAGGGTGTGATGAAAGCCGTCTTTTCCTGGTCTTCCTGCTTCATCTTGATCTGATGATAACCAGAGTAAGCATCCATAAAGCATAAACACTCACAACCCGTCGTGGCATCAATGATCTGGTCTATACGGGGCAAGGCAAAGGGGTCACGAGGACAAGCCTTATTTAGGTCTGTGTAATCAACACACATCCGCCAAGTCCCGTTTTTCTTCAGAACAAGCACCGGGCTGGCTAGCCACTCTGGATGGAAAACTTCAACAATGAACCCGGCAGCTAGAAGCCGGGCCACTTCCTCACCAATAGCTTTCCGCCTCTCTTCATTGAAACGACGGAGATACTGGTGGACTGGCTTAAACTTAGGATCCACATTGAGGGAGTGCTCAGCGAGTTCTCTCGGTACACCTGGCATATCCAAAGGTTTCCATGCAAAGATGTCCCGATTCTCACGGATGAACTCAATGAGCGCGCTTTCCTATTTGGGATCCATATTCGCCCCGATGGTGAACTGCTCAGAGGAATCACCTGGGGTGAAATCAACTTGCTTAGTATCTCTAGCCGACTTAAATTTAAGCAACGGGTCAGACTCCGTCGTTGGCTTCTTCAGAGATGTCCTGTCAGCCGGGTCAACGTTATCCTTGTAATACCACAATTCTTTTGCAGCACAAGCGGACTCAGCGTAAGCTGCATCTCCTTCCTCGCACTGAAGTGCAATTTCTTGACTTCCTTCTACTGTAATGGTTCCTCTCGGCCCTGGCATTTTCATTTTGAGGTAAACGTAGCATGGCCGTGCCATGAACCGTGCATAAGCCAGCTGGCCAAATAAAGCATGGTATGGGCTTTTAAGCTTAACCACCTCAAAGGACAGAAATTCAGAACGGTAATTACCCTTTGAGCCAAAACCACCTCCAAGGAAATTCGTCCCATGGGATAAGCTGATTTGCCAGGAACTATGCCATGAAGAACTGTGGAGGACGGAGTCAACTGCTTATCAGAAAGATTCATCCGCCTGAACGTATCATAATACAGTATGTTGATACTGCTGCCTCCATTCATGAGCACCTTGGTTATCTTTCTTGCGTGCAAGAGGGGGTTGTGGCTTCTTCCTTCTTCCATCACCGCTGGCAAACATCGCCGAGTTTCAAGCATGGTGTAACAGCCCGAGACCGACGCTCCAGATGCCTTCCATGTTTGTCATGATAGCCGCGTTAATTATTTGTTTGTTGCATTCATCATGGCACCATTTCGCATTGCATCGGCACTCCGTTGCCATCATTTTTCAAAACTTGCATCCGTTCGTAGTTGCCATTTGTCTCCGTTGCCTTCGTTGACCGTTTCGAGGCCAACCACACTTGCACGCGCCCGCGACATCGTTAAATATTATTTTTTTAAGTGGGAATAAAACGTTCTCGGAATTGATTGAAAGTTGGTGTGCGGTCTTGTTATATTGTAGGTAGACCGCCTGCCAAATTTCGTCACATCCAGAGGTCGTTTGATACCCCAACCGTTATACTATAGCAGCACTATAGCCGGATAAAATGTCGGACGTTTTCGGTATTTAAAACTTGTGCTGGGCCGCTCCCCTCCCCTCTCTTCTCAGCCCACTACCACCTACACAGCCCACCTATCACCTAACCCTAACCCCCTCGACCGGAGTCATCCGATCGCGATCGAACGGGCCCGAAACCCCCAAAACCCTCCTAACCCTGGCCCTGCTATAAAAGGAAGGCATCCCTTCCATATTTGGACAGCCACCACCCCGCCCTCGTTTTCCGCGCCGGCCATCCCACCGCCACCACTTGGCATGCCGCCACCCGCCAGCCGCCGCCTGCATAGCGCCCCTGTTCCCCCGCCTCCACGCGCGGGCCCGTGGAGCCCAGGCGAGGCCCGTCCGGCCCATACGCCGACACCACCAGCGACTGCAGCCCCCAGCTCCAGATTGGGAGAGGAGCTCCCGATCCAGAGCCCTCACCACCCCGCTGCCATGTTCGACCACCGGTAGCCGCGCCGGCGAGCGTCGTCGCCGGACCAGCACCACGACCAGGCCAGGTCGCCCTGCTCCTTTCCTCTGCCCCGCCTTTCTCCTCCTCTTTCCTGTCGATCTCCTCTCACCTCTCTCCCTCTTTCTCATTGGACAGGAACCACCAAGAGGCTGTAGCTCTGCCGTCGGCCTCCCTTTCGCCACCCCAACCGCTGAATCCATGCCGTTCCAGCTGCCTCTGCCGCATCATGGCCGCCGGAGCTCTGTCCCCGCTCGGTTGACGCCAACTGCCACCGCCTACAGGATTCATTTGCCCATTGATCGCGCCTTCCTCGCCCGTCTCCGGTCAGATGCGGGGCCCAGGGACCGGGTCCGCCTCGTCCCGTCCATCCCCGACGTCCCTGCTCCTTCAAGCGCCACCGCCGCATCAAGTCCATCCTGACAATGGCCTCCTGCTCGAGCGAGCGCGCTCGTTCCCCGCGTCCGGCTCTTCCCACTCGTCCACATCCGCACCTGGACCACGTCGTCCCTGCATCGCCTCATCCTCCGATCCAAACAGAGTGCCTGCATCCGCGTCGCCCGTCTTCGTCCTGGTACCGCGTCGTCCATCTTCGTCCTGGGATGGCATCGTACCATGAACCAAACGGGAGCCCACCGTCCACTGCACCAACTGATCCAGGAACCCTCTATGACCATCAGCCGCCTATCCTTCGCTCTATCGCTGTGTAACTATTTGACGCTCAACCCTGTTTAGCCCAGATTCGGCCCGTAGATATTTTTTCCCGTTCTGCGATATTCTCAAACTAGAAAAATTGCCCGTGCGTTGCAATGGGGATACATTGCTAACACATTGCATGGTAACGAAAACAAGAAAAGAAGAAAACATGAAAAGACTATGCGTGTTTTAACCTTCTCACCACGTCCTGGTTTACACCCCTCATACCCTGCATCACGTACACCGTCGTGACAATATAGGCGACATTGACCACGATCCTACCAGTGATGCATCGAGGCAGCAGTGATGCACCGGGGTAGCCTTGGTGTCCAAAAGGTCCTCAACGCACCAAGCCCAATGCCACCCACGGCCTCCGACTCATCACATTGTTGGGCAGAAGACTCCGACCAAATTCTCATAAAAGAACGGACAACAAATTATCATTGACAATGAAGAGGTGACATTGGGCAGCCTCGGTGTCTAGAAGGTCCTCGACGCACCGAGCAAACCCAATGCCACTCACCGCCTGCTACTCGTCACATCATTGGGCAGGGGAATCCAACCAAATTCTCATAAAAGAACGGACAACAAATTATCATTGCCAATGAAGAGGTGACATTTCATGCCATCACATTCATCAAAGTTGATTATGGTTGATGAATGTGATGTTGATTCCTACCAACTAAATAGCATTTACATTCATCAAACTGCCATATCTACTAAATTAAAAAGGGGTAGGAAACATATATAATAGGCATTTTCAAAATATCCCATATAAAGAAGATATTTAATTAAGGTTACATCCTAAACATAATTTTAGAAATGATTAACGTTTAAAATAATAGCATATTTGAAATCTACACATTTTTCGAGGGATTTTCATATATAACATGTTAGATTGAAGTTAGGGTTTGAAAGTTATGAATTTTTTAAAATGTATATGAATCTGCCTGAAAAAAGAAAGATTAAACATAGAGTAGTTGGGCCGAAATTATAACATGCAGCCCATCTGTTAAATGACCCCTGGGGGAGGCCATTATATCCTACGCCCACCAGCATTTAGACAGAAAAAGAAGAAAAGGAGGAGGAGGCTGGAGTCGAACACAGGTCTACCGTGAAGAAGACCGAGGTTCTAACCACTCCACCACTCATATGCTCTTACTGTTTCAGCGGATTGTTTTTAATGAACCAAAGCGCCGCCGACGACTTGTGAAAAAAAATGAATCAATTTTTTGCCACTTACGGGTGCCATTGGTGGGTAATTCTTGCCAACTTCGAGGGCAATTTCGGTGACGTGCCGCCAGAAACAATAGCCCCTTTATTATTAGGTATAGATATCTAGGACATGCATAATTACAAAAAATGCCATCATCTTAAGATGCTAATAACTAAATGACCATGCATCCGAATAAAACATGTCATACATGTAATTTGGGTATAATTTCATGTAGTTTCACAATATGCAACTTTCATCCATGTTAAAAATTGCTGTTTGCATTAATTTGCATTAATGACATGCTAAAATGGGTTTATTCATAACTAAATAACCGTAGCTCCGATTTAAATGAACTTTATATGTAAATGGTCTAGACAAATGTGTAGATTAAGACAGTGCACTTATTTTGCATGTTTAACAACTTTAAAATTGTGTTTTACACAGAACAGTACCAAATTAGAAAATTGCATATGGGGATTTCTGGAATTGTTATATGGTATTTCCGGCCTCATTTAAACTTGCCTAGATAGGTAGTTTTATTATGCTTCACCTCTTGCCATGTTAACCAACATTTTATCTTGTCCTGTACATAAACGGGAGTGAATTAAATAAATTGATTGTGGAGTTTCATGAATATGCAACTTGTTGCATATTGAGCTTCATTTAAAGTGTAGTGTTGTTTGTTGCATCTTTGCCATGCCATGAGTCATTAAACCAGACATGCATCATACTTGGTTGTGCATCATGCCATGTTTACGCTTGCTTGTTTACCATGTTGTTTGCTTCTTTCCGATTGTGCTTCTCTCGATAGTTCTCTGTAACTTCCCGAAGTTGTGAGGATTCGTTCGACTACGCTTGTTCGACTACTTCATGGATTCGGTCTTCTTCCAAGCGGGATTTCAGGCAAGATGATCCTTACCTTGGATATCACTACTATCTTTGCTTTGCTAGTTGTCTCGATGCTATTGCTATGTCTCGCTACCTACCAATTGTTTGTCAAGCCTCCCAATATGCCATGATACAGCCTTTAACCTTCCACCATCCCAGTAATCCATTGTTTGGCTATGTTATCGCATTGCTCAACCCCTCTTATAGCATTGCTAGTTGCAGGTGCAGGTTGTTCCATGTTGGGACATGGATATCATGGGATATCAGAATATCTTTTATTTAATTAATGCATCTATATACTTGGTTGTGTGTGAAAGGCTCGACCTTTTGCCTGGTGTTTTGTTCCACTCATGTCGCCTTAGTTTTCTTCATACCGGTGTTATGTTCCTTGATGAGCACTCCTAACATGTGTGGTGTTTTATGGGGACCCCCCTGATCATTCATTTTAGTGTAAAGCTTTATCGGAGAGGCCCAACCTTGGTTTTACCATTTGCCAACCTAATAAAACTTGCATAGAGACCTGCCGGCCCCCGTGGATAATTTAATTAATCAACAACCTGGGCCAGTACTCCTCATGAGTGTTGGTCCCCCTACCTAGAAGTCAGCGGTGCCGCCTCGGGGCAACTCGATGGTATTCAGGCTATCGTCCACTTCGCATAGACGGATGAGCCCATAGATAGAGAGCGCGAGGCTCTGGACACGGATCTGGCTCACCGGGAGGTCTCTCTGGGATTGTTTTACCTTTGACGAGTGGCTTGTCCACCAGGATTCCTTATCGTAAGCATCGTGTTATCACGGTGTGAGGTTTTTCCATCGGATGCATGTGGTAATTTGTGATGGACTACTTGGAGAACCCCTGCAGGGTTAAATCTTTCGGAAAGCCATGCCCTCGGTTATGTGGCGACTTGGAAATTTATAATATTTGGTTGTAGAGAACTTGACACTAAATTCAAATAAAATACACCAACCGCGTGCGTAACCGTGACCATCTCTTTTCGAGGGAGTTCGGGAAGAGAACACGATGGTGTTATGTTTGACTCGTAAGTAGGTGTTCAGGATCACTTCTTGATCATTACTAGTTCACGTCCGCCATGCGTAGTTTACTCTTCTTATTCATGTACTCATAAGTTAGCCACATACAAATGCTTAGTGCTTGCTGCAACCTCACCACTTAACCATTCCATACCCATTAAGCTTTGCTAGTTTGGATACCCATGGTAATGAGATTGCTGAGTCCCCGTGGCTCACAGATTATTACAACAACAGGTGCAGGTACAGGTAAAGCGATGCTTTGACGTGAGAGCGATGCATGTTTGCTTTTAGAGTTCTTCTTGTGCTTCTTCTTCTTCATCGATCATAGGATGGGTTACGGGTCGGGAGCCTGGGATTAGCAGGGTGGATGTCGTTCTTTCTTTTTGTTTGATTTCATCCGTAGTCGGATCCTGCTCTTCTGTATGAGGATTGTTATGTATTGATGTATTGATGTATTCATGTTGTAGCTTGTGGCGAGTGTAAGCCTTTATCTGGTATTCTCATCTATTCAGTACATGGTATGTTGTAATGATATCCACCTTGCGAAGCGTCTCTGATATGCGCTTCTATCCTTGGTGGGACTTCCATGTTCCTCGAGGATAGGACCGCATATTGGGCGTGACAAGTTGGTATCAAAGCCTTACCGACCGCTGGAGCCCCCTTGATTGATCGAACCGTTGTCGAGTCTAGAAAAAAAAACCATTTTCTGAGTCTAGTTATATATCGGAGAGTAGGAATTCTTTTTACTCCTTTTCCCCTCCGCCGCTCTGGTGAGGAATTTTGACTTAGGTGTTTTGATTCTACTCCTCTTCCCCTTCATTTTTTTAGGATCACACGGGTATTGTTGGAATCGTTGCGATATCGGTGTGACGGAATTCTGTCTTGGTGCCTCCTATCTATGGGTGGTGTCCGAGGGAGTTGAGCTCCAAGGTTTTCTTGTCACATTCGCTATCGTTTCAGTTCCTGAATACCAGAGGACGCCGACATCGAAAGCGCTTCTATACTGTTTGTGGTGAGAGTAGTCTGGTGCCACCCGGTACTGGGGAGGGAGATTAGATGTATTGCCATGACTAGTATAGCTGTTGTTTTTCGAAGGTCTGAGGTACACGAGTTTCTGAGATTTATGTTATGTGTTGAGGAGGCGGTACATTTGGAGCGTAGAATTCTGCTAGGAGTTGTGTGATGATATTTTGCTCCTTGTACTTGTTATACCGGATTGCATAACCAAATTTTTTGAGAGTTCTTAGGTGGGAATTCAAGTTGTTCACTAGGATTTTCCTCCCAACAAATGCATGAGGGGATATGTATTTGTTTCTGGCTTATCCTGCAAGCCAAATCCTTTGTTTTGATTTGAGTAGTGGTATTCGAGTTGCTTTGAAGTCAAGTGTTGATCCATACCTTTTCTAAGCGGTGTTCTCATATTTCGATGTGAATGTCAATCCTTCTTGATCATCGAGATTGTCATGTAAATTATTTTTCAACCGGCGTGCTTCTCTCCAAGTTAATTCAGTCCTCTTCATCTTTTGCAAGATCAATTCTCAGTATTCTCAACGGCGTTTGTTTCGTCCCAAGTTGTCTTTATTTTTCCCACCCGCCCACCCCTTTTTCTTCAAGGACTCAGAGATCTCAAATCAAATATCCATTTTATTCATGAAAAGTCTCTTAATTCTTTTCCTTCTTGATGTGACGGCGGCCCGATCTTTCGATGAGAGTGGGGATCACTATCGATTTGGTGGATTTTGACCTTGACGATCCGGCTATACCGTACCTGACGATACGCCTTGGCAATCGCTAAACCAGTCTCCGATGGTTATTGACCTTGCCGTAGGCACGATCAACCTGAACAACGAGGTTCGAGTTCCTGCAAGCAACCGAAGAACCGGCAAGAACAAAGGTGAATTGCAATCTGAAATTGCGGATGGAAAATTGAGCACGCGAAATAGATGAACAAGTTGGGGTTCCACTGTGGATCTGACAAGGCGGTAGTTCTACACGTCTCGTAGATGCAAATTGTAGCGATGGCTAGACAATACAATAAAACCCAAAACCTAAAACCTATCTGGTGGCAAACTATTTATTAGTGCAATGGAACAGAAGTTGTGCGCCGCCGCCATCAAGTCTCGGCGTACTAATTCCAGATTGTACTGGACCGCCGGTTGATCCCAGGTCCAACTTGGGCTTTCGTAGGTGTGCATGAAGGCTGAGGCCCACCTCCGTTTGACATACGCTGCAAAACAACTTGGTTCGATGCATGGCAGGCACAGGACGTTCTGCATGC
The DNA here is from genome assembly GCA_039707655.1 of Elymus sibiricus. Classification (NCBI taxonomy): domain Eukaryota; kingdom Viridiplantae; phylum Streptophyta; class Magnoliopsida; order Poales; family Poaceae; genus Elymus; species Elymus sibiricus. The sequence goes on from CM077673.1 coordinate 432,078,915, forward strand.
ATGATATACATTCACACGTATACATGATTCATTGGCATCTATTACTTGGAGGCACACACGATGCATGCATGTATGATGTTGCTTGTACCACACAGATGTATGCCTGTATAAACATACAAATTCTGTTTGGTCGTCGCATCTTCACACGTGGCTTGTATAAGTCCTCTGTAATTCTGCATATAATAAACAAGGTGTTGTATCTTTGTTCTTTTACCATACAATAATTCATGAAATTATTGCTAAAAGAAATCACCTGTAAAATATATATTCGCGCGTTTTTGGTCGTATCCGAGGATGCCATGTCCACATCATCCTCCCCTTCTTGAAAACAAAGCCGTCCTCGGCGTTGCTTATTCTGAAAAATGCAAGGACAAAATAGACAAGGAGTACATATTGTATATGTATACATCATCTGTTTTAACCCCTCCCCATCGTTGTACATTTAAAGTACTAGTGCAACTCGGTTTGCAAGTATAACTGAGGCACATATTTTTACCTGTTGATTTGTATTGCTCGTCATTAAACCATCCCAAACTAGGTGAATAAAAAAGCATTATTTCCAAATTGTGTGCGACAACATATTTAAATAAGTAATCATGCAACAATTTATTTGGAATATATTTAACACCAATATTGGAGGTCATATCAAAATGATTAAGAAATCGGAAACTTTTACTCTTCCTACAGCTATCAAGATCTTCACAAGTAATGCAAATCCTATGCATAAAAAATTCACTGTCTACGCAGTCCTCTCCAATCAAGTTAAAAGTAAGATTAGGCACATAAACAGTTTTTTGAGAACTCAAACATGTGATTTGAGATATTTTATTTATCGCATGTGACAAAGCCATATGTGGATCCATCAAAATAGAATACAAAGAATTAGCTTGCAAAATTCTAGCTAAAACTTCATCATGTTTAACCAATTGTATGTGATCCAATCCTGATTGAGCAATCAAGTCACATGTGTTAATGTCAGTAGCCTTTAATTCATTGGGTGCACTCAAATCAACGAGGGAATCAATTTTAGCAGTTGGTGCACACAAAACAATAGGTGTTTCGGTTTTTTTATCACAGAATTTATCCAAGGTAGCAACACAACTATCATTAACAATTCACGCGGGCCAAACAGAGGGTATTTCATTCAACTCAACACACGAATCTTTTAATTCAACATGATATAAATCGATATCGGGTGGATGAGTCGATTCAATACCTTCCTTATTACCTTGTAGTCCTCGTTGATATGAAGTAAGAATGGTCGATGGTGACTCCTCATAAGCTCCAAGTGGCTCAAATATTGTTGGTGCTACAACGGTGGAAGTAACCTTTTTTGACGATGATTCCATGGCACCCTTATTTATCTTGTATATACATCTTCTTAATTTCTGTTCAGCTTCACAAGCAAGACGAAACAAATGGTCGACAGAATATAGTTCTTCATGCATTATTTTGTCTTGTATATCATGGTTTAAACCTCTCCAAAATCTGTTCAGAAAATCGTCTTCACATTCTTCTAATCCACAACGAAACAAAGCAGTACACAAATTATCATAATATTCTTCAACAGTTTTATTGCCTTGTGCTAAACGTTGCAATTTTCTAAGCAAATCGCTAGTGTGGTATGAAGGAACAAATCGGTTTCGCATAACAAGTTTTAGAGCTTTCCAAGTAGTAGGTCTATTGTAAATATTTTCCCTGCAATAATTTCTCTACCAAACTGAAGCAAAACCAAAAAATTCTTTAGTGGCAACATTTATTTTCTTATGCTCAGAAAGTTCATGGCTAGCAAAGATTTCTTCTACATCCATCTCCCAATCAATATACGAATCGGGGTCATATTTACCCTCAAACCGTGGCAAAGAGGTAATCTGATCATGTGCGTTTTTACCTTCATGTACATCTTGTGTTGGTTGCCATACCTTCTGTGGTGGGATAGAATGACTTGTATCAACATATGGCAAGTCATCTCCCACAATAGACGTAGCCCAACTATTCTTCACTCCAGAATCTGCCATGGTTAGTACCATACAAAAACAAAATCACAAGTATAATGTTTCTATTGCACTACTCGGAGGTGGTGGAAAAATATATTCTCTCAACACTCTAGGAATTACCAAGCTCTTAACCGTTCTTACAGTGCTGCAGTGGTTGTCGGCCTTTGGCGCAATCAAGAGTCATCAAAAGTTGGATATAGCAATTACCAAGTGACCGAACAAGGTACAATATAGAAAGTGGAGCTTGGTTAAGGTTACCTCAACTCACTATATCAGTGGCACAATTTAGCAAAGAGTAATGCAAGTTGAATAGTCGTTCAAACTCCTAACTAGTGCTGGCAGTCGACTAGCAAGAAATAAACAATCTAAGCCCAGATACTAAATCAAGTGAGGGAAACCGACAAAAAGATACTACAGCTCTAAGTAGCTAGATATAAGTGAGGTACAAACGACTGTATGGCAATCAAGAACAAAAAAATGTCCAGGAAGTATTTCGTGTATAGCAGGGAGGAACAATTCTGAACGTTAAAAGCAATTGCCCAAAAAGCGCTAGCCGGCCTGAACTTTGCAACTTTTTTTTCATTTTTTTTTGTACTTTTTTTTTTCTTTCTTGACTTTTTTTTTGCTCTTTTTTTTTATCAAGCCGGCTGCTAGGAGATGATACGTACACAAGCTAGGCTTGTAGGCTAACAGGAGATAGATCCAAAAATTAGAAGATATACATGATCATGTGCTAGTACAGCTAGACGATTAGTACAGGAGATGATTAGCGGTGGCAGTAATGATAGATGTAGATGGCGCTGTCCTGATGGAATCGGAGTGCTCGGTCACGAGCTGCGGAAAGCTGGGGACGTGCACGCAGCAGCACAGAAGGAACAGTTTGGAGGATGGGACGTGGGCTACAGATGCAGCTTGCGCAGACGCGTGTGCTGAAAACAAAAGAATTAGGAACTGAAACACACACGAAAAGTGGACGACGTGGATAAAAAAATTGATGAACACGTAAACTTTGACAGATGAGTTGTGTGGTGTGCGGCGGCGGATGGATCGGTGTGATGGACACGTAATTGATGAAGTTTTTTTTTTTTTGGATTAACAACCACTAAGCGGCAGGAACGATTAGGTAGACAAAATAGGTTCGATCTTTTTTTTGAGAAAGTACCCATATTCATTCAGGTGCAAAGCAAATACAGTACAGATACGAGTACAGAAACACCGTACGAACAGCGACCACAGCAGCAACGCGTACAGCTGCCCACCAAGCCAGAACAGAGCACTCTGGAAAAACAGAATTCGCCCACAGATCCGTGCACACTGTTCATCTTCCTTCTCAATCGAGGCGCGCCAAAACCAGCCCCCGCCAGAACGAGGAAGAGTCGACGGCCTCGAGCCCTCGGGCATCGGGAGCACCATCGCCATCCTTGGCTTTGTGAGCCGCATATAGGTCCCGCAACAGGCGGGAACTAGGGGCGGGTTCCGGTGCGTCGGCCGGGGTCAATCCCCATGCTCCCCTGTCCACGAAGCAGCCACGAGCTCCAGCTATCGCCAGAGCAGAGCAGCAACTCCAACCACCTCGCCCTCCTCTCTCCGCAGCCGCCAGTTGTCTGCAGCAGCCCGAACCCAGAAACCCGGAGAGCACCGGCTCCAGATCCACCGCCTACCGCCGTAGATGACGCAGACGAAGCAGGTCCAAACACCAGCCTCCGGGCAACCAGATCCACCGATCCGAGCCACAGGCCGACGCCATACAAACCACCGTCGCCGACGGAAAGGAGAACCAACCAAGCGTCGTACCTGCAAGCCACAAAATCGAACCCCAAAACATCCGTCGCCGCGTCGGTCGCCACCACCGAAGCCGGCGCAGCTCCCGCCGACGAGATCCACCACTGCGAACTCCGTACAACCGGATCCGCACTCCAAAAGGCCCCTAGCTCCACGCCGACGCCGCAGGCGACGCCAGACGGACAGGGAGAAGCCGGGCGATCCATTATTCCTCCCACTGACACCCCCACCGCCACGGTGACAGCGCTGGAGAACCACTCTCCTACCCCTAGACCTATATACACCACCGAGCAGAGAACCAGGGTCCTCCCCCCTTCCGGTAGCCTAACCGGCCGCCGGAAACGGAGAGAACCACCGGTCTCGCCGGTGGATCTCGCAAATCGCCTCGGGGTCGCCCTTCTCTACTGTAGAGGAGAAGAGAGGGGAAGGGTCGAGAGAAAGCCACTAGTACTCTTTCTCCAATAGATCTATCTACCGACCCTGTCAAAATAGGTTCGATCTGGTAGACAATTTTCGTTCTAGCTAATCTAAACCAGCACTAATTCTAGGATGAATGTAACCAACAATTCAACTAAACAAATACTAGATGCAAAAATTGCTAAAGGCTAAAAAGGTAGGTGCAAAGGATGAACTAATCTATTTTTTTTCTTTTCGTGGGTTATAGGACAGAAAAATAAAATAATCTAATTAAACTGTAAATCTCTCACCGATGAACCTGAAAACTGATATCACTTGATATGACGGCGGCCCGATCTTTCGATGAGAGTGGGGATAACTATCGATTTGGTGGATTTTGACCTTGACGATCCGGCTATACCATACCCGACGATACGCCTCGACAATCGCTAAACCAATCTCCGATGGTTATTGACCTTGCCGTAGGCACGATCAATCTGAACAACGAGGTTCGAGTTCCTGCAAGCAACCGAAGAACCGGCAAGAACAAAGGTGAATTGCAATCTGAAATTGCGGATGAAAAATTAAGCACACGAATTAGATGAAAGTTGGGATTCCACTGTGGATCTGACAAGGCGGTAGTTCTACACGCCTCATAGATGCAAATTATAGCGAAGACTAGACAATACAATAAAACCCAAGTCTTCCCTAGCTGAAATCTGACTATTTATAACGGTTCGTACAGACGTCACGCCGCCTTGATTTCCCGTGAGCTGGGCCGTGATATGCGTGGACTCTCCTGGGCTGGCGCATCGTGGTATGTGTGCAGTCTCTTGGGAAGCATCAACGTGTTGGCCTTCTTTTATTTCCTAGTCCATGTCATGGTCACGTTGTACTTTAGCAAGGGAATGCATGCTTGTTGGTTCCTCCTTGGCATGGATCGGTTGGTTCGGTGGGTGCATGCATGCAAGGCATGCACATGTATGTACGTGTTCCGTGCACATGAACGAACATACTTGTGGCTGCTCTTCATCTTCACACGGGGCTTGTGAAAATATTCTATTATTCTGCATATAATAAAAGAAAGTGTTGTATTTCTATTCTGAATACCAAAATAATAATTTAGATAATTATTAATAGAAATCACCTGATTATTGTATATGTGGATAATATTTTTGGTCATATCTACTCACATTGCTGATTTGTTCTTTAGAGAAGTAGTTCGTTTACATGGTGTGCCAAATACAATTGTTTCAGATCGTGACACAAAATTTCTTAGCCACTTTTGGAGGGTGTTGTGGGCAAAATTGGGGACTAAGCTTTTATTTAGTACTACATGTCATCCTCAAACAGATGGTCAAACTGAAGTGGTTAATCGTACATTGTCTACTATGCTTAGCTTAGGGCTGTTTTAAAAAAGAATTTAAAAATGTGGGAAGAATGTCTACCTCATGTAGAGTTTGCTTATAATCGTTCAGTTCATTCTACCATAAAATTATGCCCTTTTGAGATTGTTTATGGATTTATACCTCGTGCGCCAATTGATTTATTACCTATTCCATTTTCGGAGAAGGTAAACCTTGATGCTAAAGAACGTGCTGAGTTAGTATTAAAAATGCATGAGATGACTAAGAAAAATATTGAACGCATGAATGCCAAGTATAAACTTGCTGGTAGTCAGGGTAGGGAAAGTATTGTGTTTGAACCGGGTGATTTAGTATGGTTGCATTTGCGAAAAGACCGTTTCCCTGATTTATGAAAGTCAAAATTAATGCCTCATGCAGATGGACCTTTTAAAGTGCTTGAAAAAATTTAATGACAATGCATATAAGCTTGATCTACCTGCAGATTTTGGGGTTAGTCTCACATTTAATATTGCAGATTTAAAACCATACCTTGGTGAGGATGATGAGCTACCGTCGAGGACGACTTCAATTCAAGAAGGGGGGGATGATGAGGACATCTCTTCTATTGTTACGGAGTGTCTCAACAATTTTGGTGGTGTTTCTCATCGTCATTCTCTGCTTTGAAGATCAAAGAAGAGTTTTCCACCAAATCTTGTCCGTTCTCTCGAATATTCGTGGTTCAAGTTTGTTTCTATCCTCTCAAATTGTTTCCGATCGTCAAGAATTCTTTTCATACCATTCGATGCATTTTCGGGAGTGTTTTTGTTTTGATTTCTCCAAAGGCCGTCATTCCAGAAGAGATTCTTCATTCTCAACCTTCAGTTCTCGTTCTCAAATCCTTCCGATGCATCTTTCAAGTATTCTCTAGTCAGCTCATGATCTCTTCGTCCTCTTGTATTTAAATTCCCTCAAGTATCTTCGTTCGTCCTCTAATTCTTCTAGGCGATTTGTTCTTTTACTCCTTCATTTTTAAATTCTTACGGTGGTTCGTTCTAAGATTCCTCTTCCGTTGTTATCATATTAGTTCATTCGTTCTTTTAAAAATCCCACCGGTGATTCATGAAGATATTTTCAAGTTTGTGCTATATCTCTCCTCAATCCTTTTCAACAAGAATAAGTGGCATGCCAAATCCGTTGCTTGTCATCAATTTAAGTTGATGAAGGATAAGCATAACATAATCCTTATTCTTGTACCTCAAGGTGATTTAATTCCTTCTTTCGGAGTTTGTTCATGAGGAATGAATTCTCGGTTACAAGTGATTTCATCTTCTCTTTTCCGGAGTTTCAAGTTTTATCGGTTATCTTATCACAGAGCTTCTTCACTTTTCTTTATCGGTGTTCGAATGAAATCATGGCAACACGTCAATCTTGTTCGCTTCAACCTTCAATTCTTTTCTATTATCCTTTTATATCCAGAATTCTTGTTGGAGGAGCTCAAGCATTCTTCTTCTTGCATTCCGAAGTGCAATTCTTTTTACCTTATCTTTTGAGGTGGTGTTATGTCATTCTTGACAATTTCCCTTCGTGTTTCATTATTCACAACTTGTCACGAATGAGATATTTAAACCCATCATTTTCTCTTCGTTCAGGAGATTTTTCCAACCCATCAATTTCTTCGTTGGAGTTATCTTGGGTTGTATCAACTAAAAACTTTTCTGTAAGGATTGTTGCTATTTGTGGTGCTTATAAATGACCCAAGTTCTCTATGTATCCTCTCGGTGGAAGTGGAGTTTTGCATCTCTTCGTTCCTGAATTTCACCTCAAGTTTGGAGATGTTTTCCATAAGCCCACAACAAGCTTATTCTTTTCGTTGTTGATTTTCCAACAACTCCGTTCAATCCTTCTTCGTAAGGGTGCTTCTCAAGTTCTTGGTGGTAGAAGATGTTGGTTTCTTTTCTCATTGCTTTTCATGCCATTCTTTCATTTCATTCGGAGGCATTGTGTTATTGCTCTGATCGAGTATCATCCCATCTTGTCAAGTTCATGTTAAATTCCTTCCATTTTCAACCGAAGTGCTGTCCGAATTCTTTCATGCCCTTGTGCCATTCTTCATGACTTTGCACCCTTTCAAGGTTCTTTGGTTTCGCTCATTTGTCTTAGAAGCAACTTTGTATTACCTCATCCTCTTCTCATTCCTAGATCTTGGGTCGAGATCTCTTGTAAGTGGGGGAGAGTTGTAACAGCCCGAGACCGACGCTCCAGATGCCTTCCATGTTTTTCGTGATAGCCACGTTAATTATTTGTTTGCTGCATTCATCATGGCATCTTTTCGCATTGCATCTGCACTCCGTTGCCGTCATTTTTCAAAACTTGCATCCGTTCATAGTTGCCGTTTGTCTCCATTGCCTTCGTTGACTCTTTCGAGGCCAACCACACTTGCACGCGCCCGCGGCATCGTTAAATATTATTTTTCTAAGTGGGAATAAAAAGTTCTCGAAATGGGTTGAAAGTTGGTGTGCGGTCTTGTTATATTGTAGGTAGACCGCCTGCCAAATTTTGTCCCATTCGGAGGTCCTTTGATACCCCAACCGTTATACTATAGAGGCATTATAGCCGGATAAAACGTCAGACGTTCGGTATTTAAAACTTCTGCCGGGCCGCTCCCCTCCCCTCTCTTCTCAGCCCACTGCCACCTACACAGCCCACCTATCACCTAACCCTATCCCCCTTGACCGGAGTCGTCCGATCGCGATCGAACGGCCACCGAAACCCCCAAAAACCTCCTAACCCTAGCCCCCTGCTATAAAAGGAAGGCCTCCCCTTCCATATTTGGACTGCCGCCACCCCGCCCTCGTTTTCCGTGCTGGCCATCTCCTCGCCGCCACTTGGCGCGCCGCCACCCACCAGCTGCCGCTTGCACAGCGCCCCTGTGTGACACCCTGGTTTTTCCAATTTTTTTTTTCAAAAACTCCTTTGAATTTTATTTGGATTTAGAGTTGAATGGCTCTATGCACTTAAACTTGGGAAATATTTTCTACTTCCCTTTCCCAAGTGACTCAAGCCTCCAAAAAACCTCTCCCAAGTCATGCCATTTCCATTCTTACTTAACCTCAACTTCTATTCCAATTAACATTCCTTTTTCCTACTAAAGGAATAACTTTTTTGCTCTGGGTTGTGAAGCAACCTATATTTCTGTCCCCTCCAAAATTCCAGGAAAATTCTCATAAATTCTTTGGACCATGTGAACCTTGGATATGTGAAAATATTCAAGATTCCATCCTCATGGTAGGCACACCATCCAATCTTTGTTTCTGGATGCAATTTCAGGTTGTGAAGCAACTATACTTTATATTGCTTTAAAAATTCTAAAATTAATCCAGGACATTCTCCTATGCATATGATCATACTCCACCAAATTTTGGCCCATTTCATTTAGCCAATTTCTCCACAAAATTCCTCCAAGTTTCTGTCCAGTGAGATGCTTTGTGAAGGAGAAGTACCATTTGTACTTATCCAAATGGTATGAAATTTTTATAGCATCTTGCTACCACGCAATGACCACTAGTAGAATGTCCATCAGTAGTCCCGGTCGGGATGTGCCTTTAGTACCGGTTCCCCAACCGGTACTAAAGGGTCGGGACTAAAGGTCCAGACCTTTAGTACCGGTTGGACCACGGACCGGTACTAAAGGCCCACCACGTGGCTGCCTGCGTGGGCTGGTGGTGGAGGACCTTTAGTACCGGTTGGTGATACCAACCGGTACTAAGTGTTCTGTTTTTTTTTGTTTTCGCTTTTAATTAGGTTTTAGTTTTCCTCTCTATTTATTGTGTTTTCCATTCATTTCAAATTTATTTTACGGTGCTACATACTGTAAACATTAATTACACAAGTTGATGCATATATATATATGTAATATAATATACAATATCTCATACACAGTATATATACAAATGGAATTACACATCCATATATATATATTCTGGACTTATAACTTAAGGCCCAAAACCCGGCCGGGACTATGTGACGCCCCCATTCTCGTCCGTACGCTAATCATACACACAGTGCGTACGACCAAGATTAGGGACTCACTGATAAGTACCATAACACGACAAAAGACACAAATAAAGAGTCATACAGCTTAATATTACAAGCCAGGGGCCTCGAGGGCTCGAATATAAGCTCTGACGAGCACAAGTCAGCGAAAGCCACAATATCTGAGTACAGACATTAAGTTAGACAAGGGTGCCTTAAGAAGGCTAGCACAAATATAGATAGCGGATCGAAAGAGGCGAGGCCTCCTGCCTGAGAACCTCCTAACTACTCCTGAGCGTCGGCGGTCTCCACGTAGTAGAACGCTCCATCGGCGGTGTAGTAGCCGTCTCCAGTGGACTCCATCTCCGGGGCTCCATCCTCTGAACGCAGCAACGTATCGAAGGGGAAAAGGGGGGAGCAAAGCAGCGTGAGTACTCATCCAAAGTACTCGCAAGACTTATATCAGAACTAAGCTAGATATGCATCATTCTCAATGAAAGGGGTATCTCTGGACTGACTGCAGAAAGCAAGAATAGAGAGAAGACCTAGTCCTATCGAAGACTAGCATCTTCAACATCTTGCAGCATGAGAAGAGAGTAGACCTGCAGCTCATGCATATATTCATATTGTTGTAGCAAATTTTATTAAGAAACACGCCCAGAGATCCTTCCTCGACTCCCCTGCGAGGAAGCAATCCCGGAGCCACAATTCAATTTTAAATTAAATTATGATTATAGTTGTAGTAGGCCAGAGCACAACTCCAAATCGTCCTGTTACCGTGGACACGGCTATTCGAATAGTTTGTTCTTCCCTGCAGGGGTGCACCTCATTTCCGCTCACGTCTGTCACCTCCGGCCGGACACACTTTCCGCGGTGATGTCCGCCCTCGGGATACAGCACGTCGCTGCCCCACCTAGACTCATCGCAGAGGCCAGCCCGCCGGTCTAAATCCTATGCGCTCAGGGGTCATGGGCCCAATCACCCTTTGCACACCTGCACGGTGCGTGGGCGGCCGAAAACAGACCTAGTACACTCTGATCCAGAGCTGTACGTTCCAGCCCAATTCGGCGCGCGCCGCTCCATTGCTGACGTCCGAAGAGCTTCGGCTGATACAACGACGCTGAGTGCCCATAACTTTCCCACGTGAAGGTTTAGTGCGAAAAAGGTCGTATCGACCAACTCAGATTAAATACTCGGCCCATTAGCAATTTATTAGAGGTGCGGGGCAAGCTCGGACATATTGCAGTCCGTCGCCCCGCCAAGAACACTCGAGTGCCTTCCGGCGCACTCCACCCGTATCCGGATGCCTTGCGGCGCATCCCACCAATATCTCTCGCGTGTACCCTTGGGGCCGACCCGTCTTTAACAAGTAAAAGTAACCTGGTCACAGTAACTGTGTGGCTATACGCCAAATGAAGATCCGAGGAATCACCCTCGATGGATCCCACTCGAGGTAAGAGTAAGACAAGAGTCGTTACCGGTAAATGGAAAGGAGGAATCACCCTCGATACCCATTACCGATAACTACGCTACAGAATTAACATCGGGAGTGCTAAGTGAGGTATCACCCTCGGCACTCGATGGTAGCTCTGCAGTGCCCTACTAAAGGGATGTGCGGTGATGTGAGGGGTCTGGCTCGTCGGTCAGTTGACCGAGTCTTCTGTCTTCAAGTCCTCGGTGTCGTCGAAGATCAAGCAGAGGCAACGGGGACTCATGGGTCTCAGGGGTTCACTGATCCACCTATACTAGGCAGTTGATATAACAACAAATGCGGTAACAGTTCATCAAAATCAGGCTATGCATCAGAATAGGAGCTATCTAATACAGTAGCAAAATTCTAATGCAAGCATAAGAGGGAGAGAGATGGGTGATATCGGAATGCTCAAGGGGGTTTGCTTGCCTTGCTGCTCTGCGGCAAAAGGCTGGACGGCAAGGGCGTAGTCGTACCCGGCAGCTCCGTCAGTCTCGGGGTCTACCGGAGAGAAGAGGGGGAAGAAACAATAAATATAAAGCACACAGATGCAATATGATGCATAACATGGCAATATGCATGGCTAGCGGTGTTTACGGCCTATCGAGGTGCGATAGAAATTATAGAAAATTAAGTGAAATTATTTCGTCAGAGACATGCACTATTCACATAACCGAAACAGGCAAAAAGTTGCATGTTCAGCTAGATAGAGGCATGAGACAGATGAATGGATGGCACCATTGCATCCGTGACATTTTTCTGATCAACTTTCATATATAAATTATTTTCATCTGACTTACAGATTATTTTCTATGATTTTCTAAAGTTTTATTAATTTTCTGGAATTATTTTTATTATTTAATCTAAACATTATCCGAAACAGTGTCAAATTCCTTTTTATACCCAGCAGTAGCCAGCCACAGTCAATGACAGGTGGGGCCAGATGCTGAGTCAGCAGCTGACTGGGCCAACCCTATCCAAAGGAATAGTGTCAGGGGTGGGACCCACATGTCAGCCTCACATAGCTAATTCAGATTATTAGTTTAACTTAACAGAGTTAATTAGAGGGGTGGACCCCACTAGTCAGTGAGAGGTTAGTTAAACTAAATTAGTTTTATTTATTAAAATGTTTAATTAGTCTAATTAACAGCCTGGGCCCACACGTCAGTGGCCCAGTGAACAGTGACCCACGTTGACCGCGGTCAACGTGGTCAATCGGTGGCGTGGGGCCCCCTGGCAGTGAGCCTGGGGACGGGCCCCAGGGGTGCCACGCAGGCGGCGGCGCCAGGGGAGCGCTCCGGCGAGCTCCACACGGCGGCAGAGCGCCGGAGTTGCTCGGGATTGCGCTAGAGGGCACCAAATCGGGCGTGCCCGGGCTCGTTCGAACGCGCGCGGAACGCCGCATCCATTTCTAGCCCTAGTTCGAGCGGAGGTGGCCGGCAGCGAGCGCAGCAGCGACGGCGGCGGGCGAGCGCTCGGGCGTCCTTGGCAGGGAGCGAACCAGGGAGCTAGCGCTCGCGTACGTGCACGGGGTCGACGCTAGAGGGGCCCTGGAGCGCGCCTATGGTAGGCACGGGTTGCCAGGAGCTCGCAGAGCTCGAGCCCTTCAACAATGGCGGCGGCCGGTACGCGGCAACGGTGCGGGCGAGCTACGGCGACCGCAGGAGCAAGGAGGAGAGGGGGAAGCACGCCGGGGGGGCTCACCTGCGTTGCAGAGAAGGCCCGGGGTAGCCGGAGTTCACGGGGAGGGCGAATCGGCGACGGCGGCTTCCCTGTCCCGAGGAGGAAGAAGGAAGGGGGCGACGGCGTTGGTGCCTCCGCGGCTCGATCCAGAGCACGGCGAGGAAGAGGGGAACGACGCGGAGCTCGTGGTCGACCTGGCTGAGCTCGAGAGGGCGTGTGGACGCGGGCCTACGGCGGCCGCGCCATGGCTGCTCGGGTGGAGCTCGAGCAGATCGAGCGGGAGGGAGAGGGCGAGATCTGGGGGGCGCTAGGGTTGCGGGGGAGAGGAGAGGAGCCCGGGGCGACCTTATCCCAGCGAAACGGCGCCGGATGCGCGACGCGTGCGACGCCGGCGATCGGAGCCGCTGCGGCGTCGACAGCGCGCGGGAGCAGGTAGATGATGATGGCCTGGGCCGGCTGGGCCGGCCAGCTGGGCCGGTTGGCCCAATGGCCAGAGCCTTGCCCTTTTCTTTTCCTTTTTCTTTTTCTGTTTCTTTTTCCAATTACAGTTTCTGTTTTATTTTCTTCTGACTATTATTCCAATTAGCAAAAATGGGACATGGTGCCCAACAATTATCTTGCAACATAGTGGAGGGCCAAACCCATTTTGGGCATTTTTAGAATCTGTTTGTATTTTCAAAATGATTTTAATTTGTTTTAATAATTGTTTTCAGTCACTGTTTTCTTGGAGTGTCCAAATCAGAGGCTTGGTGATGTTTATCACCCTGCCAATATTTGTTTGGCAATATTCCACATTATTGGAACATTTTAGTTTAGGTGTTTGATGAAATATTTTCATCACATCAAATCATATGGCAATTTGAGTTGGAATTTTGAATTTAATTTGAACATCAACTTGATCAAACTCAGACAAACTTCATTTAGCAAAATAGCTAGGCACTGTTCATGATCATTACTGTAGCTTAATTACAATGATCACTGTAGCATAAGCCCAGGATGTCACAGACTAGCTAGCTAGTGCTCCGGATGAAATCTTAGTTTTCTACTACTGATTTGCTGGCATTATTGAGGCGGCGGTAAGTAATAGTGCTCTCCGTTTACATCAATGACATGTTGAAGAAGAAATGCCGCAAATTCCTCTTGAAGTGCTACAAAGCGTTGCTCGGGTGAGAGCTTCAACGTCATCTGCCAAACCTGGAGTTGTCTTTCACGTGCTCCTCTGCGACGTATACGGCCTTCGGTCTGGATGCGAATGTTCTCGCAGAGGAAGTATCCACATAAATTTGTCCCCTGTGGCTGCTTCGCGCACTTTGCAAAAGAATAGAATTCAATAAGATAATTAATAATCAAGCATGATAATGGTATTGAAACTAGAATTAAAGAGATGCGCGGACCTAGTAGTACTACTTAATTACCTGCATATTTTTCCACTTTAGCTTCGGTTTCCATTGACGACCGTGATGGTTTTTTTCTATCATCTTTTTCCAAACACTACGCGGCAAAGAAAAAGAACGAAAGAGTTATTATAATTACTTTTGATATCAGGAAATAATGAAAGAAAGCGAGGTCGATAAAGATTGAAATTACCGTTCTATCATAAAATACAAGTCCACGTATGATTGTTCTAGTGTATCTAGTGAGTCGTACACTTGAACAAGTCCATCCGCGAGGATAATATTTAGGAGGATATAGTGGTCTCTGCGCAGAAGTTTATATAATTAAGCAGGCATGCATATAACTCATCAACTACACTTGACAGCGAGCTAGTAAGCAAAAATAGAATTTGTAGTAAAGAAGAGAGTAAACACTCACCCCATGTTGTAAGGAAATATTATAGTAGATTTGGTATTCATTAGTGCCTCTAGAAATTTTTCCAAGAGATCTTCTGTGTCCTTGGCATAATGTTTTACCACATGACCATTAACGGTATTTGGGTCGATGAACCCAATGTCATCGATTCCCTCTTGTTTCAATTCCCACATCTTCAATCTGCATAATAGCGTAGAAAAGAACATATATAGTGAGGATAAGCCAATGAACGATATCTTAGCTAGAGACTTAAATTATTAAAGATATAAATCACTTACAGACAATAGCAACTGATGAGAGTTTTGTCGATAGAGTCCATGTGGTATAACTGGAAAAGTTCTGAGAATTCAAGACATATGTCACATGCATTGACGTAATGCTCTTTCCTTACTTTGACCATGACCGCTGTCTCTCCTCGCTTTGCTTCACGCAGGTACCAATCATGCAATCGTCGCATCGCAGTTGGTAGTTCCTTGTACTGCTCGGGTGTGACAAGTGGTTTTCCGACGGCATATTGCATTGCGTACTCAGTTGCACCGTACCCGCGGAATTCCTCGGTGCCAAGGATTTGGCCAAGAGTGAGACCTGCAGCCTCTACTTCTTCGAGGTCGATTGGGTTGCCTTGCACGTCGACTGGTTGGATCGATTGCTTGCTTGGATTGGTACTCACCTTGAGCGGAGAGATCGATTGCTTGGATTGTTCTCCGAGCTGGGGAACTGTTTTCCCGGTAGTAGTACCACCTGTCGTTGATGCCGTACTTCCCGACTTCTTCCTTGGGCTGGGCCGACTTCTCTGCTCACTTGCCTTCTGAATCTGTCGCTCATAGTGTGTCGGCATACGCTCGACATATGCCGGGGGTCGATCAATAAAGTGTTCCATAAAGTGCTCTTGGACTTCCTTGGGTATTACCTCCTTTGGCGGCACGGTCTTCTTCGCAAAAAAGGCTTTCACTTGGCGATCGCTTTCAATTTCGTTTTCCTCTGGTGTCATGTCGTAAGGCAGCTTCCTTTTGGCCGGAGGCTCGGGTTTCTTATTTGCTTTCCTCCGAAGAGGACTGCTGGTGGCCTTCCTCTTTTGGGAGCCCTGCTGGCGGGACCGCTGCCGGGGTGGAGTCGGCTCATGCGGCGGAGATCGATATCGACGATATGGACTCGCGTCGTGCTCCGTCACGACGTTGGGAGGACTGCTGGCGAGGTGGGGAGGACTGCTGGCGAGGTGGGACGCCTCTCGAGGTGGGGAGGACTGCTGGGGAGGTGGGGAGGACTGCTGGCGAGGTGGGGAGGACTGCTGGCGAGGTGGGGAGGACTGTTGGCGCTGCGATGCCTCTGGCTGGGATCCCTCGCGCTGGACATCGATACTCGGAGGAGCCGGTGGCCTTAGCGCTGTTTGTGGAAAGACGATGCAGTCCTTACTCCATAGAATGAGACCATGGCCGGCTTCTGCCAGTGTGGACTCCCCCTCACCTCCAGGGATGTCAAGCAACAGTTCATCATATCCTGGCTCTATTGCGTCCACCGCGACACGAGCATACCCAGCTGGAACCGGATTGCAATGCCAGAGAACATCAGGTGTATTTGGTAAAGCATAGCCCGTCGCGACCCGCACGGGTATGTTCTTCATTTTCTGGATTAGCTCACAAGATGTCTTCTCGGTGATATCATCCACGGGGGTGTGACCCAGCGGTGCCCCCGTGGAACCCACGCTGCTTTTCGGCAGTGTAGATGGGACGGGTTCCCCTGCCTCATGCTGCGGAGTTTCCCTTTGCTGGGTCAGTGCCTGTATCTGCAGCTGCTGCTGCTCGTACTTCTGTTCCAACTTTGAAAGTCGGTCTGCTTCCACCTTCTTTTTTCTCGAACGGCTTTTATAACTGTCCTTCCATCCCGCAAACCCCTCGTACCACGGAACAACGCCCACGCCTCGTGTTCGTCCTCCGTGTTCGGGATTCCCGAGGGCGAGTGTAAGCTCGTCGTTCTCTCTATCGGGGTGAAACCGTCCACCTTGGGCAGCTTTTATTGCTTCAATCAACTCATCTGATGCATGCTTCAGACTGGCCAGTGCAATAATCTTCCCTGTTGCTGGGTCCAACTTTCCCCCATGCGCAAAAAACCAATTCCTGCACCTCTTGGGCCAGTTGAAGGTTACTGGAGTGATCCCTTCAGCATGCATCTTATTCTCTAATGCATCCCACTTAAGAATGGCTGACTTGTATCCACCTGTCCCTAGTTTATGGTGATACTTTTTTTTCTTCGCATTTATCTGATTCTTTGCCGACTTCTCCATAGCAGCTTCCGATGTCTTGTACTCGATAAATGCGTCCGAGTGATTCCTTACCTTCTCGTATATTCCTATGAATTCGGGCGCCTTCTGGCCTCTAGCGTTGTACTCGGTCCATAATCTTTTCTTCCAAGTCTGGAACGCGCCGGCCATCTTATGGAGAGCAAACTCCTTGACTTTGTCCCTTTGGCGCTCCGAGAGAGAATCTGGTAGGATGAAATGCTCCATGAGATCTCGCCAAAGGGCATCTTTAATTCTTGTATCGACATAATTCACTCCTGGTTTTGGGTTGTTTGGTTGAATCCATTCTTGCATTGTGCTCGGGACTCCATCCCTAACAACCACTCCGCATTGACGCACAAATGTCTTGGCATTGGCTTCAGGGTGAGTCGGTGCGCCATCATGTTTGAAAGCATCAAGATTGAGCTTTACGTTGCGTAGCTGGCAGGAACTTGATACTGCTTTGGAGGCATGCCATCTTTTTCGTTAATTCTTTGCTTGTCCTCCCGTGCCTCCGGTGTATCTTTTGTCTTTCCATACACGCCCAAGAAGCCTAGCAGGTTCACACAAAGATTCTTCGTCACGTGCATCACGTCGATTGCATTGCGGACCTCTAGGGATTTCCAATATTCAAGTTCCCAAAATATAGATTTCTTCTTCCACATGGGTGCGTGTCCGTTGGCGTCATTCGGAACAGATTGTCCGCCAGGACCCTTTCCAAAGATTACCTGTAAATCCTTGACCATATCAAATATATATTCACCAGTACGGAGGCCAGGCTTCTTCCGGTTATCTGGCTCACCTTTGAAATGGTTGCCTGCCTTTCTTAAGATATGCTTGATCGGTAGAAATCGACGATGTCCCAGGTACACATTCTTCTTACATTTATCCAAATATATACTTTCAGTATCATCTAAACAGTGCGTGCATGCATTGTATCCCTTGTTTGTATGTCCTGAAAGGTTACTAAGAGCAGGCCAATCATTGATGGTTACAAACAGCAACGCTCGTAGCTCAATTTCCTTCTGTGTGTGCGCATCCCACACACGTACACCTGGTTTTTTCCACAACTGTAGAAGTTCATCAACTAGTGGCCTTAGGTACACATCAATGTCGTTGCCGGGTTGCTTAGGTCCTTGGATGAGCACTGGCATCATAATGAACTTCCGCTTCATGCACAACCAAGGAGGAAGGTTGTAGATACATAGAGTCACGGGCCAGGTGCTGTGACTGGAGCTCTGCTCCCCAAAAGGATTCATGCCGTCTGTACTAAGACCAAACCATAAGTTCATCGCGTCAGCTGCAAAGTCCTCGAACTCCCTCTCAATTTTTCTCCACTGCGACCCATCAGCGGGTGCTCTCAACATCCCGTCTTTCTTACGTTCTTCTTTGTGCCATCGCAACAACTTGGCATGCTCTTTGTTTTGGAACAAACGTTTCAACCGTGGTATTATAGGAGCATACCACATCACCTTGGCAGGAACCCTCTTCCTGTGGCGTTCGCCCTCCACATCACCAGGGTCATCGCGGGGGATCTTATAGCGCAGTGCACCGCATACCGGGTATGCATCCAAATTCTCGTACTCCTCACCGCGGTAGAGGATGCAATCATTAGGGCATGCATGTATCTTCTGCACCTCTAATCCTAGAGGGCAGACAACCTTCTTTGCTTCGTACGTACTTTCAGGCAATTCGTTATCCTTTGGAAGCATCTTCTTTATCATTATCAGCAATTCTTGAAATCCCTTGTCAGTTACACCATTCTTCGCCTTCCATTGCAGCAATTCCAGCGTGGTACCCAGTTTTTTCTGGTCATCACAATTTGGATACAATAATTTCTTGTGATCCTCTAACATGCGTTTCAACTTCAACCTCTCCTTGTCACTTTCGCAGTTTCTCTTTGCATCAGCAATGACCCGACCCAAATCATCAGCGGGCTCATCTGATGCCTCTTCTTCAGCTTCCCCCATTGATGCCTCTTCTTCAGCTTCCCCCATTGTTGTATCGGCGAAAGGATAGTTCTCATCATCCTCTTCTTCTTCATTGTCTTCCATTATAACCCCTCTTTCTCCGTGCTTGGTCCAACAGCTATAGCCGGACATGAAACCGGACTTCAGCAGGTGGTAGTGAAGAGTTTTTGAGGTAGAGTAATTCCTATCATTCTTACAGTCACGACATGGACAAGACATGAAACCATTCTTCTTGTTTGCCTCAGCCACACGAATAAAATCATGCAGGCCATTAAGAAACCCTGGACTTAGTCGGTCATCGTACATCCATTGCCGGCTCATGTTCACTACACAACATCGAAGTGACCAAATTAATACAACTTCATCATCACATTACAACCAAAAGTAGATCTAGCAGTGACCAACTGTTATTACTGCAAATAATAGATACTTATAGTTCATACATACATCTCATAAAACAACATACAACTATCTAAAACATGTAAATGCAACAACAAATGCGATCATAATCGCAACTAAAGTAACAATTGAGCCAACGGCATAATGATACCAAGCCTCTTTATCAATGGCATATTTTCTAATCTTTCTAAGCTTCAAGCGCATTCCAGCCATCTTGTTCTTGTGATCATCGACGATATCGGCAACATGCAACTCCAATCCCATCTTCTCATCTTCAGTTCTTTTCAATTTTTCTTTTAAATGATCAATTTCTTTTTCAGATTGTGTTAATTTCTCGAGCAGAATTGCATAGTCGGTTGGAATTTCTGGTTCAACTACTTCCTATAGATAAAAACATCTACGTCAATTTGGTGGCATAATTAATTGTCATAGACATTATATGATGTGTGAAATAGTTATAAAAGATAACGACATACCACATCTGAATCATAGACTGGACGAGGGCCGACGTGGGCTGATACCATAACCATGACACTATAGAATAACTAACAATAATACAAGTAAGTAAATCGTACACGCAGCTATCTAAATCATACAAGTAATTTTTTTTAACAAAAAAGTTTTAAGAAGAACAAGAGGCTCACCAAGGTGGCCGTTGCCGCGACGAGACGGTGCGGACGATCGACGGTGGTTAGGACGGGGATGGGAAGGCACCAAATAAACCACACCTACACATATGCAACCTAACAAGTTAATTTGCGCTCAAATTGCATATAAATCAAATAAACTCCCACATAATGATCACTCCTCCAAAACCTAGCTAAAACCCACAAATCACATATCTTTGAGCATACCACAAGCTAATGTAGCAATGAGAGATGAAGGAGCAAAGTTGCTAACCTTTATGAACACTTGGATAGATGGGGTGCCTTTAAATCTTGACAAATCCTTGGCAAAATGGAGGATGAGCTTCGAGCAAGAAGAAGAACAGGGGAGAAAACAGAGAAATGAGAGCCCCTTCGATCGGCTGCAGACGAAGCGTATATGTAGGAAGTCTTTAGTACCGGCTGGTGACACCAACCGGTACTAAAGGTTTCCCTTTAGTACCGGTTGGTATCACCAGCCGGTACTAAAGGTGCAAGCGGGGCCCAAGTCTGACCAACAGCCTGCCACGCCCCCTTTAGTACCGGCTCGTGACACGAACCGGTACTAAAGATCGCTCACGAGCCGGTACTAAAGGTCGCCCTGCTCCTAGCCGTTGGAGCTGGCACGAATCGGGACTAATACCATCTTTAGTACCGGCTTGTGACCATACCGGGACTAATGCTCGGGACGAAAGGTCTGTTTTCTACTAGTGGACCTACAAATACCAAGTTTCATATCCAGGAGCCCAGCTATGTGAGTGCAACATCTCCAGCAAGGTTTTTGGACCAGAGAAGCAGTTGTAAAGCAACTATGCCCAAAACTTGTTCATTTGGTCTGGATTTTTCCCAAGATGGACACCTTCCTATTACATTTCTATGGGACAAACTCCCTCCCTCAAAACCCTAGCCATTTCCCCTCAGCTTGCTGCCCAAGTTGCTTTCCAGAAACTTTCATGGAAGCTAGCCAGCTGTCCTGGACACCTCTCGCCAAACCAGCTGCACCGGGAGGCCTCTGGAAGGAAGGACTATCACGTGGACATCATCGGGCAGGCCAGAGCGCACCGCATGTGCTAGTGCACGCGGTGACCATGCGTCTGCCCCAGGCCAAAACCATGCTCTGCACGTCGACCGCGTCGGGAGCGACTGCTCCGGCCACCTCTCGATGCCTCTCCTTGTCCTATCGTGCCGACGTCGTCGCCACCGTCCACCTGGCCCGTGATACGTCTTCGTCATATCTATAATTTTTGATTGTTTCATGCCAATATTTTACAACTTTCATATACTTTTGGCAACATTTTATATTATTTTTGGGACTAACATATTGATCCAGTGCCCAGTGCCAGTTCCTGTTTTCTGCTTGTTTTTTGTTTCATAGAAAATCCATATCAAATGAAGTCCAAATTCAATAAAATTTTATGAAGAATAATTTTGGAACATATGTGATTTTTGGGAGGTGGAATCAATGCAAACGGAGGCCCACAACCTCCACAAGCAACCTGGGCGCGCCCCCCCGGCGCGCGGTGGTGCCTTGTGGGCACACCGTAAGTCGGTTGGGGCTCTTCTTCGGCCGCAAGGAAGCTTATATCCAGAAAAAAATCGTGTTAAAATTTCAGCGCTATCGGAGTTACGGATCTCCGGGAATTTAAGAAACGGTGAAGGGCCAAAAAACAGGAACGCGAAACAGAAGAGAACAGAGAGAGAGATCCAAGGACCAGAGGGGAAACTCTCCTCCCATCTAGGGGGGAGGCCAAGGAAGAAGAAGAAGGAGGGGGGCTCTCCCCCCCTCTCTCTCGGTGGCGCCGGAGTGCCGCCGGGGCAAATATTGTGACGGCGATCTACATCAACAACCTCGCTACCGTCAACACCAACTTCCCCCCCTCTATGCAGCGGTGTAACACCTTTCCTCCCCACTGTAATCTCTACTTAAACATGGTGCTTAACTCCATATATTATTATCCAATGATGTGTGGCAATCCTATGATGTTTGAGTAGATTCGTTTTGTCCTATGGGTTGATTGATGATCGTGATTGGTTTGAGTTGCATGTTTTATTTTGGTGCTGTCCTATGCTGCCCTCCGTGTCATGCAAGCATGTGGGACTCCCGCTGTAGGGTTTGCAATACGTTCATAATTCTCTTATAGTGGGCGGCTAGAGTGACAGAAGCTTACACCCGAGTAAGGGGGTTGTTGCGTATGGGAGTAAAGAGGACTTGATACTTAATGCTATGGTTGGGTTTTACCTTAATGATCTTTGGTAGTTGCGGATGCTTGCTAGAGTTCCAATCATAAGTGCATATGATCCAAGTATGAAAAGTATGTTAGCTCATGCCTCTCCCTCATATAAAATTGCAATAATGATTACCGATCTAGTTATCGATTGCCTAGGGACAAATGACTTTCTTGTGTTACAAAAAATCTCTCTACCTAATAACTAACTTTTATTATTTTGCAAATTACTCATAGTTTTATTCTTGCTAAGTACATCTAGTTTTATTATTGCAAACCTATCCTATCACCTACAAAATAGCTTCATACTTGTTCTAGGTAAAGCAAACATTAAGTGTGCGTAGAGTTGTATCGCTGGTCGATAGAACTTGAAGGGAATATTGATTCTATCTTTAGCTCCTCGTTGGGTTCGACACTCTTATTTATCGAAAAAGCTACAATTGATCCCCTATACTTGTGGGTTATCAGCCCGCCTGGAAGCCTCTTCCCCTCCGGCGAAGCTCGCCGGCAGACACGGCCAAGCTCCGCCGCTGTGCACCGTACGAGCACTGTGGCCTCGCTGGCTGGCGTCTTCTGCCTCGAGCCGTCGCCGTCGCATTGACTCCTCCTACCTCTCTCGTCACCTCAGCCCACACCGCGATGGCCAGCTCGCCGTCCTCGCCTAGCCAGCTCAACCGTGGCGGGATCCAGCTCGGGCACCTCCCGCTCGGCTATAAAAGCGAGCCCCGAGCTCCCCTCTCCTCACCACTCGCTCTCCCTACCTCCAAACCATCAACCCACACCTAGGAGCAGAGCCGGGGAGCCCTCCTTCTCCATCTCCGGTGAGGCACTCCGCCGCTCTGCCCCAGCTCCTCCCACTCGATTCCGACCACCCCAGCCCCAGCCGAGGCCACTCCCGAGCTTGTGGCACTCCACTGGTTCTTCCCAGCCGCTCTGCTGCTCAAGAACTCGCCGGAATAGCCGGATCCATCGACCACCGCAGCTCTCCACCGCTTGAGAGGAAGGGGCCGACGCCGTCAGGCCATCTCCCGGAGAGCTGTGGGTACGGGAGTGCTCGCCGTCGACCACCCTATCCACCCCCGCCCTCGCCGAGCTCCGCCGTGGCCTCAACACCGGCGAACGGACACCGGTACGCCACCATCTCTTTGTTTCCTCTCTCTCTATTTAAATCTGACAGCGGGCCCTGCATGTCAGCGACTCCCTTCGCTCCCGAAGCGGTACGCAAGTGGAGGCATAACCCTGCTTTACGCCTTTGACGTGGCCGCTCCTGGGTTTTTCTGATTTTCTGTTTTAAATCAAATATTCTAGAATTTGACTAAACTTTGACTAGCTCTATCTTTTAAACCATAAGTCCAAATGAGTTCATTCTTTTTGCATTATTTTTCTCATCAGCTCCTCTATTTGCTGTAAAAATTTGGTATTTTTATGCTGTTTAGAATTTCTGGTTTAAAAAGAAAATGCTCTATGTGATATTTGAAAATGATTTCAAAAATGTTTTTCAGATTGTTTTGCCTAGTTGGTGAAGGCCAGGAGTACTCCCACACTCTATTGGTGCAAGGCAAGCCACAACCCTCATCTGCATAATTGCATTGCAATATCATAGTTTAAATAATTATTTTTCTTCATGGTATAATTGAAATTATTTATAAATGATTTAATTCATGCAACACTTGGAGAATTCTTGGTTATGTTGCTGTTATGTTGGGGACTAGATTAGTAGTGACTGGTAGAACACATGCTTGAGGAAGTCTTGATGTGAGATTACCGTCTATGATTACTTTGTGATCCCGTCTGGTACTTTGACTATGGATTCAGTAGTAGTAGCCACTCCTGATGATTCATTGAGTTTCCAGTGGGTTATTGTTTCAATTTGGATTTCTAGTGATATTGGAGTATCAGTTATTACTGAGGTTTATTGGGGATAACTTCCTTCACTTGTTGATCAAGTGCCACTGAACCGAGCTTCCCAGTGCAGCCACATCTGCCGGAATGGGACGGCCTTGGCTTGGTCTGACCGCGTGCTCTTTTACTGATACCACCAAAGAGGGGAGGTTATGCATGCGTGCTGCCCCGATCAGGTAGACGACGATAACCTTGTGAACCCAGTTTGGTTATTGAGCTCAGATCCCCATTTGGGACAGTTTGGCCACGGCGGTGGCAGGTGTCAAGAGTGACACAGGGGCCACCCAGGGCATGAACCGGGAGGGGAATGATTGTCAGTGGTACGATAGAGGAGACACGGGTTAGACAAGTTTCGTTGGAGCAGCACCGGTCCACCCGAAGGGGAAGTGTACTGAGGTACGTGACAAGGAGCTCCATGGTGTGGGTAAAGTGCGCAACCTCTGTAAATCTATTCGAATAGCCAAGTCCATGGTATTGGACCCAGTTTGTACTAAGTCACAATGTCTGATCAACACCGATGAAGGAATGACTTGTTAATGATGGAAGTACTCGTCTTGATATGGTGAGGTAATTGCTAGGCAATATGGCCTATGGTAATTCTGGAGACGATTCCGGATATGATCTTCAGGTGGTATTGAGATGACCATGAGTTGATCACAAGAGCAGTTGGTCCAGATGGATAAATAAGAGTATTGAGGGTTCGGAGATAACATGTTTATTATTTTCTTCCACCCTTTTTAATGACCAATCCTGATGTATAAACCTAATTGCTATGACCTTGTTTTGCTTTGATGCTTTTGTTTGTTGTGAGCTTGCGAGTACATTCAAAGTACTCACCTGGCATGTCATGCCAGTTTGCAGGTGCTGCCATGTTTGCATAGTATCCGAGTTGCGAGCTAGGACGTGTCCCAGCCAGAGTCCCTGCGGAGTGGAGTTCATCGCCGGTCTTGCTGTTCCGCTGCTAGTAGTTATTTCGCTGCAAGCATAGGATTGCCATAGCAGGCACAGCATCGCCATGCTGCTGCAACCTTTATAACACTCAAACCTTTGTACCTCGAACCTTTTAATAATAAAGAGCTGATTTGTTCTATGCCAAGCAGTGCCGTATTCCAGAAGACGTGATCCCTGGGCTGGAATACGGGGCGTTCCGGTCTCTCTGAGCCGGGGTGCCACAAGTTTTGGTATCAAAGCAGGTCTGGCTATAGGACCACCCTAGCTGACCTAGACGTTAGAAAGCCGCTAGTCTAGAGCCTAGCTTGCTTGTGTGATGCATTTGGTTGCTGCGCTTGTTTGTTGCATAGCATGCATATAGATTTGATTAGCTAACCAGTTGAATTTTGTAGATGGCACCCGTTCCAATTGACTACAACTCCGCCCCTGCACCGCTCAGTTTCGCATCCCTGCTTTGGGATGTTTGGTGTCTTCTCTATCCTAATGGAGAGGTGCCAAGGTACCAAGTGTTCCAGACCCCGCTTGCAGGACTGGTACTTG
Source organism: Elymus sibiricus (assembly GCA_039707655.1). Classification (NCBI taxonomy): domain Eukaryota; kingdom Viridiplantae; phylum Streptophyta; class Magnoliopsida; order Poales; family Poaceae; genus Elymus; species Elymus sibiricus. The sequence goes on from CM077673.1 coordinate 432,104,337, forward strand.
AGTATCATGCTGATGTTCTCCTGTCAGTCGCCCTACCTATGGGAAGGCGCACCTATAATCTTCCTGGTGGCTACGCCACTACACCAGAGCGTGCTGTTCAGCTTGCCGCCCTGGCAGGCCTCACTGTTCTTCATCATCAGGAGAGCGTGATGCAAGAGAATCATGCCTTCCATTACTATCCCACTCTGGCTAACACTCCCAGGCAAGTTAGGTTCTCACCTGTTCACCCGAACGATGATGCTGCAGTAGCGTACATGTCTCGTTACATGATCGCAGCGTACGTCCTTGTCACCGAGCTGACTAGAGATGCCACTCACGCCCAGAGAGCGCTTGGTATGACTTTAGCTCCGTCAACCCCTCTGCCAGCTCCTACGTCCTCCAGTAACCCGCCGCCTGACCAGAGCTCCTAAGCACCCGCTAGATTCAAGTTGCACAAGTTGTAGTAGTAATGTATGTTGTAAATTGCTTGAGCAGCAATAAAGTGTGGTTTCTGTAAACTTGGTGCATTCTATCGAGCAGTTTCCATTTGTTTTTTTATTTGGCTCCTCGGTGTCACATTAATTTCCCCTATGAAAATTGCTCATCAACCGTCATCGGACTCCAAGATGCAATGTGGATATCAAGCATTTTTAAAGCACAGCTAAATAGAATGGAAGCATCAGATGACTGCCCTGTTTGGGAATATCTGGATTGCATGCAAATGACATTCTGGATTGGCTATGGGTATCAAGTCTGCCTCAATGTGTAACCGTTACCATCATGGCAAGATCAAGGGTATATATATATATGTGGTATTCAGTCGGCATGCCACCAAGAGAAACTTTTAATGTAAGTAATTCCGTCTTTCTCCGCACGTTACCAGAGAAGCTTGCGGTGCAAGAATCCCCGAATCTTCCCTAGTACGGTTCATGGGTAGCTTCCAGCATAAGATATTCTATCTTCTCCGGTAAACTACCGCAGACAGTTTCCAGGATAAGGCACTAAAATCTTCCTCGGTAAGCAACCAGAAGGGAAAGGCTTCTGAAGCACGGCACCTAGTCTTATTCAGCACGCTACCCCAGCATAAGCTTCAAGCGTAAGCCATTCTGTCTTCTTCAGCACGATACCCCGATGGCTTTCAACACAAGCTATCCAATCTCCCCCGATGCAACACTACCAAAAGTGGTACAAGCAAGAACACAGCACGCTGGTGGCGCATCTTAAGAAGTTAAGCCGTAGCAGATTAGCCAGAAATGCGAGCTAGTCAGGACACAAGTATTTGCTTTGGAAATCAAATGCTCAGCTACATATACTTCTATATATATTGCGAGAATGCGGCCCAAGTCAGAGGAGTGACCATATGCAGACAGGTCTACCAAAGGAAGATAAGAATCTAACACCTACATAAGTCATGCAAGAAGAGGAGAGCTAGAATACATCTCAGTACATTGCAAGGGATAGACAAGCCATGAAGTATGACAGATTGATCAGCACAGTGAATCATATGCAGGCAACCGTGGACCTGGTATATGATCTTGATGAACCCTTGCCTATTTTCTTTAAGTAACGGCACCACGCCTGTGTTCTGAGCTGTTTTTGGCCGTTCGGGGTGGATGCCTGTTTTATACTTCTTTTCTCAACAACTGACCCATGTTCTGAGCTGTTTTTTGGCCGTCTCGGGTAGCTATTGAATTTCTTTTGTAACAGTAACCCTGCGCTCTGAGCTATTTTTTGGCCGTCTCAAGGAGCTGCTACCTTCTTCTTATCAACATGGTCTCATGCTCCGAGCTGCTTTTCAGCTGTTTTGAGCCGTGGTTGAGTTATTTCAGGAAAACCCCAGATCTGAGTTGTACAGACCATTCTGGTGGCTACTGATTTATTTGCCGATTTCGCGGAAGGGGTTCAGATGATCATTGCTCTACAATTAGAATTGGTGAGATGACAAGCTTGCCATTTAATACTGTTGCACTGCCATAGAATAAGGATAAAGTATGGTTGCCAGAATGCTACACCTAACAGTACCTATGGATATAAATGGCCAAGTTCTTTCAGCAGAGGTTTGAAAATGCGAACAACGAGGAAAAGTCATACCGCTGAAATGGGTGTGATGATTGTCGCGAAAACAATGTGGTGTGGATATATAAGACAGTTTGATGTCGTATCAATCACCATGAATACACACCCAAGGAATCTACCCTGTTTGTCAGGATCTCATATCAAGTTCAGCCACCCAACTTCAGCGACCGCGTTGAAGTATCACACGATTCATGGATATACCGACGGAATGGACACTTGAAACACTAAACAATAGCCCCGGATCATGTGCTCTCACAACTGGTACCCTGTCATGGAAAGGATTCTAACATCGGAGTGATGGGCAATCAAATTCCAAAGCGTGATCATCTGAGAAGGCCGCAGCCATAAAAGCTGCACCCACTTATATTGGTCACTATCAGAGGATAGTTGAGCTCTGGTACAGGCTTAATGCCCACAATGGATCAAGTCGGGGGAAGTGATTCAGTGCTATTCATGTATAATCAAGTACTACAACATTTAGTATCGTGGAGCAGCTTTGGGTCCGGAAATCACATTCTCCTTGAGTACCCGGGTAGAAGTCCCAGATCTGCAAAGAAATGGTTCTTGAAATTGTCAAATATCACCCGGCAGTATGGCAGAATGACATGTCCGGAACAAGATCATCATCACTGGCACAAAGCCCATATGCCCCGGCTATAAAAGGTATTATGCTCCAATCAAACAAAGGAGTGAAAGCAGCCGTAAAGTTGACACAGTGACAGAACTATCAGGATTTCCAGAGCAAGTGAGACAAACCACCCCGAAGCCAGGTAATCATGATCTGCGTATTTCAGTGGGAACACCATAAGAAGGAAAAGGGTACCTGAAATGGAAACGGTGTCCTTAAGGCAGCATAGGTATACCTAGTCCCTGAGCAACCAAATCTTGAGGACGAGATTTATTCTCAGGGGGGTAGGTTTGTGACACCCTGGTTTTTCCAACTTTTCTTTTCAAAAACTCCTTTGAATTTTATTTGAATTCTATTTGGAATTTGATTTGGATTTAGAGTTGAATGGCTCTATGGACTTAAACTTGGGAAATATTTTCTACTTCCCTTTCCCAAGTGACTCAAGCCTCCAAAAACCCTCTCCCAAGTCATGCCATTTCCATTCTTACTTAACCTCAACTTCTATTCCAATTAACATTCCTTTTTCCTACTAAAGGAATAACTTTTCTGCTCTGGGCTGTGAAGCAACCTATATTTTTGTCCCCTCCAAAATTCCAGGAAAATTCTCCTAAATTCTTTGGACCATCTGAACCTTGGATATGTGAAAATATTCAAGATTCCATCCTCATGGTAGGCACACCATCCAATCTTTGTTTCTGGATGCAATTTCAGGTTGTGAAGCAACTATACTTTATATTGATTTAAAAATTCTGAAATTAATCCAGGACATTCCCCAATCCATATGATCATACTCCACCAAATTTTGGCCCATTTCATTTAGCCAATTTCTCCACAAAATTCCTCCAAGTTTCTATCCAGTGAGATGCTTTGTGAAGGAAGTACCATTTGTACTTATCCAAATGGTATGAAATTTTTATAGCATCTTGCTACCACCCAATGACCCACAAATACCAAGGTTCATATCCAGGATCCCATCTATGTGAGTGCAACATCTCCAGCAAGGTTTCTGGACCAGAGAAGCAGTTGTAAAGCAACTATACCCCAAACTTGTTCATTTGGTCTGGATTTCCCCCCAGGATGGACACCTTCCTACTACATTTCTATGGGACAAACTCCCTCCCTCAAAACCCTAGTCATTTCCCCTCAGCTTGCTGCCCAAGTTGCTTTCCAGAAACTTTCATGGAAGCTAGCCAGCTGTCCTAGACACCTCTCGCCAAACCAACTGCACCGGGAGGCCTCTGGAAGGAAGGACTATCACGTGGACATGACCAGGCAGGCCAGAGCACACCGCGTGCGCCAGTGCACGCGGTGGCCACACGTCTGCCCAGGCCAAAACCATGCTCTGCACGTCGACCGCGTCGGGCGCGACTGCTCCGGCCACCTCTCGATGCCTCTGCTTGTCCTGTCGTGCCTACGTCGTCGCCACCGTCCACCTGGCCCGCCTAGAACCCTCTTCCCCTCCGACGAAGCTCGCCGGCAGACACGGCCAAGCTCTGCCGCTGTGCACCATACGAGCACTGTGGCCTCGCTGGCTGGGGTCTTCTACCTCAAACTGTCACCGTTGCATTGACTCCTCCCACCTCTCTCGTCACCTCAGCCCACACCATAACGGCCAGCTCAACCGTGGTGGGATCCGGCTCGAGCACCTCCCGCTCGGCAATAAAAGCCAGCCCCGAGCTCCCCTCTCCTCACCACTCGCTCTCCCTACCTCCAAATCATCATCCCACACCTAGGAGCAGAGCCGGGGAGCCCTCCTTCTCCATCTCCGGTGAGGCACTCCGCTGCTCTGCTCCAGCTCCTCCCACTTGATTCCGACCACCCCAGCCCCAGCCGAGGCCACTCTCGAGCTTGTGGCACTCCACTGGTTCTTCCCAGCCGCTCCACTACTCGAGGACTCGTCGGAATCACCGGATCCATCGACCACCGCAGCTCTCAGCCGCCTGAGAGGAAGGGGCCGACACCGTTAGGCCATCTCCCAGTGAGCTGCATGTACGGGAGTGCTCGTCGTCGACCACCCTATGCATCCCCGCCCTCGCCCAGCTCTGCCGTGGCCTCAACGCCGATGAACGGACGCCGGTACGCCACCATCTCTTTGTTCCCCCTATCTCTCTATTTAAATCTCATAGCGGGCCCCGCATGTCAGCGACTCCCTTCGCCCCCGAAGCGGTACGCAAGTGGAGGCGTAACCCTGCTTTATGCCTTCGACGTGGCCGCTCCTGGGTTTTTCTAATTTTCTTTTTAAATCAAATAAATCAATAATTTGACTAAACTTTGACTAGCTCTATCTTTTAAACCATTAGTCCAAATGAGTTTATTCTTTTTGCATTATTTTTCTCATGAGCTCCTCTATTTGCTGTAAAAATTTGGTATTTTTCTGCTGTTTAGAATTTCTGGTTTAAAAAGAAAATGCTCTATGTGATATTTGAAATTGATTTCAAAAATGTTTTTCAGATTGTTTTGCCTAGTTGGTGAAGGCCAGGAGTACTCCCACACTCTATTGGTGCAAGGCAAGCCACAACCCTCATCTGCATAATTGCATTGCAATATCATAGCTTAAATAATTATTTTTCTTCATGGTATAATTGAAATTATTTATAAATGATTTAATTCATGCAACACTTGGAGAATTCTTGGTTATGTTGCTGTTATGTTGGGGACTAGGTTAGTAGTGACTGGTAGAACACATGCTTGGAGAAGTCATGATGTGAGATTACCGTCTATGATTACTTTGTGATCCCGTCTGGTACTTTGACTATGGATTCAGTAGTAGTAGCCAGTCCTGATGATTCATTGAGTTTCTAGTGGGTTATTGTTTCAATTTGGATTTCTAGTGATATTGGAGTATCAGTTATTACTGAGGTTTATTGGGGATAACTTCCTTCACTTGTTGATCAAGTGCCACTGAACCGAGCTTCCCAGTGTAGCCACATCTGCCGGAATGGGATGGCCTTGACCTGGTCTGACCACGTGCTCTTTTACCGATACCACCAAAGAGGGGAGGTTATGCGTGCGTGCTGCCCTGATCAGGTAGACGACGATAACCTTTTGAGCCTAGTTTGGTTATTGAGCTCAGGTCCCCGTCTGGGACAGTTTGGCCATGATGGTGGAAGGGTTCAATAGTGACACATGGGCCACCCAGGGCATGACCCGGGAGGGGAATGATTGTCGGTGGTACGGTAGAGAAAGCACGGGTTAGACAAGTTTCATTGGAGCAGCACCGGTCCACCCGAAAGGGAAGTGTACTGAGGTACGGGACAAGGAGCTCCATGGTGTGGGTAAAGTGCGCAACCTCTGCAGAGTGTAAATCTATTCGAATAGCCGAGTCGACGGTATTGGTCCCAATTCGTACTAAGTCACACTGTCTGATCAACACCGATGAAGGAATGACTTGTTAATGATGGAAGTACTCGTCTTGATATGGTGAGGTAATTGCTAAGCAATATGGCCGATGGTAATTCTGGAGACGATTCCGGATATGATCTTCAGGTGGTATTGAGATGACCATGAGTTGATCACAAGAGCAGTTGGTCCAGATGGATAAATAAGAGTATTGAGGGTTCGAAGATAACATGTTTATTATTTTCTGCCACCCTTTTTAATGACCAATCCTGATGTATAAACCTAATTGCTATGACCTTGTTTTGCTTTGATGCTTCTATTTGTTGTGAGCTTGCGAGTACATTCAAAGTACTCACCTGGCGTGTCATGCCAGTTTGCAGGTGCTGCCATGTTTGCATAGTATCCGAGTTGCAAGCTAGGACGTGTCCCAGCCAGAGTCCCTGCGGAGTGGAGTTCACTGCCGTTCTTGCTGTTCCGCTGCTAGTAGTTATTTCGCTGCAAGCATAGGATTGCCATAGCAGGCACATCATCGCCATGCTGCTGCAACCTTTGTAACACTCAAACCTTTGTACCTCGAACCTTTTAATAATACAGAGCTGATTTGTTCTTTGCCAAGTAGTGCCGTATTCCAGAAGACATGATCCCTGGGCTGGAATACGGGGTGTTCCGGTCTCTCTGAGCCGGGGTGCCACACCCTATTTCCCCGCCTCCACGCGTAGGCCCGCGGAGCCCAGGTGAGGCTCGTTCGGCCCGTACGTCGCCACCACCAGCGACTGCAGCCCCGAGCTCCAGATCGGGTGAGGAGCTCCCGATCTAGAGCCCTCGCCACCCCGCCACCATGTCTGACCACCAGCAGCCTCGCCGGCGAGTGTCGTCGCCAGACCAGCACCACGACCAGACCAGGTCGCACTGCTCCTTTCCTCTGCCCCGCCATTCTCCTTCCTCTTCCTCTCGATCTCCTCTCATCTCTCTCCCTCTTTCTCATTGGACAGGAACCACCAGGAGGCTGCAGCTCCACTGTCGGCCTCCCTTTCGCCACCCCAACCGCTGAATCCGTGCTGTTCTAGCCGCCTCCGCCACGCCATGGCCGCCGGAGCTCTATCCCCTCTCCATCGACGCCAACTGCCGCCGCCTACAAGCCTCGTTCACCCATTGACCGTGCCTTCCATGCCCGTCTCCGGTCAGATGCGGTGCCCAGGAACCGGGTCCACCTTGTCCCATCCATCCTCGACGTCCCTGCTCCTTCAAGCGCCACCACAGCATCAAGTCCATCCCGACGTCGGCCTCCTGCTCGAGCGAGAGCGCTCGTTCCCCGTGTCCAGCTCTTCTCGCTCGTCCACATCCACGCCTGGACCACGCCGTCCCTGCATCGCCTTGTCCTTCGATCCAAATAGAGTGCCTGCATCCGTGTCGCCCGTCTTCGTCCCGGTACCGCATCGTCCATCTTCGTCCCAGGACGGCGTCGTACCATGAACCAAACGGGAGCCCACCGTCCGCTGCACCAAGTGATCCAGGAACCCTCTGTGAGCATCAGCCGCTTATCCTTCGCTCTGTCGCTATGTAACTATTTGACGCTCAACCTTGTTTAGCCCGATTCGGCCCATAGACATTTTTTCCCGTTCTGCGATTTTGTCAAATATCCAGGACATTCATAATTACAACAAATGCCATCATCTTAAGATGCTAAGAACTAAATGACCATGCAATCCAAATAAAAAATGTCATACATGTAATTTGGGTAGAATTTCATGTAGTTTCACAATATGCAACTTTCATCCATGTTAAAAATGTTTAAAATTGCTGTTTGCATTAATTTGCATTAATGACATGCTAAAATGGTTTTAATCATAACTAAATAACCGTAGCTCCGATTTAAATGAAGTTTATATGTAAATGGTTTAGAAAAATGTGTAGATTAAAATGGTGCACTTATTTTGCATGTTTACCAACTTTAAAATTGTGTTTTAGACAAAACAGTACCAAATTCGAAAATTGCATATGGGAATTTTCTGGAATTGTTATATGTTATTTCCGGCCTCATTTAAACTTGCCTAGATAGGTAGTTTTTTTATGCTTCACCTCTTGCCATGTTAACCAACATTTAATCTTGTCATGTATATAAATGGGAGTGAACTAAATAAATTGATTGTGGAGTTTTGTCAATATGCAACTCGTTGGATATTGAGCTTCGTTTAAAGTGTAGTGTTGTTTGTTGCATCTTTGCCATGTCATGACTCATTAAACCGGACATGCATCATACTTGGTTGTGCATCATGCCATGTTTATGCTTGCTTGTTTACCATGTTGTTTGCTTCTTTCCGGTTGTGCTTCTCTCTATAGTTCTCTGTAATGTCCCGGAGTTGTGAGGATTCGTTCGACTACGCTTGTTCGACTACTTCATGGATTCGGTCTTCTTCCAAGCGGGATTTCAGGCAAGATGACCATTACCTTGGATATCACTACTATCTTTGCTTTGCTAGTTGTCTCGATGCTATCGCTATGTCTCGCTACCTACCACTTGTTTGTCAAGCCTCCCAATATTCCATGATACATCCTCTATCCTTCCACCATCCTAGCAAACCATTGTTTGACTATGTTATCACGTTGCTCAGCCCCTCTTATAGCATTGCTAGTTGTAGGTGCAGGTTGTTCCATGTTGGGACATTGATATCATGGGATATCATAATATCTCTTATTTAATTAATGCATCTATATACTTGGTTGTGTGTGGAAGGCTCGGCCTTTTGCCTGATGTTTTGTTCCACTCATGCCGCCTTAGTTTCCATCATACCGGTGTTATGTTCCTTGATGAGCGCTCCTAACATGTGTGGGGTTTTATGGGGACACCCCTGATCATTTGTTTTAGTGTAAAGCTGTACCGAAGAGGCCCAACCTTGGTTTTACCATTCGCCAACCTAATAAAATTTGCATATGGACCTGCCGGCCCCTGTGGGTAATTTAATTAATCAACAACCCGGGCCAGTGCTCCTCATGAGTGTTGGTCCACCTACCTAGCAGTCGGCGGTGCCACCTCGGGGCAACTCGGTTGTTTTCAGGCTATCATCCACTTCGCATAGACAGATGAGCCCATAGATTGAGAGCGCGAGGCTCTGGAGACGGATCTGGCTCACCGGGAGGTCTCTCTAGGATTGTTTTACCTTTGACGAGTGGCTTGTCCATCGGGATTCCTTATCGTAAGCATCATGTTATCATGGTGTGAGGTTTTTCCATCGGATGCATGTGGCAATTTGTGATGGACTACTTGGAGCACCCCTGCAGGGTTACATCTTTTGGAAAGTCATGCCCGCGGTTATGTGGCGACTTGGAAATTTATAATATCCAGTTGTTGAGAACTTGACACTAAATTCAAATAAAATACACCAACCGCATGCGTAACTGTGACCGTCTCTTTTCGAGGGAGTTCAGGAAGAGAACACGGTGGTGTTATGTTTGACTCGTAAGTAGGTGTTCAGGATCACTTCTTGATCATTACTAGTTCATGTCCGCCATGCATAGTTTACTCTTCTTATTCTTGTACTCGTAAGTTAGCCACATACAAATGCTTAGTGCTTGCTCCAACCTCACCACTTAACCATTCCATACCCATTAAGCTTTGCTAGTTTTGATACCCATGGTAATGAGATTGCTGAGTCCCCGTGGCTCACAGATTACTACAACAACAGGTGCAGGTACAGGTAAAGTGATGCTTTAATGTGAGAGTGATGCATGTTTGCTTTTGGAGTTCTTCTTGTGCTTTCTTCTTCTTCTTCATCGATCATAGGATGGGTTACAGGTCGGGAGCCTGGGATTAGCAGGGTGGATGTCGTTCTTATTTTTTGTTTGATTTCATCCGTAGTCGGATCCTGCTCTTCTGTATGATGATTGCTATGTATTGATGTATTCAAGTTGTAGCTTGTGGAGAGTGTAAGCCTTTATCTGGTATTCTCATCTATTCAGTACATGGTTTGTTGTAATGATATCCACCTTGCAAAGCGTCTCTGATATGTGCTTCTATCCTTGGCGGGACTTTCAAGTTCCTTGAGGATAGGACCGCATATTGGGCATGACACATGGGGCTACCTCCCATCACAAGACGAGTTCAGGTGCCGCTCCCCTATCGAAGGGGATGCCATTCGCTCTGCCTCCCGAGTTCCAGAACCTCAAGAAGGTGAGCATGTTGTTTTCATCTCCCAACTCATCTGAGGTCTGGGCTTCCCCGTCCATCCATTCCTGCTGGGTCTGCTGCATTTCTATGGCCTCCAATTCCACCACCTCTAGCTCAAGTTGTTCTCTGTCAAACCATAGTCGAACAATGGTCAAATCATGGAGTGCGGAGGAGCCATGATCAGCAAGCTACACAGCGTCAAGTGGTTGCCCGACAAATTTGTCGAGATGATGAAGCTTTGGCAAGAGGAGTGGTTTTGCATGGCCGACTTGCCATCGGGAGATAGGGAGGGAGTTCCCGCTTTCTCGACCACCCCTTTGAAGAGGCTACAGTCCCGGATGGCCAAGAACCTCGACTGGGGGAACAAGGAGGAGGTCATGGAGCTCCAAGCAAGGGTGAAATTGCTCATCGATGAGGGAGTCACTCTAGTAGACGTGATCCACGTCATGCTCCACCGTAGGGTCCAACCCCTCCAGGCCCGAGTATCTCCTTTATGGAGGTTGATACGTCTCCATTGTATCTATAATTTTTGATTGTTTCATGCCAATATTCTACAACTTTCATATACTTTTGGCAACATTTTATATTATTTTTGGGACTAACATATTGATCCAGTGCCCAGTGCCAGTTCCCGTTTGTTGCATGTTTTTTGTTTCGCAGAATATCTATATCAAACGAAGTCCAAACGCGATAAAATTTTACAGAGAATTATTTTGGAATATATGCGATTTTTAGGAAGGAGAAGCAATGCAAAACGGTGCCCGAGGTGGTCACAAGGCACCAGGCGCGGCCTAGGGGGCTTGCGCCGTGCTACCTTGTGACTCCCTCGAATGTTGGTTGGGGCCCTTCTTTCGCCACAAGAAAGATAATTTCCGGATAAAAATCCCCTCAAAATTTCAACCCAATCGGAGTTACAGATCTCCGAGAATATAAGAAATGGTGAAGGGCCAGAAAATAGGAACGTGAAACAGAAGAGAAATAGAGAGAGAGAGAGAGAGAGAGAGAGAGAGAGATCCAATCTCGGAGGGGCTCCTGCCCTTCGGGAGCCATGTTGGCCATTGGATCAGAGGGGAAACTTTCCTCCCATCTAGGGGGGAGGCCAAGCAAGAAGAAGAAGGATGGGGGCTCTCTCCCCTCTCTTCTGGTGGCGCCAAAGTGCCGTCGGGGGAACCATCATGACGGCGATCTACACCAACAACTTCGCCACCTTCATCACCAACTCTCTTCCCCTCTATGCAGCGGTGTAACACCTCTTCTCCCCGGTGTAATCTCTACTTAAACATGGTGCTTTATGCTATATATTATTACCCAATGATGTATGGCCATCCTATGATGTTTGAGTAGATTTCTTTTTATCCTACGGGTTAATTGTGGTATGGTGTGATTGATATGAGTTGTATGTTAATATGGTGCTCTCCTATGGTGCCCTCCGTGTCGCGCAAGCGTGTGGGATTACCGCTGTAGGGTTTTGCAATACGTTCATGATCCGCTTCTAGTGCGTGGCTTGAGTGACAGAAGCTTACAACCCGAGTAAGGGGGTTGTTGCGTATGGGAGTAAAGGGGACTTGTTACTTAATGCTATGGTTGGGTTTTACCTTAATGATCTTTAGTAGTTGCGGATGCTTGCTAGAGTTCCAATCATAAGTGCATATGATCCAAGTACGGAAAGTGTGTTAGAGTATACCTGTCCCTCATTGCATATGATAAGTATCTATCGTGTTATATTCAATTGCCTATGGACAATCTTTCTCTTTGTGTTACAAAAAGCTCTCTACTAAACAACTAACTTTCATTATCTTGCCAAGTACTTCTAGTTTTATTCTTGCAAACTTATCCTACTACACCTACAAGTAGTTTTATTCTTGTTCTAGGTAAACTGAACGTTAAGTGTGCGTAGAGTTATATCGGTGGTTGATAGAACTTGAAGGGAATATTAATTCTACCTTTAGCTCCTCGTTGGGTTCTACACTCTTATTTATCAAAAAAGCTATAATTGATCCCCTATACTTGTGGGTTATCAAGACCTTTTTCTGGCACCGTTGCCGGGGAGCAATAGCGTGTGGTTGATATTCTCGTGTGTGCTTGTTTGCTTTATCACTAAGTAGTTTATATTTTGTGCTCTTGTTTTCTATCTTTAGTTATGGGTAGGAAACGTAAAATACCAAAAAATTAGTTGTACTTGCTAACCCAATGGTTGAAGAACCACCCAAAATCTTTCATACTGCTGAAGCTTTCTACTTGGATCATCTTCGATCCCTATGTGCTCGTGCTGAAAACCGAACTAGACTAGTTGAGGGAAAATCATTAGATGAGCATGCTTATTTTGTGCGACACCACTTGTCTCAAAAAGGGAAACTCTTAAGGTATCAAATTAATTGTTTGCAATGCTATGCATGGAATTTATGCGAAATATATGATTTTACTTGTTGTTTTGAGGACCCTAAAAAACACCTTCCCTAACAATGTGAGTTTAGTGGAAATGAAGTCTTATCTTCTTATGCCAAGGGTGTTTACACTTACTATGATATTGAACAAATTGAAGAATTTGTTGCTTTTAAGGGTGCATATGAAATTGCTTCTTTGATTGAAAAGTGTGATGCTATTCTTTACAAATCTGAAAATTTTGCCATACTTAAATATTGCTATGAGAACTATGCTTCTAATGTTTATGTTAAAGAATTTATTGAGAGAATGTCTGCTGCCTTGGAGGAGACTAATATTTTGCAGGAATCTATGGAAGAAGAAATTGCTGAAACTGTGAGCTCATTAGATGAAAAAGATGACGAGGAAAGCGAAGAACAAATGGTGGAAGAGCGGATTAGCTACCCGAGCCCACCTTCTAATGAGAGTAACTCTTCAACTCATACATTATTTAATTTCCCTTCATTCTTACCAAAGGATGAATGCTATGATAATTGCTATGATCCCTTGGATTCACTTGAAATATCCCTTTTTGATGAACTTGATGCTTGCTATGCTTGTGGCAATGATGCCAATCTGAATTATGCTTATGGAGATGAACTTGCTATAGTTCCTTATGTTAAACATGAAATTGTTGCTATTGCACCCACAAATGATAGTCCTATTATCTTTTTGAATTATCCCAACTACACTATATCGGAGAAGTTTGCTCTTATTAAGGATTACATTGATGGGTTGTGTTTTACTATTACACATGATGATTTTGATGGATATAATATGCATGTGCTTGCTGCTCCTACTTGCAATTATTATGGGGGAGGAACCACATATTCACCTCTCTATGTTTCCAATACGATAAAATTGCAAGAAACTATTTATACTATGTATCGGCCTTTATTATGTGTGCATGAATTGTTCTTTTATGACATGCCGATGCATAGGAAGAGAGTTAGACTTCGTCATTGTATGAAATATGTTACTTTGTGCTCACTACTAAATTATTAATCATAGTTAATTAAAATTGGCTTTGATATACCTTGGGATCCGGGTGGATCAATTACTCGAGCACTTTATGCCTAGCTTAATGGCTTTAAAGAAAGCGCTGCCAGAGAGATGCTACTTGTGAGCTGCGTTAGTTATTCCCCGAAGAGGAAGGGATGATGTAGTATAGTAGAGATAAGTATTTCCCTTAGTTATGAAACCAAGGTTATCAATCCAGTAGGAGAATCATGCAACACCTCGTTAACAGCACCTGCACACAAAACAACAAATCCTCACACCCAACGCGAATGAGGGGTTGTCAATCCCTCGACGGTAAAGTGCAAGATTAAATTGTATGTGATAGATAGATAGATTAAACAAAAATAAAAAATATAATAAATAAGATAAAATTGCAGCAAGTATTTTTAGGGTTTTAGTAATTGATAAAGATAGACTCGGGGGCCATAGTTTCCACTAGAGGCTTCCCTCTTCGAAAATAGCATACGGTGGGTAGACAAATTACTGTTGGGCAATTGATAGAAAAGCAAATAATCATGATGATATCCAAGGCAATGATCATGTATATAGGCATCACATTCGAGACAAGTAGACCGACTCCTGCCTGCATCTACTACTATTACTCCACCCATCGACCGCTATCCAGCATGCATCTAGAGTATTAAGTTCATAAAGAACGGAGTAACGCCTTAAGCAAGATGACATGATGTAGACAAAGTAAACTCACATATGAATAAACCCCATCTTTTTACCCTTAATAGCAACGATACATACGTGTCATGTCCCTTTCTGTTACTGGGATTGAGCACCGCAAGATCGAACCCATTACAAAGCACTTCTTCCCATGGCAAGATAAATCAATCTAGTTGGCCAAACCAAATCAATAGATCAGAGAAGAAATACGAAGCTATAATAATCATGCATAAAAGAGATTAGAGAAGACTCAAATAATATTCATGGATAATCTGATCATAAACTCACAATTCATCGGATCCCAACAAACACACCACAAAAAGTGATTACATCGGATAGAACTCCAAGAACATCGAGGAGAACATTGTATTGAAGATCAAATAGAGAGAAGAAGCCATCTAGCTACTAACTATGGACCCGAAGGTCTGTGGTAAACTACTCACGCATCATCAGAACGGTAGCAAGGATGATGTAGAGCCCCTCCGTGATCGATTCCACCTCCGACTGAGTACCGGAAAAGGCCTCCAGATGGGATCTCTCTGGAACAGAAGCTTGCGTTGGCGAAAAAAGTATTTCGTGGACTCCTCTGTTGGTTTCCCAATTTTAGAGAATTTATAGAGGTGGAATTAGGTCAAACGGAGCCTTGTGGGCCCCACGAGGTACCAGGGCGCGCCACCCCCCTGGGGCGCACCCTGGTGCCTCGTGGGCCACTGCTTCATCATCTGGCCCTCTCCCGAAGCTTCTAGTGTCTCTTATGTCCAGAGAAAAATCTCCAAAAACTTTCATGGCATTTGGACTTCGTTTGGTACTGATATTCTGGAAAACCAAAAACAGGCAAAAAATAACAACTCGCACAGGGCACTAAGTTAATAGGTTAGTCCCAAAAAATGATATATAATTGCTGTAAATTTAAATAAAAACATCCAAGATTGATACTATAATAGCATGGAACAATCAAAAATTATAGATACGTTGGAGACGTATCAGCATCCCCAAGCTTAATTCCTGCTCGTCCTCTAGTAGGTAAATGATAAAAACAGAATTTTTGATGTGGAATGCTACCTATCATATTCATCATATAATCTTTTCTTTTGTGGCATGGACATCTGGACTTGAATGATTCAAAGCAATAGTCTATAATTTGACATGAAGATATAAATACTCAAGCATATAACAAGCAACCATGTCTTTCAAAATATCAATGCTAAAGAAAGTTATCCCTAGCCCATTATGCTCAATCATTGATCCATTCATGAAACACACTTAATATTAACTACACCCAATGCACAAGTATGACAATAGTGTTCTCTAGTTGGTGCTTTTGTAAGAGAAGATGGAGACTCAAAGTAAAATAAAAACTACACAAAAGTAAATAGATAGGCCCTTCACAGAGGGAAGCATTGATTTGGAGAGGTGCCAGAGCTCAAGGTTTAAATTAGAGAGATAAAATTGCTTTGAGAGGCATGATTTCCCTGTCAACGAAAATGACCGAGAATTCCCAATATCTTCCATGCTAGACACATCATAGGCGGTTCCCAAACAGAAAATAAAGTTTTGTTTCCTTTCCACCATTCTTTCACATCCATGGCTAGCCATATTCACGGGTGCCCTCCATACCAACACTTTCTAAGGAATTTATTATTAACATCATATTATTATTTTTTGCATTTCGGGACTGGTCATCCTTATTACCATCCACTCTCTCGTGCAATGACAAGTGAATAAACACTCATCGTGAGAATAACACACCTAGCATGGAAAATATTGGCCACCCCCTGCCGCTTCATGAGCGGTATGGGCACACAAAACAGAAAAATTATTTTGAAAAGTTAGAGTTGGCCCATGGAAATTTACTTGAAACGGCATGGAAATACCGCATATATGTAGGTATGGTGGACTCATTTGGCACAACTTTAGGTTTAAGGATTTGGATGCACAAGTAGCATTCCCACTTAGTACAAATGAAGGCTAGCAAATAGATTGAGAAGCAACCAACCAAAAACCAAAAACGGTCATAAACATGCATTGAACGTAACTAACACCGAATAATGCACCATAAGTAGGATATAACTTCGTTGCATAACTATTGACTTAATGTGCATGCATAGGGAATCACAAACCTTAACACCAATATTCTTACTAAACCACAATTACTCACTAACATGACTCACATATTATCATCTCCATATCGGAAAACTATTTTAAGGAATCAAGCTTATCATATCCAATGATCTATATGAAAGTTTTTATTATATCCCTCTTGAATATTCATCACTTTGGGACCAAATTCATATCTTGTGCAAATTACTATCGCTATTATCAACTCTCAAAAAGATATAAGTGAAGCATGAGAGTGCAAATATTTCTTCAAAATTTAATATTATCAACTCTCAAAATAATATAAGTGAAGCATGAGAGTGCAAATATTTCTTCAAAATTTTATCTTATCAACTCTCAAAAAGATATAAGTGAAGCATGAGAGTGCATGTATTTCTTCAAAATATAATCACCACCGTGCTAAAAAAGATTTAAGTGAAGTACTAGAGCAACCGCCTAGCTCAAAAAATTGAAGTGAAGCACATAGAGCATTCTAACAAATCATGATGATCGTGTGGCTCTCTCAAATAAGTGTGTCCAGTAGAGATGATTGTGACAAACTAAAAAGCAAACAAAGGAAAGACTCATATAATACACGACGCTCCAAGCAAAGCACATATCATGTGACGAATAAAAATATAGCTCCAAGTAAAATTACCGATAGTTGGTAGAATAAAGAGGGGATGCCTTCCGGGGCATCCGCAAGCTTAGTTGCTTGAGTCTTCCTTGAATATTACCTTGGGGTGCCATGGGCATCCCCAAGCTTAGGCTCTTTCTACTCCTTATTCCTTCATCCATC
Source organism: Elymus sibiricus (assembly GCA_039707655.1). Lineage (NCBI taxonomy): Eukaryota > Viridiplantae > Streptophyta > Magnoliopsida > Poales > Poaceae > Elymus > Elymus sibiricus. The sequence continues at coordinate 432,121,533 of CM077673.1, forward strand.
GTGATCTCACCCAAAACTTGAAAACTTCAATCACACAAAATTCAACAAAACCTTAGTGAGATCCGTTAGTATAACAAAGCAAATCACTACTTTAGGTACTGTTGCAAACCCATTCATATTTTATTTTTGCATTATACCTACTATATTCTAACTTCTCCATGGCTTATACCCCCCGATACAATAGATAGTTCCATCAAAACAAGCAAAACAATGCATCAAAAACAGAATCTGTCTAAAACATAACAGTCTGCAAAGATCTGAATTATGGACATACTTCTGTAACTTCAAAAATTCTGAAAACTTAGGACAACGTGGGAAATTCATAAATACTATGTAAAAAATTTGGAAGGTTCTAACATTGCAGGAAAATTAGAAATTCCAACACTGGACGCAAAAGTTTCTGTTTTCCAACAGCATCTATCATACTATCTTCCAAATCATCCCAAAGGCTTTACTTGGCACAAACACTAATTAAAACATAAAAACACCATCATAACAGTAGCATAATTGTGCAAACACACAAGAACAGAAAATTAAAATGATAACTATTGGGTTGTCTCCCAACAAGATCTTTCTTTGTAGCCATCAAGATAGGCTTGAGATTTTATTGATGCTCACATGAAAGATAATAATTGTAACACAAAGAAAGCATCATAGAACATGTGACAAACACATTTAAGTCTAACATACTTCTTATGCGTAGGCATTTTATAAGCATACAAATTATTAAGGCAAGAAATATTTAGCATATGCGTGGAAGAAGAAAGAAACAATAGCAATCTCACAATCAAAAGAGGTAATTTAATGACATGAGAATTTATAAAACCATATTTTCCTCCCTCATAATAATTACATGTGTGATCATATTCAAATTAAACAATATAGCTATCACATAACATATTTTCTACATGATCCACATGCATGCAAAGTTGACACTCTTCCAAAATAGTGGGGTTATATCAACTAAAGTCATGACCTCTCCAAGCCCAATTTTATCAAAAAATTCATAAGATTGATCATTCTCCAAAGAAGTGGGATCATTATTACCTAAAGTTGACACTCGTCCACACCCACTTTCAATATTATTGCAAACATTATTATCAATATCATATTCATCATGAGGATTAAATAAATTATCAAGATCATAAAAGCATTATCACCCCAATCATGATCATTGCAATAAGTAGTGGACATGACAAAATTATCATCCCCAAGCTTGTAGTTTTGCATATTATTAGCACAATTCACATTAACAGAATTTATAGTGACATCATTGCAATCATGCTTTTCAATCAAGGAGCTATAATGAATCACTTTATAAATTTCTTCTTCTAACACTTCATCACAGTTTTTAGATTCATGATTTTCAAGCAAAACTTCATAGAGAAACTCAAGAGCACTCAAATCACTAGCAATTGGTTCATTATAATTGGATCTTTTGAAACGATTAGCAAGTGGATGAGGACCCATATCAATAGATTTTTAGCAAGCGAAGATGCAAGCAAATAGAAGGCACATGGCACACAAGCAAACAAGCAAAAAGCAAACGAAAAATATTTTTGTATTTTTGTAAAAACTTTTTAGAACTGGGGGAGATGAAAATGAGAGGCAAACGCAAACAAAATAAATGCGAGGAGATGAGATTTTATGCGTAGGTACCTGATAGATGTTGATGACATCTCCCCGGCAACGGCGCCAGAAATTCTTCCTGCTACTTGTGAGCTGCGTTGGTTATTCCCTGAAGAGGAAGGGATGATGCAGTACAGTAGAGATAAGTATTTCCCTCAGTTATGAAACCAAGGTTATCAATCCAGTAGGAGAATCACGCAACACCTCGTTAACATCACCTGCACACAAAACAACAAATCCTCACACCCAACGCGAACAAGGGGTTGTCAATCCCTCGACGGTAAAGTGCAAGATTAAATTGTATGTGATAGATAGATAGATTAAACAAAAATATAAAATAAAATAAATAAGATAAAATTGCAGCAAGTATTTTTAGGGTTTTAGTAAATGATAAAGTAGACCCGGTGCCATAGTTTTCAGTAGAGGCTTCTCTCTTGAAAATAGCATACGGTGGGTAAACAAATTACTGTTGGGCAATTGATAGAAAAGCAAATAATCATGACGATATCCAAGGCAATGATCATGTATATAGGTATCACATCCGAGACAAGTAGACCGACTCCTGCCTGCATCTACTACTATTGCTCCACCCATCGACCGCTATCCAGCAAGCATCTAGAGTATTAAGTTCATAAAGAACGGAGTAACGCCTTAAGCAAGATGACATGATGTAGACAAAGTAAACTCACGCATGAATAAACCCCATCTTTTTACCCTTAATAGCAACGATACATACTTGTCATGTCCCTTTCTATCACTGGAATTTAGCACCGCAAGATCGAACCCATTACAAAGCACCTCTTCCCATGGCAAGATAAATCAATCTAGTTGGCCAAACCAAATCAATAGATCGGAGAAGAAATACGAAGCTATAATAATCATGCATAAAAGAGATCAGAGAAGTCTCAAATAATATTCATGGATAATCTGATCATAAACTCACAATTCATCGGATCCCAACAAACACACCACAAAAAGCGATTACATCGGATAGAACTCCAAGAACATCGAGGAGAACATTGTATTGAAGATCAAATAGAGAGAAGAAGCCATCTAGCTACTAACTATGGACCTGAAGGTCTGTGGTAAACTACTCACGCATCATCGGAAAGGCAGCAAGGATGATGTAGAGCCCCTCCGTGACCGATTCCCCCTCCGGCGGAGTACCGAAAAAGGACTCCAGATGGGATCTCTCTGGAACAGAAGCTTGCAGCAGCAAAAAAAGTATTTCGTGGACTCCTCTATTGGTTTCCTAATTTTGGAGAATTTATAGAGGTGGAATTAGGTCAAACGGAGCCTTGTGGGCCCGACGAGGTACCAGGGCGTGCCACCCCCCTAGGGTGCGCCCTGGTGCCTCGTGGGACACTACTTCATCTTCTGGCCCTCTCCCAAAGCTTCTATTGTCTCTTATGTCCAGAAAAAAATCTCCAAAAATTTTCGTGGCATTTGGACTTCGTTTGGTACTGATATTCTAGAAAACCAAAAACTGGCAAAAAACAGCAACTGGCACTGGGTACTAAGTTAATAGGTTAGTCCCAAAAAATGATATATAATTGGTGTAAATGTAAATAAAAACATCCAAGATTGATACTATAATAGCCTGGAACAATCAAAAATTATAGATACGTTGGAGACGTATCAGCATGGCCAAGCTTAATTCCTGCTCGTCCTCGAGTAGGTAAATGATAATAACAGAATTTTTGATGTGGAATGCTACCTATCATATTCATCATATAATCTTTTATTTTGTGGCATGGACATTTGGACTTGAATGATTCAAAGCAATAGTCTATAATTTGACATGAAGATATAAATACTCAAGCATACTAACAAGCAACCATGTCTTTCAAAATATCAACGCTAAAGAAAGTTATCCCTAGCCGGTTATGCTCAATCATTGATCCATTCATGAAACACACTCAATATTAACTACACCCAATTCACAAGCATGACAATATTGTTCTCTAGTTGGTGCTTTTGTAAGAGAAGATGGAGACTCAAAGTAAAATAAAAATTGCTTGTTTGGTGTGTGCTATGCAAAAACAGAAACTTTTGTTGTAGTGTTTGAATTTCTACATTTTACTGGAACATGCAAAAATTCTTAATTTTTTACACATTACTTGTATGCAAATTGTTTATTTTGTCCTATGTTTTCAGAATTTTGGAGTTACAGAAGTATATGTACCATCTGCATCTTTACAGACTGTCCTGTTTTCACAGATTGCTGTTATAGTTTCTTTATTTGCTTAATGTTTGAAATCTTATTGAGCCCCATTGACTTGGGAGCCATAGATTTGTGATAGCATACAGTGGGTAATGTTTGATTATAATTATACAATAATGTTACAGCAAGACATGATTTGATTTGATGCTATATGTACTAACCTCTCTAATAAAAAGTTTGGTTAAGTTTTGTGTGGATGAAGTGTTCGAAGATCGAGGAGGTATCGATATGAGAAGAATAAGGAGAGGCAAGGGTTCAAGATTGGGGATGCCCAAGGTACCCCAAGTAAATATTCAAGGAGACTCAAGCGTCTAAGCTTGGGGATGCCCCGGAAGGCATCCCATCTTTCTTCGACAATTATCGGTATGTCTCGGTTTTTGTTTTGTTCACATGATATGCATAAATTCTTGGAGCGTTGTGTGCTTTTTTATTTTCCTTTTAGTAATGTACCATGCTGGTATGAGATAGTACTTGGTTGATTTATAGAATGCTCTTTGCACTTCACTTATATCTTTTGAGTATGGCTTTATAGAATGCTTCATGTGTGCTTCATGTGCTTCACTTAAATTATTTGAAGTTTGGATGCCTGTTTCTCTACATTTGGAAAACCGTTATTTGTAGAATGCTCTTTTGCTTCACTTATATTTGTTAGAGCGTGGGCTAGTCTTTTGTAGAAAGAATTAAACTCTCATGCTTCACTTATATCTATTTAGAGAGTCAACCGGAATTGGTCACTCACATGGTTAGTCATAAAATCCTACATAAAACTTGTAAATCACTGAATATGATATGTTGATATGTTTGATTCCTTGCAATAGTTTTGCAATATGTGGGAGGTACTAGTGAATGATTGTGGTTTAGTAAGAATATTAGTGTTAAGGTTTGTGATTCCTGAAGCATGCACGTATAGTCTCTAGTTGTGCGACGAAGTTATATCCTACTCATGTTAGTATCCAATGTTAATTATTCGCAATGCATGATTATGACCGTTGTTGCTCTCTAGTTGGTTGCTTCTCAATCTATTTGCTAGCCTTCGCCTGTACTAAGCGGGAATGCTGCTTGTGCATCCCAACCCTTAAACCAAAGTTGTTCCAGATGAGTCCACCATATCTACCTATATGCGGTATTACTCTGCCGTTCCAAGTAAATTTGCATGTGCCACCTCTAATCATTCAAATAAGCATCTATTTTGTGTGCCCGTATTGCTCATGGAGCGGCAGGGGGTGGTCAATATCTTCCATGCTAAGCGGGTTATTCTCACGATGGGTGTTTATTCCATTGTCATTGCACGAGAGAGGATGGTAATTGGGATGCCCAGTCCTGTAATCAAAATGAAAAAATATATAATGAAACAAACTCCCCCTAAAAGTTGATTGTATGGAGGGCACCCGAGGATTCGACTAGCCATGGCTCGTGTTTGAATGGTTGAGGGGGAGTAAACTTTAATGTGTTTAGCATGGAAGATATTGAGAATCCTCGGTCATGACGTTGACAGGAAAAGTACACCTCTCAAAATGTATTCATCTCTGATTTAGTCTTCGAGCTCTGGCACCTCTACAAATCCATGCTTCCCACTACGAAGGGCCTATCTATTTACTTTTATGTTATTTTACTTTTATTATTGAGTCATCACCTTCTCATTCAAGCACTAGTTGGAGAGCACTATTGTCATTCTTATGCATTGAGTATAGTTAAATGTTGTGTGCATCATGAGTGGATCAATGATTGAGCATGACGGGCTAGGGGTAGCATTCTTTAGCATTTTTATTTTGAAAGGCATGATTGTTTGTTGGTATGCCTGAGTATTGATGTCTTTATATCAAATTATAGACTATTGCCTTGAATCACTCGTATCTTAATATTCATGCCATGATTAGATTATATGATCAAGATTATGCTAGGTAGCATTCCACATCAAAAATTATCTTTTTTATCATTTACCTACTCGAGGACGAGCAGGAATTAAGCTTGGGGATACCGATACGTCTCCGTCTTATCTATAATTTTTGATTGTTTCATGCCAATATTCTACAACTTTCATATACTTTTGGCAACATTTTATATTATTTTTGGGACTAACATATTGATCCAGTGCCCAGTGCTAGTTCCTGTTTGTTACATGTTTTTTGTTTTGCAGAATATCCATATCAAACGATGTCCAAACACGATAAAATTTTACGAAGAATTATTTTCGAATATATGTGATTTTTAGGAAGGAGAATCAACACAAGACGGTGCTCGAGGTGGTCACAAGGCACCAGGGCATGGCCCAGGGGGGATTCGTGCCGTGCTGCCTTGTGACTCCCTCGAATGTCGGTTGGGGCCCTTCTTCCTCTGCAAGAAAGATAATTTCTGGATAAAAATCCCCTCAAAATTTTAGCCCAATCGGAGTTACAGATCTCCAGGAATATAAAAAACAGTGAAGGGCCAGAAAACAGGAACGTGAAACAGAGAGAGAGATCCAATCTCGGAGGGGCTCCTGCCCGCCGGGAGCCACGACGGCTATGGACCAGAGGGGAAACTCTCCTCCCATCTAGGGGGGAGGTCAAGCAAGAAGAAGAAGGAGGGGGGGCTCTCTCCCCCTCTCTTTCGGTGGCGCCAGAGTGCCGCCGGGGGAACCATCATGACGGCGATCTACACCAACAACTTCGCCACCGTCATCACCAACTCTATCCCCCTGTATGCAGCAGTGTAACACCTCTTCTCCCCACTGTAATCTCTACTTAAACATGGTGCTTCATGCTATATATTATTACCCAATGATGTATGGCCATCCTATGATGTTTGAGTAGATTTCTTTTTGTCATACGGGTTAATTGTGGTATGGTGTGATTGATATGAGTTGTATGTTAATATGGTGCTGTCCTATGGTGCCCTCCATGTTGCGCAAGCGTCTGGGATTACCTTTGTAGGGGTTTGCAATACGTTCATGATTCGCTTATAGTGGGTGGCTAGAATGACAGAAGCTTACACCCGAGTAAGGGGGTTGTTGCGTATGGGAGTAAAGGGGACTTCTTACTTAATGCTATGGTTGCGTTTTACCTTAATGATCTTTAGTAGTTGCGGATGCTTGCTAGAGTTCCAATCATAAGTGCATATGATCCAAGTACGGAAAGTGTGTTAGCGTATGCCTCTCCCTCATTGCATATGATAATCTATCGTGTTATATTCAATTGCCTATGGACAATCTTTCTCTTTGTGTTACAAAAAGCTCTCTACTAAACAAGTAAATTTCATTATCTTGCTAAGTACTTCTAGTTTTATTCTTGCAAACTTAGCCTACTACACCTACAAGTAGTTTTATTCTTGTTCTAGGTAAAGCGAACGTTAAGTGTGCGTAGAGTTGTATCGGTGGTCGATAGAACTTGAAGGGAATATTAATTCTACCTTTAGCTCCTCGTTGTGTTTGACACTCTTATTTATCGAAAAAGCTACAATTGATCCCCTATACTTGTGGGTTATCAGAGGTATGCGCCGAACGGCGAGGCCTCGGTGATACGAACCCTGTAAAGGGGGAAGGACCTCAGCGGGATGTTGACCTTCCTCTTGAAGCCTTCGGCTAAGGAGAACACCTTTTGGACCACGAGAAATGATGTCGGCCATAGCCGAGCACGCCTAGTTGCCGACATTTTTGTTTTATGCGACCTTCAATTTATGGTTAGAATTTGGCCTCCTCATTCCTAGCCGAGGAATTGAATTCAATTAACCATATCGCAGGACTGGCGTAACTTTGCCCGAATAGTCGGGTCACCAGCGCCTCAATGTGGTAGGCCATGAGCTCGATGTTGGGGCACCTGCTGATTGAGGACCCGTATGTGGTCACAGTCAAGCTAAAGAAGACCGCGGGGCCCAAGAAGACCAAGGCAAAGGGCCCGGTCATCTGGGAGAACACTCCGAAGCTCCCTGTTGGGAGCCAGCAGAGCTCGGACTCTGTCTCCAGCTCCGAGCAGCAAGAGGAGTCCAGTGAGGCTCCATATTCTCGAGGGGGAAAGAGAGCACAGGTGGCTTCCATGGGCGAGGAGACATTGTCTTCTCCCCAGGCTTCTAAGCGTCCGAGAAGAGCCAAGGCTCCAGCAGCGAGCGAGTCCTCGCGCGCGTCAAGCAGATCGTCAGCATGGATTCCGCCGAGGAGTCTCGGCCACCCACCCATCCTCGTCGTCCACGCCCCGTCGCTGATAGGTGGGTTTTTAATAGACTCACTTATTTTGATTAGAAAGGTGACGTAAATCATTGATCCTTACTTTCGTTATTTTTCCTTTTACAGGGAGTAGTGCGACTCGCCTGACAAAGACTACCTTGATCTCCTAGGGAGCTCACTAGCAGCGAGCTCTTTAGAGACAGGAGTCGATCCCACCCTCGCTTGAGCCGAGGTAGGGAGGTCTCGTCACACCCTTCTCCCCTGGCATCTGATGCCGGGGAGGGAATTCACACCTCCATGGCCGAGTACCAAACCATGGTCATGGAGAGTCAAGATGAGGACCGGGGGGAGAAACTTCCCACTGGTCAGGAAGAGCCGGTGATCATTCGCCCAACATCCCCGGTTCGCATAGCTTCAGAGCCGCATGAACGAAAAGCGACGCCCTCTCCTCCTCCAGCTGATGATAGGGTGCCGAGCACTTTACTTCTGCCGCCTAGCTTCGGAGAGGCCGAGCTGGCGGAGCACCAACGGGCGGGGGAGGTGGCTTTGACAAGCTCCTCCATCCTTCCCGACCACCGTGCCCTCCTCGGCATGGCTCAAAATCAGTTTTGGTCCACCGAAGCTGCTGTAATGGAGGCGTTCCTTGGCCTTGCTAAAGGCTTTTAGGTATGATCTTTTTTCATATGCAACTTGATTCGGCTTTATAGTTCAAATACCTAGTACTCTTAGTATACTCAGTAGCCCTCAAGGAAGATGCCGAAGCATCATCCGAAGACATCAAGAAAATGCTTTGCTTTTAACAGGACTGCATGAATTTAAAACTTCATTGAATAGCAATTAAAGTAGCCCCCGAGCCTTAAGTCAGTTTACCAAACTGGCTTGAGGGTCGATGTATAGCTTGACGCTTATGTTTTACAAAACACAAACATGCAATAGCCCCTGAGACTCCTGTTGGTTTCAAAGGGAACCAAAGAAGGATTGAATCTAATCTTAAGTGGGTGCTCTTCTTATTTGTATTTGTTTACATCTTGAGCAGGCTTCTACCTCGTGTGCCTCGGCCAACTCATCGGAGCTGGAAGAGGTGAAACACTGGCTGGCCCAAGCCGAGGAAGAGACTCTTAGGCTAAAGCAGAAGGCTGAGAAGGTGCCAGGAGAAAATCTTTGACTTAGTTTTTACATCTTGTTCTTGTTTACCAAGGATGCGTATGTTTGACCTCTGCATCTTTTTTTTGATAACTTTGCAGTGGCTGAGCAGCGTTTGTCTGACGCGTGGGCCGAGCTTGAGAAGGCTTGGACTGAGGCCGAGCAACGAAAGGCTTCAGCGCAGAAAAGTACTGAATTTCTCACCAAAGAGAAAAAACGCGCCAAGCTACTCAAGTGCTTGTTGCTGCCGTGGAGGGCGACCTGGCAGCTGTTGTCAATGAACGCAACATGCTAAAGGCTTCTTAAGAGAAGGATGCCACCGACCTCAAAAAGTTCGCTTGGGAGCGCCAGGAGGCTGCCTCCCGAGCTGATGCGGTAAAGGAAGAACCGCATCAGGCGACCGAGATAGCCTCCGATAAGCCATATCTTCTGTGGTGTGTCTTCGGCAATCAAGCGTTCTGTGAGATGACGCAAATTTGGCGCATGTCAAGAACCTTCTTAGACCTTCCACGGAGTGTGGAGGAGGCCTGTTAGTACTTTGGTGCGAGCACCGATCCGGCCGAGCAGCAGAACTGCAGAAGTCATTCTGGCTGCAGTTTCAAGACCGGGCGTGTCCCCAAGTCTTTGGCGACAAGCTGAAGCAGTTGACGGAGCTGCAGCGGATGGCCAAGCCTGCCATGGGGGGATCTCTGCAAGGCCTAGTGGCCGAGAGATCCTCTGCCGACCAGCTTCTTTGGGTTGGTGCGCCGCCTTCAGGAGGCAGGTGCCCATGCCGACTTATGAAAGCGGTCGGCATGCCTCGAGGGTGCTCGACAGGCTTTTGTGGCCATGCATGCTTATTACCCGAAGCTTGATATGGAGCCAATTGCCAAGCAGGGTCCCGAGATGCACGACCAGGAGGTGAAGCCAGGGAAGTACTTTGGGAAAGTGATGCATGCTGCTCGGATAGCCGAGGAGAAATGCAAGAGGGAGGCCATTCTAGAAAATCTCGATTAGACTTGCATTTAATTACCTCGGTATGCTGAGTTGCGTATGTAAAAAGACAAATACTTAATTTGATGTTGCTTATCTTGAGCCGGTAAATTTAATTTGCCAATTTTTTTAATTTGCTTTACGCTTTTTAATTTTGACTCGACCATGACCGTGAAGATTTGTAGTTGGCCAGTCGTAGGCTTCCACGACTAAGTAGAAACTACTTAGGGTGTTTTCTTTCTAATTGCAACCCTTAGCCGATGTCTTGGTGCCCGGAGGCGGTTATATCAGAGAAAACAAGGCAATCAGACAAATAAGGCTAAAACATACACTTAGTCACAGGAGCATTTGAGGTGGGCAACAAATAAATAGTCCCCAATATAACCCAAGTCCTCGGGAGTTCCAAGCTCGGATTAAAAATACTTCAGAGTCCTTCCCCTATTACACATGCAACCATAATGGTTATTAGTTTGACACTTCGTCCAGCCTGCCAACCGATTTGGCGCATATTGTGATAGTCAGCTTTCGGCTTCACTCACCTGAGGTACTTTACCGGTTAAACCAGCAGTAACAATCGTAGAGGTACTCCCTTTACACCCTTAGCCGAACATGCGGAAATGTAAGGGGTAAACACAAGAGCCAGGCAACCCAGCTATTCACCAAAGACACAAGTCAAAATCGATGCATATATTGGCGAAAGGTCTGAGGACGTTGTCGAGGACTACATGGAGTACCTCGACTTTTGGTGGGTTCGGCACTTAATGCAGTCCCCAGTTAATGGTGCCGATCACTAGTGCAGGCGACTGCTATTCAAACGGTTTTTACCCCCTTTCTGCGACAGAGTTTTAAACCGTCGCCTTGCTTGTGTGTGCGATAGGGGGGGTCCTTCCCACACGACCCAGAAACCGTCGGCGATAGGTCCTCCTGTCACACACGCAGGGCAAAAAGAGCTCGTGTACGATCGGGCGACCCATCGCAGACAATTATACAGGCCGAATCATTTCCGTTCATATATACATCCCACACAGTGAATCCCAGACAAACGTTTCCGTTCGTTAGTACATCCCACACAGTGAATTCCAGACAAACGTTTCCGTTCGACTGTACATCCCACACAGTGAATCCCAAACAAACATTTCCGTTCTTCTGTACATCCCACACAGTGAATCCCAGACAAACGTATCCGTTCGTTTGTACATCACACAAAAATTTTCGCATCACATCGTCTGTGATAGCATTGCCACTGCAGATGATATTAATAATTTTATCGTTTGCGTTATTGAATACATCATGCACGGTGCCTAGAAGAAACTGTGTGGCATAGTCTATCCATCATACACACTTTTTATGTAAAAAACATTTGTGCAAGGTGGCCTAACGCAAACAGTTGTCCAAAGGAAGCCGTGTGTAATTGTTCATTAATCCAAGACGTTTACTTCCTAGAAACTGTGTGGGTTGTCTGAGGTCATCACGCACGGTGTAGTCTCAATAACCGTCTGCAATAGGAAAACCCAATAAGCAGACTAATTGGCCTATTATTTTTAATCCATTTAGTAATCAAATTGACATTTCATATTAAACACACAATATATTTCATTTTCGTATTACGGCAACCAGGATTTCATAATTGAAATACATCAGAGTACAACATCATATAGCTTCAGCACTCAGTTACACCATATAGGCATATAGCTAGCTACCCCATTACACAACATCACCAAGTTTCACATGCAACATCTAAAACTTTTGGAAATTAGCATCATAGACGGTAGATAGATGAATCTCATCTGGAAAACTGCTGAAGCGGAAGGCGAATATTGATCCTTCAATGATGTTGAAGGTCCTTGCAACTTTAGGACAGTGCCTGTGGATGATTGACCGCCCATCCTTCGTCCTCTTGAGGAAGACTTCAATATTGTACCGCGGGTGTTTTTTGAATACCTTCCCTGCCTCTTGACCATACATATGGTTTAAGAGGTAATCAATTAGTGAACTGCTTTGGAAAGGCCCAAAAACAAAGATATGCATAAATATCTTTTCTAAATTTTGAAATGGCGCAAAATAATAAAAAAGGGATAAGAGTTAGTACCATTATGTCGTGGTGTTCTCATGGAAGATGCCATGGGATGGCTTATAGAGAGTGGTTGGGGCCAGAGGACGCCGGTGGCTTCTGGAAGCGAGATTGGGGACAAGCGGTGCGAGACACACGATGTAACCAGGTTCGGGGCCCTCCGTGGGAGGTAACACCCGTAGTCATGCCGGATCGACTATGAGGATCACAAGGGCTACAATGGTGCTCCTGGAGCTGTTTGGTGGGGGAGGAAGAAGGAGCTGGCTCTCCTCCTTGCCTCGGGTGTGTGTGTGTTGAGTGTGAAGTGAGCCGACCCCCTCTCAGGGGGGCTCCTGGGAGGTCTTATAGCCTGGCCTCCCACATTTCAAATGATGGAAAAGGAGGGCGGGGCCCTGTTGTCATCCTCTCTGGCTACCAGTGGGGCCCGCCGGCTGCGGGGCCTGCCGGCTGCCCGTCACTGTTGCCCGTCGTCTACCGCGTCACGGAGTGGTACAACGGGCACTGTTGCCATACTCTCCCCAGTCAGCGGTACCGTGGGCACTGTTGCCACGCCCTACCCCACGTGGGAGGGGTCTTGTCGTACGGCGGGATTGGACAGGTGCTGACCCCGCCGGCAGCCCATTGCAGCCAGCCGGCCCGGCCGTGGCGCCGTGCCCAGCCAGCCCGCAGCGGGGGAGCCGACTGGAGGGCCAGCCAGACTGAGGTGCGTCGACCGCCCCGATGTTTTTGAAAAGTGGACTTGTGCGCCTGAGCCTACCTGGGGGTCATCCCCCCAACAGTAGTCCCCGAAGCTGCTGAGGCCCGCCTATCCGAAGCGGGGGGCCTCCGCAGCTTACCCCCCCTGAGGAAGTTGTAGATCCTGGCGGATGTGTGTCCGGTTGGGGGCGACCGCCCAGCCGGAGGCCGGTCCCGACGCCGCGGACGCCGGCTGCCCGCGGCCGGCTTGATCGACGCCTAGCCGGCGAGGAAACCGAACAGTCCGGTCGGCTCGCGCCCGACCGGCGTGGCGATTCGTGCCCGCCGCAGGGCAAGTGCATGCCACGTGCAGCCCAGCGGTGGGCGGGACTCTGCCAGGCCACACTTGAATTTATGTTGTCGCAAGATGGTGACGACACGTTCATAGACGAGGGCTATCGCGTAAGAGTATGCAGGATGCCAAGAGAAGACGTGTGAGAACCGACAACACTACTTTGCATTTGAAATAAAACACCCCCATGACACACCATCACACTTGACATGATCACGTTCATTGATGAAGTTACATGCACAAGTACAAATATATTATTGTGCATCACGATTCTAAAAGATTCACGTTCCACATCTGAGATTCATGCTTGTACATCGCACACGTCACACGGTACATTATATATATATGACCCCGTGCATCTATTTATATATAAAAAGTAATTGACGGGCTAACAAAAAAAAGATAATTATTCTAGAAATTACCACAAAAAACAGAAACATCTAACCATCAATTTATCCACCTTTAAAATAACAACCATTAGATTTAGATAATATTTCTTTGACATAAATAATTAAAGAAATAACCCACCATTGCCATTATAGAAAAACGTTTTTTTTTGAACATCAGTACAGACACAAGCGCTCATATATACGCGCATACACTCACCCCTATGAACGCACACACGCACACCCTACCCCTATGAGCACCTCCGAGAGACTGAGCCGGCATATCATCTTGAGATTTTACGAAGTCACCGTAGGCACCTCGTAGTCGACGGGAACGTCTTCTCCCACTGAACGCGCATCGCCGGAAATCCTGAAATAAATTCAGCATAAATGCTGCGAGCACCAGGAGTTGAACCCTGATGGGCTGGGATACCACTGTCCACCTAACCATCCAACCAAAGGTTGGTTCGCATAGAAAAACGTTTCATATCTTTTATTCCACCCAGCCTATGCACGCCTATTATTGTTAGAGAAAAAAAAATGTTTCACCACTTGTCCCACCTGCCGAGCATATCATTGCTTCAAACAATTGACGGCCAGGCCGAAAAAACATACCCACGCCCGAAACAAAAAAAACTTGACGCCAACGCCAAAAGGTGTGCTCGACCTTTCCTTCCTCACGCTGGCATGCGGAGCTAGCTGGATTAGTTTCTGAAACAACGCACCAACACGTATAAAGCTATACTAGAAAAAAAAACTGGCCTGAAAGTTCCCTCAAAACTGTGTAATACTCACCGCTGCTGAAGCTAGCTTACTACACAATCAGCTTGGACGTACAGGTACTACTTGCCGCTGCCCATACACGATCAGCTTGACCGATTTGCCGGCTGGTAACGCGCCTTTTGATCTTCCTTTATATTTCTCTTATTATTACAGGGTTTGGGTTACAAGGGTTACACAAATATATACAACGCTTAAGCACTTACAATAGGAATACTACTCCTACACGGATTAACTATTGTTTGTAATTCTCATAATATACGATTTGCCGGCTGGTAAAGTGCCTTTTCATCTTCCTTTATTTCCCTTACAGGGTTCGGGTTACAAGGGTTACACAAATATATACATCGCTCAAGCACAAAATGATAGGAATACTACTCCTATATGGATTAAGTACTGTTCTTAATCCTCATAATATACGTCGGTACATGACCAGGCTCTGGAAATGGATAAGTGAACGTCTTCTCTCCTGTGAGTCTCGCAAAACTGCATCAGCCATCGATCCCTAAAAAAATACATGGGCAAAGCACTGGTATTGGAAATATGGACCGACTGATAGTGTAGAGATTGTACGGGTCGGCAGATCAGCAGCGAAAGAAGACCACAGATCGATGGATTCAGCATCACTTTTTGTGATTGTCTAGCCGAGGTGATTGGAACCACTGATCAGCGGATCGGAGGCGAAAGAAGATCACAGAACCACTGATCGGCGGCGAAAGAAGATCACGGACGGACGGATTCAGCATCATTTTTTGTGATTTCCTGGCCGAGGTGCCATCATGCTCCTCCACAAGCGCTAGGTTCATCTACCCCAATCATAGCCATCGAAAATCCTCAATCCTTTAACCCTAATGTATTGTATCTCCAGTTGCTCTATCAGGTTTTTCTCATAAGGCAGGAGTAGCTGCCAATACGTGTTCTCTGCAACCTATCACCCTCACAGCTCTGTCATCTTCTTCGCAACCTCTAGATGCATGCCCTCTGTACCTCAGGGAAGGAGCATCCAACATCCAGATGTGCACTTACAAAGACGTGGCATTGCACTGACCGGCGGTCAATCGGTCAAGCTACCATGTTCTCAAATGAAGGCGCCCCCCACAATCAGATGCATATGTACCTGCTCAGATTCGGAACGTAAGTGCATGCCTTTGTTGTTTCCTAAAGGATCACAACACATACAGGTGAACGTATGCAAGTGTAACTTCATCGGCCAGCACGTGTTCCTACTTCCTACAAAAGGCTCTTCTTGTAGGTGCATAGGTGCATATAGGACTATAGTTGAAAACAGTAGGATAGGCTCCTATGATATTTTTATATTAATTAAAACTAAACTAGACTGTACATAATTATATGTCAAAACATACCACTTTGGGTATGTTGTGGAACGTATACAAAAACCTAGATGTCCTAAGGGATAGAATGAACAAAATAAGAGATGAAATGCCTAAGAGCCTCCTTGGTCCTGTATGTAAGCAGCGTTAGATCTCCCGTCTCTATTATTGCAGTAGCTTTTTAGTTTCCATAGTTTAACCCACCAAATAATCATCTCACACATGGTCAATCTTTATAACATCAATTTCATTTGTTTCTAGGATCCCCATTTTGCCTATGATTTCATATTATTTATAAATATATGAATGCCAATGAGAAAACCTAAGATACCTGAGACAAAAATATGTTAGTCTCTCTGTCGCCACATACATGGCGTCTAAATCCAGTGAAAAGTCAATTCTTTTTTAGTTTAACCAAATATCTACAAGAAAATATCAACAACTACAATTTTCGGTAAATAGATTATAAAAATATATATAATGGTGGATATATTGATATTGATCTGATATTATTT
Organism: Elymus sibiricus; assembly: GCA_039707655.1. Taxonomy (NCBI): domain Eukaryota; kingdom Viridiplantae; phylum Streptophyta; class Magnoliopsida; order Poales; family Poaceae; genus Elymus; species Elymus sibiricus. The sequence goes on from CM077673.1 coordinate 432,137,749, forward strand.
ATCTTAATATTTTTGTATATATAATTGGGGCAGAGGTAGTAGCAAAAGTCATATAATTCTTTAGAAAAATCAAATAATACGTTTTCAATACTATACTTTCTAAAGTTCTAGCCCGCACATCGAGCGGGCCACTTTGCTAGTTTGTCCAAATAATCGCATAGACCGGTAGGTGTGCATAGAAATGGCTCAAAAGTGCCGTAGGGGAGGTACCTAAACGACATAATCCAATGCGGAATGTGCCATGCATCATTTTGACTAAAAAGGATGGAGTACGCTTGGATCTATGTTGTCCCAATATGTTCACGACGCGTTGAAGACAAGGGCTATCACGTGAGAGTACGCACGTAGGATGCCAAGATATGACTTGAGAACCGGCGACACTACTTTGCATTTGAAATAAAACACCCCCATGACACCATCACACTTGACATGATCATGTTCATTGATGAAGTTACATGCACAATTAAAACCATATTGTGCTTCACGATCCTCTAAGATTCTCCTTTGACACACTAGTAGAAAACATGGCTTTGGTCTAGGCCTGAAATCCCATTAATCCCGGTTCACTCACGAACCGGGACCCATGGGGGCATCGGTCCCGGTTCGTGAGGCCAGGGCGCCGGCCGGGCCTCATGGGCCATTGGTCCCGGTTCGTCTGACCCCTTTGGTCCCGGTTCCAGACACAAACCGGGACCAATGGGCCTCGCTCCTGGCCCACAACCATTGGTCCCGGTTTGTGGCTGGAACCGGGACCAAATGGTGTCCTTTAGTCCCGGTTCCAGCCACAAACCGGGACCAATGGTTGGCCTATATATACCCCCTGCCCGCGAGCAGAGCAGTGCACTGCTCTGTTTTTTTGGCCGGCCGTGGGAGAGCTTTGTGGTGCTCTAGCTCACCTCCTATGCACATGAGGTGTTCGATGAAATGCCCGAGCCACACTTAAGCTTTCTCCTCTCGAAGCTCCTTGTCCAAGCTTCATTTTCCTCAAGATTTGTCTAGGTTTGGCGGTCCGTCCTGTCCCGTCCCCGTCCTCACCGCCGTCGATCGCCCGCGCCGATCTCGGCGCCGGCACCACCGTGGTTAGCCTCTTCTTCTTATCTTCTTTGTAAAAGAAAAAAATTCGTACTTGTATGATTTAGATAGATACTTGTGTAATTTTCTTACTTTTATTATTGTTTGTTATTATATAGTGCGATGGTTTCGGTATCCGCCTCCGTCGGCCCTCGTCCTGTCTATGATTCGGATGTGGTATATATTATCTTTTATAACTATTTATTTTATTTAGTGTTTATGACAATTATGCCGACCAACGTGACATAGATTTTTTAATCTAGGAGGTATGTGAACCGGAAATTCCTACCGACATAGAAATTCTTGTCGAGAAGTTAAATTTGGTTGAAAAAGAAAACAATTACTTGAAAGAAAAATTACAAAGAGTTGAAGATGAGAAGATGAAGTTGGAGTTGCATGTTGCCGATGTCGTCGACGATCACAAGATCAAGATGGATGCAATGCGCTTGAAGATTAGAAAGATTAGAAAATATGCCATTCATACTGAGGCTTGGTATTATTATGCCGTTGGATCAATTGGTACCTTAGTTGCGGTTATGATCGCATTTGTTGTTGCATTTAAATTTTATAGTTTCAATGTATGTTTTAATTAGATGCTCTAGAGAGCTATATGTTGTTCAATAATGAGAACTATGTATGAACGTTATGTATTTATTTTGGTCACTACTGTACTTGGGATTTAATGTGATGATGAATTTCTATTAATTTGGTCACTTCTCTATTCATGATATGCTGTAATGGTTTTTAATACACTTTATTATATAACGCACGCAGATGAACCGGCAATGGATGTACGGTGACCGACGCACCTCCGAGTATATTAAGGGCCTGCATAATTTTCTCGAAGCGGCTGAGGCAAACAAGCAGAATGGTAGATCCGGTGAAAGCGAAGCGCACTCTGCATGCCCTAAAGCGACCACCACGGACTCGGCTATCCAACTATGACCGCATAATTACTAAGACACATGCTGAAGCGCAGCAGTCGGGAAGTACTTCCAGTGCTGCAAGAGCGAAAAAACGAAGAAGTGGGAAAACAATTCCCCAGCTCGGCGAACAGGAGAAGCAATCGTGCCCCCCGCTCAAGGTGTCTAGCGATATCGCTAATCATCCGGTGGTACTGCCCGGTACCACTCTTGATGATTACTTGCCCGATGATGTACAGTTTGAAATGGCTGAGGTAGTAGACATCTTTAGATACGAGCACGGGAAGCCTCTCGTCAAACCTGATCAACCTCATCTAACAACGATGATGTAAAAATTGCATGACTGGTACATGGAAACCTGCTGGAAGTCTGGGAAAGACAGTTTGTTTGTCGGAATTAAAAAAGAGCATGACTTCCCTGGAGTCGACCTGCTGCCTGTTGAATTTGTGGAGTTATTTCAATTATACAATCAAGAGGCCCTCGACAAACAACTCATGACTTGCTACTGTCTGTAAGTATTACTTCTATAATTAAGTCTCTAGCTCAGCTCGTTCATTGCATGTATATATAATTATCCTCACTATATTATGCAGATTGAAGATGGTCGAATGCAAAAAAGAACAAATCTATCACATTGGGTTCATTAGCCCAAATACCGTAAATGAATGGTCGGTACGAAAGGAGGCCAAAGATACCGAGAACAACTTGCTAGAAACGTTCCTTAGACATCAAAACAAAAGGGAAATACTCTTTCCTTACAACTTCAAGTGAGTGTTACTGTCTTCTGCATATTCGGTTTCGCTTACTCGTGGTTAAGTAAGGTAATTGATGAGTTATGTGTGCGCAGCTTCCACTATATTCTGCTATCCATTAACCTTGACGGGGCATTAGTAACTCTCTTAGACTCGCTTCGTAAAGATCCCAAGTATTATGCGGACATGACTGTAATGCTCCAGAAGTAAGTTCAATCAATACCGGGACCATATCGGCAACTTTCGTTCATTTCCTGATATCAAGTAATCATTTTCTTTGCTTGCAGGGTTTGGAAAACGTTCACCGCTATGGTTCCGGGTCTGAAGAAGGAGCTGCGATTTACACACCCCAAAGTAAGTAGTACTAGCTAGTTCCGCGCATCTCTCATTGATTCTAGTTTCGTCAATACCATTATCATGCTTGCTTATCAGTTTGATTGAACTCTATTCTCGTAAAGTGCTTGTTGCAGGCACCCAACACTCATTTATGTGGATACTACGTATGCGAGTTCATTCGCCACTATACCTCTGAACGGGGCTTCTCTGAGAAACAATTTGAAGTACGTAAACAATATTCACAATTTTATTTTATATATTACCATCAATTGTGTTGAGTTTCATTCATATATATGTATTGACCCCCTTCTTTAAATTAGATCTGGCAAATGCGGGATGAACTACTACCACATGATCTCATACGAGCAATTCAAGAGGAATTGGCCGGATTCTTTCTTGACGACGTCATACCTGAACACGGAGAATACCATGTGAAATTGAAATGGTTGTAAGGGATGTTATATATTGTACATATGAAGCAGCGTCGGATAGATATACGAAAACTTGTTGTTCGACCAAACACGAAGAAAGAGATGTCACTTCTCTCTATATATGTTCATGACGATCTTGTGTAATTAATGGTTTCCTTTATTTGCTTACTAGCTAGCGTCGAGTTCTCTCTATATGTGTAGTAGCTAGCGTCGACCAAGCACGGAAAAAGAGAGGTCACTTCTCTCTATTAGCTCGCTAACACAATATGAAGCCCCTAAATTAACCCTCCAAAACCCCAAAACCCCCCTTAAAAAAAAACAAAACCCCCAGCGCCTGCGAGCTGCTGACGCGTGGCTGCCTTTTGGTCCCGGTTGGTGTTACCAACCTGGACTAAAGGTCCTCCTGCCTGGGCTCCCGCAGCGGCCACGTGGAGCCCCTTTGGTCCCGGTTCGTAAGCGAACCGGGACTAAAGGTTTTAGGCTTTAGTCCCGACCCTTTAGTCCCGGTTCCAGAACTGGGGCTAATGGGCCTCTGGAACCGGGACAAATGGGCCGTTTTCTACTAGTGACATCTCAGATTCAAGCTTGTACATCACACACCCCATAAACACGTTGAAAGATGAGGGCTATCGCGTAAGAGCACGTAGGATGCCAATATCTGACGTGACAAACGACAACACGACTTTGGATTTGAAATTAAACACCCATGACACCATCACACTTCACATGATCATGTTCATTGCTAAAGTTACGTGCACAACTACAAATATACTGTGCATCACGATCCTCCAGCATGGTACAACTTATAACACGCTTAGGTGCGATCCTTCCCTCCCACTCGACTCGCCCTCAAAATAGTGTTCCCTCCAACTATCCTTTTCTTGGAAATAAATTATTCCCTCCAAAATATATTTCCCTCCAACTAGCCTCCCTCAAAAAATTTCCTTCCCTCCAGAACGTTTGTAAGGCCCACTCGATTAACCCCCACCTCCTACGTAAATACAGCCTATCCTTCATTATAAGTGTGACCACATCTCCTTCCAACAAACAAAGCGCCTCCTCATCTCTCTCTTCTAACCTAGTTCCCCTCCCCTCCCCCTCTCTCCCCCGCGCTGGTGGCTCTAGCTCCGCCGCAACTAATCGTTCGGTCCAATCGCGGCGCACGACATGACCGACGGCATTACGATGGACTCCATCCGCTCTGAAGGTAAAAGTACTCCAATACCTCACCTTAGATAACGAGGTCACACCCCCGATCCCACATCAAATTTGCACATCCGTCTAGATCTGCGCATCTAGTTCCTTGTTGAGTCGGAGATGCAATCTAAGATTGTGTTACTTGTACTAGTACTAAATTTTAGGGTTCGTATCCGGATTAAGACTGCGGGTCATTCTATCTAGGGTTCTAGTATGTATATGATTTTCTAGTATGGGTACGATGTTGTAATGAAATGCAAGGTCATAAGATCTAATCTATCAGCTAATTACTCCTTTTACTTTATTGATGATCTTCATGTTTGTCCAAACTTTTTTCCATGGAAATTGTTTCTCCAAACTTTGATCCTATCTTGTTCTGGTTCAATGATTATACCCTTTCGTATTGCTTTTCCTCTAGAGTAAATTGTGTTGAGAAACTACGTACATGTTTAATTGTCTTCATTGTTGTACAACAACTGATAAAAGCTCACCAACGGGATTGGAGATTATTCAAGCAGTCCCCAACCAGGATAATGGGTCTCAAACCGAAGAAGTGATGAACTATGATGGCGATGATAATGAACCAACTGTTGAGCAGCTGACCTATGTTGCAAATATGATTAGATGTTGTTGACACCAGTTTATGGCATGATCAAAAACTTAATTAAGATGACCTCAAATAGAAAAGCTCTCAACGTGTGAAAGTTTTGTGACATCAAAATGAGAAACCTTGATGTTTGGGTCATCACCATCTGATCTCATTTAAAAGGCCAAAATTGTGCTCGAAGTACTAAGATTTTGGCACTCAGAGTACTGTTTCGACAATTACACCTTCAAGACGGCCTCATATGAGAAAACTTTCTACATGAATTATCTTCGTCTCGTCGAAACGGTCGATTTTGATATAAAAATCGACCCAATTCGAGTTCATATGCAAAAGTTAGAGGCAACACTCTGCGGACCGGTCCTGAGTGAAAAAGTGACGCGAGGGACCAGACACCCACCTAGGTGGTGTTTGATGGGTCGCGTGAGTTATTCAGCCTTTGCCGGCTGAATGAAGCTTGCCGGCAAAAAGTTTGCCGGCCCAGGGAAAAGCTTGCCGGCATGGAAAGCTTGCCGACGTGGAAAGCTTGCGGGCGTGAAAGCTTGCCGGTTTTGAGAGCTTGCCGGTTTTGAGTGCTTGACGGTTTTGAGTGCTTGCCGTTTTTGAGAGCTTGCCGGTTTTGAGTGCTTGACGGTTTTGACTGTTTGCTGGTTTTGAGAGCTTGCTGGTTTGAGTGCTTGCCAGTTTTGAATACTTGCCGGTTTTGAGAGCTTGCCGGTTTTGAGAGCTTACCGGTTTGAGTGCTTGCCGGTTTTGAATGCTTGTCGGTTTGAGTGAAAATCCAAACAGAAGCTGAAGATGGGCACAAAAGATTATCTAGATTACCTCGGATGGAAAAGTGTTCTACACAGAAGTTGTGCGTATCGTCGAAACGGTCAACTTTGCTTTTGGAGTCGTCATTATCTGATATAGTATACGGCCTGCAAAGTTGCTGCGAGACTCGGACAATCCAGAAAACTGCATGACCGAGTCCGATTGGAAGTTAAAGATGGCCCCGTAAGGTATTAAAGATTGCCTTATTTGGAAAAATGATCAACAGGAGAATTGTTCATCTCGTCGAGGCGCACAAATTTGGTATTTTGATCATCTCAATTGGAGGTCATATGCTGTAACACCCCAAAAATTTAACCATAATTTTCATCAAGTAAAATTTGGCCAGAAATAAAATTTTGAATTATAGTAGGTCATTTATTAATTTTAAGTCCTTTTCTGTCTCCTGTTTTCAAAATTCTTTCCTCCATATAGAAGTTTTCTGAAAAAAAATATATATTATGAGATTTGGTAGATTTCTTAAACCATTTCAATTATATTTCAATAACAGTGGGAATTATTTTCATAATAAAATTTGGCCTAAAACAATTCTTTTATAGCATTTTTCAATACTTGAAATGCTTCTGTTGCACTGCAACCATTTTAAATAATTCTCCTAAAATTCCACAAGAATTATGGGAGGTCATGTGATGCCCATAGATCACTTTTGTGCAAAAACACAACTTGGTGTTTTTAAATTTTTGAGTAAAACAGTCTCTTTTCTTTTCTGGTCCAGATCCAGCTTTGAACTACAACCCAATTTTCTGTTGCTCAAACAAATCCCAAATTATTCTCACTTATAGTCCTTCCAACCAAACTCTTAAGTCCAGAAGATCCACCACATTTGCACCATGGAAGACCTCCAAATGAATCCACCAAGTTTCTGTCCAGAACTGAATTCTGGTGAAACTTGCACTTGCAAGTTTTTCTTCTGGTCAAACCAACCATGCCATCCTCTTTATCATCTAAAGAGACACCACCCTGCCAAACCTCAGTTCCAACGAAGTTCTCTAGATAGCTCTTGCATTTTATCAAACAGATTATGGGCATGACAGAAATTAGCAACCTCTAAAAATTTCATTTGGAACTAGCTCTTCTGATCTAACCAGCTTGTCCACCAGCTTTGCCATCTCGAGGAGCTCTACCCTGTTTAATTTCAGCTCGTTTGGGCCCCTGTGGATGCCAATGGCAATTCATCGAACGCCCTATGGGCACTGCCAGAGCATGGCCAGAGTGCCCATTTGGCACTATCGGCACCGCCGCCACACCGCTGCTCTGCTACCGCTCCAGCACGGGAGCTACCCCAGCTAGCTTCGCGAGGGAGTAATGAAGCTCGCCGACACACCACCCTGGCTGCTGGCGCCGCCCTCCACCGACCAGCGCCGCCACCGACACGCGCACGTCACTGTGACCCACCGGCCAAGCCACCTGGCCATTCCTGAGCTAGCCAACGCACCTCCGCCATTACTGAGAGACGCCACCGTCCACACCTACCCCCACCGCCCATCACCGGCCGCGCCACCGCCTCTCCTCGCCATTAATGGCCGCCGCCGCCGTGCCTTCTTCGGGAAGCCATGGAACTGACCTTCCCCGCCTATTTAAGCTCCCTCGAGCTCGTTACTCTCCTCAGCAGTCCTCCACCTCCCCTGTAAGCCTCCCCGATCAATCACGCGGCCAGGAACGACCGCCTTCCTCGTCTCCAGTAGCTACTGCCACCACCACATCGCCGATGATTCTGGCCTCTCCAGAGCCTCCCCCTTCCCGTCTCCTTCACCACTAGCTTCCCTAGAGACCCGCAGACCCATCCCATCATCAATTTCACCGGAGGTGGCCCGATAGCGAAAGCCCCCTTCCAACCGTAGCTTCCCTCCGCCATGGAGGAAGCCCCACTCATTCTCGAGCTCCCCGACGAGCGTGCGTGGCATGTATAGAATCGCCAGGATCCCCTGAGCATTCCGGTGGCCGTAGCACCTCGAACGGTGAGGTGTGCCACCGGGAATCATCGCCGAAGTCCTCCCCTGTCCCTGTTCACACGCGTGGGAGGTTGGAGACAAACCTGACAGGTGGGTCCCACCTGTCGGTGAGTCACCGGTTTGCCCCGCGTGGCTGCGTCTCTGGGCTCGGCCCAGTAGCGTCATTTAGCCGGGCCTCGCCCGGTGCGCGCCTCCAGCCCGTCGGGTTGCCTCTGTCCTTTTTCTTTTTAACCAGTGACATAATAATTTCCACAGAATTCATTTGGAATTCAAACGCAATGATTCAAATTTATATGGGCTTATAAAAGTGTTCCCCATTTAACTAGCCTCAGTGGACATTTTTCCTAAGGCTAATTTCTGCCTAACCTATTTAATTGGTCATTTTCTTGTATTAGTCAACTTAGATAATTCCTACAATATTCCCCTCAGCTCCTAATCTAGTGAAACAAATTTATAAATGTTTCCAAAATTATGCATCATTTAATAGGTGCCTCAACTCTTTTTTATAAAAATGTTTTTTGTAAAATTCTAGCAGATCCATTATTCCCTTAGTTCCACCTAATTTGAAATGTTAAAATTTTATTATTACTCAAGATCCAGTAGGATCACCTTGATCATTTTTCATATAACTAGAGAGACCCTAGAAAAGTGAAATTCTCATTTTAGAGCACTTTTATTTTCCTGCTCAACATTGGTGTGGTAATTGCATTATTTTGAAAACAGGAAAATGGAGGGAAGATAAAAAAATGTCAAAGTTGTGGAGTGCACCCAATCCTTCTGCATTCCTAAGGCAAGCAATCTTGAACACTTGATATGGTGGATGCATAGTGGTTGTTTGCAAGAATAATTGAATTATGAATATGTTGAACTCATATAAAGTTTGCATATTGCTAGACATACATGCATGATCCCTGGTTAATATTTTCATCTAAACATGAAGTACGAGTGAGCATGGTTATTTTCACATGTCACATGTGCCTGTGCTGGTCCGGACTAATCTGCAGGAAGTATCAGTCACGAGAAAAGTGACCGTGAGACTGAATTCTCATTGTGACGAGAATGATCAGTGTGGGCATGTTGGGACATGCCAGGTGGAGACCCTGTTGGGTACTACCAAGGACATAAATTGTGCTAACCACTGCAGGAAAAACTTAAACCTCCCGAGTCGACCGTAGATCGAGTCTTGTTCCGGTAACCCCCATACTTGATTCATGCTACCACTTGTCCCTGCCACAGGTAGGGTATGGTTTAGTAAGTTGATAACCCCTTTCCGTGCACACACCGTACAGAGAGGCCATGGTGAAAGATACCAGAGGCATCTGGTAGGCATGTCACCTGGTCCGGGGACATGGGTGTATTCGGTTGGAGCCGAGAGGGGTAGCACCCCTGATCTTTACGCACGTTATATATGAGATTGTGATCCCATGCTATTCGAGATTGTAGCCTCCCCGACATAGAGTTTTCTTGAACGATGCTTTGGGTGATTCTTGGCATCCGGAAAGTTAATCTGGTGTGTGTTGGTTATGTGTGTTTTCAACCCAAAGACCGTAATGGGAATTAGTCAGCGTCTCGGTGCTGGCTAAAGAAATCCTTTACTTGTGGGTAAAGAGCACACCCTCTGCAGAGTTAAACCTATTCGAATAGCCGTGTCCGCGGTTAACGACTACAGTCTGGGTTGGTCAAGTGTTGGTCTTAGTGTCGGTCTTCGGAGGAAATAACTAAATTGAACATGAATTATTTTGCAGGATATCATTATCATCACTAATGCTGTCATGGATATTTTTGGTTATCATGAATACTATTGTTGTGAATATTATTGTCACTATGCATATTATTGTGGACTAACCCGTTTCTCTTATTTTATTTCCTGAGTGTCTCAGGGGCTGGTTGGACTACCCCAGACACTCGGTTTTATTTTCAAGACCTCTCCTGGCGTCTCTTGAGTTCTCGGGCGGTCCTGTCTTTCCCGATCTCTTGTGGACACCCGATTGGCATTTCTCTTCAAGACCTCTCGTGGCGTCTCTTGAGTTCTCGGGCGGTCCTATCTCGCCCGATTCTCTTGTGGACCCCCAATTGGCATTTCTCTTCAAGACCTCTCGTGGCGTCTCTTGAATTCTCGGGCGGTCCTGTCTCGCCCGATTCTCTTGTGGACACCCATTTGGCATTTATTTTCAAGACCTCTCATGGCGTCACTTGAGTTCACGGGCGGTCCTGTCTCGCCCGATTCTCTTTTAGACACGCGTTTGGCATTTCCCTTCAAGACCTGCCGTGGCCTCACTTTTAGACACCCGACTGGCATTTCTTTTACTTTCTTTGGATTCTCGGGCGGTCCTGTCTCGCCTGATTTTCCATTAACTTGCTTTGTTTGTCACTAACATGTTCTATTTATTTCCTGCACCATATTATTATTATCATGCCATGTTTTAAATTTCAGTTAGCATGAGCATATCATTTATTCCAGCATGAGCATATGCATTCGGCATATCTCTTGTTCATGATGTTTGCGAGTACATTCAAACATACTCACTGGCTTGTCCCTGGCTATTTAATTGGCCAGGTCAGGATTTCAACGAGGAGTACTACAACAATGCCCATGCAAGATAGGAGCCTAAGATAGCAGCCGCGCGAGATAGGATTTATCCAGGTCAGCTGTTCCTGTGGGAATGGAGCCCCACCAGAGTTGGAGATCCGCTACCCGCTTCCGTCGTCCACTGCTGAAAATCATTGATGTATCATTAGGCCTTTATGGTCTTGTACTCAAATTCTTGTAATAGCTTGGAATTCTGTACCAAGGAGGTGTCCACCAGCAACAGTAATCCTGGGGCTGGTGACGACACGAGGGGTTAATTTCTGGAATATTATGTGCCGGAAATCTGGCCCCGACAGCCTTGGTATCAGAGCCAGGCTGACCATTGGCTAAGCCTATCTTAGCCTGGTCACAATCCCTAGGTTTCCACACCATCCAAGTCTTTCCTGTGCATAGCCAAGCCCATCATATCCTATGAGCCTACACAGTGGCCAGCCGACATCTTTTGACAGTCGGTGCCCAACCTATCAGCCCTGCCCATAGGCCGTGTGCCTATGGCCGACACCTGAGTTGTCCCATCCACAAGCGTGCGATGGAAGACTCAGTTAGCCTATAAAGGAAGCCTTGCCCAAACTCAGCACATCACAGCCTCACTCTCAGTTTGGTATCCAACCACCAAGATGCCTGGCCCCATTGTTCGCAACGAGACCACCGCAACCGAGCTTGGAGGCTTTGTAGTCATCCTCGACAATCTCGTCCGTCGTGCCTTTGGCACAGAAGAGGCGCGTGAGTATGTTGTATACCAGGAGCACACGAGTGATGCCATTCACCACTTCTGGGCCACGGTGCACATCTGCAGGAGGGGAACCACCTCCGAACGACCCTACCGGTTCACCGGAAGGACGACCTCCGAGGAACCCCAAGCCATCCTGCTTGCAGCCCGAGAGGCTGTAGTTCAACTCCGGCATCGATCGCCGAGGGTGAAGATCCGCCCTTTCGCCTACTACCCTAGTCGTGATGGCTATGGTAGCCTGACCCAAGTCACCAATGGAGACCAGGAGTCAGATCCTGCTCTTGTGCATCTGGTGCGCTACCTGAGAGCGCAAGAGGCACTTCTCGATCAGGCCACCAATGATCTGATTGCAACCCGCAGGACGCTTGCCCTCCTCACCTCTGTCGGAAGTGAAGCCGTAGCTGCCACCGACACTCCAGTAGTGCTTCTTGGGAGACCTGTCGAGCCTCCCATGTCTGCCCCTATTGTCCAGCCGGGCAACGCCTTCGTCCACCCAGAGGAACTTCGCCGCCTGTTGGAGACCTACGGTAATGGGACTGTGGCTACGACGTCTCGTGGGAGACACCGTCGTTACCGCAGCCCCGTGACTCCCGCTCCTACCCCAGTCAGCACCGAAGCCGATGCAAATGGAGTAGTCCCGACATCTGCTAGGCATCCACGGCTGGATGTCAACTAAGTGGACTGAGTCCACCAGAATAGTTGTCGAGTCCCTTGTAACCCTGTTGCCCGGTAGGTCGCACCTTCATGCCGTAGACGACCAAAAGTATGTTTGTTGCAGTATCTAGCACTAGTTTACATGATGCAACCTTAGTATTGTATTTTAGGGCGTATGTAATAAGTGCATTGCTATTATTGCATTCTGCATATTATTATTTGTTGTGATATGCATTTAGTTCTTCCGCCCTTAACAAATCTCGAGGACGAGATTTTCTTAAGGGGGTAGAGTTTGTAACACCCCAAGAATTTAACCATAATTTTCATCGAGTAAACTTTGGCCAGAAATAAAATTTTGAATTATAGTAGGTCATTTATTAATTTTAAGTCCTTTTCTGTCTCCTGTTTTCAAAATTCTTCCCTCCATATAGAAGTTTTCTGAAAAATATATATATTATGAGCTTTGGTTGATTTCTTAAACCATTTCAATTATATTTCAATAACAGTGGGAATTCATAATAAAATTTGGCCTAAAACAATTCTTTTAATAGCATTTTTCAATACTTGAAATGCTTCTGATGCACTGCAACCATTTTAATTAATTCTCCTAAAATTCCACAAGAATTATGGGAGGTCATGTGATGCCCATAGATCACTTTTGTGCAAAAACACAACTTGGTGTTTTAAATTTTTTGAGTAAAACAGCCTCCTTTCTTTTCTGGTCCAGAACCAGCTTTGAACTACAACCCAATTTTCTGTTACTCAAACAAATCCCAAATTATTCCCACTTATAGTCCTTCCAACCAAACTCTTAAGTCCAGAAGATCCACCACATTTGCACCATGGAAGACCTCCAAATGAATCCACCAAGTTTCCGTCCAGAACTGAATTCTTGTGAAACTTGCACTTGCAAGTTCTTCTTCTGGTCAAACCAACCATGCCATCCTCTTTATCATCTAAAGAGACACCACCCTGCCAAACCTCAGTTCCAACGAAGTTCTCTAGATAGCTCTTGCATTTTATCAAACAGATTGTGGGCATGACAGAAATTAGCAACCTCTAAAAATTTCATTTGGAACTAGCTCTTCTGATCCAACCAGCTTGTCCACCAGCTTTGCCATCTAGAGGAGCTCTACCCTATTTAATTTCAGCTCGTTTGGGCCCCTGTGGATGCCATTAGCAATTCATCAAATGCCCTATGGGCACTGCCAGAGCGTGGCCAGAGTGCCCATTTGGCACTGTCGGCACCGCCGCCACACCGCTGCTCTGCTGCCGCTCCAGCACGGGAGCCACCCCAGCTAGCTTCGCGGGGGAGTAATGAAGCTCGCTGACACACCACCCTGGCTGCTGGCGCAGCCCTCCACCGACCAGTGCCGCCACCAACACGCGCCCATCGCTGTCACCCACCGGCCAAGCCACCTGGCCATTCCCGAGCTAGCCAGCGCACCTCCACCATTATTGAGAGACGCCACCATCCGCACCTACCCCCACCGCCCATCACCGGCCTCGCCACTGCCTCTCCTCGCCATTAATGGCCGCCGCCGCCGAGCCTTCTTCGGGAAGCCATGGAACTGACCTTCCCAGCCTATTTAAGCTCCCTCGAGCTCGTTACCCTCCTCGGCAGTCCTCCACCTCCCCCTGTAAGCCTCCCCGATCAATCACGCGGCCAGGAACGACCGCCTTCCTCGTTTCCAGTAGCTACTGCCACCACCACATCGCCGATGATTCCGGCCTCTCCAGAGCCTCCCCCTCCCCAATTCCTTGTCCACTAGCTTCCCTCGAGACCCGCAGACCCATCCCCGTCATCAATTTCGCCGGAGGTGGCCCGAGGGTGAAAGCCCCCTTCCAACCGTAGCTTCCCTCCGCCCGGGAGGAAGCCCCGCTCATTCTCGAGCTCCCCGACGAGCGTGCGTGGCATGTACAGAATCGCCAGGATCCCCTGAGCATTCCGGTGGCCGTAGCACCTCGAACGATGAGGTGTGCCGCCGGGAATCATCACCGGAGTCTTCCCCTATCCCTGTTCACACACGCGGGAGGTTGGAGAAAAACACGACCGGTGGGTCCCACCTGTCGGTGAGTCACCAGTTCGCCCCGCGTGGCTGTGTCTCTAGGCTTGGCCCAGTGGCGTCATTTAGCTGGGCCTCGCCCGGTGCGCGCCTCCAGCCCGTCAGGTTGCCTCTGTCCTTTTTCTTTTTAACCAGTGACATAATAATTTCCACAGAATTCATTTGGATTCCGAACGCGATGATTCAAATTTATATGGGCTTATAAAAGTGTTCCCCATTTAGCTAGCCTCAGTGGACATTTTTCCTAAGGCTAATTTCTGCCTGACCTATTTAATAGGTCATTTTCTTGTATTAGTCAACTTAGATAATTCCTAGAATATTCCCCTCAACTCCTAATCCAGTGAATTTTTTTATAAATGTTTCCAAAATTATGCATCATTTAATAGGTGCCTCGACTCTTTTTTATAAAAATGTTTTCTGTAAAATTCTAGCAGATCCATTATTCCCTTAGTTCCACCTAATTTGAATTGTTAAAAATTTATTATTACTCAAGATCCAGTAGGATCACCTTGATCATTTTTCATATAACCAAAGAGACCCTAGAAAAGTGAAATTCTCATTTTAGAGCACTTTTATTTTCCTGCTCAACATTGGTGTGGTAATTGCATTATTTTGAAAATAGGAAAATGGAGGGAAGATAAAAAAATTTCAAAGTTTTGGAGTGCACCCTATCCTTCTGCATTCGTAAGGCAAGCATTCTTGAACACTTGATATGGTGGATGCATAGTGGTTGTTTGCATGAATAATTGAATTATGAATATGTTGAACTCATATAAAGTTTGCATATTGCTAGGCATACATGCATGATCCCTGGTTAATATTTTCATTTAAACATGAAGTATGAGTGAGCATGGTTATTTTCACATGTCACATGTGCCTGTGCTGGTCCGGACTAATCTGCAGGAAGTATCAGTCACGAGAAAAGTGATCGTGAGACTGAATTCTCATTGTGACGAGAATGATCAGTGCGGGCATGTTGGGACATGCCAGGTGGAGACCCTGTTGGGTACTATCAAGGACATAAGTTGTGCTAACCACTGCAGGAAAAACTTAAACCTCCTGAGTCGACCGTAGATCTTGTCTTGTTCCGGTAACCCCCATACTTGATTCGTGCTACCACTTGTCCCTGCCACAGGTAGGGTATGGTTTAGGAAGTTGATAACCCCTTTCCTTGCACACACCGTACAGAGAGGCCATGGTGAAAGATACCAGAGGCATCTGGTAGGCATGTCACCTGGTCAGGGGGCATGGGTGTATTCGGTTGGAGCCGAGAGGGGTAGCACCCCTTATCTTTGCGCATGTTATATATGAGATTGTGATCCCATTCTATTCGAGATTGTAGTCTCCCTGACTTAGAGTTTTCTTGAATGATGCTTTGGGTGATTCCTGGCATCCGGAAAGTTAATCTGGTGTGTGCTGGTTAGGTGTGTTTTCAACCCAAAGACCATAATGGGAATTAGTCAGCGTCTCGGTGCTGGCTAAAGAAATCCTTTACTTGTGGGTAAAGAGCACACCCTCTGCAGAGTTAAACCTATTCGAATAGCCATGTCTGCGGTTAAGGACTACAGTCTGGGTTAGTCAAGTGTCGGTCTTAGTGTCGGTCTTTGGAGGAAATAACTACATTGAACATGAATTATTTTGCAGGATATCATTATCATCACTAATGCTGTCATGGATATTTTTGGTTATCATGAATACTATTGTTGTGAATATTATTGTCACTATGCATATTATTGTGGACTAACCCGTTTCTCTTATTTTATTTCCTGAGTGTCTCAGGGGCTGGCTGGACTACCCCAGACACTCGGTTTTCTTTTCAAGACCTCTCGTGGCGTCTCTTGAGTTCTCGGGCGGTCTTGTCTCGCCCGATTCTCTTGTGGACACTCGATTGGCATTTCTCTTCCAGACCTCTCGTGGTGTCTCTTGAGTTCTCGGGCGGTCCTGTCTCGCCCGATTCTCTTGTGGAAACCCGATTGGCATTTCTCTTCAAGACCTCTCGTGGCGTCTCTTGAGTTCTCGGGCGGTCCTGTCGTTTGGCATTTATTTTCAAGACCTCTCATGGCGTCGCTTGAGTTCACGGGCGGTCTTGTCTCGCCCGATTCTCTTGTGGACACTCGATTGGCATTTCTCTTCAAGACCTCCCGTGGCATCACTTTTAGACACCCGACCGGCATTTCTTTTACTTTCTTTGGATTCTCAGGCGGTCCTGTCTCGCCCGATTTTCCATTAACTTTCTTTGTTTGTCACTAACATGTTCTATTTATTTCCTGCACCATATTATTATTATCATGCCATGTTTTAAATTTCAGTCAGCATGAGCATATCATTTATTCCAGCATGAGCATATGCATTCGGTATATCTCTTGTTCATGATGTTTGCGAGTACATTCAAACGTACTCACTGGGTTGTCCCTGGCTATTTAATTGGCCAGGTCAGGATTTCAACGAGGAGTACTACAACGATGCCCATGCAAGATAGCAGCCTAAGATAGCAGCCGCACGAGATAGGATTTATCTAGGTCAGCAGTTCATGTGGGAATGGAGCCCCACCAGAGTTGGAGATCCGCTACCCGCTTCCGTCGTCCACTGCTGAAAATCATTGATGTATCATTAGACCTTTATGGTCTTGTCCTCAAATTCTTGTAATAGCTTGGAATTCTGTACCAAGGAGGTGTCCACCAGGAACAGTAATCCTAGGGTTGGTGATGACACGAGGGGTTAATTTCTGGAATATTATGTCCCAGAAATCCGGCCCCGACATATGCAAATTCCATGACCCGTGCAAGGAGCAAGACAGAAGTTTGGGCCAGATTCAGACTGAATCCGAGTTAGACTAGAATCAAGACTCTAGGACGTAAATTGATGTAATTTTCTTGTAAGGAAAGCCTAGATGAATCCTTTACTTATACGGGAAGTCCAGCCGCCTCTTATATATGTTGGGGGTGACGGCCAATTGAACAACACACAATCGAACAAACCAATATACTACTTTTTACCCTAATTTTTACATCTCTCCCTTGTTCTTTCTCTATCGTTCTTCGTTCATTCTTTGTGTTGAAGGACAGCGATCCTCGAGGCTCTAGGGGCAAGCGAATCGACCTAGGTCAGCCCATAGCCACCGCACTCCCTGACGGGGTCCCTCCCGGGTGTGCAGGGTTTCGGGTCTACAAAAGCGCCCGCCGACTGTCCTGCGTACCACGCTGTCGGTCGGGTCTCCTTCGACATGAGCTGCGGTGTATCACCCCCGGCTTCGAGGGTACACGTGAACTGTTCATGTGCAAACACACATTTTTCGCAACTCCGCTGGGGACTGAAGGTCAATCATCATCATCATCCATCATGTCTGATCTTCCCATGCCATCTGAGGTAGACGCCGGTAACATCATTAAGCCCAGTCTTGATGAGCTATCGGCCGACCATCACCAAATCTATGAGGAGTACAAGAAGGCACGTGAAGAGAAGGAGCTACAGGAATTTCTTGGAAACTTCAAGAAGGATCGCCAAGGCAATATCACTCTGATTGGAGAAATCAAGCTCCCTCCTCTTCATGACGAGCAGGTTAAACCCTCTGTAAGCACTAACCTTTCTCCTGAGCAGTGGGCGGAGATTGAGAATTGTATTGCTGATGGTAATAATCTGGTTTATCAAACTTTCTTAGAGAATACTAATGCTCAGAAAATTATGCCTCAATCATCCAGTGGTAATGTTGGCATGCATGCTAGTGCAGAAAGCCCTAGTCTAGCTTTACCTGTGTCATCTGCACCTCCCATGCCGATGAATTATTACCCTACCCATACTAATCAGATTGTGGCTGCACCTGTTAATCGTATCATGAATATGCCAAGTTCGGTGGCAACGCTAAACCAAACCCTACCTATAGGTGCAAACGCTGCTAGGCCACAGCCGAACTAGGGTTCATCATACATGCCACAATTCATACCTTCAGCTAGTAATCCTACTCCTCCTATGCCACTACAGTAAGCTTCATCGTCTACTATAGATGATGCTCTAGCTAATTTTAGAGAGGAGATGGCTAAGATGCTTCGAGAAAATTTTGGTGTTGAATTACCTAGGAATCGGATTTATCAAAAACCGTATCCCGAGTACTTTGATGCAATACAGTGCCCTCTGGGATATAAAATTCTAGATTTTGTTATGTTTAATGGAGAGGGCACAAAAACCACATGGGAGCATATTAGTCAATACTTGGCACAATTAGGTGAAGCAGGCTCACTAAATGAATTGGAAGTGCGTTTATTTCCTTTATCATTAACTGGCACCGCATTTTCATGGTTTTCTTCTTTACCGCACGGTTCTATTCATGTATTGTCGCAGCTAGAACAGAAATTTCATGATCACTTTTATAGCGGCGACAATGAACTCAAGTTGTCACATCTTACATTGGTTAAGCAGAAGCATGATGAATCGGTCTCCGATTACGTCAAGAGATTTAGAGAGACAAAAAACTGGTGTTATAGTTTGGTGATAACTGAGAGAGACTTGGCAGACCTCATGCTTAGTGGTTTAAAAACTCACATTAGAGAGAAGCTGGAAGGTTATGAGTTTTGAAATATCAACCAAGTTTTACAAAGGGCTTTGGCTCAGGAAAGCCGAAGCAAAGATCTTAAAGAGGTGCATAGGTATAAAGCTGATCGTCCTAAAATGAATATGGTTGAATATGATAGTGATCACTCGGACGATGAGGGTGATATTTATGCTACTGAATTTGTTTGTCCGTCTAAAGCCAAACCATTTACTTGCAATGATATGAAACCGATTCATAAGAATCGTGATGAAGAGATGAAGTTTACTTTTAACATTGCTAAGTGTGATAAAATATTTGATGCTTTGCTGCAAGCTAAGATTATTTGGACATCTCATACTTTACCGCTGTTTGAAGAGCTGAAACGGCATGCTTATTGCAAGTATCATAATTCTTTTTCTCATGCTACTAACGATTGCAATGTTTTTTGATGACAGATACAATCGGCCATTAATGACGGACGATTGAACTTTTCTGTGATGCATGTTGATAAACAGCCCTTTCCAATGAATACCATGGATTTGGAGGGGAAAAAGTTGCTCATTCGGCTGGAAGTAGCCAAATCTGCTAATAAGTCCAAAGTTGTCATAGATGAGCCCAGGAAAAGCAAGGAGGACAGCAAGGTCATAGGTGAGCCCAGGACAAGCAACACGATGGTAAGGAAGTAATCAAGATCACCATCAAGAATTCTACACTCGGGGGGCAACCACAAGTGCAAGAAAATACTCGTGTTAAATTTGTTAGGCCCAAGAGTCCAGAGGTTGGCAAGTGGAAGACGAATGAAGCTAAAGTGCAGCGCAAGAAAATCAAGCCAACTTTTGATATGCTGCTATCCAAATATGCCAATCAAGTGGTTGGTTCTAGATCTAACCGGTTATCAAATTTGAAGCGCTCAAAATCACCTCTGAGGCAAGAATTTCAGCATCATGCAAGGCCATATGGGTCACGGGCACCAGGACCATGGATGGCGCCACCCCCCTATGCGCCATACCACATGGGAAACTTCAATGGAGGATGGGGGCAGCCCCCAATGGCCTCTTATGCATTTCATCTGGGGTGGGTAGAACCAAGAAGGCCCGTTCGTGAGAGGCTTTCTTACCCCACACGAGGCTGTTTAAACAATGGTGTCAATCGGCCAATGCAAAATGATCAAGAAAGGGGCATCAAGCAAGGGTGGCGTGCTAAGTCAACGAGTGCTGCAGCAGTCAAGTCTGGAAAAGGCAAGGAAAATGTCAATGCAGACTCACTCATCTTAGGCACCGAAACATTCATCATATAGCAGCCGATTGTGCATAGCAACCCGACTGAGCCGATACTTGCTATCGCGCCAAAGCACTCGGCTAGTGGTCATGAAGCAAGCACCAGCCAAGCAAAGCCAAGAGACCCTAAATACCCTCAGCCAAAGTGGTGTCTTCCAGGGATAACAAAGACATAGAAGAGGAAACTACAAAGGTTAAGGAATCAAGAGATGGTAGAACAGGAGGCCGAGAAACAAAGGGATAAATTGTTCAATGACACTCGGCCCATGGTACCTACAAAACAAGTGTGGAGGCCTAAACAAATACAAGATGCAGCGGCTTCTACATCTATCACAGTGGCGCCTACACCACCAAAGGAGGACGATGCAAACACTAATACATCATCCGCGACACCTATCACTTCTCTTTCACTCGGACAGATTTCAGAATCCATAGATACACTTGAAGAAGGAGATGAGATGGTGCATTATGAGCCTACACCAGTCCACGAAGGTATGGATATCAATATGGTGTATTACTTACCCGCTGAGTTTTGTGCTGTAGATGAAGAGGGGGAGGTGGCTCAGCTGGATTTTGGCCCTAAAAATGCTATATTCGAGAAGCCAAATGAACGAGTGATGCACTTGAAACCACTCTACCTCAAAGGCCATATTAATGGATCACCGATTGCTTGGATGCTTGTGGATGGTGGTGCTATGGTGAATCTCATGCCCTACTCGGTCTTCAAGAAGTTGGGTTTGCCTGATGAAGAATTGATCAAGACCAATATGGTGCTTAATGGGTTTGAAAGCAAAGAGAAAACTGAAGCCAAAGGTGTGATGTATGTGGAGCTTACGGTCGGAAGCAAGACTTTGGCTACTGCTTTCTTTGTCGCTGAGGTGCAAGGTAATTACAACGTTATTTTAGGCCGTGATTGGGTTCATGCAAACCAGTGCGTGCCATCTACTATGCACCAGTTTTTAATCCAGTGGGTTGATGATGAAGTGGAAGTCATTCATGCGGATAATTCGGCCTGTGTTGCTTTGGCTGATGCATCGGTGGATTGGCAACACCCGAATGCTACTTGCTTGACGGGGTGCGACCTATCTGAATTTGATTTTCTTAGCGCTACAAAAAATGGTTTTGTGCCTGTTTCTTTAAAGCCGGTTGGTGGCAACTGGCTCTAAAGTATAATGTATTTAAATGGATCCTAACTCTGAGTGGTTACAAAAGCGACTTACAGAATATCGGTCCAATGAGAACGATATGTATGAGTCTATAGAAGAGTTAGATGATATGGATAAACTTGGACAAGGTTTTACATCGGCCGATCCATTAGAAGAGATAGATATAGGGGATGGTTCAATCCCTTGGCCGACATTTGTAAACAAAAATTTGAAAGCCGATTGTAAAGCTAAGTTAATCGAGCTATTGAAAGAATATGTTTGTTGCTTTGCATGGGAATATCATGAAATGCCAGGTTTAAGCCGAGAGCTAGTGGAGCATCCGTTACCTATAAAGGCCGGTTTTAGACCATACAGGTAGTCGGCCAGAAAGTTTAATCCAAAAACATATGACTGGATCAAGAAAGAGATCGGTCATTTTCTTAAAGCTAATTTTATTAAACCTTGCAGGTATGCTGAGTGGATTTCTAACATTGTACCAGTAGAGAAGAAAGGCTCCGGCAAGTTGAGGGTGTGCATTGATTTCAGAGATTTGAACAGAGCTACACCCAAAGATGAGTATCCCATGCCCATAGCTGATATGCTTATTAATGATGCTTCTAAACATAAGGTCATTAGCTTTCTTGATGGTAATGCGGGGTATAACCAGATTTTTATGGCCGAAGAGGACATGTCCAAAACTGTAGGAGATATGCCCTAGAGGCAATAATAAATGTTATTGATTATCTCCCTGTTCATAATTAGGTTTATGTTCCATGCTATAACTGCTATGGTTCTCGAGTCTGCAATAACCACGAGGCTCGGAGGAAGACTCATATGCACGTGTGGAATAATAAACGGTAACATGTATTCCTAGTCTGGCCTCTAAGACTGGCTCAAGTATTGCATGATGATCCTGTTTTCCTGATCATGGGCATGGCTATGCCGGCAATTTTGAGGGCGCAATGTTGGTAGAACACTTGTGTTGAATCGACCCAAATTGATGTTATGCTATGAGATACATTCGTCATAAGTTAATGGTTAATAACACAGGAAGTTAATGTTTGCATAATTCCTTAGACCATGAGAGTATCGAGTTTGTTCATGCTTGCTTCATGAACTTTGAGGTTTGTTAAACGTCATCCGTAAATGGGTGGCTATTACGGCGGCTTACGGGTTCATGGAAAAGTATGTCAAGTAACTTGATAGCTCAAGATTGGGATTTGCTCCTCCGACGATGGAGAGATATCTCTGGGCCCTCTCGGTGTTACGGTATCCATCATCGTCTGGCCAGACACTTTGTGATTTGATCACGGGGATGCCGGAACACAGGAACGAGAAAAGAGAACAATACCGGCAACGAGGTAACTGGCATAGTGGACAAGTTGTTGATCCACGGGGATGCCAACGTGTCTCACCTCGGGTATTTGTAACATATCGCGAAGCAACAGGAATAGCACACGGCAACTGGAGGTTCACTCGAATATTCATTCGTGTGGGTATAGGGGTCAATATGGGTGTCCACGGCTCCGATGTTGATCATTGATCGGAAAGGGTTCCAGGTCATGTCTATGCTTCACCGAACCTATAGGGTCACACGCTTAAGGGTCATCTATCTGCTGAATACTAGACAGGGAGTCTGAGAGAAATTCACCGAAAAAGTTTCGGAGACAACGGAAGAGTTCCGGAGAGAGAGCACCGGAAGAGTTTCGGTAAAACCGAAAAGTTGTTTCGGAGTGTACCATAAAGTCAAATTGGTTTCGGCACATGCCTGATAATTCTTGGAGGGTGCCAGAATCGTTCTGGAAACTTTCTGGAATTTTCCGGGATGAAAACCGGAAATGTTCCGGAGCTGCCGGAACCGCTTCAGATGCTTTTCGTAGATGAAAATTACTAATCTGAAAATGTTTCAGACCATGTCGAGAATTGTTTTGGTGGGTACTGGAATTATTCTAGGACCCATTGAAATATTTTCGGATTTATCGGTCACGAAAAATTGGTTTCGTGAATAGTGAAAATGCATTTATGGTTATGGTTGGAAGTTGGCCTTCCACAAATATCTTCCCAAGATCTTTTGGGATGACATGGAAGGATAAGGGCTGCCTACTTGCTTTTACATTTGTGCCCTTGTGAAGGGCATTTTGGGTATTTCAAGTGCCACCCTACCCCTTGGGTTTTCCTATAAATAGAGGTGGAGATGCACTCTCCACTCTCACTCTTTCTCACATGCACATGCCATCTGATGTTATCTGGCTTCTCTCTCCCTCCTAGCGAAATAGTTTCGTAGAGCCGAAAGGCTGTCTGGGTTCCGGTGGGAACTAGTTCTGGACGGCGAAGCCCTGCCGGATAGATGACACCGTATGTGTGCAACTCTGTAGAGAGATCGTAGTTTCAGTCTTAGTTCGAGAGTGCCTCCCGAAGGGCTGTCCGTGTGACCATCCGAGTTTCATAGGTCCTCCCGAAGGGCTGTCCGAGTGACAGTCCTAGTTTTGGAGGTCCTCCCGAAGGGCTGTCCGCGACACCGTCCGGGGGACTGTCTGACCGCCTCCCGGAGGGCTGTTCGTGGGGCGGATGAGGGTATACATGCTCGCGGTTGGGAGGTTGTAAAATCCTAGCTGCGGGGTTCTGCACCGCCGTTCGTCATCGACTCTACTTCCGCTGCGCTACGAGTCGGTAACGAAAAGATCAAACCTTGTATGCAGTCTCCATAGTGGTCCTGGGCTGGTGCGTAGGTCGGAAATTTTTTGTTTTCTGTTGCGTTACCCGACAGTGGCATCAAGAGCCGTGCTATGCGTAGATGCAGGTTGCGATCTAGAATACATAGAGATGTATGGGTATTGCACAATATAAATAGGTAGTAGATGAGATCTATTGCTGAAAATTATTTGTGCGGGTAGCAGATGAAATCTGTTACCCGATGTTCTTGTTGCTTCCCCTGAATTTGCGTAGTACTGATCTTGACGGCATGGTGGAATCTCACAAAGTTCTGGCAATCCGCGATCCTTTCATGCTGCTCCTGAGTATGCTGATTGACAGATCAACGAAGTGCTAACAGTTCTTTGGGTTCCATCATAGTTAAAGAAAGATGGATGTTTCGCAGAGAAAAGGGCAATGCAGATGTGATCTGCACGGGGGTCACGCGTATGACGAAGTTTAGTATGGGGCTCGAGATTTTATTATCTCGTGTTTCATACACCCTGGAAAGTTAATCTAGCAACTTGAATTATCATACTTGATGATGGACGTTGGTAGCTTCGGTTTGTTTCGAAACCTTAGAAGCCATGTAAAACAAGTTTTTGCATGAACCGATTAGAGGCATCTAACTTGGTTTTGCAGGATGGTTTGCATGTGCATATGATGTGGTATAGCAGTGCTCATATTAATTTGATTATGTATGAGATGACTATATGATGTAATTGATTAACATGACCTGCGTGTCATGATTCGGCATGATGGCTGGAGCCATATGATTGCACTTTAATGACCTGCGTGTCAACCTTATGTAATGCACTTATTTTATTAGCTATAGAGATAGCAATATTATCTGGTGCATTGACAAGGTGGTGGCAATCTTCGCGAAGGTGAACACCAACGCCAATGCCGAAGACGAAGAAATGAAAGACTTCTCCGTCAGAAAGGGCTATACCATATCATGCTATTATGAATTGCCTGAGATGTTTATCCCTTATGATGCACCCTTTTTGATTGCACGGTAGTCGCTTTTTATTAGGGTGATCTCTCACTTAAAATATCAAGTAGTTAGTGTTCTCCCAAGTGTAGCACCGTCACGGCACCTATCTCTTCGGGGCATCACATGATCTCCATGGGTGCGAACGATTAGAGAAGTGTGAGGCGGGTGAGTTGAGACCTCGCAGCGAGATCGCTTGGTTGTCTTGACGTTCAGGCAGGACAGTCCTGAGCTCGGAACACACGCATCGAAAGATGAACAAGAATCACATAGAGATGTGATCGGCAAGTTTGCCTACCGATTGAAGTTCGCGCCATTTGAGTTCATCTCGAACCGTGGCGTTGAATTAAAATGCGGATCTTGAATCACTCACGATCAATTATGAGAGATATTGATTTGAGTGGGAGCGCACTGTAGAATTATCTTGTTTAAATTCTCAGTGCAATTAATTTTGAATGCTGTCTAAGTGTGGTTTGCATAATAGTTGTGGAATAATGGGTCGCGTTTCCACCTTCCCTATTAAAATTGAATAGCTGTTAAATATCTGGTTAAAACTTTACTGTTGGTAACGTAATGTGAGGATTGTCCTCAAGAGTGCCGAGAAGGACTTTGTCCTATCGCATGCTTTCGGTATTCTCCCGCTAATGCTATGGATCATGTGACTCTCGTCCTTCGATCCAAAAGCTAGAATTCCTTTTCAGTCAAAGTACAATATGTTTGCTTCCATGAGACCCGAACTTCGAAAGTTTGGATAGTTATGTGATATTCATGGAATCTGAAAATCATTTTCAGAGAAAGACAAAGGCTAAAAGATATGAGATATCCAAAGCAATGTTTGTTTGCAAACTATTAGTAAAGGAGTTTACTATGCTTTTGACTGATAAGAGAGGGATCCAGGAGAACGCCTGTCATATAATGAAAGGTGAATAAAACAACAACTTAAAGAGAAAGGAAGTGTCCGAACGGTGTTAGTGAAACTTTCACGCCTAGGAAGTCCGGGGCTAACGCCACTCTTAAGTTGGATGCTTCTTCTGAGAGTAGGAGAAATACTGAAAGTTAAACTGTTAGAAGTAAAATGGCAAAAGGAAAGAAGACTGGAATATCCTGCTCATGTATGAATGTCATACAGGTTTTTTGATGTATAGAAGGCTGGTCAAAGATATAGTTCTTGGGAATTATGGTTAAACATGTTAATCACTAATTCTTGGGTATTGTGAGTTAATCACAAAGATACCCGCTCGATTGCATTCTGTTGCAACTCGATGTAAGAACTACTATGGCCTGAAAGACTAGCCAGGAATGAGGTTTAGATACACGGAGGGAACATAGTAAATGTTACTATACCTTCCATCGGTGTATTCCCTATGTATTTACTTTCATAAATCATTTTAGAGTTTCACACTCTAGCCCTTTGCATAAGGTATCTTGCAAGAAGGTTGTTCATAAGAGAACTTTTGATGTTCGGTGTTGTGAATAACATAAGGGCCATACTTTCATTATGAATGAGACGTATGTTATGAATATTGATAATAATACATTACCTCTGGGTTTACTTTCATAATTCATTTTAGAGTTTCATATACTCTAGCCCTTTGCATAAGGTATCTTGCAAGAAGGTTATTCATAAGAGAACTTTTGATGTTCGGTGTTATGAATAACATGAAGGGCCATGCTTCCATCCAGGATGGGATGTATGTTGTGAATATTGATGGTAATATGATACATCCATAACACTGACGCTAAATGTCGCAAGAATAAAGAATACCACATATGTGTGGCACTGCATTTGGTCACATTGGGGAAACCCGCATGGAAATTCCATTATGATGGATTTTGAGGTCATTTGATTTTGAATCATCTGACACTTGCAACTTTCCTCTGAAAAGTGAAGTGACTGAAATACCGTTCACAGGCCATAAGGAACGAGCAAAGAACATATTGGTGATCATACATTAGGATGTGTGAAGTCCAATAAATGTTGTTGCAAGTAGTGGAT
Source organism: Elymus sibiricus (assembly GCA_039707655.1). Taxonomy (NCBI): domain Eukaryota; kingdom Viridiplantae; phylum Streptophyta; class Magnoliopsida; order Poales; family Poaceae; genus Elymus; species Elymus sibiricus. The sequence continues at coordinate 432,164,514 of CM077673.1, forward strand.
TTATTTATCTTCAGAAATGACTCAAGTAGATATATGGATATTTACTTGATGAGACGTAAGTCTGGATCTTTTGAATTGATTCATAAGGTTTTCAAAAATGAAGTAGAAGTTATTGTAACAAGAAAATTATGTTTCTACAATTCGATTGCAGAAAGGAATATTTGAGTTACAAGTTTAGCGAATGTCTGATGAGTTGTGAAAGGGGTTTCATAACTTGCACCTCCCGGAACACCACTGCAAGTGGAAAGTCCATGAAGATGTAATCGAACCATTTATGACATGGTAAGATCAAAGATGACATAAATAGATTTGCCATTATCCCTTTTAAAGTGATGCTTTAGAGACTGCGGCTTTTACACTGAAAAGAGCTCCATCGGGTCTGTTGAAATGACGCCATGGTATGGTACGCCCAACCATGTTATACCTTTTCTTAACATTTGGAATATGGGGCTTGTGTAAAAGGTTACAAACCTATTCCAAATCAGACAAGTGCTACTTTGTAGGTTATCCCAAGTCATTGGGTATTCCCCCACCGCTATACCGAGGCAAAGGATTTTGCCACAAAACGGTATGCTTTTAAAGAGAATAGTTCTTACAAAAGGCGAGTGGGAGGACAATGCAACTCGACGAGATAACCAGTATCTTCGTCATCAGGTCAAAGGAAAGAAACCTTGGAAGTGATTCCGGAGTTTCCTACTGCGACTGATACGGAAGTCTCTACAATAAAATGTATGGACTTCGGTCGAACTTGCAGCTGAACCACGTAGGCAAAGCTCGTGCAAACCTATCAGGTGCGCAAACGAGATATTGTTGTTAGACAACAGTATACCTACGATACACAAGGAAGCGTTGATGGGCCCTGACTCCAGAATTGGCTAAATGCCAATACAATCCGAGATAGTTTCCATATAAGTGATTCAAGATTAAAACCTTGATACACCTTTCGGAAGACTTGGAGTCTAACGAATATTTATGAAACTATAAACTGATGTGGATAAAATGTTTTATCCATAAAGCTTGACTTGTTGCAATAACAAGTTCAAGGAGTTGACTACGATGAGGTTGTTTCACCGTAGCGATGCTTAAAGTCGGGTCTGGTTGAACTAGCAATTAATACATATTTCAATCATGAGATATGAAACATGGATGACAAAAGGATTTCCATCTGATGGAAATGAAACCTAGGACTTGTATGTGATACAGTCCAAAGTAATTTGTCGATCCAGAGGATGCTAGTAAGTATGCAAACTTCAGAGTTCCAGCGATGGACAGAACAGAGCAAAGTGGAGTTGGAATCTTCGTTTTTGATGGAATGGTCAAAGGGGTTTGACTTCATCAAATGGGTATCGAAGATGCTTGGGATTCAAGAAAGTAAGTGGGAGCATAATAATATTTCTAAATACCGTGTGTACATGACACATTGTTAATTAGAAATAAATTTCTTGACACGAATTAGGACTTCATTTGAAACTAGTTTTTTGATGAAGTGCTTAGGCTAAATAAGCCTCAACATTAGGCATGATGATCTATGGAGATAGATTTACCTAATGGGGCTAAGCTATGAATACATATTGACAAGATGCTAAAACCTTTTAGCATTTAAAACGCCAAGAAGTGATTCTTGCCGAAGTCACATGGAAAGAGTTTTTGCAAGACTCAGTGTCCCAAAACACTGATGAGTGAAATACATGATGGAGATTCCACACGCTCTTGTGTTTGGATTAATCATGTATTCCATGGTATGTAAAACAACCAGATATGTCCAATACTCCAAAGTTGTTGCGAGTATAGATACCAAAGTGATCAAAGCACTGATCATGGGACAACAGTGAAAGATGTCATTAAGTGCTAGAGTAGTGTTGATGACATGTTTTCTCGCAAGCAGAGATTATGAAGTGCTCGTTGTAAGTAATTACATCGATACAATCTTCATCAATGCTCCATGCGATTTTCGATTTAAGTTAAGGGTTTTGTGTAATACACAATATGGTGGCACGGTAGTTGGAAATTGTTCCAAACAAGATACTATGGCGAATTCTATAACAAAGGCTAAGTATGTTGACGCTTTAGAAGCGACAAAGAAGTTGTTGAATCATATAGTTCATTCATGAACTTAGTATGGTTCCAAGATGGCTTTGGTCTATGGGACACTATTGCAGATAGTTGCTCCATAGCTCAGTCTGAGAAATCAGGTTTTGACCAATGATTCACACATATGCAAAGCCAAGTCCACACAAAATATGAATTTTGTGAAAGCGTGAAAACGAGAGGATATGCAAAGTTACACACGGAGCTGAAGTCGTCAGATCCGTTGGACATCAGGCTATACCACATGCGAAGCATATTTTACACCAGTATACCATAGGTGTAAAGTACATTAGCATTGACTAGATTATTGACTCTAGTGCAAGTGGGAGTCTGTAGGAGATATGCCCTAGAGGCAATAATAAATGTTATTGATTATCTCCCTGTTCATAATTAGGTTTATGTTCCATGCTATAACTGCTATGGTTCTCGAGTCTGCAATAACCACGAGGCTCGGAGGAAGACTCATATGCACGTGTGGAATAATAAACGGTAACATGTATTCCTAGTCTGGCCTCTAAGACTGGCTCAAGTATTGCATGATGATCCTGTTTTCCTGATCATGGGCATGGCTATGCCGGCAATTTTGAGGGCGCAATGTTGGTAGAACACTTGTGTTGAATCGACCCAAATTGATGTTATGCTATGAGATACATTCGTCATAAGTTAATGGTTAATAACACAAGAAGTTAATGTTTGCATAATTCCTTAGACCATGAGAGTATCGAGTTTCTTCATGCTTGCTTCATGAACTTTGGGGTTTGTTAAACGTCATCCGTAAATGGGTGGCTATTACGGCGGCTTACGGGTTCATGGAAAAGTATGTCAAGTAACTTGATAGCTCAAGATTGGGATTTGCTCCTCCGACGATGGAGAGATATCTCTGGGCCCTCTCGGTGTTACGGTATCCATCATCGTCTGGCCAGACACTTTGTGATTTGATCACGGGGATGCCGGAACACGGGAACGAGAAAAGAGAACAATACCGGCAACGAGGTAACTGGCATAGTGGACAAGTTGTTGATCCACAGGGATGCCAACGTGTCTCACCTCGGGTATTTGTAACATATCGCGAAGCAATAGGAATAGCACATGGCAACTGGAGGTTCACTCGAATATTCATTCGTGTGGGTATAGGGGTCAATATGGGTGTCCACGGCTCCGATGTTGATCATTGATCGGAAGGGGTTCCAAGTCACGTCTATGCTTCACCGAACCTATAGGGTCACACGCTTAAGGGTCATCTATCTGCTGAATACTAGACAGGGAGTCTGAGAGAAATTCACCGAAAAAGTTTCGGAGACAACGGAAGAGTTCCGGAGAGAGAGCACCGGAAGAGTTTCGGTAAAACCGAAAAGTTGTTTCGGAGTGTACCATAAAGTCAAATTGGTTTCGGCACATGCCTGATAATTCTTGGAGGGTGCCAGAATCGTTCTGGAAACTTTCTGGAATTTTCCGGGATGAAAACCGGAAATGTTCCGGAGCTGCCGGAACCGCTTCAGATGCTTTTCGCAGATGAAAATTACTAATCTGAAAATGTTTCAGACCGTGTCGAGAATTGTTTTGGTGGGTACTGGAATTATTCTAGGACCCATAGAAATATTTTCGGATTTATCGGTCACGAAAAATTGGTTTCGTGAATAGTGAAAATGCATTTATGGTTATGGTTGGAAGTTGGCCTTCCACAAATATCTTCCCAAGATCTTTTGGGATGACATGGAAGGATAAGGGCTGCCTACTTGCTTTTACCTTTGTGCCCTTGTGAAGGGCATTTTGGGTATTTCAAGTGCCACCCTACCCCTTGGGTTTTCCTATAAATAGAGGTGGAGTTGCACTCTCCACTCTCACTCTTTCTCACATACACATGCCATCTGATGTTATCTGGCTTCTCTCTCCCTCCCAGCGAAATAGTTTCGTAGAGCCGAAAGGCTGTCTGGGTTCCGGTGGGAACTAGTTCTGGACGGCGAAGCCCTGCCGGATAGATGAGACCGTATGTGTGCAACTCTGTAGAGAGATATTAGTTTCGGTCTTAGTTCGAGAGTGCCTCCCGAAGGGCTGTCCGTGTGACCGTCCGAGTTTCGTAGGTCCTCCCGAAGGGCTATCCGAGTGACAGTCCAAGTTTTGGAGGTCCTCCCGAAGGGCTGTCCGCGACACCGTCTGGGGGACTGTCTGACCGCCTCCCGGAGGGCTGTCCGTGGGGCGGATGAGGGTATACATCCTCGCGGTTGGGAGGTTGTAAAATCCTAGCTGCGGGGATCTACACCGCCGTTTGTCATCGACTCTACTTCCGCTGCGCTACGAGTCGGTAACGAAAAGATCAAACCTTGTATGCAGTCTCCATAGTGGTTCTGGGCTGGTGCGTAGGTCGGAATTTTTTTGTTTTCTGCTGCGTTACCCGACAAAAACAGCTTTTCGGGGCCCCGGTTTCCTTGGTTTATTTGAGGGGACGGTGATGACCTTTGGATTACAGAATGCCGGCACCACAAATCAAAGGGCTATGAATTTAATTTTTCATGATTTACTCGTTGTTATACTTGAGGTCTATATTGATGATATTGTTGTCAAATCAGATGGTTTTGAGTATCACTTGGCCGATTTGCGTTTATCTTTTGAAAGAATGAAAAAATATGGACTGAAAACGAATCCTTTGAAGTGTGCCTTTGGTGTATCGGCTGGAAAGGTTTTGGGTTTCATTATTCATGATGCTGGCGTAGAGATTGATCCCAAAAAGTTAGAAGGTATACAGAAAGTTGAGGCTCCAACATGCAAAAGAGATATGCAAAACTTCCTTGGCAAAGTCAATTATTTGAGGAGGTTCATAGCTAATTTGTTAGGGAAGGTTGATGCATTCACTCCTATCCTTCGGTTAAAGAATGATGCCAATTTCACTTGGGGGGCAAAACAGCAAGAAGCATTTGATATGATCAAGAATTATTTGTGCACTCCTCCGGTAATGAAGGCGCCCAAGCATAGGGAGCCCTTTAGGCTTTACATTGCAGCGGAGGAAGGTGTTATTGGTGCTGTTTTGACTCAAAATATCGAAGGAAAAGAACATGCTATTACTTATTTGAGCTGACGCTTATTGGACGCCGAGACAAGGTATACATTTATTGAAAAACTATGCCTATGTTTATATTATGCTTGCACAAAGTTGAGACATTATTTAGTACCCAGTACTTGCATAGTTGCTTGTCAAACCGATGTCATCAAGTACATGTCACATAGACCAATTCTTAGTGGTAGAATTGGCAAGTGGGCTTATACTTTAATTGAGTATGATTTGGCTTATGAATCTCTAAAATCCATGAAAGGCCAAATTGTTGCTAATTTTATTGTTGAGCATCGAATTAATGATAAGCATGATGTTGATATAAACCTTGTCTTGTTGGTACCATGGAGATTATATTTTGATGGTTCAGTTTGTAGCAATGGCCGAGGTGTTGGTGTTGTTTATATATCTCCTCATGGTGCTATTTTTGAAGCCTCATGCCGCTTAGAATATTTTTGCATAAATAATCAGGCCGAATATGAAGCATTGTTATTCGGCCTAGAGATGTTGCTGGCTATAGGTGCTACACATATTGAGGCTTTTGGTGATTCGTTAATAGTAGTGCAACAAATATCCAAAATCTTTTAATGTTTTGACGAATCACTTAATGTTTATCTTGATAAATGTCTAGATATAATTTCTACTTTGGATTATTTTAGCATTGCTCATATATCTAGACATGACAATTGGAGAGCAAATGAGTTGGCACAACAAGCATCCGGCTATCATGTTGATCATGGCATGTTTCATATTTCTCAAAGGCCGATGTCTAGTTTTGCCAATGTAGGGGAGGCCGAAACGGAGCCTACCGCTTCGGGCACTAACGAAAAATTTAATGCAAGAGGAAATCATGGCTGGAGGAAGCCCATTATTGATTATTTGTGTGATCCAAGTAAAAGGGTGGACATGACCGTTCGGCATATGGCTTTCAAATATACGATGAGATATGATGATCTTTATCGCCGAACGGTTGATGATCTTCTTTTAAAGTGCTTGGATGAGGACCAAGCGAGAGTTGCTATGGGAGAGGTCCATGAAGGAATTTGTGGCACTCATCAGTCGGCCCCCAAGATGAAATGGTTATTGAGACGTGCGGGGTTTTATTGGCCGACTATGATCAATGATTGCTTCAGGTATTATAAAGGACGTGAAGCTTGTCAAAAGTTTGGTGATATTCAATTGGCTCCTGCTCCTATGTTACATCCTATTATCAAACCGTGGCCTTTTAGAGGATGTGGTTTAAACTTCATTGGATAAATTCATCCATCTTCCTCAAAGGTGCATCGGTTCGTATTGGTGGTAACTGATTATTTCACTAAATGGTATGAAGTAGTACTCAAGAACATGACACATACAGAGGTCATTCAATTCATAACAGAGCACATTATTCATAGATTCGACATTCCTCAAATATTAACTACAGATCAAGGTCCATCTTTCATGTCACATCAAGTTAGAGAATTTGCCGAATCTTATAACATAAAGATGCTCAATTCCTCTCTGTATTATGCCCAAGCTAATGGACAGGCTGATTCTAGCGATAAAATATTAATCAAGCTCATCAAGAAAAAGATTGAGGATAATCCAAGGAAATGGCATGAGTTGTTGTCTGAAGCTTTGTGGGCACATAGAATCTCAAGGCATGGTGCCACGAAGGTAACTCTGTATGAGCTAGTATATGGTCAAGAGGCCGTTCTACCAGTGGAAGTAAATTTGAATGCTTTGAGAATAGCCAAACAAAGTGATTTATCGGCGGTGGACTTTTATAACTTGATGATGGACAATATTGATGAGGTTATCGATAAACGTTTGGCTGCTTTAAAGGCCATAGAGAGACACAAGTTGAGGGTGGCAAGAGCTTATAATAAAAAGGTCAAGTTGAAGAATTTTCAAGTTGGCGAACTCGTGTGGAAAGTGATCCTGCCGATTGGTTCAAGAGATAGAAAATTCGGGAAGTGGTCTCCAAGCTGGGAAGGTCCTTTTAAGATTACAAGAGTAGTTCCCGGAAACTCATATTTGGTGGAATCCTTACAAGGGGCATTGTTACTTCGAGCTCTCAATGGCAAGTATCTGAAGAAGTACCACCCGAGTGTGTGGCAACAAGCGTAAGTAGCCAATGGCCGATATACGATTATCGCCCTTAGCATAAAACATTTGCCGATACAAGCTTATCGCCCTAAGAAAAATTAAAATGGCCGATGGAGTGTTGACATCATCCTGAGAACAAACACAGTGCAAATTATTTTTCGGCATGCAAGTTTTGCCGAAAAACAGGGGGGCATGTGTTGACACCAGATGATGGCATGATCAAAACTTAATTAAGATGACCTCAAATGGAAAGGTTCTCAATGTGTGAAAGTTTTGTGATGTCAAAATGAGAAACTTTGATGTTTGGGTCATCACCATCTGATCTCATTTAAAAGGCCGAAACTGTGCTCGAAGTAATAAGATTTTGGCACTCAGAGTACTGTTCAGACAATTACACCTTCAAGACGGCCTCATATGAGAAAACTTTCTACATGAATTATCTTCGTCTCGTCGAAACGTTCGATTTTGATATAAAAATCGTCCCAATCCAAGTTAATATGCAAAAGTTAGAGGCCACACCCTGCGGACCGGTCCTGCGTGAAAAAGTGACACGAGGGACCAGACACCCACCTAGGTGGTGTCTGATGGGTCACGTGAGTTATTCGGCCTTTGCCGGCTGAATGAAGCTTGCCGGCCGAGTGAAAAGCTTGCCGGCATGGAAAGTTTGCCGACGTGGAAAGCTTGTCGGCGTGAAAGCTTGCTGGTTTTGAGAGCTTGCCGGTTTGAATGCTTGCCGGTTTTGAGTGCTTGACGGTTTTGAGTGCTTGCCATTTTTGAGAGCCTGCCGGTTTGAATGCTTGCCGGTTTTGAGTGCTTGACGGTTTTGAGAGCTTGCTGGTTTTGAGAGCTTGCCGGTTTGAGTGCTTGCCGGTTTTGAATGCTTGCCGATTTTGAGTGCTTGCCGATTTTGAGAGCTTGCCGGTTTGAGTGCTTGCCGGTTTTGAGTGCTTGCCGGTTTTGAATGCTTGCCGGTTTGAGTGAAAATCCAAACAGAAGCTGAAGATGGGATCAAAAGATTATCTAGATTACCTCGGATGGAAAAGCGTTCTACATGGAAGTTGTACGTATCGTCAAAATGGTCAACTTTGCTTTTGGAGTCATCATCATCTGAGATAGTATACGGCCTGCAAACTTGCTGCAAGACTCGGACAGTCCAGAAAACTGCATGACCGAGTCCGATTGGAAGTTAAAGATGGCCCCGTAAGGTATTAAAGATGGCTTTATTTGAGAAAATGATCAACAGGAGAATTGTTTGTCTCGTTGAGGTGCACAAATTTGGTAATTTGATCATCTCAAATGGAGGTCATATGCAAATTCCATGGCCCGCGCAAGGAGCGAGAAAGAAGTTTGGACCAGATTCAGACTGAATCCGAGTTAGACTAGAATCAACACTCTAGGACGTAAATTGATGTAATTTTCCTGTAAGGAAAGCCTAGATGAATCCTTTACTTGTACGGGAAGTCCAGCCGCCTCTTATATATGTTGGGGGTGACGGCCGATTGAACAACACACAATCGAACAAACCAATATACTACTTTTTACCCTAGTTTTTACATCTCTCCCTTGTTCTTTCTCTCTCGTTCTTCATTCGTTCTTTGTGTTGAAGGGAAGGGATCCTTGAGGATCTAGGGGCAAGCGAATTGACCTAGGGCAGCCCATAGCCGCCGCACTCCCTGACGGGGTCCCTCCCGGGTGTGCGGGGTTTCGTGTCTACAAAAGCACCCGCCGACTGTCCTGCGTACCGCGCTGTCGGCCGGGTCTCCTTCGACGTGAGTTACGGTGCATCACCCTGGCGTCGAGGGTACACGTGACGTGTTCGTGTGCGAACAAATGTCTAGAAGAAAGCGCGAAGGAAAACCCTGCAACCCTAGTTAAAATATGTTGACATTGTTTGACATTCAAAAAGGTACTGCTAAATGTAGATTGTAATCTTATGTGTTGAATTACATCTTAGCATGCACTTTTCTATAACATTAAGGAATGAGAGATGACTGTTACGCGAAGCTCAAGCACGTCCAAGAGAAAGCGGGATGAACCGGTTAGTCAGTGTAATTTTTACCCTATAAACACTTATTTCAAAAGGATATTTAATATACTATATTTGTTTCCTTTACCACTACATATTGTGCAAATGGAATAATATTTTGGAATTGTGCAATACCTTAATATTAAACTAGATCGATTACCTGGATATATGATTTCTGTAGGGACAGTTGGATTTCTCATATGCTGAGCTGAATGCATGTCTAGGAGGCCAGCATGAAGAAATTGGACCTATGAAGATGCAGCATAAATGACCTAAAATAGTCAAGAATGCTTTGGCGGATGAACATGAGCCTATTGCTATGAAGGAGGCCCTGGCAGATCAACATGAAGAGAATGAAGCTGTCAAGGGGTGCGTAGCATATCAACATGAAGAGATTGAACCTGCCAAGGAGGCCCTAGGAGAGTTTCATGAGGAGGCAGGAACTAGCATGGAGGCCATGGCCGAGCACCATAAAGAACCGGAAGCTGGCAAGGAGGCCCCGCTAGAGCAAAAGGAAGACCTTCAAGTGTGGCACCCCGGCTCAGAGGGACTGGAACACCCCGTATTCCAGCCCAGAGATCAAGTCTTCTGGAATACGGCACTGCTTAGTATAGAACAAATCAGCTCTTATTACCAAAATAAAGGTACAAAGGTCTGCTATTACAAAGATACAATGGCACGGCGACACTACGCCTGCTAAGGTAGCCTTATGCTAGCAGCGGAACAACTCATAGCAGCGAAACGACGTCGATGGTGATGAACTCCACTCCGCAGGGACTCTGGCTGGGACACGGTCTAGCTCGCACGAACGGAATCCTTGACAAGCAATCAATCATGTCATCACCTGCAAACTGGCATGACACACCAGGTGAGTACTTTAAATGTACTCGCAAGCTCACAACAACCAAGAGCATCAAGGCAAGACAACACATAGCATTAACAAGTTGATTTAACAACTACAATGATGTGGATACAAATATTAATCGAGATATGGTAATGCTAGAATTATTGATGAACCAACATATCAGGACACAAGAACCACCTCACTCTTGGCTATCCGGCCAAGCAACATATCAACTCGATCGCCTCGTGATCAATATGCCCTCGTGATCACCGCATGACCACAATCCGATGATCATCCTCAAGATCATCCCCGGCATCCTGTCAAACTGTTACTTATACACATATCAATATAAGTCCTCATATAAGTCATTCCGTCATCGTGAGTGTTGATCGAACGGTGTGACCTACAACGAACTGTGTCCATAACCGAGGACGCGGCTATCGATAGTTTGTACACTCTGCAGAGGTTAGTACACATTACCCACACTACGGAACTCATGGCCTCGTTTTCCCATTTGGGTGGACCAACGACATTCTAACAAAACCAATCTATTGCATGTCACTCTCCCGGCCACTCCCGACAAACTCCCCTTTGGGCTATGTCCTCGGTGGCCCCTGATGTCAGCTCATGACATCCGCAACCTCTGTGGCTGCCACCGTCGTGGCCAAACAAAAATAATCTCGTCCCACGCGGGGACACCCGGGTACAACATAACTTGGGCACACAAGGTTATGACCGCCTACCGGGCCAGGGCAGCGTGAGCACATAACCTTCCCTAGTTGGAGGCACCGGTGAGAGGCATAACAATAGACCGGATTAGGGCCACCCCATCCAGGCAAGTGTGGCTGCACTGGTGAGTTCGATTCGGTGGCACCAGATCAATGAAATGACGGAATTTTTCCCCAAGGTATAACTGAGATAGAACTATTACTCAAATCTCATATATCAACCTGTGATCCAAGTCATAGCAATATGCAACCAATAATCCAAAGAATAATATAGCCAAGATTATCATTATCCAATCCAATCTTCAATATGATCATGATAAAAGCATAATTATTATTACAGGCAATCCAATATCAAAATGTCATCCTCAATCTGCAAACATTAGTCCTAGAAATCCAAGCATCATCATGGCAGTAGCAAAATCAAATAGTACTCCAAGAAATGCCATGAATAAAACACTTCTAAAATAAGGCAATATTAAGCAAATTTAATTCAAATAACCATGACGTTGTATTGCAATTATGCAAATGGAGGGTGTGGCTTGCCTTGCTCCAAGGGGGAGGAGAAGCGCTCCTGGTCTTCACCAACACACCACAAACACTCTGAAAAAAATTGCAAGCAAATAAAAATACTACATAAAGCAAATACTTCTGTCCAGAAATTCTATATAGAAGATAAAAATACCAAATTCTACCAGAAAATAGAGGAGCTCAAAAGAAAAACAATGCAAAAAGAATCAGTTCATTTGGACTTGTAGTTTAGGAGATACTCATGGTCAAAGTACTGGTCAAACTGGATTTAAAATGAATTTAAACTAAATTCCAGAAAACCTCCAGGGGCTGACGTCGAATGCGTAAAGTGGGGTTTACGCCTCCACTTAAAACGCTTCGGCGGGGGTGGGGTGAGGCTGACGGGTGAGGCCACCCCGTCAGATTTAAAGGAAGGGAGGGAGAACAGAGGCGGCGGCACTCACCGGTGATGAAATGACGGCGAGGAGGCCACGGCGAGGCTGGGAAAGGGGCGGGATGGATCGAGCTCCCAACGGCGCACCCACCCATACCCGCAGCTCCGTGAATGGTGGTCGGGCGGAGACGTGCCCTTCGTCTCTGGCGGAGCAGAACCACGGGCGTCGGCGAGCTAGGCGACTTCGGCGAGGATTAGCTGGGGCGAGGGGCGGAGGAGGACTAGGGAAGTGAGAGGAGCTCGATGGCGGGCTCAGCTGAGGCTGGGGTGGCTCGGAGTGAGCTCGAGGAGAAGATGGCCGAACGGCGGAGCGTTGGCCGGGGAGGAGGAAGAAGAGGGCTCCGGCTTGGGTTAGGGGCTCGGGAGGTTGATTTGACGAGAAGGAGGAGGAGTGGTGAGGTGAGCCATGGTTGGGGACGACTTATATAGGCGGGGGAAGAGATTCTAGACCGGACGCCGCCGCGACCCGATGGGCGAGCTCCGGCGAGAGATCCGGGCACGCGCGCGAGCTTTGCGGCGACGGGAGAGAGGCTGAGCGGCGGGCCAGGGACTCGGGAAAGCAAGGGAGGCAGGGCACGCGCGGACAGGGCAGTCAGGCACACACGACCACTGTTCCCGCATGCACTCGAGCTTTGGCTCGGTCCGGCGAGCTCCTAGTGGGGGAGGGCGAACCAAAGAGGCAAGGGCGAGCTGGGGAAGGACTGTAGCAAGGCGAGGTGGCGCACGGAGGAGGCTTGAACGGCGGCTGAGCGGGTTCGGCGCCCAGAGCACGCGCACTGCAGGCAGAGCACACGTACTGGCATGCCAGTGGTGCGGTCACCGCGTGACTTGGCGAGAGAAGGGCATGTAGGCCTGGTAAAAGATGTCCAAGGTAAAGTCCATCCATCCTACAGCCTCTCTGAAGTGATGGATCGATCAAAGGAACTGTATGTTGATGGGAAGCATCAGATGAATGTTGCTGTAGCCAACTTGAGTCAGAAGTTGTGGTCAAACTACTGTCAAACTACTTGACCAATGGACCAGAGGAGTTGTCTCAAGGGTTTAGGATAGGAAGGACTACAGTCCTGTGAATTTTGAAATGGTTTGGAGAAGATTTGGAGATAGTTGCAATACAACTGCCCAAAACAGCACAGAAACTAGATTAGGAAGATGCACTCACATGGAGTGTGGGACTGAGCTGCAATTTGGTGAAGAGTGGTGATTTAGGACCCTGTAGGTACTGGCAAAATTTCATGCCATTTGGAAATACCTAGATGGCACTTCCTTTACAAAGGTCCTCTCTGCACAGAATCTTGGGATAATTTTTTGGAGAAAATGGCTTGGCCAAATGATGTGAATTTTGGCATGCTCAAAGTATATAGGAGTATTGAGGTCCTGGATTAATTTCAGAATTTATTAAGCAATATCAAATGTAGTTGCTTCATACCCTGAAAATTTAACCAGAACCAAAGATTGGAAGGTGTGCTCACATAAATGGTTGGATGGATCTAATATTTGGTGGAGTGGGATTATTTGAGCACATGGAGGTATTGGAAAAATTTCAGCTCAAATGGATACACCTAGCTAGTACTTCCTTCTCAAAGCTTCTCTCTGGACTGAAACTTTGGAAATTGGCTGAGGAAGATTTACTAGGAAAATAGAGTTGAATTTTGGCATGAGGAAATGATTTGGATGGGAAAGAGTGCCCAAATGTTTTGAGAGCAATCAGGAAAATATAAATGGCACTTCCTTCTCAAAGTGCCATACTGGACAGAATGGAAAAAAGGAATATTTCTGAATTATTTTTGAACTGGACAAGGAAGAGTTGGGACATGTTTGGAGATTATATGATCCAAATAATTTATGAGACTTATTTGGGAATTTTGGAATGACAGAAATATAGGTTGCTTCACAACCTAGATCAAATAGGGTTACTCCTTTAATAGAAAAAGGAATATTCCCTAAGAAAAGAATTTGGGGTTGGGCTAGAATAGAAATGCCCTGATCTTGGGAAGAATGCAAGGATAATGCACCACTTGGGAGAAGAAGAAATGAAGCTCTCCCAGGTTTCAAGTCCACGAAACTGCTCCAAAGAGAAAACCAGAGCAAAACCAAAGAAAACCAAAAGAAAAAGAAAGGGCCAAAAATTGGGGTGTTACATCAAGTTGTCAACAATGCCATGGCCAAGCAACATGATGAGCCTGAAGCCTGCAAGGATGAACCGCTTGAGCAATAGGGAGACCTTGAGGTTGTCAAGATGGCATTAGCAAAGCAGCAGGAAGAACTTGAAGCTATCAAGATAGCCCTGACAGAGCAGCAACAAGAACTTGAATCTGTCAAGAAGGCCTTGCTAGTGCACAAGGATGAACTTGAAGGTTTCGAACTGGCCCTGGTAGACTACAATGAAGAAGTTGTAAGGCCCGATTAGAGTAAGTAAAGTTGTCATCAAGGCAATTCGAGAGCAGCAGGTTGCAGTTGAAACTGGCAAGTGTCATATTTTGTTGTGCAATACTTTGTCCCATGGTGCTTAATTTTAATGTCCCCAATTTTGCGATACTTTGTCCCATAGAGCAAATAATGAAATTTGTTCCATTTTGGCAGCAAATTTAAATATAAAACAAATTATCAGAGTCTACAAACTGTGACAAATATGGATACCGGCACTAGCATATGGACCCACATGTAAGCAGCCACGTCGCCCACCTCTGGTCCCACGTGTAAGCAGCCACGTCAGCAATTTATGGGCCCATAAGTCAGCGGTGCTGGCCTATCAAAACTGACGCCTAACTTATTACTGACGGACACTGTCGGTGATAAAACCTCGGCAGGGCCCAGCTGTAAGGTGCCATGTCAGCAGATTATGGGCCCGTATGTCAGAAACATTGACTGGTCAAACATGGTTGGTCGGTTGTGAGTCAGATGTATCATCATCGAAAACTACGATGAGGGACGGTTGTTAGTATGCGGTGACAGTTCTAGTGAATTTTTTTGCCTGGTAAAAAAGACAGGTTCGACGACGTTTTTGGGTTTGTCACGTGAGATACGATCTTGCGAGAATAAAAAAGTGGTACCGTCAAGATTTTATTTTCCATGACGGTGCTTCGGTGATGGTGGGGGCGACGGCCAGAAAATGTCACGGGGGTATTTTTGGCGACGAAAAAGGGTTATATGTGACACAAGTGAAATGTCGCAAAATAGAGCAAATTTTGTAGTGTGGTCATGCCAGATCTGGTGGAAGTTAGACGTCATCCTCGTGGTCATCCTCGCTCAAACAGATCCTTCCACTGAGACACTTGAGCAACTCGAGCCTAGAGGAGCCTGGCGGAGAAAGCATGGAGAGGCTTGGCTGCTTAGGAGTTGCTGGAGGTCTCACGAATGGTGGTCGGGACGGCGAAGGGTGCTCGACGGCATGGTCCGGGAGAAGTGGCACTAGGTATGGCGGACGGTGGTCAGCGGCGTGGTTGGGGAGGAAGCTGGCATTGGAGTGTGGTGGAGGGCGGTCGGCAGCCGCGCAGGGTGGGAGGCAGCGGCAACGGAATGTGCTCGGGGAGGAGGCTAGGTCAGGGTGGTCGATTCAGGAATTTTGGTCTGAGTTGGAGTTTGGGGATTTTGCTAATTCGGAACGAATTTTTTTGCATCTCGCGCGCTCTCCCGTGCTATCCCGCGCCTAGGCCAATATTATTTTGGTTTGGCCCCACAAGTAGTCCCCGACATATAATATGCCATAGTTTAGTTGTGCCGACAGATGTTGTGTCCCGGGAAATGGGTATCTTTGCCAGCAGTTTGGATTCCCTTAATGTTTGAATTCTGTCGGCAATTTATCTGCCAGTGGATACTTCTGCCCACAGCAGAATAATCCCCAGCAGATGGTTTGCCTTTATGATGGTATTTCTCCTGGCAGTTAATTGCCCCCAATCAAGGATTGTGGTGTAGTTCACCTGAACGTGCAACGCAAATTCTTGCTTCCCATGTGGCATGCATAGCTCCGAGGAGAATCACAGCTGGCCGCGACTTGTAGCACCAACTTTTGCTTGCACCACCCGTAGTGCCACTACAAAATTTGCTCTATTTTGTGACGTTTCACTTGTGTCACATATAACCATTTTTCGTCACAGAAAATATACCCGTGACGTTCTCCGGCCGTCACCCCCACCGTCACCGAAACATCGTCATGGAAAATAAAATTTTGATGGTACCACTTTTTCCGTCACGCAAGATCGCATTTCAGGTGACGAGTCAAATAATTTCACGGGTTGCCATTTTCGTTGACGGCCCAGAATGTCACCTACGATAACCCTGACTGTCACCTAAGATCTTTTTGGCGACGATAATCCCGTCACCGGTGATCGGTCCGCGGGTTTGACCGGTGAAAGATTCGGATAGGTGGGGCTAGCAGTTGCTGACGTGGCTGCTTCCATGTGGGTCCCCCATGGGTTTTATCGCCAACGATTGAGTTACCTGGCGTCAGTTTTGACCGATCAACGTTGCTGACATCAGAAGATGCTGACATGGCTGCTTACATGTGGGACCAGGCATTGTTTTTTGGTGATGATGTGTCGTCTGACTGGTCAACGGTTCTAACATGTGGGCCCATTGTTGTGCTGATGTGGATGCTGGTAGGCGGGTCCATACGTGGGTGACGTGACTTTCTTACACGTGGGACCATACGCTTTTGACGCCGTTCATGACCATCACAGTATTTAGGCATGCTCAATTTGTATTATATTGCAATTGGCGGTCACATTTGATACAATATTGATTTTTTAAAATGAATTTAATATGAATTCATGCAAAATTTGAATTTCAATACAAATTCAGCAGTCACTACTTTTTGTAAACCGCAACCTTCACAATTGTCAAACAGACTATATAAGACATTACAATAGCCAACCATGGGCCACAACTACAGAATGAAAATTAGACACATATGACTTAGTTGCATTGCTCACATATCATAGGATGGGTCAGGTTCTTCTTGTTTACTCTACAGGGGCATAGTTCATTGATTCAAGACGGTTATGCAAATATAACAGGCCCAATTTCATACTTTCAATTACAGCCTATTGCACTAGTGCAGAAAAGCCTTGCTATGGCATGGCAAAAATGGCCTTGCTGGCGTGGACACACGACACCACCAATATGGCGCCATTGTTAAAAAATAGTGGTGGCGTTGGTACCCATGTCAACAGTATTATACGTGTTGATGGCGTGCCACGTCGGCAATACCACCACTATATTCGCTCACCTAGCGGCGCGCAATGTACTTTGCACGCCACGAACGTTTTGTGCAGCCAAAAAATATATTTTTTGACACCATGTAACATTTAGCATTTCACATTAAAACTAAGCACATATATAACTTTACACAGCAGAACAGTACCAGTTAATAGAACATTACGAGTTAATAATTAAGTGACAATCTCACAAACATTACGTAGTAGATCTCACAAACATTACCAATTAATAGAACATTACGAGCTAAAACAGTAGTAGATAGCACTAATAAGCAGTTCATTTAGCATCGACGTCCCCGCCACACACATACTTCTAAATGAGGTCGATGATGATCATCATCCTCAAGTCATGGCGCCGGCTGTTACTGATGGTGACTAAGATGGCCTGTCCAACCTGGAGATTCTTGCCAGCAAGGAAGTTGTTCCACCCCGCGGCGCTGAAGACAGTGCGGTCATCCATGTCCACTGCGTAAGCACAGTTGGTGATGGAGCCCCTTGCGGTAAGGCATAGTCCAGCAATGCCTGCTTCATCCGACTCGATGCCACAGCTCTCACTTAGCCTCTTAGGTAATTTTTGGAAAAATATATATGATAAATGAGCATGTCACATTACTACACTAAGCGCATATCACATTACTAAGCATATCACATTACTACACTAAGCATATCACAACTGTCGGAGTCTAGGATCTGCGTCCAAGAAACTTCTCCAAGAACCAAGGTTCAAACTCTGGGGGGCTTTGCTTGGCAACCTACGACATGACAGCAACTACGGTGGGACAATGGCTCTCACCGGACACGAAGGGGACGCGCGAGCTACCCAGGTTCGGGCCACCGTGTGGTATAATACCCTACTCCTGCCTGTGTTGGATTGCTCTATAATGGAGAGCTTGTGGCTCGAGGTACATGAGGTGTGGGGGAGAATGAGTCGATCCCCATACACGGAAGCAGCCCAGCCCGTTTTGTAGTGCCTTGGTCCTCTTCCCTGAAAATATGAGCGGGAAAGGCTAGCCACAGGGCGGCAATTCAAAGGGGAACAGGCGCACATGCTTATCCTGAATAAAGGCGGTCTCCGCCTGATAAAGTAGTCTTCCTGACGTGTCTTTGGGCTTGGCGATGACCTCCGTCCTAGCGCGCCGATCCGTCCTGATCTTCCTTCACCAAAGAGGAAATGCTTTGGGACTCGTTTTAAGGAAAGAAGACGCCGTTGCTCCCTTATCACCAGAATGGAAACTAGGCTCGGTCATGCCCCGCCGTTCTTATCCTGATAGCGGGACGATACCCATGTGCGGGGCGCGGAGCCCCGCGGCTGACGCCGTATGACCTGCTTCATGAGTGGGCCTCGCGAGGGGACCCGGCTTGGCGGCCTCGGCAGGGCTTGGCCTGACGACGAGGCGCCTCGCGAGGCTCTCGCCCCTCATGAGGTGGCTTCCTCTGGGGCAGCCGAGGCAGAGCTACCCTTATGGGCCGGCCCAAGCATTGCCCTCTTGGCCAGAGGCAGACAGGCCGTGGTACCCTAGTTCCCACTGGGCCGACAGTAGCCCCCGGGCCCGCGGCCTGCTCGTTCCGCCTGTTTGGGACGAAGCACCGCGGGGCCTATCAAGCTGCCAGGCCTAGGGGCAACGTGTGGTAGCCTTTGCGGGTGCGGCGCCTCCACTCCCCCGTGACGCCTCGATAACCGCCGCCTCGGTGATAAAGCCTGCCCACGCAGGACGCCAGGACCTCATTGCTCCTTCACCTCCGCCCCCAGTCTTCCTCGTGACTAACACCTCGGCTCCCTTCTCTCTTCAAACTTCCCAACCTCCGCCCGCCGCTGCCACGGCCATGGCTCCCAAAAGGAAGCTCTCCGCAGCCAAGAAAGGGAAGAGGGCGCTGGAGGAGGTGGAGCCGCCGAAGCCGGCACCGGTGAGGGGCACGGGCCAGGCCCATGGTTCGGCCGTGGCGACGATGGTTCCTCCCCGGGGCCGGACGCGCTGCACGGCCACCGCCATGGAGGTCGGCCCCAGCACTCGTGGGACGACTATGACTCGCAGTCGCGGGAGGCGTGGCGCTCACAGCCGCGGGGGGCGTGGCGGAGCGCGCGCCCCCTCTCCCCGGGCGGACGCCCACACGGCGAAGGTTGCGCACGAGTTTATCGTGAGGCTGCCCCACCTGCCTCACAGCTGGCTCCAGCTTCTGGACTCCTTTGCAAGGGCAATGGAGGACGACGAGCCTTTGGCCTGTGGCTACATGCGGACGACTGCTGCAATGGCCCCTTCTGGGTTGCGATGGAGTTTTCTCCCACCGGGCTCATGTTCCTGGCCCGGGTGTGGAAGTCGTTTGCTCGCTCCCATGGCCTGAAGCGCGGACAGGCCCTGCAATGCAGGTATGACAGAGCTGCAACCCTCTTCGTGAAGTTCTTCAGGGTCACCGGCGGCCGCGTGGAGTGCTGCGCGAAGAGCGAGAGCGGGAGCGGCTCCGACTCCTCCAGCGGGAGCGAAAGCGGCGGGAGTGAAAGCGGCGGAAGCCCCTGGAGTGTCAAGAGTGAAGACGAGGACTCTGACTAGGCGCGGAGGCGCCTGGGGCAGACCCTTGAGGATGACTCGCTCCTTTTGCCCCTGCGCAACCAATGTAGCCTGGTAGGGCCTAAAAATATTTTGTATGGCACTATATATGTCTACGTACTTGATGCTTAATGTGTCTTTGTTTCCCTCCTGAGGCCTTTATTTCCCTTTTACACTACCCTTGTGCCCTGTATCACTGGGACCCAGTCCCCGAGCGAGCTACGACCGTCGCTGGTATGCTTGGACGTGCGCTCAACAAGGCCAGGGGGTGTAGGGCTCTTGGTGCCGGTAGGAGTCCCTGAGACGTGATGCTCAGAGTCCCCCCATTGACGCGCAGGCGGATCGTGCCAAGGAAATGAGGATGCCATGAGAGAGAAACGAGAAAAAAGAAACCCAAGGGGTGCTTTAGACATAGCTCCTTTGGAGACATGCCGCTTAGAGCGAGTCCTTCGCAGGGCGCAGCACGCGAGGCACGGTCCCTCGCGAAGCCTTCTGCCTGTGGGGCGCCGATCACGAGGCCTCTAGAGGGGTGGCTCCTGAGGCCCTTGAAATCCTGCATCAGGGAAATTGCCAAGTTTTCACAAACAATGTAGCGGGGCACGCTCGTGAGGCCGCCTGTGGGTGTTTCGTGAGGAGGCAAGAGCACCAAGGACCTGGTGAGGTGACGTGCACGAGAGCAGGCCCGCGAGCCAGAGCTCAGTCGCTTGGGTTTTGCAGCGTTGTTGGGACTGACCCGAGCACAGGCACCGTGCCCAGCCCTCGCTCGCGTGAGACACACGGGGGGAGATCGCGAGCGCGCCTCCTGAGGCAAACTCAGCTATAGGGACACCCACTATTTTTAGGAAGTAGACTTTACTGATGCATGAAATAGATTCATTACACAACAAAAAAGATATGTGCTGCCATGTTCAACATGGGTCACCTTGAGGATGTGACGGCCGGTAGGCCCCTGAAGTAAGTAGGCCGCCAGCGCGGATAATGGGGCGTCCGCCAGCGCTGAGCATGGGGCATCCGCCAGCGCGGAGCATGGGGCTTCCACGAGAGTGGGAGGGAGCTCCCGCGTGCCAAAGGCAGTGTCGGTAGAGAGAGCTCCGGAGCGTGTACAACTCCATTTCGTTCGTATCCGTGGGGTCATGGATAGAACTTGTGGAGATGTTGGATGTTCCATGTGTTTTGCATCGGAACATCCTCCTCCGTTTCCAGCCGTGCCACGCCGGGCTGGGAGATTTGGACGACCCTGAAAGGGCCCTCCCACATGGGTGAGAGTTTGTGGGGTCCCTCTCTGGAGAGGATCCGGTGCAGGACAAGGTCGCATGCCTCGAGGGTACGGCGGCGTATGTGCAGGACCGAAAGTATGTCTAGAGGGGGGGTGATTAGACTACTTGACCAAATAATTTTTTTGCCTATGCCAAGTTTTAGGGTTGATAGTTTTTATGATTTCATGGCAAGTCAAGTACACCCTACACATGCAAGTCTAAGAGTATATGGCAGCGAAAAATACAACAAGCATGTATAGAAGGGATAGGGTAGAAGGATCAAACGTAGTTGTAGACGCATGGATTTTTTCCCGTGGTTCCTATAGGTGGCGCTATCGTACATCCACGTTTATGGAGTCTTCAACCCATGGAGGGTAACGGTCGCGAGAGTCCACGGAGGGCTCCACCCATAAGGGTCCACGAAGTAGCAACCTTGACTATTCCATAACGGCTTCCGTCCACGAAGGACTAGCCTCACTATGGGTAGATCTTCACGAAGTAGGCGATCTCCTTGCCCGTACAAACTTCTTGGTTCACTCCACAACACGCAGTAGGAGGCTCCCAAGCGACACCTAACCAATCTAGGAGGCACCACCCTCCAAAAGGTAATAGGCTCGGTAATGACGATGAACTCCTTGCTCTTGTGCTTCAAGATGATAGACTCCTCAACACACAATCACTCTCTCACAGATTTGGCTGGGTAGAAGAGATGGGATTGGTGGAGAGCAACTTGGGAGGCTAGAAATCAAGATCCATATGATTGGAGTGGAAGATCTTGACCTCAACACAAGACTAGGTGGTTCTCTCTCAGAAAACTGGATGGGCAAGTATGGAATAGTTCTGAGTGCTCTCTTTTCGAGTGGTTGGTGGTGAAGGGGTATATATAGGCATCCCCAAAAATCCAACCGTTACACACAAAATGACCAACTCGGTGACACCGATGTGTGAATCTCGGTGGTACCGAAGTGACCAAAAGGTGGCAACTTTTGAATCTCGTTGAGACCGATATAGGAATCTCGGTTGCACCGATAAGGTGACCAACGGTCAGATTTCCAATCTCGGTGACGCCGATCCAACATTCTCGGTGGGACCGAAAACGTGAATTTGCGTAACAGAAAGTTGGCAACCTAAACTCGGTGGCACCGGTATGGAATCGGTTGCACCGAAGTGGCTAGGGTTTGGCTGAGTCTGTATAGGGTTTGGAATCGGTGGTACCGGGATAGGAAAGTTGGTTGCACCGATTTTGAGTGTTAGGCTTTGGACAGACTTTGGTGGGAGAGCTTGTGGGTGTTTTTGGCGAATGTCACTTGTGCACGTATGAGCATATTGTTCACCAATCAGGACCTTACCCCCTTTTAATAGTATTGGCTTTCCTATGGACTCAAAGTGATTTCTCACAAATATAAAATGTAGAGTCCTCTTCCTTGAAGCTTGGCCAACCTATTTCCTTTGCATCTTGGGGTATCTCCACAATCTCCTCAATCCTTTTGCCATCCCTATCATTGAACATTTCCTGAAACATACTTGGTAGAGGCATTAGTTCAATGACTTATATGTTGTTATTAATTACCAAAACCACCAAGGGAGCAAATGTGCTTTCAATCTCCCCCTTTTTGGTAATTGATGACAACATATAGATCATAGCTTCGACATATGATATAATCAATGAATATAATCGTCGCTATGAGAAGTATGTGATAAGCAAGAGCTCCCCTAAATTTGTGCATTGTTTTGAATTTGCGTTTGAATGCAAATGCACAATCGATTAGGTACATGGGGCACTTCTTCCATGTCACATACAACTTGGTGGTGTGCGAGAATAATTAGAATGAGCATCATAGCACAACACAATCAAGCAAAGATAATTATCATCTCATGAGCATTAAGATGATTGGAAATAGTTGCATAACACGCGTGATCAAACACAAAGAACCATGTATCACAAGCAACCAAAAGACGGAATTGTTTTTGAAAAGCAGCAGCAAAGACATCAAAACGCTCTCTCACTCGAAGCCTAAAGATCTATATACACTTCTCCCCCTTTGGCAACAAGTTACCAAAAAGTTCAAAGGCATACAGCTAATCGTTCTTGGGCTGATCTCCTCCGGTTGTTGATGAAGGAGTCGAGAGAACAGCGTCGGCGAAGATCTCTGCAGATGTCGTGGATGGAGTTGGTGTAGCAGCTGGAGGAACTGGAGCTGATGGAGCAGGAGCTGAGGTGACAGCAGCAGGAGCTGATGAAGAGGGCCTCAAGTCTGGAGCTGGCACAGTGGCTGATCTGGCCTGAGTGGGAAACTGTGTGCCTGTCCTGAGAGGTGATCCATCATCATCATCATTGTCATCATCAGAATCAGAAGAATGAGGAAGAGGCACTGAGTCAACTTCCTTTTTGAGCTCATTCACTGTCTTCGTCAGTCCATCCACCTTATCATTTAGTGTCTTGATTCTGTTCTCAAATATTCTCACAAGACTGTTCTGATTCTCCAGTATCTCCTTGATATCCTTCTTCATGTCCTGGACTGATGAGATCAGAAGATCCATTTGCTCATTTCTGGATCGAGGGACTTGAGCACTAGCGGCTCTAGCTGCCTCTGCCTCTGCTTGAGCAGCAGCTGAAGTGGGATGATCTGGGTTCATCACCACAACATTGTCCACGAGATCTGGCTGTAGGGGTAGATGTGGACGATCTAGAGCAAAAATGTGCTTCTCCAACTTTGAGTTGATAAGCATCTGGATGTAGGCTGCATAACAGCAAGAGCGCTTCTGATCAGCAGCAACCCTCTTGATTGTCTCAACAATCAAATCCATGACTCTGATCCTGGTGTGTCTGTCAAGGTGGATCAGCATATTGATGGAGTAGCCTCGGATCATCTTTTCATCTCCTGACTTGGGCATCAAAGTATGCCTCAGAATGGTGTTCATGGTGCGGAGGCCAGCCTGAAGAAAGTAGATGGATCCTAGCTTGTGAGTCTTCACATTTGCAGCAGGGATCTCCTTGTACATATTTGCCATAGCATTGTGGCTCTCCTTGGATTCTGAGTAGACATCCAAATCACCATCCTGTGCTTCTGGGACTCCTAAGATGGTAGCCCATTCTTCAACAGTGGATTCATACCTTGCACCTTCAGTCATCCATACAATTATACCGTCTCCATAGAAATGTGCAGTGGAGTAGAATTGCATGATCATTTCATCATTCCAAGCAGTGAACTCTCTGCCAACAAACTTGTCCAAATCTATGCAGTGGAAATTATCTTGGACACTTGGAAAGTAGTCTTTGTTTTCCTCGATGAATTTCCAGTCAACATAGCGCATATCGCTCATAGCTGGACTCTTGTCAAGGAGCACAGTCTCATAGAAATCCTGTTGCTCTTTGGTGAAAAATCTGTAGTCCACAACTGTCTTCTTTCTCTGGGCATATGGATCAGCAACTCTCCATGCCCTCAAACCTGTATCCTTCCTCTTTTTCATATCCTCAGCTAGTGGATAGCTGGCATTGTGCTCTGGAAGGTGGGGTCTAAGCTATATCAAAGCTAACATTGCATCATCATCCTCAACTCTGGAGGTAGTCCCTTTGTTCTTCTCAGAAGCAGGAATGTGCCTAGACAATCTCTTAGGTTTTTCTGCAGCAGGCTTCTTTCCAGCAGATTTGGTACTCTTGGCAGTACCGCTCTTTGGCATAGCATCAGACATAAGCTTCTTTTGTTTCTTCTTGGGAGGAGCCTTCTCAACATGTTCTTCCTCCTCCTCAGCATCAGCACCAGCAGCCTCTTCTGGATCTTCATACATGGAAGTCCTTCTGCCAATAACATGAACAATCCTCTTTCTTGCTTTCTTCTTCTCTCCTGCCTTCTTGGGCAATGACTTCTTTGGGGGCTCAATAGTCATGGTAGCTCTAGCACTCTCAGGTGCTCTCCTAGCTTCAGAGCTAGCATAGACTTTCCCAACAACTTTCCTGGAAGAAGTAGCTTCATTGGCAGCATTCTCTTGCTTCTTAGCAAGAATTTCTTCCGGCACAAAATCTGAATCTTCTTCATCTGAGTTCAGCTTCTTCCTTGTCCTTGTAGCAGCTTTGGGCAACCCATGAGAACTGGGGGTGCCTGGATCAGAACTGGAACTAGACTCAGGACTAGTGACTGAATCCATCTCAACACTTTGCTCTCTGAAGTTGTTCTCACTGTCCTCAGCACTTGACATACTGACCCTGTGAATAGAGTATAGACGAGCAGAAGAAGATGAGTCATCACAAAATTATCAGCTGTTTTTGAAAGTTTGAACAAATTTTTTCAAAGTTTTGCATTCTGTCAGATACAAATTGGTAAGGCCGAAGAAATTTTCGGTGACACCGAGACTGACTGTCCCTTTAACAGAAATTTGGCACCCTTTTCGGTGGGACCGAAAAGGAATACTCGGTTTCACCGAGACAGTTCTCAGCAACACAGAAACGAAAATCGGTGGTACCGATTTTCTCACTTCGGTTCTACCGAGTTGTGTCGGGCGGAAGGCAAACCCTAGAAAATCAATTATTCGCTAGACTATGGATGTTCTTGTGGATTGGAGGTAGTGCAAGCAGTGGCTTATAGATAAGACGAATCCAATGCGCAGGAATTAGAAGTGGAGGCGCAAAGGAGGTCGAATCCGTACCCTAACTTGGTGCGGATCCGCTACGGCGGCGACGATGGAGCAGATTTCGTCGGCGACGGCGATTCCCAGCGGCGGAGGAGCGCAGGAGGACAAGGGCGACGACCAGGGGTCTTGGGGCGGCAGCTTAGGGTTTGGGAGCGCGACGGTTTGAGGATGAAATTTCAAAACGTCGGGGTCCACAGACATATACCCACCACTGTCGGTGATACCGATTTTATGTTTTCGGTGTCACCGAGTTCCACAACTGTCAGTTGACAGGGAAACTCGGTGTAACCGAGAATATGAAATCGGCAGTACCGAGGTTGAAAACCTGATCAACCCTAGGCATTCGGTGAGACCGAGATTGTGGGTTGGTTCCACTGAGATGCACTTGGGAGGTTTTAATGGTCAGTCCTTGTCGATACGGAACTCCGAGTGCTCCACACACAGAGGGATCGAGAAGTACTTGTTCAAATTTTGTGATGCAGCATGAATAGAATATGAGGTGAGAAAGCATAGATAGCTAAAGAGTGGTCCTAGGTATTCTTGTCCATCCAATTGGCAAAAGATAAATCAAAAGCCAAATAGCAACAATTGGATGTCCTCGAATGAGAAAATAAATGCAGACCAACATGCTCACACAATAAAGATGTCGAATGAAATCATGACAAACATGCACAGACACACTAGCATCTAACAAGCATTTGGGCGATGACGAAGTCATCTATATATGAGTATTTGACTTAGGAGCCAAGTAAGAATACTTGATCATAGGTCATACTCATCGTTTGAGCATGAGTGGGGTTGCCACCTTTACATAAAGCATTTAATGTTGTCACATACTAAGAGATGCTTTGACTCAAGTCTTAGAGTAAAGCTCCCCCTTGATGTGACATCCCCCCATGAGAGGGAGAAACTAACCTTGGGTTTTGTCGATGAAGACTTCATGTTGGTGAGGTAGTTGTGGATGCTCAAGGTTGATGAAGATCACCAAGAGTTGGGAGCATCCTTGATGTTTCCTTACTCTTCTCACCTACATGGGTTAGTCCCAACACACAAGAGACAAATACAAGGATATCTATGGACATGGAGTGCAAAGCATATGTTGTGATGTCCATTGACTTGTTGATTACCTTGTCCCTTGCTTACCTTTGAGGGAATGTGTGACTCCTTGAACTATTGCATAGAGTTGATGTTGATTGCAAATAATTCTTGCCAATAATGAATGTGAATGAATTTCATTGGCGGAGTCACCCCTCAAGAACTTACTAGTTCTTCTTCTTGGGAACCCACATTAAGTTGATGGGGATCCTTGGTGTTGAAGTAGCCTTTGTAGAAGTTGAGCTTGAAGTAGCCTTGGGAACCCACTCCACCATAGCTAGGGATTCATCTTCATATGAGTCAATGTCCTCTTGAAGCTTGTTCTTGCCCTTGAGCTTGTGGTCTTGTGGTGGAAGGTCATCTCGAGTGTTTGTCCCCTTGGGAAGAGTATTTTCATACTTCTCCTTTTGAGGAACAAACTTGGGCTTGGGGTATTGACCTTCTTCCCATTCAACTCCATTAGCGTTGAAGTAGCCAACACCACGATTCTTCCGGTATCCTCCGTGCTTGCGTACAATTTCCTCAAATTGCTTACATCCGACAAGACTCTTGTAGACACCTTTCTCTATAATTCCTTTCAATAAAGCATTTTCTTGCTCAAGTGTAACTTGGCTAAGAGAATCATCATTAGTGGAATCAATAGAACTACTAGAAGCAACATCATTGGGTTTAGCATTTTTATTGTTGCTACTAGAAGAAGAATCTTTCTTGCCTTTGTTACTAGATTGCTTATTTTTAACTTGAGGCATGAATGTAGACAAGAGTAGTCGTTTGGCTAGATAAGATGAAGTCTTCTTTCGGAGATCGTCATTGATAGCTTTGAGAAACTCATGCTCTTGCTCCAAGTTGAGCTTCTCGAAGCGTAGCTTCTCATGAGTTCTCACAAGCTCTCTATGATCTTCAAGAGTAGATTCATGAGCTAACTTAAGAGTGTTTAGTTCTTGAGTTAATTCTTCTATTTTCACCTTATCATCATCAATTGACCTATCTTGACTAGCATGAGAATTATCAAGTTCATTTTTATCAATATCACTAGTTTTGTCACAAAGCAAGTCATCATCACAAAGCAAATCATCTTCATCACTATCAAAATCAAGATATTCGGGGTGTGGTACCTTGGGGCCTTTAGCCATGAAGCAACTTCCACTCCCTTCGTTCGGTGAATCAAATAGATCGTAGGAATTGGTAGTCACTAGAGCAATTCCGGCAACACCATCATCTTGACTATAGTCGGAGTCGGAGTGATAGCTTCTCTCGGAGTTGTCGTCGGAGTCGGAGCCGGAAACCCATTCACCAACATGAGCTTGATGTTTTCTTCTTGTGTAGCTCTTGGTGTACTTGTCCTTCTTCTCCGAATCCCTACTTCTCCTTGAGGGTCTTCGTTCATAACGATCATCTTTACTCCTTCTCTCTCTTTGAGGTGAATCATTCCTTGAGCTTCGTCTTCGTGGTGACTCTTCTCTTCGTTTGTAAGGGGCCGTGCACTCATTTGAGTAGTGTCCGGGCTTCCCACAATTGTAGCAATTGCGGTCACGACTTGATGAACGCTTCTCATCGTATCTTGAATTGGAGCTTCTCTCTTTGCCTCTATTCTTGTAGAACTTGTTGAATTTCTTGACCATGAGGCTTATCTCTTCATTTGTGACAAGGTTGTTGTTTGAAGTTGCGGGAGCATCACTTGTGGCTTTGTAAGCACCGCTAGACTTGTGATGTAGCTCTTCCTTGTCTTTGAGTGTCATCTCATGAGCAACAATCCTTCCAATGACTTCCGTAGGCTTGAGATGTTTGTAGTTGGGCATCATTTGGATCAATGTGCACACGGTGTCGTATCTTTCATCCAAAGCTCTAAGTATCTTCTTGATGATGAATTTGTCGGTCATTTCTTCGCTTCCTAAGCCGGCAATCTCATTTGTGATGAGAGCTAGCCTAGAGTACATATCTGCGACTCCTTCACCATCCTTCATCTTGAACTTGTCAAGCTGACCTTGAAGAACATCTAACTTGGATTCTCTCACGGACTCGGTTCCTTCGTGCATATCAACCAAAGTATCCCAAATCTCTTTTGCATTCTCAAGACGACTGATTTTGTTGAATTGTTCGGGGCATAAGCAGTTGAATAGAATGTCGCATGCTTGAGCATTGAGTTGCAACATCTTCAACTCATCCGCGGTCGCTTCACGATCCGGTTCCCGTCCATCCGCAAAGAACTCACCTTGCAAGCCAACACGAACAACAGCCCAAACGGCGGGGTTATGACCAAGAATATGCATTTTCATTTTGTGCTTCCAACTAGCAAAATTAGTGCCATCAAAATACGGACCTCTACGATGATAACTTCCCTCACTAGACGCCATACTCTCCTAGGTTGTGAGACCTAAGCAATGGAGACCAAAGCTCTGATACCACTTGTAGGACCGAAAGTATGTCTAGAGGGGGGGTGATTAGACTACTTGACCAAATAATTTTTTTGCCTATGCCAAGTTTTAGGGTTGACAGTTTTTATGATTTCATGGCAAGTCAAGTACACCCTACACATGCAAGTCTAAGAGTATATGGCAGCGGAAAATAACAACAAGCATGTATAGAAGGGATAGGGTAGAAGGATCAAACGCAGTTGTAGACGCATGGATTTTTTCCCGTGGTTCCTATAGGTGGCGCTATCGTACATCCACATTTATGGAGTCTTCAACCCACGGAGGGTAACGGTCGCGAGAGTCCACGGAGGGCTCCACCCATAAGGGTCCACGAAGTAGCAACCTTGACTATTCCATAACGGCTTCCGTCCACGAAGGACTAGCCTCACTATGGGTAGATCTTCACGAAGTAGGCGATCTCCTTGCCCGTACAAACTTCTTGGTTCACTCCACAACACGCAGTAGGAGGCTCCCAAGCGACACCTAACCAATCTAGGAGGCACCACCCTCCAAAAGGTAATAGGCTCGGTAATGACGATGAACTCCTTGCTCTTGTGCTTCAAGATGATAGACTCCTCAACACACAATCACTCTCTCACAGATTTGGCTGGGTAGAAGAGATGGGATTGGTGGAAAGCAACTTGGGGAGGCTAGAAATCAAGATCCATATGATTGGAGTGGAAGATCTTGACCTCAACACAAGACTAGGTGGTTCTCTCTCAGAAAACTGGATGGGCAAGTATGGAATAGTTCTGAGTGCTCTCTTTTCGAGTGGTTGGTGGTGAAGGGGTATATATAGGCATCCCCAAAAATCCAACCGTTACACACAAAATGACCAACTCGGTGACACCGATGTGTGAATCTCGGTGGTACCAAAGTGACCAAAAGGTGGCAACTTTTGAATCTCGTTGAGACCGATATAGGAATCTCGGTTGCACCGATAAGGTGACCAACGGTCAGATTTCCAATCTCGGTGACGCCGATCCAACATTCTCGGTGGGACCGAAAACGTGAATTTGCGTAACAGAAAGTTGGCAACCTAAACTCGGTGGCACCGGTATGGAATCGGTTGCACCGAAGTGGCTAGGGTTTGGCTGAGTCTGTATAGGGTTTGGAATCGGTGGTACCGGGATAGGAAAGTTGGTTGCACCGATTTTGAGTGTTAGGCTTTGGACAGACTTTGGTGGGAGAGCTTGTGGGTGTTTTTGGCGAATGTCACTTGTGCACGTATGAGCATATTGTTCACCAATCAGGACCTTACCCCCTTTTAATAGTATTGGCTTTCCTATGGACTCAAAGTGATTTCTCACAAATATAAAATGTAGAGTCCTCTTCCTTGAAGCTTGGCCAACCTATTTCCTTTGCATCTTGGGGTATCTCCACAATCTCCTCAATCCTTTTGCCATCCCTATCATTGAACATTTCCTGAAACATACTTGGTAGAGGCATTAGTTCAATGACTTATATGTTGTTATTAATTACCAAAACCACCAAGGGAGCAAATGTGCTTTCAGTATGTTGTGGCTGTGATAGGGATGCAACGTCTGCTGGTACCTTGCCACGTGAAGGGCGGCTTGGCGGTGCGCTCCTTCAAGGAAAAGCAGGTCATCCTCCCGTAGGCCGCCCTGACGAGATTCGTCGAAAGCCAAGACCCGCGGGGACCGGTGCTTGACCTCGGCTGGGAGAACCGCTTCTGCCCCGTAGATGAGGAAAAAAGGCGTCTCGCCGGTGGGCTTGGTCGCCGTGGTGCAGATGGACCACAGCACTGATGGGAGCTCATCCAGCCAGCCCTTGCCGCAGGCCGCGAGGTGCTTCTTAAAGCTCCTGGTCTTGAGGCCCTTGAGAACCTCAGTGTTGGCGCGCTCGGCCTGGCCGTTGCTTCGGGGGTGCGCCACAAAGGCGAAGCAAATCTGCGTGCTGATGCTGGCGCAGTAGGTCTTGAATTGGCCGCTGGTGAACTGCGTGCCATTGTCCGTGATGATGCGGTTGGGGACGCCAAAGTGGCACACCAGGCCCTTGATGAACTTGACCGCTGACCCTACCGGAATGGTCCGGACAGGCTCCACCTCTGCCCACTTGGTGAACTTGTCGATGGCGACATATAGGTAGCGATAGCCGCCAGCCGCGCGAGGGAAGGGCCCGAGGATATCCAGCCCCCAGACCACGATGGGCCACGAGAGAGGGATTGTCTGGAGCCCCTGTGCCGGCTGGTGGATCTGCTTGTCGTGGAATTGGTAGGCCTCGCATGCCTCGACCAGCTCTGTGGCATCCTCGAGCGCTGTGGGCCAGTAGAAGCGGCTGCGAAATATCTTACCTGCGAGGGTGCATGAGGACGAGTGGTGGCCGCAGTCGCCTCCATGGATGTCGACAAGCAGCTCGCGCCCTTGCTTCTTGGAGATGCACCGCAGTGCGACTCTGTTCGGGCGGTGGCGGTATAGGTCACCCTCCTTCTGGTGGTAGAGCGCGGCCTGGCGGACCACACGCTCAGCTTCTGCGTCATTCTTTGGGAGGACGCCGCCGTCCAGGTAGGCCTTGATCTTCGTGATCCAGCTTTCAGGCTGCGGCTCAAGCGCCAGCAGCAGGCGAGCGCCTGAAGGTGGTCCGCAGTCTGGCACGCCCATGGGTGGTGCGGGAGGGAGCTCCTCATGAGGCGCCACGGGGCTGACGACCGGAGGTGCCGCTGAAGGCTTCAGGAGCCGCTCCTCGAAGATGCCGGGGCTTTGGGGATCGCGGCGAGAAGCGCGCTTGGCGGTCTCATACGCCTTGCTGTTGTCGCCATGAGGGATGTGTTGTAGCTTCATGCCCATGAAGCGCTTCTCGAGCTTGCGCACCTCCTCCAGGTAGGCCGCCATGTGCTCATCCTTCGGCTTGTACTTCTTGTTGGAGAAGTTGACGAGGAGCTATGAGTCCCCCTTGATGATGATGCGCGTGACTCCAAGCACGAGAGCGGCCTCGAGTCCAGCGATGAGCCCCTCGTACTCGGCAATGCTGTTGGTGACCTTGCCAGCACGCCCAAAGCAGAGCAGCACTGCGTAGTAAAGCTTGTCGCCTATGGGCATAGTGAGAACCACAACCACCCCTGCTCCCTGGCGCGCGAAGGCACCGTCGAAGTGCATACTCCACCCTCCGGAGGTAGCCTCCTCAGGCAAGGGCGACTCCTCCTGGGGCTCGTCCTGGCATAGGTCCGTCCACTTCGCCACGAAGTCCGCCAAGGCCGCGCCCTTGATGGTCCTGGTGGTGAGGAACTCTAGCTCAAAAGGCTGTAGCTCGATGTTCCACTCAGCGACGCGGCCGGTGGCGTTCAGGCCTCACAGGACTTGCTCCAGTGGTTAGGAGGAGACCACCCTGACTGGGTGGCCCTGGAAGTAGTGGCGTGATACGTCTCCAATGTATCTATAATTTTTGATTGTTCCATGCTATTATAGTATCAATCTTGTATGTTTTTATTTACATTTACAACAGTTATATATCAATTTTTGGGACTAACCTATTAACTTAGTGCCCAGTGCCAGTTGCTATTTTTTGCCAGTTTTTGGTTTTCCAGAATATCAGTACCAAACGAAGTCCAAATGCCACGAAACTTTTTGGAGATTTTTTTTCTGGACATAAGAGACACTAGAAGCTTCGGGAGAGGGCCAGACGATGAAGCAGTGGCCCACGAGGCCCCAGGGCGTGCCCCAGGGGGGTGGCACACCCTGGTACCTCGTCGGGCCCACAAGGCTCAGTTTGACCTAATTCCACCACTATAAATTCTCTAAAATTGGGAAACCAATAGAGGAGTCCATGAAATACTGTTTCCGTCACCACAAGCTTCTGTTCCAGAGAGATCCCATCTAGAGGCCATCTATCTATCACATACAATTTAATCTTGCACTTTACCGTCGAGGGATTGACAACCCCTCGTTCGTGTTGGGTGTGAGGATTTGTTGTTTTGTGTGCAGGTGCTGTTAATGAGGTGTTGCGTGATTCTCCTACTGGATTGATAACCTTGGTTTCATAACTGAGGGAAATACTTATCTCTACTGTACTGCATCATCCCTTCCTCTTCGGGGAATAACCAACACAACTCAGAAGTAGCAGGAAGAATTTCTGGCGCCGTTGCCGGGGAAACATCATCAACATCTATCAGGTACCTACGCATAAAATCTCAACTCCTCACATTTATTTTATTTGCCTTTGCCTCTCGTTTTCATCTCCCCCACTTCTAAAAAGTTTTTACAAAAATACAAAAATATTTTTTGTTTGCTATCTTTGCTTGTGTGCCATGTGTCTTCTATTTGCTTGCATCTTCGCTTGCTAAAAATCTATTGATATGGATCCTCATCCACTTTCTAATCTTTTCAAAAGATCTAATTATGTTGAACCAATTGCTAGTGAGTTGAGTGCACTTGATTATCTCTATGAAGTTTTGCTTGAAAATCATGAATCTGAAAATTGTTATGAAGTGTTGAAAGAAGAAATTTATAAAGTGATTCATGATAGTTCCTTGAATGAAAAACATAATTGCAATGATGTTATTATAAATTCTATTCATGTCAATTATGTTAATGATATTCAAAACCCCCAGCTTGGGGATGATTTTGTTATGTCCACTACTCATTGTAATGATCATGATTGGGGTGATGCTTCTTATAATCTTGAAAATTTATTTAAGCCTCATGATGAATATGATGTTGATAATAATGTTTGCAATAATATTGAAAGTGGGTTTGGAAGAGCATCAATTTTAGGTAAAAATAATCCCACATATTTGGAGAGTGTTCAATCTTATTTTTTTGTTGATAAAAGTGGGTTTGGAGAGGTCATGACTTTAGTTGATGTTAATCCCACTATTTTGGAAGACTATAAGAATTGGGAGGGTATTTTACATTTGTGCCCCTAAATGGAACCCACTACTCAGATTTGCCCCTAATTCATGCTCAAATT
The DNA here is from genome assembly GCA_039707655.1 of Elymus sibiricus. NCBI lineage: Eukaryota > Viridiplantae > Streptophyta > Magnoliopsida > Poales > Poaceae > Elymus > Elymus sibiricus. The sequence continues at coordinate 432,198,371 of CM077673.1, forward strand.
TGCCCCTCTACCGTTATGTGGTGTTATATAAATACCCCTAAACGATGTTTTTGTGAGGTCTTCTCTACATTATAAGCTTCGCAAAGTCTCTTTGTAGCTGTTGGTGCTTTCTGTTCTTTTGTAGCATCCCTAAAAATATTTATTTTCTCTGAAAATATAAACAGCCAAAAACAGGAACTGTCATCCATGGAGATGCTCAGGAATGCTACAAACGAACGAAAAGCACCAACAGCTACAGAGGGATGTTGTGAAGCTTATAAAGTAGAGAAGACCTGAGAAAAACATCGTTTAGGGGTATTTCAATAATAACACATAATGGTAGAGGGGCAAATTTGAGCATGCTTCGAAATTAGGGGAAAATCTGAGTAGTGGGTTCCAGTTAGGGGCACAAATGTAAAAGTACCCATAAGAATTTTATGCATGTGGATCATGAAGATAATATTTTATATGATAGCTATATTGTTGAATTTGATTTTTATCCTACATGTAATTATTATGAGAGAGGAAAATATGGTTGTAGAAACTTTTATGTTACTCAATTACCTTTCTTGATATTAAAATTATTAGTGTTTCGTTCTTCCTATTTGCATATGCTAGATGTTGTTTGTCTTGATACATTGTTTACTTATAAAATGCCTATGCATAGGAAGTACGTTAGACTTAAATATGCTTGTCACATGTTTTATGATGCTCTCTTTGCGTTACAATTATTATCTTCCATGTGAGCATCAATAAATCTCAAGCCTATGTTGATGGCTATAAAAAAAGAGCTTGTTGGGAGGCAACCCAATGAATAAAATAATTTTTTGCTTTTTGTTTCTGTTTTGGTGTGTTTACAAAATTATACTACTGTTATGATTGTGTTTTTTATGTTTTAATTAGTGTTTGTGCCAAGTAATGCCTTTGGGATGATTTGGAAGATAGTATGATAGATGCTGTTGGAAAACAGAAATTTCTGTGTCCAGTGCTGGAATTTCTAATTTTCGCTGGAATGTTAGAGACTTCTGAATTTTTTACACAGTATTGATATATGAATTTCCCATGTATTCCTAATTTTTGAGAATTGTTCGAGTTACAGAAGTATGACCATAATTCAGATCTTTACAGACTGTTCTGTTTTAGACAGATTCTGTTTTTGATGCATTGCTTTGCTTGTTTTGATGGAACTATGGATTGTATTTGGGGGTATAAGCCATGGAGAAGTTAGAATACAGTAGGTATAACGCAAAAATAAAATATGAATGTGTTTGCAACAGTACCTAAAGTAGTGATTTGCTTTGTTATACTAACGGATCTCACGAAGGTTTTGTTGAGTTTTGTGTGATTGAAGTTTTCAAGTTTTGGGTGAGATCACGATGGATGAAGGAATAAGGAGTAGCCAGAGCCTAAGCTTGGGGATGCCCATGGAACCCCAAGGTAATATTCAAGGAAGACTCAAGCAACTAAGCTTGGGGATGCCCCGGAAGGCATCCCCTCTTTATTCTACCAACTATCGGTAATTTTACTTGGAGCTATATTTTTATTTGTCACATGATATGTGTTTTGCTTGGAGCATCGTGTATTATATGAGTCTTTGCTTTGTTTTCTTTTTAGTTTGTCACAATCATCTTTACTGAACACACTTATTTGAGAGAGCCACACGACCATCATGATTTGTTAGAATGTTGTATGTGCTTCACTTAATTTTTTTGAGCTAGGCAGTTGCTCTAGTGCTTCGCTTAAATCTTTTTGAGCACGGCGGTGACTATATTTTGAAGAAATACATGCACTCTGATGCTTCACTTATATTATTTTGAGAGTTGATAAAATTTTGAAGAAATATTTGAACTCTCGTGCTTCACTTATACCTTTTTGAGAATTGATAATAGCAATGGTAATTTGCACAAGATATGAATTTGGTCCCAAAGTGATGAATATTCAAGAGGGATATAATAAAAACTTTCATATAGATTATTGGATATGATAAGCTTGATTCCTTGCAATAGTTTTGCGATATGGAGATGATAATATGTGAGTCATGTTAGTGAGTAATTTTGGTTTAGTAAGAATATTGGTGTTAAGGTTTGTGATTCCCTATGCATGCACGTTAAGTCAATAGTTATGCAACGAAATTACATCCTACTTATGGTGCATTATTCAGTGTTAGTTATGGTCAATGCATGTTTATGACCGTTTTTGTTTTTTGGTTGGTTGCTTCTCAATCTATTTGCTAGCCTTCATTTGTACTAAGCGGGAATACCACTTGTGCATCCAAATCCTTAAACCTAAAGTTGTGCCAAATGAGTCCACCATACCTACCTATATGCGGTATTTCCATGCCGTTCTAAGTAAATTTGCATGTGCCAATTCTAATTTTTCAAAACAATTTTCCGTTTTGTGTGCCCGTACCGCTCATGAAGCGGCAGGGGGTGGCCAATATTTTCCATGCTAGGTGTGTTATTCTCACGATGAGTGTTTATTCACTTGTTATTGCACGAGAGAGTGGCTGGTAATAGGGATGCCCAGTCCGAAATGCAATTTTTTAATATGATGATAATAATAAATTCCTTGGAAAGTTATGGTATGGAGGGCACCCATGAATACGGCTAGCCATGGATTGTGAAAGAATGGTGGAAAGGAAACAAAACTTTATTTGCTATTTGGGGACTGCCTATGATGTGTCTAGCATGGAAGATATTGGGAATTCTCGATCGTTTTAGTTGACAGGAAAAGCATGCCTCTCAAAACAATTTTATCTCTCTAATTTAAACCTGGAGCTTTGGCACTTCTGCAAATCAATGCTTCCCTCTACGAAGGGCCTATCTATTTACTTTTATGCAAATTTTTATTTTATTTTGAGTCTCTATCTTTTCTTACAAAAGCACCAACTAGAGAGCACTATTGTCATACTTGTGCATTGGGTGTAGCTAATATTGAGTGTGTTTCATGAATGGATCAATGATTGAGCATAATGGGCTAGGGATAACTTTCTTTAGCGTTGATATTTTGAAAGACATGGTTGCTTGTTAGTATGCTTGAGTATTTATATCTTCATGTCAAATTATAGACTATTGCTTTGAATCATTCTAGTCCAAATGTCCATGCCACAAAAGAAAAAAATATATGATGAATATGATAGGTAGCATTCGACATGAAAAATTATATTTTTATCATTTACCTACTCGAGGACGAGCAGGAATTAAGCTTGGGGATGCTGATACGTCTCCAACGTATCTATAATTTTTGATTGTTCCATGCTATTATAGTATCAATCTTGGATGTTTTTATTTACATTTACATCAATTATATATAATTTTTTGGGACAAACCTATTAACTTACTGCCCCGTGCCAGTTGCTATTTTTTGCCTATTTTTCGTTTTCCAGAATATCAGTACCAAACGAAGTCCAAATGCCACGAAACTTTTTGGAGATTTTTTTCTGGACATAAGGGACACTAGAAGCTTCAGGAGAGGGCCAGACGATGAAGTTGTGGCCCACGAGGCACCAGGGCATGCCCCAGGGGGGGTGGCATGCCCTGGTAACTCGTGGGGCCCATATGGCTCCATTTGACCTAATTCCAACAGAGGAGTCCACGAAATACTTTTTCCGCCGCCGCAAGCTTTTGTTCCAGAGAGATCCCATCTGGAGGCCTTTTCCGGTACTCCGCCGGAGGGGGAATCCATCACGGAGGGGCTCTACATCATCCTTGCTGCCCTTCCGATGATGCATGAGTAGTTTACCACAGACCTTCGGGTCCATAGTTAGTAGCTAGATGGCTTCTTCTCTCTATTTGATCTTCAATACAATGTTCTCCTCGATGTTCTTGGAGTTCAATCTGATGTAATCACTTTTTGCGGTGTGTTTGTTGGGATCCGATGAATTGTGAGTTTATGATCAGATTATCCATGAATATTATTTGAGTCTTTTCTGATCTCGTTTATGCATGATTATTATATCTTCATATTTCTTCTCCGATCTATTGATTCGGTTTGGCCAACTTGATTGATTTATCTTGCCATGGGAAGAGGTGCTTTGTAATGGGTTCGATGTTGTAGTGCTCAATCCCAGTGACAGAAAGGGACATGACACGTATGTATCATTGTTATTAAGGGTAGAAAGATGGGGCTAATTCATGCATGAGTTTACTTTGTCTACATCATGTCATCTTGCTTAAGGCGTTACTCCGTTCTTTATGAACTTAATACTCTAGATGCATGCTGGATAGCGGTCGATGGGTGGAGTAATAGTAGTAGATGTAGGCAGGAGTCGGTCTACTTGTATTGGATGTGATGCCTATATACATGATCATTGCCTTGGATATCATCATGATTATTTGCTTTTCTGTCAATTGCCCAACAGTAATTTGTCTACCCATCATATGCTATTTTAAGAGAGAAGCCTCTAGTGAAAACTATGGCCCCCGGGTCTATCTTTATCAATTACTAAAACCCTAAAAATAGTTGCTGCAATTTTCCTTTATTTATTTTATTTTGTATTTTTGTTTAATCTATCTATCTATCACATACAATTTAATCTTGCACTTTACCGTCGAGGGATTGACAGCCCCTCGTTCGCGTTGGGTGTGAGGATTTGTTGTTTTGTGTGTAGGTGCTATTTACGAGGTGTTGCGTGATTCTCCTACTGGAATGATAACCTTGGTTTTATAACTAAGGGAAATACTTATCTCTACTGTACTGCATCATCCCTTCCTCTTCGGGGAATAACCAACGCAGCTCACAAGTAGCATGGCGCAGCTTCCTGGAGGCCATGAGGAGCGCGAGGAGGAGCTTCTGCTGCATGGGGTACCGCTCGCACGTGTCTCACAGCACCGTGCTGACGAAGTAGACAGGGTGATCGACGAGGCATGTGACTGAGGTGTCCAAGTCGTGCTTGCCAAGGAGCTCAGTCTGCTGAGCCGCAGGGGCCTCCGGAGGCGGCGCCACTGGAGCCTCCGGAGGCTGAGCCCCGAGGCCTCCTGAGGGGGCGTTGGGGCCTCCTGAGGAGGGCCCTTGGCAGACACCGGTAGGGCCTTGAGGGGCTCGGATGATGCCTCCGCGGGGGTGGCATCCGCAAGCGCGGGCTCGGCGGGCTTCTTCTTGACGTCAACTCGCTCCTCCCGTTCTACCACAAGGGCCGCGCTAGCCGTTCGGGGAGTGGCCACCAAGTACAACAGCAGGCGCTCGCGTGGGCGCATGGCGACCATGACGGGAGGGCTCGTGAGGTATCTTTTGAGATCCTTGAAGGCAGCATCGGCCTCGGGAGTCCACTTGATGGGGCCAGACCTCTTCATGAGCTTGAAGAAAGGCAGAGCCCGCTCGTCAAACTTAGATATGAAGCGACCGAGCGAGGCCATGCATCCTGCCAGGCGCTGCATCTCCTTGAGGTTGCGGGGCAGCCGCATTTCCTTGATCGCCTTGATCTTCTTAGGGTTAGCCTCGATGCCGCGATGGGAGACCAGGAAACCGAGAAGCTTGCCGGAGGGGACACCAAAGATGCACTTGGCGGGGTTGAGCTTGAGGTTGAGCTTGCGTAGGTTGGCGAAGGTTTCTCCCAGGTCCTCGATGAGGGTGCGCGCCTCACGCATTTGGATGATGATGTCGTCGACATATGCCTCTGCATTTCTCCCCATCTGGCACCCCAGGCAGATGCACATCAACCTCTGGAAGGTAGCCCCCCGCTCTTCAGGCTAAAGGGCATGCATCCGTAGCAGAACACTCCACAGGGGGTGATGAAGGCGGTTTTCTCCTCATCCTCCCTTGCCATCTTGATCTGATGATAGCCTGAAAAGGCCTCTAGGAAGTAGATCAGGTCGCACCCGGTGATGGATCTACTATCTGGTCAATCCTGGGCAGCGGGAAGTGGTCCTTGGGGTTGGCCTTGTTGAGGTTGGTGAAGTCGACGCACATACGCTTCCCGCCGTGTGGCTTGGCGACAACAACGGGGTTGGCGATCCACTTCGGGTGGAGCACTTCACGGATGATTTTGGCGTCTTGGAGTTTCTTGACCTCCTCAACGACGAAACCCTGCTTCTCGGGCGCCTGGCGTCATACCTTCTGCTTGACGGGGCGTGCGTTGGGGCACACCACCAAGTGGTGCTCGATCACCTCCCTTGGCACGCCGGGCATGTCTGAGGCTGTCCAAGCGAACATATCAGCATTCACCTGGAGGAAGGCAACGAGGGCGCCCTCCTGCTCGGGGGGAAGGCCGCTGCTGATGGTGAGGAAGGGGCCCGCGCCACTCCCATCTAACGACACCTTCTTGGTCTTGGCCCGCTCCTAGGAGAACAGTAGCTTTTTCTTCAAGGGCGCTGGCTCGGCTGGCTCGGGTGTCCTCCTTGGCCCGAGATGCGGCGGCGGCCACCTTGTAGGCACGCGCAAGGGCGTGCGCTGCACCCTTCTCATCGCAATAGACGGTGAGGGTTCCGCTGCCGCCGGGCATCTTGACGAGGCCGTAAGCGTGGTGGGTCGTGGCCATGAACTTGGAGAGCGCCGGGTATCCCAAGATGGCGTTGTAAGGCAGGCCAATATGAGCCATGTCGAAGACAACGAACTCCGTACGATAGTTCTCGCAGGTGCCGAAGGTGACGGGAAGACGCACCAGCCCCAAGGGTAGAGTGGAGCCGTTGGTGACGCATGAGAAGGGTCTGGTGGGCGTCAGGCGCCCATATGGCGCCAGGAGTGCCTCGAAAGCCTCCATAGAGAGCACGTTGAGGCCAGCGCCGCCATCGATTAGCATCTTGGAGATGGCCACGCCGCCGATAGTGGGTGTACACAGCAGAGGGATAGCCCCCGCAGCCCTGGTGGACTTGGGGTGATCGCTGGCGTCGAAGGCGACGGGAAACTCGGACCACTTGAGGCGGTCGGCGAACTCGGGCGCCGGGAGGGCCGCTCTTACTTCACGCGAAAAGCACTTGAGGTGGTGGATGGTCAGAGGGGCCTGGGCCCCTCCCAGGATGCAGGCCACCCCGCGGGTCCCCTGGGAGCCCCCGCTGGGGACGATGCCCTTGGTGGGAGCGGCGCGTCCGAGTCGCTCGACGCGCCGCGGTGGAGCGGGCAAGGAGCGATGGGGCGCCTGACCACCGTGGGCGGCGGAGACGAGCTCGGTGATGCGCTCGAGCCAGGTGTCACAACCGTCCTTGGCGGGGCGACAACGCAGCAGCCCCTGCCACTACTAATGAAAACCTTATAGGTGGAGGCTTATCAGTAGCGCGGTTTTGTGGAACACGCTACTGTGTATTTAAAATAGCGCGGGCACTGCACATGCGCTGCTGTTATCCATTTAGCAGTAGCGCGGCCTAGACGAAAGGCGCTACTGCTATGTGAGCCCCCCTTAGCCACCAGGCTATGTATAGTAGCAGCGCGGCCCGTGTGAAGAGCGCTACTGCTAAAACGTTAGCAGTAGCGCATGTTGTAGACCCACCGCCACGACTAATGTTGTACTGTGCCACATGGTGGGCCCCACTTAGCAGCAGCGCGGCCTGCAGGACCGCGCTACTGCTAAAGTTTTAGCAGTAGCACCATTTTCTAGCCCGCGCTGCTGCTAAGGCACAGCAACCACCTTTTTCAACCCTCCCCCTCCCCCTTCCTCTCTCCCTTCACTTTGCCCTCCCCCCACCTCTCTCCCTCACTTTGCTTCTTCCTCACCTTGCTTCTCCCCCCATTACACTCTTTCTTCTCCTACCTCTCTTTCTCTCTCTTTAATGCCCCTAACTACACCACACCTCGATTAATGGAACCCCTTTCTCTTCTCTTCACTTTTCCACCCCCTCCACTAGTTAGAGCCATCTCCTTCCCCAACTAGGTATGTAGATCTACCCATTTAATGAAGTGACCTTTCTACCTCCCCAATTAGATCTATCCATTTAATTGAAGAAGTAATCTTTGTCCACTTTCGATCACTAGCTAGCTAGGTGTGTGTGTGCGATATGACCTAAATCGGGCGATATGATGGAAATTGTGCGTGTGGCATGAGTTGCCACCGAATTGTGTGTGAGCTTCCTATGTTTTGCCGAAATGTCAATTTATTTCGTTTCGGCGAATTTCGGGCAAACTCTTTATGTCCTATTTTTAGGGAAGGTCATGCTGAATTTTTGTATGACTTTGATGCATGCATGCATTTTTATAATCATTTTGCTTATTATTACCGCACAGGCGATCATGATGGTGAGTGGAATGATGGTGGAAAGGTGGTTGTGATCGGCAGTGCAGGACATGTATAAAAATAACCGGACAGGGATTTTGTGTCTGTGTCAAAGATGCAAAGGAGGAGTTTGGCTCGACCCCTATAAGGATGGTCGTTTGAAGGCGCACCTGCTCATGACTGGTTTCATGGATGGCTATACTCGGTGGATAAGTGAAGATGATGAGGATGAGGACGCCGACGGGGCAGCCAATGACGACATGGGGCCAGACGAATAGATGACCGATAATGGCGGCGGAGAAGAGGCCGGACATGGCGGCGGAGAAGGGGCCGGACATGGTGGCGGCGGAGAAGAGGCCAGAAATGGCGGCGGAGAAGAGGCCAGAAATGGCGCCAGAGAAGACGCGGACACGCCGCAGCCTTCGTCGCTACTAAGTTCAATCATGCGGGACCCTCATGTTCGAGACCTGCTTCGCAAGAAGATGAGTAGCGACATAGCTGTTTCTAGAGAGGAGGTCAAGCAGGAGCAACTGGAGGTAGACTCGAAGACTCCATTGTATGATGGTTGCGATCCCGAGGTGACCTGCTTGAGTTTCACGCTCGAACTTCTAAAGACAAAGGCTAAAAACAAATGGACCGACAGAAGCCTCGATGAGCTTCTCAAGTATCTAAAGAAGGTTCTTCCCGCGGGGAACCTGTGTCCTACTAGTGTCGATGAGGCCAAGAAGATCGTGTGCCCTCTTGATCTGCCACACATTAGATACCATGCATGCATTAACGATTGCATAATTTATCGGAAGGAGCACCCAGAAAAAACCAACTGTCCGATGTGCAATGCTTCTTGATACAAGAAGGCCGGAAAGAAATCTCCCCAGAAAGTTGTATGGTACCTACCGATCACTCCTCATCTGCAGTGTTATTTGTAGATCCTAAGGAAGCAAAGCTCATGCGCTGGCATGCGGAGAGGGTGAAGCCCGATGATCGAGATGATCCGAAGCCGAGACACCTCACGGATGCAAGCCTGTGGATAGCGTTCAATGCCAAATATCGATTTTTCGTAGGTGATCCAAGGAACATCGCGCTTGGTGCGAGTACCGATGGCATGAATCCGTTGGGCAACCCGAACACCAACCATAGCACATGGCTCGTGTTGGTATGGATGTACAACCTTCCCCCTGGAAGTGCATGAAGACAAAGCACATACACATGAGCATGCTGAATCAAGGGCCGAAACAACCGGGAAATAATATTAATCTATATCTGGGGCTACTTCAAGAGGAGTTAGACACGTTATGGAAAACACCAGCCAAGACATGAGACACTAGCAAAGGCGAGTATTTCTATATGAGAGCCACGCTGATGACGACGGTGCACGACTATCTCGGTTACGGATATGTCACAGGCCAGGTGTGCCACGGATATTGTTGATGCACGCGGTGCATGGATGATACAACGTCTCAGCAGCTAAGGAAAGATGGCGGGTCTGGGAAAATCGTGTCCATGGGGCATCGAAGATGGCTCGCGAAGGACGACCCGTGGATAAACCATGGAGATCTATTCAATGGTGAGGCTGAGCATCGAGGACCTCCACGTAAGAGGAGTGGCACCGAAATCGATGAGCTATTGAAAAACTGGGAACAGTGCCCTGCACCGGGAAAGATGACAAAGGCGCCGAAGCCGCTGCTGAAGGTATGGAGAACAAGGTCTGTTTTCTGGGACTTGGAGTACTGGCCCAAACTCGACACGCCTCATTGCCTTGATCAAATGCATATCACGAAGAATGTCCTTGAGAGCTTGCTTGCAACACCGATGAACATGCCGGATAAGACCAAGGATGGGCCGAAGGCAAGAAGAGACTTGGAAGATTTGAACATCAGGGCAGATCTCCACATGCCGCCCGTAAAAAGTCGAAGGAGATGGAGACGGAGACGGAGGCGTGGGACAATGGAAAAAAAGTTAACAAGAAGGAGGAGAATTATGGCCCCCCTTCTTGCTTTACCTTATGTCCGAAGGAGATCGATCAATTCTTCAAGTGCCTTACCAGAATCAAAGTTAGTTCCGGTTACTGTGGGAAGATAAGTAGATTTCTAGACACCACGAAGAAAAGGTTTAGCGAGATGAAGTCTCATGACTGTCATGTGATGATGACACAAATACTTCCTGTTGCCCTTAGAGGGATAATGGACAAGCACGTCTGTGACACACTTATTGGTCTCTGCAACTTTTTTGACATTATCTCTCTAAAGTCGATCAGTGTGAAGCAGCTCCAAAGGCTACAGGAAGAGATCATTCTTATACTAAATGAGCTTGAGATGTACTTCCTGCACGCGTTCTTTGACATCATGGTGCATCTGTGTGTCCACATTGTGGATGACATCATAGACCTCGGGCCGACATTCCTGCACAACATGATGCCATTAGAGAGGATGAATGGGGTCATCAAAGGATTCGTTTGTAACATGTCCCGTTCGGATGGAAGCATCATCCAGGGCTATCTGACCCAAGAGTGCACCTCTTTCTACGAGAATTATCTATATGGCGAAGATCCTATTGTTGGTTTTCCTGTTAACAAGCACCTTGGGAGGCTCAAAGGAGAAGGTCACACCAACGGCCGGAGGGAACTGCATGTGGACCACTCGGGTCGACGCAATGACTTTGACAGAGCAAACTTAGGAGTGCTACAACACCTAGATGTGGTAGATCCTTTCACGACACTGCACAAAGAAACCATCGCAAAGAAGTACCGTGACCGGGGGCAATGCAAGACGAATGCTGAAGTTATTAGAGAGCACAACTCCACTTTCCTGCCTTGGTTCAAAGAGCATGTTCTTGCTAATCCCTCGGAAGAGGGCTCTACAGACGGATTGCTCATATACGCCTTAGCACATGGCCCCGCAGCCAACCTCGTGACCTATCAAGCATACGATATCAACGGATACACGTTCTTCTGCGAACAAGAAGGGAAAGAAGCTCACTCAATAACAAAAACGTCGATGCTGAGAAACCATCATTTATATATATGTATTTATTTTGTGTACACACTTAATCGTTATCGGTCAAATATTGTGTAATATATATGCATGGTTCCAGCTCGATCGTCCGTCGAAAAAGAAAAGAAAAAGAAAAATGAGAAAGGGAAGAATAAAATGAAAAGAAAAATAAAATGAAAAGAAAAATACAAGGAATAGAAAAGAAAATGAAAAGAAAAAGAAAAAGGTGAAAGGAAAAAAGAAAATGAAAATGAAAAGAAAAATAAAATGAAAAGAAAAATGAAAGGAATAGCAGTAGCGTGGGTCTGGACACGCGCTATAGGTAACTTAGCAGTAGCGCGGGGTGTGCGTAGCCCGCGCTTCAACTAAGTTAGCTATAGCGCGTGTCCAGACCCACGCTACTGCTAAATTCGACTTAACCGCCCGCGCGCGCGGGCCTCCCTCAATTCCCCATCCCCATTCCCCCATTCCTTCTCCTCCTCCATCTCCGTCCGTCGCCCTCCGTGCGCCCACTGTCGCCCGCCCAACCGTTGCCCTCGGCCATGCGCCCTTCTTCGCCCTCCGCCACTCGCCCTCCGTCGCCGGCCCGTCCGTTGCCCTCCGCGCGCCCTCCGTCGCAGTCCACATCGTCGGCGCCCCCTCCTCCACCCGTGCCCATCTCCCCCGACCTCCACCTCACTGTAGGCGTCTCCCCCAACAACCCGCCACATAAGTCCCCTGCCCCTCCTTCTCTCTTCTCTCCTCTCCGTCTGCCCTAGGTTTTAGTATGAACCCTAGGATTTAGTATGAACCCAAGGATTGGTATTTAGGTAGGTATCAAATTAGGACAGAAATTTTATTCTAGGAACCCTAAGTGTATCGAAATTTTATTCTAGAAATTTAGCTAGGTATCAAATTAGGATAGAAATTTTATTCTAGGAATTTTTATTGGTATTTAGCTAGGTATCAAATTAGGACAGAAATTTTATTCTAGGAATTTTGCTTCTAGGAACCCTAAGTCTATAGAAATTTTATTCTAGGAATTTAGCTAGGTGTCAAATTTGGACAGAAATTTTATTCTAGGAATTTTTATTGGTATTTAGCTAGGTATCAAATTAGGACATAAATTTTATTCTAGGAATTTTGCTTCTAGGAACCCTAAGTGTATAGAAGTTTTATTCTAGTAATTTAGCTTGGTTTCAAATTAGGACAGAAATTTTATTCTAGGAATTTTGATTGGTATCAAATTTTCTCTCTTTTCTGTTTTATAAATTCAGTGCCATAGGTTGATGTTATTCTGTTTTATAAATTCAGTGCCAGTGGTATCATGCGTGGGATGTCAAAGCAAGTGGTTTGATGTGTATGTGGTGATACACATGTATCTTTCTAGTATATCTTTGCAGGGAAAATGATCCGAGTGGCCTATGTTTTGCTGGAATGTTGATTCATTTCCTTTCCGACAAATTTCAGGCACTCGATATGTCCACTTTTTAGCAATGGTCATGCCAAAATTTCCCGTGAATTTCGGCATGACTTGTGCTAGAAAGCAGGCATATCGAGTGCCCGGGATTTGCTGGGACGGGAATGAAATAGCATTCCGGCAAACCATAGGACTTTTTTTATGTCATTACACATTTTATTATTGTTTAAGAATTAAACGAGCAGACTTAATCATAGGAAACATGTCGAACAACGATGAAACCGGGGCTTCTGACTACGCTGCCGATGACATACAATATGACCGTGAACATGATTACCTCGACTTTTTGTCTAGTCAGCAAACACAAGGTTTGCAGGGCGCCCTGGTCATAGCGGACGATGGTACTGCCACTGACATCCACACCGATGGCGGCACCGAGACCGGCACGAAAAGGTACTTGCGCTGAAGGTACCGGCGCCGAAGCCGCTAACAAAAAGAAGAAGCAGAAGAAGCAGAGGACACGACGCCCTAACAAACTCGGCATTGGAAGAATCCTGGTCAGAGAGATGCACCCCGGCAAATTCGAGCCAATAGCGCCGGAAGAAGCACGCAACTGCTACGGCAACCAAGTCAGATGCATCCTACGGTAAACCGCGAGCATCAACGACAATGACTTAAGGAAGAAACCACATATGGAGCACTTGCTCCTAATGAAGCTGCACAAGAGATTCCAGTTCCCCGAACGGGATGACGACATAGAACACCCGTGGGATGATCCTGCCATGAAAAAGATTAACAACCACACCATGGGCATGTTCAGCAATGATTTGGCCGCCTGGAAAGGGAGGGTGAAACGAGCGATTGATGCTAATGAACCCCTGTCCAAGATTTTGGCGGACTATCCGACACTTACGGAAGAGGGATTCGAAAAGTTCAAGGACACTTCCGCTACCGAGGCAGCCAAGGTTAAGTCTGAGAAATACAAGGGGCTTCAGCAAAGGAACACGGGGAACCAACGCCTCGGAAGCCGTGGCTACATTGGCAAGAGGCCCATATGGGATAAGGAGGATGCGGAACATGAAGCCGCGGGGATCCCAGACCCCTACGGGAAGTTCACCGACCCGCAGGAGCGTGACTTCATCAGGTCCCGGTACAAGTGGGACGAGGAAAAGAAGGTTTGGTACATGGACCCGGTCACGAGGAAATTGATTAGATTATTGGTAATTATTCTTTTACCACCTTACATTTAGCTTCTGATCAAGTCAACTACACATTGCAGTAACATTCGTAAACGGTTCACGTTCCTTTTGCAGAAGGAGCAACATAGGCTTGCGGCCGAAAGCGACTCATCATCTCAGTCGTCAATGAGGCCCAAGTGGGACACCCCTCTCAACCGGGCCTTGAACCAACTGAAGGGGCTCCCTTTGGACCAGCGGCCGCAATATGGACATGTGCACGGCGTCGGAGACGGCGCCACGTGGAAGTACTACTATGACAAGGGCCCGGAGGCCAAAAACAAGAAAAAGAAGTTTAGTCAGTTGAACATCGATGAGAAGGTGAAGCTTACGGTCGAGAAAAATGCAGCTGAGGCCGAGAAAAAAGCAGTTGCGGCCGCAGAAGCGACGAGAAATGAGTTGGTCCAGCAGGCGGTCAATGCAGCTGTAGCTGCCTGCAGAAATGATTTCGCTACTAACATGATTCCGGCTATTATCGACTGGACAAAGCAAAATCCAGACAAGACGGCATAGGATTTTCCGATGCCCAGCTTCATCGGGAGTAACTCGGCGAACATCACACCACCACCACCTGCTGCCGCTACCGCACAAGGTCCCGCACCCGCGCCTGCTCCCGCACCCGCTCATAGCAGCCCGTCCTCTGTCTCTGGCATGCTAGGCGGGCCTTCGTCTTTGGCTGACCTCGACGCCCTCACGGTAATTACACGTTGCACCAACATATCTATAATCTTCCATTTTCATTGCTTTTCGGATGTCTTACGCCGCAGATATGTCTTCGCAGGCCAACGAAACCCCGTGCACCGTACTCTACATGATCAATGGCCAGAAGGTGGACGTGGGAAAGGCATAAGGAAGCCCTTGGAACTCATGTTCCATGGCCAGCCGATCCCCGTTGGCACCTTCAAGGTTACCTTGTCGAGTGTGAAAGCGGGCCACGAGGATTTGACTCCTCCAGTACGGCTCAGGGGAGAGGAGGACGAGACACCAATGCGGCTTGGAGAATACAAGGGTTGGATGCTGCTATGGCCAAAGAATCTTCTTCGTCTGGAGGCGGCTGAGAGCACACCACTGACCACACATCAGCAAGGTATGAACACCACACCCCGCCTACGCAATTACCAGTGCCTCTCGTGCCGGGTGAGAGCGGCGGATGATGCGAGGAAGGGGGTCCAATAGTGGATGATGTAGTCGCCCCTGTGGAACAAGGAATGGATGGTGAGATGCAGGAGGAGGACCCTCTCCGGTTCCTCAATACCAGTGCCTATGACGATGAACAAATGATGAGTCAGCGATGTGACTCGGGCTATGAGCATGTGGATGAGGAGTTGGATGATGTGCCGGAGCAGGGACGTCGTAGGGTTGATTGCAAGAAGTCTCTCTTCATGCAATCCTCACAGGACACGCCTCCAGATGCCGCCACAGCCCACGGTCAAGTAGCCGAGGGTCGTGCAATGCATAGCCCGAACACATTTGTCGCGGGGGTCAGACAAGGCCTGGACGGTCAACCCAAGAAAAAGGAGAGGAAGAGACCGCCGAGGAGAGGCTCTCCTGCCGCCAAAGCTGCCAAAGCTTCTAGCAGCCAGCCGACCGATTTTGCACACCGTGTACCGGTCAAAGGCGCGGTGTTGTACCATGTCGTGGGCAAGCCAATCCTACCACTGAAACCGCTAGAGGGCATATCAGGGGATCTCAGGAGACTGCATGACCATGTGCTGTCGACTGAGAAAAGTCTTCTCGCCTCGGAGGATCCAGGATATCAACTTTACGCGATTCGTGTGCCTCAGGCCAAGTGCTACGTTGACACACTGCCCGCGGAGGTGTTCTTCCTACGGTTTGATCACATCTTTGAGATGTTTCTCATGAGGCGGCTTGATTTTATGATCGTCCGCCTTTTTGCGCTACATATGAACTTTGTCATAAGGAGAGAACAAATCTCGCAAATCTCGGTGGCAGATCCATACTACATGCATGAGTCCTTCTTGAGTCTCGTCGACTTTGAATGTAAAGCTGCTAGGGACAACATTGAATACTTCATGATAACAAATAAGGACAAGGAAATGATTCTCCTGCCTTATGATCCAATGTAAGTCATTGCTGGATAACCCTTTCATATGTTTCAATCATTCCTTCGCTCATATGGAGACTAATTTGAGGTGTTATTTTTCCCGCAGCAATGGGCGTGCCGTCCTTATCGTTCTTTTCCCGCGAGTCTCCCACACTGTGTTTTTTGACTCGTCCAGAAACTACGAGAAGAAGGACTACACCCACATAATCGATATTCTGGATGATGCTCTCCACGGCTTCAACATCAGGGGTGGCCACATCAAGATCAGGAAACAAAGGAAGAACAAGCCGGGTTTCTCGCATAAAACAAGCTTCTGCTCCATCCATCAACCGACAACAAGCAAGAACGATGGATTCTACCTCCTCCATCTCATGATGGAGTTCAGAAGGGATCAGCAACAGTTTCGTATGACAACAAGAAATGATGAACATATCCGCAAATGGGCAGAATCCTTAGGAGACGAACCGGATTATAAACTCAGAGATGACTTCTTTCGCATCCAGAAGGACATTGGAGCGATCATCATGAAAGAAGTCATCGAAGAGAAGGGGATGTTCCACCACGGCCCTATATCGTGAGCTGACGTCAGAACTCGCATAGGCATGCAACGTCAGGACCTGACGCCGTTCACAAAGCTAGGGTGCATCCTCCCGGATATGGATGGATGGAACTTCTAGTGATTGACGATGCCGATGATGATGTGTCGGTTGAACTTGTACTTTCTGTAGCGATGAAACTTTGTGATGTCAATGGTCCTGCTGAACTTGCGTAACGCTAGTTTGTTAGTTTGGGTACGATGATCTGCGTACATCTAGTTAATTAGTTTGGGTACGATGAACCTACGTTGATTAATTATGTTTACTATATGTTGCATCTATTAGCTAACTATTTCTTTTCGTGTTGCTCAAATATATTATGTTGCATATTATTGTTGAATTCGCTTGATGAAGATGCATCTCTAACAGGTACATAGGTCCTTGATGGCGAAGAAGTGCTATGCCGTGTACATAGGGAGGGTTCCGATAGTGTACGACAAGTGGCCCGAGTGTCAGGCCCAAGTGTCACGGTTCTCGGGCGGCAGCCATAAAGGGTTCGATAGCAGACAAGAAGCAGAAGCTAGTTACTTGATGTTCACGCTAGCGCGAGAGAGGAATCACAACCGGCACCTCATGTACTACATAATTTTGCTCTTACTCATAGTGATAGCTCTTCTCTTCTATATCATCGTTTAGATGGATGATGAAACATGTGTATGGAATGATGATGTAGTTGCATGTATTCGAGACATATCATAACTTGTATCGCTATTTCGAGATCGATGATGATGAGAGACATCATGTGTGTTGGATGATGATGACATGATTTGATGAGACTATCTGCATGTGTATGATATGATGAGACTATTGTGTGTATGATACGACAGAGGCTATTGTATAAAACCTATTAAAAAACAGAGTAAAAATGCTGCAGATTTTTTTTACAGAAAATAGTAACAGTAGCGCGGGGTATGTGTGTAGCAGCAGCATCGCTGCCTTAGCAGTAGCCCGTGGTAAACAGGTGCGCTGCAGCTTTTAGCATTAGAGAGGTTCCCCGAAACGCACTACTGCTAAACTCTGGTAGCAGTAGCGTGGGTGGGAACAGCGCTACTGATAAGACTTAGCTGTAGCGCCGTAGCAGTAGTGCGCCCACCCACGCTACTGCTATGACAAAACCCCGCGCTACTGCTAGGGTTTTCCCTAGTAGTGTGCGCCATGAGCTGCACGACGTGCGGAGCAGGAGGGCCGCGACTCGTGGGCGAGGACGCGGTGGAGGAGTGGCCACGCTCCTGCTCGCTCACCGACGGGCGGATGAAGGAGGCCGCCCACTCCCCAACGGTCCTGGTGGAAGCGCGGGGGCGCCACCCAGGGGCACCTCGGGCGGCGGACACAGTGTGAACCCCGGTGGCAGCCCGGCGCGTGCCATGTTCCCGGTGAGCGACGGCACCATCCATCTTGGTGTTGACGTCGAGGTCGGAAGCGCGAAGACGACAAGTCCCCCTACCTGGCGCGCCAAATGTCGGAGTCTAGGATCTGCATCGAAGAAACTTCTCCAAGAACCAAGGTTTGAACTCTGGGGTGCTTTGCTTGGCAACCTACGACACGACGGCAACTACGGCGGGACGATGGCTCTCACCGGACACGAAGGGGATGTGCGAGCTACCCAGGTTCGGGCCACCGTGCGGTGTAATACCCTACTCCTGCCTGTGTTGGATTGCTCTGTAATGGAGAGCTTGTGGCTCGCGATACATGAGGTGTGGGGGAGAATAAGTCGATCCCCTTACAAGGAAGCAGCCCAGCCCCTTTTGTAGTGCCTTGGTCCTCTTCCCCGAAAATATGAGCGGGAAAGGGTAGCCACAGGCCGGCAATTCAAAGGGGAACAGGCGCACAGGCTTATCCTGACTAAAGGCTGTCTCCGCCTGATAAAGTGGTCTTCCTGACGTGTTGGTGGCCTTGGCAATGACCTCCGTCCTGGCGCGCCGATCCGTCCTGATCTTCCTTCACCAAAGAGGAAACGATTTGGGACTCGCTTTAAGGAAAGCAGACGCCGCTGCTCCCTTATCACCAGAATGGAAACTGGGCTTGGTCACGCCCCGCCGTCCTTATCCTGACAGCGGGACGTCACCCATGTGCGGGGAGCGGAGCCCCGCGGCTAATGCCATATGACCTGCTTCATGAGGGGGCCTCGCGAGGGGAGCCTCGTGAGGCAACCCGGCTTGGGGGCCTCGGCAGGGCGTGGCCTGACGACGAGGGGCCTCACGAGGCCCACCCCTCGTGAGGCGGCTTCCTCTGGGGAGGCCGAGGCAGGGCTACCCTTATGGGCCGGCCCAAGCGTTGCCCTCTGGGCCAGAGGCAGACAGGCCGTGGTACCCTGGTTCCCACTGGGCCGACAACAACATTACTACACACTAATAAGCATATGATGCATCACACATTACTACACTAATTAAGTATATCATCAAATTCTACACTAGGCATATATCATCACATTACTACACTAAGCATATCACATTACTACACTAAGCATATCATCAAACTGTACACTAAGCATATCACAACATTACTACACTAAGCATATGATGCATCACACATTACTACACTAAGTAAGCATATATCATCACATTATTACTACACTAAGCATATCACATTACTAAGCATATCAAATTACTACACTAAGTAACGTACCATGACATGGCGGTTAACATTTGTCCTTGTCAGGCGGGTTACGAATGGCATCCCGACGTAGTCATCACATGGAGGAAGTATGTACCAGAGGTTGCCCGATTCGTCCTCGCTCAGCCTCATTCTTTGGGCATACATGGCTTCATCAAGTGGGTCCTCATCATCTTCGTCCTCCGAGTTGAGGTAGATAACAACTAGACTTGGAGTTTGTCTTCTAAAGGAGAAGCTGATCAATTCACCCCCAGTGAGGTGCATGTGGGCGATGAAACGATCCCATTCATCTCCTCCAATCTGGGATATCTTTCGTCTTATCTGGACCTCCATAGGGTATGCCCCCCAGGAGCATCAAAGATCACGGTGACTCTGGTAAATAGCTCATTGAACTCCAATATCACATTGCAAGGGATGATCTATGTAAGAAAAACCAAAAAACAAACACATTGCATTACTGGAAATAGCAGCAAAAACAAAAGAACTAACTGTTAGAAGATTCATATAATGTGTTACCGCTGCAGGAACAAAACACGGCTGGAAGTAGATGCCAAACAGCGTGCCAGTTGCAAGGTTGGTTGCACACCTTGACTTGCACACTCGACATGGTGGTGGCTGCGCCATTCTACACAAAATATATTGAAAACTAAGTATATAATCAGTTTATTCACTAGTAAATCAATTTCTACTAAACATAATTGGAGTTCATTTTACACAAAACATATTGAACTAATTATATAATTCTACACTAGTAATTGTATACATAAATAAACAAAATCCATGGAGGGAGACACAAATAAATGAATTCTACACTAGTAATTTATAGGAGTTCATTTTATTTATTCCTAACATTCTCGACTACACTACCAAATTAAGTTGAACTTGAATCATTAATATTCTAGACACTCAAAATATTTCTAATCAAAATGCACTATAAATATCGGATTCTACACAATAGCAATCGGATTATCAATAAAATTTCTACACAAAGCAATCCATGCAACTAACTTTTGATACTACATCACACAAAGCAATCCATGTTATATACTAAAATTTCTACGCAAATTAAAGCAATCCCCTAAATCAACTACATGAATCCCAATGGATTCCGTGTGGCGTGTCCACAGACGGAGGAGGTGGGAGTGAAGAGGAAGGAGATGCGATGGGAGGGGAAGGAGTGGATCGAACCTTGCTGCCGGTGACGGGCGGTGACGGGGCGGCGGTGGCGGCGGGTCGAGGGGGAAGTGTATACAGGGTGGGTGTGAAATGAGAGGGCGGTGACTTAGGTGTTTTACTAATTTGACTCAGGTGGGCCATTGCTGGCATGGGACTAAGACGCAATGCCATAACTAATAACAACCCAAATAAAAAAAGACAAAGATTAATGAAAGACTTAACAAAATAAAAGACTCAAAATTAGAACTGGTAGTAAAGAAATAAAAGTCCTAAAATGATAAAAACACTAATAATAATGATGACAAACATATAATATAAAATGTTCATTATTTTGTGACTAGTATAATCATTAAATACTTAAAACACTTGATAAAATGGAAAAAATATTTCTGGCGTGCATAGAAAACGAACGCCAGCTCTAACAAATTAACTACGGTGTGCATAGAAAACCAATGCCACCACTATATTCCAAACGGTGAGTACATATGGGCCAACAGATTTGTGGCGTGTCTAGAAAAAGCAACACCAGCACTAAACATGTAAAGCTGATGTGCTAATTATGCCGACGCCAACACTATTTAAAAAAAATAGTGTTGGCGTTGACGGAAAATGGCGTGCCACAAACGAAAGTTGTGGCTAGCCGTTTTTCCACTAGTGTTGCTCTGGCAGGGCCTTCTTGACACCTTCTAGAACTTTTCGTGCTCTGCAAGGGTAATCTTCACAGATTCTTGGCAATGCTACGTATCTGGCATGAGATGCTTCGCAACTACATGTTCTAGCTCACGCTCTTCTAGGGCCTTGGCAACAGCTTCATATTGCAGTTGCTGCCATGCCAGGGCCTTCTTCATATCATCTACTTCGTCATGCTTGTTAACCATGGTGTGCTGCACGTCTTTTGGTTGTTCCTGCTACACTGCCAGGGCATTGATGACAGCATCAGATTGTTGTTTGTGGAGCCAAAAACTTACAGTATTGTCATCATTTGAGAATCCTAAGTTTCCTACATACAAAATTTATAGAGGTTAAAACATATACAATAATTCCAAATTGTACATGCATCTACCAGAGTATACAGTGGTTGGGTGAACAAAGACAGTCTTACTAATTTAGGAAGTGTTTACAGAAAAGAGTTGAGCTACTCACCGCCTGAACCCACTTTCTCTTCGATGTGCTTGAGCTTGGGGTTGCATCTGAAGTTAGAGACATGAGTTTTTCGAACTCTTCATGTACCATCTGTATACCCTTAGTCACTACATCAAGTTGGTGACGACAATTTTCCTGCCATAATGTAGTTGAGGACATTAGACTGCACACAATTCACATTATGTATGCATTGTTACAGCAAGTAAACACATTATAACCATAGTTCCAGACTCGCAATAACAATGTCCTCTACATCTATAGTGGAGGCCACATCTACATTTTTTTGTTCACTTTCTGTGTCACTGTCACGGTCTATCAGGTCTTGATGGTTTAGACAGCGAACAGGACCTCTGATATCTGAGAACACAGGGAAATATGTGAGACGACCTAGAAAGCAAGGTACAGAGTTAGAAAACTCTTCATTTTGATACAGGTTATTCTTTTCAGGCCCTCACTAATGTTCTCTAACTTACGTAAACATTATGACTTGCTTAAAGTAGGTACAGTATGAGACGGTGATAAATTTTAAATATTGGTGCCATTATGATTAAACATTCACGTACTTACACTAAGATGAAGAATATGAACCAGTAATAAGAACCCTAGCTAGATTGACCCGCATGCTTAGCCCAAATTAATAAGAACCCCAAATGTTGTAAAAACAAGAGCAGCGGATTTCACATGAAAAGTAAGTAGATGCATAAGCCGATTAGGATTGAGATAATGCGATAGACATACCATGTGAGCGGACGGGTCCGAGCGTAATGTCGTCGGTCGGGTGCGCCTCCATGGTAACCGAACGATTTGTGGTGGCTAGGCGAGAACGACCAGCCGGGACTGGATCGGATCTATATATGAAGAGGGAGAGATAGGAGGCCATGTCTTCTTTCTTCGAGGGGGAGGAGGCTGCTGTTGAAATAAGAGGCGTGATTTGGGGAGGTTTGGGGTTAGTTCTGCGCGGCGTTCCAAAATGATGAAACATGCACGTAAATATTCTAAGATGCAGGAAATGAACTAGCAATCGATATATTGTCAACATGGATTAGTTCAAAACATAAGCTAGAATGACATGCAGCGTTAACCAGAATAAGAACCCTAACTTTTTTTTACCATACATAAAAAACAACACCGCAAATAGAACTCGTTGATCAGGATGAGATCTTGGGGTAATTTTACCAGTAGAGCGGATGGGGCCAAGCCAAACGCCGTCAGTCATGAGCACCTCCCTCACTGAACGATTTGTGGCCATAGCTAGCGAGATTCAATGGCGGGGAGGGAGGATCTAGAGGAGAAGAGAGAGATCGAGTGAGAGGGAGATGGAGAGGAAGAGGGAGGTATAGGAGGAGGCGGCTGGTTTTATTGGAAGGGGTGTGGTTAGTGTGGAAAAAAGAGGCGGTATTAATGTGAGGAGGGTTGGGGTTAGGTGGTCGTGGGGGCATTTGAAAAATGAGTGGAAGGAAGGGAAAATTTGTGGGAACGCTTAGTGGGGAAGCAAGTATAAATCCGAGGTATGTTCTTGTGACAGCATGTGACAGCATGTTCCTCACATAATGTGTTAACGTAGAGTAGTACAAAGTTCCACGCGTGTGTAAGGTGAGACCAACAGGTTAGCAATGCAGAATCATTTTATGCGTGCATGTAACTTGAAGAAAGCACGCGTTCATCATGTGAAGTGTCAGGACTATTTAGAAATTCAAGTTCTCGGTGCCGGTTGTCACGTTATACTTTGAAATCCTACTTTCCATTTGGCTTGGTGCTACCATTCTAAAGATTTCATAAGTATCAATCCAACATGCTCCATACTTTGTATTCATGAAACACGCCACAGAGTGGAGTGGATTTAAAAAAAAGAATTCATTCTGCACATCACACTAGGGGATTTCATCCTGCAAGCAAGCTGATCCTTGCAATGCACAAACATTTTGGTCATGCAAGTATCTTGGAGAAAGCAAGTTGATCATGTAAAGTGTAACGAGTGGTTACAAAATAAAGTTTACTGTGCCGGTTGTCACGTGCCATACCAGGACCACGCTCAGGCCGCCACGTTGAGCATGCAATGTTGGCACGGTACAAAATATATTGTTCCAACACAAACTTTTTTTTGCTCTAAGAGACGCCTGATTCCCGTGACTCGTGGAACCGCTAGACGTCCCAACTGCCCTGGTCGGTTACCTTATTTATGCGAGAAATTAACGATCGCATTCCTTTTGCCGCATCCATTTGCATATTCTTCCTGGCCATTCCTTAGCGTCCGCCACAAACCACCACCGCCTCCCTGTAGCCACGAACGACGAGAAACTAACAACAGAGACCCACCACATCAATGCCCATGGCACAACCGTGCTAAAGGTGGTGTACACCAACGAGCCAGAGACTGTGGAGCGAGTCATCGGCATGTACGAGCAATGGCTCTAGTAGGAGAAGTACAAGTTCGTCGGCCTCGACCTCGAGTACACATGTAGGAGCAGTTACAGATGACAAAGCGTCGCCGTCGTGCAACTCGCCATGCGCAAGCATGTTCTCGTGTACCACTACTGTAGGTCCAAGCGGTGCCAGACATTGGTTGAATTCCTGCAATGCAGAGAGGTAACTTTCATTAGCGTGGACACCTGGGGCGACAAGATCATGCTTGCCCATGCATGGATCAGAATTCCAGACGAGCATCACGTTGACATCCAAAAGCAGTTCTGTATCAAAGGTGGTGGAGAAAGGGACTCCATGGGTGACCTCGCAGCGGCCATCATCGACCCCTCGTACAAGAACATGAAGAAATCATGCCCAAAGGAGAAGCACCAGTACTGGGAGTGGAAGCTGCTTTCCCCGCTACACCTCGAGTACGCAGCAAAAGACGGGTATGTTAGCTACGAGTTGTACCGTAGGATCCTAATCATCAAGGACGGGCTACGTCACCTTCTCCAACCACCATTGAGGGAATGACTCCGCCCCCGTAAGAACAAAGACGAGGGATCTTCGAGCGGCTGGAAGCACCGGAAGGGAAACAGCGGGTGGTGAATTGCTAGAAATTGGATTTGTACATTCAACTAGTAGTATCTAGTAGTATGTTAATTTAGATTGAGTGAACATATGTTGTAACTATGATTGTTGTTGGTCAAAGATGCTGGGTGTATTGTATTACTTATTTACGTTAAACATAGTGGTGTGGTGATGTACAAATGCATGGTACCTTATGTAAAAATATGTGCTTGTACCCTTGTTAACTTTGTCAAAATGCTTTTCGTGAATGGGGTGAACACTTTCAGAAATATTTTGGAGGACTTCCAGAATCAGTGTGAGGGATTTTAGAAAATTAATGACCGGCTATTCGAAATAGTTTCATAGTGAATTAAGAACTTTGAGTACTCGTTCCGAATATAGTGTGAACATTGTTTGAAAATATGAAAAGTAGGACGATAATTGTTAGTCATCACAATTATAAACGGAGACTCTTTGCATGCAATGACCACATGGTGTACAGGTTTGGTCTGGAAAATCATTTAATTTGTGGACATAAACTTTTGGTATGTAAAATGTCCTCTATTTTTCTAGTACTTTTGGAACACGTAACGAGTGATGAACACCAGCACGCTGAAGTTATTTTTGAAAAGTATACAAAAAATAGCTAATGGAATTGTGGTGACCCCTTCATCTATAAAAGGAGGCCCATCGCTACCTTTACAAAGGTCGACACTTTGCTCATTTTACACGCATAGCTGCACCTCGCGCGCACCTCGTCGGCAAGCTATGCTCCTCGCAAACACATTAATACAACAAAGTAGGAGCAGGATTTTACGCCTCACGGCGGCCCGAACCTGGGTAAATGCTTGTGTGGTTTGCTGATTCTGCTCTTTGTGCGCATGTGATAACCCACAAGTATAGGGGATCAGTTGTAGCCTTTCTTGATAAATAAGAGTGTCGAACCCAACGAGGAGCTAAAGGTAGAATCAATATTCCCTTCAAGGTCTATCGACCACTGATACAACTCTATGCACACTTAACGTTCGCTTTATCTAGAACAAGTATGAAACTATTTTGTAGGTGTAAGGATAAGTTTGCAAGGATAAAACTAGATGTACTTAGCAAGAATAAAACTATGAGTAAATTACAAGATAATATAAGTTAGTAATTAGGTAGAGAGATATTCGTAACACAAGAAAGTTATTTGTCCCTAGGCAATCGATAACTAGACCGGTAATCATTATTGCAATTTTATATGAGGGAGAGGCATGAGCTAACATACTTACCGTACTTGGATCATATGCCCTTATGATTGGAACTCTAGCAAGCATCCGCAAATACCAAAGATCATTAAGGTAAAACCCAACCATAGCATTAAGTATCAAGTCCTCTTTACTCCCATACGCAACAACCCCCTTACTCGGGTGTAAGCTTCTGTCACTCTAGCCGCCCACTATAAGAGAATTATGAACATATTGCAAACCCTACAGCGGGAATCCCTCACGCTTGTGTGACACGGAGGGCACCATAGGACAGCACCAAAATAAAACATACAACTCATACCAATCACGATCGTCAATCAACCCATAGGACAAAACGAATCTACTCAAACATCATAGGATGGCAACACATCATTGGATAATAATATGTAGCATTGAGCACCATGTTTAAGTAGAGATTATAGCGGGGAGAAGAGGTGTTACACCACTGCATAGAGGGTGAGAAAGTTGGTGTTGACGGTAGCGAGGTTGTTGGTGTAGATCGCCGTCATGATCCTTGCCCCGGCGGCACTCCGGCGTCACCGGGAGAAAGGGGGAGAGAGCCCCCCTCCTTCTTCTTCTTTATTGGCCTCCCACCTAGATGGGAGGAGAGTTTCCCCTCTGGTCCATGGCTGCCATGGCGGCGGAGGGGCGGGAGCCCCTCCGAGATTGGATCTTTCTCTCTGTTCTCTTCTGTTTCGCGTCCCTGTTTTCTGGCCCTTCACCGTTTCTTAAATTCCCGGAGATTCGTAAATCCGATTGCGCTGAAATTTTAACACGATTTTTTATGGATATAAGCTTCCTTGCAGCCGAAGAAGAGCCCCAACCGACTTACGGTGTGCCCACAAGGCACCACCACGCACCAAGGGGGGGCGTGCCCAGGTGGCTTGTGGAGGCCGTGGGCCTCCGTTTGCGTTCATTCCACCTCCCAAAAATCACATATATTCCAAAATAATTGTCCATAAATTTTTATTGCATTTGGACTTCATTTGATATGGATTTTCTGTGAAACAAAAACCAAGTAGAAAACAGGAACTGGCACTGGGCACTGGATCAATATGTTAGTCCCAAAAATAATATAAAATGTTGCCAAAAGTATATGAAAGTTGTAGAATATTGGCATGAAACAATAAAAAATTATAGATACGATGGAGACATATCAGCATCCCCAAGCTTAATTCCTACTCGTCCTCGAGTAGGTAAATGATAAAAAGATAATTTTTGATGTGAAATGCTACCTAGCATAATCTTGATCATATAATTTAATCATGGCATGAATATTAAGACACGAGTGATTCAAAGCAATAGTCTATAGTTTGATATAAAGACATCAATACTCAGGCATCCCAAGAAACAATCATGCCTTTCAGAATAAAAATGCTAAAGAACGCTATCCCTACAAAATCATATAGCCTTGTCATGCTCCATCTTCTTAACACAAAGTATTTATGATGTACTACCCCGGTGTCAGCCAAGCAATTGGTTCATACTATTTAACGCGCTTCAGCTTTTTCAACCCCCACGCAATACATGAGCGCAAGCCATGGACATAGCACTATGGTGGAATAGAGTATGATGATAGGGGTAAATATGGAGAAGACAAAGAAGGAAGAAAATCTCACATCGACACGGCTAATCAACGGGCTATGGAGATGCCCATCAATTGATATCAATCTGAGGAGTAGGGATTGCCATGCAATGGATGCACTAAGAGCTATAAGTGTATGAAAGCTCAAAAAATAAAACTAAGTGGGTGTGCATCCAACTTGCTTGCTCTAGAAGACCTCGGGCATTTGAGGAAGCCCATCATCGGAATATACAAGCCAAGTTCTATAATGAAAAATTCCCACTAGTTTATGAAAGTGACAACATAGGGGACTCTCTATATGAAAAACATGGTGCTACTTTGAAGCACAAGTGTGGAAAGGATAGTAACATTGCCCCTTCTCTCTTTTTCTCTCTCTCTTTTTGTTTTCTTTTTTCCCTTTTTTGGGGCTCTTTTTGGCGTCTCCCTTTTTTTTTAATTTTGTCCGAAGTCTCATCCTGACTTGTGGGGGAATCATAGTCTCCATCATACTTTCCTCACTGGGACAATGCTCTAATAATGAATAATGATGATCATCACACTTCTATTTACTTACAACTCAAAAAATTACAACTCAATAAAATATATACAAGATGACTCTATATGAATGCCTCTGGCAGTGTACCAGGATGTGCAATGATCTAGCATAGCAAAGATATCAAAAAACGGACAAGCCATGAAAATATCATGCTAGCTATCTTACGATCATGCAAAGCAATATGACAATGAATGCTCAGGTCATGTATATGATGATGATGGAATTTGCATGGCAATATATCTCGGAATGACAATGGAAATGCGATGATAGGTAGGTATGGTGGCTGTTTTGAGGAAGATATAAGGAGGCTTATGTGTGATAGAGCATATCATATCACGGGGTTTGGATGCACCGGCAAAGTTTGCACCGACTCTCGAGGTGAGAAAGGGCAATGCACGGTACCGAAGAGGCTAGCAAATTGCGGAAAGGTAAGAGTGCGTATAATCCATGGACTCACGTTAGTCATAAAGAACTCACATACTTATTGTGAAAGTTTATTAGCCCTTGAAGCAAAGTACTACTATGCATGCCCCTAGGGGGAGGATGGTAGGAGTTAACCATCGCGCACCCCCGACCTCCACGCAAAGGAAGACAATCAATAATAAATCATGCTCCAACTTCTTAGCATAACGAGAGACTATACATGCATGCTTCAGGAATCACAAACCTTAACACCAATATTATTACTAAACCACAATCATTCACTAGTACCTCCCACATATTACCATCTCTATATCTCAAAACTATTGCAAGGAATCAAACATATCATATTCAGTGATCTACAAGTTTTATGTAGGATTTTGTGACTAACCATGTGAATGACCAATTCCTGTTGACTCTCTAAATAGGTATAAGTGAAGCAAGAGAGTTTAATTATTTCTACAAAATATCACACTCTAATAAATATAAGTGAAGGAAAAGAGCATTCTACAAATAACGGGTTTCTATATGAAGAGAAACAGGCATCCAAACTTCAAATGATATAAGTGAAGCACATGAGGCATTTTATAAAGCCAAACTCAAAAGATATTAGTGAAGTGCAAAGAGCATTCTATAAATCAACCAAGGACTATCTCATACCAGCATGGTGCATTATTAAAAGAAAAATAAAAGGCACACGACGCTCCAAGAATTTACGCATATCATGTGAACAAAACAAAAACAGAGACATATCGATAATTGTTGAATAAAGTTGGATGCCTTCCGGGGCATCCCGAAGCTTATACGCTTGAGTCTCCTTGAATATTTACTTGGGATGCCTTGGGCATCCCCAAGCTTGAGCTCTTGCCTCTCCTCATTCTTCTCATATCAATACCTCCTCGATCTTCGAACATTTCATCCATACAAAACTTAACCGAACTTTTTATTAGAGGGGTTAGTACATATATCATCAAATCCCATCATGTCCTGCTCTAACATTATTGTATAATTATAATCAAACATTACCCACTGTATGCTATCATAATTCTATGGCTCCCAAGTCAATGGGGCTCAACAAGATTTCAAACATACGCAAATAATAAAACTATAACATCAATCTGTGAAAACAGGACAGTCTGTAAAGATGCAGATATTACATATATTTCTGTAACTCAAAAAATTCTGAACAATTAGGAAAAAATAAAAACTTTGCATAGCATTACTGTGTAAAAATTTCAGAATTTTTTCAAATTCCAGTAAAATAACAAAATTCAAGCACTACAGCAAAAGTTTCTGTTTTTGCACCGCACATACCAAACAAGCAATTTAAACATCCTAAAGGTAAATCTTGGCACATTATTTTTATAATACAATAGATTTGTACAAGGGGATAATTATTTTTGTTGAAAAGTTTCTGTAATTCAAGATTTGCAAAGTTTCCATGGGCTTGAACAAAGTTCAAGGAGCTCCCCCACTTCAACGGGGCTCGTCTTTCTTACTTTCACTTTCCTTTTTGAAAAGTTTTAGGTTCCCCTCTTTATTTTTTTGTTTTTAAACTTTTTAAAAGCACACAACAGAAATAAATGACTCTCTAAAACTTTCGGGTTGTCTCCCTGGCAGCGCTTTCTTTAAAGCCATTAAGTTAGGCATAAAGTGCTCAAGTAATTGATCCACCCGGATCCCAAGGTATATCAAAGACAATTTTAATTAACAATGATTTATAATTTAGTAGTGAGCACAAAGCAACATATATCATGCAATGACGATGTCTAACTCTCTTCCTATGCATCGGCATGTCATAAAAGAACAATTCATGCACATCAAGTAAAGGCCAATGCATAGTATAAACAGTTTCTTGCAATTTTATTGTATTGGAAACATAGAGAGGTGGAGATGTAATTCCTCTCTCATAATAATTGCAAGTAGGAGCAGCAAGCACATGCATATTATACACATCAAAATCATCATGTGCAATAGTAAAAGGCAACCCATCAATGTAATCCTTAATAAGCGCAAACTTCTCCGATATAGTGTAGTTTGGAGAATTCAAAAAGATAATAGGACTATCATGTGTGGCTGCAATAGCAACAATTTCATGTTTAACATAAGGAACTATAGGAAGTTCATCTCCATAACCATAATTCATATTGGCATCATGGCCACAAGCATAGCAAGCATCAATTTCATCAAAAAGGGATATTTCAAACGCATCCAAGGGATCATAGCAATTATCATAGCATTCATCCTTCGGTAAGCACGAAGGGAAATTAAAAAATGTATGAGTTGAAGAGTTACTCTCATTAGAAGGTGGGCACGGGTAGCTAATCCTCTCTTCCTCCTTTTGTTCTTCGCTCTCCTCATCATATTTTTCATCTAAGGAGCTCACAGTCTCATCAATTTCTTCTTCCATAGATTCCTACAAAACATTAGTCTCTTCTTGGACAGCGGAGGTGTCCTCAATATATTCTTTAACATAAGCATTAGAAGCATAGTTTTCATGGCAATATTTAAGTATGGCAAAATTTTCAGATTTGTAAAGAGTAGCATCACACTTTTCAATCAAAGAAGCAATTTCATATGCACCCTTAAAAGCAACAAATTCTTCTATTTGTTCAATATCATAGTAACTATAAACACCTTTGGCATAAGAAGATAAGATTCCATTATCACTAAACTCACATTGATAGGGAAGGTGTTTCTTAGGGTCTTCAGAACAACAAGTAAAATCATGTATTTCGCATAAATTCCAAGCATAGCAATGCAAAGTATTAATTTGATGCCATAAATGTTTCCCTTTTTGAGATAAGCAGTGTCGCACAAAATAAGCATGCTCATTTAATGATTTTCTCTCAACTAAGCTAGTTGGATTTTCAGCATGAGCACATAGGGATCGAAGATGATCCAAGTAGTAAGCTTCAGTAGTATGATAGATTTTGGGTGGTTCTTCAACCATTAGTTTAGCAGGTACAACTAATTTTTTTGGTATTTTGCGTTTCCTACCCATAACTAAAGATAGAAAACAACTTAGAACAGAAAATAAAAACTACTTAGTGATAAAGCAAACAAGCACACACGAGAATATCAACCCCATGCTATTGCTCCCCCGCAACGGCGCCAGAAAAAGGTCTTGATAACCCACAAGTATAAGGGATCAGTTGTAGCCTTTCTTGATAAATAAGAGTGTCGAACCCAACGAGGAGCTAAAGGTAGAATCAATATTCCCTTCAAGTTCTATCGACCACCGATACAACTCTACGCACACTTAACGTTCGCTTTATCTAGAACAAGTATGAAACTATTTTGTAGGTGTAAGGATAAGTTTGCAAGGATAAAACTAGATGTACTTAGCGAGAATAAAACTATGAGTAAATTGAAAGATAATATAACTTAGTTATTAGGTAGAGAGATTTTCGTAACACAAGAAAGTTATTTATCCCTAGGCAATCGATAACTAGACCGGTAATCATTATTGCAATTTTATATGAGGGAGAGGCATGAGCTAACATACTTTCCGTACTTGGATGATATGCACTTATGATTGGAACTCTAGCAAGTATCCGCAAATACCAAAGATCATTAAGGTAAAACCCAACCATAGCATTAAGTATAAAGTCCTCTTTACTCCCATACGCAACAACCCCCTTACTCGGGTGTAAGCTTCTATCACTCTAGCCACCCACTATAAGAGAATTATGAACGCATTGCAAACCCTATAGCAGGAATCCCTCATGCTTGCGTGACACAGAGGGCACCATAGGACAGCACCAAAATAAAACATACAACTCATACCAATCACGATCATCAATCAACCCATAGGACAAAATGAATCTACTCAAATATCACAGGATGGCAACACATCATTGGATAATAATATGTAGCATTGAGCACCATGTTTAAGTAGAGATTACAGCGGGGAGAAGAGGTGTTACACCGCTGCATAGAGGGGGAGAAATTTGGTGTTGACGGTAGCGAGGTTGTTGGTGTAGATCGCCGTCACGATCCTTGCCCCGGCGGCACTCCGGCGCCACCGGGAGAGAGGGGGAGAGATCCCCCTTCTTCTTCTTCTTCTTCCTTGGCCTCCCCCCTAGATGGGAAGAGAGTTTCCCCTTTGGTCCATGGCTGCCATGGTGGCAGAGGGGTGGGAGCCCCTCCGAGATTGGATCTCTCTCTCTCTGTTCTCTTCTGTTTCGCGTCCCTGTTTTTTGGCCCTTCACCGTTTCTTAAATTCCGGAAGATCCGTAACTCCGATTACGCTGAAATTTTAACATGATTCTTTTCTGGATATAAGCTTCCTTGCGGCCGAAGAAGAGTGCCAACCGACTTACGGTGTGCCCACAAGGCACCACCGTGCGCCAAGGGGGGGCGCGCCCAGGTGGCTTGTGGAGGCCGTGGGCCTCCGTTTGTGTTGATTCCACCTCCCCAAAATCACATATATTCCAAAATAGTTGTCCGTAAAATTTTATTGCATTTGGACATCGTTTGATATGGATTTTCTGTGAAACAAAAAACCAACAGAAAACTGGAACTGCCACTGGGCACTGGATCAATATGCTAGTCCCAAAAATAATATAAAATGTTGCCAAAAGTATATGAAAGTTGTAGAATATTGGCATGAAACAATCAAAAATTATAGATACGAAGGAGACGTATCAGCGTGGATCCCCACAGTCGAACTGCTAAGGGGCCGTTGCCAGTGCCATAGATCGTCGTACGCATGACTTCTTTGGCACGCTAGGCAGGGGGATCGCGTGCGTGGACCTGATGCAGCAGCCTACGCTTTAGCTTCATCAACATCTTCTTCACCACCTATGGCACCCAAGAAAAAGGGCGCGATGATGGGCGCTCCATCTACATCCAAGCTTCCGACGCCTACGTACGATGGCAGAGGAGGCGGCGGAGGCACTGAGCAGCTTCCATGAAGCTCTGGCGATCCGAGCCAGACGAGCGGCATCGTTCGGAGTGGGGTGAACAATAACCCGGCTACTGCCAGGTCCAAGGATGGACCGCCAAGCCTACGGGCGGCGCGGTGAACTCCAAGGATGGCGCGACAGCTTCCAAGACACCCACACCCGCGCACACGCCACGACCATCGCATGTCGTGTGTGACGAGCAACACCACGACGTCGGGGGCTCCGGACACCGCCGTGGCAAGACCCCTGTACATCACTCTTAGGATGTGCATGGGCAATCTCCATGCAAGCCTCCCATAAAAAACTGGCCACGACTGTAGGAGCGAGATCGAGTTCCTTCTGGCTCTGTCAGAAGTAAGAGCTCCGCTCGTTCTTCATGCCACATCATGCCAAATACATCGGCAGAGGCCCTGGCACGAGGCCAGTTGCTACCATTCAGAGCCTCCTCAGCTTCGTCAACAACGACAAGTCAGAGCAGGCGAGGCCCTCACACCAGCAGCAAACAGCGCTAGTTCATGCAGGTGGCGAGCGGACCGGAGGCGGCACACCTACGGTGCAATCACCTCCATGACAGTAGCAACAGAGCCTGTGGGTCGACGCCTATGACGATGTGTCTATGGCATCGTCCGATCCGCGGGGCCGTCAAGACCAGCTCCAAGTCATTTGAGATCGGTGATACGTCCATTTAGCATCATGTTTTCCTACTATTATTTATAGTGCTTTTGATCAATATAGCACTTTGTGAAGCAATTCTAATGCCTTTTCTCTCTTAATTTGCAAGATTTACATAAGGAGGGAGAATACCGGCAGCTGGAATTGTGGACCTGAAAAAGCTATGTTAGAGATACCTATTCTGCACATCTCCAAATGAGCTGAAATTTCACGGAGATTTATTTTGGAATAAATAAAAAATATTGGAAAGAAGAACTACCAGAGGAGGCCACCCAGGTGGCCACAAGTCACCAGGGCGCGCCACCCCCCCCCCCTAGGCGCGCCCTGGTGGCTTCTGGGGCCCCTGGCCAGCCTCCGGTCCCCATTTTCTGGTATATAAGCCCATTTGCCCTAGAAAAAATGAGGAGAATACTTTTGGGATGGTGCACCGCCGTCTCGAGGTGGAACTAGGGCAGAAGCTATTTTGCTCTCTGGCAGAGCGATTCTGCCAGGGATACTTCCCTCCGGGAGGGGAAACTCGAAGCCATCGACATCACCAATGATCCTCTCATCGTGGGAGGACCAATCTACATCAACATCTTCACTAGCACCATCTCATCTCAAACCCTAGTTCATCTCTTGTATTCAATCTTTGTCTCAAAACCTCAGATTGGTACCTGTGGGTTGCTAGTAGTGTTGATTACATCTTGTAGTTGATGCTAGTTGGTTTATTTGGTGGAAGATTATGTGTTCAGATCTATTATGCTATTGAATACCCCTCTGATCTTGGACATGAATATGATGTGTGAGTAGTTACTTTTGTTCTTGAGGACATGGGAGAAGTCTTGCCATAAGTAATCATGTGAATTTGGTATTCGTTCGATATTTTGATGATATGTATGTTGTTGATTCCCTTAGTGGTGTTATGTGAACGTCGACTACATGACACTTCACCATCTTTGGGCCTAAGGGAATGCATTGTGGAGTAGTAATTAGATGATGGGTTGCTAGAGTGACAGAAGCTTAAACCCTAGTTGATGCGCTATTCTGTAAGGTGCTGATTTGGATCCATATGTTTCATGCTATGGTTAGAGTTATCTTAATTCTTCTTTCGTAGTTGCGGATGCTTGTGAGAGGGGGTAATCATAAGTGGGAGGCTTGTTCAAGTAAGAACAGCACCCAAGCACCGGTCCACCCACATATCAAATTATCAAAGTAGCGAACGCGAATCAAACAAACATGATGAAAGTGACTAGATGAAATTCCCATGTGTCCTCGAGAACGCCTTGCTTATTACAAGAGATCGTTCCGGCATGTCCTTTCCTACAAAAAGGATTGGACTACCTTGCTGCAGTCTTTGTTACTATTGCTACTTGTCACTTGTTACAAATTATCTTGCTATCAAACTACTCGTTACCAATAATTTCAGTGCCTGCAGAAAACACCTTGCTCAAAACCGCTTGTCATTTCCTTCTGCTCCTCGTTGGGTTCGACACTCTTACTTATCGAAAGGACTATGATTGATCCCCTATACTTGTGGGTCATCAATCGGTGAGTCGAAGATGCTCGAACCACCATCGAGCGGCACCGGGAAGCACGCCGTCAATCAGACATGCGCTCGGGACCAATTGTTGACGAGCCTGAGCCAGGGTACCTTGGGTGCCTGCCTTACAAGGTTGGCTGCCCAGCGTTCACTCATGAGCTGTGGCAAGTCCAATGATCCTCTTCCCGGACCTTAAAAGTTGAGTTACTGGACAAGTACGACGGCAAGATCAACCCATCAGAGTTCCTCAGCATCTACACCATCGTGGTGCAGGCTGCCGGGGGACAAGACGACAAAGCTCTCGCCAATTATATTCCGTTGGTTCTCAAACCCAACGTGAGATCTTGGCTGATGAACTTGCCGAAGGGCTCGATTTCATCATGGGTAGATCTCTATCATCAGTTTGTCGACACCTTTCATGGAGGCCACAAATTTCCAGGGCAGCCTAGTGATTTACACGTCATTCCACAAAGGGAAGGCGAGTCCATCCGCAAGTATATCCAGAGATTCAGCCATGTGCACCGCAACATCCCAGATGTATGCCCTGCTGCAGTCATTGCCTCGTTCCATATGAACGTGCGCAATCGAAGATGCATGAGGAGTTGAGCATCAACAAGGTGCGCGACATCGCCGAGCTATATGCTCTGGCCGACAAGTGCGCACAGGCTGAAGAGGGGAGGTGACTTCCCAGGGAAGATGCTGGTGCAGAGGTCGACTCCGAAGACGTCGATGCATCAACCCCGAAGAAGAAGGGCCGAAAGCACAACAGGAAGCACAAAGGCAAGATAGTGATGGCCGTCGAGGGATCTGGCAACACCAATGCCGGCAAAAAGCCCAAGACCGAGAGCTCTGACAAGGAGGTTGCCAGCTGCACTAGTGGTCATGAGGCAGTGGTAGGCGAAAAGACCAACGGGCCATACTGCAAGATCCACCGCACCAAGGGTCATGACCTCCATCAAGTCGAGCAGCTTGCTAAAAAGCAGAAGCAAGAGTACGAGAAGTGCAACAAGGAGAAGGGCCAATATGGTGCTGGCAGGTCCGGCAAGAAGGGCCGTGGTGGCCGCGGAGGTTGCCGCGGCAAGGCCAAGCAGCAGAAGGAGAAGCCTGCTCGAGGCCATGACAAGAAGGAGGATGATGGAGATGAAGACGAGGACGAAGAGGAGTCCAGCGAACAAGAGTTCCAAAAGGCAACAGAGGCCATGTGCATTGATGGAGGTGCATCTTTGCACTCCTCTCACTGCCAATTCAAGCAGTGGGCGTGTGAGATAAATGTTGTGGAGCCGGCAATCGAGGCACATAACCCACTCAAGTGGTCTCACACGCCCATCATTTTTTACGCTGAGGATCACCCTGATCGCACAACTGCACTCGGGTGCTTGCCATTGTTGGTGTCACTAACAATCCGCAACCTCAAGGTGATAAAAATGCTGGTTGACGGTGGGGCCGGCTTGAACTTGATCTCACCAGATGTGATCAAGAGGCTGCAGATTCCTGATGAAGTTCTCAAGCAAATGGGAACGATTCAAGGGATCAATATGGGAAGAAGTCAACCTAAGGGGAAGATAACATTGTCGGTGATGTTTGCAGTGAGCTCAACTTTAGGACAGAGAAGATTGTCTTCGATGTCGTCAAGATACCACTTCCATACATTGGAATTCTCGGTCGCCCGACACTGGCAAAATTCATGGCGGCGTCCCACTATGCCTACAACACTCTCAAGATACCAAGGCCGATGAGCATCATCACAATCAACTCTGGCAAGAAAGACGCAGTCATGTGCGCCGACAAGCTCTACCGGGAAGCAGTTGCAGCATCTACCGGCAACGCATTTGCTCCTACCGACAAAGCTCCCGGGGGGAAGAAGAATAACAAGAAGACCGGTAAGACCTCTGGCAAGGACTTCGGGAAGCGCACCTCTTCAGAGTGTTGCGTGCCTGTTAAGGATGTGCCAAAGAACTCTGCTAGCAAGAGGAAGAAAGCCAAAGCATCTGTGCCTGCTACCAAGAAGGTGTCCGCGAAGGAGGACGGGACGGGAGGCACTATCACCATAAGTGCCACCCTTGATAGCAAATAGGAAAGCGTGCTTGTTGCCTTCCTGCGGGCGGATGTCAATGTGTTTGCAAGGCAACCATCTGACATCCCCTGCGTTCCCAAGGAGGTAATTGAGATCCACCTTGCCATCTGCCCTCATGCGAGACCCGTCAAGTAGAAGGTCAGAAAGCAAGCTTTGGAATGGCAAGAATTCGTAGCCGAAGAAATCAAGAAGTTAGAAGCGGCAGGCTTGGTCAGAGGAATCCTACATCCAACATGGTTGGCCAATCCAGTTGTAGTGCGCAAAGCAAGTGGAAAATGGAGGCTTTGTATTGACTATACTGATATCAATAAAGCTTGTCCAAAAGACCATTTTCCTTTGCCGCGCATCGATCAGATTGTGGACTCCACTGCCGGCTGCGAACTACTCTCTTTTCTTGACGCCTACTCTAGTTAACATCAGATTTTTATGGCCAAGGAAGATGAGGAGAAAACCACATTCATTACTCCATTTGGCACATACTGTTTCATACGTATGCCTTTTGGACTAAAGAGTGCTAGTTCAACATTTGCAAGAGCAGTCCAGATTGGTTTTGAGCCTCAGCTGCACAAAAATGTGGAAGCCTATATGGGTGATATAGTGGTCAAAACCAAGGACAGAGCAACACTTATCCAAGACTTAGAAGAAACATTTGCAAATCTGCGCAAGATCAACTTGAAACTCAACCCTGCAAAGTGTGTGTTTGGCGTTCCATCCGGCAAACTTCTCGAGTTCTTTGTATCTCAACATGGAATTGAAGCCAATCCCGACAACAAGGCAACTGAGCAAATTGAAGCACCCAAGCGCGTCAAGGATGTGCGGCGTCTTGCCAGCTGTATTGCTACACTTAGTAGGTTCATCTCCAAGTCTGCTGAGCGTGCCCTGCCGTTTTTCAAAATTTTGAAAAAGGCAGGTCCTATGAAATGCACTCCGGAAGTGGAGGCCGCGCTGCAGGATTTGAAGAAGTACCTCTCCTCTCTGCCAACACTAGTTGCGCCTAAGCCACAAGAGACATTGTTGCTATACTTGGTGGAAACAAATCAAGTGGTTAGTGCTGCATTAGTGGCAGAGAGAGAAGCTGATGACGAAGAAGCAGCAGCTGAAGAGCCGCAAGCCGACAAGCCAGAATCTTCTCCGGCAAGGTCTGGCGCCTGATACGTCTCAAACGTATCTATAATTTATGAAGTATTCATGCCAAGTTTACAACAAATTTCTATGGTTTTGGTATGATTTGATTAGAACTAACCCGGACTGACGCTGTTTTCAGCAAAACTACCGTGGTGTTGTTTTTTGTGCAGAAATAAAAGTTCTCGGAATGGGTTGAAAATTTACGGTGATTTTGTATGGACAAAAAGAGACACCCGAAGTTTCGAGGAAAGTCCAGAAGAGCCACGAGGGCATGACAAGCCTGGGGCGCATGCCCCTCGACCTTGTCGTTGCTTCATGGACCCCCTTGACGTGAGACCGACGCCAAAAATTCCTATAAATACCCAAACCCCCAAAAAGAACCCTAGATGAGAAGTTCCGCTGCCGCAAGCCTCTGTAGCCATGAAAACTAAATCAGGACCTTGTTCTGGCACCCTGCCGGAGGGGGAAATCATCACTGGAGGCCATCTTCATCATCCCGGCGGCCACCATGATGAGGAGGGAGTAGTTCACCCTCGGGGCTGAGAGTATGTACTAGTAGCTATGTGTTTGATCTCTCTCTCTCTCTCTCTCTCTCTCGTGTTCTTGATTTGGCACGATCTTGATGTACCGTGAGCTTTGTTAATATATTTGGATCTTATGGTGTTCTTCCCTCTCTACCTTCTTGTGATGAATTGAATATTTCCCTTTGAGGTTTTGTTATGTCGGATTGAATCTTTTGGATGTGAGAGCACTTGATGTATGTCTTGCAATGGGATATCCATGGTGAAAATGGTATGTTCTATTGATTCACTTGATGTATGTTTCGGTTATCAACTTGCGGATTCCCGTGGTGATATTGGGGTAATCTATGCATAGGGGTTGATACGCGTTTTCATATTCCTTTCTCCGATAGAAATCTTGGGGTACTCTTTGAAGTTCTTTGTGTTGGATTGAATATTATGAATCTGAAGTTGTTTGATGCATATCGTATAATCAACTCACGGATACTTGTGGTGACATTGGAGTATCTAGGTGACATTAGAGTTGGTTGATGTGTATCATATGGTGTTATTTTAGTCCGAACTCTAGGGCTGTTTGTGACACTTATAGGAATAGCTCAATGGATTTATCGGAAAGAATAACTTTGAGGTGGTTTCGTACCCTACAAACAATTTCTATCTTATGTTCTCCGCTCATAGGAACTTGGGCGTGATTGTTTATCGCACGTTGAGGGATGGTTATATGATCCAATTATGTTAACATTGTTGAGAGATTGCACTAGTGAAAGTATGAACCCTAGGCCTTGTTTCTAAGCATTGCAATACCATTTGTGCTCACTTTTACTACTAGTTACCTTGCTGTTTTTATATTTTCAGATTACAAAAACATATTTCTACTATCCATATTACACTTGTATCACCATCTCTTCGCCGAACTAGTGCACCTATACAATTTACCATTGTATTCGGTGTGTTGGGGACACAAGAGATTTCTTGTATTTGATTGTAGGATTGTTTGAGAGAGACCATCTTCATCCTATGCATCCCATGGATTGATAAATCTTAGGTCATCCACTTGAGGGAAATTTGCTACTGTCCTACAAAACTCTGCGCTTGGAGGTCCAACACGAGTCTACAAGAACAAGTTGTGTAGTAGACATCAAGCTCTTTTCTGGCGCCGTTGCCGGGGAGGTGAGTGCTTGAAGTTATATCTTTAGATCTTGCAATTGAATCTTTTAGTTTTTGTTTTATCACAAGTTTGGTTTATAAAAGAAAACTACAAAAAAATGGAATTGAGGTTGCCACATATAATTCATCTTTATAATGTCTTTCTTGAAAATGATGATTCGGAAAATTGTGCTCAATTGATAGAAGAAGAATTCAATAAAATGTTTGGCATAAAATCTTTGAATGATGAGCATGATTGCAATGTTGTTAGTATGAATTCTTTGAATATCCATGATGGTAATGATATGCAAAGCTATAAGCTTTGGGATGCTATGTTTGATGAAGATGCTATTTTTAGTCCCCCTACTTTTGATGAGCAAATTTATTATGATGAAAGCATGTCTCCTATTTATGATGATTATATTGATGAAAGTGGGTTTGGAAGAGTGTCAATTCTAGGTACTAATGATCCCACTATTTTGGAGGGTGTTGAATCTTATGGCAATAATTATGAAAGTGGATTTGGAGAGGTCATGACTTTATTTAATGATGATTCCACTATTTTGGAAGAGGTTTTAATTGATTATGACAAAAAAGTTGCTATCTATGATGATTATTGTGATGACATGTATGCTATAAAGAATAATGATAACTATGAAACTTGTCATCATGATTTTAATTTTCAATTGGATTATGCCAATCAAGAATCACATGATAGTTATTTTGTTGAGTTTACTCCCACTATTATGAATGAGAATAAATTTTCTTATGTGGAGAGTAATAAAAATTCTATGCTTGTGGATCATGAAAAGAATGCTTTATGTGATAGCTATATTGTTGAATTCATTCATGATGCTACTGAAAATTATTATGAGAGATGATCATATGCTTATATATATTTTAACAACATCAAGTTTCCTCTCTATATGTTGAAAGTTTTGAAGTCATGCTTGTTTTGCCTTCCTATGCTAGTTGATTCTTGCTCCCATAAATTATTGGCTCACAAAATCCCTATGCATAGGAAGTGGGTTAGGCTTAAATGTGCTAGTCATATGCTTCATGATGCTCTTTTTGTGTTTCAATTCTTTACTTTTATGCGAGCATCATTGAAATCATCATGTCTAGCTAAAAAGGCATTAAAGAAAAGCACTTGTTGGGAGACAACCCAACATCTACCCCTACTATTTTTGTGTGTTCACATGATTAATCTACTGTATTAATCATGTTTTATAGATTTTGTTTCAATAAAGTGCCAAGTAAAGCCTTTGGGATAGTGTGGATGATAGTTGATTTGATTCTGTGCAAAAACAGAAACTTTTGCGCCCAGTTCTGGAATTACCATAAATCACTGGAGCATCGAAAAATTCTGAATTTTTCACACATAATTTATATACAAATTTCCTACATTTTCATAATTTTTCATAATTTTTAGAGTTACAGAAGTATGGTCATTGTTCAGATCATTACAGACTGTTCTGTTTTTGACAGATTCTGTTTTCAATGCATAGTTTGCTTGTTTTATAGTTTCTATGGCTTATATTGGTCAATATAAATTATAGAAATTGTAAGGAACAGTAGGAATTGCGTGAGAACAATTATGAATCTCGTCTTGACAGTACCTAAGTGGATGATTTATTTTTATCCTACTAACCTATCTCACGAAGTTCTGTTAAGTTTTGTGTGATTGAAGTTTTCAAGTTTTGGGTGAGATATCGATATGAGAAGAATAAGGATTGGCAATACCCTAATATTGGGGATGCCCAAGGCACCCCAAGGTAATATTCAAGGAAGATCCAAGCAACTAAGCTTGGGGATGCCCCGGAAGACATCCCCTCTTTCGTCTTCAACACTATCGGTAACCTCACTTGGGACTATATTTTTATTCGTCACATGATATGTGTTTTGCTTGGAGCGTCATTTTATTTTATTGAGATTTTCTTGATGTTATCAATAATCATGTTTTGTATCTTTTAGTTCAATAAAATGCCAAGTATAGCCTTTACCATGCTCAGTTTGCAAGTTTATGTGTTGCTGTATGAAAACAGAAAGTTTTCTGTTATGTCCTGAATTTATGTGAATTGTCAGAACATGATAAAAATCTGAATTTTTTACACAGTAAGAATGCATGAGTTCTATGTCACGTGGTAAAGTTTCAGAATTTTGCGAGTTAGGGAAGTATGAATTCTTAATCCCCCTTTACAGACTGTTCTGTTTTGGCAGATTGCTGTTATATATAGTTGCATTGTTTGCATATCTTTGCTTGTTTAATGTTTCTATTTGTGGATAGTATTATTAAATATGCAGAGGCATTTAGTATGCAATGTTTAATTATAATTTTTGTGATTTGCTACAGTGCAGAATGTTAAGGTTTGAGTTGATTTATACTAACTTATATCACGAGTTCTTGTTGAGTTTTGTGTGGATCAAGTTTTTAAGAATTAGGGAAACCGTGATATGAGAGGAATTAAGGAGTCACAAGAGCTCAAGCTTGGGGATGCCCAAGGCACCCCAAGATAATATTTCAAGAAGTCTCAAGCATCTAAGCTTGGGGATGCCGCGGTAGGCATCCCACCTTTCTTCTTAAACAACTATCGGTTAGTTTTGGTTGAACCTAAGTATTTGCTTCTTCACATGATATGTGCTATTCTTGGAATGTCATTTTATTTTGTTTTCTTTACTGTTTGAATAAAATACTTAAGATCTGAAAATTTTAAATGAGAGAGAGTCCTCACATAGCTACCTATTTACTTAACTACTCATTTGGTCTTCACTTATATCTTTTGGAGTAGTTTGTCATTTACTCTCGTGCTTCACTTATATCCCAAGAGTAATTGTTGAATGAATTGAATATCATAAAGTTGAAATTATATGTGTTTTATATCCTTGTCCCATGGGGAGTAGTTACTTCACATATAAGATGTATAGTTGGTAAAATTTATTGAAAGTTAGCAAACACAACATTTGTCACTTGAACAATTCATGAAAGAATATTGAAGGAAGAGAGATTTCACATATAAATATACTATCTTGGACATATTCTATGATTGTGAACCC
This sequence comes from Elymus sibiricus, assembly GCA_039707655.1. Taxonomy (NCBI): domain Eukaryota; kingdom Viridiplantae; phylum Streptophyta; class Magnoliopsida; order Poales; family Poaceae; genus Elymus; species Elymus sibiricus. The sequence goes on from CM077673.1 coordinate 432,241,488, forward strand.
CCATTAATTATTTTCAAACTTGTTCAAGTATTTGATGTTGGACAAGGAAGACAACGTAATGAGTTATGTTTGTTTATATTCACATAGAAGTTATATTGTCATGGATCCTCTAACATGTGGTGCTTGCTCATAATCTTTTGCTAGCCAACATTTCGTACTAAGTAGAGATACTACTTGTGCATCTAAAACCCTTAAACCCAGTTTCATGTCATGAGAGTCCACTATATCTACCTATGGATTGAATAAGATCCTTCAAGTAAGTTGTCATCGGTGCAAAAGCAATAAAAAATGCTCCTAAATATGTATGATCTTTTATTGTAAGGGAAAATAAGGATTGTACGAACTTGTGATGGTGAAGAAATAAAAGCGACGGACTGCATAATAAAGGTTGCTATCACAAGGGGCAATATAAAGTGACGTTCCTTTGCATTAAGAGCTTGCACATCCAAAAATAAAAAGCGCATGACAACCTATGCTTCCCTCTGCGAAGGGCATATCTTTTACTTTATGTATTTACTTTTATGCAAGAGTCAATAGTGTTCTTCTCTATTCCATTTTTATTTTCTCTCTTGGCAAGCATCATGTGGTGGGGAAAGATCCAGGCATATATATCCCGTTGAATATAGGTGATCATGAGTTATTATTGTTGACATTATCAATGAGATAAATAAGTTGGGAGGCAAAACATTAAGCCCCTATCTTCCTATGTGTTTGACTGGAACAGATTGTTCTAAAAATATGCTTTGAGTGTTAGCAATCATGGAAGACTATATGATAGTTGAGTATGTGGAATTTGCAAAATCAAAGCTCTTACATAGACCCTTCCTGAAAATATGATGAATTGCAATTGTTTAATGACTGAGAACATAGTTTGTTAGTTTTCAAGAAAGTTTATGATATATACTTTAACATGTGAATAGCTTGCTACTTGATCATGAGAAGTTTTATGAGATGAGCTACTGTCTATGATATATAATGATGCTAGAAAAAGTGTTTGGAATTATCATTGATCAAATTTATGCACTATGCTAGCATTCACACTTCACAAATTATTTCTTTTATCATTTACCTACTCGAGGACGAGCAGGAATTAAGCTTGGGGATGCTGATACGTCTCCAACGTATCTATAATTTATGAAGTATTCATGCCATGTTTACAACAAATTTATATGGTTTTGGTATGATTTGATTAGAACTAACCCGGACTGACGCTGTTTTCAGCAAAACTACCATGGTGTTGTTTTTTGTGCAGAAATAAAAGTTCTCGGAATGGGCTGAAAATTTACGGTGATTTTTTATGGACCAAAAGAGACCCCCGAAGCTTTGAGCAAAGTCCAGAAGAGCCACGAGGGCACGACAAGCCTGGGGGCGTGCCCCTTGAGCTTGTCGCTGCCTCGTGGACCCCCTTGACGTGAGACCGATGCCAAAAATTCCTATAAATACCCAAACCACCAAAAAGAACCCTAGATGAGAAGTTCCGCCGCTGCAAGCCTCTGTAATCACGAAAACTCAATCGGGACCCTGTTCCGGCACCCTGCCGGAGGAGGAAATCATCACCGGAGGCCATCTTCATCATCCCGACAGCCACCATGATGAGGAGGGAGTAGTTCACCCTCGGGGCTGAGGGTATGTACTAGTAGCTATGTGTTTGATCTCTCTCTCTCTTGTGTTCTTGATTTGGCACGATCTTGATGTACCGCGAGCTTTGTTAATATATTTGGATCTTATGGTGTTCTTCCCTCTCTACCTTCTTGTGATGAATTGAATCTTTTCCTTTGAGGTTTTGTTATGTCGGATTGAATCTTTTGGATGTGAGAGCACTTGATGTATGTCTTGCGATGGGATATCCGTGGTGACAATGGGATGTTCTATTGATTCACTTGATGTATGTTTCGGTTATCAACTTGCGGATTCCCGTGGTGACATGCATTGGGGTAATCTATGCACAGGGGTTGATACGCGTTTTCATATTCCTTTCTCCGATAGAAATCTTGGGGTACTCTTTGAAGTTCTTTGTGTTGGATTGAATATTATGAATCTGAAGTTGTTTGATGCATATCGTATAATCAACTCACGGATACTTGTGGTGACATTGGAGTATCTAGGTGACATTAGAGTTGGTTGATGTGTATCATATGGTGTTATTTTAGTATGAACTCTAGGGCTGTTTGTGACACTTATAGGAATAGCTCAATGGATTGATCGGAAAGAATAACTTTGAGGTGGTTTCGTACCCTACAAACAATTTCTATCTTATGTTCTCCGCTAATAGGAACTTGGGAGTGATTCTTTATCGCACGTTGAGGGATGGTTATATGATCCAATTATGTTAACATTGTTGAGAGATTGCACTAGTGAAAGTATGAACCCTAGGCATTGTTTCTAAGCATTGCAATACCATTTGTGCTCACTATTACTACTAGTTACCTTGCTGTTTTTATATTTTCAGATTACAAAAACCTATTTCTACTATCCATATTACACTTGTATCACCATCTCTTCGCTGAACTAGTGCACCTATACAATTTACCATTGTATTGGGTGTATTGGGGACACAAGAGATTTCCTGTATTTGATTGCGGGGTTGTTTGAGAGAGACCATCTTCATCCTACGCCTCCCACGGATTGATAAACCTTAGGTCATCCACTTGAGGGAAATTTGCTACTGTCCTACAAAACTCTGCACTTGGAGGCCCAACAACGTCTACAAGAATAAAGTTGCGTAGTAGACATCAGTGCCGACAAGTCAGATTCAACATAGGCAAATGAAGCAGAATAACAAGTAGTGCCGAAGAAGAAGATGGTACAACGCCCAGTTTACTTTGTTAGTTCCCTTCTGCAGGGAGCTAGGTCAAGGTACTCTGGGGTGCAAAAGTTGCTCTTTGGCCTCCTCATGGCCTCAAGGAAGTTGCGCCATTACTTCCAAGCACATCAGATCACCGTTGTCACTCGCTTTCTGTTGTAGCGCATTTTGAGAAATCTAGATGCCACCGGCAGGATAGTGGAGTGGGCGTTGGAGTTGGCAAGCTTCGATATCAAGTTTGAAAGCATATCAATGATACGGAGCAGAGCCTTGACGGAGTTCATTGCAGAATGGATGCCCACGCAAGACAAAGAAGTTCAAGAGACCTCTCTCCATGGCAAGGAAACAACACAAGACTAGATCATGTACTTTGACGGTGCCTTTTCACTGCAAGGCGCCGGTGCCGGAGTGCTGCTTGTCGCACCCACCGGAGAGCACCTTAAGTATGTGGTTCAAATGCACTTTCCCAGGGAGAAAGCTACGAACAACACTGCTGAGCACGAAGGACTGCTTGCCGATTTTGGGATCGCAGTGGACCTTGGGATCAGAAAGTTCATCATCAGAGGTGACTCACAGCTTGTTGTGAAGCAGGTCAACAAAGACTACCAGAGCCCATTGATGGAAGCTTATGTGGATGAAGTGAGGAAATTGGAAGAGCACTTTGACGGATTACAAACAGAGCACATTCCTCATGTGGAAAACAGCATTGCTGATGATCTGTCAAAACGTGCTGCCCAGAAGCTACCTGTGGAACCAGGAACTTTTGTGCTCCATATAACTCAGCCATCTGTCACACCATCAACAAGGCCAGCCAAGAGAAGAAAGTTGAACACTAGCGAGTGCTTTCCGGCAGAGCTCCCAGCAGTCACCGGAAAGGAGGTTGTCGGAGATAGCACAATGTTTGCCAGTGAGCAGCAGGCTCTGGCAGGAGAGCAACTCCTTGCCATCGAGACAAGTGCTCCCACAGTAGAAGAAATGCCTTTAGAACTTGTCGTCGATCCATATCCTCCGACATGGGCATAGCAGAGCATTCATTTCCTTCAAACATGAGAACTTCCCAAAGAGCAAGAAGAAGCTGAGAAAGTAGCCCGTCAGTCAAGTATGTACCAGTTTGTTGACAACATTCCGCATAGAAAGTGACCAAATGGGGTGAAATTGAAGTGCATTTGTCAGGAAGATGGACAGAAGCTGTTGGCAGAGATACATGGAGGCATGTGTGGATCGCACATAGGATCAAGAGCGCTTGTCGACAAAGCTTTCCGGCAAGGCTTCTATTGGCCCACTGCTCTCCAGGATGCAACTGTACTAGTAACAATATGTGAAAACTACAAAAAAAAGACACATCCGTGACATTATGGCCCGAACAAAAACTTTTTCTGTCATGGTTATGACACTTCTATGATGATAATTGTGACAAAAACACGTATCATCATAGATGTGGTGGGCTCCTACTTCTATGACAAAAAATGGGCTTTTCGTCCTGGGCGGGCCGGACACGCATCTTCATGACATTCTTTGGGCCGTCCATGACGTAAAAATTTGTGGTAGAAGTGAGGGTGAGGAAAATTTCGGGGAGTTCTCGGTTACGGTGGGTGGTCGGGGACGACAGTGTGGTTTGCGCGTTTCCCTCGTACGCGCGTGTCTGTGAGGCATTCGCTAACTGAACTCGAGTGAGGCATTCATTTACTAAACCCGAGCGATCGCACTATGACATACTGAAGTCGATCGATCGATCCCTTCGCTGCTAACTGAACCCGACCGACTCCTTCGCTGCTAACTAAACCCGATTGATCCATCTCGCTGCTTACTGAAGCCGATCGAGCCCCCGTGTGAGATATAGCCAGCCGGTGTATTGGGTTGCCTCTAGATGAACAGTGCCCGTTGCTGGCGCGCGCGTGATACGTAGAACGAGTCAAGACGTGTGGTGAGTCCAGTCGGTTGGTTGGCTGTGGCTGAATAGTTCCCGGTGGGGGTTGGATGAACAGGACCCATTGGTAGTAGGCGGTTGCCGCTGGATGAACAGGACCCCGATAAGGCCGCCACAACCCAGCCGGTTGGGGGTGGATGAACAGGACCCCATGGAGGCAGGATGAACAGTAGCCGGTGGAAGCTGGAGGAAGTCGGCGGTGGATGAACAGTAGCCCGTGGAGGCTGGAACGAGGCAGTAGACGGTGGATGAACAGTAGCCCGTGGAGTCCCGTTTTGTGGTATGCCACACCCCTCCTGATGAACAGGACACCGTTTTGACCGTAGGCGCTCGAAGAGAAGTCCGTTTCCTCTGTTTTGCGATACGCCAGACCCCTCCCGATCAACAGGACCCCGTTTCGACCGTAGGCAGTTGAACAGAAGTCCGTTTCCTCTGTTTTGCGGTACGCCAGACCCTTCCCGATGAACATGACCCCGTTTCGATCGTAGGCGGTCGAAGAGAACTCCGTTTTCTCCGTTTTGCAGTATGCCAGACCCCGAGTCGATGAACAGGACCCCGTTTCGGCTGTTCCGTCCAAGCCGGTTGGCTCCAGATGAACAGGACGCGTTCCGACCCAGCCGCTTGGCTCCCGATGAAGACAACACTGTTTCCTCCGTTCCGTCCCAGCTGGTTGGCTGCCGACGAACAGGACGCCGTCGCAGGACGCGTTCGAGACCACGCCCGTATGTACCTAAATGGCTGTATTTTTTGCAGTGTGGGTGTATGTATGTGTACACGATTTAGACGGGACTGCCTGAACTGCTACTGCTCCTTACTCGGCCACGGTTCATCCTTGTAGAGAGACCGTTCGACCAGTATGTACGTACACATTTGCGACCAGACAGACAACGCTACGTACGCTTCGACCGGGTGGGTCCCAGCTGTCAGGGAGGATAAGGACGCACTTCCTCGCATGCGAAGATATAGCTGCTGGGTCCCAGCTATCAGGGGGAGGAATCATTTTTTTGCACGTAATAAGGAGGCACTTCCTTGCGTGCGAAGATGTAGCTGGTGGGTCCAGTTGTCAGCCGCACCACGTACAATCTTCTTCCGATGGCTGTCGTTCGTTGACCACGTTGACCATGCTGCACCGAGAGCACCAAGGCGGTGGACGACGGCGAGGCCTAGGAAGGGAATGATGCGGAGCCGGGGAAGACGCAGCAGTGGATTCCCACGCGGAGGGGAGTACGAAGGTTTACTGGGTCGGCTGCGGTGTGAGGCTGCCATCGCCGGAGAATAACAGGGGTGTGGGTGAGTAGAGGGAAGGCCTGGCCAGTAGTGGGAGTATGGTGGGGTGGTGAGGCCTGCGCGGCAGCACAGCCGACCACGGGAGGCAGGAACAGGCGGTACGGTCGGCGCTGGTTTGGGCGGCTGGAGCAAGAAGACCAGAGGTTGAAGAAGCAGCACGGCCGTTGGATTAACATCCAACGGTCACTGCAGCTAGAATTGTTTGTTGACTAAGTTGACAAAGCTCTGCGTACGCGTCAACTTAGTAGGCCCACAAGTCAGCCTCAAAATCTTGTGGGTCCCAGCTAGTAGTGGGAGGAATCATTTTTGTGCGCATAATAAGGAGGCACTTCCTTGCGTGCGAAGATGTAGCTGGTGGGTCCCAGCTGTCAGGGGGAGGAAACTGTTTTTCAGCGTAATAAGGAGGCACTTCCTTGCGTGCGAATATGTAGCTGGTGGGTAAAACCTGTCTGGGGGAGAAATCATTTTTTTCGCATAATAAGGAGGCACTTGCTTGCGTGCGGCCATGGACCATGTGGGTCCCTACTGTCAGCCTCTCCACGTACATCGCTCTTCCGATGACTATCGTTTGTTGACCAAGTTGACCACGCCGCGCCGAGAAAACCAACGTGGTGGACGACGGCGAGGCCTAGGAAGTGAACGACCCGGAGCCGGTGAAGACACATCAGTGGATGCCCACACGGAGGGGAGTACGAGAGTTGACTAGTTCGGCTGCGGTGTGAAGCTGCCGTCGCCAGAGAATAACAGGAGGTGTGGGTGAGTAGAGGAATTGCCTGGATAGTGATGGGAGTAGGGTGGGCCGGTGAGGCCTGCGCGGCAGCACATCCGGCCATGGGAGGAGGGAGCAGGCGGTACCGCCGGCGGTGGTTTGGGTGGCTGAAATAAGAATATCCGAGATTGAAGAAGCACGACAGCCGTTGGATGGACATCCAATGGCCACTGCTGCTAGAATCATGTGTTGAGTATATGTTGAGAAAGCCTTCCGTACGCGTCAACTTATTAGGCCCACAAGTGAGCATCACATGTGTGGCGGACAGCATACAACCTATTTGCTATTTTTAATAATTTACAGCCCATTTTTAATTCAAATGGAATTTACTGCAGCCCATTTGCTGTTTGTTAACATTACAGCCCATTTTCTAGCGAGGACAATAGTTAATAATTTCAACCAAATTTCCCACATTTTGATGGGATCCGAACTATTTTTTATCCCGAAATTTCGAGTCAGAAACAATCTAACTAGCTGGGTCTCCCGTGCAATTGCGTGGCTAGATTTACTATGTAATATTATATTTCATGTTATTTTCTTATTTTGCCATGTTATGAACTATTATTTGGTTTAACTCACAGATATATTAGTGTGATAAAAAATTAATGGACATAAAATGATATGGTACCCAAAATGTATGTCTTGAGAAAATATGATTGTGTACTTTTGTACAAAGATCTTTCCATTTTAGTGCATTGGGTTGTATCCGAGGACAGTTCTATGTCACACCAAAACATAAATGGTAGCCATATACATGTATGTGCATACTAGTAGAAAAAGGCCCATTTGTCCCGGTTCCAGAAGCCCATTTGTCCCGGTTTTGGAACCGGGACTAAAGCCCAAAACCTTTAGTCCCGGTTTGCTTATGAACCGGGACCAAAGGCCCTCCACGTGGCCGCTGCAGGAAGCCCAGCTAGGAGGACCTTTAGTCCCGGTTGGAACACCAACTGGGACCAAAAGGCATCCACGCGTCAGCATCTGGCAGGAGCTGGTGTTTTTGTTTTTTTCAAAGCGGGGGGGGGGGGGTTTAGGGGGTTTTGTAGGGTTAATTTAGGGGTTTCATATTGTGTTAGCTAGCTAATAGAGAGAAGTGTCCTCTCTTTCTCCGTGCTTGGTCGACGCTAGCTACTATAGAGAGAACTCGACACGCTAGCTAGTAAGCAAATGAAGGAACCATTAAGTACATATGATCGTCATGAACATATACAGAGAGAAGTGATCGACCTCTCTTTCTCCGAGAGATTGGTCGAACAACAAGTTTTCGTATATCTATCCGACGCTACTAGCTACATATATACAATATAAGATCTCTAACATCATCTACCTAAGATCCAATCACAAATTCGAATGGTATTCTCCGTCTTTAGGTATGACGTGGTCAAGAAAGAATCCCGCCAATTCCTCTTGAATTGCTCGTATGCGATCATGTGGTAGGAGTTCATCCCGCATCTGCCAGATCTAATTTAAAGAAGGGGGTCAATACATGCATATATATGAATAAAACTCAACACAATTGATGGTAATATATAAAATAAAATTGTGAATATTATTTACGTACTTCAAATTGTTTGTCAGAGAAGCCCCGCTCAGAGGTCGAGTGGCGAATGAACTCGCATACGTAGTATGCACATAAAACAGTCCCTTCTTTCTGGTACAAGTACTTTACGAGAATAGGGTTCAATCAAACTGATAAGCAAGCATGGTAATGATATATTGATGAAAATTTGAATCAATTAGAGATGCGCGGAACTAGCTAGTACTACTTACTTTGGGGTGCATAAATCGCAACTCTTTGTTTAGACCGGGAACCTTTCGGGTGAACTTCTTCCAAACCCTGCCAAGCAAAGAAAATGATTACTTGATATCGGGAAATTAACGAAAGTTGCACGCCGATATGGTCCCAGTATTGACTGAACTTACTTCTTGAGCATTGCAGTCATGTCCGCATAATCCTTGGGATCTTTACGTCTTGAGTCTAAGACAGTTACTAATGCCCCGTCAAGCTTAATGGATAGCAGAATAAAGTGGAAACTGCGTACGCATATATAACTCATCAATTACATTACTTAACCTCGAGTAAGCGAAACCGAGTATACAGAGAAGACAGCAACACTCACTTGAAGTTGTAAGGAAAAAGTATTTCCCTTTTGTTTTGATGTATAAGGAACGACTTTAGCAAGTTCTCCTCGGTCTCTTTGATTGAGTTTCGTACCGTCCATTCATTTACAGCATCTGGGCTAATGAACCCAACGTCGAAGATTCCTAGTTTTTTGCATTCGACGATCTTCAATCTGCATAATATAGTGAGGATAATTATATATACATGCAATGAACGAGCTGAGCTAGAGACTTAACTATAGAAGTAATACTTACAGACAGTAGGCAGTCATGAGTTGTTTGTCGAGGGCCAGTTGATTGTATAACTGAAATAACTCCACAAATTCAACAGGCATCACGGGAAGTCCAATGAATTTGTGCTCTGGTTTCACTGCCATATACATAGTGTCTCTCCCAGACTCCCTGCAGGTTTTCATGTACCACTCATGCAATTTGTACATCATCGTTGTTAGAGGAGGATGATCAGGTTTGACGAGAGGCTTCCCGTGCACGTATTCATATTCTTCTTTTGTTACCTCAACCATTTGAAAAATTACATCATCCCCCAAGTAATCACCAGGATTGGTACCGGGCACCTTCCCCGGATGATTAGCGACGATATCGCTAGACACCTTGAGCGGGGGGCACGATTGCTTCTCCTGTTCGCCGAGCTGGGGAATTGTTTTCCCACTTCTTCGTTCTGCTAACCTTGCATCATTAGAAGTACTTCCCGACCGCCGCGCTTCTTCATATGTCTTTTTAATAATCCGGACATAGTTGGAATCCGGCGGAGGCGGTGGTGGTCGCTTCAGGGCATCGATAGTGCGCTTCACTTTCACCGGATCTAGCTTCTCCTTCGGAGGTGGTTTTCTTTGCAAAATGGGCCCTCAATTGGGCCTGACATATCTCCTCGTTTTCAGACTCGGTCCTCTCATATGGTAACTTTTCCAGAGGCTTGAGAGATGGACCGTATCTGTATTCCCTCCCGCCTCTGCTTGTACTGCTAGCCGCCGGAGCGGCGGCGTCTCTCTTCCGTCGTTGCTTACGAGGCGGAGAAGGAGGCGGAGTGCTCCGACGCGCCGGAGGAGCCGGAGCGGCGGCGTCTGTCTTCCGCCATTGCCGACGAGGCGGAGGAGGAGGCGGACTGCTCCGACGCGCCAGAGTAGGTGAAGGAGGAGGCAGAGTGCCCTCACGCGTCGGAGGAGCCGGAGAAGGAGGCGGGGTGCCCTGATCACTCGCCGGAGGAGGAGGAGGAGGAGGAGGCGGAGTGCCCTGACTCGCCGGAGGAGGAGGAGGAGGAGGCGGAGGCGTCCAGTTTGGAAGCTTGATGTACTCCTTCTGCCATAGACATGTACTCCTCAGGGCACGAACCAGCCGATTCTCCCCTTCACCTGTAGAGTGGTCAAGCTCGAGCTCCTCAAATCCCTCCATTACTTCATCCACCATCACAACAGCATAGCCATGTGGAATCGGACGGCAGTGAAAAGTTCCGTTGGGTTGAGGAGGTGCAACAGAGCCGACAGCCGCCTTGAAAGTGAGGTTCCGGTATTTCGTCATAAGCTCGCAATGTTGAGCCTCCGTGATAGTATCCATGGGGTAGCTAGGAGACGTGAAGTCAGGCTGAACGGGCTCCGTGGAAGCGACGCTGCTTCTCCGCTGAGATGGCGGGGTAGCTTCTGGGGTAGCTCCGTGCCGCTGAGATGGTTGGACGGCAGCTCGCTGGCTCTCAGCTTCCTCTAGCTTTTGTAGTCTTGCATTGAGCTTCTGAATTTCGCTCAGCTCCGCTTTCCTCTTTCTCTCCCGGCTTCTGTAACCGCCTGCGTCGGGAAACCCAACCTTCCACGGAACGGAGCCTGGTGTGCCTCGTGTTCGTCCAGGGTGCTCAGCATTCCCTAGGGCCTCAGTCAGCTCGTCCTTCTCTCTGTCGGGAATGGAGCTAGGAGACGTGTCATCTAAACAGTGTGTGCATGCGTGGTATCCCTTGTTTGTCTGTCCTGAAAGGTTACTGAGAGCAGGCCAATCGTTGATGGTTACAAACAGCAACGCATGTAGGTCAAATTCCTCCTGTTCTTTCTCATCCCACACACGTACACCTCTTCCATTCCATAGCTGTAAAAGTTCATCAACTAATGGCCTTACGTACACATCAATGTCATTGCCGGGTTGCTTAGGGCCTTGGATGAGCACTGGCATCATAATGAACTTCTGCTTCATGCACAACCAAGGAGGAAGGTTATACATACATAGAGACACAGGCCATGTGCTATGCTTGCTGCTCTGATCCCCAAAAGGATTAACGCCATCTGCACTTAAACCAAACCATACGTTCCTCGGGTCACCTGTAAAGTCTCTCCACTTTCTCTCAATCTTTCTCCACTGCGACCCGTCAGCGGGTGCTCTCAACTTCCCATCTTTCTTACGGTCTTCCTTGTGCCATCGCATCAACTTGGCATGCTTTTTGTTTCTGAACAGACGTTTCAACCGTGGTATTATAGGAGCATACCACATCACCTTGACAGGAACCCTCTTCCCGGTGCGCTGGCCCTCAACATCACCACGGTCATCTCTTCTGATCTTATACCACAATGCACCGCATACCGGGCATGCGTTCAAATCCTCGTACGCACCGCGGTAGAGGATGCAGTCATTAGGGCATGCATGTATCTTCTGCACCTCCAATCCTAGAGGGCATAGAACCTTCTTTGCTTCATACGTACTGCTGGGCAATTCGTTATCCTTTGGAAGTTTCTTCTTCATTATTTTTAGTACCTAACTAAATGCCTTGTCAGATACACCATTGTCTGCCTTCCATTGCAGCAATTCCAGTGTGGTACCGAGCTTTCTGTTGTCATCTTCGCAATTTGGGTACAACCCTTTTTTGTGATCCTCTAACATGCGATCGAACTTCAACTTCTCCCTTTCACTTTCGCATTCTCTCTGTGCATCAACAATGACCCGGCGAAGATCATCATCGGGCACATCGTCTGGTTCCTCTTGATCTTCAGCTTCTTCGTTGTCATCAGCTTCTTCGTTGCCGTATTCATGGGGCGGGTAGTTGTCATCATCCTCTTCTTCTTCGTTGTCTTCCATCATAACCCCTCTTTCTCCGTCCTTGGTCCAAACATTATAATGTGGCATAAAACCCTTCTCAAGTAGGTGGAAGTGAAGGGTTTTCGAGTTGGAGAAAGCCTTCGTATTGTCACAGACAGTACATGGACAATGCATAAAACCATTCTGCTTGTTTGCCTCAGCCGCTTCAAGAAAATTATGCAGGCCCTTAATATACTCGGAGGTGCGTCGGTCACCGTACATCCATTGTCGGTTCATCTGCGTGCGTTATATAGTTCTCATTATTGAACAACATATAACTCTCTAGAGCATCTAATTAAAACATACATTGAAACTATGTAAAAAAATTATATGCAACAACAAATGCGATCATAACCGCAACTAAGGTACCAATTGATCCAACGGCATAATGATACCAAGCCTCAGTATGAATGGCATATTTTCTAATCTTTCTAATCTTCAAGCGCATTGCATCCATCTTGATCTTGTGATCGTCGACGACATCGGCAACATGCAACTCCAACTTCATCTTTTCCTCTTCAACTCTTTGTAATTTTTCTTTCAAGTAATTGTTTTCTTTTTCAACCAAATTTAACTTCTCGACAAGAATTTATATGTCGGTTGGAATTTCCCGTTCACATACCTCCTAGATTAAAAAATCTATGTCACGTTGGTCGGCATAATTGTCATAAACACTAAATAAAACAAATAGTTATAAAAGATAATATATACCACATCCGAATCATAGACAGGACGAGGGCCGACGGAGGCGGATACCAAAACCATCGCACTATATAATAACAAACAATAATAAAAGTAAGAATGTTACACAAGTATCTATCTAAATCATACAAGTAAGAACATTTTTCTTTTAGAAAGAAGATAAGAAGAAGAGGCTAACCACGGTGGTGCCGGCGCCGAGATGGGCGCGGGCGATCGACGGCAGTGAGGACGGGGACGGGACAGGACGGACCGCCAAACCTAGACAAATCTTGAGGAAAATGGAGCTTGGACAAGGAGCTTCCAGAGGAGAAAGCTTAAGTGTGGCTCGGGCATTTCACTGAACACCTCATGTGCATAGGAGGTGAGCTAGAGCACCACAAAGCTCTCCCACGGCCGACCAAAAAAAAAGAGCAGTGCACTGCTCTGTTGCTCGCGGGCAGGGGGTATATATAGGCCGACCATTGATCCCGGTTTGTGGCTGGAACCGGGACTAAAGGACACCATTTGGTCCCGGTTCCAGCCACAAACCGGGACCAATGGTTGTGGGCCAGGAGCCAGGCCCATTGGTCCCGGTTCGTGTCTGGAACCGGGACCAAAGGGGTCAGACGAACCGGGACCAATGGCCCACGAGGCCCGGCCGGCGCCCTGGCCTCACGAACCGGGACCAATGCCCCCATTGGTCCCGGTTCGTGAGTGAACCGGGATTAATGGGCTTTTCAGGGCTGGACCAAAGCCCTGTTTTCTACTAGTGGCAATGCAAAAATATAGACATGTTCAAGACATTATCTCTTCCACTCTACATCCATGGGGTGTACTTTCCATCAATTAATTTTAAGGCACTTCACAAAAACGGTTTGTACTTACAAATTTGTCATCTTATATGCTCATAATTGGTCATATTTGCATCTGTTTTTTCTTCCGTAATAGCATGGCTTTTATATACTTCCACACATGTCCATGTTAATCTAATGTCCTATGTTGCTTTCCCTTCTAAGGCAACATAATTTCACTACATATTTATTAGAAACTAATAATATTATTGTCTTTTACTCAACCTCCTGACAACTTGTCCATATCGTATCCACTTTCATGAACTTATATTCTTTTTGCATATCTGAAATTGCTCATTACGTGCATGACATCGTATGTGCTTTTCATAGTGTTGTCGCCAAAACACACGGTCATGCTTCCTTAATTCATACATCAAAGCACTCTTGCCTTGTACATTGTTTCTGTACATGCATGTACTTTTCTACTCTTATAAAATGCACCGCTACTTTGTTGCTGACTGGCACGAAAGCGCATGAAACCGCTATTTTTTTGCTAGCCAAGTAAGAGTCTTATCCAAAAAATATATTAATAATGCATTTTGGGAAAAGTATAAGGAAATTCTCCATATGCAAGAAAATGGCACACAAAGCGAAACACGAGAAAATTTATTTTGTAGACCATTAAATGTTTAAAATTATATCCAAACACTATATAACTATTGATTCTTAATGAAATTGATTTTATAGCAAAAAGTCCAAAACATTGGACGTCTATGTAAGAAATATGTATAGTTACTTCACAGCCAAGTGATATCACACACATGCATCATATATCTCATCCAGAATATTTAAACATATGCATATACCCCCACAAACGCATGCATACATGATATAGCCTAGCTCTGGTACGTTCTCATGTAATAGCTGGTACCATGAAGAATCTATTAATGTACGTGCATAGGCAAGGGAGAGATCAATCAACCCACCTGTTCATGTTCAGATGCATGTGTACGTATATGCTTGTGTTATGCTCAGCTGAAGCCCCTGAACGTGATCACCCGCGTACTCGACTCGATCGCGCCGCCGGAACCATGGGTCAGCAACCACACGGCCATGTCGTTGCCGTCTTGTCCCGCGACACGCCTCCGCCGCTGCCGCAGTCTCATAGTCAACACTGCCCGTGGTATGACCATATCCATATATATCCAGCAAATAGCTAAATAGGTGATGCTTTGGTGAAAATCACATACGTCTGATTGTTCTTTCGTATTCTAAGTCGTAGACTGCCGCCTGCGTGGCAGCAGCATCAGAGACGATGCGCAAGCAAGACGTATTGATGTATTCAGAAGTTGGAAGCCTAGGTCCCGTAAAAAAAAGTTGGAAGCCTAGGTGTCCACGCACGGTCTATGCATCCATCGTGTCCAAATCATAATAGGTTTCAGTATTCTATGCATGTACGCTGAACCGCTTCATCCGTTTAATTGCCGACTTGCACCTTTCAAATTATTTTTTTATTCTGTCAAATCTTTACCGCTCCAATTAGTGCCCAATGTCCATCGCGTTTGGCTTTAGTCAGAAAATATGGCTATTTATAGGTGACGTGTTCAATTGTTTGTACATAACAATATTTGTATGTAACGTATGCATCTTTAAATCTCAGCCTTTAATATATAAAATTAATGGTCAAGATAATTTAATCTGTGTGGACCGACGTGACAGCTTGTTTGACTCTTTTTTTAATTATATAATAGATCACATGTAAAAAATTCAGAATTTTATCACGTTCCAGTGAATTTTAAAAATTACAGAACTGGGCGCAAAAGTTTCTATTTTTTCACAGAATCAAGTCAACTATCAACCAAATCATCCCAAGGGCTTTACTTGGCACAAACACTAATTAAAATATAAAAACACAATCATAACAGTAGCATTATTGTGTGAACACTCAAAAACAGAAAAGAAAACAAGAAGAATAAGATAACTATTGGGTTGCCTCCCAACAAGCGCTATAGTTTTACGCCCCTAGCTAGGCATCATGCAAAGTTTCAAGTATTGTCATCCTTAGTTTCGAAATTCTTTTTAATCAAGTCATCCAAAACTTTCCTCATAATTTCTCTACTCTCATGTTCTTATTTTCTAGTGGGAGAACTTAAATATTTAAAGGGACTTGGCTCGGTAATTTGAACGTTCATTATTTCAAACTCCGAATCATCACCATAGAGATCTTCATACAGAACATGTATTTCATCATCAATATTATCTCTAGCCGTACTCTCGAACTAATCATGACTAAACCCTTCATCAATCCCCTTAGTTATCCACTCAAATTTATCACAAGTATGGTGATACAAAGTTTTAATAATTTCAGCATAAGGGACTCTTCTCCTAAGATTTTCACCATACGCAAAATAATCTTTAGATTACAACCTACGTATAGTGTCTTTGTCATGAAGAATTTCTTCTATAGGAGGATGCTCAAAATCTATTTTATAAAATGCAAAGATTTCCCTAGCTTCCCGAATTATATAGTCAAATTCATACATAAGGATAATAGTTGCAATTTTTTTAATTTTAGGATCATGGATATTGGGAAGTTCATAGAATATCTTTTGTAAGGCAGGATGAATATGCAAAAAAATTCTTTCTAACTTAACCACAAGCATAATAATAACATCCACATAGCAATTTATTTTATCAAAAATAGATCCTTTAATTATTGGTATGACTCCCGTGCAATTAAAGAACTCTTCATAATATTCTTCCCAATAATATTCCCGCTACCCACATGATATATTTTGGTTTTAAAATTTGTGGGAGCTTCATTTTCCGGAGGGTCATGATTAATATCAAAAAAATTAAGTTTCTCCTCAAGACATTCACTAGCACTATCTTCACTACCGCTTTCAACAATAACCTTCTCGAACTTAGACATGATAGCAACTCAAAGCAAGCAAATGAGCAAAACAAAATATTTTTGTGTTTTTGTAAAAAAAAATAGAAGTGGGGGAGATGAAAATGAGAGGCAAAGGCAAATAAAAAGGCAAATAAAAAGTAGAGCAAGTAGATGATAGTTTGTGCGAAGGTACTTGATAGGTTTTGATGATGTCTCCCCGGCGACGGCGCCAGAAATTCTTCGTGCTACTTGTGAGCTGAGTTGGGATTTTCCCCGAAGAGGAGAGGAGATGCAGTATAGTAGAGATAAGTATTTCTCTCAGTGAGAACCAAGGTATCAATCCAGTAGGAGAATCACACAAATCCTCGTGAACAGCACATGCACACACAAAAGCAAATACTTGCACCCAACGCGGGTAAGAGGGTCGTCAATCCCCTTGAACTCGTTAATTGCAAGGATCAAATCTTATAGTGGTAGATAGATAAATTGCAAAACAAAATAAAGGAAATAAAATTGCAGCAAATTAATTCTGGTTATATAAATATATGATAAAAGTAGACCCGTGGGCCATAGTTTTTTATGGGGAACGTTGCATGAAAATCAAAATAATTCCTATGAAACACCCAAGATCTAATCTTTGAGATGATAGCAACGAGAAGGGAGTGTGTCTACGTACCCTCGTAGACCAAAAGTGTTAGCATCATAACGTGGTTGATGTAGTCGTACTCTTCACGATCCAATCGCGATCCAATCCGATCTAGTGCCGAATGGACGGCACCTCCAAGATTAGCACACGTTCAGCTCGATGGCGTCCTCTCCTTCTTGATCTAGCAAGAAAGGGAGAGGAGGTAGATGAGATCGGAACCAACACGGTGGTATGGTGGCGGTGGCAGCAGCGGAATTCTGGTAGGGCTTTGCCAAGCGCGTAACGGAGGAATGGTGGGAGGAGTTGGGAGCGACGGAGGGCAAGGGTGGAGGCGTGGCTGCCACCAACGCCTCCCCACCTTTATATAGGCGTGGAAGGGGCTAGTGGCTTGCCTTCCAAGCACCTAGGGTCGTTGGTCAAGGGGGGAGGAAGGAAATCCCTCCTTTCCTTTCCCCACCGATCGCTATCCCTGTGACACCCTGGTTTTGCCCACTTTTTCTTTGCAAATTTTTTCTGGCTTTATTTGCTTCTTGAATGGATTTTGGACTTGAGGGTTCTCTAAATTTCCTTCCAAATGATCCAATACCCTCAACACCTTGCCAATATTTTGTCCCGCACCCACTGGCCTAAACCCTAATTTTTTATTCTTCCAAAATAATTCCTTTCTCCTTTGGAAAGGCCTATCTTCACTATGGGTTGTGAAGCAACCTATAGCTCTGTTGATCAGAAAATTCCCAAATTAATACCACACCTTCTTGATGTCATCTACTCCAACATTATCCAAAAACATTTCATAGTCCGGTACAAAATTTTGTCCAGAATATTCCTTTTTCCTTCTGGACAGAATTGATCCTTTGTGAAGCAACCTATATCTCCACAACTCAGAAAATTCTCAAATTAATCCCTGAGATACTAGAAGTCATATATCTCTACAATACCCAAAAATATCTCTTAGCCTAGTGCAATTTTTCATCAAAGAAATTATCTTCAGCTTTTGGTCATTTCAATCCTTTGTGAAGGAAGTACCAGCTAGAAGTGGCTATTGGCTCTGAAATTTTATAGCATCTTGTCATCACCAAATAACTTCCAAGTAACCAATTTAACTTCAAGGAGATCAACCATCTGAGTGCATCATCTTCAGTAAGTTTCTGGACCAAAATATGGGTTTTACATGAACCATGTCCAAAACTTGTTGAAAGTCTCTCAAATTTCTCCGGCATGTACTCCTTCCAACCTAGAATCTCCCCAAGATGCTATCCAGAACATGTTTTGGCTAAGGGCGAGCAGTCTGAGCTACTCCTAGCTCTACCCTTGCCCTAGGCTCACTATTTGAGCTCAGGTCGATGCAATGGACAAGGTTTTGCAGGCTGGTGTGGCCTCCAGGTGCCAGAACCCGTGGTGATCACGAGGCTAGCCGGGCCAAAGTCACGCTCTGCGCGCCAGCCTCCTCGGACACGACCACTCCGGCCGTCTCTCGATGCCTCTCCTTGTCCTATCGTGCCAACATCGTCACCGCCGTCCACCTGGACCTTCCAGCATCTTCCCCCTCGCCGGAGACGCCCTCACCGGACGACACCGAGCGCCGCCACTGTTGGAACCGTGCGGGCACTGTGGCTGCGCTGGCTATCGCCTTCCTCCCATCGAGCCGTCGCGTCGCCTTAACTCTCTGCCCTCCTCCATCACTTCACCCCACGCCACGACGGCCAGCTCGCCGTCCTCGCTCCGCCAGCAAGGCCATGGTGGCTTGCGGCTCAGCCACCTCCCGTCCACCTATAAAAGGCCCCGCCCGGCCTCTCCCAGCATTGCACCACTCCTCCCCCTCCCCAAATCAAGCCCCAGCTCACCGAGCCAAGGCCGGGAGGCTCTCTGGCCTCGCATATCGCCGGAGCTCTACCGCCGAGCTAGCTCCGCCACCCGCCAGCTCAACCCCACCCCAGCCTCACCCGAATCCACCGTCGAGTCCAGCAAGTTTTCCTAGTCCTCCCTGACCTCTTTTACGACCAAACCGCTGCCGGAATCGCCATCGCCAATGACCACCGAAACTAGCCGCCACCGGAGAGGAAGGGTGCGGCACCGACCGACCATCTCCGGAGAAGCCACGTGTACGGGGAGAACCACCGTCGACTACTCGTTCCATCCCCGCCGTCTCCCGACCTCGCCGCCGTCTCTATCGCCGGCAACCATCACCGGTGAGCCGCCTCGCCTCTGTTCCCTCCCCTCCTCTTTTAATTATGACTGGGCAGCCCCACCTGTCAACCTCTCTCTTCCGCGCCCGAAGCGGTATAAGTGGAGGCGCCCTGGCGTTTTACGCCTTCGACGTGGCCCTCCCAAGATTTTCTATTTTTTGTTTAATTTCAGATTTGATCAGCAACTTTGACCAGCTCTAGTTTTTAAACCACAAGTCCAAATCAATTGATTCTTTTTCCAACAGTTTTGTCTTGAGCCCCTCTATTTTCTGGCAAACTTTGGTACTTTTCTAATATGTACTGAATTTTTGGCCAACAAAAAGGTTTTATGTGACATTTTCTTTTGCCATTTAAAAATATTTTCAAAGGGAAATCACTTTGATACTGAAGACCAGGAGTTTGTGAACACCCCATTTGAGCAAGGCAAGCCACATCATACATTGCATAAGGCATTACAATAGTGTTGGGTTATGTTGATTTTTTTGCATTAATTTAATCCAATATAATTATGACCCAATTATATATCATAATTCATATTGCTTGGTAACTTGCATGAATCATGTCATTCACTTAAATTTAAACTTGATGGTTGATCAAGTGCCACCCACCCGGACTCACAAGTGCAGCCATTTCTGCCGGAATGGGACGGCCTTGACTTGGTCTAACCTCATGCTCTTTTACCGGTACCACCAAAGAGGGAAGGTTATGTGTGCGTGCTACCCTGATTAGGTAGACGACGATAACCTTGAAAGCCCAAGTTGGGTTATTTGCCGGCGTCCCCGTTTGGGACAGTTTAGTTTGGCCACGATGGTGGCAGTTGTCAGGAGTGACACAGAACGTGACCCGGAAGGGGACTGATTGTCGGTGGTATGATAGAAGGGTCACGGGTTAGGCAAGTTTCATTGGACGAATGTCCATGGTTTGGGAAAAGTGAACAACCTTTGCAGAGTGTAAGAATCTATTCGAATAGCCGCATCCACGGAATTGGACACAGTCCGCACTAGGTCACACTGCATGGTCAACAGTAATAATGATAGAAGAACTCGTCTTAAGCTCAGATGTGATCCATGAATTATGTGTGCTCCGGGGGTCATGGGATGAACCCGGAGAAGGGTAAGTGGGTTACCCGCAACTGTAAGTTGAGCATCACATTGCATGACTGTTTCCTAAGTATTATTTCTGATCACTGCCATGCTGTTGTTTGCTGCACCATTTTGGTTGCTGTGAGCTTGCGAGTACATTCCAAGTACTCACCTGGTATATCATGCAAGATGCAGGAGAAGCCGAGGATGGAGATCCCGATGGTTCGTGCTACGCTAAGTAGGTCGTGTCCCAGCAGTGTCCCTGTGGGATGGAGTGTCTCACCCGATGTTCCGCTACGCTGTAGAATCACCCACTAGTGTTGAGGCCTTGAGATGTTTCATAAATAATGTAGATACTGTTATAGCACGAGTTGTTCCCCTTGCCTCACTATCCTATGTAACATCCAAGCTTGTACTTGTATCATATCAATAAAGATCAGTTCTGTTTTGTTCCAAGTTGTTGTGTGTTTCCAGAAGACATGATCTCTGGGTTGGGAACACAGGGTAAACCAGTCCTCTGAGCCAAGGTGCCACAACACTTGGTATCAGAGCCGGGCTGACTTTAGGACACCCTAGTTAACCTCACGCTAGAGACCCGATTAGTCTAGAGTCTTGGCGTGTGCTTTGCCTGCTGAATTTGCCTCTTGCATAGCATGCATCTAGATTCTTTTGTTTTGCTAACCGTTGGTCATATGAGTGTAGATGGCACCAGTTCCGTACCACTACCACCATGAGCCGGCACTGTTCACTTTTCCGGTACTACTTTGTAGCGTTTGGCTTCGATTCTACGCCAATGGAGAAGAACCAGTGTATCAGGTGTTCCGTGAGCAGCTTGCAGATTCAGTGTACGAGTATCATGCTGAGGCCTTCCTTACCACGAGTTCAAAGATTGGCAGCTATTATCGCTCTTCCAAGGGTGGAACCACTTCTACTCCCGATCTGGCGATTCAGTTTGCTGCTATGGAGGCTCTCACTGACTTGCATTTCCACGAGGTCAAGATGCAGACACATCCAGGTTTCTTTCACTACCCCACCCTGTCGCCTACGACAGGGCGAGTTCTTTTTGTGCTAGTTGATTCGGTGAGTGATCGGGCTACTGGTGTTTTATCTTGTTACCTGAACGCCAGTTACCGTATAATCACCTCCCTGGCTGAGGTGCTGTCTCATTCCCGAGAGGCACTTGCTAATGCTACTACAGCACAATCTCCTCCTCCTCCTGTGTTTTCACCTATGTATACACCACCTGTTCCACCTTCGCTCATGCCTGAGACTCCGTCCAGCTCGTTCGGACCACCAGGCACTTCGTCTGGTATCCGACATGAGACCCAGCTGAGTTGGCTTCACTGCTAGCCACTCCAGCTGCTCCGATGCTGAGGCGTCATGCTTCTTCTCCTTCAGAGGGAGAACCTTCCCGTCATCGTCGTTGTTTCTCCTTTGTTCCGGAGGACATGATCCACATCATCAGTTCCGATTCTGAGGCAGAATCAGATGACGAGGAGTCTTCAGTCTACCAGTGTCCGTGTCACCCGCGCAACTAGAGTGGATGTTGAGTACGTGTATGCATCATAGTATCTTTGCATATGTCAACTGTCGTGTGAGCAGTACCAGCCAGGATACCCTCTACTAGCTTGCCATATATGATGTTGGGTTGCCTTGTATAATTATGTTGCTCGCTTGTTCCCCTTTTATTTGGTATTTTTTCTGGTGTTACATTGCTTTATTTTCCCTTATGGATGTCGCTCATCGATTCGGTATTTTGCAATGGGAACGGATATAGGATGAAGAGGTGTAGTAACCAAGGCGGCGATGAAACTCCGATTCGTTGACCCGCCAGACAGGCAGGACAACCACCAGAAGATTTGGCACCTCCACCACCACAACCACCAACCACTGATCAGATTATGAGGATGTTTGAGGAGAAAAGAAATCAGGATCTTATGGAATTCTTGAAGAGTATGCAAACCATGGTAGGACAGAATCAGAATAATGGGACGCACTCCAAGCTGTCTGATTTTCAGCGTACCAAGCCACCCAATAGTCAAGCTGTTGATCCAATGGAAGGTGATGACTGGCTGAGGACTATGGAAAAGAAGCTGGAAATAGCTCGCTATGATGAGTCGGACATGGTTCCTTTTGTTACTCACTATCTAGAAGGGCTAGCAGCCATATGGTGGGATAATGCAAAAATGGTGTGGCCTCCTGGGGAAGACATTTCATGGGAGAAATTACGGGAGGTATTCCGCAAGTACCATATTCCCATTGGCATAATGAAGGTGAAGCAGAGGGGATTTCTTGCTATTACTTAAGGAAATATGACAGTTGGTGAGTACCTGAACAAGTTCAACAATCTGGCACGGTACTCCATCTATGATGTGTCCACGGAAGAAAGAAAGATAGATCAATTCCTAGGAGGACTCAACCATGCCCTCCATTGTCACCTCTGTATGCTGGATTTTCCCGACTTTCAGACTTTGGTGAACAAAGCTTTCATAGCTGAACGGGAGCATAAGTCAGGATATGATGACCGCAAGCATAAGTTTGAACCCAAGAAGGATAGCCACGAGTTGTTTGCGCAGAAGCCACATATCTGGCAACCAGTCCAGCATGAGTACAAGCCCACTTGGAATGGCGGCAATAATAGCAAGCCAGGAAACCAGGACAAGACCTATGGCAAGCAGACAGTGCTGGAAGATTGCCACCGCAACAACACTTGCTTCACATGTGGCCAAGACGGGCATTATTCCAAGCAGTGCCCCGCAAGGGCCAGGAAGCCACCATCCGACTTCAAGCCACAAGTCAACCATGTTGGACGCCGCCCAACCAGGACTTCCATCACAGCCAAGTCCCTCATATCTCCACTGAGGAAGCCCGCAAAGAACCGGACGTGGTCCTTGGTATGTTTTCTGTTAATGACATACCTGCAATAATTTTATTTGATTCCAGGGCTTCCCATTCATTTATTTCACAGAGTTTTGCCACCATACACAAATTCTCTCCTTCTCTTTTGGACAAAATCATGGTGGTACAATGCCGTGGCTCCATGCTCAGAACAAATGTCATATATAAGGACCTGGAAATCTTGATACATGGAGTTAAGTTCCCAGCCACCCTTATCGCCATAGAATCCCCTGGACTGGACATAATACTGGGGATGGATTGGTTGACACCGCACCAGGTCTGCATCAACTGCGCCAACAGGACAGTGACATTGGTTAACCCGACAGACCAAATAGTTCAGTTTACCGCTAGCAGGATGCTATCAAAGAAAGGAATGGCATTCAAGACCATTGCTACAGATATGAATTTGATTCCGGTAGTCAGTGAATTTTCGGACGTGTTTCCGGAAGAACTAACAGGAATGCCACCCGACCGGGAACTGGAATTTGCTATTGATGTTATTCCCGGAACCGCTCCGATATACAAGAAGAACTACCGCATGCCATCCACAGAGCTGGTAGAGTTAAAGAAACAGCTGGATGAATTGTTGCAAAAGGGATACATTCGCCCAAGCATATCACCATGGGGATCACCCGTGTTGTTTGTTCAGAAGAAGGATGGCAGTCTACGAATTTGCGTGGACTATCGCCTGCTGAATGAGGTCACCATTTAAAATAACTATCCGCTTCCCCGCATCGATGACTTGTTCGACTAGCTGAACGGGGCCCGGGTATTTTCCAAGATTGACCTCCGAACGGGGTATCACCAGCTAAAAATCAAGAAAGAGGATATCCCCAAGACAACCTTTACCACTCGATATGGCTTGTATGAGTTTACAGTCATGTCATTTGAGCTGACCAATGCTCCAGCCTATTTCATGAGCATGATGAACAAGGTCTTCATGGACTTTCTGGACAAGTTTGTGGAAGTGTTCAGTGATGATATCCTTATATACTCCAAAAATGAAGAAGAGCACAAACAACACCTTCGTGCCATCCTGGAAATATTAAGGACCCATCGCTTGTATGCCAAGTTCAGCAAGTGTGAATTTTAGCTAAGAGAGGTGGGATTTCTGGGTCACGTTCTGTCAGAACAAGGTGTGGCCATCGACCCCAGCAAAGTGACCGCTATATTAAACTGGAGAACACCAGCTATGGTAACCGAAGTCCATAGTTTCCTGGGATTGGCTGGCTACTACCGCCGTTTCATTGAAGGTTTCTCTAAGATAGCCAAGCCACTGACAGAGCTGTTGAAAAATAATCACAAGTTTGACTGGACGGAGGAATGTGATAGCAGCTTTATGGAGCTAAAGACGAGGCTAACCACGGCCCCTATCTTAATTCTTCCGGATATCCACAAGAGCTTCGATATATACTGTGATGCTTCCAGGCGTGGAATTGGCTGTGTATTGATGCCGGAAGGAAAGGTTGTAGCGTATCATCCAGACAGGTACGACCCCATGAGGAGAACTACCCCACCCATGACCTGGAGTTAGCAGCCATGGTGCATGCCCTAAAAATTTGGAGGCATTATCTCATTGGGCAGCAATGTGAGATATACACGGACCACAAGAGTCTCAAGTATATCTTCACACAACCCGATCTCAACCTAAGGCAAAGAAGATGGCTTGAACTGGTCAAGGACTATGACCTCGAGATCAATTATCATCCGGGAAAAGCCAATGTGGTTGCAGATGCCCTCAATAGGAAACCAGGCACCATGAATGTAATAACTAAAGGTATCCATCCAAGGTTACAAGAAGAGTTTGCCAAGCTTAACATGGTACTTTGTGGCCCGATTAACCCGGATACTTTGAAAATCACTCCAACGCTTATGGAGGAAATTAAAGAAGTTCAGAACGCAGACAAGAGCATACAGGAAATCAAGAAGAACTTACAACAAGGAAAAGCCAAGTCCTTCCATGTTGACGATCAGGGGACATTATTGTTTGATAACCGAATATGCATACCTAATCAAGAAAATCTAAGATAGCAAATATTACAAGAGGCACATGAATTCGCATATTCCATTCACCCGGGAGGAACAAAGAAGTACCAGCACTTAAGGGAAACCTTTTGGTGACCTGGAATGCGAAAAGACATTGCCTACTATGTAGCATGTTATGATGTGTGCAATAAGGTTAAGGCTAAGCACCAGAAACCGGTTGGATTATTACAACCCTTAAAAGTTCCCCAGTGGAAATGGGATGACATATGCATGGACTTCATTGTTGGGCTACCCAAGTTAACGAGAGGCCATGATGCCATCTGGGTTATCGTGGATATACTCACCAAAGTGGCCCACTTTATTCCAGTAAAGACCACTTTCAGGGTTAACCAGCTTGCGCAGCTCTATATTTCCCGGATTGTCAGCCTTCATGGAGTACCCAAGTCTATCATGTCAGATAGAGGGTCCTTGTTCACGTCAGCATTCTGGCTACGTTTGCATCAAGCCCTGGGAACCGTGTTGACGCATAGCATGGCCTATCACCCACAAACTGAAGGGCAAACCGAACGAGTGAACCAAATTATTGGAAGACATGCTCCGGTCTTGTGCCCTCACCTACGAACCTAAGTGGGAGGATAGTCTTCCCTACGTGGAGTTCTCCTACAATAACGGTTATCAGGCGAGTCTCAAAATGTCACCATTTGAAGCACTGTATGGGCATAAATGTCGCACCCCGTTAAATTGGTCACAGACAGGAGATAGCCGTATCTTTGGCACAGACCTGATGCTCAAGGCTAAGAGACAAGTTAAGGAAATTCAGGAGCATCTTCGAGCAGCTAAATCCCATCAAAAGAGTTACTATGGCCCTAAACACCGGGAGGTAACTTTTGAGCCCGAAGAGTATGCTTACCTCCGAGTAACACCTATGAAAGGGGTAAAAAGGTTTCATACTAGAGGAAAACTTGCACCCAGATATATCGGTCCCTTTCCAGTGATTGCCAGAAGAGGCAGAGTAACCTATCAGTTGGAGCTACCGCCAGAATTGTCTGAAGTTCATGATGTCTTTCTTATATCACAGCTAAGAAAGTGCATTGCACCTCCGATCAAACAGGCAGATATGAGTGAACTAGAGTTAACCAGAGATCTGACCTATGAAGAAAAGCCTGTCAGTATCTTGGATGAGATGGAAAGAACTACCAGGAGTAAAGTGATCAAGTTTTACAAGGTACTGTGGGATCACCATACCGAAGAAGAGGCTACCTGGGAAAGAGAGGATTTTCTGAGATCAGCATATCCATATGTGCTCCCTGAGCAACCGAATCTCGAGGACGAGATTCATCCTAAGGGGGGTAGGTTTGTGACACCCTGGTTTTGGCCACTTTTTCTTTGCAAATTTTTCTGGCTTTATTTGCTTTTTGAATGGATTTTGGACTTGAGGGTTCTCTAAATTTCCTTCCAAGTGATCCAACACGCTCAACACCTTGCCAGTATCTTGTCTCACACTCACTGGCCTAAACCATAATTTTTTATTCTTCCAAAATAATTCCTTTCTCCTTTGGAAAGGCCTATCTTCACTATGGGTTGTGAAGCAACCTATAGCTCTGTTGATCTGAAAATTCCCAAATTAATACCACACCTTCTTGATGTCATCTACTCCCACATTATCCAAAAACATTTCATAGTCCAGTACAAAATTTTGTCCAAAATATTCCTTTTTCCTTCTGGACAGAATTGATCCTTTGTGAAGCAACCTATATCTCCACAACTCAAAAAATTCTCAAATTAATCCCTAAGATACTAGAAGTCATATATCTCCACAATACCCAAAAATATCTCTTAGCCCAGTGCAATTTTTCAGCAAAGAAATTCTCTTCAGCTTCTGATCATTTCAATCCTTTGTGAAGGAAGTACCAGCTACAAGTGGCTATTGGCTCTGAAATTTTTATAGCATCTTGTCATCACCAAATAACTTCCAAGTACCCATTTTCACTTCAAGGAGATCAACCATATGAGTGCATCATCTTCAACAAGTTTCTGGACCAAAATATGGGTTGTACATGAACCATGTCCAAAACTTGTTGAAAGTCTCTCAAATTTCTCCGGCATGTACTCCTTCCAACCTAGAATCTCCCAGACAATCATTTGGCTCAACTCACAGCCAATTTCTTCTCTAGAACCGCCCCAAGATGCTATCCAGAACATGTTTTGGCTAAGGGCGAGCAGTTTGAGCTACTCCTAGCTGTAACCTTTCCCTACGATCACTATTTGAGCTCAGGTCGACGCAATGGACAAGGTTTTGCAGGCTGGTGTGGCCTTCAGGTGCCAGCACCCGTTGTGATCACGAGGCTAGCCAGGCCAAAGTCGCGCTCTGCGAGCCAGCCGCCTCAGACACGACCACTCCGGCCATCTTTCGATGCCTCTCCTTGTCCTACCGTGCCGACATCGTCGCCGCCATCCACCTGGACCTTCCAGCATCTTCCCCCTCGCCGGAGATGCCCTCGCCGGATGACACCGAGCGCCGCCACTATTGGACCCGTGCTGGCACTGTGGCTGCGCTGGCTGTCGCCTTCCTCCCGTCGAGCTGTCGCGTCGCCTTAACTCTCTGCCCTCCTCCATCACTTCGCCCCATGCCACGACGGCCAGCAAACTGTCCTTGCTCCGCCAGCAAGGCCATGGCGTCTTGTGGCTTGGCCACCTCCCGTCCGCCTATAAAAGGCCTTACCCGGTCTCTCCCAGCATAGCACCACTCCTGCCCCTCCCCAAATCGAGCCCCAGCTCGCCGAGCCAAGGCCAGGAGGCCCACTGGCCTCACATCTTGCCGGAGCTCTATCGCCGAGCTAGCTCCGCCACCTGCCAGCTCCACCCACCCCAGCCTCACCGAGCCCACCGTCGAGTCCAGCAAGTTTTCCTTGTCTTCCCTGACCTCTTTTCTGACCGAACCGCTGCCGGAATAGCCGTCGCCGACGACACCTAAAACTAGCCGTCGCCGGAGAGCAAGGGGGCGGCGCCGTCCGACCATCT
Organism: Elymus sibiricus; assembly: GCA_039707655.1. Classification (NCBI taxonomy): domain Eukaryota; kingdom Viridiplantae; phylum Streptophyta; class Magnoliopsida; order Poales; family Poaceae; genus Elymus; species Elymus sibiricus. The sequence goes on from CM077673.1 coordinate 432,269,645, forward strand.
CTGGAGAAGCCACGGGTGCGGGAAGAACCACCGTTGACTGCTCGTTCCATCCCCGCCGTCTCCCGACCTCGCCGCCGTCTCTACCACCGGCAACCATCGCCGGTGAGCCACCTCGCCTCTGTTCCCTCACCTCCTCTTTTAATTATGACAGGGTAGCCCCACCTATCAGCCTCTCTCTTCCATGCCTGAAGCGATATAAGTGGAGGCTCCCTAGCGTTTTACGCCTTTGACGTGGCCCTCCCAGGATTTTCTATTTTCTGTTTAATTTCATATTTGACCAGCAACTTTGACCAGCTCTAGTTTTTAAACCACAAGTCCAAATCAATTGATTCTTTTTCCAACAGTTTGGTCTTGAGCCCCTCTATTTTCTGGCAAAATTTGGTATTTTTCTAATATGTATAGAATTTTTGGCCAACAGAAAGGTTTTATGTGACATTTTCTTTTGCAATTTGAAAATATTTTCAGAGGGAAATCACTTTGATACTAAAGACCAGGAGTTTGTGAACACCCCATTTGAGCAAGGCAAGCCACATCATCCATTGCATGAGGCATTACAATAGTGTTGGCTTATGTTGATTTCTTTTGCATTAATTTAATCCAATATAATTATGTCCCAATTATATATCATAATTCATATTGCTTGGTAACTTGCATGAATCATGTCATTCACCCAAATTTAAACTTGATGGTTGATCAAGTGCCACCGACCCAGACTCACCCGTGCAGCCACATCTGCCGGAATGGGATAGCCTTGACTTGGTCCAACCTCGTGCTCTTTTACCGGTACCACCAAAGAGGGAAGGTTATGCGTGCGTGCTTCCCTGATCAGGTAGACGACGATAACCTTGTGAGCCCAAGTTGAGTTATTTGCCGGCGTCCCCGTTTGGGATAGTTTAGTTTGGCCACGATGGTGGCAGGTGTCAGGAGTGACACAGGGGCCACCCAGGACGTGACCCGGAAGGGGAATGATTGTCGGTGGTACGACAGAAGGGTCACGGGTTAGGCAAGTTTTGTTGGACGAATGTCCATGGTGTGGGAAAAGTGTGCAACCTCTGCAGAGTGTAAGAATCTATTCAAATAGCCACGTCCATGGTATTGGACACAGTCTGAACTAGGTCACACTGTATGGTCAACAGTAATGATGATGGAAGAACTCGTCTTTAGCTCAGATGTGATCCATGAATTATGTGTGCTCCGGGGGAATGGGATGAACCCGGAGAAGGGTAAGTGGATTACCCGCAACTGTATGTTGAGCATCACATTGCGTGACATTTCCTAAGTATTTATTCTGATCACTGCCATGTTGTTGTTTGCTGGACTATTTTGGTTGGTGTGAGCTTGCGAGTACATTCCAAGTACTCACCTGGTGTATCATGCCAGATCCAGGAGAAGCCGAGGATGAAGATCCCGATGGTTCATGCTACGCTAACTAGGTCATGTCCTAGCAGTATCCCTGTGGGATGGAGTGTCTCACCCGATGTTCCGCTATGCTGTAGAATCACCCACTAGTGTTGAGGCCCTTGAGATGTTTCATAAATAATGTAGATACTGTCATAGCACGAGTAGTGCCCCTGGCCTCACTATCCTATGTAACATCGAAGCTTGTACTTGTATCATATCAATAAAGATCAGTTCTGCTCTGTTCCATGTTGTCGTGTGTTTCTAGAAGACATGATCTCTGGGTTGGGAACACAGGGTAAACCGGTCCTCTGAGTCGGGGTGCCACAATACCCCATTTTTAGGTATCTTGATCTTATCCCTTCGGGATATGATCCTATTCGTTTTAAGAGGGGATCTTGGTGCGCCTAGACCAGGGGTGTGGGGCCTTTCCTCACTACCCACGTTCATGTGGGTCCCCCCATGCAGGTGGGCCCCACTCCGGAACCATCTAGAACATTCTCGGTACAATACATAAAAAACCTAACTTTTTCCGGAACCCAAAATATGACTTCCCATATATAAATCTTTATCTCCGGACCATTTCGGAGCTACTCGTGACATCTTTGATCCCATCTGGGACTCCGAACAACCTTCGTACTTTCCACTGTTAATATCTCATTACTACCCTAGCACTATCGAACGTTAAGCGTGTGACCCTACGTGTTCGGGAACATGCAGACATGACCGAGACTCCTCTCCGATCAATAATCAATAGTAGGACCTTGCTGCCTATATTGATTCCCATATATTCAACGATGATCTTTATCAGTTGAACCACAATGTCAAGGATTCAGTTAATCCCGAATGCAATTCCCTTTATCCGGCGATATGTTACTTGCCCGAGTTTCGATCGTCGGTATCTCCATACCTAGTTTAATCTCATTACCGGCAAGTCTCTTTACTCGTTCCGTAATACAAGATCACGTGACTAAACTCATTAGTCACATGAAGCTTCTTGTGATGTTGTATTACCGAGAGGGCCCAGAGATATCTCTCCGTCACATGATGTGACAAATCCCAGTCTCGATCCATGCAACCCAACAGACACCTTTGGAGATACCTGTAGAGCACCTTTATGATCACCTAGTTATGAAGTGATGTTTGATAGCACACAAGGTATTCCTACAGTATCCGAGAGTGACATGATCTCATGGTCTAAGGAACTGATACTTGACATGAAGAAAGCTATAGCAAATAACTAAACGATCTGAAGCTAAGCTTACGGTTGGGTCTGTCCATCGCATCATTCTCCTAATGATGTGATCCCATTATCAAATGACAACTCATGTCTATGGTTAGGAAACCTAAACCATCTTTGATCAACGAGCTAGTCTAGTAGAGGCTTACTAGGGACATTGTGACACCCCGAGACCGATTCCTTCCATAATTACTATTATTCTATTGTTTGAGCTATTTTATTTTATTTTGCATTGCATCATGTCATCATGTGCATTTCATCCGCATGTTTTCATAAAACTTGCATCCGTTCGTAGTTGCCGGCTTCTCCGCGTCCCTTCCATTGTCCGTTTCGAGACCCGACACACCCGCACGCGCCCGCGGCACCTCCAAAATATTTTTTTATAAGTGGGGTAAAAATGTTTGTGGAATGGGTCTTATTATATTGTAGGTAGACCGCCTGCCAAATTTCGTCCCATTCGGAGGTCGTTTGATGCCCCGTCCGTTAAACTATAGCGGCACTATGGCCGGATAAACATCGGATGTTTCAGTGTTACGAATCTTGTCACCGGGCCACCCACTTCCCTCTCATCTCAGCCCATGACCCCCTCTACATAGCCCATCTAGCCCACCTAGCTACCCCATCCGCTTCGGACCGTCCGATGGCGATCGAACGGTCTGAAAACGGACTAAATCCCCCAACCCTAGCCTACCTGCTATATAAGGAAGGCCTCCTCTTTCCAAAACTGGCCTAATCCTAACCCTAGCCTCCTCCCACCTCGGGTCCGCCGCCGCCTAACCGCAGCCCGCCACTTGGCACCGCCGCCAACACCCCTCCAGCCATCCAGCGGGTGCCACATCGCCTCCTCAGCCTACCCGCCACCGCAGCCCGCAGAGCCCATCTAGAGCCCACCCGGGCCCGGATCCCGCCGCCGCCCATACGCCAGCTCCACGCCCGAGCACCTCCCCCAGCCCCGCTCGATCCCGATCTGGATCGAGGCAGCCGCATCCGCCCCACGGCGTCGCCCGACCCCGCGCGCCACCACCGGCCGGCGACCAAACCTAGGCCGACCTCATCGCCCCTCTCTTTCCCTTCCTTCTTCTCCCTCTCCCCCACGGCTTCTCTCTCTCTCCCGCAGGAGCCCCAATGCCATGGACGCCGCCCGTGCAAGCCCCCACCACCGCCGGTCGCGAACGTCACCAGATCCGGCCGGGAGCCACCGGATCCGGCCACCCTCGACCCGTTCCCGAGCGCCCCGCCTCGTCCCTCGCCGGCGCTCGCCCCAGCCGCCGCCGCCGCCATGACCCTGCTCGGGATCGAGCAGAGCAGCTGCTCGTCCCGCTCGCCAGCGCCCCCGTGGGCCACGGCCTCCTTGCGGCCCAGCTCCAGCCAGCCGCCCCGGCCCAGTGCCGCCTCGCCGGAGCCGGCCCAGCCATATTTTGGCCCAATGTGAGCACCATCCGCCTATCCCTCGTCCGTGCATCGTTTTGCTATCCAACGCTCAACCAGTTTCAGCCCAGTGCATGTTTTTTTTCCGTTCGGCGATTTTCCTAATTATCTTGAAAACTGCTGTTTTACAGATTAGTCCCTAGAATCATGCATCTAATAACTTTTCAACCGTGCATCGAATTAAAATGATTTATATATGTAAAATGCTTAGAATTTTGTGTAGTTTCACAATATCCAACTTTCATCCATGTTAAAAATGTTTAAAATTGCTGTTTGCATTAATTTGCAGAGATGACATGCTAAAATGATTTATTTCATAACTAAATAACCGTAGCTCCAAATTAAATAAACTCTATATGTAAATGAGGTGGAAAATGTGTAGATTATCATGGTGCACTTACTTTTGCTGTTTAACAACATTAAAATTGTGTTCTAGACAGAACAGTACCAAATTCGAAATTTACATGTGGGGAATTTCCGGAATTGCTATGTGTTGTTTCCGGCCTCATTTAAATTGCCTAAATAGGTAGATTAATTATGCTTCACCTCTTGCCATGTTTAACAACATTTAATATTGTTGAGTAGCATAAACGGGAGTGAACTAAATAATTGTATGTGGAGTTGAGATTCACTCAATGTGTAGTATTGCTTGTGCACTTTGCCATGCCATGCCTCATTAAACAGGACATGCATCATATTTGGTTGTGCATCATGCCATGTTTACGCTTGTGTGTTTACCATGTTGTTTGTTTCTTTCCGGTTGTGCTTCTTCTCGATAGTTCCGGTTTCGTTGCGATTGTGAGGATTCGTTCGGCTACGTTGGTTCGTCTTCTTCATGGACTCGTTCTTCTTCCGAGCGGGATTTCAGGCAAGATGATCATGACCTTGGATATCTCTACTATCTTTCCTTGCTAGTTGTCTCGTTGCTATCGCTATGTCGTGCTTCCTACCACATATATGTCAGCCTCCCATATGCCATGATACAGCCTCTAACCACCCTTACCCAGCAAACCGTTGTTTGGCTATGTTACCGCTTTGCTCAGCCCCTTTCTTATAGCGTTGCTAGTTGCAGGTGCAGTTGCTGGATGTTCCATGTTGGGACATGGATATCATGGGATATCACAATATCTTTTATTTAATTAATGCATCTATATACTTGGTTTTTTGTGGAAGGCTCGGCCTTTTGCCTAGTGTTTTGTTCCACTCATGCCGCCTTAGTTTCCATAATACCGGTGTTATGATCCTTGTTTAGGGTTCCAAACATGTTCAGGGGAATGGGACCCTCTTGACAGTTTGCTTTGAATAACCGCTTCCAGCAAGGCCCGACATTGGTTTTAACATTTGCCAACATAATAATACTGAATTGAATAATTAATTTGCATAGGGAGTTAGCGCTACCCGAGGATTCTTAATTCAACATAATACAGGTGGGCCAGTGCCGATGGTGTTGGTCCGAACCGGGCAGCCTGCGGGGCCACCACGAGGAAACTCGAGGATCTGGTTTAACTCGTAGCTTGTCCCATCCGGTCGTGGGCTGAGACGAGATACGCGTGGCTACTATCAGGGTGTCGGCATGCCGGGAGGTCTTGCTGGACTTGTGTTACCTTTGTCGAAATGTCTTGTGCACCGGGATTTCGAGGATACTTCGGGCTATCTCGAGGTTGAGGTATTTCCACCGCAGCTTGTGTTGGTCTATGATGGACTAGGTTGGAACACCCCTGCAGGGTTAAATCTTACGCGAAGCCATGCCCGTGGTTATGTGGCACTTGGATATTTATAACCTCCGGTTGTAGAGAACTTGACACTAATCCTAATTAAAATACACCAACCGCGTGCGTAACCGTGATCGTCTCTTTTCGAGAAAGTTCAAGAAGAGAACACGGTGGGGTTATGATTGACTCGTAAGTAGGTGCTCAGGATCACTTCTTGATCATTACTAGATTGCGACCGTTATGCGTAGTTACACTTCTTATTCTTGTACTCGTAAGTTAGCCACCATACAATGCTTAGTGCTTGTTGCAACCTCACCACCTTACCCTTCCATACCCATTTAAGCTTTGATAGTCTTGCTACCCATAGTTATGGGATTGCTGAGTCCACGTGGCTCACAGTTTACTACAACAACAGGTGCAGGTACAGGTAATGCGATGATTTGACGTGAGAGCGATGCTTGTTCTTTTGGAGTTCTTCTTCTGCTTTTTCTTCGTCATTCAAGGGATAGTTTCTGGGTCGGCAGCCTGGGCTAGCAGGGTGTACGTTGTTCTTATTTTTCCTTTGATTTCATCCGTAGTCGGATCCTGCTCTTCTGTATGATGTTTGCTATGTACTGTTGTATTCATGTATTCATGTTGTAGCTTGTGGCGAGTGTAAGCCTTTATCTGATATTCTCATCTGTTCAGTACATGGTATGATGTAATGATATCCACCTTGCGAAGCATCTCCGATATGCGTTTCTACCCTTAGTGGGATTTTCAAGTCCCTTGAGAATAGGACCGCATATTGGGCGTTACAGACATGGTGTAGTTTATGTATTCACACATGTATTTAAGTTTCCAATCAATACAATTCTAGCATGAATAATAAACCTTTATCATGAACGGGAAATATGATAATAACCATTTTATTATTGCCTCTAGGGCATATTTCCAATAGTCTCCCACTTGCACTAGAGTCAATAATCTAGTTTACATAGTCATGAATCTAACACCCATGGAGTCCTGGTGCTGATCATGTTTTTCCCGTGGAAGAGGTTTAGTCAACGGGTCTGCCACATTCAGATCCGTATGTACTTTGCAAAGTTCTATGTCTCCATCCTTAATGTAATTACGAATGGAGTTGAAGCGGTGCTTGATGTGCTTGGTCTTCTTGTGAAACCTGCGTTCCTTGGCAATAACAATGGCACCAGTGTTATCACAAAAGATAGTCATTGGATCCGATGCACTAGGTATCACCCCGAGGTCGCATATGAACTCCTTCATCCAGACTCCTTCTTGCGCTGCTTCTGAAGCAGCTATATACTCCGCTTCACATGTAGATCCCGCTACGATGCTCTGCTTGGAACTGCACCAACTGACTGCTCCGCCATTCAAAATAAATATGTATCCGGTTTGTCACTTCGAGTCATCCGGATCAGTGTCAAAGCTAGCATCGACGTAACCCTTTACGACGAGCTCTTCGTCACCTCCATAAATGAGAAACATGTCCTTAGTCCTCTTTAGGTACTTAAGGATATTTTTGACCGCTGTCCAGTGATCCACTCCTGGATTACGTTGGTACCTCCCTGCTAGACTTATGGCAATGCACACATCAAGTCTGGTACACAGCATGGCATACATTATAGAGCCTATGGCTGAGGCATAGGGGATGACCTTCATCCTTTCTCTTTCTTCTGCCGTGGTCAGGCTTTGAGTTGACTCAATTTCACACCTTGCAATACAGATAAGAACCCCTTCTTCGACTGGTCCATTTTGAACTTCTTCAAAATCTTGTCAAGTTATGTGCTTTGTGAAAGTCCTATCAAGCATCTCGATCTATCTCTATAGATCTTGATGCGCAATATGTAAGCAGGTTCACCCAGGTCTTTCAGTGAAAAACTCTTGTTCAAATAACCCTTTATGCTTTCCAGAAATTCTATATCATTTCCAATCAATAATATGTTGTCCACATATAGTATTAGAAATGCTACAGAGCTCCCACTCACTTTCTTGTAAATACAAGCTTCTCCGCAAGTTTGTATAAAAACAAAAGCTTTGATCACCTCATCAAAGCGTATATTCCAACTCCGAGATGCTTGCACCAGTCCATAGATGGCTCGCTGGAGCTTGCATACCTTGTCAGCACCCTTAGGATCCACAAAACCTTCCGGTTGCATCATATACAACTCTTCCTTAAGGAAACCGTTAAGGAACGCTGTTTTGACGTCCATCTGCCAGATTTCATAGTCGTAATATGTGGCAATTGCTAACATAATTCTAACAGACTTAAGCATCGCTACGGGTGAGAAAGTCTCATCGTAGTCAACTCCTTGAATTTGTCGGAAACCCTTTGCGACAAGTCGAGCTTTATAGACGGTGACATTACCATCAGTGTCTATCTTGTTCTTAAAGATCCATTTATTCTCAATGGCCTGCCGGTCATCGGGCAATTCCACCAAAGTCTATACTTTGTTTTCTTACATGGATCCTATCTCGGATTTCATGGCCTCAAGCCATTTGTCAGAATCCGGGCTCAGCATTGCTTCTTCATAGTTCATAGGTTCGCCGTTGTCTAACAACATGACTTCCAAGACAGGATTACCGTACCACTCTGGTGTGGAACATACCCTAGTCGACCTACGAAGTTCAGTAGTAACTTGATCCAAAGTTTCATGATCATCATCATTAGCTTCCGCTCCGGTTGGTGTAGACATCACGGGAACTGCTTTCTGTGATGTGCTACGTTCCAATTCAAGAGAAGGTACGATTCCTCCCACTCACTTCTTTTGAGAGAAACTCCTTCTCTAGAAAGGACCCATTCTTGGCAACAAAGATCTTGCCCTCGGATCTTTGATAGAAGGTATACCCAATGCTCTCCTTAGGGTATCCTATGAAGATGCACTTCTCCACTTTGGGTTCAAGCTTATCTGGCTGAAGCCTCTTAACATAAGCGTCGCATTCCCAAACTTTAAGAAATGACAGCTTAGGTTTCTTGCCAAACCATAACTCATATGGTGTCGTCTCAATGGATTTAGACGGTGCCCTATTTAAATTGAATGCGGCTGTCTCTGATGCATAACCCCAAAACGATAGTGGCAAATCGGTAAAAGACAGCATAGAACGCACCATATCCAATAAAGTACGATTACGATGTTCGGACACACCATTACGCTGTGGTGTTCCAGGTGGCATTGGTTGTGAAACAATTCCACATTGTCTTAGATGTGCGGCAAACTCATAACTCGAATATTCTCCTTCACGATCTGATCATAGAAATTTTATTTTCTTGTTACGATGATTCTCTACTTCACTCTGAAACTCCTTGAACTTTTCAAATGTTTCAGACTTGTGCTTCATTAAGTAAATATACCCATATCTACTCAAATCATTAGTGAAGGTAAGAAAATAACGATATCCACCACGTGCTTCAACACTCATTGGACCGCATACATCAATATGTATTATTTCCAACAAGTCACTTGCCCGCTCCATTGTGCCGGAAAACAGGGTTTTAGTCATCTTGCCCATGAGGCATGGTTCACATGTTTCAAATGATTCATAATCAAGTGATTCCAAAAGTCCATCAGCATGGAGTTTCTTCATGCGCTTTACACCAATGTGACCTAAGCGGTAGTGCCACAAGTATGTGGTACTATCATCATTAACTTTGCATTTTTGGCATCAATATTATGAACATGTGTATCATTACGATCGAGATTCAACAACAATAAACCATTCACAAGGGGTGCATGACCATAAAAGATATTATCCATATAAATAGAACAACCATTATTCTCTGACTTAAATGAATAACCGTTTTGCAATAAACAAGATCCAGATATAATGTTCTTGCTTAACGTAGGCACCAAATAACAATTATTTAGGTTTAAAACTAATCCCGAAGGTAGACGTAGAGGGAGTGTGCCGACGGCGATCACATCAACCTTGGAGCCATTTCCAACGCGCATCGTCACCTCATCCGTAGTTAGTCTCCATTTATTCCGCAGCTCCTGTTTCGAGTTACAAGTATTAGCAACTGAACCAGTACCAAATACCTAGGCGCTACTACAAGCACTAGTAAGGTACACATCAATAACATGTATATCAAATATACCTTTGTTAACGTTGCCAACCTTCTTATCTGCCAAGTACTTGGGGCAGTTCCTCTTCCAGTGACCCTTCCCCTTGCAATAAAAGCACTCATTCTCAGGTTTGGGTCCAGCCTTTGGTTTCTTCATGGGAGCGGCAACTTGCTTGCCATTCTTCTTGAAGTTCCCTGTCTTTCCCTTGCCTTTCTTCTTGAAACTGGTGGTCTTGCTGACCATCAACACTTGATGCTCTTTGTTAATTTCTGCCTCCGCGGCTTTAAGCATCGCAAAGAGCTCAGGGATCGTTTTCTCCATCCCTTGCATATTATAGTTCATCACAAAGCCCTTGTAGCTTGGGTACAGTGACTAGAGAACTCTATCAATTGCTACTTCATCCGGAAGATGAACTCCCAACTGATTCAAGCGGTTGTAGTACCCAGACATTTTGAGTACGTGCTCACTAACGGAGTTGTTCTCCTCCATCTTGCAGCTAAAGATCTTGTTGGAGGTGTCATACCTCTCAACCCGAGCATGAGCCTGAAATACCAATTTTAGCTCCTGGAACATCTCATATGCTCTGTGGTGCTCAAAACATCTTTGGAGCCCCGGTTCTAAGCCATAAAGCATGGCACACTGAACTATCATGTAGTCATCAGAACGTGTCTGACAGACGTTGACAACATCTACAGACGACACTAGATGGGGTGCATCACCAAGCGGTGCATCAAGGACAAAAGCCTTCTGTGCAGTAGTGAGGATAATCCTTAGATTATGGACCCAGTCCGCATAGTTGCTTCCATCATCTTTCAACTTAGCTTCTTCTAGGAACACATTAAAATTCGGGGGAGCTACAGCGCGAGCCATGGATCCACAACATAATTTTTGCAAAGACATTAAGACTATGTTCATGATAATTGGTTCAATTAATCATATTACTAATGAACTCCTACTTAAATCAACATCCTCAAGTTGTCTAAGTGTTACATGATCCAAATCAACCAACCCATGTCCGATCATCATGTGAGATGGGGTGGTCATCAATGGTGAACATCTCCATGTTGATCATATCTACTATATGACTCATGTTCGACCTTTCGGTCCTCCGTGTTCCGAGGCCATGTCTATACATGCTAGGCTCGTCAAGTTTAACCCAAGTATTCCGCATGTGTAAAACTGGCTTACACCCGTTGTATGCGAACGTAGAGTCTATCACACCCGATCATCATGAGGTGCTTTGAAATGATGAACTTTCACAACGGTGAATACTTAGGGAGAACACATTTTATCTTGAAATTTAGTGAAGGGATCATCTTATAATGCTACCGTCGTCCTAAGCAAAATAAGATGCGTAAAGATAAACATCACATGCAATCAAAATATGTGACATGATATGGCCATTATCATCTTGTGCTTTTGATCTCCATCTCCAAACCACCGGCATGATCTCCATCGTCACATGCATGACACCATGATCTCCATCATCGTGTTGTCACGTGGTTGTCTCACCAACTATTGTTTCTACAACTATTGCTAACGCATAGCGATAGAAGTAAAGCAATTACATGTCATTCTTAGTTCACACGCCGGTCATACAATAAATTAAAGACAACCCTATGGCTCCTGCCGGTTGCCGTAGTCATCGACATGCAAGTCGTTGAACCTATTAGAAAACATGATCATCTCATACATCAACAGATATCACATCACATTTTTTGCCATACCACATCACAACATGCACTGCAAAAACAAGTTAGACGTCCTCTACTTTGTTGTTGCAATTTTTACGTGGCTGCTAGGGCAAACTATAAGAACCATTCTTATCTACAGAAAACCACAACGGTGATATTCAAGTTTCCTTTTAACCTTCTACAAGGACCGGCTTTGTCAAATCAGATTCAACTAAAGTAGGAGAGACAGACTCCCGCCAGCCACTTTTATGCAATACTAGTTGCATGTCAAACAGTGGAACCGGTCTCATGTGCGAGGACATGTAAGGTTGGTCTGAGCCGCTTCATCCCACAATACCGCCGAATTTAAATAAGTCAAAGGAAGTAAGCAATTTGAACATCAACGCCCACAACTTCTTTGTGTTCTACTCGTGCATACACATCTATGCATAGACCTAGCTCATGATGCCACTGATGGGGAACGTTGCATGAAAATCAAAAAAAATTCCTATGAAACACCCAATATCTAATCTATGAGATGCATAGCAACAAGAGGAGAGTGTGTCTATGTACCCTTGTAGACCGAAAGTGTTAGCGTCATAACGCGGTTGATATAGTCATACTCTTAACGATCCAATCGAGATCCAATCCGATCTAGTGCCGAACGGACGGCACCTCCGAGATTAGCACAGGTTCAGCTTAATGGCATCCTCTTCTTCTTGATCCAGAAAGTAAGGGAGAGGAGGTAGATGAGATCGGAACCAGCATGGCGGTATGGTGGTGGTGGCAGCAGCGGAATTCCGGCAGGGCTTCGCCAAGCGCGTATCGGAGGAAAGGTGGGAGGAGTTGGGAGCGACCGAGGGCAAGGGTGGAGGCCTGGCTGCCCCCAATGCCTCCCCACCTTTATATAGGTGTGGAGGGGGCTGGTGGCTTGCCCTCCAAGCCCCTACGGTCATTGGTAAAGGGGGGAGGAAGGAAATCCCTCCTTTCCTTTCCCCATCGACCGCTATCACCCTTTTTTAGGTATCTTGATCTTATCCCTTCGCGATATGATCCTATTCCTTTTAAGAGGGGATCTTGGTGCACCTAGACTAGGGGTGTGGGGCCTTTCCCCACTACGCACGTTCATGTGGGTCCCCCCATGCAGGTGGGCCTCACTCCAGAACCTTCTAGAACCTTCCCGGTACAATACCGAAAAAACCAAACTTTTTCCGGAATGCCATATATAAATCTTTACCTCTTGACCATTCCGAAGATCCTCATGATATTCTAGATCCCATCTGGGACTCCGAACAACCTTCATACTTTCCACTTTTAATATCTCATTACTAAGCTAGCACTATCGAACGTTAAGCGTGCGACCCTACGGGTTCAGGAACATGCAGACATGACCGAGACTTCTCTCCGATCAATAATCAATAGCGGGACCTAGATGCCCATATTGATTCCCACATATTCAACGAAGATCTTTATTGGTTGAACCACAATGTCTAGGATTCGGTTAATCCCGTATGCAATTCTCTTTGTCCAGCGATATGTTACCTACCCGAGATTCGATCGTCGGTATCTCCATACCTAGTTTAATCTCATTTCCGGAAAGTCTCTTTACTCGTTCCGTAATACAAGATCCCATGACTAAACTCATTAGTCACATGAAGCTTCTTGTGATGTTGTATTACCGAGAGGGCCCAGAGATATCTCTCTGTCACACGAAGTGACAAATCCCAGTATCGATCCATCCAACCCAACAGACACCTTCGGAGATACCTATAGAGCACCTTTATGATCACCCAGTTACGAAGTGACGTTTGATAGCACACAAGGTATTCCTCCAGTATCCGGGAGTGACATGATCTCATGGTCTATGGAACTGATACTTGACATGAAGAAAGCTATAGCAAATAACTAAACGATCTGATGCTAAGCTTATTGTTGGGGATATAACCCCGTGGTAAGACCCGCCCAGGCGGGGCGGGGTCACACCAGGCGGCTCGTGAGCCCAAGACCTGTAAGGTGGGCTGGAAGATGAAGGCAAGGCCGCATGGCGGCTTACCAGATGGGCCGTTGACAGAGGTCTAGAGACAGAAGTGGGCTTGAAGACCCGGGTGGCTAAGCCGCCCGGAGGCGGCTTACCTACGATGGTAAGGCGGCTTAGAGACAGAGTAGAACACGTTGTGTGGGTCGGTTTATGACTCGTGTAACCCGGGGCCTTGACCTCATATATAAAGGTTAGACCCCGGGGCGGCTTAGACAAGAAACCAAGCTATCGAGAACTAGGTCAAGCAATCCGCTCCCTTGTAATCGATACTCCAGTTAATACAACACAAGCAGGACGTAGACTTTTACCTCAACTTGAGGGGCTGAACCTGGGTAAACTCGTGTCCTTCGTCCCGACCAACCCCTTTGAGTCCACTGCTATGGCGCTGGCCTTGAACCTAAGTCTTCGAACATCTGCCGTGTTAAAACCACGACAGTTGGCGCCCACCGTGGGGCTCGCGCTCGGTGGTGTTGAGTTCTCAAAGGGCTCTCTACCAGGGATCGAGGGGTACGTGGTTGGCAGGATGACCAAGAGTCGCTGCGGCCGGCTCTACATCAACGACGCCGGCTGGGGCCCCGAAGCTGACTCCATTGAGTACGGTTTCCGGGTCCCCTTCGGTGGGATTCACGTTTTCATCGGCAAGATCGGCGGATCTGAACTCGGGCCGGACACCTGCACCGACATCGTCGAGCCGGCCCGACGCAAGCAACCCGCCCGACGCGTGCAACCCGCCCGTGCTAAACCGGGCAGGAAGCATGTCTTCGTCGGCTTCACTCAGGGCATGGATCTCGAGGGATCTATGTCACAGGAGGAAACTCTCATCTGCTCCGAGGATGGATCTTCGAGCGGAGAGACAGAATCAATCTACCAGCTCCACGATGGCGGGCTTGGGGGCTACGTTGAGCCTTACCCCGAGTCGGAGTTCCATGAGCCGGAGGAGTATGAGCCGCCGAACCGCGCTGCCGTCTTCATGGCGGGTTCAGCGGCGGCTCATGGCAGCTCAGCCGCCGAGGCAACCAGATCTGGGGCTGGCAGGCCGCCGGCTCAGGTCTTTCTGGATCTGATGGCTGAGCTTACAACCCTGATGGCGACTGAGGTCACGGCTGAAAACCAAGCGGCCCGTAATACGGAGATTGCGAGGTGAGATTGCGAGGTTGAAGAACCAGATGACTGAAGTCCAACAGGAGATTAATGAACTGAAGGCTCAGATGGATGCTGAGGTAGAGCGCCTTAGGGCAGACGCTTTCCGTCTTGAGCTGGAACAACAATCAGCAGCGGCGGTTCAGCGGATGAGGCATCAATCCCGCTTGCCGGATCAGTATGAAGCAAGGAATCTTTTCAACACGCCAGGAACGGAACAGAACGTGCCTTTGGCCATAACCCGGACGGCGGAAGTGCCTGGAAGCCGGGCGGCGGTTCAGCATCAACATCCTGTATTATGATACTTTCAGCCGGATGGGTTTGCTTGACAAGGATCTTAAGCCCTCTTCCACAGTGTTTCATGGTGTGGTGCCTGGCAAGTCGGCTTATCCAGTAGGCAAGATTTCTCTGGAGGTAGCTTTTGGTGATGAATACAACTACAGGGTGGAGTCCTTGTGGTTTGAGGTGGTCAAAATTAAAAGTCCATATCATGCTTTATTTGGACGGCCGGCTTATGCCAAGTTCATGGCTAGGCCTTGTTATGTCTACTTATAGCTCAAGATGCCCGGGTTAAGAGGAACGATCACCGTGCATGGTGATCGGACGACGGCTCTTGAGTGCGAGGAAGGTGATGCAGCTTACGCAGAGTCAAGTTGTGCAGAGGCAGAGCTCAAGTTTTACAAAGAGAATGTCGACCCGGAGGATATGTCTCCATTGAAGAAGCCTACTACGGAATCAGAGCCGCCCCTCAAGTTTGCGGCGGATGATACCAAACAGGTGGATTTCATTGAGGGCGACTCATCTCAGCAGTTCACTATAGGGGCTAACATGGACCCTGCATAGGAAAGCGCGCTCATCAAATTCATCCGTGAGAATCGGGACATCTTTGCATGGAAGCCGTCTGACATGCCGGGTGTACCGAGAGAGTTTGTTGAGCACCACCTTAACGTGGATCCTAAGTTCAAGCCGATCAAGCAATTCCTTCGTCGTTTCAATGAAGAGCGGCGCAAGGCTATTGGAGAAGAGGTGGCCCGGCTCTTAGCGGCAGGGTTCATCGTGGAGGTCTTTCACCCGGAGTGGTTAGCTAACCCGGTGCTAGTGCTTTAGAAGAACGGCACTTGGCGTATGTGCGTGGATTACACGGATCTTAACAAAGCCTGTCCAGTTGACCCGTTTGCTCTCCCCCGTATTGACCAGATCATTGATGCAACGGCGGGTTGCGAGAGTTTATGCTTCCTGGACGCCTATTCAGGTTATCACCAGATCAAGATGGCAGTCAAAGACCAAGAGAAGACGACTTTCATCACGCCTTTTGGTGCTTTCTGCTATGTGTCTATGCCTTTTGGGCTCAAGAGTGCCCAGGCGACTTATCAGCGTTGTGTGCAGAACTGTCTTCACAGTCAAATTGGGCGCAATGTTCATGCTTATGTGGATGATATTGTGGTCAAGTCAAGGAAGAAGGAAACTTTGCTGGACGACCTGAAGGAAACTTTCGATAACTTACGGGTTTACAAGATGATGCTTAACCCGGCCAAGTGTGTTTTTGGAGTTCCTGCAGGCAAGCTTTTGGGATTTCTGGTCTCTGAGCGTGGAATTGAAGCTAACCCGGACAAGATAAAAGCGATTACTTCTTTGTCTGAGCCGGCGTGCATAAACGACGTTCAGCGCCTGGCGGGTCGGATCGCTGCATTAAGCCGATTCATAAGCCGCCTGGGCGAGAAGGCAATCCATTTATATCAGATGATGAAGAAAACAGACGATTTCGTCTGGAGCAAGGCGGCGGGTGAGGCGTTTGAAGCGCTCAAAAAGCAGCTGACTGAGCCGCCAGTCTTGGCCGCTCCGGCTAAGAAGGAACCCCTACTCCTCTATGTGGCGGCTAACAACAGGGCAGTCAGCGCTGCGGTTGTTGTGGAGCGCAAGGAGGCAGGGAAGGAATATCCGGTTCAAAGGCCGCTTTACTACGTCAGCGAAGTTTTGATTGAGTCCAAGCAACGATACCCACATTGGCAGAAACTGATCTATGGGGTATTTATGGCGAATCGAAAGCTGAAGCACTATTTCCTGGGACACCCGATCACAGTGGTTAGCTCTACCCCGCTGGGAGACATAATTCAAAACAGAGAAGCCACTGGCCGGATTGCTAAGTGGGCATTGGAGCTTGGACCTCTTAATATGAAGTATGTGCCTCGCACGGCTGTCAAGTCTCAAGCCTTGGTGGACTTTATAAACGACTGGACGGAGTGTCAGTCGCCAGAGGAGAAGCTGGACAACACTTATTGGACGATTCACTTCGACGGGTCTAGACAGTTGGAAGGCTCGGGGGCTGGAGTTGTCTTAACTTCCCCTAAAGGTGATAAGTTCTGTTATGTGCTAAGGCTGATGTTTCCTTGTACTAACAATGCAGCTGAGTACGAGGCTTTACTTCATGGCCTCCGGGTGGCCAAGGAGATGAACCTAAGCCGGGTTAAATGCCTCGGCGACTCAGACCTCGTGGCTCAGCAAGTTTCAGGCACGTGGGATTCCAAAGACCCACGGATGGCAGCTTATCGTCAGGCGGTTGACATCATTGCAGGTTACTTCAAGGGTTATCAGGTGGATCATATTGATCGTCGAAAGAACGAGGTGGCTGACGCATTGTCAAGACTTGGCTCTCAGCGTAAGCCGGTGCCGCCTAACGTATTCGTAGACGTGTTATATCACCCGTTGATTAAGCTACCTTCGGAGGAGGATCTGGCTATACCTGACCCGGAGGGACAGTTGGTGGCGGCTCTGCATGCTATTCCTGACTGGACGTTACCTTACATGGCGTATCTAACTCGCGGCGAGTTGCCGGAGGACGAGACCTTGGCAAGGCAAATCGTCAGGCGATCAAAATGCATGACGATCATCAACGGCGAGTTACATAAGCGCAGCGTTAGCGGCGTTTTTCAACGTTGCGTTTCACCTGAGGAAGGCAAGGAAATCTTGAATGAAATCCACGCCGGAGATTGTGGTCATCATGCCGGCTCAAAATCTCTGGTGGCCAAGGCTTTTCGACATGGTTTCTTCTGGCTGACGGCTCATAAGGATGCAGAAAACTTGGTTCTCAGGTGTGACGGCTCAAAAGTTCGGGCGGCGTGCTCATGTGCCGGCTCAGGAATTGCGTATGATCCCAATTACCTGGTCGTTCGCGGTTTGGGGGCTTGATATGGTCGGGCCCTTCAAGAGATCAAAAGATAAGAAGACCCACCTTTTGGTGGCGGTGGATAAGTTTACCAAGTGGGTAGAGGCTGAGCCGGTCAGCAAGTGTGACGCGGCTACGGCGGTTCAGTTTGTCAAAAAATTGATCTACCGCTTTGGTTACCCTCACAGCATCATCAAAGATAATGGGACAAACCTATCCAAGGGGGCTATGCAAGCTTACTGTGAAAGTGAACACATCCGGCTTGACGTCTCTGCTGTGGCTCATCCACAGTCCAATGGTCAGGCGGAGCGTGCTAACCAGGAGATCCTGAGAGGTATCAAGCCCCGGCTTATGGTTCCTCTACAGAGAACGTCGGGTTGTTGGGTTGAGGAGTTACCATCCGTTCTATGGAGCATCAATACAACTCCCAACAGGTCAACAGGCTATACGCCTTTCTTCATGGTTTACGGCGCAGAAGCCATGTTACCAAGCGACATACCTCATGACTCGCCACGGGTGGCGGCTTACGTTGAGGCAGACAGTGAAACGGCGCGTCAGGACGCGTTGGATGCTTTGGATGAAGAGCGTGATCTGGCGGCGGCTCGATCGGCGATTTATCAACAAGACCTGCGTCGCTATCACAGCCGCCGGGTCAAGACCCGGACGTTTCAAGAAGGCGACTTAGTGTTGCGCCTGATTCAAGATCAGACGGACGCACACAAGTTGTCTCCTCCATGGGAAGGGCCTTTTGTGGTTAGCAGAAACCTCAACAATGGGTCATACTATCTCATCGACGCCCGGGACGAGTCACGCACTTCTGGGCAGGAGACCCACCGACCGTGGAACATCGCTCATCTACGGCCTTACTATACTTAGTCATTGACTCCCCCAGTGTATATCATCATTGTATATATCACATATATATATATAATAAAGTTGGCATCCCTGCAAGACGGGGCCTCTGCCGTTTTACGTATCTCACATCGTTCAAAGATGAATACAAATCATGCGATCATTTGGGGGCTTCTAACCCGCCGAGTTAAGCTTCACCCACTTGATCAGGCTCTTCAGCCAAGATAGCACCATCAACCGGTGGCTTACAAGACGGCGGGTTACAAGATGGTGGGTCAGTTGATATTACCGACAAGGTCGTTTGGGGGCTTTCAACCTGCCGGGTTAAGCTTCAACCCTCTCGATCCGGCTTTTCAGCCACTGTAATGCGGGTCGTGGACCCAACCGTTGACTCCGTCAACAAAAGATCACTAGGGGTGCAGCGAGTTGTGAACTTACCCCCTTTTCCGATCTGTAAGGCCGGGTTATACCTGCCTGTAAGTAGCTGTGCTTTGTCAGGGGTGCAGCAAGTTCTAAAACTTACCCCTTGCAAGGGCCTCTTACAGCGGCGAGGCTAACTCTCTATAAGACCGGGTTATACCTGCCTGTAAGTAGCTGTGCTTTGTCAGGGGTGCAGCAAGTTCTAAAAACTTACCCCCTGCAAAGGCCTCTTACAGCTGCGAGGCAAACCCTTACATCTGCAAGGCCGGGTTATACCTGCCTGTAAGTAGCTGCGCTTTGTCAGGGGTGCAGAGAGTTCTAAAACTTACCCCCTGCAAGGGCCTCTTACAGCGGCGAGGCAAACTCTCTCATCTGCTGCGTCTCTTTCTGGTTCGCTACACTCTTGTCAGTTGTTCAGAGTTCAAAGTAGTGAGACTACCCAGAAGAACCGGCTTATGTGTTCGGAAAGAAAGGCAGGGTTATGAGATTTTACGTCTCCGGGTTAGGCTTTTTTAAGCCGTCCTTACAACAATACAGAACATGTTTCTGTCTTGTCTGTTTTTTGCAGGGTTTTATCTATAAGATGAGCCGCCGTGCAAGCTGGTGTCATAAGCTGGACAAAGACAAACAAGGCATATGTTGAAGTAAGGCAAAAGATTTATACGTGCACGATGGCACGTCTCAGACAGAGTTTTTGCTAAGCCTATTACAAAGCTCTCCATGAGAGCCCAACAGGCAACAGACAAACATTTTGTGCAACTCAGTTGGCGGCACAGGAGGCCGAGTTATCAAATATAAAGTGTTCAGCTCGATGGCAGGTCAGCCTGCGCCGGGTCTTCGACCTCTTCGATCTGAAGATTGTCCACGTCCCAGTTGCAGTGTGTTAGTGCTTCAAACTGGGCGTCTTCAAAGATAGGAGACGGGTCAATCTCAGGAGCAAAGAGATGCTTACGGCGGGCAGGAGTCAAGTCTCTGCATTCAAAGGTTGGACAGCGCACTTTCTTGGAAGCCTCGCTGTAAGCCGCCTGGTAAGTTGACACATCAAGTTCCTCCACCAGCTTTGAGGCAAGCACCCTGGAGGCTTTTCTGCATTGGGCATAGTCTTCTGCTGTGAATTCAGAACCATCGTCCTTCCTGGATGGGAACCCATCCATCATCTCTTCAGCAGTCAGCTCAGGAGCGAAGGATAGGCACCGGCTTAGCACGGCTATAGCTCCATGCCTGGCGGCTGATCGTTTCAGCTCTTCAACCTGCTTAGGCAGCGTGGATAGAAATTCTATAACTCCCTTCATGTACTTAGGGATGCTCTTCTCAGTCAACATTGCCTTGATGGTAAGAAGAGTCCCGCAGTAGAGTTGTTCGGCTAAGGAGTATACTGCTTTCAATTTCAGCAAGTTATCAGATGAAAACTGGCGGCTTCTCTGGCCTGCAAGAAAAAGTTTGGCGTTATAAACCGCCCTCACAAGATTTTCAACAGCAAGGAAATCGGCCAAGTTTTTTGAAGCTTACCAAAAACAGCAGAAGTCATCCTGGAAATGTGGCGCTTGAGGGTTTGCAATTCTTCAGACACAACTGTAAGCCGCCCTTCAGCATCTTCTGCGCGTTTGGTCATGGCGGCTTGGTCCGATTCAGTGTTTTTCTTGAACAGCGCAAAGTCAACTTGCGTCTTCTCAAGTTCTTCTACGGCAGTTCGATATTTATCTTCCGCCTCTGATCGGGCGGTTTGCTGTGAAGCAAGATAATCCTTCAGGCGGGTCATCTCAGATTCAGTCGCCTCCAAAGCATCCTGTGGCATACAACACATGAAAAAAGTTAAGTCATTAGGATGAGTTGTTAATGAAGCAATTACGTTGCAAGTCTCAAGCAGATTGCAAGCAATATACTCGACACTTGGGGGCTAATGTGTTTCAAGCTACCATGGAGTCCCGGCTCATCTTTTTCAAGATAAGCCGGCACTTGGGGGCTACACACGGCGCTCACAAGTCTACAAAATGAAGTTCCGGTTTATCTACATAAAGATCAACCGGCACTTGGGGGCTACTATCAGCACTTTATAGTTCTGCCATGCAGTCCCGGATCATCTTCATGAATATCAGCCGGCCCTTGGGGGCTACGAGCGGCGCTCTTAAGACTACATTGAAGTTCCGGCTTATATTTTTCAACATAAACCGACACTTGGGGGCTACATATGGCGTTTTCAAATTCATCCAAATAAAGTTCTGACTCATCATTTCATAATGACCCGGACTTGGGGGCTACAGCTCAAGCTATAAGTGTGTTACAGCGGGAAGACCCTGCTTATTATTTGAAATATTAATCCGGCTCTTGGCGGATATAAGGGAAAAGCTGGTAAAAATATTACCTCATATTTCTTCTTCATCAGGCTGACGAGCTTCAGCTCCATATTCCGGCTTGACTCCAGGCGGTTCAAAAACCCAGCGTGAAGCTCGTCAACAGTTAACTTCTCCAGCACAGGGTGTTCAAAGTTAAACTTCTCAGGCGAAGAAGCTTCAGCCTTGCCAGAGTGCCTTGACAGTACATGGGGCTCAGGAGTTTGGTGACCCGCCCCAGTTATAACAACATCTGGAAAAACTGTATCTTCAACAACCATTGAAGGGCTGGGCGGCTTAGGGTCATCCCTTGCAGGGCTTTCAGCGGCCGTGTCATGACCCGCCGGCTCAGATGGCTTGTGAGTATCTTCAGATGCGTCCTTCATAATGTCGGCAGCTGGTGAAGGGGAGGCCGGCTTAGCAAATACTGGCTCTTGGGCAGTAGGGGCGGCAGTAGACCCGCCAGTCTTCCTTCGTTTCGCTTGGGCCCTGGAAGGCGCAGATGATGGTTACACACATGTCAAGAATATTAAAGCATTCGGTGCAAAGTAAAAGTACGCACTCCGGGTTGATCTTCATTGGAGGCAGCTTGGAGGCAGTTGAGTCGCCAGATGAAGGAGGAGAATCCTGAAGGCAGTTAAAACAATACAAGACAGAGTAAGGTTACAATGCAAGGTTGATTAAAGTTATGTTTCAGTTAAAGAATACCTCAGAGCCGAAGCATGTGATAACCCGGCCACGAGATCTTCAGAGCCGGCGCTCCGGGTCTGACGTCGGGAGGTGTGCTGTTGCTTTTTCAAAAGAAAATTGGGGTCTAAATGAGCAAGAGGATGAGAGAAGGGGACTTTCCGGACGACCCGCCGTACTCTGTCTTGGGGAAAGATCTCTGAGTCAGAAATGTCAATTACCTCAGGGGCGTTTGCGTGGCTTGCCTCCGTCTCATCCTGTGAGTAGTTATTGTCAGTAAGTTGCCTAAAGAGAACGGCCAAGGGAGTCAAGTTTTACCTCCGAGTCATCAGATTCAAGCGGCTCTGGAGTGGCGGCTTTCTTCTTCTTCTGAGCCGGAGTTTTCACCTTTGGTTTCCTCACTGGCGGATTATACTTCTTTTTCCAAAAAGGGGAGTCGGCCTGTGTAAGCCGCCAACAAAGGTTAGGAGGTGCAGGACAAATGTGACCAATTGAGGGAAGAGAGATTTACGTCTGGAGCCGGGTTCTTGGCGTAGAATGGTTTAAGACCAATTTTGTTGCAAGCCTCCTGTTTTTCACCAAGGAGTCCTTTGATGCCAGTGTTGATATCTTCGTCAGTCAAGGGGTATTCTTGAAACAGAGAAAGTCATTGGGTTCACCCGTATATTCGCACATGAGCCGATCACGAAGACTCAGTGGCATGATTTTCCAACTTACCCAGCAACGGGTTAAGTCGACACCAGTCAAGCCGTTCGCCAGTAAGGCTTTGACTTTGGCGTCAGCCGGGGCATACTTTGCTCGTTCGGCAGCGGTCATCCGTGCTGGCAGTGGGTTGTCATTTGTATAGCAGAGCCGGGTTGGACGGTAACCCGGCAGGGGGTTCTCACCTTCAGGAGAGGTGTCTTTACAATAAAACCAGGTCTTGTTCCAGTCTTTGGGATGACTTGGCAAGATGGCTATGGGGTATGGCAGATCACTCCGTCTCTGGATTGTAATGCCCCCAAGCTCTAAACTGGACCCAGCCGCCATTTCAGTTTGGCGGTTAGCATAATGGTAGTCATGGAAGAGGTCAACAGACGGCTCTTCTTGCAGGTAGACTTCACTTAAGACTTGGAACTGGCAAATGTTGGTGACTGAATTTGGGCCTATGTCTTGAGGGTGGATCTTGAAGAAGTGAAGAACATCTGGAAAGAATTTTGACCCTGGAGGGCAGAACCCGCGGAGGATATGATCAATGAATATGATAATCTCCCCTTCCTTGGGCTTAGGCCTCTTCTCTGGCCCCGGGACCCGCCAGTGTATTACATTTTTTGCCGGCAGCATGCCGGAGACAACAAAGTTAAGCAGGAGCTCTTCAGTGACTCCAGAGCTGACCCAGGCGCAGGATGATGGAGCCCTTGACATGATGGCGGGTTAGGCTACGGAAAAAGCAAAGAAGATGGCGGGTTAGAACAACATTTATTGGATAAGGCAGCTATGGTCAGTATAACAGTGAAGAGGTAAGCCGCCAAAGTAGTCTGGCGAAGAGCCGCCAAGGCAACGGCGGGTTAGAAAAATATTAAATGGATAAAGGAAGCTATGGTCAGTATGAGGGCGGAGAGTTAAGCCGCCAAAGCATATCAATCAATAGTCGCCAATGTTATGGCGGGTTACATGGACTTGGCAACACTGAGAAAATGGCTAAGTGCAGATAAACAGGTTTTGCATATTGTTATTTCAGTTGCAAGATCTACAGGTGAAGGGAAAATGAAAAATATTCATGACCTAAAAATAACGGTGGGAAGACAGATCAATCTGCCCGCAGAGATAAGTGTTGTATGGACCTAAAACAGATGGGGCATTGGCCTCGGAGGAGTACCCGCAACAGATAGGCAGTACTATACGGCATGGAGTGGTGCTCGATGCTATGATGGGCGCTGACGAACAGCGATGAACACAAGAACGCAGAAGAACTCGAGAAACCCTAATGAGGGTAGATGCAGATTCAACAAGAGCCAAGGGAGATTACCTTCCGGATGCGGAGGAACCGGAGACACTCTGGTTCAATTCAGGCTGATGCAGCGGCCGGCGATGAGGGCGACGGCGAGGACCAGTTGGCCGAGGCGGAGCTCTGGAGAGAAGGGGGTTTCGAGCAAGGAGGAGGATGACAACGACGGCAGGGAAGGAGAGAGGGGACCACGTGTCCCTATTTATGGGCCAGAGAGGCAATAGTGCGCGCGAGAATTGAGGGGCACAGTGATTACTGACCAAATGTGGCGCCTCGATTTTCAGGATGGCCTTTCAAATGAGGAGATCCGTTGCAGACGTCACGGAATCTTTTTCAGAATATTCGATATGACGTCATGGCGGGTTGTAAATTGTCTTTCCAGATGACAGACGTATGAAGACTCGCCGCCAAGTAAATTGAAGATTGACATGAGCTGGCTCAAATCAACCTGGGGCCTAATGTTGGGGATATAACCCCGTGGTAAGACCCGCCCAGGCGGGGCCGGGTCACACCAGGCGGCTCGTGATCCCAAGACCTGTAAGGTGGGCCGGAAGATGAAGGCAAGGCCGCATGGCGGCTTACCAGATGGGTCGTTGACAGAGGTCCAGAGACAGAAGTGGGCTTGAAGACCCGGGTGGCTAAGCCGCCCGGAGGCGGCTTACCTACGATGGTAAGGCGGCTTAGAGACAGAGTAGAACACGTTGTGTGGGTCGGTTTATGACTCGTGTAACCCGGGGCCTTGACCTCATATATAAAGGTTAGACCCCGGGGCGGCTTAGACAAGAAACCAAGCTATCGAGAACTAGGTCAAGCAATCCGCTCCCTTGTAATCGATACTCCAGTTAATACAACACAAGCAGGACGTAGGCTTTTACCTCGACTTGAGGGGCCGAACCTGGGTAAACTCGTGTCCTTCCTCCCGACCAACCCCTTTGAGTCCACTGCTATGGCGCTGGCCTCGAACCTAAGTCTTCGGACATCTGCCGTGTTAAAACCACGACACTTATGGTTGGGTCTGTCCATGTGACACCCTGGTTTTGGCCACTTTTTCATTGCAAATATGTTTCTGGTTTAATTTGCTTTTTGAATGGATTTCAAACTAGTTCATTGACTTTGGACTTGAGGGTTCTTTGAATTCCTTCCTAAATGACCCCACATCTTCAACACTTTGCCAATTTCTTGTCTCACACCCTCTGGACCGAACCCTAATTCTTATTCTTCAAAAATAAATCATTTTCTTCTTTAGTAATATCTGTTTTCACTATGGGTTGTGAAGCAACCTAGAGTTCTGCTGATCAGAAAGTTCCCAAATTAATACCACACCTTCTTGACACCATCTACTCCCACAATATCTAAAAACATTTCATGGTCCAGTACACAATTTTGCCCAGAAAATTCCTTTTACCTTCTGGACAGAATTGACCCTTTGTGAAGCAACCTATATTTCCATGACTTAGAAAATTCTGAGATTAATCCCTGGGATACTATAAGCCATATCTTTCCACAATACCCAAAAATATCTCTTAGCCCAGTTGTCGGGGATATACCGCGTGGTATAACCCGGCCTGAAGGACGACCCGGCCGGGACTTGGTGCCTCATCGGTAACCCACCCGGACTGGGCGGTTCATTGGTGACCCGGTCGAGCTTGGTGACTCATTAATGACCCGGTAGGCGTGTCAGATGGACGACAAGGCCTAAGGCCCAGAAGGCGGCTCGTGGGAAGGCCGGTGCATGTTATGGTGTCCAGTGGGCCAGCTTGAGAGGAAAGGCATAAGGAATATTTTCCTTACAAGGGAAGCAAGATCTGGACTAGGATTCCACTTGTAATAGAAGATAGGCTAGTCCTAATCCTACTAGGACTCTACATGTAAGCCAGCCCCTTCAACTTATATAAGGAGGGGCAAGGCACCCCAAGAGGGACAAGTTTACACAGAAAAACAAGTCTTAGACAAGATCAAAGCAGATGCTCTCGAGATAGAGGTAGCGAAACATCGCCCTTGTAATTGAGATCGTCCGCATCATCAATATCAATCAAGCTGGATGTAGTCTTTTACCTCCACCGCGAGGGGCCGAACCTGGGTAAAACTCGCGTCTCTCGATTTTGACCAACCCCGTTCAAGCTAATACCTAGTTGCGATGGCCTCACGACAAAGTCCTCACACTAGGACATCTGTCGTGACAAAACCACAACAGTTGGCGCCCACCGTGGGGCTTATCACGGTGGTGTTGTGTTCTTGGAGGGATCTCTCTCAGGGATCGAGAGGTTCGCAATTTTTCCGGTGAAGAGCCGGTCTGGAAGGACCCGTTTCAAGCAGATGACCCGTTTCTAAAAAGAGGGAAAGACCCGGTTGATTGCTGCTTGTTGAAGGGGGAAGATACTACTGCGAGAAGCTACAGAGCACTAAAAGATTGACCAAGCCGGGTGTTGACCCAGAAGCGGATACGGGCGGACGGCCGCAACCCGTATTCCATCATCGCTACAACCGCCGCCTCACCAGCAACTCGCCTCGTCGCCTCTACCGGCCGTCTTCGAGCCGGCCAGCACATGCGTACGGCAGGTGTTTGAACCAGCCACAATGCCAATAGTGGATCCAGGGGAGGGATCTGTTATAGCACACGCTGCAAAAAGAAGCATGATTTCAGCGGCCATAAGCCCCACATCGTGACCTATGCTAGTATAACAATGCTATACGTCAAGAAGTCAGAAAGACGGTCAAAGTCCCAATACGGCCTCCATCAGATCAAGGATCAGGATAAAAAATCGATAATGTTCCTGTACGACCCGGGAGCGGATATGGGCACAACCCGGATTCACCGAAGCGGCCGGCCACGCTCCACCACCGGCTCACCTCTACCTCCACCGCGGCAGTGGTGAGCTGCCGCTGCCTCCGAAAATGCCGGCGCCCACACCTCAAGCCGTCGGCGACTAGACCAACGGGTTGTTTCCGCCTCGTCCACCACTGTGACCCGCTATGGGTCAGCCGCCCCTGCCTTGGAGCTACTTCGTCGATGCGCCGCTGCTTCCGCCCACCTCCAAAGCCATCTGCTGTGCTCTGAGCTGTTGCCGCGGACACCTCCGTTTTGAGCCGCCGCCTCGGCCATAGCCCTGAGCCGCCTCCTCTGTTGCTGGCTTGCCCCCTCGCCGTGGCTTTATCTCAGAGCCGCTGTCGTGGCCTCGTCGTCAAGCCGCCCGGGCTCCGCCTCGACGAGGCTCCCCCCGTGCGACCTCACCCTGCTGCCTCAAGTCGCCCCGCCTCTGAGCCGCCGCAAGTCACCACTGCTGCCACCGTGGCCCTCGCCTCCGCCTGCCTCGAGCCGCCACCTACACCTCGCCCCCATTTCTGCCGCCCGCCTGACCGACGCGCCCCTGCCAGGGCCGCCTTATCTCGATGTTGCGGACAAGGGAGAAAAAGAAGGCGACCGGACCCGGTGGGATAAAGGGGGGCCTAGGTACTTGACCCAAAAAAAAGTGTGGTCAGCTCAAAATTCATCAGCATACACACGCCAATTGTTGCGAGCATCTTCGACTCGCCCGCGGTTGACTTCAACTCCACCGCGATCATCGTCAACCTCATGACTGATAACTTCGACCTCGTTGATCTATATTTGTCGGCCATATCATCAACGGCTGCATCGAGGAGGAGCTATTACGAGGATATACTGCTGCTCCTGATCATATGAGCTAGAAGTGCACCAGTATATGTCCAGAATTATCCAGCACCAGTGTCCCTGTTCATCCAATAAAAATACCAGGTGCTATTTGCCCTATCTATTTTCCAGTACATACTAATTCATCTGAGAACAATTACTATGGCCTTGCGATATTTTTTATGCAGGACAATTATTCACTGCAAGGACGATTGTCGTGCCACAGATACATAACTCGCGCCAATGTTATCATGCGCCAGCATCCGACCGTGCCGCACTGCTCGACGAACGTGTGTGCAAGCCACCGCTTCTGTGCTTCAGTCTATACCAATGCGCGACTGACTCACGCGCCTACGCCGGCTTATAACATCACGGCCAGATTATGCAATAGCCAATTATGAAGAATCTCAAGCCGGCTCCTCAAGTCATCTTAAGACTCGAGGGGCTACACAGACATGACTCGGCAGAATTGGCCATTGTCACAAATTCAAGAACCCCGGTCATTAAAGGGAAGGCAAGCCGGTCCCGGAGGCTGCTGCCATTATCGGTGAAAAATTAAAATTTACCAAAGAGGACTAGCTGCCACGATGCGCAGTTCAAACATGGGTATCCTACCGCATTGGCAAAGAATTAAAGGTTGCCAAAGAGAACTAGCTGCCACGATGTGCAGTTCAAACATAGGCATCCTACCTTATTGGCAAAAAGTAAGGTTACCATAGAAGACTAGTCGCCATTATGCACAGTTTAAACGTGGGTATACCGTTCAATTGGTCACTTGGGGGCTTCTAGCTCACCGAGTTTAGCTTTCTCACCCTCTTCACCCGGCAAAAACGCCACATATTATTGGTTAAACCTGCCTGTCTCCTTGATGCGACTCTGAAAAGGTGACCCCCCATACTCTTGACAGTCAATCTTTATGACCCTGAACTTGTCAAAGTTAAAACGGCGGCTTGAGTTACGTGAGAGCCGGCTTACAGAAAGCGAGGATAAACCAAGGCTATCATGCCAGCTTCACTGAAGCAAGACTGGAGCCTCGAAAGCCGGTCTTTTTATACTCTGTTATCATACACATACATCATCATACATTGCATCATCATTGCATCATCATACAATGCATCATGTATGCATGTATATATTTGTTTATGTTGCAGCAGCCGGTTTTCAAACCAGGTTACATTGTAACTCTGCAAGAGTAAACAAGTCTTTATTAGCCAAAATGGCTGGATCTTCATCATGGTTTATCATAACCAGTATTCAATAATTGAGATATCAATTCTTTAGAATTCCCGGGTTACAAGTCCAGCCGGGTCACATATAATACCTGGTCATTTAGTTGACCATGGTTTTGGGTTATTTAACATGTGATGTGCAGAAGACTACATCAATTGTGGATTTTTTCAAACACATTTGCGGTTTGCATTGCAACCACGACCAAGGATTTCTTTCATCACAAAAGCATCATCAGTTCACAGAGTAGTTGATGGTTGAGACCCGGTGGCTGGATCTGCCGGGTTAATATTGGTTTATTCTTTTGCGTCAATTGCCGTCGGGTTATCACTTGCCGAGTCACCAGGATTTATTTGGTGTGTTGATAGAAGAAAAGAGTACTATGCAGTCAGGCAACCTGGTTCTTGGGGGCTACCAAGTATACAAGCCTTAATCCACTAAATCAATAGTGACCCGAAGCTTGGGGGCTACAGTGGATCTGCTTCTATTCTACAATGGAAGGAAAAGTCCCGAGTCACCGCAGGCAGACAACTTGGTCCTTGGGGGGCTACATTGTTCAAATTTCTGAAGTCCCGAGTCATCGTTGGCAAACGACCCGGCACTTGGGGGCTACATCAGTCAATTTCAGCCTACAAAACATTAAGTCCCATGTAGCTGTGAACACTCAACATGGCACTTGGGGGCTAATGTACTGTTATTTTCAAAGTTAAAGGATCATATGATGACCCGGCCCGTCATATAAAGATGAACCGGCCCTTGGGGGCTACACAATGCTCCTCAAGTCTACATAATCAGATCTACAAAGTCCCAGGTTGCTGCAGGCAAGACAACCCGGCACTTGAGGGCTACACTAGCTGAAGTTTTATGAGCACAAGGCAATTACAAGTCCCAGGTTGCTGCAGGCAAGACAACCCAGCACTTGCGGGCTACAGCGTTCAGTTGTTTTAACAAATCATAAGGTTCAAATTGAAGACCCGGACCATCGCATATTGATGAGCCGGCCCTTGGGGGCTACACATGTGACATGCAAAATATTCAGTTTATGACTGGTGATTCAGATGAACAACCCAGATTTCTCCAAAGTTGCAGCATTTATATTGAAGCAAGTCTTAATCTATCACTACGTTCCCCTCTTAAGACTTGGGGGCTATAGGTGATATGCACATAAGGGAGGTACACCTTCAAGTTCTCAGTCTTGAGCAAACCAGGTATCATATTCTTAGTGGAAAAATTGGCAAAGTTTATCTCCTCTAAGCTATTCATAGAAAGCCCGGTAGCTGACTCAATGATTGGAAGCCATATTTATAAAAGCGAGCACCAAGTCATCATAAGGTATAAGGACTTGGCATGAAGGACTCACGAAGACCAATTATATGACCCGGCGTCCGACAATCATGACCCAGCATCATCAATCTCTGTAACTCGGCAGTTTCGACGATCACAACTCGACAAGCTCTACATCCTCAAGCCGGCTGAACATCAGATGAATATCTTGAGTCCAATATTTTTGTCTAGCCTGAGCATTGGAAGCCGACTCAAATGGATTATTTTTCCCAATATTTTGCTGCAAGAAACCGATGTCAGCAAAGTGATTTTGAAGCTGGCTTACTAGTATAACAAAGAGACCCGGATTTTTCAGGAAGGATTCCATTGAATAAAGCGCCTAGATTTTCTCATTGACAAAGTTTGACATATCTGCTAAAAAGATTTGTTATGTGATCATGGACATGTATCAAGGTGGCTGAGATCATGTCACGATATGGAAGAAACTCAAAAATTGCATGACCCGGGAAAAATTGACTCGGTCGGGTGTTTTGACAGAAGGAAATGACAAGGATTTAAGGATGAATAGATGCTGACTCAGAAGAACCTTCGACCCGGCGCACAACCTATCAAATTTGTTCTTGTTTTTATTTTTCAGGATAAGTTTAACATGGATAAATCCAAATTAAACTGGGGGCTAATGTTAGGGATATACCCCGCGGTGTAACCCGGCCTGAAGTATGACCCGGCCGGGACTTGGCGCCTCATCGGTAACCCGCCCAGACTGGGCGGTTCATTGGTGACCCGGTCGAGCTTGGTGACTCCTTAATGACGCGGTAGGTGGGTCAGATGGACGACAAGGCCCAAGGCCCAGAAGGCGGCTCGTGGGAAGGCCGGCGCATGTTATGGTGTCCGGTGGGCCGGCTTGAGAGGAAAGGCATAAGGAATATTTTCCTTACAAGGGAAGCAAGATCTGGACTAGGATTCCACTTGTAATAGAAGATAGGCTAGTCCTAATCCTACTTGGACTCTACATGTAAGCCAGCCCCTTCAACTTATATAAGGAGGGGCAAGGCACCCCAAGAGGGACAAGTTTAGACAGAAAAACAAGTCTTAGACAAGATCAAAGCAGATGCTCTCGAGATAGAGGTAGCGAAACATCGCCCTTGTAATCGAGATCGTCCTCATCATCTGTATCAATCAAGCAGGATGTAGGCTTTTACCTCCACCACGAGGGGCCGAACCTAGGTAAAACTCGCGTCTCTCGATTTCGACCAACCCCGTTCATGCTACTACCTAGTTGCGATGGCCTCATGACAAAGTCCTCACACTAGGACATCTGCCGTGACAAAATGTGACACCCTGGGCTTTTGCTACAGTGATTATTGTAATTAAGCTACAGTAATCCTACGTTAGTGATGCCACGTCACCGCAATCACTGTTGCCGCGATCACTGTTGTTGAACTCGCGTCCGTGCAAACCCCGTTGATTTTCGTTGCAATTTAAATCGTCCGAAAAAGGCGGATGATAAAGTTGTTCGAAACTAAAATTAAAAATGTTGGATGGATCGCGCATATTCCGCAAAGTTTTATAAAATTAAAACGGGCATTTTTAGAGTTTGTTTGGTGCCCCGAAAGTATTTAAAACGTATTTTTGGATCGTAGGGAATTTAGACCGTGAGTTGGACCGGATTTGGACGAAACTGGTTCGGCCCAGGCCGCCCGTATAAAAGGACGGGGCGTCCCCTTGTGCCCCCGTGCCCGCCTCATTCCCACCCCCCCCCGCCGTCGCGCGCGTCCGCCCCCCCCACCCCCGCCGGAGCAGGCCCGGCCGGCCCGAGCGGTCCGGCCCCATTTCCCCCCCCCCCCCGCGGACGCGGCCAGCCCAGCCGGCCCGCGTCGCGGCCGACCGCCGCCGTCGCCTGACGCTCCGCCGCCGCGCCTCCGCACCGCCCGCCGCCCGGACCCGCCTCCGTCGCCGCGCCCCCGCACCGACCGCGCCGCCGCCGCCCGGATCCGTCGCTGCGTCGCCGCCGGCCGCCTCCGCCGTCGCCTCCCCGCCGCCGGATCCGCGCCGCCGGCGCCGCCGCCTGCCACCTCGCCGCTTCGCTTCACCGCCTGCCGGTCATCGCCCCGGGGTGAGCGCTCCCCCCCCCCCCCCGCCGCCGACGGCGGCCATCGCCGGCCAGCCGCCGCACCGGCCCGACCCGGCCGACTGCGCCCGCGCGTGCATGTGCGATGTGTGTGCGTGTGTGGATGTGTGTACGTGAGTGCGTGTGTGTGTAGCAGTGGGTGTGTGTATGTATGTGTGTATACATACGTGCATACGTACGTATGTATACGCAGGTATATACGTATGCAAGGAATAAAAATTAAAGTATTTAGAAAATAAATGAAAATAATAAATAGTAATATTAATAATTAATTAATTAGAATAATTAATTAGTTGATTAGTGATTTAGTTAATTAGTTAATTAATTAAGTTAATTAGCTGATTAAGGTTAATTAGATTAACTAATTAATCTGTTAATTAATTGAATTAAATAAACAGTAAATACTGTTTCGGATAATGTTGAATTAAATAATTAATTTAATTCCAGAAATTGATTAAATCTTTACAGATTAATATAAAATAAACCGTAGCCCGGATTAAAAAGTTTTGAACATGAAAGTTGCTCAGAAAGACGAGACGAATCCGGTTACGCTGTCCGTTCGTCTGCCACGTGTCCCTAGCATAGCAAACCTGTAACTTTTTGCTTGTTTCTGGCAGATGAATAGTGCGCGACTTTAATAAAATAATTCCAGATAAATCCCTAAATTAACTAGAGCGCTTAGATAGGCAGTATATCACCCTGCACTGCATCCTAGCCGTCCCATGCCTTTGACACCGCGAAAGCGCAACCGTTCCCCTCCGGTCATCTGTCCGACATTTGTCCGGGACCGGAAAAACATTCCCGGATGGGTTCCCCCTTCTCGGTATCGTGTAGTACCGCGTTAGTGCATGCCTAGCTAAGCACTTTGCCATGTCATGCATCATGTTGCATCTGTGTGCATTGTATTTATTGTTTCTTCC
This sequence comes from Elymus sibiricus, assembly GCA_039707655.1. Classification (NCBI taxonomy): domain Eukaryota; kingdom Viridiplantae; phylum Streptophyta; class Magnoliopsida; order Poales; family Poaceae; genus Elymus; species Elymus sibiricus. The sequence continues at coordinate 432,302,988 of CM077673.1, forward strand.
CCCTCTTCTCTTCGGTAGACCCCGAGACTGACGGAGCTGCCGGGTACGACTACGTGACTGACGACCAGCCTTTTGCCGCAGAGCAGCAAGGCAAGCAAAAACCCCTTGAGCATTCCGATATCACCCACCTCTCTCTCTCTCTTATGCTTGCATTAGAGTTTTGCTACTGTATTAGATAGCTCCTATTCTGATGCATAGCCTGATTTTGGTGAACTGCTACTGTACTTGTTGCTATATCAACTGCCTAGTTTAGGTAGATCAGTGAACCCTTGAGACCCCTTAGTCCCAGTTTCCTCTGCTTGATCTTTGACGACACCGAGGACGTGAAGACAGAAGACTCAGTCTTTATGACTGACGAGCCGTTACCGACACAGCACCACACCCCCTTTAGTAGGGCACTGCAGAGCTACAATCGAGTGTCGAGGGTGATACCTCACTTAGCACTCCCGATGTTATTTCTGTAGCGTATTATCGGTAATGGGGAGCGTGGTGGGCCCATAACCCACAGGTCCCAGGATCGAAACCTGGCTCTGATACCAACTTGTGACGCCCCCACTCTCGTCCGTACGCTAATCAATCACGCAAGGCGTACGGCCAAGATTAGGGACTCACTGATTAGTACCACAACACGACAAAAGACACAAATATAAAGTCATACAGCTTAATATTACAAGGCAGGGGCCTCGAGGGCTCGAATATAAAGCTCCGACAAACACAAGTCAGCGGAAGCAACAATATCTGAGTACAGACATAAGTTAGACAAGGGTGCCTTAAGAAGGCTAGCACAAACATAAGATAGCGGATCGAAAGAGGCGAGGCCTCCTGCCTGGGAACCTCCTAACTACTCCTGAGCGTCGGCAGTCTCCACGTAGTAGTAAGCTCCATCGGCGGTGTAGTAGCCGTCTCCAGCGAACTCCATCTCCGGGGCTCCAACCTCTGAACGCAGCAACGTATCGAAGGGGAAAAGGGGAGCAAAGCAGCTGTGAGTACTCATCCAAAGTACTCGCAAGACTTATATCAGAACTAAACTAGATATGCATCATTCTCAATAAAAGGGGGGGGGGTATCTCTGGACTGACTGCAGAAAGCAAGAATAGGAAGAAGACCTAGTCCTATCGAAGACTAGCATCTCCAACATCTTGCAGCATGAGAAGAGAGTAGACCTGCAGCTCATGCATATAAACATATTGTTGAGCAATTTTAATTAAGTAACACGCCCAGAGATCCTTCCTCGACTCCCTGCGAGGAAGCAATCCCGGAGCCACAATTCAATTTTAAATTAAATTATGATTAAAGTTGTATAAGGTCATAGCACCTTTCCAAGTCGTCCTGTTACCGTGGACACGGCTATTCGAATAGATATTTCATCCCTGCAGGGGTGCACCACATATTCCCCAACGCGCCTGAGTCACCTCTGGCCGGACATACTTTCCGTGGTAATGTCCGCCCTCGGGATATCAGCACGTCGTCGCCCCACCTAGACTCATCGCAGAGGCCAGCCCGCTGGTCTAAATCCTATGTGCTCAGGGTTCATGGGCCCAATCGCCCTTTGCACACCTGCACGGTGCGTACGCGGCCGGAAACAGACCTAGTACACTCCACTCCAGAGCTGTACGTTCCAGCCCAATCCGTCGCGCGCCGCTCCATTGCTGACGTCCGAAGAGCTTCGGCTGATACAACGACGCTGAGTGCCCATAACTACCCCACGCGAAGGTTAGTGCGTATTAAGGCCAATGACCCAACTCAGATCCAGCACCCAACCCATTAGCAAGTTATTAGGTGCGGGGCAAGCTCGAACATATTGCAGCTCGTCGCCCCGCCAAGAACACTCGAGTGCCTTCCGGCGCACCCCACCAAGTCTCCGGATGCCTTACGGCGCATCCCACCAATATCTCTCGCGGGTACCCTTGGGGCCGACCCGTCTTTAACATGTATCAGTAACCCGGTCTTAGTAACTGGGTGGCTATACGCCAAGTGGAGATCCGAGGAATCACCCTCGATGGATCCCACTCGAAGTAAGAGTAAGACAAGAGTCGTTACCGGTAAATGGAAGGGAGGAATCACCCTCGATCCCCATTACCGATAACTACGCTACAGAAATAACATCGGGAGTGCTAAGTGAGGTATCACCCTCGACACTCGATGGTAGCTCTGCAGTGCCCTACTAAAGGGGGTGTGGTGCTGTGTCGGTAACGGCTCGTCAGTCATAAAGACTGAGTCTTCTGTCTTCACGTCCTCGGTGTCGTCAAAGATCAAGCAGAGGCAACTGGGACTAAGGGGTCTCAAGGGTTCACTGATCCACCTAAACTAGGCAGTTGATATAGCAACAAGTACAGTAGCAGTTCACCAAAATCAGGCTATGCATCAGAATAGGAGCTATCTAATACAGTAGCAAAACTCTAATGCAAGCATAAGAGAGAGAGAGGTGGGTGATATCGGAATGCTCAAGGGGTTTTTGCTTGCCTTGCTGCTCTGCGGCAAAAGGCTGGTCGTCAGTCACGTAGTCGTACCCGGCAGCTCCGTCAGTCTCGGGGTCTACCGAAGAGAAGAGGGGGAAGAAACAATAAATACAATGCACACAGATGCAACATGATGCATGACATGGCAAAGTGCTTAGGTAGGCATGCACTAACGCGGTACTACACGATACCGAGAAGGGGGAACCCATCCGGGAATGTTTTCCCGGTCCCGGACAAATGTTGGACAGATGACCGGAGGGGAACGGTTGCGCTTTCGCGGTGTCAAAGGCATGGGACGGCTAGGATGCAGTGCAGGGTGATATACTGCCTATCTAAGCGCTCTAGTTAATTTAGGGATTTATCTGGAATTATTTTATTAAAGTCGCGCACTATTCATCTGCCAGAAACAGGCAAAAAGTTACAGGTTTGCTATGCTAGGGACACGTGGCAGACGAACGGACAGCGTAACCGGATTCGTCTCGTCTTTCTGAGCAACTTTCATGTTCAAAACTTTTTAATCCGGGCTACGGTTTATTTTATATTAATTTTTAAAGATTTAATCAATTTCTGGAATTAAATTAATTATTTAATTCAACATTATCCGAAACAGTATTTACTGTTTATTTAATTCAATTAATTAACAGATTAATTAGTTAATCTAATTAACCTTAATCAGCTAATTAACTTAATTAATTAACTAATTAACTAAATCACTAATCAACTAATTAATTATTCTAATTAATTAATTATTAATATTACTATTTATTATTTTCATTTATTTTCTAAATACTTTAATTTTTATTCCTTGCATACGTATATACCTGTGTATACATACGTACGTATGCACGTATGTATACACACATACATACACACACCCACTGCTACACACACACGCACTCACGTACCCACATCCACACACGCACACACATCGCACACGCACGCGCGCGCGCAGTCGGCCGGGTCGGGCCGGTGCGGCGGCCGGCCGGCGATGGCCGCCGTCGGCGGCGGGGGGGGGAGCGCTCACCCCGGGGCGATGACCGGCAGGCGGTGAAGCGAAGCGGCGAGGTGGCAGGCGGCGGCGCCGGCGGCGCGGATCCGGCGGCGGGGAGGCGACGGCGGAGGCGGCCGGCGGCGACGCAGCGACGGATCCGGCCGGTGGCGGCGCGGTCGGTGCGGGGGCGCGGCGACGGAGGCGGGTCCGGGCGGCGGGCGGTGGAGCTTCAGGCGACGGCGGCGGTCGGCCGCGGCGCGGGCCGGCTGGGCTGGCCGCGTCCGCGGGGGGGGGGGGGGGAAACGGGGCCGGACCTGCTCCGGCGGGGGGGGGGAATGAGGCGGGCACGGGGGCACAAGGGGACGCCCCGTCCTTTTATACGGGCGGCCTGGGCCGAACCAGTTTCGTCCAAATCCGGTCCAACTCACGGTCTAAATTCCCTACGATCCAAAAACACGTTTTAAATACTTTCGGGGCACCAAACAAACTCTAAAAATGCCCGTTTTAATTTTATAAAACTTTGCGGAATATGCGCGATCCATCCAACATTTTTAATTTTAGTTTCGAACAACTTTATCATCCGCCTTTTTCGGACGATTTAAATTGCAACGAAAATCAACGGGGTTTGCACGGACGCGAGTTCAACAACAGTGATCGCGGCAACAGTGATTGCGGTGACGTGGCATCACTAACGTAGGATTACTGTAGCTTAATTACAATAATCACTGTAGCAAAAGCCCAGGGTGTCACAATTCTCCCCTACTAACAAGAATTCTCGTCCCGAGAATTAAGAAGTAGAAGGGAAGAGTCCGGGGTAGCCCCCTTTCCAACTCCTTGGCCGAAGTTGAGTCTAGACAAAGAAAACTGTTTTACTAACTTGGCTGTGTGGCTTACGGGCCCACGTCGCCATCGGGTGGTATTAGGATCTTTTATTCCTCGTCTATACTCTGGGATTCTGATCTCTCTTCTCTTCGGGTTAAAGATTTTACTAAATCTAACATTAGGTTCTCGTGATCACATCCACCGGAGAATGGTTTCGTCGACAGTTGTTTGCTCTTGAAGTATGATACACGCACTGTCATTTGACATCCTTAATCTTCTTGTTACAGATGCGTCCCGCTAGGCAGATCGTCCGTCTGACCTATACGCACGATACGACTGGGTTCCCGGCCATTCTGAACGGTCTCTTGAAGATGCTGGGTTATCGTTGGTACCCCGAGTACACTGTTTACGAGGATTACCACGAGTTTAACCAGGAGCAGTATGAGGCTGAGATGGTTATCTGGGATAAGCACACTCGTACCAGAGATGGGCTGCACACCTTCCGTGGCATTGGAGTGACTGTTGAGATGGCAGTACAGGATGCTGCCGATGCTGCGATTGTTCGTCTCCGTGCAGCGAACCACAGCTTAGAGGATTCGGCATATCGGTACATTCCGTATGTCCCTGATGGAGTTGATACACCAGCTAACGCTGAGGTCTTGGTCCCTTTCGCTCCGCAGCGTACTGATCGGACTTACACTGCTGTTTGCGCCCCCTATGTGAGTCGTCGCTACGACCCACGGGTTCTGATGCAGTATACTCAGGCACTGGATCGCACTGTCAGGGCTCTTACTGTCGAGCTGCACGCCACTTGAGCTCGTCTGTATCAGGCTATGGAGCATTTGATGCCAGCAGTTCGTGCGGGGATACATCAGGAGCACATCCTTTATCCGGCTCGGACTGCGTTTCCTCCAGGTCTTGAGTGGCCTGAGGTTGGAGGTCGTACTCCGGCACGTGGACCTGCGCTTCCGCCTAGCATGCAGGTTCTACATCGGAGTCTGCACGGGATGCAGTACTCCAACACCAGATTTCAGGGTCATATGCAGCTGCCTGGCTACTATCGTTGTCCCCGACGCTGATGCGTTGTTGAATCTCTCCACCGCGTGCCTGCGTGCCGCCTAGTTGTCTAGTTTAATTTCATGCCGGACCTATCGTCTATTTTGTAACGAACTTATGGTTTGTAATAGACCTATGTATGGATCTGCATGTGAAATGTGAACTATTATGTCGTATCTATTGCACTGCTTTCCTTGTGCAATTTACTTCATGAATGATTCGTTGAATCTGTAATTACAAAATGCTAAGCTACCCCTGTTATTAATTTGACAGAATGGTTAGGCCTGCTGGTCGTGGTCGTGGTACGCCTGAGCCACCACCACCCCCTGACTACATGGCTACTATGATGCAACAATTTGAGCTGAACCGTCAGTTTATGCAAGGGCTGATGGACCATTCCCAAGGCCGAACATGAATCAGCCGCCAGCCCCAGTGACGCTGCAAGACTTCATACGTCTCAACCCTACAGCTTACCGCAGCTCAACTCAACCACTTGACGCAGATGACTGGCTCCGCGACATCACTTATGAACTGGAGTCTTCAGGTGTCCCAGAGGCTAGCTATGTTACTTTTGCCTCATACTTTCTGAAGGGCCCCGCTGCTCAATGGTGGGACATCCACAGGCGCTCTCAGCCTGTGGGAACAATCATCACCTGGCCGGAATTCCAAGCTGCTTTCCATGCTCGTCACATTCCTCAGGGAATGATGGATAGGAAGAAGCGTGAGTTCCGCAATCTAGTCCAGGGCAACAAGACTGTGGATGCCTATCAGCGTGAATTTCTGGATCTGTCTCGCTATGCTGAAGAAGACGTTGCAACTGATGCTCGTAGACAGGAGAAGTTCCGTGAAGGCCTCCACCCAGATATCAAGCTGGCACTCATTGCTCAAGACTTCAACAACTTTGCCGCCTTGGTGAACAAGTCGATTATGGTGGAAACGGGTCTGCAGGAATACAAGGACAGCAACAAGTGCCACCGTGACATGGGCTCATCTTCGGGCTCAGCAAGTCAGAAGCGCAAGGTCTGGATCCCCCACAACGTGTACCATGCACCGCCTCCGACACCGAGGCCGTCCTATGCTGCACCTCGTCTGCCTCCACCCCCACCCAGGCAGCCGAGGCTTCCAGCTCCACCACCTAGAGCTCCTGCCCCCCCCCTCGTCCTGAGGATGGGCTGTGTTTCAAGTGTGGTCGTCCAGGACACCGTGCTAGAGAATGCAGGCAGGGTCAGAAACAGCCTGCTTCCAACCAGCCCCGCAACAACAATGCTCATGCTAACAATGCTGAACTGAATGAAGCTCAAGGCCAGCCTGCTACTGTGATGGGTACACTTCTTGTCAACTCAGTACCTGCTACTGTATTATTTGATACAGGAGCATCGCATTCATTTATGTCTGAAGAATTTGCATACATGCATGACATTAATTGCGAAGAGATGAGCGTCCCAATAGTGATAAACACCCCCGCGGGCCAGTGTCAGGCTTCCATTTGTAGCCTAGATGTCGTCGTTGAAATTGAAGGGTTGGAATTCCATGCCTGCCCCATAATGTTGAAGTCTTCCAAAATCGATCTCATTCTCGGAATGGATTGGTTGAAAGCACATACTGCTTCTGTAGTGTGTGCCACCAAAACTGTCCACCTTCTGCATCCTTCGAATGAGATAGTCAGCTACCATGCTCATCTTGTTCGGAATGCTGAGGCTCGACTGTATGCCTTAAATGCATTAAATGAATCACCACTGGAAGGAATTGAAAACATACCAGTTGTCCGGGATTTCCAAGATGTTTTTCCGGAAGAACTTCCAGGGATTCCCCCTGCTAGAGCTGTCGAGTTTGTCATCGACTTGGTACCTGGTACCACTCCTATTGCCAAGCGTCCGTATAAGATGCCGCCTCATGAACTACTTGAGCTTAAGAAAGAAATTGATAATTCACTTCGTCTGGGTTTCATTCGTCCTAGTTCCTCTGCATGGGGAGCACCTTCTCTCTTTGTTAAGAAGAACGATGGTACGAATCGGTTGGTCCAAGATTACCGACCTATCAACCAAGCAACAATTCAAAACAAATATCCGCTTCCTCGGATCAACGATCTGTATGATCAGCTGGGTGGATCAGCAGTATTCTCGAAACTCGACTTGAGGTTGGGTTATCATCAGATCCGGGTTCGTGAAGAGGATATACCCAAGACCGCATTTGTTACTCGCTATGGATCATACGAGTACACCGTCATGTCCTTCGGCTTGACTAATGCTCCAGCAACTTTCTCTCGCTTAATGAATTATATTTTCATGGATTATCTCGATAAATTCGTCGTGGTATATCTGGATGATATTCTGGTTTTCTCCAAGAATAAAGAAGAGCATGCTGAACATCTTCGTCTTATATTGGAGAGGCTGCGAGAACATCAACTTTATGCAAAGTACTCAAAGTGTGAGTTCTGGATGGACGAAGTAACTTACCTTGGTCATGTGATCTCCAAGGATGGTATTGCGGTCAACCCTGAATGAGTTCAGGCTATTCTTGACTGGACTCCTCCGAAGAATGTCAAGCAAGTCAGAAGTTTTCTCGGTCTCGCCAGCTATTGCCGTCGATTCGTCGAGAACTTCTCCAAGATTGCAAAGCCCTTAACCAACTTGCTTCACAAAGGAGTTAAGTATGAGTGGACAGGAAAATGTCAGGAGAGCTTTGAAACACTTAAAGACAAACTGACGTCTGCTCCAGTGCTTGCTCCTCCGGATACTCGTAAAGACTTTGTCATTTATTGTGATGCTTCACGTCAGGGAATGGGTTGTGTTCTAATGCAAGAGCGCAGAGTGGTTGCTTATGCATCCCGTCAATTGCGTCCTCATGAAGAGAACTACCCAGTTCATGATCTTGAACTTGCCGCAGTAATTCATGCATTGAAAGAGTGGCGGCAATACCTTGTTGGCAACCGATGCGAGATCTACACCGACCATCAAAGTCTGAAGTACTTGTTTACTCAGCCAGATCTGAACCTCCGCCAACAAAGATGGATGGAACGTATAGCAGATTACAATGTGGGTATTTCTTATACCCCAGGCAAGGCTAATGTGGTGGCTGATGCTTTGAGCCGCAAATCATACTGCAACTACCTCGAGGTTCATAAGGTTCATCCTCGTCTTCAAGAAGAAATGCGCAAGCTGAACCTCCATATTGTTCCTCAAGGTTATCTTGTACCCCCTCCACCGGAGGCCCGTAAGATGCACCTCCGTGTTGTTAATCAGGGATCTCTGTGCAACTTGGTTGCCGTGCCAGATCTCGAGGGCAGTATCAAAAATATGCAAAGCTATTGCAGTGAGGTCGACAAGATTAAGCGCCACCTGGCGGAAGGTAAACCCTCGTGCTTCACCGTTGCTGATGATGAAGCCGTTTACTTTAAGGGTCGATTATTCGTTCCCACAAAGAAGAAAAACCTGGATATGACCGCTAAAATAATGGAAGAAGCTCACGATACTCCATTGTCTATTCATCCGGGTAGTACCAAGATGTACCAGGACATCCGTCAAAGGTTCTGGTGGCCAAATATGAAGCAAGACATTGCACGCTATGTTTCAGAATGCGACATTTGTCGTCGGATCAAGGCAGAACATCAAAAGCCTGCGGGAACTCTGCAACCTATTTCTATTCCTGAATGGAAATGGGATCATGTTGAAATGGACTTCATTAATGGATTTCCCAGGTCGCAAAAGGGTAATGATGCTATTCTTGTCGTCATTGACCGATTGTCCAAAGTGGCACATTTTCTGGCTGTCAAGGAAACCATTACTGCTAGTCAGCTGGCAGATTTATACATGTCCAGAGTTGTTTCACTCCATGGTATTCCTCAGGTTATTAGTTTAGACCGTGGCAGCTTATTCACTTCAAGATTCTGGACAAGTTTCCAGGAAGCTATGGGAACTCGTTTGAATTTCAGCACCGCTTTTCACCCTCAATCTCAGGGACAAGTTGAAAGAGTCAACCAGATCCTCGAAGACATGCTTCGAGCTTGCGTCATCTCTTTCGGCAAGAAGTGGGAAGAATCTCTTCCGTTTGCGGAGTTCTCCTACAACAATAGCTTTCAAGCTAGTTTGAAGATGGCTCCTTTTGAAGTGCTATATGGACGTAAGTGTCGAACTCCTCTGAATTGGTCAGAAACTGGGGAACGTACACTTATCGGTCCGGATATTATCCAACATGCCGAAGATCAAGTCCGCATTATTCAAGCAAATCTGAAGGCTGCTCAGTCTCGTCAGAAGAGTCAGTATGACCGTCATCATAAGGACATGGTCTATCAACCTGGCGATAAGGCTTACCTTCAGTATGACCCGTCAGCAACGGTGAAGCACGAGGGTTTACCTTCCGCCAGGTGGCGCTTAATCTTGTCGAGCTCACTGCAATAGCTTTGCATATTTTTGATACTGCCCTCGAGATCTGGCACGGCAACCAAGTTGCACAGAGATCCCTGATTAACAACACGGAGGTGCATCTTACGGGCCTCCGGTGGAGGGGTTACAAGGGGACACATACATACACACACCCACTGCTACACACACACGCACTCACGTACACACATCCACACACGCGCACACATCGCACACGCACGCGCGCGCGCAGTCGGCCGGGTCGGGCCGGTGCGGCGGCCGGCCGGCGATGGCCGCCGTCGGTGGCGGGGGGGGAGCGCTCACCCCGGGGCGATGACCGGCAGGCGGTGAAGCGAAGCGGCGAGGTGGCAGGTGGCGGCGCCGGCGGCGCGGATCCGGCGGCGGGGAGGCGACGGCGGAGGCGGCCGGCGGCGACGCAGCGACGGATCCGGGCGGCGGCGGCGCGGTCGGTGCGGGGGCGCGGCGACGGAGGCGGGTCCGGGCGGCGGGCGGTGCGGAGGCGCGGCGGCGGAGCTTCAGGCGACGGCGGCGGACGGTCGCGGCGCGGGCCGCGTCCGCGGGGGGGGGGGGAACGGGGCCGGACCGCTCGGGCCGGCCGGGCCTGCTCCGGCGGGGGGGGGGGGGGGTGGCGGACGCGCGTGACGGCGGGGGGGGGGGGGAATGAGGCAGGCACGGGGGCACAAGGGGACGCCCCGTCCTTTTATACGGGCGGCCTGGGCCGAACCAGTTTCGTCCAAATCCGGTCCAACTCACGGTCTAAATTCCCTACGATCCAAAAACACGTTTTAAATACTTTCGGGGCACCAAACAAACTCTAAAAATGCCCGTTTTAATTTTATAAAACTTTGCGGAATATGCGCGATCCATCCAACATTTTGAATTTTAGTTTCGAACAACTTTATCATCCGCCTTTTTCGGACGATTTAAATTGCAACGAAAATCAACGGGGTTTGCACGGACGCGAGTTCAACAACAGTGATCGCGGCAACAGTGATTGCGGTGACGTGGCATCACTAACGTAGGATTACTGTAGCTTAATTACAATAATCACTGTAGCAAAAGCCCAGGGTGTCACAATATAATCACTGTAGCAAAAGCCCAGGGTATCACTGTAGCTTAATTTCGATCCACCGGAGAATGGTTTCGTCGACAGTTGTTTGCTCTTGAAGTATGATACACGCACTGTCATTTGACATCCTTAATCTTCTTGTTACAGATGCGTCCCGCTAGGCAGATCGTCCGTCTGACCTATACGCACGATACGACTGGGTTCCCGGCCATTCTGAACGGTCTCTTGAAGACACTGGGTTATCGTTGGTACCCCGAGTACACTGTTTACGAGGATTACCACGAGTTTAACCAGGAGCAGTATGAGGCTGAGATGGTTATCTGGGATAAGCACACTCGTACCAGAGATGGGCTGCATACCTTCCGTGGCATTGGAGTGACTGTTGAGATGGCAGTACAGGATGCTGCCTATGCTGCGATTGTTCGTCTCCGTGCAGCGAACCCCAGCTTATAGGATTCGGCATATCGGTACATTCCGTATGTCCCTGATGGAGTTGATACACCAGCTAACGCTGAGGTCTTGGTCCCTTTCGCTCCGCAGCGTACTGATCGGACTTACACTGCTGTTTGCGCCCCCTATGTGAGTCGTCGCTACGACCCACGGGTTCTGATGCAGTATACTCAGGCACTGGATCGCACTGTCAGGGCTCTTACTGTCGAGCTGCACGCCACTCGAGCTCGTCTGTATCAGGCTATGGAGCATTTGATGCCAGCAGTTCGTGCGGGGATACATCAGGAGCACATCCTTTATCCGGCTCGGACTGCGTTTCCTCCATGTCTTGAGTGGCCTGAGGTTGGAGGTCGTACTCCGGCACGTGGACCTGCGCTTCCGCCTAGCATGCAGGTTCTACATCGGAGTCTGCACGGGATGCAGTACTCCAACACCAGATTTCAGGGTCATATGCAGCTCCCTGGCTACTATCGTTGTCCCCGACGCTGATGCGTTGTTGAATCTCTCCACCGCGTGCCTGCGTGCCGCCTAGTTGTCTAGTTTAATTTCATGCCGGACCTATCGTCTATTTTGTAACGAACTTATGGTTTGTAATAGACCTATGTATGGATCTGCATGTGAAATGTGAACTATTATGTCGTATCTATTGCACTGCTTTCCTTGTGCAATTTACTTCATGAATGATTCGTTGAATCTGTAATTACAAAATGCTAAGCTACCCCTGTTATTAATTTGACAGAATGGTTAGGCCTGCTGGTCGTGGTCGTGGTACGCCTGAGCCACCACCACCCCCTGACTACATGGCTGCTATGATGCAACAATTTGAGCTGAACCGTCAGTTTATGCAAGGGCTGATGGACCATTTCCCAAGGCCGAACATGAATCAGCCGCCAGCCCCAGTGACGCTGCAAGACTTCATACGTCTCAACCCTACAGCTTACCGCAGCTCAACTCAACCACTTGACGCAGATGACTGGCTCCGCGACATCACTTATGAACTGGAGTCTTCAGGTGTCCCAGAGGCTAGCTATGTTACTTTTGCCTCATACTTTCTGAAGGGCCCCGCTGCTCAATGGTGGGACATCCACAGGCGCTCTCAGCCTGTGGGAACAATCATCACCTGGCCGGAATTCCAAGCTGCTTTCCGTGCTCGTCACATTCCTCAGGGAATGATGGATAGGAAGAAGCGTGAGTTCCGCAATCTAGTCCAGGGCAACAAGACTGTGGATGCCTATCAGCGTGAATTTCTGGATCTGTCTCGCTATGCTAAAGAAGACGTTGCAACTGATGCTCGTAGACAGGAGAAGTTCCGTGAAGGCCTCCACCCAGATATCAAGCTGGCACTCATTGCTCAAGACTTCAACAACTTTGCCGCCTTGGTGAACAAGTCGATTATGGTGGAAACGGGTCTGCAGGAATACAAGGACAGCAACAAGCGCCACCGTGACATGGGCTCATCTTCGGGCTCAGCAAGTCAGAAGCGCAAGGTCTGGATCCCCCACAACGTGTACCATGCACGCCTCCGACACCGAGGCCGTCCTATGCTGCACCTCGTCTGCCTCCACCCCCACCCAGGCAGCCGAGGCTTCCAGCTCCACCACCTAGAGCTCCTGCCCCCCCCCTCGTCCTGAGGATGGGCTGTGTTTCAAGTGTGGTCGTCCAGGACACCGTGCTAGAGAATGCAGGCAGGGTCAGAAACAGCCTGCTTCCAACCAGCCCCGCAACAACAATGCTCATGCTAACAATGCTGAACTGAATGAAGCTCAAGGCCAGCCTGCTACTGTGATGGGTACACTTCGTGTCAACTCAGTACCTGCTACTGTATTATTTGATACAGGAGCATCGCATTCATTTATGTCTGAATAATTTGCATACATGCATGACATTAATTGCGAAGAGATGAGCGTCCCAATAGTGATAAACACCCCCGCGGGCCAGTGTCAGGCTTCCATTTGTAGCCCAGATGTCGTCGTTGAAATTGAAGGGTTGGAATTCCATGCCTCCCCCATAATGTTGAAGTCTTCCAAAATCGATCTCATTCTCGGAATGGATTGGTTGAAAGCACATACTGCTTCTGTAGTGTGTGCCACCAAAACTGTCCACCTTCTGCATCCTTCGAATGAGATAGTCAGCTACCATGCTCATCTTGTTCGGAATGCCGAGGCTCGACTGTATGCCTTAAATGCATTAAATGAATCACCACTGGAAGGAATTGAAAACATACCAGTTGTCCGGGATTTCCAAGATGTTTTTCCGGAAGAACTTCCAGGGATTCCCCCTGCTAGAGCTGTCGAGTTTGTCATCGACTTGGTACCTGGTACCACTCCTATTGCCAAGCGTCCGTATAAGATGCCGCCTCATGAACTACTTGAGCTTAAGAAAGAAATTGATAATTCACTTCGTCTGGGTTTCATTCGTCCTAGTTCCTCTGCATGGGGAGCACCTTCTCTCTTTGTTAAGAAGAAGGATGGTACGAATCGGTTGGTCCAAGATTACCGACCTATCAACCAAGCAACAATTCAAAACAAATATCCGCTTCCTCGGATCAACGATCTGTATGATCAGCTGGGTGGATCAGCAGTATTCTCGAAACTCGACTTGAGGTTGGGTTATCATCAGATCCGGGTTCGTGAAGAGGATATACCCAAGACCGCATTTGTTACTCGCTATGGATCATACGAGTACACCGTCATGTCCTTCGGCTTGACTAATGCTCCAGCAACTTTCTCTCGCTTAATGAATTATATTTTCATGGATTATCTCGATAAATTCGTCGTGGTATATCTGGATGATATTCTGGTTTTCTCCAAGAATAAAGAAGAGCATGCTGAACATCTTCGTCTTATATTGGAGAGGCTGCGAGAACATCAACTTTATGCAAAGTACTCAAAGTGTGAGTTCTGGATGGACGAAGTAACTTACCTTGGTCATGTGATCTCCAAGGATGGTATTGCGGTCAACCCTGAATGAGTTCAGGCTATTCTTGACTGGACTCCTCCGAAGAATGTCAAGCAAGTCAGAAGTTTTCTCGGTCTCGCCAGCTATTGCCGTCGATTCGTCGAGAACTTCTCCAAGATTGCAAAGCCCTTAACCAACTTGCTTCACAAAGGAGTTAAGTATGAGTGGACAGGAAAATGTCAGGAGAGCTTTGAAACACTTAAAGACAAACTGACGTCTGCTCCAGTGCTTGCTCCTCCGGATACTCGTAAAGACTTTGTCATTTATTGTGATGCTTCACGTCAGGGAATGGGTTGTGTTCTAATGCAAGAGCGCAGAGTGGTTGCTTATGCATCCCGTCAATTGCGTCCTCATGAAGAGAACTACCCAGTTCATGATCTTGAACTTGCCGCAGTAATTCATGCATTGAAAGAGTGGCGGCAATACCTTGTTGGCAACCGATGCGAGATCTACACCGACCATCAAAGTCTGAAGTACTTGTTTACTCAGCCAGATCTGAACCTCCGCCAACAAAGATGGATGGAACGTATAGCAGATTACAATGTGGGTATTTCTTATACCCCAGGCAAGGCTAATGTGGTGGCTGATGCTTTGAGCCGCAAATCATACTGCAACTACCTCGAGGTTCATAAGGTTCATCCTCGTCTTCAAGAAGAAATGCGCAAGCTGAACCTCCATATTGTTCCTCAAGGTTATCTTGTACCCCCTCCACCGGAGGCCCATAAGATGCACCTCCGTGTTGTTAATCAGGGATCTCTGTGCAACTTGGTTGCCGTGCCAGATCTCGAGGGCAGTATCAAAAATATGCAAAGCTATTGCAGTGAGGTCGACAAGATTAAGCGCCACCTGGCGGAAGGTAAACCCTCGTGCTTCACCGTTGCTGATGATGAAGCCGTTTACTTTAAGGGTCGATTATTCGTTCCCACAAAGAAGAAAAACCTGGATATGACCGCTAAAATAATGGAAGAAGCTCACGATACTCCATTGTCTATTCATCCGGGTAGTACCAAGATGTACCAGGACATCCGTCAAAGGTTCTGGTGGCCAAATATGAAGCAAGACATTGCACGCTATGTTTCAGAATGCGACATTTGTCGTCGGATCAAGGCAGAACATCAAAAGCCTGCGGGAACTCTGCAACCTATTTCTATTCCTGAATGGAAATGGGATCATGTTGAAATGGACTTCATTACTGGATTTCCCAGGTCGCAAAAGGGTAATGATGCTATTCTTGTCGTCATTGACCGATTGTCCAAAGTGGCACATTTTCTTGCTGTCAAGGAAACCATTACTGCTAGTCAGCTGGCAGATTTATACATGTCCAGAGTTGTTTCACTCCATGGTATTCCTCAGGTTATTAGTTTAGACCGTGGCAGCTTATTCACTTCAAGATTCTGGACAAGTTTCCAGGAAGCTATGGGAACTCGTTTGAATTTCAGCACCGCTTTTCACCCTCAATCTCAGGGACAAGTTGAAAGAGTCAACCAGATCCTCGAAGACATGCTTCGAGCTTGCGTCATCTCTTTCGGCAAGAAGTGGGAAGAATATCTTCCGTTTGCGGAGTTCTCCTACAACAATAGCTTTCAAGCTAGTTTGAAGATGGCTCCTTTTGAAGTGCTATATGGACGTAAGTGTCGAACTCCTCTGAATTGGTCAGAAACTGGGGAACGTACACTTATCGGTCCGGATATTATCCAACATGCCGAAGATCAAGTCCGCATTATTCAAGCAAATCTGAAGGCTGCTCAGTCTCGTCAGAAGAGTCAGTATGACCGTCATCATAAGGACATGGTCTATCAACCTGGCGATAAGGCTTACCTTCAGTATGACCCGTCAGCAACGGTGAAGCACGAGGGTTTACCTTCCGCCAGGTGGCGCTTAATCTTGTCGAGCTCACTGCAATAGCTTTGCATATTTTTGATACTGCCCTCGAGATCTGGCACGGCAACCAAGTTGCACAGAGATCCCTGATTAACAACACGGAGGTGCATCTTACGGGCCTCCGGTGGAGGGGTTACAAGGGGACACATACATACACACACCCACTGCTACACACACACGCACTCACGTACACACATCCACACACGCGCACACATCGCACACGCACGCGCGCGCGCAGTCGGCCGGGTCGGGCCGGTGCGGCGGCCGGCCGGCGATGGCCGCCGTCGGTGGCGGGGGGGGGGAGCGCTCACCCCGGGGCGATGACCGGCAGGCAGTGAAGCGAAGCGGCGAGGTGGCAGGTGGCGGCGCCGGCGGCGGGGAGGCGACGGCGGAGGCGGCCGGCGGCGACGCAGCGACGGATCCGGGCGGCGGCGGCGCGGTCGGTGCGTGGGCGCGGCGACGGAGGCGGGTCCGGGCGGCGGGCGGTGCGGAGGCGCGGCGGCGGAGCTTCAGGCGACGGCGGCGGACGGCCGCGGCGCGGGCCGCGTCCGCGGGGGGGGGGGGGGGGAACGGGGCCGGACCGCTCGGGCCGGCCGGGCCTGCTCCGGCGGGGGGGGGGGGTGGCGGACGCGCGTGACGGCGGGGGCGGGGGGGGAATGAGGCGGGCACGGGGGCACAAGGGGACGCCCCGTCCTTTTATACGGGCGGCCTGGGCCGAACCAGTTTCGTCCAAATCCGGTCCAACTCACGGTCTAAATTCCCTACGATCCAAAAACACGTTTTAAATACTTTCGGGGCACCAAACAAACTCTAAAAATGCCCGTTTTAATTTTATAAAACTTTGCGGAATATGCGCGATCCATCCAACATTTTGAATTTTAGTTTCGAACAACTTTATCATCCGCCTTTTTCGGACGATTTAAATTGCAACGAAAATCAACGGGGTTTGCACGGACGCGAGTTCAACAACAGTGATCGCGGCAACAGTGATTGCGGTGACGTGGCATCACTAACGTAGGATTACTGTAGCTTAATTACAATAATCACTGTAGCAAAAGCCCAGGGTGTCACAATATAATCACTGTAGCAAAAGCCCAGGGTATCACTGTAGCTTAATTTCGATCCACTGGAGAATGGTTTCGTCGACAGTTGTTTGCTCTTGAAGTATGATACACGCACTGTCATTTGACATCCTTAATCTTCTTGTTACAGATGCGTCCCGCTAGGCAGATCGTCCGTCTGACCTATACGCACGATACGACTGGGTTCCCGGCCATTCTGAACGGTCTCTTGAAGACGCTGGGTTATCGTTGGTACCCCGAGTACACTGTTTACGAGGATTACCACGAGTTTAACCAGGAGCAGTATGAGGCTGAGATGGTTATCTGGGATAAGCACACTCGTACCAGAGATGGGCTGCACACCTTACGTGGCATTGGAGTGACTGTTGAGATGGCAGTACAGGATGCTGCCTATGCTGCGATTGTTCGTCTCCATGCAGCGAACCCCAGCTTAGACGATTCGGCATATCGGTACATTCCGTATGTCCCTGATGGAGTTGATACACCAGCTAACGCTGAGGTCTTGGTCCCTTTCGCTCTGCAGCGTACTGATCGGACTTACACTGCTGTTTGCGCCCCCTATGTGAGTCGTCGCTACGACCCACGGGTTCTGATGCAGTATACTCAGGCACTGGATCACACTGTCAGGGCTCTTACTGTCGAGCTGCACGCCACTCGAGCTCGTCTGTATCAGGCTATGGAGCATTTGATGCCAGCAGTTCGTGCGGGGATACATCAGGAGCACATCCTTTATCCGGCTCGGACTGCGTTTCCTCCATGTCTTGAGTGGCCTGAGGTTGGAGGTCGTACTCCGGCACGTGGACCTGCGCTTCCGCCTAGCATGCAGGTTCTACATCGGAGTCTGCACGGGATGCAGTACTCCAACACCAGATTTCAGGGTCATATGCAGCTCCCTGGCTACTATCGTTGTCCCCGACGCTGATGCGTTGTTGAATCTCTCCACCGCGTGCCTGCGTGCCGCCTAGTTGTCTAGTTTAATTTCATGCCGGACCTATCGTCTATTTTGTAACGAACTTATGGTTTGTAATAGACCTATGTATGGATCTGCATGTGAAATGTGAACTATTATGTCGTATCTATTGCACTGCTTTCCTTGTGCAATTTACTTCATGAATGATTCGTTGAATCTGTAATTACAAAATGCTAAGCTACCCCTGTTATTAATTTGACAGAATGGTTAGGCCTGCTGGTCGTGGTCGTGGTACGCCTGAGCCACCACCACCCCCCGACTACATGGCTGCTATGATGCAACAATTTGAGCTGAACCGTCAGTTTATGCAAGGGCTGATGGACCATTTCCCAAGGCCGAACATGAATCAGCCGCCAACCCCAGTGACGCTGCAAGACTTCATACGTCTCAACCCTACAGCTTACCGCAGCTCAACTCAACCACTTGACGCAGATGACTGGCTCCGCGACATCACTTATGAACTGGAGTCTTCAGGTGTCCCAGAGGCTAGCTATGTTACTTTTGCCTCATACTTTCTGAAGGGCCCCGCTGCTCAATGGTGGGACATCCACAGGCGCTCTCAGCCTGTGGGAACAATCATCACCTGGCCGGAATTCCAAGCTGCTTTCCGTGCTCGTCACATTCCTCAGGGAATGATGGATAGGAAGAAGCGTGAGTTCCGCAATCTAGTCCAGGGCAACAAGACTGTGGATGCCTATCAGCGTGAATTTCTGGATCTGTCTCGCTATGCTAAAGAAGACGTTGCAACTGATGCTCGTAGACAGGAGAAGTTCCGTGAAGGCCTCCACCCAGATATCAAGCTGGCACTCATTGCTCAAGACTTCAACAACTTTGCCGCCTTGGTGAACAAGTCGATTATGGTGGAAACGGGTCTGCAGGAATACAAGGACAGCAACAAGCGCCACCGTGACATGGGCTCATCTTCGGGCTCAGCAAGTCAGAAGCGCAAGGTCTGGATCCCCCACAACGTGTACCATGCACGCCTCCGACAACGAGGCCGTCCTATGCTGCACCTCGTCTGCCTCCACCCCCACCCAGGCAGCCGAGGCTTCCAGCTCCACCACCTAGAGCTCCTGCCCCCCCCCTCGTCCTGAGGATGGGCTGTGTTTCAAGTGTGGTCGTCCAGGACACCGTGCTAGAGAATGCAGGCAGGGTCAGAAACAGCCTGCTTCCAACCAGCCCCGCAACAACAATGCTCATGCTAACAATGCTGAACTGAATGAAGCTCAAGGCCAGCCTGCTACTGTGATGGGTACACTTCGTGTCAACTCAGTACCTGCTACTGTATTATTTGATACAGGAGCATCGCATTCATTTATGTCTGAAGAATTTGCATACATGCATGACATTAATTGCGAAGAGATGAGCGTCCCAATAGTGATAAACACCCCCGCGGGCCAGTGTCAGGCTTCCATTTGTAGCCCAGATGTCGTCGTTGAAATTGAAGGGTTGGAATTCCATGCCTCCCCCATAATGTTGAAGTCTTCCAAAATCGATCTCATTCTCGGAATGGATTGGTTGAAAGCACATACTGCTTCTGTAGTGTGTGCCACCAAAACTGTCCACCTTCTGCATCCTTCGAATGAGATAGTCAGCTACCATGCTCATCTTGTTCGGAATGCCGAGGCTCGACTGTATGCCTTAAATGCATTAAATGAATCACCACTGGAAGGAATTGAAAACATACCAGTTGTCCGGGATTTCCAAGATGTTTTTCCGGAAGAACTTCCAGGGATTCCCCCTGCTAGA
The DNA here is from genome assembly GCA_039707655.1 of Elymus sibiricus. Classification (NCBI taxonomy): domain Eukaryota; kingdom Viridiplantae; phylum Streptophyta; class Magnoliopsida; order Poales; family Poaceae; genus Elymus; species Elymus sibiricus. Next base: position 432,322,854 of record CM077673.1, read on the forward strand.
GCTGTCGAGTTTGTCATCGACTTGGTACCTGGTACCACTCCTATTGCCAAGCGTCCGTATAAGATGCCGCCTCATGAACTACTTGAGCTTAAGAAAGAAATTGATAATTCACTTCGTCTGGGTTTCATTCGTCCTAGTTCCTCTGCATGGGGAGCACCTTCTCTCTTTGTTAAGAAGAAGGATGGTACGAATCGGTTGGTCCAAGATTACCGACCTATCAACCAAGCAACAATTCAAAACAAATATCCGCTTCCTCGGATCAACGATCTGTATGATCAGCTGGGTGGATCAGCAGTATTCTCGAAACTCGACTTGAGGTTGGGTTATCATCAGATCCGGGTTCGTGAAGAGGATATACCCAAGACCGCATTTGTTACTCGCTATGGATCATACGAGTACACCGTCATGTCCTTCGGCTTGACTAATGCTCCAGCAACTTTCTCTCGCTTAATGAATTATATTTTCATGGATTATCTCGATAAATTCGTCGTGGTATATCTGGATGATATTCTGGTTTTCTCCAAGAATAAAGAAGAGCATGCTGAACATCTTCGTCTTATATTGGAGAGGCTGCGAGAACATCAACTTTATGCAAAGTACTCAAAGTGTGAGTTCTGGATGGACGAAGTAACTTACCTTGGTCATGTGATCTCCAAGGATGGTATTGCGGTCAACCCTGAATGAGTTCAGGCTATTCTTGACTGGACTCCTCCGAAGAATGTCAAGCAAGTCAGAAGTTTTCTCGGTCTCGCCAGCTATTGCCGTCGATTCGTCGAGAACTTCTCCAAGATTGCAAAGCCCTTAACCAACTTGCTTCACAAAGGAGTTAAGTATGAGTGGACAGGAAAATGTCAGGAGAGCTTTGAAACACTTAAAGACAAACTGACGTCTGCTCCAGTGCTTGCTCCTCCGGATACTCGTAAAGACTTTGTCATTTATTGTGATGCTTCACGTCAGGGAATGGGTTGTGTTCTAATGCAAGAGCGCAGAGTGGTTGCTTATGCATCCCGTCAATTGCGTCCTCATGAAGAGAACTACCCAGTTCATGATCTTGAACTTGCCGCAGTAATTCATGCATTGAAAGAGTGGCGGCAATACCTTGTTGGCAACCGATGCGAGATCTACACCGACCATCAAAGTCTGAAGTACTTGTTTACTCAGCCAGATCTGAACCTCCGCCAACAAAGATGGATGGAACGTATAGCAGATTACAATGTGGGTATTTCTTATACCCCAGGCAAGGCTAATGTGGTGGCTGATGCTTTGAGCCGCAAATCATACTGCAACTACCTCGAGGTTCATAAGGTTCATCCTCGTCTTCAAGAAGAAATGCGCAAGCTGAACCTCCATATTGTTCCTCAAGGTTATCTTGTACCCCCTCCACCGGAGGCCCGTAAGATGCACCTCCGTGTTGTTAATCAGGGATCTCTGTGCAACTTGGTTGCCGTGCCAGATCTCGAGGGCAGTATCAAAAATATGCAAAGCTATTGCAGTGAGGTCGACAAGATTAAGCGCCACCTGGCGGAAGGTAAACCCTCGTGCTTCACCGTTGCTGATGATGAAGCCGTTTACTTTAAGGGTCGATTATTCGTTCCCACAAAGAAGAAAAACCTGGATATGACCGCTAAAATAATGGAAGAAGCTCACGATACTCCATTGTCTATTCATCCGGGTAGTACCAAGATGTACCAGGACATCCGTCAAAGGTTCTGGTGGCCAAATATGAAGCAAGACATTGCACGCTATGTTTCAGAATGCGACATTTGTCGTCGGATCAAGGCAGAACATCAAAAGCCTGCGGGAACTCTGCAACCTATTTCTATTCCTGAATGGAAATGGGATCATGTTGAAATGGACTTCATTACTGGATTTCCCAGGTCGCAAAAGGGTAATGATGCTATTCTTGTCGTCATTGACCGATTATCCAAAGTTGCACATTTTCTTGCTGTCAAGGAAACCATTACTGCTAGTCAGCTGGCAGATTTATACATGTCCAGAGTTGTTTCACTCCATGGTATTCCTCAGGTTATTAGTTCAGACCGTGGCAGCTTATTCACTTCAAGATTCTGGACAAGTTTCCAGGAAGCTATGGGAACTCGTTTGAATTTCAGCACCGCTTTTCACCCTCAATCTCAGGGACAAGTTGAAAGAGTCAACCAGATCCTCGAAGACATGCTTCGAGCTTGCGTCATCTCTTTCGGCAAGAAGTGGGAAGAATCTCTTCCGTTTGCGGAGTTCTCCTACAACAATAGCTTTCAAGCTAGTTTGATGATGGCTCCTTTTGAAGTGCTATATGGACGTAAGTGTCGAACTCCTCTGAATTGGTCAGAAACTGGGGAACGTACACTTATCGGTCCGGATATTATCCAACATGCCGAAGATCAAGTCCGCATTATTCAAGCAAATCTGAAGGCTGCTCAGTCTCGTCAGAAGAGTCAGTATGACCGTCATCATAAGGACATGGTCTATCAACCTGGCGATAAGGCTTATCTTCGAGTCACGCCTATGAGAGGTACACACCGGTTTGGAATCAAGGGCAAGCTGGCTCCTCGATATATTGGTCCTTTCACCGTTCTCGAACGACGTGGTAAAGTGGCATATCAGTTGGAACTACCGCCTAACCATTCTCAGGTTCACGACGTGTTCCACGTGTCACAACTTCGTCGCTGCTTCAAGGATCCTATCCGAGCAGTAGACCACGAAATGCTTGAGCTGCAACAAGACCTTTCTTACAAGGAGCAACCGACCCGCATAATTGATGAAACTGAACGTCGAACTCGCCAGAAGATTACCAAGTTCTTCAAAGTGCAGTGGGCAAATCACTCTGAAGATGAAGCCACTTGGGAACACGAAGATCATCTTCGTGCAGAATACCCCGGACTCTTCCCTTCTACTTCTTAATTCTCGGGACGAGAATTCTTGTTAGTAGGGGAGAATTGTGACACCCTGGGCTTTTGCTACAGTGATTATTGTAATTAAGCTACAGTAATCCTACGTTAGTGATGCCACGTCACCGCAATCACTGTTGCCGCGATCACTGTTGTTGAACTCGCGTCCGTGCAAACCCCGTTGATTTTCGTTGCAATTTAAATCGTCCGAAAAAGGCGAATGATAAAGTTGTTCGAAACTAAAATTAAAAATGTTGGATGGATCGCGCATATTCCGCAAAGTTTTATAAAATTAAAACGGGCATTTTTAGAGTTTGTTTGGTGCCCCGAAAGTATTTAAAACGTGTTTTTGGATCGTAGGGAATTTAGACCGTGAGTTGGACCGGATTTGGACGAAACTGGTTCGGCCCAGGCCGCCCGTATAAAAGGACGGGGCGTCCCCTTGTGCCCCCGTGCCCGCCTCATTCCCCCCCCCCCCCCCCCGCCGTCGCGCGCGTCCGCCCCCACCCCCCCCCCCCGTCGGAGCAGGCCCGGCCGGCCCGAGCGGTCCGGCCCCGTTTCCCCCCCCCCCCCCGCGGACGCGGCCTGCCCAGCCGGCCCGCGCCGCGGCCGACCGCTGCCGTCGCCTGAAGCTCCGCCGCCCGGACCCGCCTCCGTCGCCGCGCCCCCGCACCGACCGCGCCGCCGCCGCCCGGATCCGTCGCTGCGTCGCCGCCGGCCGCCTTCGCCGTCGCCTCCCCGCCGCCGGATCTGCGTCGCCGCCTGCCACCTCGCCGCTTCGCTTCACCGCCTGCCGGTCATCGCCCCGGGGTGAGCGCTCCCCCCCCCGCCGCCGACGGCGGCCATCGCCGGCCGGCCGCCGCACCGGCCCGACCCGGCCGATTGCACGCGCGCGTGCGTGTGCGATGTGTGTGCGTGTGTGGATGTGTGTACGTGAGTGCGTGTGTGTGTAGCAGTGGGTGTGTTTATGTATGTGTGTATACATACGTGCATACGTACGTATGTATACACAGGTATATACGTATGCAAGGAATAAAAATTAAAGTATTTAGAAAATAAATGAAAATAATAAATAGTAATATTAATAATTAATTAATTAGAATAATTAATTAGTTGATTAGTGATTTAGTTAATTAGTTAATTAATTAAGTTAATTAGCTGATTAAGGTTAATTAGATTAACTAATTAATCTGTTAATTAATTGAATTAAATAAACAGTAAATACTGTTTCGGATAATTTTGAATTAAATAATTAATTTAATTCCAGAAATTGATTAAATCTTTAAAAATTAATATAAAATAAACCGTAGCCCGGATTAAAAAGTTTTGAACATGAAAGTTGCTCAGAAAGACGAGACGAATCCGGTTACGCTGTCCGTTCGTCTGCCACGTGTCCCTAGCATAGCAAACCTGTAACTTTTTGCCTGTTTCTGGCAGATGAATAGTGCGCGACTTTAATAAAATAATTCCAGATAAATCCCTAAATTAACTAGAGCGCTTAGATAGGCAGTATATCACCCTGCACTGCATCCTAGCCGTCCCATGCCTTTGACACCGCGAAAGCGCAACCGTTCCCCTCCGATCATCTGTCCGACATTTGTCCGGGACCGGGAAAACATTCCCAGATGGGTTCCCCCTTCTCGGTATCGTGTAGTACCGCGTTAGTGCATGCCTACCTAAGCACTTTGCCATGTCATGCATCATGTTGCATCTGTGTGCATTGTATTTATTGTTTCTTCCCCCTCTTCTCTTCGGTAGACCCCGAGACTGACGGAGCTGCCGGGTACGACTACGTGACTGACGACCAGCCTTTTGCCGCAGAGCAGCAAGGCAAGCAAAAACCCCTTGAGCATTCCGATATCACCCACCTCTCTCTCTCTTATGCTTGCATTAGAGTTTTGCTACTGTATTAGATAGCTCCTATTCTGATGCATAGCCTGATTTTGGTGAACTGCTACTGTACTTGTTGCTATATCAACTGCCTAGTTTAGGTGGATCAGTGAACCCTTGAGACCCCTTAGTCCCAGTTGCCTCTGCTTGATCTTTGACGACACCGAGGACGTGAAGACAGAAGACTCAGTCTTTATGACTGACGAGCCGTTACCGACACAGCACCACACCCCCTTTAGTAGGGCACTGCAGAGCTACCATCGAGTGTCGAGGGTGATACCTCACTTAGCACTCCCGATGTTATTTCTGTAGCGTAGTTATCGGTAATGGGGATCGAGGGTGATTCCTCCCTTCCATTTACCGGTAACGACTCTTGTCTTACTCTTACTTCGAGTGGGATCCATCGAGGGTGATTCCTCGGATCTCCACTTGGCGTATAGCCACCCAGTTACTAAGACCGGGTTACTGATACATGTTAAAGACGGGTCGGCCCCAAGGGTACCCGCGAGAGATATTGGTGGGATGCGCCGTAAGGCATCCGGAGACTTGGTGGGGTGCACCGGAAGGCACTCGAGTGTTCTTGGCGGGGCGACGAGCTGCAATATGTTCGAGCTTGCCCCGCACCTAATAACTTGCTAATGGGTTGGGTGCTGGATCTGAGTTGGGTCATTGGCCTTAATACGCACTAACCTTCGCGTGGGGTAGTTATGGGCACTCAGCGTCGTTGTATCAGCCGAAGCTCTTCGGACGTCAGCAATGGAGCGGCGCGCGACGGATTGGGCTGGAATGTACAGCTCTGGAGTGGAGTGTACTAGGTCTGTTTCCGGCCGCGTACGCACCGTGCAGGTGTGCAAAGGGCGATTGGGCCCATGAACCCTGAGCACATACGATTTAGACCGGCGGGCTGGCCTCTGCGATGAGTCTAGGTGGGGCGACGACGTGCTGATATCCCGAGGGCGGACATTACCCCGGAAAGTATGTCCGGCCAGAGGTGACTTAGGCGCGTTGGGGAATATGTGGTGCACCCCTGCAGGGATGAAATATCTATTCGAATAGCCGTGTCCACGGTAACAGGACGACTTGGAAAGGTGCTATGACCTTATACAACTTTAATCATAATTTAATTTAAAATTGAATTGTGGCTCCGGGATTGCTTCCTCGCAGGGAGTCGAGGAAGGATCTCTGGGCGTGTTACTTAATTAAAATTGCTCAACAATATGTTTATATGCATGAGCTGCAGGTCTACTCTCTTCTCATGCTGCAAGATGTTGGAGATGCTAGTCTTCAATAGGACTAGGTCTTCTTCCTATTCTTGCTTTCTGCAGTCAGTCCAGAGATACCCCCCCTTTTATTGAGAATGATGCATATCTAGTTTAGTTCTGATATAAGTCTTGCGAGTACTTTGGATGAGTACTCACAGCTGCTTTGCTCCCCTTTTCCCCTTCGATACGTTGCTGCGTTCAGAGGTTGGAGCCCCGGAGATGGAGTTCGCTGGAGACGGCTACTACACCGCCGATGGAGCTTACTACTACGTGGAGACTGCCGACGCTCAGGAGTAGTTAGGAGGTTCCCAGGCAGGAGGCCTCGCCTCTTTCGATCCGCTATCTTATGTTTGTGCTAGCCTTCTTAAGGCACCCTTGTCTAACTTATGTCTGTACTCAGATATTGTTGCTTCCGCTGACTTGTGTTTGTCGGAGCTTTATATTCGAGCCCTCGAGGCCCCTGGCTTGTAATATTAAGCTGTATGACTTTATATTTGTGTCTTTTGTCGTGTTGTGGTACTAATCAGTGAGTCCCTAATCTTGGCCGTACGCCTTGCGTGATTGATTAGCGTACGGACGAGAGTGGGGGCGTCACACAAAACCACGACACCAGTACAATTTTTCAAAAAAGAAATTCTTTTCAGCCTCTGGTCATTTCAATCCTTTGTGAAGGAAGTACCACCTAGAATTAGCCATTGGCTCTGGAATTTTTATAGCATCTTGTCATCACCAAATAACTTCCAAGTACCCAATTTCACTTCAAGGAGGTCAACCATATGAGTGCATCATATTCAACAAGTCTCTGGACCAGATTATGGTTTGTACATGAGCTATGCTCAATTCTTTGCAAAAGTTTCTCAAATTTTGTCAGAGTGTAGTTCTTCCAACCTAGACCATCCCAAACAAATCATTTGGCTTGATTCACAACCCATCCTTGCTCTGGAACCCTCTCAAGTTTCTGACCAGAAACTATTCTTGATACTACCATTCAGCTCAGGCCATCTCTAGCCATTCCAGTGACATGAGGAGACTACAGGACCCAAGGTCGGCACACCAGACACGGTTTGGCAGGCAGCTTGCAGCATGTGTGCCTGTGCATGCGGTGACCACGTGGTCAGCGCTGCCAAACGCGCGCTCTGGGCACCGGCAGACTCGGGTCCCATCAGAGAGCGACGACCGTGTGGCCGTACCGTGTCCCCGTGCGCCGATGACTTCTCCGCCGTCCACCTGGACCCTCTAGAACCCTCCCCCTCACTGGCAGCAAGCTCGCTGGATACGGCCACTGTGCGCTACAGGTGGCACAGTGGCAGTACGATGGCTGAGGTGGCTGGAGCCATCCCTGCGTGCCGTCACTCCGCGCATTAACTCGCCTGCTCGCTCCCATCACGTCGCCCTACTCCATGATGGCCACCTCGCCGTACTTGCTCCAGCAACGTGGCCATGGCGGCTTGTGGCTCGGGCACCCTCCGCCCGCCTATAAAAGGCCATGCCCGTCTTCTCCCAGCCTCACCCACTCCACCTCCTCCCCTCCCAAATGCCTCCAGAGCGCTTCGTCGAGAGCCAGGAGCTCATCTTCCTCGACTCTGGCCGAAGCTCTGCTGCCGATCCCCGATATGCCCTAGCCATCTCCCCACCCCAGCCCTGTCCGGCCTCATCCACGAGCTCAGAGCACTCCCCTGGTCCCTCCCGACCTTTTTTCTAGCCGAACCACCTCCAAAATTCTTCCCTCCATATAGAAATTTTTGTAAAAATATTGTGGGCTTTGGTAGTTTCCTTAAATCATTTCATTTATATTTTAATAGCAGTAGGAAATATTTTCATAATAAAGTTTGCCTAGAATAATCCTTTTAATAGCATTTTCAATCTTTGAAATGCTTGTGTTGCACTGCCACTATTTTAAATAATTCTTTTAAAATTCCACAAAAATTATGAGGAGTCATGTGATGCCTATAGATCACTTTTATGCAAAAACCCAACTTGGTCTTTTGAAAATTTTGAGCACAACTTCCTCTTTTCAATTATGTCCCATTTCTAGGTTATAACTACAACTCTAATTTTCCTTGCTCCAACAATTTTGAAATTATTCCAACTTATAGTCCATCCAACCAAACCCTTAAGTCCAGGAGCTCACCTCCAATTGCATCATTTAGGTCCACCAAATAATTCTCTGCATTGTTAATCCAGAACTGAATTCTGGAAAAACTTGCTCTAACAAGTTTCTCTTTTTGTCAAAACAACTCTACCATCATCTCCACCATCCAATGAGTCCCCATTTTGCCAAGTTTCAATTCCAGAAAAGCCATCTAGATAGCCATAGCATTTTATCAAGCACATTGTGTGCATGAAAGAAATTTTGCCTCTTTCTTAACTACATTAGAAACTTCCTCTTCTGGCCAGATCATCATGTCCATCATCTCTACAATATCCAGAAGCATCATCCTGCCAAATATCAGCTTGATTGGATGACTGTAGCTGCTATGGCATTTTGCCAAGCACTTAGCGTGCATGCCTAGAGCGCGGCCGGAGCGCACCTACTGTAGGCGTCGGCATCGCCCGCGTGGCCATCCCTGCCGCCTCCCCGACCCTCGCAGCAGCCCCAACGGCATCACCTGATCACCCACGCACCCCACCGACACCTTCCCTTGGCCGCTTGCGCCGTCCACGCCGTCCCGAGCCACCGCCCAACGAGTTCATCTCTGCCACGTCTCCCCGGACCCCCCTCACCTTTATTGCCAACCACCCGAGCTCATCCGCGGGCGGCCACCGTCCGTAACGACCTCACCAACCATGACCACTGCCCAAAACCACCTTTCCAGCATAGTTATGATGGTCGCCGCAGTGTCTTCTCCAGGAAGCCACGGAAACCGACGTTCCCCGCCTATAAAACGGGCCCCGAGCTCTCCAGCTGCTCACCACCACACTCCCATCCCCCATGGACCATCCCGAGGCAGCCAAACCATCGGAGGAGCCGTCTCCCTCGACTCCGGCAACTTCTGCCGCCGACACCTCCACACATATTCCCATGCACCCAGTGCCCCTACCTCACTGGTTTCTTCGCTACTGGACTCCCTGAGCCACCACCAACCCAGTCCGACCCCCAATTCATCTCAAACCCCACCATGGCCGGAAGCCCTCTTCCACCTGTAGCTCTCCTCTGCCATGGTTGACACCTTGCTCGAATCCGAGCTTCCTGGCATCCATCTCTACCACCCACGGATGTGGCTCGTCCATAGGAACACACTAGTGTAACCAGATCCGCGAATGGTGGCCCCTGCCGCCGGCAAACTTCGCCGGAGCCACGCCCCTGTTTCTGTCCACGCGCGCGAATGGTTGAAGACGAACCCGATAGGTGGGTCCCACCTGTCGGTGGGTCACCGGTTAGCCCTGCTTGGCTGCATCTCTGGGCTCGGCCCAGTAGGCACCGTTTAGCTGGGCCTCGCTCAGTGCAACCGTCAGGTTAATTCTTCTGTCTTTTTCTTTTATCTTTTATCCAGAGACCTAAAGAATTTCCACAGAATTAATTGGGAATTCAAATGCGTTGATACAAATTTATAGGGGCTAATAAAATTGATCTTTATTTAACTAGCCACAGTGAACATTTTTCCTATGGCCAATTTCTGCCTGACCTAATTAATAGGTCATTTTCTTATATAAGTCAAGTTATAAAATCCCTAGACTATTCATCTCAACTCCAAATCCAGTGAAACTAATTTATAAATGCCTCTAAAATCATGCATCATTTAATAGGTGCCTCAACTCATTTTTATAAAAATGTTTTCTGTAAATTTCATGCAGATCCATTATTTCCTTAATTCCACCTAATTTGAAATGTTCAAAAATTCTCAGTGCTCAAAATCCAGTAGAATCACTTTGGTTATTTTTCATATAACCAGAGAGGTCCTAGAAAAGTGAATTTCCATTTGTAGGGCACTTTTATTTTCCTGCTTAATATTTGTGTGGTTTTTGCAATATTTTGAAAATAGGAAAAATGGAGGGAAGAGAATTTTCAAAACTTTTGGAGTGCACCCAACACTTCTGCATGCTCAAGGCAAGCATCTTGAACACTTGATATGGTGATTGCATGGTTAAATGTTTGCAGAAATAATTGAATCATGCATATGTTGAATTCAAATAAAATTTGCATGCATGTAGTGTTGGCATGTTTCCTCATACCGTGCAACGTGTGCTTGTCATTACTAACTTGCAGGAGCAGGTATAAGAGAAATACCGTTAGCGGCAGAAGGGTGATCACGTCGGAGCGTCATCATCCCTTGTTGGTTATGCATGTTCGAACATGCAAGGGTTTGGGCCTGTTTTGGTGTTACTGTTGAAGGGACACCTTATTGTGCTAACCACTACAGGAAATACATAAGCCTCCTGAGTCGACCGTAGATCGAGTCTTGTTCTGGTAACCCCCAAACTTGATTCGTGCTACCACAAGTCCCTGCCGCAGGTAGCGTATGGTTCAGTAAGTTGTTAACCCCTTTCCCATACACACCGTATAGAGAGGCCATAGTGAAGATACCATTGATCACTGGTAGGCATGTCACTTGGTCAGGGGGCATGGGTGCATTCAGTTGGAGCCGAGAGGGGTAGCGCCCCTGATCTTGGCGCACGTTATATATGAGATTGTGATCCCATGCTATTCGAGATTGTAGTCTCCCCGACTTACAGTTTTCTTGAACGATGCTTTGGGTTATTCCTGGCATCCGGAAAGTTAATCTGGTGTGTGTTGGTTAGGTGTGTTTTCAACCCAAAGACCGTAATGGGAATTAGTCAGCGTCTCGGTGTTGACTAAAGAAATCCTTTACTTGTGGGTAAAGAGTACACCCTTTGCAGAGTTAAAACTATTTGAATAGCCGTGTCTGCAGTCAAAGACTGCAGTCTGGGTTGGGCAAGTGTCGGTCTTAGTGTCGGTCTTCAGAGGAAATAATTAAATTGAGCTTGATCTATTTTGCATGATAATTAATACTACTAATGTTGTCATCATGATATTATTGTGGACTAACCCTGAGTGTCACTTGGGCTGGCTAGACTACCAGTCGCACTCAATTTTATTGAATATTATTGTAAGCATGAATATTATTGTGAACTAACCCTGAGTGTCACTTGGGCTGGCTAGACTACCCGTGGCACTCAGTTTTATTTTATTTTCTGGGTGTCACTGGGCTGGCTAGACTACCCGTGGCACTCAGTTTTATTTTCTATTATTGCAAGCATGAATATTATTGTGGATTAACCCTGAGTGTCACTTGGGCTGGCTAGACTACCCGTGGCACTCAGTTTTATTTTATTTTCTGGGTGTCACTTGGCCTGGCTGGACTACCCGTGGCAGTCAATTTTATTTTATTTTCTGAGTATTTCTTGGGCTGGCTCGACTACCTGAGATACTCATTTATTTTCAAGACCTCTCGTGGCGTCGCCTTTAGACACCCATTTGGCATTTCTGTTAGATTCTCGGGCGGTCCTGTCTCAGCCGATTCTCCACTTTTATTTTCCTTTGGATTCTCGGGCGGTCCTGTCTCGCCTGATTCTCCACTTTTATTTTCCTTTGGATTCTCGGGCAATCCTGTCTCGCCTGATTCTCTGCTCTTTTATTTTCCTTTGGATTCTCGGGCGGTCCTATCTCGCCTGATTCTCCATTAACTTTCTTTGTTTTTCACAAAATTTTATTTACTAATTCTTCTGCACATGCTAATATTTAACCTACGATGCTTTAATTTCAGTCAGCATATGCATATAATTTGCATTCGTTATATCTTTTGTTCATGATGTTTGCGAGTATATTCAAAAGTACTCACTGGCTTGTCCCTGGCTATTTAATTGGCCAGGTCAGGATTTCAAGGAGGAGTACTACAACAACGTCAATGCGGACTAGGAGCCTAAGATAGCAGCCACACGAGATAGGATTTATCCAGGTCAGTTGTTCCTGTGGAAATGGAGCCCCACCAGAGATGGAGATCCGCTACCCGCTTCCGTCATCCACTGTTAGAAATCATTGTTGTATCATTAGACCTTTATGGTCTTGTATCCAATTCTTGTAATTGCTTGGTAATCTGTATCAAGGACGTGTCCACCTGTAACAGTAATCCTGGGGCTGGTGATGACACGAGGGGTTAATCTCTGGGATATTGTGTCCCGGAAATCCGGCCCCGACAAGCTACGGGTACGAGAAGAACCGTCGTCGACCGCTTGTTCCATTCCCGCCATCTCCTGACCTCGCCGCCATCTCTATCGCCGGTGATCGCCGTCGGTGAGCGGCCCTCCTCAGCTTCTCTCTCCCTCTCTCCTTAAATCCGGCCGAGGCCCCACCTGTCAGCGGCCCAGGCCCACGCCCGAAGCGGTAAGTGGAGGCGCCCCTCCACTTTATGCCTTCGACGTGGCCACTGGAGGATTTTCTATTTTCTGGTTTAATATCCGAGTTGACCAGAAACTTTGACCAGCTCTAACTTTTAAACCACAAGTCCAAATCAATTGAATCTTTTTGCAACAGTTTTGTCTTGAGCCCCTTTATTTTCTGGCAAAAATTTGTATTTTTCTAATATGTACAGAATTTTTGGCCAATAGAAATGTTTTATGTGACATTTTCTTTTGTCATTTGAAAATATTTTTGAAGGAAATTGCTATGGTGTTGAAGACCAGGAGTTTGCTAGCAACCCATTTGAGCAATGCAAGCCACATCATCCATTGCATAAGGCATTACAATAGTGTTGGCTTTATATTGATTTCTTTTGCATTAATTTAATCCAATATAATTATGTCTCAATTATATGTCATAATTCATATTGCATGGTAACTTGCATGAATCATGTCATGTTATTCACTTAAATCTAAACTTGATGGTTGATCAAGTGCCACTGACCCAGACTTACCCGTTTAGCCACATCTGCCGGAATGGGACGGCCTTGACTTGGTCTAACCACGTGCTCTTTTACCGGTACCACCAAAGAGGGAAGGTTATGCGTGTGTGCTACCCTGATCAGGTAGACGACGATAACCTTATGAGCCCAACTTGAGTTATTTGCCAGCGTCCCCGTTTGGGATAGTTTAGTTTGACCACGATGGTGGCAGGTGTCAGGAGTGACACAGGGGCCACCCAGGACGTGACCTGGAAGGGGAATGATTGTCGGTGGTACGATAGAAGGGTCACGGGTTAGGCAAGTTTCATTGGACGAATGTCCATGGTGTGGGAAAAGTGTGTAACCTCTGCAGAGTGTAAGAATCTATTCGAATAGCCACGTCCACGGTATTGGACATAGTCCGTACTAGGTCACACTGTATGGTCAACAGTAATAATGATGGAAGAACTCGTCTTAAGCTCAGATGTGATCTATTAATCATGAGTGCTCCGGGGTCATGGTATGAACCCGGAGAGGGGTAAGTGGGTTACCCGCATCAGTAAGTTGAGCATCCCATTGCATGATTGTTTCCTAAGTATTTATTTCGATCACTGCTATGCTATTGCTTGCCGCACTGTTTTGGTTGCTGTGAGCTTGCGAGTACATTCCAAGTACTCACCTGATGTATCATGCCAGATGCAGGAGAAGCCAAGGATGGAGATATCGATGGTTAGTGCTAAGCTAACTAGGTTGTGTCCCAGCAGTGTCCCTATGGGATGGAGTGTCTCACCCGATGTTCCGGTACGCTGTAGTATCACCCACTAGTGTTGAGGCCCTTGTGATGTTTCATAAATAATGTAGATACTTTCATAGCACGAGTAGTGCTCCTGGCCTCACTATCGTATGTAACATCCAAGCTTGTACCTGTATCATATCAATAAAGATCAGTTCTGTTCTGTTCCAAGTTGTTGTGTGTTTCCAGAAGACATCATCTCTGGGTTGGGAGCACATGGTAAACCGTTCCTCTGAGCCGGGGTGCCACAACGCTTGGTATCAGAGCCGTGCTGACTGTAGGACACCCTAGTTAACCTCACGCTAGAATTCCGATTAGTCTAGAGTTTTGGCATGCGTTTTACTTGCTGCATTTTCCTATTGCATAGCATGCATTTAGATTTATTTGTTTCGCTAACCGCTGGTCTTATGAGTGTAGATGGCACCTGTTCCGTACCACTACAACCATGAGCCGGCACCGTTCACTTTTTTGGTACTACTTCGCAGCGTCTGGCTACGACTATATCCCAATGGAGAAGACCCAGTGTATCAGGTGTTTCGAGAGTAGCTTGCAGGATCAGTGTATGAGTACCACGCTGATGCCTTCCTTACCACGAGTTCAGAGATTGGCAGCTATTCTCGCTCTTCCAAGGGCGGAACCGCTTCTACTCCCAATCTGGCGATTCAGTTTGGTGCTATGGAGGCTCTCACTGACTTGCGCTTCCATGATGTCGAGATGCAGACACATCCAGGTTTCTTTCACTACCCCACCCTGTCGCCTACGACAGGGCAAGTCCTTTTTGCGCCTGTTAATCTGGCGAGTGATCGGGCGACTGGTGTTTTATCTCGTTACCTGAACGCCAGTTACCGTATGATCACCTCCCTGGCTGAGGAGCTGTCTCGTGCCCGAGAGGCACTTGAAGATGCTACTACATCACAGTATCCTCCTCCTCCTGTGTTTATACCTATGTATACACCACCTATTCCTCCTTCGCATGTGCCTGAGACTCCTTCTAGTTCGTTCGGACCGCCAGGCACTTCATCTGGTATCCGACATGAGACCCCAGCTGAGTGGGCTTCGCTACTAGCCACTCCAGCTACTCCGATGCTGAGGCGTCGTGCTTCTTCTCCTTCAGAGGGAGAACCTTCTCGTCAGCGTCGTCGTGTCTCCTTTGTTCCGGAGGACGTGATCCACATCATCAGTTCCGATTTCGAGGCAGAATCAGATGACGAGGAGTCTTCAGTCTGCCAGTGTCCGTGTCACCCACGCAACTAGAGTGGATGTTGAGTATGTATATGCATCGTAGTATCTTTGCATATGTCATATGCCGTATGAGCAGTACCAACCATGATATCCTCTACCAGCTTGCCATGTATGATGTTGGGTTGCCTTGTATAATTATGTTTTTCACTTGTTCCCCTTTTATTTGGTTTTTTTCTGGTGTTACATTGCTGTATTTCCCTTATGGATGTTGCTCATCAATTTGGTATTTTGCAATGGGAACGGATATAGGATGAAGAGGTGTAGTAACCAAGGCGGCGATGAAACTACGGTTCGTCGATCCGCCAGACAGGCAGGACAACCACCAGAAGAATTGCCACCTCCACCACCACAACCACCGACCACTGATCTGATTATGAGGATGTTTCAGGAGAAAAGAAACTAGGATCTTATGGAATTTTTGAAGAGTATGCGAACCATGGTAGGACAGAATCAGAACAATGGGACGCACTCCAAGCTGTCTGATTTTTAGCGTACCAAGCCACCCAATTTTAGTCAAGCTGTTGATCCAATGGAAGCTGATGACTGGCTAAGGATAATGGAAAATAAGCTGGAAATAGCTCGCTGTGAGGAGTCAGACAAGGTTCTGTCGGGGCCGGATTTCCGGAACACAATATCACAGAAATTAACCCCTCGTGTCATCACCAGCCCCAGGATTACTGTTACTGGTGGACACGTCCTTGATACAGATTACCAAGCAATTACAAGAATTGGATACAAGACCATAAAGGTTTAATGATACAACGATGATTTCTAACAGTGGATGACGGAAGCGGGTAGCGGATCTCCATCTCTGGTGGGTCTCCATTCCCACAGGAACAGCTGACCTGGATAATTCCTATCCTGCGTGGCTGCTATCCTAGGCTTCGCATCGATGTCGTTGTAGTACTTCTCATTGAAATCCTGACCTGGCCAATTAAATAGCCAGGGACAAGCCAGTGAGTACGTTTGAATGTACTCGCAAACATCATGAACAAAAGATATACCGAATGCAAATGCTCATGATGGATTAAATGATATGCTCATGCTGACTGAAATTAAAGCGTGGCATGATAAATATTAATATGGTGTGGATAAAGAAGAGTAATGGGTTAGCAATAAATTCAAAATATAATACGAGACATCGGGCATTAGACCGCCCAAAAATCCAATAAATATAAAAGTGGAGAATCGGGCGAGACAAGACCGCCCGAGAATCCAAGAGAAATGCCAAACGGGTGTCTAAAAGAGAATCGGGCGAGACAGGACCGCCCGAGAACTCAAGCGACGCCATGAGAGGTCTTAAAGAGAAATGCCAAATGGGTGTCTAAAAGAGAATCGGGCGAGACAGGACCGCCCGAGAACTCAAGCGACGCCACGAGAGGTCTTGAAGAGAAATGCGAAACGGGTGTCCACAAGAGTATTGGGCGCGACAGGACCGCCTGAGAACTCAAGAGACACCACGAGAGGTCTTGAAAATAAAACTGAGTGCCCGGGGTAGTCTAGCCAGCCCCTGAGACCCTCAGGAAATAAAATAAGAGAAATAGGTTAGTCTAGAATAATATTCTTAATGATAATAATATTCATAACCATAGCATTTACGATAACAAAAATATACATGATGGCGTTAGGGTGACAATAATTTTCCTGCAAAATAATTCATGCTCAATTTAATTATTTCCTTCGGAGACCGACACTAAGACCGACACTTGACCAACCCAGACTGTAGTCCTGAACCACGGACACGGCTATTCGAATAGGTTTAACTCTACAGAGGGTGTACTCTTTACACACAAGTAAAGGATTTCTTTAGCCAACACCGAGACGCTGACTAATTCCAATTACGGCCTTTGGGTTGAAAACACACCTAAACAGCACACACCAGTTTAACTTTTTGGATGCCAGGAATCACCAAAAGCATCGCTCAAGAAAAACTCTAAGTCGGGGAGACCATCGTCTCGACTAGCATGGGATCACTATTAATACGCGCGGATTACAAGGGGTGCCCCCGTCTCGACCCAGCCGGATACACCCATGCCCCCTGACCCGATGACTGGCATTATAACCGGTACCTGGAAACCTTCATCGCGGCCTCTTTGTACGGTGTGTGCAGTGAAAGGGGTTAACAACTTACTGAACCATACCCTACCTGCGGTAGGGACAAGTGGTAGCGTGAAACAAGTATGGGGGTTACCGGTGACAAGACTCGATCTATGGTCGACTCAGGAGGTTTAAGTTTTCCTGCAGTGGTTAGCACAACATATTTCCTCGGTAGTACCCAACAGGGTCACCACTTGGCATGTCCCAACATGCCCTCACTGATCATTCTCATCACAACAAGATTTCAGTCTCATGGTCACTTTTCTCTCATGACTGATTCTTTCCTGCAGGTTAGTTCCGGACTAACATAAACATATGTGACATGTGAAAATAGCCATACTCACTCATATTTCATGTTTAAATGAGGTTAACAGAATATCAATGGATCATGCATGCAAAAATAGCAATATGCAACTTCATGCAAAATTATCATAATCATGATTCAAATATCCTAGCTAGCAAACTACCATGCATTCACCATATCAAGTGTTCAAGATGCTTGCCTTGAGCATGCAAAAATGTTGGGTGCACTCCAAAATTTTGGAAATTAAATCTTCCCTCCATTTCCTATTTTCAAAAATATTGCAATTACCACATAAAGCAAAAAACTGTACTAAAAAGTTGTTTGGAATTTTTTTAAATAAATACTAAAATAAACTAGATGACAAATAAGGAATTTCAGAAAGGGAATCAAATTATTTGGAGTTCAGATGATTTTCCTAAGGATTTTCTAAGCCGAGACAAATAAAGAAATGAACTATTCATTAGATCCAATAGAAACAAGGCTTACGAAAAATGTTTACCCTAGCTGTATTAATAGAGCATGATTTTAGGAGTATATAGAAATTTGAATCATCAGATTTGGATTTGAAATGGCCACTGTGGAAATATTTAAAATCTCCTGCAAAAGAAAAAAGAGGAAAGGCAGAAGCGCACCCTGAGCGCTACTTAGCCGTGTGGTGTTATTGGGCCAACCCAGTCACTCGGTCGCGCGAAAAACCAGCCGACGTTGAAGGCGTGGTACTTGGTATACACTGTCCAGAGAAGAAAGCGTAAACATCAAAATTACGCCTCCACTTAAACACTCCGGCGCATCTAATAGTCACTGACGGTGCGTCCTAGGGACCCACCAGTCAGGTTTGACTGGGCGCCGTCGTCTTCCCTCCTTCGACCAAATGGAGCATGGTCTCTGGCGGACCGCGCCGAAGAACGGCGGCGCCACGCAAATTGCCGAGCTCATGAGCATGCTCCCCTCACCGAGGCGAGTCCAGAGAGCTATGCCTCATCCACCGGAGACCACCAAGACACCGACGGTGAGCTCCGTAGCAGATGGCGACGTCGGCCAAATTGGGGCTTTTGCCCCTGGAGCTCCTCTGGTGGAATTGGGGTGCGGGATGGATTCGCACGGTCACGAGGGGTCTTCTGGTGCCGATAGTGGAGGAGGGGGAGCTCTGGTTGTGTTGGATTTAACCGGAGATGGTGGCGGCTGAACCTCGCTGGAGTTGAAGAATACGGTTTCTCCGGTGGTGTGGCTGCCTCGGGGTTCTTCTTGGGAGGTGGGTGAGCGATCGTGATTAGTGGAGCGAGTTCGGGGTGGAGTTTTATAGCGCCGGAGAGGCAGTTCATGGCTTCCAATGGATAACCATGGCGGCAGTCTCCATTACTGCGCCAAAGAGGCGGTTGCGGGTGGTGGCCGTGGTCGGTGGTGGGCGGCGGGGTTCAGTGAAGGCGGTGGCCGTCCGCAATTAAGGCGAGGCATGTTGGCTGGCTCAGAATTGAGCCATGCATCGTGGGCGGCACCGTGACAGTGACGGGTGGGAGGCGGCGGCGGCGCCAGGGGGAAGCTCCGGTGTGTGGGAGGTCGTGGCAGGTGCGGGTGGCCAGTGAAGCGTGCGGGGCAAGCCAGGGGAGGACAGCAGCGGGGCGGCAGGGGCTCACGGTGCTCGGGCGTGCAGTACGTGTGCTCTGGGCACGCCCTGGTCATGCACGTCAAGTGCTCGGTAGAAAGCCAGAGCGCTCTAGGTGGATCCTTTAGCTGTGGATCTTGGCATGGTGGTGCTACTAGGGGTGGAAAGGACGTTGGACATGTTCGTTTGGCAAGATGATCAAGTGGGCAATGCAGGTTTAAGTGGTTGCAAAATTCTGTCATGCACATAAGGTGTTTGATAGGATGATAGGGGAGCCTAGGGAATTTTGTTGGAAGTGAAAATTGGCAGTATGGTGTCTCCTTAGATGGTAAATATGATGGCGTGGTTGGTTTGACCAAAAGAAAAACTTGCAAGTGCAAGTTTGGTTGGATTTCAGATCTGGACCAAATATTGAGAGAATTATTTGGTGAACTAAAATGATGCAAATAGGGGTGGGCTCCTGGACTTAAGAGTTTCCTAGGAAGGACTACAGGTGGGAATAATTTCAGAATTATTTTAGCAAGGAAAATTAGGGTTGTAGTTGAAACTCAATAATAGGACAGAATTGAAAAGAGGGTGTTTCTCTCAAAATTTTCAAAGGACCAAGTTGGGTTTTTGCATGAAAGTGATCTATAGGCATCACAAGACCTCTCATAATTTTGGTGGAATTTTAAAAGAATTATTTAAAATGGTAGTAGTGCAACAGAAGCATTCCAAAAATTGAAAATGTTGTTAAAAGAATTAACTTGGGCAAATTTTATTATGAAAATTATTCCTACTGTTATTTAAAATATAATTGAAATGATTTAAGAAATCTACCAAAGTTCATCATATTTTTTTCCAGAAAACTTCTATATGGAGGGAAGAATTTGAAAAAAAGAAGACAAAAAAGGATCTGAAATTATAAAAGACCAAATATAATTTCAAAATTTTATTTCTAGCCAAATTTTACTTAATAAAAACATGGTTAAATTTTTGGGGTGTTACAGGTTCCTTTTGTTACTCACTACCTGGAAGGACCGGCAGCCATTTGGTGGGATAATGCAAAAATGGTGTGGCCTCCTGGGGAAAACATTTCCTGGGAGAAATTCAAAGAGGTGTTCCGCAGGTACCATATTCCCACGGGCATAATGAAGGTGAAACAGAGGGAATTCCTTGCTCTCACTCAAGGAAATATGTCAGTTGGTGAGTACCTAAACAAATTCAATAATCTGGCGCGGTACTCCATCCATGACGTGTCCACGGAAGAAAGAAAGATAGATCGATTCCTAGGAGGACTCAACCATGCCCTCAGTTGTCAGCTTTGTATGCAAGATTTTCTTGACTTTCAGACTTTGGTGAACAAAGTTGTCATAGCTGAACGGAAGCATAAGTCAGGATATGATGACCGCAAGCATAAGTTTGAACCCAAGAAGGATAGCCGCGAGCAGTTTGCGCAGAAGCCACGCATCTGGCAACCAGTCCAGCATGAGTACAAGCCCATGTGGAATGGCGGCAATAATAACAACAAGCCAGGTAACCAGGACAAGACCTACGGCAAGCAGCCAGTGTTGGGGGACTGCCGACGCAACAACACTTGCTTCACGTGTGGCCAAGGCGGGCATTATTCCAAGCAGTGCCCCACATGGGCCGGGAAGCCACCATCCGACTCCAAGCCACAAGTCAACCATGTTGGACGCCGCCCCAACCAGGACTTCCGTCGCGGCCAAGTCCATCATATCTCCGCTGAGGAAGCCCACAAAGCATCAGATGTGGTCCTCGGTATGTTTTGTGTTAATGACATACCTGCAATAATTTTATTCCATTCCGGGGCTTCCCATTCATTTATTTCGCGGAGTTTTGCCACCATACACAAATTCTCTCCTTCTCTTTTGGAAAAAATCATTGTGGTACAATCCCCTGGTTCCATGCTTAGAACAAATGTCATATATAAGGACCTGGAAATCTTGATACATGGAGTTAAGTTTGCAGCCACCCTTATTGCCATTGAATCCCCCGGACTGGACATAATATTGGGGATGGATTGGTTGACACCGCACCAGGTCTGCATCAACTGCGCCAACAGCATAGTAACATTGGTTAACCCGGCGGGACAAACTATTCAATTTACCGCCAGCAGGATGCAGTCAAAGAAAGGAATGGCATTCAAGACCACCGCTACAGATATGAACTTGATTCCGGTAGTCAGTGAATTTCCGAACGTGTTTTCGGAAGAACTACCAGGAATGCCACCCGACCGGGAACTGGAGTTTGCTATTGATGTTATTCCCGGAACTGCTCCAATATACAAGAAGTACTACCGCATGCCACCCACAGAGTTAGTAGAATTAAAGAAACAGTTGGACGAATTGTTGAAAAAGGGGTACATTCACCCAAGTATCTCGCCATGGGGATCACCAGTGTTGTTTGTTAAGAAGAAGGATGGCAGTCTACGAATGTGCGTGGACTATCGGCCTCTGAATGAGGTCACCATTAAAAATAAGTATCCGCTTCCCCGCATCGATGATTTGTTCGACCAGTTGAATGGGGCCCGGGTATTTTCCAAGATTGACCTTCGAACGGGGTATCACCAGCTAAAAAGCAGGAAAAAGGATATCCCCAAGACAGCCTTCACCACTCGATATGGTCTGTACGAGTTTACAATCATGTCGTTTGGGCTGACCAATGCCCCAGCTTACTTCATGAGTATGATGAACAAGGTCTTCATGGACTTTCTGGACAACTTTGTGGTAGTGTTCATCGACGATATCCTTATATACTCCAAAAGTAAAGAGGAGCACAAACAACACCTTCATGCCATCCTGGAAAGATTAAGGACCCATCGCTTGTATGCCAAGTTTAGCAAGTGTGAATTTTGGCTAAGAGAGGTGGGATTTTTGGGGCACGTTCTGTCAGAACAAGGTGTGGCTGTCGACCCCAGTACAGTGACCTTTGTATTAAACTAGAAGACACCAGCCACGGTAATTGAAGTCCGCAGTTTCCTGGGATTGGCTGGCTACTACCGTCATTTTATTGAAGGCTTCTCGAAGATAGCCAAGCCACTGACAGAACTATTGAAGAAGAATCATAAGTTTGTTTGGACGGAGGAATGTGATGCTTCCAGGCATGGAATTGGTTGTTTCTTAATGCAAGAAAGAAAGGTTGTAGCGTATGCATCCAGACAGCTACGATCCCATGAAGAGAACTACCCCACCCATGACCTGGAGTTAGCAGCCGTGGTGCACGCCCTAAAAATTTGGAGGCATTATCTCATTGGGCAGCGATGTGAGATATACATGGACCACAAGAGTCTCAAGTATATTTTCACACAACCCGATCTCAACCTCACACAAAGAAGATGGCTTGAACTGGTCAAGGACTATGACCTCGGGATCAATTATCATCCGGGAAAAGCCAATGTGGTCGCAGATGCCCTCAGTAGGAAACCAGGCACCGTGAATGCAATAACTGAAGGTATCCATCTGAGGTTACAAGAAGAATTTGCCAAGCTTAACATGGTACTTTGTGGTCCAATTAAACCGGATACGTTGGAAATTACTCCAACACTTATGGAGGAAATTAAAGAAGCTCAGAAAGCAGACAGGAGCATACAAGGGATCAAGGAGAACATACAACAAGGAAAGATCAGGTCCTTCCGTATTGACGATCAAGGAACATTATGGTTTGATAACCGAATATGCGTACCTGATCAAGAAAATCCGAGACAACAAACATTACGAGAGGCACATGAATCAGCATATTCCATCCATCCGGGAGGAACAAAAATGTACCAAGACCTAAGGGAAATTTTCTGGTGTCCAGGAATGCGAAGAGACATTGCATACTATGTCGCATCTTACGATGTATGCAATAAGGTTAAGGCCGAGCACCAGCAACTAGCCGGATTGTTACAACCCTTACAGGTTCCCCAGTGGAAGTGGGATGACATATGCATGGACTTCATTGTTGGGCTACCAAAGTTAACAAGGGGCCACGATGCTATCTGGGTTATCGTGGATATACTCACGAAAGTGGCTCACTTTATTCGAGTAAAGACCACCTTCAGGGCTGGCCGGCTTGCACAGCTCTATATGTCCCGGATTGTCAGCCTTCATGGAGTACCCAAGTCCATCACATCGGATAGAGGATCCTTGTTCACTTCAGCATTCTAGCTACGTTTGCACCAAGCTCTGGGAACCGTGTTAAAGCATAGCACGGCCTATCACCCATAGACGGATGGGCAGACCGAACGAGTGAACCAAATATTGGAAGATATGCTTCGGTCCTGTGCCCTCACCTATGGACCCAGGTGGGAGGATAGTCTTCCCTATGCAGAATTTTCCTACAACAATAGCTATCAAGTGAGTCTCAAAATGTCACCGTTTGAAGTGCTGTATGGGCGTAAATGTCGCACCCCTTGAACTGGTCACAGATAGGAGACAGCCGTATCTTTGGCACGGATTTGATGCTCGAGGCTGAGAGCAGCTAAGTCTCGTCAAAAGAGTTACTACGACCCTAACCACCGGGAAGTAACTTTTGAGACCGGAGAGTATGCTTACCTCTGAGTAACTCCCATGAAAGGGGTAAAAAGGTTTCATACTAGAGGAAAACTCGCACCAAGATATATCGGTCCCTTTCCAGTAATTGCTAGATGAGGCAGGGTAGCGTACCAGTTGGAACTACCACCAGAATTGTCCGAGGTTCATGATGTCGTTCATATGTCACAGCTAAGAAAGTGCATTGCACCCCCGATCAAACAAGCAGATAGGAGTGAACTAGAGTTAACCAGAGATTTGACCTATGACGAAAAGCCTGTCAAAATTTTGGATCAGATGGAAAGAACTACCAGAAGTAAGGTGATCAGATTTTACAAGGTACTATGGGATCACCATACTGAAGAAGAGGCTACCTGGGAAAGAGAGGATTTTCTGAGATCAGCATATCCGTATTTATTCCCTGAGCAACCCTGAGAAGGGGGGTAGGTTTGTGACACCCTGGTTTTGGCCACTTTTTCTTTGCAAATATTTTTCTGGTTTTATTTGCTTTTGGAATGGATTTCAAACTAGTTCATTGACTTTGGACTTGAGGGTTCTTTGAATTCCTTCCTAAATGATCCAACATCTTCAACACTTTGCCAATATCTTGTCTCACACCCTCTGGACCAAACCCTAATTTTATTCTTCCAAAATAAATCATTTTCTTCTTTGGTAATATTTGTTTTCACTATGGGTTGTGAAGCAACCTATAGTTCTGCTGATCAGAAAGTTCCCAAATTAATACCACACCTTCTTGATATCATCTACTCCCACAATATCTAAAAACATTTCATGGTCCAGTACAAAATTTTGCCTAGAAAATTCCTTTTACATTCTAGACAGAATTGACCCTTTGTGAAGCAACCTATATTACCATGACTCAGAAAATTCTCAAAATTAATCCCTGAGATAGTAGAAGCCATATCTTTCCACAATACCCAAAAATATCTCTTAGCCCAGTACAATTTTTCAGCAAAGAAATTATTTTCATCCTCTGGTCATTCCAATCCTTTGTGAAGGAAGTACCAGCTAGAAGTGGCCATTCGCTCTGGAATTTTTTTAGCATCTTGTCATCACCAAATAACTTCCAAGTACCCAATTTCATCTTCAACAAGTCTCTAGACCAGATTATGGTTTATACATGAGCTATGCTCAAATCTTTGTAAATGTTTCTCAAATTTTGTCAGAGTGTAGTCCTTCCAACCTAGATCATCCCAGACAAATCATTTGGCTTGATTCACAACCCATCCTTGCTCTGGAACCCTCTCAAATTTCTGACCAGAAACTATTCTTGATGCTACCATTCAGCTCGGGCCATCTCTAGCCATTCCAGCGACACGAGGAGACTACATGACCCAATGTCGGCACACCAGACATGGTTGGGCAGGCCAACTTGCACCGCGTGTGCCTGTGCACGCGGTGACCACGCGGCCAGCGCTGCCAAACGCGCGCTCTGGTCGCCGACATGCTCAGGTCCCATCGAAGAGCAACAATCGCGTCATTGTACCGTGTCCCCGTGCGCTGACGACTTCTCTACCGTCCACCTGGATGCTCCAGAACCCTTCCCCTCACCGGCAGCAAGCTCACCGGATATGGCCACCGTGCGCCACGGGCGGCACAGTGGCAGTATGATGGCTGAGGTGGCTGGAGCCTTCCCCGCGTGCCGTCACTCCACGCATTAACTCGCCTGCTCGCTCGCATCACGTCCCCCTACTCCACGATGGTCACCTCTCCGTACTTGCTCCGACAACGTGGCCATGCCGGCTTGCGGCTCGGGCACCCTCCGCCCGCCTATAAAAGGCCATGCCTGGCCTCTCACAGCCTCACCACTCTACCTCTTCCCCTCCCAATCGCCTCTAGAGCGCTCCGTCAAGAGCCGGGAGCTCGTCTCCCTCGACTCCGGTCGAAGCTCTACTACCGATCCCCGATCTGCCCTAGCTTGCTCCCCCCACCCCAGCCCTGTCCGGCCTCACCCACGAGCTCAGAGCACTCCCCTGGTCCCTCCCGACCTTTTTCCTAGCCGAACCGCCGCTGAAATCCCCATCGCCGACGACACCCGAAACCAGCAGCCACCGGAGAGGAAGGGGGCGATGCCGTCCGGCCATCTCCGGAGAAGCTATGGGTATGGGAAGAACCACGGTTGACCCCTCGTACCATCCATGCCGTCTCCTGACCTGGCCGCCGTCTCTATTGCCGGTGATCGCCGTCGGTGAGCCGCCCGCCTCTGCTTCTCTCTCCCTCTCTGCTTAAATCCAGCTAAGGACCCACCTGTCAGCGGCCCAGGCCCGCGCCCGAAGCGTTAAGTGGAGGCGCCCCTCCACTTTACGCCTTCGACGTGACCGCTGGAGGATTTTCTATTTTCTTGTTTAATTTCAGAGTTGACCAGAAACTTTGACCAGCTCTAACTTTTAAACCACAAGTCCAAATCAATTGAATCTTTTTGCAACAGTTTTGTCTTGAGCCCCTTTATTTTCTGGCAAAATTTGGTATTTTTCTAATATGTACAGAATTTTTGGCCAATAGAAATGTTTTATGTGACATTTACTTTTATCATTTAAAAATATTTTCAGAAGCAAATTGTTGTGGTGTTGAAGACCAGGAGTTTGCTAGCACCTCATTTGAGCAAGGCAAGCCACATCATCCATTGCATAAGGCATTACAATAGTGTTGGCTTTATGTTGATTTCTTTTGCATTAATTTAATCCAATATAATTAGGTCCCAATTATATGTCATAATTCATATTGCTTGGTAACTTGCATGAATCATGTCATGTTATTCACTTAAATCTAAACTTGATGGTTGATCAAGTGCCACTGACACGGACTTACCCGTGCGGCCACATCTGTCGGAATGGGATGGCCTTGACTTGGTCTAACCTCGTGCTCTTTTACCGGTACCACCAAAGAGGGAAGGTTATGCGTGCGTGCTACCCTGATCAGGTAGACGACGATAACCTTGTGAGCCCAAGTTGAGTTATTTGCCAGCATCCCCGTTTGGGACAGTTTAGTTTGGCCACGATGGTGGCAGGTGTCAGGAGTGACACAGGGGCCACCTAGGACGTGACCCGCAAGGGGAATGATTGTCAGTGGTACGATAGAAGGGTCACGGGTTTGGCAAGTTTCGTTGGACGAATGTCCATGATGTAGGAAAAGTGCGCAACCTCTGCAGAGTGCAAGGGTCTATTCGAATAGCCGCGTCCATGGTATTGGACACAGTCCGCACTAGGTCACACTGTATGGTCAATAGTAATAATGATGGAAGAACTCGTCTTAAGCTCAGATGTGTTCTATTAATCGTGAGTGCTCCGGGGGTCATGGTATGAACCCGGAGAGGGGTAAGTGGGTTACCCGCATCAGTAAGTTGAGCATCTCATTGCATGACTGTTTCCTAAGTATTTATTTCGATCACTGCCATGCTGTTGCTTGCCGCACTATTTTGGTTGATGTGAGCTTGCGAGTACATTCCAAGTACTCACCTGGCGTATCATGACAGATGCAGGAGAAGCCGAGGATGGAGATCCTGATGGTTCGTGCTATGCTAACTAGGTTGTGTCCCAGCAGTGTCCCTATGGGATGGAGTGTCTCACCCGATGCTCCGCTACGCCGTAGTATCACCCACTAGTATTGAGGTCCTTGTGATGTTTCATAAATAATGTAGATACTATCATAGCATGAGTAGTGCTCCTGGCCTCACTATCCTATGTAAGATCCAAGTTTGTACCTGT
Source organism: Elymus sibiricus (assembly GCA_039707655.1). Taxonomy (NCBI): domain Eukaryota; kingdom Viridiplantae; phylum Streptophyta; class Magnoliopsida; order Poales; family Poaceae; genus Elymus; species Elymus sibiricus. Next base: position 432,350,011 of record CM077673.1, read on the forward strand.
ATCATATTAATAAAGATCAGTTCTGTTCTGTTCCAAGTTGTTGTGTGTTTCCAGAAGACATGATCTCTGGGTTGGGAACACAGGGTAAACCGGTCCTCTGAGCCGGGGTGCCACAGTCCATCGCATCATTCTCCTAATGATGTGATCCCGTTATCAAATGACAACTCATGTCTATGGTTAGGAAACCTTAACCATCTTTGATCAACGAGCTAGTCTAGTAGAGGCTTACTAGGGACATTGTGTAGTTTATGTATTCACACATGTATTTAAGTTTCCGATCAATACAATTATAGCATGAATAATAAACATTTATCATGAATGGTAAATATGATAATAACCATTTTTATTATTGCTTCTAGGGCATATTTCCAACAATTTTCACTAGAGGCTTCTCTCTCGAACACATAGCATACGGTGGGTGAACAAATTACTGTGGGCAATCGATAGAAAAGCGCATAGTTATGACGATATTCATGGCAATGATCATGTATATAGGCATGATGTCCGGGATAAGTTGACTGACTCCTGCCTGCATCTACTACTATAACTCCACCCATCGACCGCTATCCAGCATGCATCTAGGGTATTAAGTTAATAAAAATAGAGTAACGCCTTAAGCAAGATGACATGATGTAGACAAAGTAAACTCAACTAATATGAATAAACCCCATTGTTTTACCCTTAATGGCAACAATACAAATACGTGTCTTGTCCCTTTCTATCACTGGGATAGAGCACCGCAAGATTGAACCCATCACAAAGCACCTCTCCCACTGAAGATAAATCAATCTAGTTGGCCAAACCAAATGGATAGATCAGAGAGAAATACAAAGCTATAACAATAATGCATAATAAAGTTCAGAAAAGACTCAATTACTTCTCATGAATATTCAGATCATAAACCCAAAATTCATCGCATCCCAGAAAACACACCGCAAAAGAAGATTACATCAAATAGAACTCCAAGAACATCGAGGATAAAATTGTATTGAAGATCAAATAGAGAGAAGAAGACATCTAGCTACTAGCTATGGACCCGTAGGTCTATTGTGAACTACTCACGCATCATCGAAAGGGAGCAAGCATGATGTAGAAGCCCTCCGTGATTCATTCCCCCTCTGACAGAGTACCGAAAAAGGCCTCCAGATGGGACCACAAAAGAACAAAAGCTTGCGGTGGTGGAAAAAGTCTTCCGGGTGGCTCTCTGGTATATTGGGAATATTTTAGAATTTATAGAGGCAGAATTAGGTTAAGAGGTGCCATGAGGGGCCCACAAGCTCAGGGGGCGCCCCCCTGGGGCACGCCTGGTGAGCTTGTCGCTCCCTCGTGACCCTTCTGGTCTTCTCCCGAACCTTCATGAGTCCCTTCTGGTCCAGAAAAAATTAATCCAAAGATTTTTCTCTGTTTGGACTCCGTTTGATATTGATTTTTTGAAAAGCCAAAAATAGCAACTGGCACTGGGCACTAGGTTAATAGGTTAGTCCCAAAAATGATATAAAATATCATATAAATGCATATAAAACATCCAAGATTGATGCTATAATAGCATGGAACAATCAAAAATTATAGATACATTGGAGACGTATCACCTACCTATCATGGCATTTCCATTGCCATTCCGAGATATATTGCCATGCAACTTCCACCGTTCTATCTCATGACATGTGTGTCCATCATCATATTGCTTTGCATGATCATATAGAGCTGACATGATATTTGTGGCAAAGCCACCATTCATCATTGTAGTACATGTTACGCTAGATCATTGCACATCCTGGTACACTGCCAGAGGCATTCATATAGAGTCATCCTGTATTAGTTTTATTGAGTTGTAATATCGAGTTTTAAGTAAATAAAAGTGTGATGATCATCATTATTAGAGCATTGCCCTACTGAGGAAAAGAATGGTGGAGACTAATGAGTCTTTGAAAAAGTGGGGATGAGGTCCATGAGACTGTTTTAAAAAAGAGAGGCCAAAAGAGCCCATGAAAACAAAAAAAAACTGAGAGAAAAAGAAAGAAGGGGCAATGTTACTCTCCTTTTACCACACTTGTGCTTCAGAGTAGCACCATGTTCTTCATATAGAGAGTGTCCTGAGTTGTCACTTTTATATACTAGTGGGAATTTTTCATTATAGAAGTTGGCTTCTACATTCCAATGATGGGCTTCCTCAAATGCCCAAGGTCTTCATGAGCAAGCAAGTTGGATGCAGACCCACTTTGTTTCATTTGAGCTTTCATACACTTATAGCTCTAGTGCATCCGGTGCATGGCAATCCCTACTCCTCGCATTGATATCGATTGATGGGCCTCTCCATTGCCTGTCGATCCGCCTAGTTCATGCGAGCCTTTCTTCCTTTTGACATCTCCTATATATCTCTACCACCGCATTCTATTCCACCCGTATGCTAATGTCCATGGCTCACGCTCATATATTGAGTGAAGTTGACACTACAAAATTTCATCTATTTAGTGACAAAAACCCTGGCGACGAAACAGGAAATGTCGCTTGAAATCATTTTCTATGATGGTCCATCATTATGAGGTGTTTTTCCTCGGGGGGCAGCACCCTAGCCAACTTCGGCGACATTCTGGCCTACAATTATGCGACGCTTTTGGGCGTCACTAGGCATGTCCATTTTCCTCGACAATTTGTAGTGTCACAGAAAATGTTTCGTGTCACAAACAATGTTAGGTGGGTTTAGAAATATGGATAACAAAATGGCTTGTTGGTGTTCAGATCGTAGTACCTTATAAATTCTACCATGGCAGAGTTTACAACATATTCGAATCAAATTTTTAGTGTTTAGGGTTGAGATGCTCGTATCAAAATCCATTGAGTATTTATTCATAGAACATACATGTTCATCGTCATCACATCAGTACCAACAGTAGCATAAAACATGACATACAGAGATGGACGATCACTGAGGCAATATGATAGAGAGTCGAAACTACTCCTCACCTGGTTGAGCGGCAATGAAACCGAGGAAGAGAAAGGTCCCTGCACGTCCATGGTGTAGGACGAAGATCATCCTGTCTCCAATATCCATGTCGTACACGTCGACTACTTTGCTCCACCCATTAAGGACGATGCTTCCATCTCCTTGTCCTGAAGCCGAGTATGAAGTTGAACTAATGTTCACTCTAGGATGGACAACAATGGTCAGCTCTCCATTTGCACCCATCTCCTTAGGCACAACACGTTGCAGAAGTATCTAGTGGCATAACACAATTTGAACACTTTAAGCAATCTACATATGTACCTGCACTATCCGAAGATAATGAGAGTAGATACAATCCAAACCATGATTCTGTCGTCAATGTTGGTCTTGTTCAAAGTGTGCAGCAGGGGCACGTAGGAATGATCTCTTGGTCCACATTGTAACCGTCCGCGAGCATCCAAATTTGATCAACAAAGCCGACGACAAACCACATCTCTTCCCAGGTTACTCTGCTCCCTTCAATAACCTCCATGTTGTCTATAAATTGTTTTGTTACAATATCCACTCCGTAATACGCTATGAAAATATTTGTAAATAAGATTTGTTAAATATAGCAGCCCGATGAAATGTTGTTAGTTAAAACTGCTTGATATTTTCCAGAATACTTACACGGATGAGTTATTGGATCAGTGGTCAAACATACCCGGAGGTGATGTTTAGGTTTTCCACCTAGTCTGAGGAACATTTCCATACCTACTTCCAACCGGTACACTTTGGCAAATTCTTTCCAAGTACGTCCTGTGAAAAAGGTCCTATATTCTTTGTTCTTGATCCTGCATAGAAAATAGAAGCCCTCTCTTGTCTCCAATTGGACATGTACATTGGTCCTGACAGATCTGTTTATACTCAGCTTCTTCAGAAGTTCGACCCTTGCAAAGCAGGGGATGCACTGAGCAAAATTCAGAGATTGCTCAAAATTATGTAGGCTGTTTATGAAGCAGGTACCATTTATGAGAGTGGTAAATACCATTTTCGACAGTGCTTACTCGAATTTTGGAACATTGGATATCACAAATTAGGTTCTGAATTTGTTAGTTTCAGAATGATTTATGAAAATATCAGTGCTACAATACAAATCTGGAATTTTCTATATCATATTAATCATGAAAGAAATTTTTAGATTACACATAGGTTACTTCTGACATCTAAAGAGGGGAATGTAGCAGCAAGTGGTACCAAGGGGGTACGGTTGGCACTTTACCAAATTTAGTTAGGTCTACCTATTTTTAGATACTTTCCATTAATAGCATGGTTTCTGTTCAACTCATGAGCAGACTTTTCTACTTATGAACCAATCATGAAATCCATCACCATTTATGTTAAAATCCACATGCAGAGAATCTTCACAACTTAACCAAACACTTGAACGACAGGTACGTTCGATACACTTCAAATCTGAGAACCATACCGTAATTTCTTTGAATCCTTGCAGAGGCGTGATGCGGAGGTACTTGTCCTTCTGAACATAGGGGAGACCGCGAAGATTCCTTGTGTCCAAACACTTCTGGCACTGCATATCGAAACCCTCAATTATTTCAAAAATAGCATCTGGAGGGGTTTTGTAGTGGATTAAGGTGATTTGCATCGGATAAGCAGATGTAGATGAAGACTTACCTTCATTTGGTCTGATTGAACCCGACGGCGTAGGTTTTTTTTGGTACGGGAAGTCCTGAACCACGGCAAGCATGGGCGACAGGCGTCTACCCTAGTCGGCGTAGATGATGCTGCGGTGAAGTATGGCCGCGATACGTGCCGGCGACAGGCGGCGACAGGGGGCAAGAGACTGGATTTGGGACTATACGCGGGTGAGTGGGGGTTTTCAGTGAACGAGGTGAACAGAGACGGCGAAGCTGATGGAACTATACACGGGCGTCTCTCTGGTTTTGGGCCCACTTGTTAGCTGTAGCACATAAATATTAGGATTAAATTGTAACATAAATTATGTAATCAAGTGATAAGGAAAATACAGGTAAAATAATAGATCATGTATGAAAAACCTTTTATTCTTTTTAACTTTTGCAATTGAAATAAAATCAAAATGGAGCAGACTTTGTGGGCCTTTATAAACATTTAGACAATGTTTATAAAGACTTATCACATCGATTAAGTCAACCCCGAGGTATAGCCACTTCCCAGTCAGTCACCCATCCTCAGACTGCTCCAGCCACAGCACGCTTCACATTTAAATTCTTTTCGGAATGAGGTACCGAAAGGGAAGATGTACCTTGCTGATATTGGTTGTCAATCAGACATATAACACCTATTTGAATGCCACATACATTCTTCAAAAATTGACCAAACTCATATCACATTTGAAAACATGTCTTGAAGTAATGCCATAGACCTTCTAAAATCAAGTAAACATGTCTTGAAACACCAAAAAATCATTGTCAAAATTGTGAAAACAATGACTTGGAGGTTAATTTGATAGACATGACTGAAAAGTTGACCGAAAAATCATTCTTAAAATTTTGAGAACAAGTACTTGGAGGTTAATTTGACAGACATGACTTTTAAGTTGACCGAAGTCATATCATATTTTGTGGAAACATGTCGTAAAGTAACGCGATAGACTTTCTTCAAGCCAATTAACATGTGTTCAAAAAACAAAACAATTGTTTTTCAAAATTTGACCCATCCCATCAGTTAATTTAACCTCGAGCCCACTTCCCATTTGGTCACCCATCCTCAGAATACTCCAGCCTCAGCATGCTTAACTTGGGAGTTCTGTTAGATGAGCTATCGGTAGGGAAGCTGGTTCTTGTTGATATAGGATGCCTCTTCGCATCCTTTATGGTGTACTCGGCTGACCGCATGTCGCCGGCCCAATGCCACGTCCCCCGCGAATGTAGAAGCTTCCTCCCTCGTCTAGCTACTTCCCGCATTTTCCCCTATTTTTTGCCGCCTGCCCACCTATAGAACCGCCTAGCGCCGGCCAATTCCGGCGAGCAAATCCTGCCCATATCAACCCCCGGCCATGGTTCATTTGAAAATCGCCACCTGCAACAATATTGACGGCAAATGGAATCACCTGATATCCAGTCGTCCATTTCCATGCCCCTCTCCGCCTTGTTCCCCATATGCCCCATTAGATCCTTCTCCGGAGGAGCTTGAAGCTGCGCCAAGTGAGGTTGCACAAGAAAAGGCGATGATGGAGGAGGACCATGCGGCGATGGAGACTGACGACGAGCATCCGGAGATGGAGATGGAGGACGATGATGAGCCGATGGTCAGCGATTTGCTTCCGGCGATTGCGACGGAGCTGCCTCCGATGGTGATGGAGGAGCTGCATCTGTCTGCCTCCTTGCAGGCCTTGTTTGAGACTCTAATCAGTGATCAAACTGATCGTGAGATGGACTCGGTCGTCCTTCACCGGTCCTGCGAAATTGCCTTGCAGGACTTCCTCGGCCCTGACGAACCAAGGCGGAAGTTCTTTGCTGATGAATAGTGTGCCCTCGAGGACATATGCGACATCGCCGGCCGGGCTCGCCGGGAAGAGGAAGTGGCGGCGATGAAAGCTGGTAGCGCACCAAAGTAGTTGCAGACACTGAGGACTAGTATTAGTGGGGGAGGCACGTTTTGCACAGATGATAAATTCCTCTCAAATGTATTTACCATTCATCTTCAGATTCATGCCCAAAAAGTTAGAGGAATCATTGTGTTATCTCTTTGAGTGCTTTAGACTGAAAATAGCGTGCAAATGTGTTGCTAATTCCTCCAAAATTGACGTGTTGACCATAGTGCGAGCTGTTTGTTCTGAAGTAGGCATGTCCACTGGCTGAATTAGAAACTGAACTTTATGACGAAAGAATTGATCTTCCCATCCAGACTTTAACCTGTTCTGTTCAATCATATGCACAACACAAAGCCATGTGATCTCTACAAATGAACAACCAATTGTAGCAAATGTGTTTGAAATTTATCCAAAATTGGCATGGCGACCAACCTGTCATCTGTATGTTCTGAAGTAGGCATGTCCACTCTCTAAAATTGCAACTGAATTTTCTGACAAAACAATAAGCAATCACAGTGAATGGTAGATGTATCTGACAAGTGGACATGGCCGATGTAACATGCATATTACTTCTACGTGTGCACACTACACACATATGTTGGTTCATTCATGTACACGTTACGAAGCAAACCACACCCAAAGAGTTTGCATTTTTCTTCTCTGCATTTTGTACATGTTTAAAAAGCCGATATTAATACCCCATACAAAAAAGCACAATTTTTGAATCATGATTACGAAGAAAACCACTTTTATCCATATAAAAGTTGCAACATTAAGCTGTTTTAATCAAGACATCACATGTGTGCTAGGGGTATGGAGGTAGTGTTACTAGGGGCTATAAAAGGAGAAAATGTGTGCACTATGGGTATGGAAGTAGTGTTAGTACGAGGTATAAAAGGGCGTAGCATCTTGATTTTCAAATGGTTATGAGTACATGGAAAATGAAAGGAAATGCCACAATGAATGAGAAAACATATGTACAATAAGTTGTTTGAATCAAGGAGAACATGTGAGCACTAGGGGTATGGAGGTAGTGTTAGTAGCAGGTACAAAAGGGCGTACCATTTGATTTTCAAATGGTTATGAGTACATGGAAATTGAAAATGAAGTACCACAATGAATGAGAAAACACATCTACAATAAGTTGTTTGAATCTAGGAGAACATGTGTGCACTAGGGGTATGGAAGTAGTGCCAGTAGGAGGTACAGAAGGGCATGGCATCTAGATTTTGAAATGGGGAGTGAACAACCATCAAGACATGTCAAGTGGTAACTTTAGTTCAAATTTCACATGGACAAAGATGTATTACATGATCTAATATAAATTATTGAAGGTTTTTCATGTAAAAGGAAAAGAACACGGTTCATTGAAAAATTGTTCACTGGACCTTGGCATGACAAATAAACTTCTTCTAAATAATAAAAAGGATCCACCTTCCTTTAATATTCTCCTTGGACCCGAAAATTTTGTTCCCTCCGCCCTTTCGTTCCCTCTATTTTTTTCCTCCAACTAGTTTAAATACTGCGCTCATTTTCCCCAAACCCACCTTATAAAGCTTCTTCCCAATTCACGAAATGAACCCACATCTTCATTCGCACCGTCCCCTCATATGTCTCTTCTTCCGCAGATCTAGTCCAATTGTGGCAGCCAAATGGATCCCTCCCCGGCGTTCGGCATGGCCGGCGTGCTTCGAAGCGGCAAACAACGTAAACTTCCCTCGTCGACCCCAAGATCTAATCCTAGACTACCAGGTAACAACTCTAGCCCCCTCTTGCCCCACCATCCCTTTTAAGATTTGCACATGCTTTTACGTTTTCACATGTTGTTCTTTGAAAGATGTAATCTAATTGTAGGCTCCGTACATCATCTAATTCTATATAGGATTATACCAATTTAGTATGTAGTTTCTTAATACATTAGGCGTATTATATGGGGTACTGTAGATAGTTCTATCTAGGGTTACAGTAATTTAGTATGCAGGTTCATATTAAATCTTGTGTGCTGTTTTTCACAATTGAATGATTTCTTCTTCTTAATGTAACCTGTTGCTCTAGATTTGGTAGTGCAGTACGACTTCTTATTCTTACTTATACAATCTACGTACTTCTCGAGTATGTGTTACCCTGTGAATCATAGTTCACATTATTGATGACCGTGCGTAGTAACAAGTCGTGTCTGATTCTACAGCTGTTGCTGCTAGACGAGCACATCTACTGCAGGATTAAAGAAGAAACACCGGAGGATGATTGTCCTATAGCCAAACGTGCGCTGAGAAAAGATGTTGTCTGCGAAATTGATATGGATTCATAGGGTTCGGATGATGCCAGTCAGATTGATATAGGTCAAGATCCTGGTAATCTTAAGAAAACTACTTCTCGGGTACAGATGTCACGCCCAATATGCAATCCTATCCTCGAGGAACTCGGAGGTCCCACCAGGGATAGAAGGGCATATTGAAAACGCTTGCCAGGTGGATATCATTACATCGTACCATGTACATAATATATGGGGATACAAACAAATACATACAATCATCACTTGAATACATCAATTCATAGCAAACACCTACAGAAGAGCAGAATCCGACTACAGATAAAAACAAACAAAAAACATGAACGACATCCACCCTGCTAGCCCAAGCTGCCGACCAGGGACCTATCCCAAGATCGACGAAGAAGAAGAAGTAGAATAAGAAATCCAAAAGCAAACACGCATCGCTCTCATGTCAAATCATCACATTACCTGTACTTGCATCTGGTGTTGTAGTAATCTTTGAGCCACGAGGACTCAGCAATCCCATAACCATGGGTAGCAAGACTATCAAAGCTTCAATCGGTATGGAAGGGGTAAAGTGGTGAGGTTGCAGCAAGCACTAAGCATTGTACGGTGGCTAACTTATGACTACAAGAATAAGAAGAGTAACTACGCATAAACGGTCACAGTCTAGTAATGATCAAGAAGTGATCCTGAACACCTACTTACGAGTCAAACATAACCCCACCGTGTTCTCTTCCCGAACTCCCTCGAAAAGAGACAATCACGGTTACGCACGCGGTTGGTGTATTTTAATTAGAATTAGTGTCAAGTTCTCTACAACCGGAGGTTATAAATTTCCAAGTCGCCACATAACCGCGGGCACGGCTTCGCAAAAGATTTAACCCTGCAGGGGTGCTCCAAGTAGTCCATTATAAATTACCACACGCATCCGATGGAACATCCTCACACCATGATAACACGATGCTTATGGTAAGGAATCCCGGTGGACAAGCCACTCGTAACAGGCAAAACTAAACCAGCAAGACCTCCCGGTGAGCCAGATCCGTATCTAGAGTCGTGCGCACTCTATCTACGGGCATCATCCGTCTATGCTAAGTGGACGGCAGCCAAAAGAACCCGAGTTGCCCCGAGGTGGCTCCGCCGACTGCTAGGTAGGTGGACCAAGGGTTGTCTTTTGCCGCTGGCCCGAGTTATGTTGGAATTAAAAGAGTCCCCGAGGTGGCAACCCTCTATGCATTAATTATTAGGTTCATGTTGGCAAATGTTAAAACCAATGTTGGGCCTTGCTGGAGAAGTCTCAACCTAAAACGAATGAACATGGGGGTTCCCACATGCCCCACATGTGTTAGAAGCGCTCAACAAGGAACATAACACCGGTATTATGGAAACTAAGGTGGCATGAGTGGAACAAAACACCAGGCAAAAGGCCGAGCCTTCCACACACAACCAAGTATATAGATGCATTAATTAAATAAGAGATATTGTGATATCCCATGATATCCATGTCCCAACACGGAACAACCTGAAACTGCACCTGCAACTAGCAACGCTATAAGAGGGGCTGAGCAAAGCGGTAATATAGCCAAACAACGGTTTGCTGGGGGAAGGTTAAAGGCTGTATCATGGCATATGGGAGGCTAAACAAACAAGTGGTAGGTAGTGAGACATAGCGATAGCATTGATACAACTAGCAAGCAAAGATTGTAGTGATATCCAAGGTAATGGTCATCTTGCATGGAATCCTGGTAGGAAGAAGACCGAATCCGTGAAGAAGACAAACACGCGTAGTCGAACAAATCCTCACACTTCGCAACATAACTGGGACTATCGAGAAGAAGCACAACCGGAAAGAAGGAAACAAGATGGTAATTACACAAGCATAATCATGGCATGATTCACAACCAAGTATGATGCATGTCAAGTTCAAGGATGCATGGCATGGCAAAATGCAACAACCAAATACTACACATTAAGTGAAGCTCAACATGCAACGAGTTGCATATTGACGAAACACCACAACAATTATTTAGTTCACTCCCGTTTATGTACATGGCAAGATTAAATGTTGTTAAACATAGCAAGAGGTGAAGCATAATTAATCTACATATCTAGGCAATTTAAATGAGGCCGGAAACAACACATAACAATTCTGGAAAATCCTCATATGCAATTTTCGAATTTGGAACTGTTCTGCCTAATACACAATTTTAACGTTGTTAAACAGCAAAAAATAAGTGCACCATGTTCATCTACATGTTTTTCTACCCCATTTACATATAAAGTTTATTTAATTCGGAGCTACGGTTGTTTAGTTATGAAATAAACCATTTTAACATGTCATTTGAGCAAATTAATGCAAACAGCAATTTAGACAATTTTAACATGGATGAAAGTTGCATATTCTGAAACTACATGAAATTCTAAGCATTTTACATATATATATATATATATTTCATTTTCATCTGATGCACGGTTTGTGAGTTATTAAATGGATGAACTATGAGGGTTTTTCAGTAATTCTGCAATTCCTCGAACAATTAGCAAAATTTGCAGCGAACAGGAAAAAAACTACTCGAGCCGAAACTGCAGCTATTGGGCTACACAGCATGGGCACAAAATAACGCAACAGCGTACCGGGCGATGGATAGGTGCGGCTGGGCTGAGGCTCACCTCGCGGGCTCGGCCCGAGTCGGTGAGGCTGGACGGCGCGGTGCAGCGGCGCTGTTTGGATCGTGAGACGGCATGGACATGGATCGGTGAGGTGCAAGTGAGGGGTCGAGGCTAGTTTGGGCGGACTGGTGCGGTCCGGCTGGGTTCGCTGGAACCGTCAGTTCCTGGCGGTTAGTGGCGGCTGGGGCGAACGAGCAGTGGAGGCGGGACGCGAGCGAGCTCGTGCTCGAGCGCCTGAAGAAGATGGCATGGTGGTGTGCCAGATCCATCGAGGAGGCATTGGAGATGGCCAAGAACGGGCGGATCCGATCAGCCGGTGCCGGATCCGGGCTATGGGGGCGGTGGACGGAGCTCAGGGAGGCGCTACTCCATATCCATGGCGACCTACATGGGCACGGTGGCCATGGGGGTTAGAGGATAGGGAGAAAGAATGGAGGAAGAAGAGAAGGGAAAACAGGGGCGCGGCAGAGCACTGGCCTGGGTGGCTGTCGGAGCTGGCGTCGCCGGTGTCGGCCTCCAGCGAGGTTCAGCGAGGGTCAGGGTGGAGGAGGTCCGGCTGGCGCGGTCAGACGGGAGGAGCTCGGGGCTCTCCCATTCCAGATCGGAGGAGGGGTGGCGGATGGGCTCCGCCGGCAGCGTACGGGTGGTGCAGGGGCTCGTGCGGGCCTGTGATGGGCCTGTCGGGCCGCGGTGGTGGGGAGGAGGCCAGGGCGATGTCGCAGGCTGTGGTTGGCGGGAAGCAGCGGCTCAGGTGGCGGCGCGCCCGCTGGGGCATCGCCAAGTGGCGGCGGGGGATCCGCCGGTGTGGAAAATGAGGCGAGGGTGGCGGCGGCTGAGAGGTGGGAGGAAGCTAGGGGTAGGTTTGTCCAGATTAGGAAGGGATTCATCTACTATTTATAGCAGGTAGGCAATAGGAGGGGGGTTTTGAGGGGTTTCGGAGCCCTCCGATCGCGATCCGACGGTTTCAGTAAGAGGTGTAGGTTAGGTGGGTCTGGTGGGCTATGTAGATGGGCTAGGCTGACATGAGAGGGAAGTTTGGGCGGCCCGGCACAAGAAAACATCCGACTATTGAACCGGCTATAGTGACGCTATAGTTATAACCGTTGGGATATTAAACGACCTTCAAATGCCACAAAATTTGGCAGGCGGTCTACCTTCAATATAATAAGACCGCACGCCAACTTTTAACCCATTCCGAGAACATTTTATTCCCACTTAGAAAATAATATTTTAATGATGCCGCGGGCGTGTGCAAGTGTGGTTGGTCTCAGAACGGTCGACGAAGACAATGGAGAGAAGCGGCAACTATGAACGGATGCATGTTTTTTTTAAAATGATGGCAACGGAGTGCCAATGCAATGTGAATGATGCCATGATAAATGCAACAAACAATTAAATCACATGGTGACAACGATAAACATGGAAAGCATCTGGAGCGTCGGTCATGAGCTGTCACAACACTCACCCACTTACAAGAGATCTCGACCCGAGATCTTAGAATGAGAAGAGGAAGAGAAAAGAGTAAGAGGAAGAGGTAAAACTAAGTTGCTTCTTTGACAAACGAGTGAAACCAACGAACCTTTGGAGTTTACAAAGAGATGAATGAAGTGCTCAAGCAACAAAGAAGAACATGTAACCACTTCGGTTAAAACGAGAGAGATAAGAAACAAGGAAGAAAGAATTTGCACAGCACTCCGGTTGAAAATGAAAGGAATTAGCATGAATTTTGACAAAATGGGATGATACCTGACGAGAGCAACAACACAATGCCTCCGGAACAAATGACAGAATGGAATGAAAAGAACGGAGAAGAAACCAACATTTTCTACCACAAATGAACTTGAAAGATCATCCTTGTGGAGAAAGCTTGAACGGAGTTGTTGAAAAATCAACAACAAAAGAATAAGCTTGTTGCGGGCTTATGGAAACAAATCTCAAAATTACGAGGTGACAACCTGCCACTAACGAAAAGAATTTGCTTGCTTGACGTTAACGAATGGATGAAACTTCTTTCATGGAGAGGATACATAGAGAACTTGGGAATTGAAGATGAAAATTGCTTGAGCTCCTCCAACAAGAATCTTGATAAACACTTCGAGAATGAATTAAATCCTTAACAAACTACCATGAAGAAACTCTTGGAAAAACTCCAAAATGACAGGATGCTAGAAAAGAAATGAACCTTGAGAAAGAATAAGATTGAATCCTTGCAATGATTTAGATGGAGCTTCGTGATGAGACAACCGAGAAAAACTTGGAACTCCAGACAAGAAAGATGAACAAATTCGAACCGAGAATTTGGTGTCACAAACGAACTCTGAAAGAAAGAATTAAATCACCTTGATGAAATAAGAATAAGAATTATGTCATGCTTACCCTTCATCAACTTAAATTGATGACAAGCCACGAAATGGCAGGCCACATATTCTTCTTGAAAAGATTGAAGAGAGATATAGCGCAAACTTGGGAAGGTCTTCAATGTACCACCGGTAGGATTGAAAATGAACGAAGAAAAGAGAAGGAGTCACCGTGTAGAATTAGAAAATGCACGAAGATACTTGAGGGAATTTTACATACAAGAGAACAAAGGGATCACGAGCTGCGTAGAGAATGCTTGAACGATGCATCGGAAGAATTTGAGAACCAGAGGCGAACGTTGAGAATGAACAAATTCTTCTGAAATGATGGCCTTTGAAGAATCAAAAATGGAAAGAACTCATGAAATGTTTCGAATGGGTATGAAAAGAATTTCTCATGATCGAAACAATTTGAGAGGATAGCAACAACCATGAATCTTCAAGAGAACGGATAAGGATTTAAGAGAAACTCTTCTTCCGTCTTCAAAGCTGAGAGTGACGATGAGAACCACCATGAAGAATTTGTGAGATACTCTGGAATAATGAATTATACAAAGGTTGAGGCAAAGATGGAAATAATTTGAAAGCAATCTTGGAGAAGGCATATGACTGATGGGATCCATTCTTACGTCACACTTATAAAAGATTTGAGAAAAAAAATCTCTAGAAAATTAGAAGAGTCAGGTAAGATCCTGTGAGAAACCTACGGGTTATGGGCCCACTCAAAAGAAACACCGTTGGAAATGATTGCTTGAAATAGAGATTGCACCAGTTAGATTGAAATGGCTTGAATGAAATAACAATCTTGAAATAGAACGAACGGATCTTGAATGGAAACACGAGTCTTCTGAGATATCTTTAGCACTCCGGAGAAGAAATAGAGAGAGGGAAGATTAAGAGTGGTTTGAATAAGGACTTCCAACATGGGAAAGCATTAGAATCTAAGAAAGGGGTATGATTACACCGAAGACTTGAATTTAGACCACCGAAGAAGAAAACGAGAACGAAGAATGATGAACTTGTAGCTCCTGAGCATCTTCACGAGAATCACTGGAGAAGAACATTGAAGGAAAAGAATGAAGAGACTTCTCATGAATAAAATGGATACTTGATTCGAGAATTTAGACTCCGCGAAGAAAAAGGGTGGGAGGGTGGGAAAAAGAAAGACAACTTGGAACGGGTGAAATGAACACCGTTGAGAAAACTGAGAATTGATCTTGCAAATGTTGAAAGGATTGAATTAACTCGAAGAGAAGCACATCGGTTGAGAATAATTTTCCATGACAATCTTGATGATCAAGAAGGATTAGCACTCCCATAGAAATATGAGAGCACCGCTGAGGAAAGGTATGGAATCAACAATTGACTTCGAAGCAACTCGAATACCACAACTCAAAACAAAACAAAGGATGTGGCTTGCAGAATAAGCCGGAACAAACATATGATAGAGATTTCGTCCAAAATTTTCATGGTGGGGCCCACACGGGCTCGATCTTACAGTGGCCATCCATACAAGGTAGTGTACGAGACTACGAAGCGTCCCCGAATCATAGCGAAGCTACAAGGATTCTTTAAGACGCAACGAGCACCGCTGTAAAAACGACCGTGAGCAGGCGGACCACTAGACGTCGAACCCCAATCTCATATCATGCATCTGTCGAAAAGATATCCTAGGTAACTACTTGAATTCCCACCTAAGAACTCCCAAAATTTCTTGGTTATGCAAACAGGTTGCAGGTCCAGGAACCTACTCAGCAATCAACAACCTAATCAGCTGCAACTGCATCCGCAACCCTTAACACACAACCGAGAAACTTCGCAAACTCGTCTACCTCAGACCTTCAAAAAAACATCCGCTATGCTAGCCGTGGAAATACTCTCGAACTATCTTCCCAGTACTGGGTGACGTCGAGGTTATCTCACCACAAACAAGATATTATAGTCTTTTGATGTCGGCGTCCTCTGGCATTCAGGAACTGAAACGATAGCGAATGTGACAAGAACCCCTTGGAGCTCAACTCCCCGGGTCCAATCCATACGGTCAGGAGGCACTAAGAACAAAATTCTGTCACACTGATATCGCAATGATTCCAAAAATACCCGTGTGAACCTAATTTTTTTTTGAGTGAGAAGAGTAGTAGAATCAAAACACCTACGTCACAATTCCTCACCAGAGCGACGAAGGGGATAAGGACTAAAAAGAATTCCTACTCTCCGATATATAACTAGACTCAAAATTTTTTTTTTTCTAGACTCGCTAATGGTTCGATCAATCAAGGGGGCTCAGGCGGTCGGTAGAGGCTCTGATACCAACTTGTCATGCCCAATATGCATTCGTATCCTCGAGGAACTCGGAGGTCCCACCAGGGATAGAAGCGCATATTGAAGACGCTTGCAAGGTGGATATCATTACATCATACCATGTACATAATAGATGGGGATACAAACAAATTCATACAATCATCACATTAATACATCAATACATAGCAAACACCATACAGAAGAGCAGAATTCGACTACGGATGAAAACAAATGAAAAACACGAACGACATCCACCCTGCTAGCCCAGGCTGCCGACCAGGGACCTATCCCAAGATTGACGAAGAAGAAGAAGCAGAAGAAGAACTCCAACAGCAAACGTGCATCGCTCTCACATTAAATCATCGCATTACCTGTACCTGCATTTGGTGTTGTAGTAAGCCGTGAGCCATGAGGACTTAGCAATCCCATAACCATGGGTAGCAAGACTATCAAAGCTTAAATGGGTATGGACGGGGTAAAGTAGTGAGGTTGCAGCAAGCACTAAGCATTGTATGCTGGCTAACTTATGAGTAAAGGAATAAGAAGAGTAACTACGCATAAATGGTCGCAATCTAGTAATGATCAAGAAGTGATCCTGAACACCTACTTATGAGTCAAACATAACCCCACCGTGTTCTCTTCCTGAACTCCCTCAAAAAGAGACAATCACGGTTACGCACGCGGTTGGTGTATTTTAATTAGAATTAGTGTCAAGTTCTCTACAACCGGAGGTTATAAATTTCCAAGTCACCACATAACCGCGGGCATGGCTTCGCAAAAGATTTAACCCTGCAGGTGTGCTCCAAGTAGTCCATTATAAATTACCACACGCATCCGATGGAACATCCTCACACCATGATAATACGATGCTTACGATAAGGAATCCCGGGGGACAAGCCACTCTTAACAGGCAAAACTAAACCAGCAAGACCTCCCGGTGAGCCAGATCTGTATCTAGAGCCGCGCGCACTCTATCTACGGGCATCATCTGTCTATGCTAACTGTACGGTAGCCAAAAGAACCCGAGTTGCCCCGAGGCGGCTCCGCCGACTGCTAGGTAGGTGGACCAACGGTTGTGTTTTGCCGCTGTCCTGAGTTATGTTGGAATTAAAAGAGTCCCCGAGGTGGCGACCCTCTATGCACTAATTTTTCGGTTCATGTTGGCAAATGTTAAAACCAATGTTGGGCCTTGCTGGTGTAGTCTCAACCTAAAAAGAATGAACAGGGGGGTTCCCATATGCCCCACATTTGTTAGAAGTGCTCAACAAGGAACATAACACCGGTATTTTAGAAACTAAGGCGGCATGAGTGGAACAAAACACCAGGCAAAAGGCCAAGCCTTCCACACACAACCAAGTATATAGATGCATCAATTGAATAAGAGTTATTGAGATATCTCATGATATCCATGTCTCAACATGGAATAACCTGAAACTGCACCTGCAACTAGCAACGCTATAAGAGGGGTTGTGCAAAGCGGTAACATAGCCAAAAAACGGTTTGCTGGGATGGTGGAAGGTTAAAGGCTGCATCATGGCATATGGGAGGCTGAACAAACAGGTGGTAGGTAGCGAGACATAGCGATAGCATCGAGACAACCAGCAAGCAAAGATAGTAGTGATATCCAAGGTAAAGGTCATCTTGCCTGCAATCCTGGTAGGAAAAAGACCGAATCCGTGAAGAAGATGAACACGCGTAGTCCAACGAATCCTCACACTTCGCAACATAACTGGGACTATCGAGAAGAAGCACAACCGAAACGAAGGAAACCACATGGTAAACACACAAGCATAATCATGGCATGATGCACAACCAAGTATGATGCATGTCAAGTTCAAGGATGCATGGCATGGCAAAATGCAACAACCAAATATACACATTAAGTGTTTATGTACATGGCAAGATTAAATGTTGTTAAACATGGCAAGAGGTGAAGCTTAATTAATCTACCTATCTAGGCAATTTAAATGAGGCCGGAAACAACACATAAGAATTTCGGAAAATCCTCATATGCAATTTTCGAATTGGTACTGTTCTGCCTAATACACTATTTTAGTGTTGTTAAACAGCAAAAAATAAGTGCACCATGTTAATCTACATGTTTTTCTACCCCATTTACATATAAAGTTTATTTAATTCGGAGCTACGGTTGTTTAGTTATGAAATAAGCCATTTTAGCATGTCATTTGAGCAAATTAATGCAAACAGCAATTTAGACAATTTTAACATGGATGAAAGTTGCATATTGTGAAACTACATGAAATTCTAAGCATTTTACATGTATATTTCATTTTAATCTGATGCACGGTTTATGAGTTATTAAATGCATGAACTATGAGGGTTTTTCTATAATTCTGCAATTCCTGGAACAATTAGCAAAATTTGCAGCGAACAGGAAAAAAACTACTCGGGTCGAAACTGCAGCTATTGGGCTGCACAGCATGGGCGCGGAATAACACAACAGCGCACCGGGCGATGGATAGGTGCGGCTGGGCTGAGGCTCGGCCCGAGTCGGTGAGGCTGGACGGCGTGGTGCAGCGGCATTGTTTGGATCGTGGGATGGCGTGGACGTGGGTCAGTGAGGTGCAGGTGAGTGGTCGAGGCTGGTTTGGGCGGACCGGCGCGGTCCGGCTGGGTTCGCTCGAACCGTCGGTTCCTGAAGGTTCATGGCGGCTGGGGCGAACGAGCAGTGGAGGCGGGACGCGGGCGAGCTCGTGCTTGAGCACCTGAAGAAGATGGTGCGGCAATGTGCCAGATCCGTCGAGGAGGCATTGGAGATGGCCGAGAACGGGCGGATCCGGTTGGCCGGTGCCGGATCCGGGCTACGGTGGCGGTGGACGGAGCTCGGGGAGGCGCTGCTCCATATCCATGGTGACCTACATGGGCACGGTGACCATGGGGGTTAGAGGACAGGGAGAAAGAATGGAGGGAGAAGAGAAGGGAAAATAGGGGTGCGGCGGAGCAATGGCCTGGGCGGCCGTCAGAGCTGGGGTCGCCGGTGTCGGCCTACGGTGAGGTTCAGCGAGGGTCGGGGTGGAGGAGGTCCGACTGGCGCAGTCGGACGGGAGGAGCTCGGGGCTCTCCCATTCCAGATCGGAGGAGGAGGCGGCAGCGGATGGGTGTACGGGCGGCGCACGGGCCCGTGCGGTCCTACGATGGGCCTGGCAGGCCACGTTGGTGGGGAGGAGGCCAGGGCAACGTGGCGGGCTATGGTTGGCGGGAAGCAGTGGCTCAGGTGGTGGCGCGCCCGCTGGGGTGTCACCAAGTGGCGGTGGGGAATCCGCCGGCATGGAAAACGAGGCGAGGGTGGCGGCGGCTAAGAGGTGGGAGGAGGCTAGGGGTAGGTTTGTCCAGATTAGGAAGGGATTCATCTGCTATTTATAGCAGGTAGGCAATAGGAGGGGGTTTGAGAGGGTTTCGGAGCCCTCCGATCGTGATCCGACGGCTTCGGTCGGAGGGGTAGGTTAGGTGGGTCTAGTGGGTTGTGTAGATGGGCTAGGCTGACATGAGAGGGAAGTTTGGGCGGCCCGGCACAAGAAAACGTCCGACGATTGAACCGGCTGTAGTGCCGCTATAGTTATAACCGTTGGGATATTAAACGACCTACAAATGCGACGAAATTTGGCAGGCGGTCTACCTACAATATAATAAGACCGCACGCCAACTTTCAACCCATTCCGAGAACATTTTATTCCTACTTAGAAAAAAATATTTTAATGATGCCGCGGGTGCATGCAAGTGCGGTTGGTCTCGGAACGGTCAGCGAAGACAATGGAGAGAAGCGGCAACTATGAACGGATGCAGGATTTAAAAAAATGACGGCAATGGAGTGCAGATGCAATGCGAATGATGCCATGATAAATGCAACAAACAATTAAATCACACGGTGACAACGATAAACATGGAAAGCATCTGGAGCGTCGGTCTCGGGCTGTCACAACAGATTTCTTGTACATCAGATAAGTACCACTTCTAGATTTTTGTTTCTAAACTATGTCTTTGATTGCATTCGTCCAGGCAATGTATGGTTCTACAGTGGCACTATGGAAAAAGCGTACCATAGCCAATGTACCTTCATCTTCAACTGCAACAAGATCTACTGTGGACGACCCATCTATTCACATGGTTAAACTTTCTTTCCTGATTGCTAATTCATCTACAAGTTGAACTTGTGCTATAAAACATTTATTAAAACTAGACGTGCATATGTTCAATCCTAAATGGGTGTATATTTTGTGCAGGGAATGGATCATATTGACCCCAAGGATGCATTTGCCACAGAAATGTGCATTGGTCTTATGAGTAAATGTGGTCGCGATATTCCAGTTAGGAACAATTACTGGAACAAGCTAAAAAATGCACCCATGAGTAGGCTATATTGTTAAAGCCTGATTATATAAATGAAGAAAATTGGCAGAAACTTGTGGACCACTGGTGTGAGGATCACTCCAATGTATGTGATACACACTCTTCGCTTTTTAACTTGTCAATCCGTACTTCTGGAAACATCATACTAAATTTGTGCTTCATGTCATAGGAACTTCATGCGAAGAAACAAGGAAAACCATCCACTCTGAAGCTCAGCTAGAACACTGCACCTACAAAATGTTATTCCCACTTCAGACATATGGTAAGTGTTTGTACTACCTTATTGCAAAAACTGTATGTTGGATTACTACATTTCTTGCAGTATTAATGTTTACCAATTGATAAATCTGATACAAGCCTAAGGACAACATTGATAATCAATCCGGTGCTGACTTGCTTGAACCTACATGCACTAGAAACAAAGATCATCCATTGAGTCTGACTACAAAAAAACAAATCGTAAGTACTGCCAAATTTGTAGGCTTCAAATTTATAGTCTGACAATAATTATTCAAACTATCAAACACTGCTCTAATACTGCTATCAATTGTATTATAGAATGAATCGAGGTTCAGGCGTACACCATCAAAACTACTTGATACGACAACAATACCTGATGTAGAAATCATTGAGGAAAAGAGCTCCTCAAGCACCTTACTTTCGAGCATGGTAGTATCATCCTCCTCCGGGAAGAATTCATCCTCTTGTGAACACATCCGTGAGCTAGAACACATCATTGCAACTCAAGAGGCAGATGCAAAAAAGGCAACTGATATGTTTCATGAAGAGCTCAATGAAATACTTTTTGCCCAGATAGTAGAAACTAAAGAACTTAAGATGAAGCAGCTACAAGAGATTGAAGATTTCAAAATGGATCAGCAAAAGAAATCCACTATCTTTGAAAAAAGGCAAAGACATATGGAGGCAATGCTCAGTCACCTGTTAAGGAAGTCCACACAGTCAGCACAAGACATCAACTGAAAAACACCGATGGCCTCATGCTTATAGTCAATTTAATTTTACTTTGGCCGACAATTTGTCCTTTGCTTCTCCTTGTAAAATGTCAGGATTCACTTATAAGGGAAGATCTGTTGCCAATGTTTGAAATCTCATATTCCAGCGAATCAAATTCTCAATCTATTTTCCTGAAATTACAAATTAAATACAGATTCGATGGCAAAATTAATAATAGATCTATTTAGTTTTTTTTCCACGAGCGACGGTAATTGTGATGTAAATGCATGTCATCAACAATGTCTGGTCCCACTTGTAAGCAGCCACATCAGCATATTCTGGGCCCATATGTTAGTAGCTTTGACCGGTCAAAACTGATGCCCAGTTATTACTGACGGGATGGTCAGCGATAAAACCCACGGTGGACCCACATGGAAGAAGACACGTTAGCAACTGCTGGCCCCACCTGTCTGAATCTTTGACTGGTCAACCCCCCCGGACCGATCACCGATGACGGGATTATCGTCACCAAAATAATTTTAGGCGATAGATTGGGCCATCCTAGGTGACATTATGGGCCGTCACCGAACACGACCAATGGTGACATTTTTTGGTCTGTCACCTAATATTCCAACTTGCGTGACGAAAAAAGTGGTACCGTCAAAATTTTATTTTCTATGATGGTGCTTTGGTGACGGTGGGCGCGACGACCGGAAAACATCACCAGAGTATTTTCCATGACGAAAACGGGTTATACATGACACTAGTGAAGCGTCGCAAAATAGAGCAAAGTTTGTAGTGTGAAAATGCTAAAGCGCGTGAAAATGTATGATACAATTGCTTAGTTTGACACCGGGGTGCTTATGATTTATACTTTATGCTAGGAAGACTAAGCATGCTAAGATATATGATTTTATAGGGATAGCATTCTTTAGCATTGTTTATTTTAAAGGGCATGATTGTTTGTTAGTATTCCTGAGTATTGATGTCTTTATATCGGATTGATAGACTATTGCCTTGAATCGCTCGTATCCTAATATTCATGTCATGATTAAATTATTTGATCAAGATTATGTTAGGTAGCATTCCACATAAAAATTATCTTTTTATCATTTACCTACTCGAGGACGAGCAGGAATTAAGCTTGGGGATGTTGATACGTCTCCTTCGTATCTATAATTTTTTATTGTTTCATGCAAATATTCTACAACTTGCATATACTTTTGGCAACATTTTATATTATTTTTAGGACTAACATATTGTCCAGCGCCTAGTACTAGTTCCTTGTTTTTGCATGTTTTTTATTTCGCATAAAATCCATATCAAACGAAGTCCAAACGCGATAAAATTTTATGGAGATTTATTTTGGAATATATGTGATTTCTGGGAAGAAGAATCAATGCAAGACAGTGCCCGAGGGCACCACAAGGCAACATGGCGCGCCCTGGGGGTAGGGCATGCCGTGTTGCCTTGAGACTCGCTCGTAAGTCTGTTGGGCCCTTCTTTTGCCGCAAGAGAGATAAGTTCCGGAAAAAAATCCCCTCAGAATTTCAGCCCAATCAGAGTTATGGATCTCCAGGAATATAGAAAATGGTGAAGGGGTCCAAAAACAGACGCGAAACAGAAGAGAAACAGGAGAGAAATCAAATCTCAGAGGGGCTCCTAGCCTCTGGGATCCATGGTGGCCAATGACCAGAGGGAAACCCTCCTCCCATCTAGGGAGGAGGCCAAGGAAGAAGAAGAAGGAGGGGGCCTCTCTCCGCCTCTCTCCAGTGGCGCCGGAGTGTCGCCCGGGGAATTATCGTGATGGCGATCTACACCAGCAATTTCACCGCCGTCAACACCAACTCTCTCCCCCTCTATGCAGTGGTGTAACCTCTATATTCCCGCTGTAATCTCTACTTAAACATGGTGCTTTATGCCACATATTATTATCCAAGGATGTGTTGCCATCCTATGATGTTTGAGAAGATTCTTTTTGTCCTACAGGTTAATTGTGGTATGGTGTGATTGATATGAGTTGTATGTTAATATGGTGCCCTCCGTGTCACGCAAGCACGTGGGATTACTGCTGTAGGGTTTTGCAATATGTTCATGATTCGCTTATAGTGGGTTGCGAGAGTGACAGAAGCTTAAACCTGAGTAAGGGGATTGTTGTGTATGGTAGTAAAGGGGACTTTATACTTTATGCTATGGTTGGGTTTTACCGTAATGATCTTTAGTAGTTGTGGATGCTTGCTAGAGTTCCAATCATAAGAACATGTGATCCAAGTACGGAAAGTATGTTAGCATATGCCTCTCCCTCATTGCATATAATAAGTATCACACATGTCATATTCAATTACCTATGGACAATCTTTCTCTTTCTGTTACAAAAAGCTCTCTACTAAACAACTAACTTTTATTATCTTGCAAATTACTCCTAGTTTTATTCTAGCTAAGTACTTCTAGTTTTATTCTTGTAAACTTATCCTGTTACACCTACAAAGTAGTTTTATTCTTGTTCTAGGTAAAGCGAACGTTAAGTGTGCGGAGTGTTGTATCGGTGGTTGACAGAACTTGAAGAGAATATTAATTCTACCTTTAGCTACTCATTGGGTTCGACACTCTTACTTATCGAAAAAGGATACAAACGATCCCCTATACTTGTGGGTTATCACTCCTAACCGACCCCGACGCCCCCTTCTGCCCCTTATTGCTCCCGCGTCTCTCAATGCTCTCTGGCGACCAGCAACCCTCTCCGGCGATGACGGTTCCCCGTAAGCAACGTGAGTACCTACCCCTCTCTGCTCTCCACACCTTCTCCTTTTTTGGACCAAACTACCGCTGAATTTGTGTAGCCGCCATAGTGGCTAGGCCAAACTGAAATTAAAGCCCCCCTTTTGAACCCTAGGTTGCACCGTCGCATCCGCCAGAATTGCGTTATATGGTTCTATAGGTTAATGCCATGTTTTCTTTGGTACAGCGAAAATGGTGGAACTTGAAAAAGAAGACGACCCCTTGGTCCATGACGAAGCCATGCTGGATGATGACGATACTGATGTGGACTATGTGGAGTCAGAAGACGATAATTCAGAGGAAGAATTGCAGGCTGAACCTTCAAAGAAGGCCATGTACAACAAAGAGGGGCTCCTTGAGAAGCTCGAGGACATAGCCTAGCTAGAGAATGTGGATTGGATGTACACGCTTACCGTCGATCATGACCAGGGGGAGAAGGTCGATGTGAACGATGATATATCTTACCCGCGAGCTCACCTTCTACCCCTAGGAATCGTATGGCACGAGGCAGGCCTTTGATAAGTTGCAGTGCAGGAAGTCCTGTCTCCTCAGGCTGACCGATTACTATGCGGAGATGGTCAACACTGACTCTCACATGCACAAGATCAAAGGGAAACTCTTGTTTGAGAAGAAGAGATTGAGGAGGCCGAGGAGTGGAAGTAGCTCCGAGATTTGAAGAAGCGATCGAAGGAGGTGCAAGAAGAGAAACTTAAGGAGAGGGCCAAGGAGAAGAAGGATAGCATCGAGTCGGTCTAGAAGTGGAGGAAGTAGAGGCAACAGGGGGGATTTTCCACGGGAAAGGAGGTCGGGCCAAACCTGAACTTTGACATTGAAGAAGGACTCAAGCAACGTAAGAGGCAGAGGCCTGGCGCTTCTCCTCGTGATAGGTCTGGTGGTCTTGCTAAGCGAGGTCAGCAAGGAAAGAACCACAGGTTTGGATTCCAAGTTTGGGAATGGCGGTCGCAAAGGGATGAAGAAGCAAAACACTGCTGAGACGATGAATGATTTCAGAGGAGTTAACAACCAGAAGGGCGAGTCAGATGTTTTGATACGGTGTTGTATGAGTCTGTTCCTGCTATCTAGTGACGCTATTACATTCCTATCATTATGTTATTAGGCTGCAGTACTTTATCGCTAGATGCAAAAGTTAGCTAGATGTAGGGAATTTGGGGAGGCGGCCAAAAAAAAAGACATTTATCTTTAGCTGTGCTATCCTCCATAAGATGCAATGTCTTTTGCATTTAACTTGTGATTACCCTTTGGTTGTCGAATGCAGATGAACTTACTATCTATGTAGTTATATTAAATAGTGTATTATAGTTTACAACTGCTCTATGTGCCTTCGTGTTGTTTACTTCATTATGGAGCATTTTATTGTATCAGTGTGCAAGCTAAAGTGAAAGGAGTAACACTTGGTAATTGCGACTACTCATACAGTCAAGTATTTTATATCTTGCATTAGCTATGGAAATCTGTGCATCACAATCAGTGTCACATTCGTCCTCCTTCTTTGCTATTTTGATATTGAATGCTTGTGTTTTTATACTCCAATTAGACTAAATAGATTTGGTTGTGATGCATTGTTCATTCTTATCGCTATGCATGGCCAGATGTAGTAGGTGGTCATTTATTTATTTTCTTGCCGATTTTGATTGTTGGAACAGCTTTTGCATTAGCTATAGAACCAATATGCGGACACTGCTTGCGATGAATGCATAGGCCTAAATTCTGCAAGTTGCAGCTTGGCTGGTTATTGATACGTCCAATTTGCATCATGATTTCCTACTGTTATTTATTAAGTTTTTTATCTTTATTTCACTTTATGGTACAATTCTTATGCCTTTTCTCTCTTAATTTACAAGATTCACATGAAGAAGGAGAATGCCTGCAGCTGGAATTCTGGATCAAAGATACCTATTCTACACATCTCCAAATGAGCTAAAATTTCACGGAGAATTATTTTGGAATATATAAAAAATACTCGAGAAAAGAGTTATCAGAGGGGACCCATCGGCTGCCCACAAGGCAGCAGGGCGCGGCCCCCCTGGGCGCGCCCTAGTGCCTTATGGGTCCCACAGCTGGCCTCTGGCCCCCTTCTTCTGGTATATAAGCCCATTTGCCCTGGAAAAAATAAGAAGAAGACTTTTGGGATGGTGCGTTGCTGTCTCGAGGTGGAACCAGGGCAGAAGCTATTTTGCTCTCCGGTGTAGCGATTCTGCCGGGGATACTTCCCTCCGGGAGGGGGAAATCAAAGCCATCAACATCACCAGTGATCCTCTCATCATGGGAGGACCAATCTTCATCAACATCTTCACCAGCACCATCTCATCTCAATCCCTAGTTCATCTCTTGTATTCAATCTTTGTCTCAAAACCTCAGATTGGTACCTGTGGGTTGCTAGTAGTGTTGATTACATCTTGTAGTTGATGCTAGTTGGTTTATTTGGTGGAAGGTTATATGTTCAGATGCTTGATGCTATTCAATACCCCTCTGATCTTGAACATGAATATGATTGGTGAGTCACTACGGGAATCACCTAGTTTGCCTTCAGGCATGTACAGACCGCAAAGAAAGGAATACAGACGGCAAAGAGTTTGCCGTCAGCCGGTAGACGGCAAAATTAGACAGCAAAGCCAAAGTCGGCAAAGGCATACTTTGCCATCTGCTTTTCGTCGGGATGACGGCAAATAATTTGCCCTCAGGTTTTCTCCCGCACCAGACGGCAAAGAAGGATTTAGAGTTTTCTGTTAGCAGGTGGCCCCCACATCGCTTTGCAGTCTGCCTCGTTGTCTAATAGACGGCAAATATTCTTTTAGTAAATTAAAAAATTGCGTCCGTTCGGCGTCCGGCAAGCAGAGTGTCTGGCGTCCTGCGTACAGCGAGTCCAGCGTCCTACGTACAGCGAGTCCGGAGCAACAGAGGACGACGGCGCACATGGTCGGAGCAGCAGCCGCGCGAAGGCCTGCGGAGGCAAGGTGGGATGGGGCCGGCTGCTTGCGGCTGCACCAGGGAGACATGGGGTGGGGCCGGCGGCGTGCGGTTGCTCCGGGTCAAGGAAGACGGGGACGGGGCCGGCGAGGGTGCAGGCAGCGGCACGCGGGGGAGGCAGCGGTGAGGTGCAGGCGAGGAAGAGCGAGGCCAACAGCAGCGAGTGGCAGGCGGCCGGCGGCGGCAGGCGACGGTGTCTCGGGTGGCCTCCGGCTGGGCCAGGGAGGGCCGGCGGCGGGGCGAGGCGGGGCCGGCGGCGGGGCGAGGCGGGGCCGGCGCGTGGCGGGGCGAGGGAGGGCCGGTGCGCGGCGGGGCAAGGCGGGGCCGGTGCACGGCGGGGTGAGGGAGGGCCGGCATGCGGCGGGGCAAGGCGGGGCCAGCGCGCGGCTAGGGCGAGGCGGGGCCAGCGCGCGGCTGGGGCCGGCGGCTTGGCCGGGGCGAGGTGAGAGAGAAGGAGCGCGGGTGGGGTGGGTGGCGCGAGGTGAGAGGGAGGGAGTGGAGAGGATAAGGCCAGCGGGTTGCGCGTGGGTGGGTGGGCCAGCTGTTGAGATCGATCCGGCTGGGCGCTGCGGATCGTGCCAACTCATCGATCCGCGAGATCGATCCGGGTGCTATGTTTTTTGCTTTGCCGTCTGCGTTTTGTATTACAAACGTCAAAGAGAGTTTCTTTGCCGTCTCTAATACAAAACACAGACGGCAAAATATTTGCCGTGTGCATTTTGTATTACGGACAACAAAGAGCATCTTTGCCGTCTGTAATATAAAATGCAGACGGCAAAGATATACTTTGCCGTCTGTAGTACAAAACGAAGATGGCAAAGTTTATTTTGCCGTGGGTTATTCTTTGCCGTCTACTGATGACAGCAAACTATTTTTTGCCGTCTGCCCGACGAAAAGCTGACGGCAAAGACGCCCCCTGATAGCAAATTTGTTGTTTCCCGTAGTGAGTAGTTACTTTTGTTCTTGAGGACATGGGAGAATTCTTGTCATAAGTAATCATGTGAACTTGGTATTCATTCGATATTTTGATGATATGTATGTTGTTGCTTCCTTTAGTGGTGTCATGTGAAGGTCGACTACATGACACTTCACCATCTTTGGGCCTAAGGGAAGGCATTGTGGAGTAGTAATTAGATGATGGGTTGCTAGAGTGACAGAAGCTTAAACCCTAGTTTATGCGCTATTCCGTAAGGCGCTGATTTGGATCCATATGTTTCATGCTATGGTTAGAGTTATCTTAATTCTTCGTTTGTAGTTGCGGATGCTTGCGAGAGGGGGTAATCATGAGTGGGACGCTTGTTCAAGTAAGAACAACACCCAAGCACTGGTCCACCCACATATCAAATTATCAAAGTTGCGAACGCGAATCAAAAAAACATGATGAAAGTGACTAGATGAAATTCCCGTGTGTCCTCGAGAACGCTTTGCTTATTATAAGAGATGGTTCTGACTTGTCCTTTTCTACAAAAAGGATTGGGCCACCTTGCTGCACTCTTTGTTTCTATTGCTACTTGTCACTTGTTGCAAATTATCTTGCTATCAAAATACTCGTTACCGCTAATTTCAGTGCTTGCAGAAAACCGCTTGTCGTTTTCTTCTGCTCCTCATTGGGTTCGACACTCTTACTTATTGAAAGGACTACGATTGATCCCCTATACTTGTGGGTCATCAAGACTCTTTTCTGGTGCCGTTGCCGGGGAGTGAAGCGCCTTTGGTGAGTGGAATTTGATAAGGAAACATTTATTTTACGTGCTGAAATTTACTGTCACTTGTCACTATGGAAAGTAATCCTTTGAGGGCTTTGTTCGGGGAATCTTCACCTCGACTGGAAGCAATAAGAGTTGCTCCTAAACCAAATGAACCTACTGAAAATATTTATTATGAAATTCCTTCGGGTATGATAGAGAAAGTGCTAGATAATCCTTATGCAGGAGATGGAACGGTACATCCTGATATGCACTTGATCTATGTGGATGAAATTTGTGGATTGTTTAAGCTTGCAGGTTTATCCGGAGATGGAGTTAAGAGGAAAGTTTTCCCTTTATCTTTGGAGGGAAAGGCATTGACATGGTATAGGCTATGTAATGATACTGAAACATGGGACTGGAATCGGTTGAAGCTGGAATTCCACCAGAAATTTTATCCTATGCATTTGGTTCATCGTGATCGGAATTATATATATAATTTTTGGCCTCGTGAAGGAGAAAGTATCGCTCAAGCTTGGGGGAGGCTTAAGTATATGTTGCACACATGCCCCAATCATGAGCTCTCAAGAGAAATAATTCTTCAAAACTTTGATGCTCGGCTTTCTCATAATGATCAATCCATGCTCGATACTTCTTCTGCTGGCTCCTTTATGAAGAGAACTATTGAATCCAGATGGGATCTTCTTGAAAGAATTAAGCGCAATTATGAAGATTGGGAAATCGACAAAGGTAAGGAGTCAGGTATAAATCTTGAGTTCGATTGTGTTAAATCTTTTATGGAAACTGATGTTTTTCGTAAGTTTAGTACTAAATATGGACTTGACTCTGAGATAGTAGCTACCTTTTGTGAATCTTTTGCTGCTCATGTTGATCTCCCTAAGGAGAAATAGTTTAAATATCATCCACCTATTGAATTAAAAGAAGAACATGCTTGTGTTAAAGAAGAAACAATTGTTTACCATGTTGATCCAGTTGTGCCTACTGCTTATATTGAGAAACCTCCTTTCCCTGTTAGGATTAAGGAACATGCTAAAGCTTCAACTGTGGTTAATAAGAGTAAAATTAGAGCACCTAGACCTTCTGAACAAATTAAAGTTGAACCTAGTGTTGCAATGGTTAAAGATCTGTTGGTTGACAATATTGATGGACATGTCATATATTTCTGTGATGAAGCAACTAGAATTGCTAAGCCAGACCCTAAAGATAAAAACAAACCTGTAGTTGGCATGCCTGTTATTTCTGTTAAAATTGGAGATCATTGTTATCATGGTTTATGTGATATTGGTGCTAGTGTGAGTGCTATTCCATTTACTCTCTACCAAGAAGTCATGAATGATATTGCACCTGTTGAGATTGAAGATATTGATGTCACTATTAAGCTCGCAAATAGAGATACTATTTCACCACTTGGGATTGTTAGAGATGTTGAAGTCTTGTATGGTAAGATCAAATACCCTACTGATTTTCTTGTTCTTGGATCACCAC
The DNA here is from genome assembly GCA_039707655.1 of Elymus sibiricus. NCBI lineage: Eukaryota > Viridiplantae > Streptophyta > Magnoliopsida > Poales > Poaceae > Elymus > Elymus sibiricus. The sequence goes on from CM077673.1 coordinate 432,380,414, forward strand.
AAGATGATTTTTGTCCCATTATATTTGGTAGACCCTTCCTGAATACTGTTAATGCTAAGATTGATTGCACTAAAGAAATTGTTAGTGTTAATTTTGGTGAGATGTGTCATGAGTTTAATTTCTCTAAGTTTCGTAGACAACCTCATGATAAAGAATTTCCTAGTAAAGATGAAATTATTGGTCTTGCTTCTATTGCTGTGCCACCTACTGATCCTTTAGAACAATATTTGCTTGAGCATGAGAATGACATGCATATGAATGAAAGAAATGAAATAGATGAATTATTCTTTAAACAAGCACCTATCCTTAAGCATAATTTGCCTGTTGAAACCTTGGGAGGTCCACCTCCACCCAAGGGTGACCCTGTGTTTGATTTGAAGCAATTACCAGATACTCTGAAATATGCTTATCTTGATGAAAAGAAGATATATCCTGTTATAATTAGTGCTAACCTTTCAGAGCATGAATAAAAGAGATTACTTAAAACTATAAAGAAGCATCGTGCCGCTATTGGATATACTCTCGATGATCTTAATGGCATTAGTCCCACTTTATGTCAGCATAAAATTCATATGGAGCCAGATGCTAAACCTGTTGTTGACCATCAAAGAAGGCTGAATCCCAAAATGAAGGATATGGTATGAACTGAAATATTAAAGCTTCTGGAGGCAGGTATAATCTATCCCATAGCTGATAGTAGATGGGTAAATCCTATTCATTGTGTTCCTAAGAGAGGAGGTATTACCGTTGTTCCTAATGATAAAAATGAACTTATTCCACAAAGAATTGTAACTGGTTATAGGATGGTAATTGATTTTAGAAAATTAAACAAACTACTAGAAAAGATCATTACCCCTTACCTTTTATTGATCAAATGTTAGAAAGATTATCTAAGCATACACACTTTTGTTTCCTAGATGGTTATTCTGGTTTCTCTCAAATACATGTGTCACCTGAAGATCAAGAGAAAACCACCTTTACTTGTCCTTTTTGAACTTATGCTTATCGTCGTATGCCGTTTGGTTTATGTAATGCACCTGCTACATTTCAAAGATGTATGACTGCTATATTCTCTGACTTTTGTGAAAAGATTGTTGAGGTTTTCATGGATGATTTCTCCGTTTATGAAACTTATTTTGATGATTGCTTAAGCAACCTTGATCGAGTTTTGCAGAGATGTGAAGAAACAAATCTTGTCTTGAATTGGGAGAAGTGCCACTTTATGGTGAATGAAGGTATAGTCCTTGGGCATAAAATTTCCGAAAGAGGTATTGAAGTTGATAAAGCTAAAGTTGATGCTATTGAGAAAATGCCATGTCCTAAAGATATCAAAGTTATAAGAAGTTTCCTTGGTCATGCTGGTTTCTATAGAAGGTTTATAAAAGACTTCTCTAAAATTTCTAGACCTCATACCAATCTCTTGAAAAAAAGATGTTCCATTTGTTTTTGATGATGATTGTGTAGAAGCCTTTGAAATACTTAAGAAAGCCTTGATTTTTTTCACCTATTGTTCAACCACTTGATTGGAATTTACCCTTTGAAATTATGTGTGATGCTAGTGATTATGCTGTTGGTGCTGTTCTAGGACAAAGAGTTGATAAGAAACTAAATGTTATTCATTATGCTAGTAAAACTCTAGATAGTGCTCAAAGAAATTATGCTACTACTAAGAAAGAATTTTTAGCGGTTGTGTTTGCGTGTGATAAATTTAGATCCTATATTGTTGAATCCAAGGTTGCCGTTCACCCTGATCATGCTACTATTAAATACCTTATGGAAAAGAAAGATGCTAAGCCTAGACTTATCAGAAGGGTTCTCCTGCTACAAGAATTTGATTTACATATTGTTGATAGAAAGGGAGCTGAAAACCCTGTAGCGGATAATTTGTCTAGAATGGAAAATGTTCTTGATGACCCACTTCCTATTAATGATGATTTTCCTGATGAACAATTAGCTGTGATAAATGCTTCTCGTAATACTCCTTGGTATGCAGACTATGCTAATTACATTGTTGCTAAATTTATACCACCTAGTTTTACATACCAACAAAAGAAAAAGTTCTTCTTTGATTTGAGACATTACTTCTGGGATGACCCACATCTTTATAAAGAGGGAGTAGATGGTGTTATTAGACGTTGTGTACCTGAGCATGAACAGGAACAAATCCTACGTAAGTGTCACTCCGAGGCATATGGAGGACACCATGCGGGAGACCGAACTACACACAAGGTATTACAATCTGGTTTTTATTGGCCTACTCTTTTCAAGGATGCACGTAAGTTTGTCCTTTCTTGTGATGAATGTCAAAGAATTGGTAATGTTGGTAGACGTCAGGAAATGCCTATGAATTATTCACTTGTTATTGAACCATTTGATGTTTGGGGTTTCGATTATATGGGACCTTTTCCTAAATCCAATGGGTATACTCATATTTTAGTTGCTATTGATTACGTTACTAAGTGGGTAGAAGCTATTCCAACTAGTAGTGCTGATCATAGCACTTCTATTAAAATGCTTAAAGAAGTTATTTTTTTGAGGTTTGGAGTCCCTAGATATTTAATAACTGATGGTGGTTAACATTTTATTCATGGTGCTTTCCGTAAGTTGCTTGCTAAGTATGATATTAACCATAGAATTGCATCTCCTTATCATCCTCAGTCCAGTGGGCAAGTTGAGGTAACTAATAGAGAAATAAAACTGATTATGCAAAAGACCATTAATAGATCTAGAAAGATTTGGTCTAAGAAGCTTGATGATGCATTGTGGGCTTACAGAACTGCATATAAAAATCATATGGGTATGTCTCCGTATAAAATGGTTTATGGAAAAGCATGTCACTTGCCTCTTGAATTAGAACATAAAGCTTATTGAGCAGTTAAGGAACTTAATTATGATTTTAAACTTGCCGGTGAGAAGAGGTTATTTGATATTAGCTCCTTGGATGAATGGAGAACCCAGGCCTACGATAATGCTAAGTTGTTTAAAAAAAGTTAAAAGATGGCATGATAAAAGAATTCAAAAACGGGAATTCAAAGTAGGTGATCATGTTTTATTATACAATTCTCGTTTAATATTTTTTGCAGGAAAACTTCTCTCTAAATGGGAGGGGCCTTATGTCATCGAAGAAGTTTATCGCTCCAGAGCCATAAAAATAAATAACTCTGAAGGCAATAATCCGAGAGTGGTGAATGGACAAAGAATCAAGCATTATATTTCAAGTAAGCCCATTAATGTTGAAACTAATATTATTGAAACAATTACACCGGAAGAGCACATCAAAGAGTCCTTCCAGAACGCTTCAGAACCCTAAAAAGGGGTAGGTATGTGATACGGTAAGTAAACCGACTCCAAAAAATCTATAAAAATTATTTCTATCAATTTTGGAATGTTAGAAAAAATAAAAAAAATAAACAGCCTAGGGGACCCACGTGTCGCCCACAAGGCAGAAGGGCACGACCACCCTGGGGCGCGCCGTGGTGCCTTGTGGGCCCCACGTGTGCCTTCTCGACTCCGTTTTCTTCTGGAATACTTGTTTTACAAGATAAAAATTCTTTATATATACTCCCGGACATTTTGACCACCGTATCACAGAAAAACCTTCTGTTCTTGTTTCATGCTATTTTTCTGACAGATCTAGATCACCATGGCGTCTCCAAGCTCGTCCAAGGACAAGTTCTATGAGAAGGTCATCAACCCATACCTACCGGAGGTGATGAAGCACCCTCAAGCCATTGAGATGCATGAAGGGGTGCTCCACATCCGGGATGTTCAAGGACCTAAGAAGACCAGGAGCGAGAAGGCCATGCTGGAAGCGGTGGAGCAGGAGATCTTCAAGTGCCAGGGCATGGTGGAGCACGGACTTTGTGTGAACCACTCCATGATCATGGAATTCATCCGTGAGCACTAGGTGGATAGCAAGAATATTGGGGACATCATCTTCAAGCTCAATGATCGGATTGATTATCTTCAGGCCCAAATATATGATCTACAAAACCAAAATTTTGAGTATGAGGCCAAGTTCAAAGGTATGAGTTTAGCTGCAAATTTCAGGACTCCGAAAACACGTTCGTCCTGTTATGATGGAGAGCCTATGCCTTGGAAGACGGAGGACAAGCCCATCACCACTTCATCACCACCATCATCGAAGAAGGAGACTTGAGTACACAGGTATGGGCACTCCCCTTGGCCTGTGCCAAGCTTGGGGGAGGCGCCCCGGTATCGTATCACCATCACTTTTTCATCATCATTATCTATCTTAGTTCGATCCTTAGTTATTTCGTGATTTAGAGGAATAAAATTTTAGTATGATTTAGTTTCGAATGCTTGCTTTGTGATCTATCTATCTATGTAATCGTGTGTGAAAGTTATATAATAAAGAGTAGTTTTGAGTTGAGTGTTTTGCTTTTGATGATTCAATCCTAGAAAAAAAAAGAGATCATATGCTAATCCCATGGGAAGTGATGACTTCACATAAAAGGAGTATAATTGATAAAACTTGTTGGAAGTTGACAAACATAGTATTAGTCATTGTAGCAATTCATGAAAAAGTAATAAAGGAAGAGAGGTCTCACATATAAATACACTATCTTGGACATCTTTTATGATTGTGAGCCCCCATCAAATATTCTATGTCAATTAGTTGATGTTGGAAAAGGAAGACAACGTAATGAGTTATGTTTGCTTATATTCACATAGAAGTTATATTGTTCCGGATCCTCTAACATGTGGTGTTTGCCCCCTATCTTTGCTAGCCAAAAAAATCCGCACCAAGTAGAGATACTGCTTGTGCATCCGAAAACCCTTAAACCCAGTTTCATGTCATGAGAGTCCACTATATCTACCTATGGATTGAATAAGATCCTTCAAGTAAGTCGTCATCGGTGCAAAAGCAATAAAAATTGCTCATAAATATGTATGAACTTTTATTGTAAGAGAAAATAAGCTTTGTACGATCTTGTGATGGTGGAGCAATAAAAGCGACAGACTGCATAATAAAGGTCGCTATCACAAGGGGCAATATAAAGTGACGTTCTTTTACATTAAGAGCTCTCACATCCAAAAACAAAAAGCGCATGAAGACCTATGCTTCCCTCTGCGAAGGGCCTCTCTTTTACTTTATGTATTTACTTTCATGCAAGAGTCGATAGTATTCTCTTCTATTCCATTTTTATTTTCTCTTTTGACAAACATCATGTGGTGGGGATTGATCCATGCACATATATCCAGTTGAATGTAGGTGATCATAAGTTATTATTGTTGACATTACCCTTGAGGTAAGTATGTTGCGAGGCAAAATTATAAGGCCCTATCTTTCTATGTGTTCGACTGAAACTTTTGCTCCATAAGTATAACGTTAGTGTCAGCAATCATGGAAGACTAAATGATAGTTGAGTATGTGAACTTGCTAATCAAAGCTCTTATATAGACTCTTTCTGATAATATGATGAATTGCAATTGCTTCAATGACTAAGATCATAGTTTGTTAGTTTTCAATTCGGTTTATGGTTCATACTTTAACTTGTGAATGAATTGTCACTTTTGCATGAGAAGTTTTATGATGATATATTGCTGTTATAATAAAGATCATGATGCTCCATGTCCGTATTTTATTTTTATCGATGTCTCTTTCTCTAAACATGTGGTCATGATTATCGATTTCGACTTTTCGCTTGAGGGCAAGCGAGGTCTAAGCTTGGTGGAGCTGATACGTCCAATTTGCATCATGATTTCCTACTGTTATTTATTATGTTTTTGATCTTTATTTCACTTAAAGGTACAATTCTTATGTCTTTTCTCTCTTAATTTGCAAGATTCACATGAAGAGGGAGAATGCCGGCAGCTGGAATTCTGGACCTAATAGCCACATCAGAGATACCTATTCTGCACATCTCCAAATGAGCTAAAATTTCACGGAGAATTATTTTGGAATATATAAAAAATACTGGAGAAAAGAGTTATCAGAGGGGACCCACTGGCTGCCCACAAGGCAGCAGGGCGCGGCCCCCCAGGGCGCGCCCTAGTGCCTTGTGGGGCCCACAGCTGGGCTCTGGCCCCCTCCTTCTGGTATATAAGCCCATTTGCCCTGGAAAAAGTAAGAACAAGACTTTTGGGACGGTGCACCGCCGTCTCAAGGTGGAACCAGGGCAGAAGTTATTTTGCTCTCCGGCGGAGCGATTCTGCCGGGGATACTTCCCTCCGGGGGGAGGGGAAATCGAAGCCATCGACATCACCAGTGATCCTCTCATCGTGGGAGGACCAATCTTCATCAACATCTTCACTAGCACCATCTCATCTCAAACCCTAGTTCATCTCGTGTATTCAATCTTTGTCTCAAAACCTCAGATTGGTACCTGTGGGTTGCTAGTAGTGTTGATTACATCTTGTAGTTGATGCTAGTTGGTTTATTTGGTGGAAGATTATATGTTCAGATCTTTGATGCTATTCAATACCCCTTTGATCTTGAACATGAATATGATTTGTGAGTAGTTACTTTTGTTCTTGAGGACATGGAGAAGTCTTGTCATAAGTAATCATGTGAACTTGGTATTCGTTCGATATTTTGATGATATGTATGTTGTTGCTTCCTTTAGTGGTGTCGTGTGAACGTCGACTACATGACACTTCACCATCTTTGGGCCTAAGGGAAGGCATTGTGGAGTAGTAATTAGATGATGGGTTGCTAGAGTGACAGAAGCTTAAACCCTAGTTTATGTGCTATTCCGTAAGGGGCTGATTTGGATCCATATGTTTCATGATATGGTTAGAGTTATCTTAATTCTTCTTTCGTAGTTGCAGAAGCTTGGGAGAGGGGGTAATCATAAGTGGGAAGCTTGTTCAAGTAAGAACCGCACCCAAGCACTGGTCCACCCACATATCAAATTATCAAAGTAGCGAACGCGAATCAAACAAACATGATGAAAGTGACTAGATGAAATTCCCGTGTGTCCTCGAGAACCATTTGCTTATTATAAGAGATTGTTCTGGCTTGTCCTTTGCTACAAAAAGAATTGGGCCACCTTGCTGCACTCTTTGTTACTATTACTACTTGCCACTTGTTACAAATTATCTTGCTATCAAACTACTCGTTACCGCTAATTTCAGTGCTTAAAGAAAACACCTTGCTGAAAACCGCTTGTCATTTCCTCCTGCTCCTCGTTGGGTTCGACACTCTTACTTATCGAAAGGACTACGATTGATCCGCTATACTTGTGGGTCATTAGTTATGTCTGCAGATGTTTTGTCTTTCTTCTGTGATTGCCTATTGCATTGTTACATGTTCCCTTGAAAATATCGGTACTATGAATTACAGAGTCCTTTATTTGCTTTTTCTGTCTATATCATGGCAACTATTATTTTGGTTGCTGGAACTTCTTGGTGGAGGGGATCTGATCAATCCTAACAACATGAGAATCACCTACTGATAGGGAAACCTCTGGCTCTGATAACCAAATCTATCAGAGGAGATAGGATTGTTATCCTCACCATGGAAGTTGTAAGATTGATGTGGTGGTTGATTTTCATCGTAGTGCATGCTATCTGATTCTAAAGAGACCCCCCTAGCATCGGCTAAAGAGAGCAACACCACGAGAGAAAAACTTCCAAGAAAGCATCCTTGTTGGGCCGTTAAGGACAGCTCACCTGCATGGCGCGATGCTAAAGCCCGCAACGGGGCGATGTATCGGAGCTCCCTAACCCTAAACCCTGACACCTCTCACAACACGCCACCACCCCGAACCCGACGCTCCCTTCTCCCCCTTCTCGCTCCCGCTTATCTCGACCCTCTTCGGCGGCCAATGACCCTCTCCGGCAATGATGGTTCCCCTTAAGCAAGGTGAGTCCCTGCCCCTCTTTGCTCTCCACACCCTCTCCAATCTTGGACCAAACCACCGCTGAATTTTTGCATCCGCAATAGTGGCTAGGCCAAACAAAAATCGAAGCCCCCTTTTGAGCCCTAGATTGCACCGTCGCATCCATGGGAATAGCGTTATATGGTTCTATAGATTTATGCCATGTTTTCTTTGGTACAGCGAAAATGGTGGAACTTGAAAAAGAAGAGGACCCCTTGGTCCACTACGAAGCCATGCTAGATGATTAAGATACTGATGAGGACTATGTGGAGTCAGAAGGCGATGATTCAGAGGAAGAATTGCAGACTGAACCTTCAAGGAAGAACGTGTACAACAAAGAGGGCCTCCCTGAGAAGCTCGAGGACATACCCTGGCCAAAGAATGTGTACTGGATGCACAAGCTCACTGTCGATCATTTCCATGGGAGAAGGTCGATGTGAACGATGATCTTACCTGCGAGCTCGCCTTCTACACCCAGGTTTTGGAAGGCACGAGGCAGGCCTTTGAGAAGGTGTGGTCCAGGAAGGTCTGGTTCCTCAGGCCGGCAGATTACTATGCGGAGATGGTCAAGAGTGACTCTTAGATGCACAAGATCATGGGGAAGCTCTTGTTTGGGACGAAGAAGATTGAGGAGGCCGAGGAGTGGAAGACGGCCTGAGAGTCGAAGAAGCAATCGATGGAGGTGCAAGCAGAGAAGCTTAAGGAGAGGGCCAAAGAGAAGAGGGAAAGCATCGAGTCGGTCAAGAAGTGGAGGAAGCAGAGGTAACATGGGGGATTTTCCAAGGGAAAGGAGGACCGGCCAAACCTGAACTTTGAAGTTAAAGAAGGACTCAAGCAATACAAGAAGCAAAGGCCTGGCGTTTCTCATGGTGATAGGTCCAGTGGTCTTGCTAAGCGAGGTAAGCAAGGAAAGAACCATAGATCAAAGGATTCCAAGTTTGGGCGTGGCTATCGCAAAGGGTTAAAGAAGCAAAACATAACTAAGACGATGAATGACTTCAGAGGATTAAACAACCAGAAGGGCAAGTCAGGAAACAAGAAGAGGAAGATGTTTTGATACAGTCTTGTAAGAGTCTGTGCCCGCTGCCTTGTGATGCTATTATATTCTTGTCATTATGTTATTCTGCCGCAGTACTTTATCGCTCGATGCAAAAGTTAGTTGCATGTAGGGAATTTGGGGAGGCTGCCCAAACACAAGACATTTATCTTTAGCTGCGCTATCATCCATAAGATGCAGTGTCTTTTGCATTTAACTTGTGATTGCCCTTTTGGTTGTCGAATGCAGCTAAAATTACTATCTATGTAGTTATATTTAACAATGTATTATAGTTTACAGCTGCTGTGTGCACCTTCCTGTTGTTTACTTCGTTCTGGAGCATTTTATTGTATTAGTGTGCAAGCTAAAGTGAAAGGAGTAACACTTGGTAATTGTGACTGCTCGTACAATCAAGTCTTTTATATCTTGCATTAGCTACTGACCTCTGTGCATCACAATCAGTATCACATTCGTCCTCCTTCTCTACAATTTTGATATTGAATGCTTGTGTTTTCGTAGTCCAATCGGACTAAACAGATTTGTTGTGATGCATTGTTCATTCTTATTGCTATGCATGCCAGATGCAGTTGGGGATCATTTATTTTTTCTTGCTGATTTTGATTGTTGGACCAACTTTTGCACTACCTATAGTACCACTAGGCGGACACTACTTGCGATGAATGCATAAGCCTAAATTCTGCAAGTTGCAGCTTGGCTGGTTATGCCTGTTGATGTTTTGTCTTTCTTATGCGATTGCCTATTGCGTTGTTACACGTTCCATTGAAAATACTGGTACTATTGCTTACAATGTCCTTCATTTCCTTTTTCTGTCTATATCATGGCAACTGTTGTGTTGGTTGCTGGAACTTCCTGGTGGAAGGGATCTGATCAATCCTAACAACATGAGAATCAACTACTGAGAGGGAAACCTCTGGCTCTAATAACCAAATCTATCAGAGGAGATAGGATTTTTATCCTCACCATGGAAGTAGTAAGATTGATGTGGTGGTTGATTTTCATCGTAGTGCATGCTATCCGATTCTAAAGAGACTTCCCCCCTAGCATCGACTGAAGAAAGCAACGCCATGGGAGAAAAACTTCCAAGAAAGCATCCTTGTTGGGCCATTAAGGATAGCCCACCTGCATGGCGTGACGCTAAAGCCTGCAATGGGCGATGTATCGGAGCTCCCTAACCCTAAACCCTTACACCTCTCACACCACGCCTCCACCCCGATGCCGATGCCCCCTTCTCCCCCTTCTCGCTCCCACTTATCTCGACCCTCTTCGGCGGCCAATGACCCTCTCCGGCAATGACGGTTCCCGTTAAGCAAGGTGAGTCCCTGCCCCTCTTTGCTCTCCACACCCTCTCCTTTCTTGGACCAAACCACCACTGAATTTGTGCAGCCACCATAGTGGCTAGGCCAAACAGAAATTGAAGCCCCCTTTTGAACCCTAGGTTGCACCGTCGCATCCACCGGAATTGCATTATATGGTTCTGTAGATTTATGCCATGTTTTCTTTGGTACAGCGAAAACGGTGGAACTTGAAAAAGAAGAGGACCCCTTGGTCCACTACGAAGCCATGCTGGATGAATACGATACTGATGAGGACTATGTGGAGTCAGAAGGCGATGATTCAGAGGAAGAATTGTAGGCTGAACCTTCAAAGAAGAACGTGTACAACAAAGAGGGCCTCCTTAAGAAGCTCGAGGACATAGCCTGGCCAGAGAATGTGGACTGGATGCACAAGCTCATTGTCGATCATTACCAGGGGAGAAGGTCGATGTGAACGATGATCTTACCTGCGAGCTTGCCTTCTACACCCAGGCTTTGGATGGCACGAGTGTGGCGCCCCTGCTCGACCGTGCACTAATCATACACGCAAACGTGCACGCTCGAGATCAGAGACTCACGGGATAATATCACAACACAACTCTAAACACAAATTTAAACATAAGTCTTCATATTACAAACCAGGGGTCACGAGGACCCGAGTGCATAAGTCATGCAAACAAATAATATCTGGGTACAGACATAGTTAGTCAAGTTTGCCTTAAGAAGGCTAGCACAAACAACGATACTGATCGAAAAGGCGAAGGCCTCCTGCCTAGGGCCTCTGAACTACTCCTGGTCGTCAGGGGTCTCCACGTCATAGTAGGCTCCTCCGTGGGACTCCTGGTAGTAACCTCCTACGGTGGCGCCTGGCTCCGGGGCTCCGTCGTCAGAACGCAGCAATCGGGTATGGGGAAAAAGGGAAGCAAAGCAACCGTGAGTACTCATCCAAAGTACTCGCAAGACTTACATCAGATCTATACTAAGTATGCAATTGGTATCAAGGGAAAGGGGCTGTATCTGTGGACTAGACTGCAGAAATGCTAGAATAGAGGGGAAGGCCTAGCCTATCGAAGACTAGCATCTTCAACGTCTTACAGCATTAGAAGAGTGTAGATTAGCATACAATAAAGCAGTGGTTGTTTAATAGCAAGGCCTAGAGATCCTTCCTCGACTCCCTGCGGGAAAGCAATCCCGGAGCCAACATATCAATTTAGCATCACAGGTATCCAGTTCAAGTTGTAGTAGATCGGGATACAACACTGAGCGTCTTGTTACCATGGACACGGCTATTCGAATAGATAACTTCCCTGCAGGGGTGCACTACTATTACCCAACACGATCAATCAACTCTGGCTGGACATACTTTTCTGGGCAATGCCCTACCTCGGAGAATCAACACGACGCAGTCCTACCTAGGCTCAACAGAGAGGTCCTCGCCGGTCTACATCCTAAGTGCTCAGGGGTCTTGGGCCCATCGCCCTTTGCACTCCGGGTCATTGCGCACACGTGGGTCCAGGCACCACCTCTGTCCTGGATGGCGCCGGCCCAGCCATGCCGCACTGCTGAACTGGACGTCTGACAAAGCTTTCGGCTGATACATACGACGCAGAGGGCCCCATTAAACCATTATCCCACGTGGTGGTAGTGTGTATAGGCCAGTGGCCAACTCAGATCAATACCCAAATCCGTTAAGCATATTGGGAACTCGCGGTGACGATCAGTACTCCTGTCATCCCATCTCGAGGAAGTGCAACAAGGGTCAGGCCCATCCCTCTCTTGGACGGTCTCCGCCTACCCGGCCGCGCCTCGTAATTATCTCGCGGGTACCCTCCAGGCCAACTCAACTTTCAAGAGACTATCGGAAACTTAGGTCCACCTCTACCGGGGTGGTACCGCCTGTCCCTTCAGTCCCACAGTAACATTTAACCCGGGGCAACAGTTAAGGTAACCGTGTGTTTAATCATAAAGGGGAAGTCCGAGGAATCACCCTCGATGGACTTCTACTTGATGTATCTGTCAAGGTGAACTTGAAGGAATCACCCTCGAGAGATTCACACTTGAGGAGCTGCACGACAGGGGCGTCATCGAAGGTGGTAAAAGAGGAATCACCCTCGGAATCCACAACCGACTAGCTATGCTACAGAGATATCATCCGGAGTGAGGTAGGAGGTGTCACCTTCGGCACTCGATAGTAGCTCTGCAGAGTCGTACAACTAAGGGGGTATGCGTTGATGTGTCGGTCTCTGCATGTCGATCACCTGATCGAGTCACCGATGGTAAAGCATGGCAACCAGGACAAGGGTGTGGGGCCACTGATGGATCACTAACCAACCTATACTAAGTATATATGATATACAGGTACAGTAACAATAGCAGGTTACAAAAGCAGGATATGCATCAGAATATGAGCAATCAAATACAGTAGCAAAATATAATGCAAGCATAGGGGAGAAGGAAATGGGCGATATAGGAATGATCAAGGGGGTTTTTCTTGCCTGGAAGCTCTGCTGAAAAGGAAGAAGGGTCGTCGGCGATGTAGTCGATCACAGGGGCAGCGTCGGTCTCGGGGTCTACCGGAAAGAAGAGGGGGAAGAAACAATAAATACAATGCAAACAAATGCAACACAAATGCATGGCATGGCAATATGATGTGGGGAGGGTGACCTAACACAGGGCTACACGTTGCAGACGAAGCGGGAATTTATCAGGAACGTTTTCCCGGTTTCGGACGTCTGTCACACAGGTGAACCGGAGGGGAAGGTTCCATGTTTGCAGTGTTGAAGGAATTTGACAGGAACACGGAGGGTGTCATCGGATTCGTCTCGTCGTTCTGAGCAACTTTCATGTAGAAAACTTTTTCATCCGAGCTACGGTTTATTTTCTATGATTTTTCAAAGTTTAAATAATTTCTGGAATTTCTGGAATTCTTTTAATCCGAAAATAAAACAGAAATTATTTTTGTCACCTAGTGCTATTCAAGCATAGTGTATGACAGTGGGGCCAGGGGGCTGGGTGGACCCAGTCAACATTTGACTGGTCAACATGTGAACAGTGGAAGTGGGTCCCGCATGTCATTGGCTTAGACAATTTTAATTTGATTTAACTTTTAACTTAACAGCAGGCCCCGCTTGTCATTGGCACATTAGACTAATTAAATAACTTAACTAACCTAATTAACCTAAACTAATTATCCTAATCTAATAGGGCCGGTCCTACACTCTCACACACACAGCACACACACACTGCACGCACACAACACACACACACAGCACGCACACACGACCGCTCGGCCATGGTTATGGCCATGGCCAGCGGTAGCGGCGGCGAGCGGCGGCTGGCAGCGGGCAGCGGCTGGCAGCGGCGCCGGCGAGCAGCAGCAGTGCAAGGCACAGGGAGGGCGCGGCCATGGACGAGCACAGGAGCTTCGGCCATGGCGTCGCACGGGCAGCTACGGCGATCAAATCGAGAGGGGGTTAGGGGGTTTTGGAAGAGGAGCTCACGGTTCCAACGGAGGTGACGGGGAGGCCGGAGGTGGACCGGAGACGAAGCAATCGACGATGGCGACGGCGATGTACGCGAAGGATTCGAGCTCGATGGCGAGCGTACGGAGCGGCTCCGCTCGATTTGATGCCTGGGCTGGACGAAGTCGAGGGTGGCGGTCCTCCTGGACTTCTTCTCAGGCGACGGGGAGCGCGTTGGCCGTGACGAAGACGATGGCCATGGCGTGCGCGAGTTCGTGCGAGCTTCAGATCGAGACAGTGGAGAGAGGAGGGAGAATGAGGGGACTAGGGTTTGTCTACCGCGATGGGGAGGCTCTTATGCATCTCGGGGTTCCAACGGATGGTCGACATGACGACAGGAGCGGCCAGGGCGCGTGGATGAACGACATGCCATGGCCACTGCCTCCTCCTATGTACGTGAGGAAGGAGAAGGCCCTTAGATGGGCTAGGCTGGTTACTGTAGCACCGGGCCTAAGTGTACAGTAGGTCTCTTATATTTTTCCTTTTCTTTTCAGTTTTCTTTATCAGCTGATGTTTGCATTTTCTCTTAGCAATTGACCACTTTTTTAAAATGTGTGGCTGGTCTCAAAAATTAGTATGCAATATTTCTCACTCCCACAAAAAGTTTGGGGCCAATATAATTTCATTTGAATTTGTTTTAATAGAAAAGGAATTAAATGATTTGTTTTGGGTACTGTTTTGAATTAGGTTAGATCACTCTAACAATTTAAATAATGTTGTTCTCAATTTTATAATTGCTTATAGATTATTTGCAAATTTATGAACGCTTTAGCTTTTAATTTGAACAACTTTTATTTTTCACTCCTTATTTGAATTTCAATTTGAATTGGATTTGAAATGAGATATGATTAAAGATGATCAAAACTAGTTAATCATGATGACTTGGCATTATCAGAGGGTGATCACTGTGGCTTAATATCTGAGGATGTTACAATTCTGCTCCACTAAAAGAAATTCTCGTCCCGAGAATTCAGGAGGTAGGAGGGAAAGGATCGGGGCATTCTGGGAAGTTCTTCATTAAAAGCCGCGAACGACTGTATCGATTTCAACTCCCCATATCTAATACCATGCATGTATGCAAGAGTTTCGGCTATAAATGAATAGGATGCTTCTGAATCAAATAAAGCGGAAACCGGTATTGGGTTAAAAGAGGAGTACCCATCTTAGCAGCAGGCTGATCTTGAGCTTCATTCAGATCAACATGATAAGCCTGACTACAACCATAAGAAGGCCTGGCATTGTTGTTGCGGGGCTAGTTGTTACCACGGCCAGCATTGGGAAGTGCGAGCTGGTTCTGATTCTGCGGGCATTCTCTGGAACGGTGACCTGGACGGCCACACTTGAAGCAAAGCCCATAACTAGGACGGGGAGCAGGAGCTCGAAGCAGTGGAGCAGGTGCTTCTGGGCGGTACATGCTATGAGGAATCCAGATACAACGCTTTTGTGCTGAGCTCGAAGATGAGCCAACGTCACGGTGGCGCTTCTGTGACTCCTTGTGCTCCATCTGGGCGCTCTCAACTTGGATAGCCTTGTTCACCAGGGTGGCGAAGTCGGGGAAGTCATGAACAGCAATTGCAAGCTTGAGGTCTGGGTGGAGTCCATTACGGAATTTCTCCTGTCTACGAGCATCAGTGGCAATGTCTTCTTCAGCATAGCGGGATAGGTCAAGGAATTCCCGCTGATAAGCTTCGACAGTCTTATTGCCCTGAGTGAGGTTGCAAAACTCTGTCTTCTTCCGGTCCATGATTCCCTGAGGAATGTAACGGGAACGGAAACCAGCCTGAAACTCAATCCAGGTAACAATGGTTCCAACAGGTAGTGAACGCCTGTGGGTGTCCCACCATTGAGTAGCAGGGCCCTTCGAGAAGAAGGAGGCGAAGGTGACAAGGTTGGCAGGGGCGACATCGACAGATTCCATCTCATGAGTGATGTCGCGGAGCCAGTCATCAGCATCCAGTGGCTGTTCAGAGTTGCAGAAAATAGTGGGGTTGAGACGCACAAACTCCGACAGAGTTATTGGGGCAGGTTGCTGATTCTGGGCATTCTGGTTCTGGTGTGGGAACTGAGCCATTAACCCTTGCATGAACTGACGGTTTTATCTCAAACTGTTGCATCATAGATGCCATATAGTCTGGCGGTGGTGGGTTTTCAGTGGCACGGCCACGACCACGACCATGAGCATTTGGCCTAACCATCCTGCTAAATTTCAACAGGGGGTAGTTCAGTAAAAATAACTGCAAGTGTTTTGAGACAAACAGGAGGTAACACGACAATGAACAAGTAGTGCAATAGATACATAACAGTAGTCAATTAAGACATACAGATCCATACACAGAGTCGGTTACACGCGGACAACATAAGTTCAGAAAGCAAACAACTAGACATGCTAGGCGGCGCGTAGGCACGCGGTGAGGAATACACAACAGGACATAGCAAAGGCTACATCAACGTCGGAGAAAACCACTGAATCCAGGTAACTGCAGGTGCCGAATCTGAGTGCTCACGGCAGAAGAATCCTGTGTACCGTGAAGACTCTGATGCAGAACCCGATCTCGAACTGGGAGAAGAGGTCCACATGCAGGTGTGCGACCACCAACAGCAGGCCAGTCGATACCTGCAGGCATCTGAGTCCTGCGCGGGTAAAGAATGTACTCTGGATGTATCCCTGCACGAACAGCTGGTAGCAACTATGTCATAGCATCGTAGATATGTGCTCGAGTGGCGTACAGCTCGACGGCAAGAGCTCGGGCAGTGCAATCCAAAGTTGTAGTGTGCTGTATCAAGACCTGCAGGTCATATCGACGTGGCACGTAAGGAGCGTGGACAGCAGTGTAGTATCCAGTCTCATCTCCCGCAGGGGTATACGGGATGTATCGGAACTCGGAGTCATCCAAGCGACTATGCTCGCCACAAAGACGTGCAACATCAGAGTGAGCAGCGTCATGGACTGCCATATCAATCGTCACGCCGATACCGTGAAAAGTGTGCAACTCAGTGACAGAGCCGTCCCGCTGATCAAAGATACGAACATAGGCATGGTACTGCTCCTGGTTGAACTCGCGGAAATCCTCGTAAACCATGTACTCGGGGTACCAGCGGTAGCCCAACCTGGTCAGGAGGGCGATCAGGATAGCTAGAAAACCAGTCACATCATGAGCTCAAGTGTGGAGTACAACCTGCGTCGTGGGACGCAGCGGAAACAAACGATCCATCTGAAACAGAGGAAAATTCAAAGTTGTCAAATGACAGTGAGTGAATTCTTGCATCATGCATTCAAAGAAGTAACTTGCAGATAACCAAGCTCCGGGTGGATGCGATCACGAGAACCTAGAGTCGGAGTTAGTAAAATTTTAACCCGAATAGAAGAGAGATTAGAGTCCCAGAGTAAGGAAGAGAAATAAAAGATCCTAATCCCATCCATTGGCGACGTGGGCCCATAAGCCACACAGCCATGTTAGTAAAACGGTTTTTCAAAGACTAGACTCAACTTCGACCAAGGAATTGGAAAGGGGCTTCCTACAGGCAGTCGACTCTGATACCAGCTTGTGGCGCCCCCGCTCGACCGTGCACTAATCATACATGCAAACGTGCACGCTCGAGATCAGAGACTCACGGGATGATATCACAACACAACTCTAAACACAAATTTAAACATAAGTCTTCATATTACAAACCAGGGGTCACGAGGACCCGAGTGGATAAGTCATACAAACAAATAATATCTGGGTACAGACATAGTTAGTGAAGTTTGCCTTAAGAAGGCTAGCACAAACAACGATACTGATCGAAAAGGCGAAGGTCTCCTGCCTAGGGCCTCCGAACTACTCCTGGTCATCGGGGGTCTCCACATCGTAGTAGGCTTCTCCGGGGGACTCCTGGTAGTAACCTCCTGCGGTGGCGCCTGGCTCCGGGGCTCCATCGTCTGATCACAGCAATCGGGTAAGGGGGAAAAGGGAAGCAAAGCAACCGTGAGTACTCATCCAAAGTACTCGCAAGACTTACATCAGATCTATACTAAGTATGCAATTGGTATCAAGGGAAAGGGGCTGTATCTGTGGACTAGACTGCAGAAATGCCAGAATAGAGGGGAAGGCCTAGCCTATCGAAGACTAGCATCTTCAACGTCTTACATCATTAGAAGAGTGTAGATTAGCATACAATAAAGCAGTGGTTGTTTAATAGCAAGGCCCAGAGATCCTTCCTCGACTCCCTGCGGGAAAGCGATCCCGGAGCCAACATATCAATTTAGCATCACAAGTATCCAGTTCAAGTTGTAGTAGATCGGGATACAACAATGAGCGTCCTGTTACCGTGGACACGGCTATTCGGATAGATAACTTCCCTGCAGGGGTGCACTACTGTTACCCAACACGCTCGATCAACTCTGGCCGGACACACTTTTCTGGGCAATGCCCGGCCTCGGAGAATCAACACGACGCAGTCCTACCTAGGCTCAACAAAGAGGTCCCCGCCGGTCTACATCCTAAGCGCTCAGGGGTCTTGGGCCCATCGCCCTTTGCACTCCGGGTCGTTGCGCACACGCGGGTCCAGGCACCACCTCTGTCCTGGATGGCGCCGGCCCAGCCATGTCGCACTGCTGAACTGGACGTCTGACAAAGCTTTCGGCTGATACGTACGACGCAGAAGGCCCCATTAAACCATTATCCCACGTGGTGGTAGTGCGTATAGGCCAGTGGCCAACTCAGATCAATACCCAAATCCGTTAAGCATATAGGGAACTCGCGGTGACGACCAGTACTCCTGTCGTCCCGTCTCGAGGAAGTGCAACAAGGGTCAGGCCCATCCCTCTCTCGGACGGTCTCCGCCTACCCGGGCGCGCCTCGTAATTATCTCGCGGGTACCCTCCAGGCCAACCCGACTTTCAAGAGACTGTCGGAAACTTAGGTCCACCTCTACCGGGGTGGTACCGCATGTCCCTTCAGTCCCGCAGTAACATTTAACCCGGGGGCAATAGTTAAGGTTACCGTGTGTTTAATCATAAAGGGGAATTCCGAGGAATCACCCTCGATGGACTTCTACTCGATGTATCCATCATGGTGAACTTGGAGGAATCACCCTCGAGAGATTCACACTTGAGGAGCTGCACGACAGGGGCATCATCAAAGGTGGTAAAAGAGGAATCACCCTCGGAATCCACAACCAACTAGCTATGCTACAGAGATATCATCCGGAGTGAGGTAGGAGGTGTCACCTTCGGCACTCGATAGTAGCTCTGCAGAGTCGTACAACTATGGGGGTGTGCGGTGATGTGTCGGTCTCTGCATGTCGATCATCTGATCGAGTCACCGATGGTAAAGCATGGCAACCAGGACAAGGGCGTGGGGCCACTGAGGGATCACTAACCAAGCTATACTAAGCATATAGGATATACATGTACAGTAACAATAGCAGGTTATAAAAGCAGGATATGCATCAGAATAGGAGCAATCAAATACAGTAGCAAAATCTAATGCAAGCATAGGGTGCCGGAGAACGTTGCATGGGAAACAAAAAAATTTCCTACGCACACGCAAGATCTATCCATGGTGATGAGCATCTACAAGAGGGAGAGTGAATCTACATACCCTTGTAGATCGCTAAGCGGAAGCGTTTAAGAAACGCGGTTGATGTAGTTGAACGTCTTCGCGATCCAAATCGCCGAGCGTCCCGCGATCCAATCACGATCCTCCCGATCTAGCGCCGAACGGACGGCACCTGCGCGTTCAACACACGTACGGCTTGATGACGCCTTCACCTCCTCGATCCAGCGAGCGATGGTGAAGTAGCAGATGAGTTCCGGCAGCACGACGGCGTGGTGATGGTGGTGAGGAACAATCTCTGCAGGGCTTCGCCAAGCACTGCGGAGATTATGACGGAGGAACTAGAGGGCTAGGGTTGCCGGCACACGGCTTGGGAAATCCTGATGTGTCCCGTGTGCTAGCCCTGCCCCTCTATTTATATGTTGAGCCCTGGGGTCTAAACTTGGAGAGAAAACCTCTACAAGGTCGGTTTTGCCCGCACAAGGTCGGTTTGGCCCGCAAGTAAAGAGTCCAACTTGGATCCCTGCAGTACCGCGCACAAGCGGTAGTACCGCTTCACACAAGCGGTTGTACCGCTTGAGCGGTAGTACCGCTTCACACAAGCGGTAGTACCGCTTACGCGGTAGTACTGCCTTACCAGCGGTAGTACCGCTTAAGGCAGCAGCAAAACTTCCTTTTGCACTTTCCAATACCTCGTGGGTTTTACCCATTTGGCCCATATAAAGTGTTGCTGCACCCGAACACTTCGGTAAACATCCGGAACCCCTTCCGGTGAATTCCGGAACCCATCCGGAGATCAAAACACTATTATCACATATATCAATCTTTACCTCCGGACTCTTCCGGAGATCCTCGTCATGTCCGGGATCTTATCCGAGACTCCGAACAACCTTCGGTCACCAACACAATAACTCAACTATACTAATCGTCACCAAACCTTAAGTGTGTAGACCCTGCGGGTTCGAGAACTATGTAGACATGACCGAGACACCTCTACGGTCAATAACCAATAGCGGGACCTGGATGCCCATATTGGTTCCTACATATTCCACGAAGATCTATATCGGTCGAACCTCTATGTCAAGGATTCAGTTAATCCCGTATGCTGTTCCCTTTGTTCTTCGGTATGTTACTTGCCCGAGATTCGATCGTCGGTATCCCCATACCTAGTTCAATCTCGTTACCGGCAAGTCTCTTTACTCGTTCCGTAATACAAGATCCCGTGGCTAACACCTTAGTCACAATGCTTGCAAGGCTTATAGTGATGTTGTATTACCGAGTGGGCCCTGAGATACCTCTCCGTCACACGGAGTAACAAATCCCAGTCTTGATCCATGCCAACCCAACAGACACCCTCGGAGATACCTGTAGAGCATCTTTATAGTCACCCAGTTACATTGCGACGTTTGATACACACAAGGTATTCCTCCGGTGTCAGTGAGTTGCATGATCTCATGGTCATAGGAACAGATACTTGACATGCAGAAAACAATAGCAATAAACTGACACGATCATATGCTATGTTTATAGTTTGGGTCTTGTCCATCACATCATTCTCCTAATGATGTGATCCCGTTATCAAATGACATCTCATGTCTATGGCTAGGAAACCTTGACCATCTTTGATCAACGAGCTAGTCTATTAGAGGCATACTAGGGACACAGTGTTGTCTATGTACCCACACATGTATTTGAGTTTCCAATCAATACAATTATAGCATGGATAATAAACGATTATCATGAACAAGGAAATATAATAATAACCAATTTATTATTGCCTCTAGGGCATATTTCCAACAGTCTCCCACTTGCACTAGAGTCAATAATCTAGTTCACATCACTATGTGATTTACATTGTAATGAATCGAACACCCATGCAGTTCTGGTGTTGTTCATGTTTAGCCCTTGGAAGAGGTTTAGTCATCGGATCAGCAACATTCAGATCCGTGTGCACTTTGCAAATATTTATGTCGTCCTCCTTGATGTAATCGCGGATGGAATTGAAACGTCGCTTTATGTGTCTGGTCCTCTTGTGAAACCTGGGTTCCTTGGCTAGAGCAATGGCACCAGTGTTGTCACAGAACAGAGTCATTGGGTTTAGTGCACTAGGCATTACTCCAAGATCTGTCATGAACTCCTTCATCCAGACACCTTCCTTCGCCGCCTCCGAGGCAGCGATGTACTCCGCTTCGCATGTAGAATCAGCTACTACGCTTTGCTTGGAACTGCACCAGCTAACCGCACCCCCATTGAGAATAAATACGTATCCGGTTTGCGACTTAGAGTCATCCGGATCAGTGTCAAAGCTTGCATCGACGTAACCCTTTACGACGAGCTCTTGATCACCTCCATAAACGAGAAACATGTCCTTAGTCCTTTTCAGGTACTTCAGGATATTCTTGACCGCCGTCCAGTGTTCCACTCCTGGATCACTTTGAAACCTTCCGGCCATATTTATGGCAAGGCTGACATCGGGTCTTGTGCACAGCATTGCATACATGATAGAGCCTATGGCTGAAGCATATGGGATGACACTCATCTTTTCTCTATCTTCTGCAGTCACTGGGCATTGAGTCTTACTCAACTTCACACCTTGCAAAACAGGCAAGAACCCCTTCTTGGACTGATCCATTTTGAACTTCTTCAAAATCTTATCAAGGTATGTGCTTTGTGAAAGTCCTATTAAACGTCTTGATCTATCTCTATAGATCTTGATGCCTAATATGAAAGCAGCTTCTCCTAGGTCCTTCATTGAAAAACTCTTGTTCAAATATTCCTTCACGCTTTCCAACATTTCTATATTGTTTCCAATCAGCAATATGTCATCCACATATAATATTAGAAATGCTATAGAGCTCCCACTCACTTTCTTGTAAATACAAGCTTCTCCGTAAACTTGTATAAACCCGAACGCTTTGATCACCTCATCAAAGCGAAGATTCCAACTCCGAGATGCTTGCACCAGTCCATAAATGGATCGCTGGAGTTTGCAAACTTTGTCAGCATTCTCTGGATCGACAAAACCTTCTGGTTGCATCATATACAACTCTTCCTTAAGGAAACCGTTAAGGAACGCTGTTTTGACATCCATCTGCCAAATTTCATAATCGAAAAAGGCAGCTATTGCTAACATGATTCTGACAGACTTAAGCATCGCTACGGGTGAGAAGGTCTCATCGTAGTCAACTCCTTGAACTTGTGAAAAAACCTTTGCCACAAGTCGAGCTTTATATTCGGTGACATTACCGTCCGCGTCCGTCTTCCTATTAAAGATCCATTTGTTCTGAATGGCCTTACGCCCTTCAGGTAATATTTCCAAAGTCCATACTTTGTTTTCATACATGGATCCCATCTCGGATTTCATGGCCTCTAACCATTTCTCGGAATCCGGGCCCACCATCGCTTCTCCATAGCTCGTAGATTCATCGTTGTCCAACAACATGACCTCTAAGACAGGATTGCCGTACCACTCAGGAGCAGTACGCGTCCTTGTCGACCTACGAGGTTCGATAGCAACTTGATCCGAAGCTTCATGATCATCATCATTAACTTCCTCTTCAACTGATGTAGTCTTTACAGAAACATCTTTCCGTGCTGCACTACTCTCTGGTTGAAGTAAAGGTTCAATAACCTCATCAAGTTCCATCTTCCTCCCACTCAATTCTTTCGAGAGAAACTCTTTCTCAAGAAATGTTCCGTTTTTAGCGACAAACACTTTGCCTTCGGATCTGAGATAGAAGGTATACCCAACTGTCTCTTTTGGGTATCCTATGAAGACGCATTTCTCCGCTTTGGGTTCCAGCTTTTCAGGCTGAAGCTTTTTGACATAAGCATCACATCCCCAAACTTTAAGAAACGATATCTTTGGCTTCTTGCCAAACCATAGTTCATATGGCGTCGTCTCAACGGATTTCGATGGTGCCCTATTTAAAGTGAATGCAACTGTCTCTAACGCATAACCCCAAAACGATAGTGGCAAATCGGCAAGAGACATCATAGATCGCACCATATCCAATAAGGTTCGATTACGACGTTCGGACACACCATTACGCTGTGGTGTTCCAGGCGGTGTCAATTGTGAAACAATTCCACACTGTCTTAAGTGATTGCCAAACTCATAACTCACATATTCTCCTCCTCGATCAGATCGTAGGAATTTAATCTTCTTGTTACGATGATTCTCAACTTCACTCTGAAATTGCTTGAACTTTTCAAATGTTTCAGACTTGTGTTTCATTAAGTAAATATACCCATATCTACTTAAGTCATCAGTGAAGGTGAGAAAGTAACGATAACCACCGCGCGCCTCAATGCTCATCGGACCGCACACATCAGTATGTATGATTTCCAACAAGTCACTTGCCCGTTCCATTGTACCAGAGAACGGCGTCTTAGTCATCTTGCCCATGAGGCATGGCTCACATGTGTCAAGTGATTCAAAATCAAGTGACTCCAAAAGTCCATCAGCATGGAGCTTCTTCATGCGTTTTACGCCAATATGACCTAAACGGCAGTGCCACAAGAAAGTGGTATTATCATTATCAATTCTACATCTTTTGGCATCAATGTTATGAACATGTGTATCATCACTATCGAGATTCAATAAGAATAAACCCCTCACATTGGGTGCATGACCATAAAAGATATTACTCATATAAATAGAACAACCATTATTCTCAGATTTAAATGAGTAACCGTCTCGCAATAAACAAGATCCAGATATAATGTTCATGCTTAACACAGGCACTAAATAACAATTATTCAGGTTCATCACTAATCCCGATGGTAATCGAAGAGCGAGCGTGCCGACGGCGATCACATCAACTTTGGAACCATTTCCCACGCGCATCGTCACTTCGTCCTTTGCCAGCCTCCGTCTATTCCGCAGTTCCTGTTTTGAGTTGCAAATGAGAGCAACCGCACCGGTATCAAATACCCAGGCACTACAACGAGAGTTGGTAAGGTACACATCAATAACATGTATATCATATATACCTTGTTTGTTGTTGGCCGCCTTCTTGTCAGCCAAATACTTGGGGCAATTCCGCTTCCAATGACCAGTTCCCTTGCAATGAAAGCACTCAGTTTCTGGCTTGGGTCCAGCCTTGGGTTTCTTCATGGGAGGGGCAATTGCTTTGCCACTCTTCTTGGAGTTACCCTTCTTACCCTTGCCATTCTTCTTGAAACTAGTGGTTTTATTGACCATCACCACTTGATGCTCCTTCTGAATCTCAGACTCAGCGACTTTCAACATCGCAAACAGCTCGGCGACTGACTTGTTCATCCCGTGCATGTTATAGTTCAACACGAAGCTCTTGTAGCTAGGTGGCAATGATTGAAGAACTCTGTCAGTGATAGCCTCTGGCGGAAGGGGCATCCCTAATTCAGCCAGACGGGTGGAGTACCCAGACATTCTGAGTATGTGATCACTGACATACCCGTTCTCCTCCATCTTGCAAGCATAGAACTTATCGGAGGTCTCATACCTCTCGATCCAGGCATTCTTCTGAAAGATAAAATTCAACTCTAGGAACATATCATATGCTCCATGACGTTCAAAACGTCTTTGAAGTCCCGGTTCTAAGCCATACAACATTGCACATTGAACTATTGAGTAATCATCAGAACGAGCCTGCCAGGCGTTCACAACGTCTGGAGACTCAACTGGAGCGGGTGGATCACCAAGCGGTGCATCAAGGACATAAGCCTTCTGGGAAGCCGTAAGGATAATCCTTAGATTACGGGCCCAGTCCACAAAGTTACTTCCATCATCTTTCAACTTAGCTTTCTCTAGGAACGCATTAAAATTCAGGGGTGCTACTGCGCGAGCCATGATCTACAACATAAATATTGCAAAGACAACTTAGACTATTGTTCAAGATAATGAGTTTAGTTAATCATATTACTTAAAAACTCCCACTCAAATTGACATCCCTCCGGTCATTCGAGTGTCACATGATCCAAATCAACCAACGCAAGTCCGATCATCACGTGAGTTGAGGTGGTTTCAATGGTGAACATCTTCATGTTGATCATATCTACTATATGACTCATGTTCGACCTTTCGGTCTCTTGTGTTCCGAGGCCATGTCTGTACATGCTAGGCTCGTCAAGTTTAACCCGAGTGTTCCGCACGTGCAACTCTGGCTTGCACCCGTTGTATGCGAACGTAGAGTCTATCACACCCGATCATCACGTGGTGTCTCGAAACGACGAACTTTCGCAACGGTGCACACTCGGGGAGAACACAATTTTATCTTGAAATTTAAGTGAGGGATCACCTTATAATGCTACCGTCGTCCTAAGCAAAATAAGATATAAAAGGATTAACATCACATGCAAATCATAAGTGACATGATATGGCCATGAACTTGTGCTTTTGATCTCCATCTCCAAAGCACCGGCATGATCTCCATCGTCACTGGCATGACACCATGATCTCCATGATCTTGATCTCCATCAACGTGTCGCCATGAGGTTGTCGCGCCGACTGTTGCTTCCACGACTATTGCTAACTCATAGCGATAAAGTAAAGCAAAACGGCGAAAATAATTAAAGACAACTCTATGGCTCCTGCCAGTTGTAACACCCCAAAAATTTGACCATGTTTTATTAATTAAAATTTTGCAAGGAAAATAATTTTTATTTTTCTGGATTATCTTTTGATTTCAGAATCACTCTTTTCTTCTGAGTTATGGAATTTGCCCTCCTAATAGAAACTTTTCTAAAATATTTTTGGACTTGAGAGCATTTCATTTTCATGATTTATGATCAGTGGGAATATCTCTATAATTATTTTTCCTGAGCTTTAATTATTTTAAAAATGGCTTATCATAATTTTAGAGCCCATTTTTCACTGCAACCAGTGGATAACTTCATTTAAAAATTCTACAAAAATTTGTAGATGACATGTGATGTTTCCACATCACTTTTATGCAAAAACTTCTCTTAGTTATTTGGAGATTTTGAGCCCTACCTCAAGTTTTCAAATCTGGTTCAGTTTGTAGTTTGCACTACAACCTATTTATATATTTCTTTAAAAATTCCATAAAAATTTGTAGATGTTGGTAGAAGTATATAATTCATTTTTATGCAAAAACCCATATGTGTTCTTTGGAAAAATTGAGCAAACCATCCTCATCCCTATTCTGGTCCAGTTGGG
The DNA here is from genome assembly GCA_039707655.1 of Elymus sibiricus. Taxonomy (NCBI): domain Eukaryota; kingdom Viridiplantae; phylum Streptophyta; class Magnoliopsida; order Poales; family Poaceae; genus Elymus; species Elymus sibiricus. The sequence goes on from CM077673.1 coordinate 432,406,854, forward strand.
CAGTTTGAACAGCAACCCTATTTTTCTTTGCCCCAATGCCCATGATATTTTTCCTGCTGGTATTCAACCCTATGAAACTCTTAAATCCAAGATATCAGATCCAATATCACCATTTTAGTCCACCAAAATATCTCCTGCAGTTTCTGTCCAGAATTGAATTCTGACAAAAATTGCACCATCAGGTTTCTTGCCTTGCCAATCTAACCTCACCAATCTCCTTAGCATCTATAGGGACCCCAACCTGCCAATTTTCTTCTCCAGCAAGGCTAAATGGGTGGCTTTGTCATTTTGACAAACACCTGCAATGCATGACCAGTTTTGACATGGTTTTATATCTGTATTGTGAAGTTGCCATCCAGGCCAAACCAGCATGTCCTATAGGCATTTTACACCCTCAGACACAACCATGTTAAGTCCCACTGGCATCCCAGCATTGCAGACCTCCCTGGCATTTCAGCAAACACATGGCGTGCACGCTCTGGGCGCGCCCAGAGCGCACGTTTTGCACGCGCGCAACCGAGCCGCCACGTTCGCTGACCCTTGTGCTCCTGGCCTTTCTTGCCCAAGGGACCAAGCCCCGTTCTTATCCGCTCACTCGTGACCCTCTGATACCCCTGGAGCACCGCAGCGCCGCCGTCAGGTCGGCCATGGCAACTAGCGGCGACCGCAGCGAAGCTCCTGGCAAGGCCGGCGCCGCCCAAACCTCTCCCGCTCGATAGCTGCCCCAGGAGCAGTGCAATCTCATCCGCAACCTCGTCGTCTTCCTCTGCTAGCACAGGCGGCCAGCCCCACCTTCCCTGTGCTGCATTTATGCCGCCGCCGTCGTGCTTATCCGCAAGCCGCCACGGAACCGACATTGCTGGCCTATAAAAGGCCCTCCCCCTAGCTTCTGTGGAACCGGGAAGCTCCTACCCTCTCCACTAGAGACTCCCCAGGCAGCAGAACGACCGGAGGTGGCTGTCCTCCTCAACTCCGACCGTTTCGGCCGCCGCCGCAATCCCGTCGATTCCGACGCAACCACCGCGCCCCTGCTCTCCCTCTCTATGCCATTAGCCTCCTAGTACCCCCGCGAACCTGTTACCGTAGCCAATTTGGTCCAGGGCCAACCTCGTGCAGAACCCCCTTCCTTGCCGACGCCGACGCCCACCGCAAAGCTCACCGTCGGTAGCTCCCTCCGTCTCTCTGGCGGTTTCGAGCACCGAAGGGACCGCAAGGTCGCGGGGAACCCATTCCCGCACCTAGGGGCCCGTGGGGAGTCGACAATCGTCGACGACGGTCGCCGGAGCCCCGCCTCCGCTCGGCCAGAGGAGGAAGAAAGCGCGGGCGACTGGTCAAATATGACCAGTGGACCCGAGGGCCCCTCCCGTCGGTGACTCCAGGCTCGGCTGAGCGTTTTGAGTGGAAGCGTAAAACCGAAGTACGTTTTCCCCTTCTCTAAAGCGTGTTCGAGTCGAACCGTTTTCTTTTTCTGATTTATATTAAAAACAGAGTTTGACTGAACCTTTGACTGGCAATAACTTTTGAAATACAACTCCTTTTGACTTGGTTCTTTTTCTGTTGATTCTTAATTTTTGTCTAGTTTATTTTCATATTTATTTGAAAATTTTCCAAGGCAACTTTTTGCACTGTTTTGAATTGCGTGTTAATTCAATACTTTTCAAAATAGGAATGGAGAGAGGTGAAAACTTTCGGAAGTTTTGGGTTGCACCCTACCTCTCCACAACGTGAAGGCAAGCATTCTGAACCCTGGCATAATATTTCGTTGTATGTTGTTTGGTGTGACTACGACGCCAATTTGACTCGTAATATTCGTTATTTTATGTGACGATTTGATCATGCTCAAGGATGCATGATGAAGATTCCTCGTTATTGGAATTGATATGCTTGTGATGGTAATCACCCTCATCTACCTTTCATGCCTACCGGAAGGAATCCGGGAAAGTCTCGGTCTTGGGTAGACACGAGCTTGTTACTGATATATCGTTGAAGCGAGTATATTCAGTGAGGCATGGTAAGGTATGATGGGTGGTGATACAGACTGTGGTGTGGTATATATTTGTTATGCTAATCATGCAGGGAACACTTTAACCTCCTGAGTCGACCGTAGATCGAGTCTTGTGCCAGTAACCCCCATACTTGCTTCGTGCTACCACTTGTCCCTACCTCAGGTAGGGTACGGTTCAGTAAGTTGTTAACCCCTTTCTTAGCACACACCGTACAGAGAGGCCATAGTGAAAGATACCAGTGGCCCCTGGTAGGCATGTCACTTGGTCCGGGGGCATGGGTGTTTCCGGTTGGAGCCGAGGGGGTAGCTCCCCTAGTTTGCGTGCGTTATAAATTTTGTGATCCCATGCTAGTCGAGGTTGTAGCCTCCCCACTTAGAGTTTTGCTTAACGAGTGTCGTGGGTGATTCCAGGCACCGGTAAGTTAAGCTGGTGTGTGCAAGTCAGGTGTGTTTTCAATTAAAAGACCGTAAGCGGAATTAGTCCCGGTGGACTAACGGAATCCGTTACTCGTGGGTAAAGAGTACACCCTCTGCAGAGTTTACAGCTATTCGAATAGCCGTGTCCGCGGTTAAGGACTACAGTCTGGGATGGGTCAAGTGTCGGTCTTAGTGTCGGTCTTCGGAGGAAAACTTCTAAACCAGAACATTGATCTTGACATATGACAAATGATGGCTATGATTATTATTATTATGGACTAACCATTTATCTTATTTGAATTATTGAGTATCCCTGGGATGGTTCTACCTCCTGGATACTCACTGTGATGATTCTTTATAAGCCCTTTATGTGGTGTCGCTCAGACGCCCGACTGTGGCATGCTTGTCATTTATTTTCTTTATAAGCCCTTTATGTGGTGTCGCTCAGACGCGCGACGGTGGCATGCTTGTTACTTATTTTCTTTATAAGCCCTTTATGTGGTGTCGCTCAGACGCCCGACTGTGGCATGCTTGTTATTTATTTTCTATATAAGCCCTTTATGTGGTGTCGCTCAGACGCCCGACTGTGGCATGCTTGTTATTTATTTTCTTTATAAGCCCTTTATGTGGTGTCGCTCAGACGCCCGACTGTGGCATGCTTGTTATTTATTTTCTTTATAAGCCCTTTATGTGGTGTCGCTCAGACGCCCGACTGTGGCATGCTTGTTATTTATTTTCTTTATAAGCCCTTTATGTGGTGTCGCTCAGACGCCCGACTGTGGCATGCTTGTTATTTATTTTCTTTATAAGCCCTTTATGTGGTGTCGCTTAGACGCCCGACTGTGGCATGCTTGTTATTTACTTTCTTATATAAGCCCTTTATGTGGTGTCGCTCAGACGCCCGACTGTGGCACGTCTATTATTTATTTTCCTTTTAAGCCCTGTGTCATGCATTTCATTGTGTGACTGACTAAGTGATCGTGGATTATTTCGGTGCATGATTATCATCTGTTATATTATACCTGTTTCATGATGTTTGCGAGTACATTCAAAGTACTCACTGGCTTGTCCCTGGCTATTGTCTTGGCCAGATTCCTTGCTTGGAGAGGAGCGCAACGACGACAGCCCCGGAACCTAGGCATCGAAGATAGCTGATATGCGAAGATAGGAATTAACCAGGTCAGCTGTTCCTGTGGGAAATGGAGTCCCATAGACGCTGATGTTTCGCAAACCGCTTCCGCCATCAACCATTAGAAACCTTTTGTTGTACTCATAGACCGGAATGGTCTTGTACTACATATTTTGTATTTTTGCTTGGAATTTCTGTATCAAGATTGTGTCTCATCAGCTAACAGTAATCCTGGGGCTGGTGAGCACAAGGGCCATTTACTGGGAAATTAATATCCTGGAAATCCGGTCCTGACACCAGTTGCCGTACTCATCGACATGCAAGTCGTGATATTCTATACAACACATGATCATCTCATACATCACATATATCTCATCATGTAATTGGCCATATCACATCACAACATACCCTGCAAAAACAAGTTAGACGTCCTCTAATTGTTGTTGCAAGTTTTACGTGGCTGCTACGGGTATCTAGCAAGAACGATTCTTACCTACGCATAACCACAACGTGGTGTAGTGATTGCTTTTTGATCTTCTAAAAGAACCCTCTTCATTGAACCGATTCAACTAAAGTGAGAGAGACAGACACCTGCCAGTAACCTTTATGCAACAAGTGCACGTAGCGGTGAAACCAGTCTCGCGTAAGCGTACGCGTAATGTCGGTCCAGGCCGCTTCATCTCACAATACCGCCGAATCAAGTATCAATTAGTAACGGCAAGCAATATGTATACACCCACGCCCACAACTCCTTTGTGTTCTACTCGAGATCTCATCTATGCATAGACCTAGCTCAGATGCCACTGCCGGAGAACGTTGCATGGGAAACAAAAAAAAATTCTACGCACACGCAAGATCTATCCATGGTGATGAGCATCTACGAGAGGGAGAGTGAATCTACATACCCTTGTAGATCGCTAAGCAGAAGCGTTTAAGAAACGCGGTTGATGTAGTCGAACGTCTTCGCGATCCAAATCGCCGAGCGTCCCGCGATCCAATCACGATCCTCCCGATCTAGCGCCGAACAGACGGCACCTCCGCGTTCAACACACGTACGGCTTGATGACGCCTTCACCTCCTCGATCCAGCGAGCGATGGTGAAGTAGCAGATGAGTTCCGGTAGCACGACGGCGTGGTGATGGTGGTGAGGAACAATCTCTGCAGGGCTTCGCCAAGCACTGCGGAGATTATGACGGAGGAACTAGAGGGCTAGGGTTGCCGGCACATGGCTTGGGAAATCCTGATGTGTCCCGTGTGCTAGCCCTGCCCCTCTATTTATATGTTGAGCCCTGGGGTCTAAACTTGGAGAGAAAACCTCTACAAGGTCGGTTTTGCCCGCACAAGGTCGGTTTGGCCCGCAAGTAAATAGTCCAACTCGGATCCCTGCAGTACCGCGCACAAGCGGTAGTACCGCTTCACACAAGCGGTAGTACCGCTTGAGCGGTAGTACCGCTTACGCGGTAGTACTGCCTTACCAGCGGTAGTACCGCTTAAGGAAGCAGCAAAACTTCCTTTTGCACTTTCCAATACCTCATGGGTTTTACCCATTTGGCCCATATAAAGTGTTGCTACACCCGAACACTTCGGTAAACATCCGGAACCCCTTCCGGCGAATTCCGGAACCCTTCCAGAGATCAAAACACTATTATCACATATATCAATCTTTACCTCCGGACTCTTCCGGAGATCCTCGTCATGTCCGGGATCTTATCCGAGACTCCGAACAACCTTCGGTGACCAACACAATAACTCAACTATACTAATCGTCACCAAACCTTAAGTGTGTAGACCCTGCGGGTTCGAGACATATGTAGACATGACCGAGACACCTCTACGGTCAATAACCAATAGCGGGACCTGGATGCCCATATTGGTTCCTACATATTCTACGAAGATCTATATCGGTCGAACCTGTATGTCAAGGATTCAGTTAATCCCGTATGCTGTTCCCTTTGTTCTTCGGTATGTTACTTGCCCGAGATTCGATCGTCGGTATCCCCATACCTAGTTCAATCTCGTTACCGGCAAGTCTCTTTACTCGTTCCGTAATACAAGATCCCGTGGCTAACACCTTAGTCACAATGCTTGCAAGGCTTATAGTGATGTTGTATTACCGAGTGGGCCCTGAGATACCTCTCCGTCACACGGATTAACAAATCCCAGTCTTGATCCATGCCAACCCAACAGACACCCTCGGAGATACCTGTAGAGCATCTTTATAGTCACCCAGTTACGTTGCGACGTTTGATACACACAAGGTATTCCTCCGGTGTCAGTGAGTTGCATGATCTCATGGTCATAGGAACAGATACTTGACATGCAGAAAACAATAGCAATAAACTGACACGATCATATGCTATGTTTATAGTTTGGGTCTTGTCCATCACATCATTCTCCTAATGATGTGATCCCGTTATCAAATGACATCTCATGTCTATGGCTAGGAAACCTTGACCATCTTTGATCAACGAGCTAGTCTATTAGAGGCATACTAGGGACACAGTGCTGTCTATGTACCCACACATGTATTTGAGTTTCCAATCAATACAATTATAGCATGGATAATAAACGATTATCATGAACAAGGAAATATAATAATAACCAATTTATTATTGCCTCTAGGGCATATTTCCAACATAGGGGAGAAGGAAATGGGCGATATAGGAATGATCAAGGGGGTTTTGCTTGCCTGGAAGCTCTGCTGAAAAGGAAGAAGGGTCGTCGGCGATGTAGTCGATCACAGGGGCAGCGTCGGTCTCGGGGTCTACCGGAAAGAAGAGGGGGAAGAAACAATAAATACAATGCAAACAAATGCAACACAAATGCATGGCATGGCAATAGGATGTGCGGGGGGGGGGGGGTGACCTAACGCAGGGCTACACGTTGCAGACGAAGCGGGAATTTATCTGGAACGTTTTCCTGGTTTCGGACGTCTGTCAGACAAGTGAATCGGAGGGGAAGGTTCCATGTTTGCAGTGTTGGAGGCATCTGACAGGAACACGGAGGGCGTAATCGAATTCGTCTCGTCGTTCTGAGCAACTTTCATGTAGAAAACTTTTCATCCGAGCTACGGTTTATTTTCTATGATTTTTCAAAATTTTAAACAATTTCTGGAATCTCTGGAGTTCTTTTAATCCGAAAATAAAACAGAAATTATTTTTGTCACCTAGTGCTATTCTAGCCATAGTGTATGACAGTGGGGCCAGGGGGCCGGGTTGACCCAGTCAACAATTGACTGGTCAACATGTGAACAGTGGAAGTGGGTCCCGCATGTCATTGGCTCAGACAATTTTAATTTGATTTAACTTTTAACTTAACAGCGGGCCCCGCTTGTCATTGGCACATTAGACTAATTAAATAATTTAACTAACCTAATTAACCTAAACTAATTATCTTAATCTAATAGGGCCGGTCCTACACTCTCACACACACAGCACACACACACTGCACGCACACAACACACACACACAGAGCACGCACACACACAACACACACACACGGCCACTCGGCCATGGTTATGGCCATGGCCAGCGGTAGCGGCGGCTGGCAGCGGGCAGCAGCTGGCAGCGGCGCCGGCGAGCAGCAGCAACACCATGAGCAGCAGCAGTGCAAGGCACAGGGAGGGCGCGGCCATGGACGAGCACAGGAGCTTCGGCCATGGCGTCGCACGGGGGTTAAGGGATTTTGGAAGAGGAGCTCACAACGGTTCCAACGGAGGCGACGGGGAGGCCGGAGGTGGACCGGAGACGAAGCAATCGACGATGGCGGCCGGCGATGTACGCGAAGGATTCGAGCTCGATGGCGAGCGTACGGGGCGGCTCCGCTCGATTTGATGCCCGGGATAGACGAAGTCGAGGGTGGCGGTCCTTCTGGACTTCTTCTCAGGCGACGGGGAGCACGTTGGCCGTGACGAAGACGATGGCCATGGCGTGCGCGAGCTTCAGATCGAGACAGTGGAGCGAGGGGGGAGAACGAGGGGACTAGGGTTTGTCTACCGCGACGGGGAGGCTCTTATGCATCTCGGGGTTCCATCGGATGGTCGACAAGACGACAGGAGCGGCCAGGGCGCGTGGATGAACGACACGCCATGGCCACTGCCTCCTCCTCTGTACGTGAGGAAGGAGAAGGCCCTTAGATGGGGTAGGCTGGTTACTGTAGCACAGGGCCTATGTGTACAGTAGGTCTCTTATATTTTTCCTTTTCTTTTCAGTTTTCTTTATTAGCTGCTGTTTGCATTTTCTCTTAGCAATTAACCACTATTGTAAAATGTGTGGCTGGTCTAAAAAATTAGTATGCAATATTTCTCACTGCCACAAAAAGTTTGGGGCCAATATAATTTCATTTGAATTTGTTTTAATAGAAACGGAATTAAATGATTTGTGTTGGGTAGTGTTTTGAATTAGGTTAGGGCACTCTAACAATTTAAATAATGTTGGTCTCAATTTTATAATTGCCTATGGATTATTTGCAAATTTATTAACACTTTACCATTCAATTTGAACAATTTTATTTTTCACTCCTTATTTGAATTTCAAGTTGAATTGGATTTTGAAATGAGATATGATTAAAGATGATCAAAACTAGTTAATCATGATGAGTTGGCATTATCAGAGGGTGATCACTGTGGCTTAATATCTGAGGATGTTACAACGAGGCAGGCCTTTGAGAAGTTGCGGTCCAGGAAGGTTCGGTTCCTCCGGCTGGCAGATTACTATGCGGAGATGGTCAAGAGTGACTCTTAGATGCACAAGATCAAAGGGAAGCTCTTGTTTGGGAAGAAGAAGATTGAGGAGGCCGAGGAGTGGAAGACGACCCGAGAGTCGAAGAAGCAATCGATGGAGCTGCAAGTAGAGAAGCTTAAGGAGAGGGCCAAGGAGAAAAGGGAAAGCATCGAGTTGGTCAAGAAGTGGAGGGAGCAGAGGCAACAGGGGGGAGTTTCCAAGGGAAAGGAGGACCGGCCAAACCTGAACATTGAAGTTGAAAAAGGACTCAAGCAACACAAGAAGCAGAGGCCTAGCTTTTCTCCTGGTGATAGGTCTGGTGGTCTTGCTAAGCGAGGTAAGCAAGGAAAGAACCATAGGTCAAAGGATTCCAAGTTTGGGCATGGCGGTCGCAAAGGGTTAAAGGAGCAAAACACAGCTAAGACGACGAATGACGTCAGAGGATTAAACAACAAGAAGGGCAAGTCAGGAAACAAGAAGAGGAAGATTTTTTGATACGGTATTGTAAGATTTTTTGATATGCTATTATATTCTTGTCGTTATGTTATTCTACTACAGTACATTATCGCTAGATGCAAAAGTTAGCTGCATGCTGGGAATTTGGGGAGGTGGCCCAAACACAAGACATTTATCTTTAGCTGCGCTATCATCAATAAGATGCTGTGTCTTTTGCATTTATATTGTGATTGCCCTTTTGGTTGTCGAATGCAGCTGAAATTACTATCTATGTAGTTATATTTAACAGTGTATTATAGTTTACAGCTATTGTGTGTGCCTTCCTGTTGTTTACTTCGTTCTGGAGTATTTTATTGTATTAGTGTGCAAGCTAAAGTGAAAGGAGTAACACTTGGTAATTGTGACTACTCGTACAATCAAGTCTTTTGTACCTTGCATTAGCTACAGACCTCTGTGCATCACAATTAGTGTCACATTCGTCCTCCTTCTCTACTATTTTGATATTGAATGCTTGTGTTTTCATACTCCAATCCGACTAAACAGATTTGGTTGTGATGCATTGTTCATTCTTATTGCTATGCCTGCCAGATGCAGTTGGGGATCATTTTTTTTCTTGCTGATTTTGATTGTTGGAACAACTTTCGCACTACCTATAGTACCACTATGCGGACACTACTTGTGATGAATGCATAATCCTAAATTCTGTAAGTTGCACCTTGGCTGGTTATGTCTGTTGATGTTTTGCTTTTCTTATGCGATTGCCTCTTGCGTTGTTACAGAGTCCTTCATTTCCTTTTTCTGTCTATATCATGGAAACTGTTGTCTTGGTTGCTGGAACTTCCTAGTGGAGGGGATCTGATCAATCCAAACAACATGAGAATCACCTACTGAGAGGGATACCTCTGGCTCTGATAACCAAATCTATCTGAGGAGATAGGATTGTTATCCTCATCATGGAAGTAGTAAGATTGATGTGGTGGTTGCTTTTCATCGTAGTGCACACTATCCGATTCTAAAGAGACTCCCGCCCAACATCGGCTAAAGAAAGCAATGCCATAGGAGAAAAACTTCCTTGAAAGCATCCTTGTTGGGCCGTTATGGCCAGCCCACCTGCACGGCGTGACGCTAAAGCCCGCAATGGGGCGATGTATCGGAGTTCCCTAACCCTAAACCCTGACCCCGATCATAGCGTGCCTCCTCCCCGACCCCGACGCCCCCTTCTCCACCTTCTGGCTCCCGCGTGTCTCGACCCTCTTCGGTGGCCAGCGACCCTCTCCGGCGATGATGGTTCCCTATAAGCAAGGTGAGTACCTTCCCCTCTCCGCTTTCCACACCCTCTCCTTTCTTGGACCAAACCGCCACCGAATTTGTGCAGCCGCCAGAGTGGGTATGCCAAACTGAAATCGAAGCCCCCTTTTGAACCCTAGGTTGCACCATCGCATCCGCTTAAATTATCTTATATGGTTCTGTAGATTGATGCCATGTTTTCTTTGGTACAACAAAAATGGTGGAACTTGGAAAAGAAGAGGACCCCTTGGTCCACGAAGAAGCCATGCTGGATGATGACGATCCTAAAGAGGACTGTGTGGAGTCACAAGACGATGATTTAGAGGAAGAATTACAAGCTGAACCTTCAAAGAAGGTCGTGTACAACAAAGAGGGGCTCCTTGAGAAGCTCGAGGACATAGCCTGGCCAAAGAATGTGGACTGGATGCACAAGCTCACTGTCGATCATGACCAGGGGGAGAAGGTCGATGTGAACAATGATCTTACCCGCGAGCTCGCCTTCTACACCTAGGCTTTGGATGGCATGAGGCAGGCCTTTGGGAAGTTGCAGTCAAGGAAGGTCCGGTTCCTCAGGCCACCAGATTACTAGCGGAGATGGTCAAGACTGACTCTCACATGCACAAGATCAAAGGGAAGCTCTTGTTTGAGAACAAGAAGATTGAGGAGGCCGAGGAGAGGAAGAAGGCCCAAGAGTCAAAGAAGTGATAGAAGGAGGTGCAAGCAGAGAAGATTAAGGAGAGGGCCAAGGAGAAGAAGGAGTGCATCGAGTCGGCCAAGAAGTGGAGGAAGCTGAGGCAACACATGGATTTTCCAAGGGAAAGGAGAACGGGTCAAACCTGTACTTAAAAGTTGAAGAAGGACTCATGCAACACAAGAATTAGAGGCCTAGCGATTCCCCTGGTGATAGGTCTGGTGGTCTTGCTAAGATAGGTTAGCAAGGAAAGAACAATAGGTTAAAGTATTCCAAGTTTGGGCATGGCGGTCGCAAAGGGTTAAAGAAGCAAAACACAACTAAGATGACGAATGACTTCAGAGGATTAAACAACCAGAAGGTCAAGTCAGGAAACAAGAAGAGGAAGATTTTTTGTTATGGTATTGTAAGAGTCTGTTCCCGCTGCCTCGTAATGCTATTATATTCTTGTCATTATGTTATTCTGCTGCAGTACATTATCGCTAGATGCAAAAGTTAGCTGCATGTTGGGAATTTGGGGAGATGGCCCAAACACAAGACATTTATCTTTAGCCGCGCTATCATCCATAAGATGCAGTGTCTTTTGCATTTATATTGTGATCGCCCTTTTGGTTGTCGAATGCAGTTGAATTTACAATCTATGTAGTTATATTTAACAGTGTATTATAGTTTACAGCTATTGTGTGTGCCTTCCTGTTGTTTACTTCATTCTGGAGCATTTTATTGTATTAGTGTGCAAGCTAAAGTGAAAGGAGTAACATTTGGTAATTGTGACTACTCGTACAATCATGTCTTTTATACCTTGCATTAGCTACAGACCTCTGCGCATCACAATCAGCGTCACATTCGTCCTCCTTCTCTACTATTTTGATATTGAATGCTCGTGTTTTCACACTCCAATCGGACTAAACAGATTTGGTTGTGATGCATTGTTCATTCTTATTGCCATGCATGCCATATGCAGTTGGGGATCATTTTTTTTTCTTGCTGATTTTGATTGTTGGAACAACTTTTGCAGTACCTATAGTACCACTATGTGGACACTACTTGCAATGAATGCATAAGCTTAAATTCTGTAAGTTGCAGCTTGGCTGGTTATGTCTGTTGATGTTTTGTCTTTCTTATGCGATTGCCTCTTGCGTTGTTACAGAGTCCTTCATTTCCTTTTTCTGTCTATATCATGGAAACTGTTGTCTTGGTTGCTGGAACTTCCTAGTGGAGGGGATCTGATCAATCCTAACAACATGAGAATCACCTACTGAGAGGGAAACCTTTGGCTCTGATAACCAAATCTATCTGAGGAGATAGGATTGTTATCCTCATCATGGAAGTAGTAAGATTGATGTGGTGGTTGCTTTTCATCGTAGTGCATGCTATCCGATTCTAAAGAGACTCCCGCCCAACATCGGCTATAGAAAGCAACGCCACAGGAGAAAAACTTCCTTGAAAGCATCCTTGTTGGGCCGTTAAGGCCAGCCCACCTGCACGGCGCGATGCTAAAGCCCGCAATGGGGCGATGTACCGGAGTTCCCTAACCCTAAACCCTGACCCCGATCATAGCGTGCCTCCTCCCCGACCTCGATGCCCCCTTCTCCGCCTTCTCGATCCCGCGTGTCTCGGCCCTCTTCGGTGGCCAGCAACCCTCTCCGGCGATGATGGTTCCCTGTAAGCAAGGTGAGTACATTCCCCTCTCCACTCTCCACACCCTCTCCTTTCTTGGAACAAACCTCCGCCAAATTTGTGCAGCCGCCAGAGTGGGTATGCCAAACTGAAATCGACGCCCCCTTTTGAACCCTAGGTTGCACCATCACATCCGCTTAAATTGCGTTATATGGTTCTGTAGATTGATGCCATGTTTTCTTTGGTACACCTTGAAAAATGGTGGAACTTGAAAAAGAAGAGGACCCCTTGGTCCATGACGAAGCCATGCTGGATGATGACGATCCTGATGAGGACTGTGTGGAGTCACAAGACAATGATTTAGAGGAAGAATTGCAAGTTGAACCTTCAAAGAAGGCCATGTACAACAAAGAGGGGCTCCTTGAGAAGCTCGAGGACATAGCCTGGCCAAAGAATGTGGACTGGATGCACAAGCTCACTGTCGATCATGACCAGGGGGAGAAGGTCGATGTGAACGATGATCTTACCCGCGAGCTCGCCTTGTACACCCAGGCTTTGGATGGCATGAGGCAGGCCTTTGGGAAGTTGCAGTCAAGGAAGGTCCGGTTCCTCAGGCCACCATATTACTAGCGGAGATGGTCAAGACTGACTCTCACATGCACAAGATCAAAGGGAAGCTCTTGTTTGAGAACAAGAAGATTGAGGAGGCCGAGGAGAGGAAGAAGGCCCAAGAGTCAAAGAAGTGATAGAAGGAGGTGCAAGCAGAGAAGATTAAGGAGAGGGCCAAGGAGAAGAAGGAGTGCATCGAGTCGGCCAAGAAGTGGAGGAAGCAGAGGCAACACATGGATTTTCCAAGGGAAAGGAGAACGGGTCAAACCTGTACTTAAAAGTTGAAGAAGGACTCAAGCAACACAAGAATTAGAGGCCTGGCGATTCCCCTGGTGATAGGTCTGGTGGTCTTGCTAAGATAGGTAAGCAAGGAAAGGACCATAGGTTAAAGGATTCCAAGTTTGCGCATGGCGGTCGCAAATGGTTAAAGAAGCAAAACACAACTAAGATGACGAATGACTTCAGAGGATTAAACAACCAGAAGGTCAAGTCAGGAAACAAGAAGAGGAAGATTTTTTGTTATGGTATTGTAAGAGTCTGTTCCCGCTGCCTCGTGATGCTATTATATTCTTGTCATTATGTTATTCTGCTGCAGTACATTATCGCTAGATGCAAAAGTTAGCTGCATGTTGGGAATTTGGGGAGATGGCCCAAACACAAGACATTTATCTTTAGCCGCGCTATCATCCATAAGATGCAGTGTCTTTTGCATTTATATTGTGGTCGCACTTTTGGTTGTCGAATGCAGTTGAATTTACAATCTATGTAGTTATATTTAACAGTGTATTATAGTTTACAGCTATTGTGTGTGCCTTCCTGTTGTTTACTTCATTCTGGAGCATTTTATTGTATTAGTGTGCAAGCTAAAGTGAAAGGAGTAACATTTGGTAATTGTGACTACTCGTACAATCAAGTCTTTTATACCTTGCATTAGCTACAGACCTCTGTGCATCACAATCAGTGTCACATTCGTCCTCCTTCTCTACTATTTTGATATTTAATGCTCGTGTTTTCATACTCCAATCGGACTAAACAGATTTGGTTGTGATGCATTGTTCATTCTTATTGCCATGCATGCCATATGCAGTTTGGGATCATTTTTTTTCTTGCTGATTTTGATTGTTGGAACAACTTTTGCACTACCTATAGTACCACTATGTGGACACTACTTGCAATGAATGCATAAGCTTAAATTCTGTAAGTTGCAGCTTGGCTGGTTATGTCTATTGATGTTTTGTCTTTCTTATGCGATTGCCTCTTGCGTTGTTACAGAGTCCTTCATTTCCTTTTTCTGTCTATATCATGGAAACTGTTGTCTTGGTTGCTGGAACTTCCTAGTGGAGGGGTTCTGATCAATCCTAACAACATGAGCATCACCTACTGAGAGGGAAACCTCTGGCTCTGATAACCAAATCTATCTGAGGAGATAGGATTGTTATCCTCATCATGGAAGTAGTAAGATTGATGTGGTGGTTGCTTTTCATCGTAGTGCACACTATCCGATTCTAAAGAGACTCCCGCCCAACATCGGCTATAGAAAGCAACGCCACAGGAGAAAAACTTCCTTGAAAGCATCCTTGTTGGGCCGTTAAGGCCAGCCCACCTGCACGGCGCGATGCTAAAGCCCGCAATGGGGCGATGTACCGGAGTTCCCTAACCCTAAACCCTGACCCCGATCATAGCGTGCCTCCTCCCCGACCTCGATGCCTCCTTCTCCACCTTCTCGATCCCGCGTGTCTCGGCCCTCTTCGGTGGCCAGCAACCCTCTCCGGCGATGATGGTTCCCTGTAAGCAAGGTGAGTACCTTCCCCTCTCCACTCTCCACACCCTCTCCTTTCTTGGAACAAACCTCCGCCAAATTTGTGCAGCCGCCAGAGTGGGTATGCCAAACTGAAATCGACGCCCCCTTTTGAACCCTAGGTTGCACCATCACATCCGCTTAAATTGCGTTATATGGTTCTGTAGATTGATGCCATGTTTTCTTTGGTACACCTTGAAAAATGGTGGAACTTGAAAAAGAAGAGGACCCCTTGGTCCATGACGAAGCCATGCTGGATGATGACGATCCTGATGAGGACTGTGTGGAGTCACAAGACAATGATTTAGAGGAAGAATTGCAAGTTGAACCTTCAAAGAAGGCCATGTACAACAAAGAAGGGCTCCTTGAGAAGCTCAAGGACATAGCCTGGCCAAAGAATGTGGACTGGATGCACAAGCTCACTGTCGATCATGACCAGGGGGAGAAGGTCGATGTGAACGATGATCTTACCCGCGAGTTCGCCTTCTACACCCAGGCTTTGGATGGCATGAGGCAGGCCTTTGGGAAGTTGCAGTCAAGGAAGGTCCGGTTCCTCAGGCCACCATATTACTAGCGGAGATGGTCAAGACTGACTCTCACATGCACAAGATCAAAGGGAAGCTCTTGTTTGAGAACAAGAAGATTGAGGAGGCCGAGGAGAGGAAGAAGGCCCAAGAGTCAAAGAAGTGATAGAAGGAGGTGCAAGCAGAGAAGTTTAAGGAGAGGGCCAAGGAGAAGAAGGAGTGCATCGAGTCGGCCAAGAAGTGGAGGAAGCAGAGGCAACACATGGATTTTCCAAGGGAAAGGAGAACGGGTCAAACCTGTACTTAAAAGTTGAAGAAGGACTCAAGCAACACAAGAATTAGAGGCCTGGCGATTCCCCTGGTGATAGGTCTGGTGGTCTTGCTAAGATAGGTAAGCAAGGAAAGGACCATAGGTTAAAGGATTCCAAGTTTGGGCATGGCGGTCGCAAATGGTTAAAGAAGCAAAACACAACTAAGATGACGAATGACTTCAGAGGATTAAACAACCAGAAGGTCAAGTCAGGAAACAAGAAGAGGAAGATTTTTTGTTATGGTATTGTAAGAGTCTGTTCCCGCTGCCTCGTGATGCTATTATATTCTTGTCATTATGTTATTCTGCTGCAGTACATTATCGCTTGATGCAAAAGTTAGCTGCATGTTGGGAATTTGGGGAGATGGCCCAAACACAAGACATTTATCTTTAGCCGCGCTATCATCCATAAGATGCAGTGTCTTTTGCATTTATATTGTGATCGCCCTTTTGGTTGTCGAATGCAGTTGAATTTACAATCTATGTAGTTATATTTAACAGTGTATTATAGTTTACAGCTATTGTTTGTGCCTTCCTGTTGTTTACTTCATTCTGGAGCATTTTTTTGTATTAGTGTGCAAGCTAAAGTGAAAGGAGTAACATTTGGTAATTGTGACTACTCGTACAATCAAGTCTTTTATACCTTGCATTAGCTACAGACCTCTGTGCATCACAATCAGTGTCACATTCGTCCTCCTTCTCTACTATTTTGATATTGAATGCTCGTGTTTTCATACTCCAATCGGACTAAACAGATTTGGTTGTGATGCATTGTTCATTCTTATTGCCATGCATGCCATATGCAGTTTGGGATCATTTTTTTTCTTGCTGATTTTGATTGTTGGAACAACTTTTGCACTACCTATAGTACCACTATGTGGACACTACTTGCAATGAATGCATAAGCTTAAATTCTGTAAGTTGCAGCTTGGCTGGTTATGTCTGTTGATGTTTTGTCTTTCTTATGCGATTGCCTCTTGCGTTGTTACAGAGTCCTTCATTTCCTTTTTCTGTCTATATCATGGAAACTGTTGTCTTGGTTGCTGGAACTTCCTAGTGGAGGGGATCTGATCAATCCTAACAACATGAGAATCACCTACTGAGAGGGAAACCTCTGGCTCTGATAACCAAATCTATCTGAGGAGATAGGATTGTTATCCTCATCATGGAAGTAGTAAGATTGATGTGGTGGTTGCTTTTCATCGTAGTGCATGCTATCCGATTCTAAAGAGACTCCCGCCCAACATCGGCTATAGAAAGCAACGCCACAGGGGAAAAACGTCCTTGAAAGCATCCTTGTTGGGCCGTTAAGGCCAGCCCACCTGCACGGCGCGATGCTAAAGCCCGCAATGGAACGATGTACCGGAGTTCCCTAACCCTAAACCCTGACCCCGATCATAGCGTGCCTCCTCCCCGACCTCGATGCCCCCTTCTCCACCTTCTCGATCCCGCGTGTCTCGGCCCTCTTCGGCGATGATGGTTCCCTGTAAGCAAGGTGAGTACCTTCCCCTCTCCACTCTCCACACCCTCTCCTTTCTTGGAACAAACCTCCGCCAAATTTTTGCAGCCGCCAGATGTTGGGGAACGTTGCATGGGAAACAAAATTTTTCCTACGCACACACAAGATCTATCCATGGTGATGAGCATCTACGAGAGGGAGAGTGAATCTACATACCCTTGTAGATCGCTAAGCGGAAGCGTTTAAGAAACGCGGTTGATGTAGTCGAACGTCTCCGCGATCCAAATCGCAAGTCGTCCCTCGATCCGATCACGAACTAGCGCCGAACGGACGGCACCTCCGCGTTCAACACACGTACGGCTTGATGACGCCTTCACCTCCTCGATCCAGCGAGCGATGGTGAAGTAGTGGTTGAGTTCCAGCAGCACGACGGCGTGGTGATGGTGGTGAGGAACAATCTCTGCAGGGCTTCGCCAAGCACTACGGAGATTATGACGGAGGAACTAGAGGGTTAGGGTTGCCGCACACGGCTTGGGGAAATCTTGATGTGTCCCGTGTGCTAGCCCTGCCCCTCTATTTATATGTTGAGCCTTGGGGTCTAAACTTGCACTAGAGTCAATAATCTAGTTCACATCACTATGTGATTTACATTGTAATGAATCGAACACCCATGCAGTTCTGGTGTTTTTCATGTTTAGCCCTTGGAAGAGGTTTAGTCATCGGATCTGCAACATTTAGATCCGTGTGTACTTTGCAAATATTTATGTCGTCCTCCTTGATGTAATCGCGGATGGAATTGAAACGTCGCTTTATGTGTCTGGTCCTCTTGTGAAATCTTGGTTCCTTGGCTAGAGCAATGGCACCAGTATTATCACAAAACAGAGTCATTGGGTTAAGTGCACTAGGCACTACTCCAAGATCTGTCATGAACTCCTTCATCCAGACACCTTCCTTCGCCGCCTCCGAGGCAGCGATGTACTCCGCTTCGCATGTAGAATCAGCTACCACGCTTTGCTTGGAACTGCACCAGCTAACCGCACCCACATTAAGAATAAATACGTATCCGGTTTGCGACTTAGAGTCATCCGGATCAGTGTCAAAGCTTGCATCGACGTAACCCTTTACGACGAGCTCTTGATCACCTCCATAAACGAGAAACATGTCCTTAGTCCTTTTCAGGTACTTCAGGATATTCTTGACCGCCGTCCAGTGTTCCATTCCTGGATCACCTTGAAACCTTCCGACCATACTTATGGCAAGGCTGACATCGGGTCTTGTGCACAGCATTGCATACATGATAGAGCCTATGGCCGAAGCATAGGGGATGACACTCATCTTTTCTCTATCTTCTGCAGTCACTGGGCATTGAGTCTTACTCAACTTCACACCATGCAATACAGGCAAGAACCCCTTCTTGGACTGATCCATTTTGAACTTCTTCAAAACTTTATCAAGGTATGTGCTTTGTGAAAGTCCTATTAAGCGTCTCGATCTATCTCTATAGATCTTGATGCCTAATATGAAAGCAGCTTCTCCTAGGTCCTTCATTGAAAAACTCTTGTTCAAATATTCCTTTACGCTTTCCAGCATTTCTATATTGTTTCCAATCAGCAATATGTCATCCACATATAATATTAGAAACGCTATAGAGCTCCCACTCACTTTCTTGTAAATACAAGCTTCTCCGTAAACTTGTATAAACTCGAACGCTTTGATCACCTCATCAAAACGAAGATTCCAACTCCGAGATGCTTGCACCAGTCCATAAATGGATCGCTGGAGTTTGCAAATTTTGTCAGCATTCTCTGGATCGACAAAACCTTCTGGTTGCATCATATACAACTCTTCCTTAAGGTAACCGTTAAGGAACGCTGTTTTGACATCCATCTGCCAAATTTCATAATCGAAAAAGGCAGCTATTGCTAACATGATTCTGACGGACTTAAGCATCGCTACGGGTGAGAAGGTCTCATCGTAGTCAACTCCTTGAACTTGTGAAAAACCCTTTGCCACAAGTCGAGCTTTATAGACGGTGACATTACCGTCCGCGTCCGTCTTCCTCTTAAAGATCCATTTGTTCTGAATGGCCTTACGCCCTTCAGGTAATACTTCCAAAGTCCATACTTTGTTTTCATACATGGATCCCATCTCGGATTTCATGGCCTCTAACCACTTCTCGGAATCCGGGCCCATCATCGCTTCTCCATAGCTCGTAGGTTCATCGTTGTCTAACAACATGACCTCTAAGACAGGGTTGCCGTACCACTCGGGAGCAGTACGTGTCCTTGTCGACCTACGAGGTTCGATAGAAACTTGATCCAAAGTTTCATGATCATCATCATTAACTTCCTCTTCAGCTAATGTAGGCTCCACAGAAACAACTTTCTGTGCTGCGCTACTCTCAGGTTGAAGTAAAGGTTCAACAACCTCATCAAGTTCTATCTTCCTCCCACTCAATTCTTTCGAGAGAAACTCTTTCTCAAGAAATGTTCCGTTTTTAGCGACAAACACTTTGCCTTCGGATCTGAGGTAGAAGGTATACCCAACTGTCTCTTTTGGGTATCCTATGAAGACGCATTTCTCCGCTTTGGGTTCCAGCTTTTCAGGCTGAAGCTTTTTGACATAAGCATCACATCCCCAAACTTGAAGAAACGACAGCTTTGGCTTCTTGCCAAACCAAAGTTCATATGGCGTCGTCTCAACGGATTTCGATGGTGCCCTATTTAAAGTGAATGCAGCTGTCTCTAATGCATAACCCCAAAACGATAGTGGCAAATCGGCAAGAGACATCATAGATCGCACCATATCCAATAAGGTTCGATTACGACGTTCGGACACACCATTACGCTGTGGTGTTCCAGGCGGTGTCAATTGTGAAACAATTCCACACTGTCTTAAGTGACTGCCAAACTCATAACTCAGATATTCTCCTCCTCGATCAGATCGTAGGAATTTAATCTTTTTGTTACGATGATTCTCAACTTCACTCTGAAATTGTTTGAACTTTTCAAATGTTTCAGACTTGTGTTTCATTAAGTAAATATACCCATATCTACTTAAGTCATCAGTGAAGGTGAGAAAATAACGATAACCACCGCGCGCCTCAATACTCATCGGACCACACACATCAGTATGTATGATTTCCAATAAGTCACTTGCCCGTTCCATTGTTCCAGAGAACGGCGTTTTAGTCATCTTGCCCATGAGGCATGGCTCACATGTGTCAAGTGATTCAAAATCAAGTGACTCCAAAAGTCCATCAGCATGGAGCTTCCTCATGCGTTTAACGCCAATATGACCTAAACGGCAGTGCCACAAGAAAGTGGTATTATCATTATCAATTCTACATCTTTTGGCATCAATGTTATGAACATGTGTATCATTACTATCGAGATTCAATAAGAATAAACCCCTCACATTGGGTGCATGACCATAAAAGATATTACTCATATAAATAGAACAACCATTATTCTCTGATTTAAATGAGTAACCGTCTCGCAATAAACAAGATCCAGATATAATGTTCATGCTTAACGCAGGCACCAAATAACACTTATTTAGGTTCATCACTAATCCCGACGGTAATCGAAGAGCGAGCGTGCCGACGGCGATCACATCAACCTTGGAACCATTTCCCACGCGCATCGTCACTTCGTCCTTTGCCAGCCTCCGTCTATTCCGCAGTTCCTGTTTTGAGTTGCAAATATGAGCAACTGCACCGGTATCAAATACCCAGGCACTACAACGAGAGTTGGTAAGGTACACATCAATAACATGTATATCATATATACCTTGTTTGTTGTTGGCCGCCTTCTTGTCAGCCAAATACTTGGGGCAGTTCCGCTTCCAGTGTCCAGTTCCCTTGCAATGAAAGCACTCAGTTTCTGGTTTGGGTCCAGCCTTGGGTTTCTTCACGAGAGGAGCAACTGCTTTGCCACTCTTCTTGGAGTTACCCTTCTTACCCTTGCCATTTTTCTTGAAACTAGTGGTTTTATTGACCATCAACACTTGATGCTCCTTCTGAATTTCAGACTCAGCGACTTTCAGCATCGCAAACAGCTCGGCGACTGACTTGTTCATCCCGTGCATGTTATAGTTCAACACGAAGCTCTTGTAGCTAGGTGGCAATGATTGAAGAACTCTGTCAGTGATAGCCTCTGGCGGAAGGGGCATCCCTAACTCAGCCAGACGGGTGGAATACCCAGACATTCTGAGCACGTGATCACTGATAGACCCGTTCTCCTCCATCTTGCAAGCATAGAACTTATCGGAGATCTCATATCTCTCGATCCGGGTATTCTTCTGAAAGATAAACTTCAACTCCTGGAACATCTCATATGCTCCATGACGTTCAAAACGTCTTTGAAGTCCCGGTTCTAAGCCATATAACATTGCACATTGAACTATTGAGTAATCATCAGAACGAGCCTGCCAGGCGTTCACAACGTCCAGAGACTCAACTGGAGCGGGTGGATCACCAAGCGGTGCATCAAGGACATAAGCCTTCTGGGAAGCCGTAAGGATAATCCTTAAATTACGGGCCCAGTCCACAAAGTTACTTCCATCATCTTTCAACTTAGCTTTCTCTAGGAACGCATTAAAATTCAGGGGTACTACCGCGCGAGCCATGATCTACAACATAAATATTGCAAAGACAACTTAGACTATTGTTCTAGATAATGAGTTTAGTTAATCATATTACTTAAAAAACTCCCACTCAAATTAACATCCCTCCGGTCATTCGAGTGTAACATGATCCAAATCCACCAACTCAAGTCCGATCATCACGTGAGTTGAGGTGGTTTCAATGGTGAACATCTTCATGTTGATCATATCTACTATATGACTCATGTTCGACCTTTCGGTCCCTTGTGTTCCGAGGCCATGTCTGTACATGCTAGGCTCGTCAAGTTTAACCCGAGTGTTCTGCACGTGCAACATGGCTTACACCCGTTGTATGCGAACGTAGAGTCTATCACACCCGATCATCACGGCGTGTCTCGAAACGACGAACTTTCGCAACGGTGCACACTTGGGGAGAACACAATTTATCTTGAAATTTAAGTGAGGGATCACCTTATAATGCTACCGTCGTCCTAAGCAAAATAAGATGCATAAAAGGATTAACATCACATGCAAATCATAAGTGACATGATATGGCCATGAACTTGTGCTTTTGATCTCCATCTCCAAAGCACCGGCATGATCTCCATCGTCACCGGCATGACACCATGATCTCCATCATCTTGATCTCCATCAACGTGTCGCCATAAGGTTGTCGCGCCGACTGTTGCTTCCACGACTATTGCTAACGTTTAGCGATAAAGTAAAGCATTACATAGCGCTTAATGATTGACACGCAGGTCATACAATAATTAAAGACAACTCTATGGCTCCTGCCAGTTGCCGTACTCATCGACATGCAAGTCGTGATATTCTATACAACACATGATCATCTCATACATCACTTATATCTCATCATGTAATTGGCCATATCACATCACAACATACCCTGCAAAAACAAGTTAGACGTCCTCTAATTGTTGTTGCAAATTTTACGTGGCTGCTACGGGTTTGCAAGAACCGTTCTTACCTACGCAAAACCACAACGTGGTGTAGTGATTGCTTTTTGATCTTCTAAAAGAACCCTCTTCATTGAAATCGATTCAACTAAAGTGAGAGAGACAGACACCCGCTAGCCATATTTATGCAACGAAGTTACATGTTTAGTTGAAGGAACCTGTCTCGCGTAAGAGTACGCGTAATGTCGGTCCGGGCCGCTTCATCTCAAAGTACCGCCGAATCAAATATCAACTAGTAACGGCAAGCAATATGTATACACCCACGCCCACAACTCGTTTGTGTTCTACTCGAGATCTCATCTACGCATAGACCTAGCTCTGATACCACTGTTGGGGAACGTTGCATGGGAAACAAAATTTTTCCTACGCACACACAAGATCTATCCATGGTGATGAGCATCTACGAGAGGGAGAGTGAATCTACATACCCTTGTAGATCGCTAAGCGGAAGCGTTTAAGAAACGCGGTTGATGTAGTCGAACGTCTCCGCGATCCAAATCGCAAGTCGTCCCTCGATCCGATCACGAACTAGCGCCGAACGGACGGCACCTCCGCGTTCAACACACGTACGGCTTGATGACGCCTTCACCTCCTCGATCCAGCGAGCGATGGTGAAGTAGTGGTTGAGTTCCAGCAGCACGACGGCGTGGTGATGGTGGTGAGGAACAATCTCTGCAGGGCTTCGCCAAGCACTACGGAGATTATGACGGAGGAACTAGAGGGTTAGGGTTGCCGCACACGGCTTGGGGAAATCTTGATGTGTCCCGTGTGCTAGCCCTGCCCCTCTATTTATATGTTGAGCCTTGGGGTCTAAACTTGGAGTAAAAGCCTCCTCCAGGTCGGTTTTGCCCGCACAAGGTCGGTTTGGCCCGCAGGAAAAGAGTCCAACTCGGATCCCTGTCGAATCGTGCACAGCCGCGCACAAGCGGTAGTACCGCTCACAAGCGGTAGTACCGCTTGGGCGGTAGTACCGCTTCACACAAGCGGTAGTACCGCTCGGGCGGTAGTACCGCTTCACCAAGCGGTAGTACCGCTTACGCGGCAGCAAAACTACTTTTGCACTTTCCAATACCTCGTGGGCGTTTATCCCTTGGCCCATATAAAGTGTTCTCGCACCCGAACACTTCGGTAAACATCCGGAACCCCTTCCGGTGAACTCCGGAACCCTTCCGGAGATCAAAACACTATTATCACATATATCAATCTTTACCTCCAGACTATTCCGGAGATCCTCGTCATGTCCGGGATCTTATCCGGGACTCCGAACAACTTTCGGTCACCAACATAATAACTCAATTATACTAATCGTCACCAAACGTTAAGTGTGTAGACCCTGCGGGTTCGAGAACTATGTAGACATGACCGAGACACCTCTATGGCCAATAACCAATAGCGGGACCTGGATGCCCATATTGGCTCCTACATATTCTACGAAGATCTTTTATCGGTCGAACCTCTATGTCAAGGATTCAGTTAATCCCGTATGCTGTTCCCTTTGTTCTTCGGTATGTTACTTGCCCGAGATTCGATCGTCGGTATCTCTATACCTAGTTCAATCTCGTTACCGGCAAGTCTCTTTACTCGTTCCGTAATACAAGATCTCGTGGCTAACACTTTAGTCACATTGCTTGCAAGGCTCATTGTGATGTTGTATTACCGAGTGGGCCCTGAGATACCTCTCCGTCATACGGAGTAACAAATCCCAGTCTTGATCCATGCCAACCCAACAGACACCCTCGGAGATACCTGTAGAGCACCTTTATAGTCACCCAGTTACGTTGCGACGTTTGATACACACAAGGTACTCCTCCGATGTCAGGGAGTTGCATGATCTCATGGTCATATGAACAGATACTTGACATGCAGAAAACAATAGCAATAAACTGACAAGATCATATGCTACGTTCGTAGTTTGGGTCTTGTCCATCACATCATTCTCCTAATGATGTGATCCCGTTATCAAATGACATCTCATGTCAATGGCTAGGAAACCTTAACCATCTTTGATCAACGAGCTAGTCAACTAGAGGCTTACTAGGGACACAGTGTTGTCTATGTACCCACACATGTATTTGAGTTTCCAATCAATACAATTATAGCATGGATAATAAACGATTATCATGAACAAGGAAATATAATAATAACCAATTTATTATTGCCTCTAGGGCATATTTCCAACACCAGAGTGGGTACGCCAAACTGAAATCGAAGCCCCCTTTTGAACCCTAGGTTGCACCATCACATCCGCTTAAATTGCGTTATATGGTTCTGTAGATTGATGCCATGTTTTCTTTGGTACACCTTGAAAAATGGTGGAACTTGAAAAAGAAGAGGACCCCTTGGTCCACGACGAAGCCAAGCTGGATGAAGACGATCCTCATGAGGACTGTGTGGAGTCACAAGACAATGATTTAGAGGAAGAATTGCAAGCTAAACCTTCAAAGAAGGCCATGTACAACAAAGAGGGGCTCCTTGAGAAGCTCGAGGACATAGCCTGGCGAAAGAATGTGGACTGGATGCACAAGCTCACTATCGATCATGAGCAGGGGGAGAAGGTTGATGTGAACGATGATCTTACCCGCGAGCTCGCCTTCTACACCCAGGCTTTGGATGGCATGAGGCAGGCCTTTGGGAAGTTGCAGTCAAGGAAGGTTCGGTTCCTCAGGCCACCAGATTACTAGCGGAGATGGTCAAGACTGACTCTCACATGCACAAGATCAAAGGGAAGCTCTTGTTTGAGAACAAGAAGATTGAGGAGGCCGAGGAGAGGAAGAAGGCCCAAGAGTCAAAGAAGTGATAGAAGGAGGTGCAAGCAGAGAAGATTAAGGAGAGGGCCAAGGAGAAGAAGGAGTGCATCGAGTCGGCCAAGAAGTGGAGGAAGCAGAGGCAACACATGGATTTTCCAAGGGAAAGGAGAACGGGTCAAACCTGTACTTAAAAGTTGAAGAAGGACTCAAGCAACACAAGAATTAGAGGCCTGGCGATTCCCCTAGTGATAGGTCTGGTGGTCTTGCTAAGATAGGTAAGCAAGGAAAGAACCATAGGTTAAAGGATTCCAAGTTTGGGCATGGCGGTCGCAAAGGGTTAAAGAAGCAAAACACAACTAAGATGACGAATGACTTCAGAGGATTAAACAACCAGAAGGTCAAGTCAGGAAACAAGAAGAGGAAGATTTTTTGTTATGGTATTGTAAGAGTCTGTTCCCGCTGCCTCGTGATGATATTATATTCTTGTCATTATGTTATTCTGCTGCAGTACATTATCGCTAGATGCAAAAGTTAGCTGCATGTTGGGAATTTGGGGAGATGGCCCAAACACAAGACATTTATCTTTAGCCGCGCTATCATCCATAACATGCAGTGTCTTTTGCATTTATATTGTGATCGCCCTTTTGGTTGTCGAATGCAGTTGAATTTAAAATCTATGTAGTTATATTTAACAGTGTATTATAGTTTACAGCTATTGTGTGTGCCTTCCTGTTGTTTACTTCATTCTGGAGCATTTTATTGTATTAGTGTGCAAGCTAAAGTGAAAGGAGTAACATTTGGTAATTGTGACTACTCGTACAATCAAGTCTTTTATACCTTGCATTAGCTACAGACCTCTGTGCATCACAATCAGTGTCACATTCGTCCTCCTTCTCTACTATTTTGATATTGAATGCTCATGTTTTCATACTCCAATCGGACTAAACAGATTTGGTTGTGATGCATTGTTCATTCTTATTGCCATGCATGCCATATGCAGTTGGGGATCATTTTTTTTCTTGCTGATTTTGATTGTTGGAACAACTTTTGCACTACCTATAGTACCACTATGTGGACACTACTTGCAATGAATGCATAAGCTTAAATTCTGTAAGTTGCAGCTTGGCTGGTTATGTCCGTTGATGTTTTGTCTTTCTTATGCGATTGCCTCTTGCGTTGTTACAGAGTCCTTCATTTCCTTTTTCTGTCTATATCATGGAAACTGTTGTCTTGGTTGCTGGAACTTCCTAGTGGAGGGGATCTGATCAATCCTAACAACATGAGAATCACCTACTGAGAGGGAAACCTCTGGCTCTGATAACCAAATCTATCTGAGGAGATAGGATTGTTATCCTCATCATGGAAGTTGTAAGATTGATGTGGTGGTTGCTTTTCATCGTAGTGCATGCTATCCGATTCTAAAGAGACTCCCGCCCAACATCGGCTATAGAAAGCAACGCCACAGGAGAAAAACTTCCTTGAAAGCATCCTTGTTGGGCCGTTAAGGCCAGCCCACCTGCACGGCGCGACGCTAAAGCCCGCAATGGGGCGATGTACCGGAGTTCCCTAACCCTAAACCCTGACCCCGATCATAGCGTGCCTCCTCCCCGACCTCGATGCCCCTTCTCCACCTTCTCGATCCCTAGTGTCTCGGCCCTCTTCGGTGGCCAGCGACCCTCTCCAGCGATGATGGTTCCCTGTAAGCAAGGTAAGTACCTTCCCCTCTCCACTCTCCACACCCTCTCCTTTCTTTGAACAAACCTCCGCCAAATTTGTGCAGCCGCCAGAGTGGGTACGCCAAACTGAAATCGAAGCCCCCTTTTGAACCCTAGGTTGCACCATCACATCCGCCTAAATTGCGTTATATGGTTCTGTAGATTGATGCCATGTTTTCTTTGGTACACCTTGAAAAATGGTGGAACGTGAAAAAGAAGAGGACCCCTTGGTCCATGACGAAGCCATGCTGGATGATGACGATCGTGATGAGGACTGTGTGGAGTCACAAGACAATGATTTAGAGGAAGAATTGCAAGCTGAACCTTCAAAGAAGGCCATGTACAACAAAGAGGGGCTCCTTGAGAAGCTCGAGGACATAGCCTGGCCAAAGAATGTGGACTGGATGCACAAGCTCACTGTCGATCATGACCAGGGGGAGAAGGTCGATGTGAACGATGATCTTACCCGCGAGCTCGCCTTCTACACCCAGGCTTTGGATGGCATGAGGCAGGCCTTTGGGAAGTTGCAGTCAAGGAAGGTCCGGTTCCTCAGGCCACCAGATTACTAGCGGAGATGGTCAAGACTGACTCTCACATGCACAAGATCAAAGGGAAGCTCTTGTTTGAGAACAAGAAGATTGAGGAGGCCGAGGAGAGGAAGAAGGCCCAAGAGTCAAAGAAGTGATAGAAGGAGGTGCAAGCAGAGAAGATTAAGGAGAGGGCCAAGGAGAAGAAGGAGTGCATCGAGTCGGCCAAGAAGTGGAGGAAGCAGAGGCAACACATGGATTTTCCAAGGGAAAGGAGAACGGGTCAAACCTGTACTTAAAAGTTGAAGAAGGACTCAAGCAACACAAGAATTAGAGGCCTGGCGATTCCCCTGGTGATAGGTCTGGTGGTCTTGCTAAGATAGGTAAGCAAGGAAAGAACCATAGGTTAAAGGATTCCAAGTTTGGGCATGGCGGTCGCAAAGGGTTAAAGAAGCAAAACACAACTAAGATGACGAATGCCTTCAGAGGATTAAACAACCAGAAGGTCAAGTCAGGAAACAAGAAGAGGAAGATTTTTTGTTATGGTATTGTAAGAGTCTGTTCCCGCTGCCTCGTGATGCTATTATATTCTTGTCATTATGTTATTCTGCTGCAGTACATTATCGCTAGATGCAAAAGTTAGCTGCATGTTGGGAATTTGGGGAGATGGCCCAAACACAAGACATTTATATTTAGCCGCGCTATCATCCATAAGATGCAGTGTCTTTTGCATTTATATTGTGATCGCCCTTTTGGTTGTCGAATGCAGTTGAATTTACAATCTATGTAGTTATATTTAACAGTGTATTATAGTGTACAGCTATTGTGTGTGCCTTCCTGTTGTTTACTTCATTCTGGAGCATTTTATTGTATTAGTGTGCAAGCTAAAGTGAAAGGAGTAACATTTGGTAATTGTGACTACTCGTACAATCAAGTCTTTTATACCTTGCATTAGCTACAGACCTCTGTGCATCACAATCAGTGTCACATTCGTCCTCCTTCTCTACTATTTTGATATTGAATGCTCGTGTTTTCATACTCCAATCGGACTAAACAGATTTGGTTGTGATGCATTGTTCATTCTTATTGCCATGCATGCCATATGCAGTTGGGGATCATTTTTTTCTCTTGCTGATTTTGATTGTTCGAACAACTTTTGCACTACCTATAGTACCACTATGTGGACACTACTTGCAATGAATGCATAAGCTTAAATTCTGTAAGTTGCAGCTTGGCTGGTTATGTCTGTTGATGTTTTGTCTTTCTTATGCGATTGCCTCTTGCGTTGTTACAGAGTCCTTCATTTCCTTTTTCTGTCTATATCATGGAAACTGTTGTCTTGGTTGCTGGAACTTCCTAGTGGAGGGGATCTGATCAATCCTAACAACATGAGAATCACCTACTGAGAGGGAAACCTCTGGCTCTGATAACCAAATCTATCTGAGGAGATAGGATTTTTATCCTCATCATGGAAGTAGTAAGATTGATGTGGTGGTTGCTTTTCATCGTAGTGCATGCTATCCGATTCTAAAGAGACTCCCGCTGAACATCGGCTATAGAAAGCAACGCCACAGGAGAAAAACTTCCTTGAAAGCATCCTTGTTGGGCCGTTAAGGCCAGCCCACCTGCACGGCGCGACGCTAAAGCCCACAATGGGGCGATGTACCGGAGTTCCCTAACCCTAAACCCTGACCCCGATCATAGCGTGCCTCCTCCCCGACCTCGATGCCCCCTTCTCCACCTTCTCGATCCCGTGTGTCTTGTCGTGGGAACAAGCCTGAAAGTAGAAGGTAGGGGTACGAAAGGAGAGGGCAGAGTCCTAGCTACGACGAGATTGTACACAAGAATGTATGAGTTCAGGCCCCTCTCGTGGAGGTAACAGCCCTACGTCTCAGGTGCTCTGGAGCTTCTTGTCGAGTGGAATATATGTGTTGTTACAAGGGGTGCGAACCCTTGTGCCAGAGGGGAGGGGTGGCTTATATAGAGTGCGCTGCCCCTCATAAGTGTCCGGCATCCAAGGGTTAGATCGTGGTCATAAAAGGTGTACGTTACTGGTAACGTACACAATAAATGCTATTAAAGGTCTTGATGAATGCTTGCCTGTTAGCCTCCCTGGGGCGACTCCAGGACTCCTGTGGTCGACTGTCTTCTAGTCCTTCCGAGTGAAAGGTAAGCGTCGAGTGAAAGGTATCCCCGAGTGTATATTGTCGAGTGACTTGTAAGTCTTGACGATTCAAGTCGGAGGTTTTCCTTGTAGCCCTTAAGCTTTCTGGGGCAGTGTCCTTAGGTAGGGCGTGTAGGTCAGGCCTATGACCCTACCCCAGGTACATATCCCCATCATTAGCCCCCGAATGGATCGGGGTTCGAGGGTAAAAGGTGTCAATGCAGGTTCAGACGAGACACAAAAATTCCGAGTGCATTTTGAGGCTTCCCCGAAATCTGCGTCGATTGGAACCTTAATCGTTCGCCCTGATCAATTCTGTCTTGAAGTGCGTCCGAATAAAACTGAACTCGAAAACTGGTCCGAGTAAAACTGAGCTCGAAGTCAGGTTCGAGTGATTTGCAGAATCTTCTGATGTGACGGCTTGCTCCGTCGGGTCCGGATCTCACGGGTTTTGAAATTTGGATAAGAGCGTGCAGAGCGGAGATGGCGTAACTGCTAAGGCAAGTGCAAGAACGACGCCTCGATTATCGCACCGCCCATATCGCCACGTATCGCTCCTCCTCTGAATTCGGGATATCCAGAGATCCGGCGGGCCCGCAGGTCAGTGGTCCACACGAGCGGGTATAAGAGGCGACGATGCCGGTGTTGGTACATTATTCTTCCCCCAAATCTACTCTTCTCCTCCTCTTCCTCTGCCCTGCTCCGCTTCATTGACCGCCGCCACCATGACGAAGGGCAAGACGGAGAAGCTCGAGCGCGCCAAGAAGGGAGGAACCAAGGTGAAGAAGCCGTCGGGCGCCCGGTCGACGGTGCCGCCAGGGTGGATCCAGGGGGATTTCCTCCAATCGATGGTCACGGCGGAAGATGTGAACAACCTCGTCGTCGACGGGCTGATAGCTGCAGATTCCTGGAGGTTGCCGAAGGGGGAGGTCGAGCCGGAGCCACACGACGGCGAGCGAGTTCTACTTCTCACCCACATCGAGCGAGGTTTCTCCATGCCACCCCACCCGTTCATCCGTGCTTTCTTGAACTACTTTGGAGCGCAACTCCACCACCTTCCTCCGAATGGGGTTGCCTATCTTTCCTGTTTCGTAACCTTGTGCGAATACTTCCTGGGCTGTCCCCCACATTGGGGTTTGTTCAAGCACATATTCTCTGTCAGATCCCAAGCCTTCAAGAAAGCCAATCCAAAAGATAGGAAAACCCATGTGATCCAACTGTGTGGTGGCTTAGGGATCCAGAAGAGAGGTAGGAGTGCATTCCCCTCTATGACCTTTCCCGACTCTGTTCGGGGTTGGCAGTCGACCTGGTTTTATTGCAAGGATGTTGCATCACCAAATATGTCGACTGGACTTCCTCCTTTCACCTTGGATCGACCTATCACGCCCAAACCGCTGTTCGTGACAAAGGTAGAGAAAATCCAGGTAGGGATCCTAGTGAACGCTGTATCTGAACTGATCCGCGGCGGAGTGACTGGCTTGGACCTCCTTGAAACGTTTCTTAGTCGACGAATCCAGCCTCTCCAAGCCCGGGATCACACCATGTGGCATTATTCGGGCCCTGAGGATACCACTCGGACTCATCCTGAGGAAGTTTCCGATCAGACTGTTTCTCAGTGGCTCAGGAGCATCACTGGAGCCTGTGATAACCCAGAAGGATCCAAACGAATTCCGCCTTTCTCCGCTTTGAACCCACCAAAGAACTTGGTGAGTTATATCTCTGTCGATTGTTTTAATATTTTGTCGAGTAACTGAATCTTCAGTCAACTGAATTTTAAGCTTGTATCTCGCAGGAATTTACGAACATGTACTCGCCCGTGCCCAATGGAGAACATCTTGATGAAGAGGAAGGGAGCGTCGACGGCAGCGCAGACGGCGATTATGCTGACGACAGCGAGAGCAGTGATGATGACCTGGATGAAGACGAGGTGGAGGGTCAGGTCCCTTCGCGCACCGAGCGTCGTACCAAGCAGCAGAACGACCCAGAGGTCGCCCCGAGCAAAACTGTGGCGTCAAGCACAAGGAACCCAAAACGTGACCGTGCCGCGACATCGGGGTCGACTGAAAAGGCTGCGAAATAGCTCAAGCCGGACGCGCCAAAGCCTCGGAAGGCCCTGCCTCGAATCAAGATAACCGTGCCTGTTGCCTCCACGTGAGTGTTTATTTTCCTTATTCTGCTGTTGAAGAACTTCATGTTGATGCTGACCGAGTGAAATTTATCTGCCAGAGCTGCTACCTCTGTGACGTCGCCCCATCGGGATGATGGAGACCATATGGAAGTGGACACTCCTGATGCGGCCACCTCCCAATGAGGTATAACAACTCCACACTCTACTCTGTTTGTTGAAGAATAATTGTCGAGTGTCTTGATTAAAATTGCCGACTGACAGCTGACGAAGTCATCGAACTGGAAGATGATGAGGAGCCGCAGCGGGGAGCGGAGGATGAAGCTGTGCTTCCGGAGGCTCCATGCGTGCGCACTCGGAGACCACCGTCCGACCAGACGCCCCGTGGGACGACTGCTGCGGCACCTCCAACCCTTGTAACTCCGTTGTCGAGTGCTCCGCCAGCCACTTCTACTCTGGTGGCTTCAGCACCTATTGGACAATCTCAAGCACCTCCTGATGCTCCAGTGACTACACCAACTCACTCGACGCCTGCATACCCTTTGTATCACGTCCCGGAGGACCAAACCGGAGCTGCCAAGGAAGCCATGATCCAGGCTGGGCAGATGATGCTGCGAACAAAGGAGGCGTATGAAGCCAGCAAGTTAGCCTATGATGCCAGCTCAGCGCTTCAGGCCAACGTCCGAGTAAGTGGTATTGTAAGTTCATTTCCGATTGAATTCCTGTCCGTCTTGATTTTACACCCACTGGGGTGTTTTCTTCGCAAGTAGACCAAGTAGTTTCTCGTCCAGTGGGGGCACGCTGAGTGCACCCACTGGGTGTAGTCCCCGAGACCGTTGTCGAATGACGAAGGCATCGGCGGGGGTCTTAAAGTTGTTTTGAAAGTTGTTTCCATTCAACAGGACAGACCTTGTCGAGTAAAAGTAGGTCCAGTGGGGGCACGCCGAGTGCACCCACTGGGTGTATTCCCCGAGACCGCCGTCGAGTGCTTGCTTCGGAGGGGGTCTGATAGAGACGATGTTCGCTTGCTTGCTTTCTTCTTTTATACTCTGACAGGCCAGACCTGGTCGAGCGTTTTTGTATCCAGTGGGGGCACGCTGAGTGCACCCACTGGGTGTAGTCCCCGAGACTACTGTCGATCATTGACGATGGGCAGTAGTCTTAAGAACCATTCTGCAGGTTTCATGGACATCATTACCGTCAACCATGATATGACGCTGTATAGGGTTGAGGGGTGGGGCGGCGGGCCGCCTTTCAGTCGACTGCAGTTGAACTTTTCCACTCGGGAGTAGAGAAATTCTTATGTTGACTGAACCCCCTTCTTTGCCAATTTCAGAAAGCCTGTGGGCTCGGGACCAAGTACGTCGAGCTGGAGAAGGAAAAGAATCGACTTCTGCTGGATCTGGAGCTGACGAACAACAACCTGGACCGTGCACAGACCGAACTGAAGACTTTGGGAGGTAATCTTTGTTGATCAATTGTATTATCACCTTCATCTTCCATCCTTTGAGCCGAGTGAATCCACTCGAACAGACGTACATGATGAGAACCGTCATCTCCGAGCGCGCCTCAACAATGCTATTTCTTTAGATACTATGAAGAAGGCGCTCGAGGACAAGGACAAATCACTTGCTGATGCTCAGAAGGAAGCGAAGGAGAAAACTGAAGCTGCTGAGAAGAAACTTATGGCAGTCAGTAGACTGGAAGAAGAGAACACCAAACTCAAGCAGGAACGATCTGAATGGATCAAAAAACTTGAAGTGCAAACCAAGAGTAAGACCGCTCTGGAGAAACACTTGGGAGACTTCGCGAAGAAAATGTTCAGCATGCTCGAAGGTAACCTTCTTCTGTCGAATGAATTTCTTTGGTTTTTCCAGAATGGTATTGTGATAACCTTTTCGCTTTCTCTTCATGCATAATTCTGTCAAGACTTCAAGAAAGAAACTGAAGAGATCGAACCCAATCTGGACCCCACAAAATCTCTCGTCGGAGACGCCGTGGCCATGGATATGTTTCGTCTTGAAGCTCGTCTTAAGAACGTCCAAGGATTTATCACTTGGCTGAGGGCTGCATTCGAGAAGGTCGACAAGGAAGTGTGGCCTGAAGATCCTCTCCAGACTGACCTTGAGTCAATGATGACTCGGCTCAATGAGATTCCCAGTCGAGTGCAGGCGTGGAAGAAATCTTCTGCCCGCTGTGGTGCTGACGTGGCACTTTCACTCGTCAGGGTTCATTGCAAGGAGGCTAGAGAGGACAAACTGAAGGATCTCCGAGTGACCAACACGAAGAAACTCAAATTTGAAGATTTCATGGAGACCTTCATCGAAGCTGCCACTCGGATCGCCGACGGAATCGACCTGGATACCTTCGTTGAGCCCTCAAGTCCTACTGGAGCTTGAATCGGTACTTTGCTTGCGGTAAAAACTTTATTTGCCTCGGTATGCCGAGTGTTGGTGTAACCGAGTAAACTTCGTTCAGGCCTTAAGCCTGAGAACTTCCCTTTGCGCGAACAAGTTTTTTGCTGCGCCAGAGATTCTAGTCTTTCTCGCACTTAGCTTTCCGACATTTAGCTTGGCTGAATTCATTTGATTCTCGAATGAAACGGGCGTTCTGCACTCGAAAGAATTTAGGGCTTAGGCGAAGACTGGTTCGCAGCTAAGTCTCTGACTGAGAGAATTGCTCTTTACTCAGAGAAGTTTTTGAACTTAGGCGAAACGGATTCGCAGCTAAGCCCCTGAGAGAGAGGATCGCTCTTCACTCGGAGTAATTTTTGAACTTAGGCGAAGACTGGTTCGCAGCTATGTCTCCGAGTGTACTGAATGTCATACACTCGGAAAGGTTTTGAACTTAGGCGAAACGGATTCGCAGCTAAGCCCCCGAGAGAGAGGATCGCTCTTCACACGGAGTAATTTTTGAACTTAGGCGAAGACTGGTTCACAGTTAAGTCTCTGAGTGTACTGAATGTCATACACTCGGAAAGGTTTTAAACTTAGGCAAAACGGATTCGCAGCTAAGCCCCCGAGAGAGAGGATCGCTCTTCACTCGGAGTAATTTTTGAACTTAGGCGAAGACTGGTTCGCAGCTAAGTCTCCGAGTGTACTGAATGTCATACACTCGGAAATGTTTTGAACTTAGGCGAAACGGATTCGCAGCTAAGCCCCCGAGAGAGAGGATCGCTCTTCACTCGGAGTAATTTTTGAACTTAGGCGAAGACTGGTTCGCAGCTAAGTCTCCGAGTGTACTGAATGTCGTACACTCGGAAAGGTTTTGAACTTAGACGAAACGGATTCGCAGCTAAGCCCCCGAGAGAGAGGATCGCTCTTCACTCGGAGTAATTTTTGAACTTATGCGAAGACTGGTTCGCAGCTAAGTCTCCGAGTGTACTGAATGTCGTACACACGGAAAGGTTTTGAACTTAGACGAAACGGATTCGCAGCTAAGCCCCCGAGAGAGAGGATCGCTCTTCACTCGGAGTAATTTTTGAACTTAGGCGAAGACTGGCTCGCAGCTAAGTCTCCGAGTGTACTGAATGTCATACACTCGGAAAGGTTTTGAACTTAGGCGAAACGGATTCGCAGCTAAGCCCTCGAGAGAGAGGATCGCTCTTCACTCGGAGTAATTTTTGAACTTAGGCGAAGACTGGTTCGCAGCTAAGTCTCCGAGTGTACTGAATGTCGTACACTCGGAAAGGTTTTGAACTTAGACGAAATGGATTCGCAGCTAAGCCCCCGAGAGAGAGGATCGCTCTGCACTCGGAGTAATTTTTGAACTTAGGTGAAGACTGGCTCGCAGCTAAGTCTCCGAGTGTACTGAATGTCATACACTCAGAAAGGTTTTAAACTTAGGCGAAACGGATTCGCAGCTAAGCCCCCGAGAGAGAGGATCGCTCTTCACTCGGAGTAATTTTTGAACTTAGGCAAAGACTGGCTCGCAGCTAAGTCTCCGAGTGTACTGAATGTCATACATTCGGAATGGTTTTGAACTTAGGCGAAACGGATTCACAGCTAAGCCCCCGAGAGAGAGGATCGCTCTTCACTCGGAGTGATTTTTGAATGCAAAATTGTGCGATCGGAATCGACAATAGACTGCGGAAGTCATCACTTAACAAATAACATTGTCTGGAATACTCTTATTACATCAAAGCAACCCAGTTATCAAGAATAAAAACGTCGAAGCAAGTCCGCATTCCAGGCGCGTGGCTCGTCAATATTCTTCTTCAAGTTGAAAAGATGGTACGCTCCGTTGTTAAGCACCTTGGTGATGACGAATGGGCCTTCCCATGCTGGGGCCAATTTATGAGGTCGCTGCTGATCCACTCGGAGCACCAGATCACCTCGTGGAACGAACGGCTCTTGACATGTCTCGCATGGAAGCGGCGAAGGTCTTGTTGATATGCAGTTGACCGGATCAGGGCCATCTCACGCTCTTCCTCTAGGAGATCCACCCCGTCTTGTCTTGCTTGCTCAGCTTCGTCTTCAAAGTAAAGATCCACTCGAGGAGAATTGTGAAGGACGTCACTTGGCAAAACGGCTTCAGCTCCATACACAAGGAAGAAAGGAGTGCGTCCAGTCGACCGGTTGGGAGTCGTCCTTAAGCCCCACAGAATAGACGGTAATTCAGTGACCCAAGCTCCAGCAGCATGATCAAGATCTCGCATGAGCCGACGTTTCAATCCTTGGAGGATAAGGCCATTCGCTCGCTCAGCTTGACCGTTAGACTGGGGGTGCGCAACGGAAGCGTAATCCACTCGAGTGCCTTGAGAAGAGCAAAAGTACCTGAACTCTTCCGAGTCAAAGTTAGAGCTATTGTCTGTAATGATACTGTGGGGGACCCCATACCGGAACGTTATCTCTTTCATGAATTTGATAGCAGTGCAAGCGTTCAGCTTCTTGATGGGTTTAGCTTCGATCCACTTAGTGAACTTGTCGACTGCAACTAGTAAATGAGTAAATCCACTTTGACATGTTCTAAGGGGTCCAACCATATCCAAGCCCCACACAGCAAACGGCCAGACGAGTGGAATAGTCTTCAAGGCACACGCAGGTTTGTGTGACAGGTTCGAATAGAACTGGCATCCTTCACAATGATCAACAATATCTTTAGCCATCTCATTGGCGCGTGGCCAGAAGAAACCAGCTCGGTAAGCTTTGGCAACAATTATCCTAGAGGACGCATGATGGCCACAAGTTCCCGAGTGAATCTCCTCCAGAATCAGTCGACCTTCTTCAGGAGAAATGCACCGCTGAGCCACGCCAGTCACACTTTCTCTGTAGAGTTGTCCATTCATAACGGTAAAAGCCTTGGATCTGCGGACTATCTGTCGAGCTTCATCTTCATCATCTGGGAGTTCTCTTCTAAGAATGTACGTAATATATGGTACAGTCCAGTCGGGCGTGATCACCAAAATCTCCATGACCAGATCAATGACAGCTGGGACATCGACTTCAGTCGGATCAGAGGCGCTTTTTGCTTGCGGGGGCTCTTCAGTGAAGGGATCTTCCTGCACCGAAGGAGAATGAATGTGCTCGAGAAACACATTGCTGGGGACAGGTTTCCGAGTGGATCCAATCTTTGCTAGCTCATCAGCTGCTTGATTCTTCACTCGGGGAACATGATGGAGTTCCAAACCTTCGAATTTCTTCTCAAGTTTCCTTACTGCATTGCAGTATCCAGTCATAGCGGGGTTCCTGACATCCCACTCTTTCATCACTTGATTAACCACCAAATTAGAGTCGCCATATACCATCAGGCGCCGGACGCCGAGTGAAATGGCCATACGCAATCCATACAAAAGTGCTTCATATTCAGCTTCATTGTTGGAGGAATCAAAGTGAATCTGTAAGACATAACTGAGTTTATCGCCTTTTGGGGACACCAGTACGACGCCAGCACCAGACCCATTCAGCATCTTTGAACCATCAAAGAACATGGTCCAGTGTGCCAAGTGAAGTTGGATTGGCTGCTGCTGCTCGATCCACTCGGCGAGGAAATCAGCAAGCGCTTGAGACTTGATTGCTTTCTTTGCTTCAAATTTGATATCAAGATAGAGGAGCTCAATAGCCCATTTGGCCACTCGACTAGTCGCATCTCGATTATTGAGAATTTCAGATAACGGAGCATCACTGACGACTGAAATTGAGTGATCCTGAAAGTAGTGTGCCACCTTCTTTGCAGTCAGATATATACCATATACGAGCTTCTGGTAATGTGGATATCTTTGCTTCGAAGGAGTCAACACTTCAGAAATATAGTAGACTCGGCGTTGAACTTTGTAAGTCTTGCCTTCCTCTTCCCGCTCGACAGTTAGTACTGTACTGACGACCTGATTAGTGGCCGCGATGTACAATAGCAATGGCTCTTTGCTGTGCGGAGCAGCAAGCACCGGCTGGGTGGTAAGCAGGGCTTTGAGCTCGACAAATGCTGCTTCAGCTTCTGGAGTCCACTCAAATGTATCAGACTTCTTCATCAGTCGGTATAAAGGCAGTGCCTTCTCACCGAGACGAGAAATGAATCGACTCAATGCTGCCAAGCAACCTGTGAGCTTCTGGACATCGTGCACACGCTCAGGGCTTTTCATTCGGGTGATGGCGCCGATCTTTTCAGGGTTAACGGTGGGCGCCAACTGTCGTGGGAACAAGCCTGACAGTAGAAGGTAGGGGTACGAAAGGAGAGGGCAGAGTCCTAGCTACGGCGAGATTGTACACAAGAATGTATGAGTTCAGGCCCCTCTCGTGGAGGTAACAGCCCTACGTCTCAGGTGCTCGGGAGCTTCTTGTCGAGTGGAATATATGTGTTGTTACAAGGGGTGCGAACCCTTGTGCCAGAGGGGAGGGGTGGCTTATATAGAGTGCGCTGCCCCTCATAAGTGTCCGGCATCCAAGGGTTAGATCGTGGTCATAAAAGGTGTACGTTACTGGTAACGTACAAAATAAATGCTATTAAAGGTCTTGATGAATGCTTGCCCGTTAGCCTCCCTGGGGCGACTCCTGGACTCCTGTGGTCGACTGTCTTCTAGTCCTTCCGAGTGAAAGGTAAGCGTCGAGTGAAAGATATCCCTGAGTGTATATTGTCGAGTGACTTGTAAGTCTTGACGATTCCAGTCGGAGGTTTTCCTTGTAGCCCTTAAGCTTTATGGGGCAGTGTCCTTAGGTAGGGCGTGTAGGTCAGGCATATGACCCTACCCTAGGTACATATCCCCATCATGTCTCGGCCCTCTTCGGTGGCCAGCGACCCTCTCCGGCGATGATGGTTCCCTATAAGCAAGGTGAGTACCTTCCCCTCTCCACTCTCCACACCCTCTCCTTTCTTGGAACAAACCTCCGCCAAATTTGTGCAGCCGCCAGAGTGGGTACGCCAAACTGAAATCGAAGCCCCCTTTTGAACCCTAGGTTGCACCATCACATCCGCTTAAATTGCGTTATATGGTTCTGTAGATTGATGCCATGTTTTCTTTGGTACACCTTGAAAAATGGTGGAACTTGAAAAAGAAGAGGACCCCTTGGTCCACGACGAAGCCATGCTGGATGATGACGATCCTGATGAGGACTGTGTGGAGTCACAAGACAATGATTTAGAGGAAGAATTGCAAGCTGAACCTTCAAAGAAGGCCATGTACAACAAAGAGGGGCTCCTTGAGAAGCTCGAGGACATAGCCTGGCCAAAGAATGTGGACTGGATGCACAAGCTCACTGTCGATCATGACCAGAGGGAGAAGGTTGATGTGAACGATGATCTTACCCGCGAGCTCGCCTTCTACACCCAGGCTTTGGATGGCATGAGGCAGGCCTTTGGGAAGTTGCAGTCAAGGAAGGTCCGGTTCCTCAGGCCACCTGATTACTAGCGGAGATGGTCAAGACTGACTCTCACATGCACAAGATCAAAGGGAAGCTCTTGTTTGAGAACAAGAAGATTGAGGAGGCCGAGGAGAGGAAGAAGACCCAAGAGTCAAAGAAGTGATAGAAGGAGGTGCAAGCAGAGAAGATTAAGGAGAGGGCCAAGGAGAAGAAGGAGTGCATCGAGTCGGCCAAGAAGTGGAGGAAGCAGAGGCAACACATGGATTTTCCAAGGGAAAGGAGAACGGGTCAAACCTGTACTTAAAAGTTGAAGAAGGACTCAAGCAACACAAGAATTAGAGGCCTGGCGATTCCCCTGGTGATAGGTCTGGTGGTCTTGCTAAGATAGGTAAGCAAGGAAAGAACCATAGGTTAAAGGATTCCATGTTTGGGCATGGCGGTCGCAAAGGGTTAAAGAAGCAAAACACAACTAAGATGACGAATGACTTCAGAGGATTAAACAACCAGAAGGTCAAGTCAGGAAACAAGAAGAGGAAGATTTTTTGTTATGGTATTGTAAGAGTCTGTTCCCGCTGCCTCGTGATGCTATTATATTCTTGTCATTATGTTATTCTGCTGCAGTACATTATCGCTAGATGCAAAAGTTAGCTGCATGTTGGGAATTTGGGGAGATGGCCCAAACACAAGACATTTATCTTTAGCCGCGCTATCATCCATAAGATGCAGTGTCTTTTGCATTTATATTGTGATCGCCCTTTTGGTTGTCGAATGCAGTTGAATTTACAATCTATGTAGTTATATTTAACAGTGTATTATAGTTTACAGCTATTGTGTGTGCCTTCCTGTTGTTTACTTCATTCTGGAGCATTTTATTGTATTAGTGTGCCAGCTAAAGTGAAAGGAGTAACATTTGGTAATTGTGACTACTCGTACAATCAAGTCTTTTATACCTTGCATTAACTACAGACCTCTGTGCATCACAATCAGTGTCACATTCGTCCTCCTTCTCTACTATTTTGATATTGAATGCTCGTGTTTTCATACTCCAATCGGACTAAACAGATTTGGTTGTGATGCATTGTTCATTCTTATTGCCATGCATGCCATATGCAGTTGGGATCATTTTTTTTTCTTGCTGATTTTGATTGTTGGAACAACTTTTGCACTACCTATAGTACCACTATGTGGACACTACTTGCAATGAATGCATAAGCTTAAATTCTGTAAGTTGCAGCTTGGCTGGTTATGTCTGTTGATGTTTTGTCTTTCTTATGCGATTGCCTCTTGCGTTGTTACAGAGTCCTTCATTTCCTTTTTCTGTCTATATCATGGAAACTGTTGTCTTGGTTGCTGGAACTTCCTAGTGGAGGGGATCTGATCAATCCTAACAACATGAGAATCACCTACTGAGAGGGAAACCTCTGGCTCTGATAACCAAATCTATCTGAGGAGATAGGATTGTTATCCTCATCATGGAAGTAGTAAGATTGATGTGGTGGTTGCTTTTCATCGTAGTGCATGCTATCCGATTCTAAAGAGACTCCCGCCCAACATCGTCTATAGAAAGCAACGCCACAGGAGAAAAACTTCCTTGAAAGAATCCTTGTTGGGCCGTTAAGGCCAGCCCACCTGCTCGGCGCGACGCTAAAGCCCGCAATGGGGCGATGTACCGGAGTTCCCTAACCCTAAACCCTGACCCCGATCATAGCGTGCCTCCTCCCCGACCTCGATGCCCCCTTCTCCACCTTCTCGATCCCGCATGTCTCGACCCTCTTCGGTGGCCAGCGACCCTCTCCGGCGATGATGGTTCCCTATAAGCAAGGTGAGTACCTTCCCCTCTCCACTCTCCACACCATCTCCTATCTTGGAACAAACCTCCGCCAAATTTGTGCAGCCGCCAGAGTGGGTACGCCAAACTGAAATCGAAGCCCCCTTTTGAACCCTAGGTTGCACCATCACATCCGCTTAAATTGCGTTATATGGTTCTGTAGATTGATGCCATGTTTTCTTTGGTACACCTTGAAAAATGGTGGAACTTGAAAAAGAAGAGGACCCCTTGGTCCACGACGAAGCCATGCTGGATGATGACGATCCTGATGAGGACTGTGTGGAGTCACAAGACAATGATTTAGAGGAAGAATTGCAAGCTGAACCTTCAAAGAAGGCCATGTACAACAAAGAGGGGCTCCTTGAGAAGCTCGAGGACATAGCCTGGCCAAAGAATGTGGACTGGATGCACAAGCTCACTGTCGATCATGACCAGGGGGAGAAGGTTGATGTGAACGATGATCTTACCTGCGAGCTCGCCTTCTACACCCAGGCTTTGGATGGCATGAGGCAGGCCTTTGGGAAGTTGCAGTCAAGGAAGGTCCGGTTCCTCAGGCCACCTGATTACTAGCGGAGATGGTCAAGACTGACTCTCACATGCACAAGATCAAAGGGAAGCTCTTGTTTGAGAACAAGAAGATTGAGGAGGCTGAGGAGAGGAAGAAGGCCCAAGAGTCAAAGAAGTGATAGAAGGAGGTGCAAGCAGAGAAGATTAAGGAGAGGGCCAAGGAGAAGAAGGAGTGCATCGAGTCGGCCAAGAAGTGGAGGAAGCAGAGGCAACACATGGATTTTCCAAGGGAAAGGAGAACGGGTCAAACCTGTACTTAAAAGTTGAAGAAGGACTCAAGCAACACAAGAATTAGAGGCCTGGCGATTCCCCTGGTGATAGGTCTGGTGGTCTTGCTAAGATAGGTAAGCAAGGAAAGGACCATAGGTTAAAGGATTCCAAGTTTGGGCATGGCGGTCGCAAATGGTTAAAGAAACAAAACACAACTAAGATGACGAATGACTTCAGAGGATTAAACAACCAGAAGGTCAAGTCAGGAAACAAGAAGAGGAACATTTTTTGTAATGGTATTGTAAGAGTCTGTTCCCGCTGCCTCGTGATGCTATTATATTCTTGTCATTATGTTATTCTGCTGCAGTACATTATCGCTAGATGCAAAAGTTAGCTGTATGTTGGGAATTTGGGGAGATGGCCCAAACACAAGACATTTATCTTTAGCCGCGCTATCATCCATAAGATGCAGTGTCTTTTGCATTTATATTGTGATCGCCCTTTTGGTTGTCGAATGCAGTTGAATTTACAATCTATGTAGTTATATTTAACAGTGTATTATAGTTTACAGCTATTGTGTGTGCCTTCCTGTTGTTTACTTCATTCTGGAGCATTTTATTGTATTAGTGTGCAAGCTAAAGTGAAAGGAGTAACATTTGGTAATTGTGACTACTCGTACAATCAAGTCTTTTATACCTTGCATTAGCTACAGACATCTGTGCATCACAATCAGTGTCACATTCGTCCTCCTTCTCTACTATTTTGATATTGAATGCTCGTGTTTTCATACTCCAATCGGACTAAACAGATTTGGTTGTGATGCATTGTTCATTCTTATTGCCATGCATGCCATATGCAGTTGGGGGTCATTTTTTTTTCTTGCTGATTTTGATTGTTGGAACAACTTTTGCACTACCTATAGTACCACTATGTGGACACTACTTGCAATGAATGCATAAGCTTAAATTC
This sequence comes from Elymus sibiricus, assembly GCA_039707655.1. Lineage (NCBI taxonomy): Eukaryota > Viridiplantae > Streptophyta > Magnoliopsida > Poales > Poaceae > Elymus > Elymus sibiricus. The sequence goes on from CM077673.1 coordinate 432,450,107, forward strand.
TGTAAGTTGCAGCTTGGCTGGTTATGTCTGTTGATGTTTTGTCTTTCTTATGCGATTGCCTCTTGCGTTGTTACAGAGTCCTTCATTTCCTTTTTCTGTCTATATCATGGAAACTGTTGTCTTGGTTGCTGGAACTTCCTAGTGGAGGGGATCTGATCAATCCTAACAACATGAGAATCACCTACTGAGAGGGAAACCTCTGGCTCTGATAACCAAATCTATCTGAGGAGATAGGATTGTTATCCTCATCATGGAAGTAGTAAGATTGATGTGGTGGTTGCTTTTCATCGTAGTGCATGCTATCCGATTCTAAAGAGACTCCCGCCCAACATCGGCTATAGAAAGCAACGCCACAGGAGAAAAACTTCCTTGAAAGCATCCTTGTTGGGACGTTAAGGCCAGCCCACCTGCTCGGCGCGACGCTAAAGCCCGCAATGGGGCGATGTACCGGAGTTCCCTAACCCTAAACCCTGACCCCGATCATTGTGTGCCTCCTCCCCGACCTCGATGCCCCCTTCTCCACCTTCTCGATCCCGCGTGTCTCGACCCTCTTCGGTGGCCAGCGACCCTCTCCGGCGATGATGGTTCCCTATAAGCAAGGTGAGTACCTTCCCCTCTCCACTCTCCACACCATCTCCTTTCTTGGAACAAACCTCCGCCAAATTTGTGCAGCCGCCAAAGTGGGTACGCCAAACTGAAATCGAAGCCCCCTTTTGAACCCTAGGTTGCACCATCACATCCGCTTAAATTGCGTTATATGGTTCTGTAGATTGATGCCATGTTTTCTTTGGTACACCTTGAAAAATGGTGGAACTTGAAAAAGAAGAGGACCCCTTGGTCCACGACGAAGCCATGCTGGATGATGACGATCCTAATGAGGACTCTGTGGAGTCACAAGACAATGATTTAGAGGAAGAATTGCAAGCTGAACCTTCAAAGAAGGCCATGTACAACAAAGAGGGGCTCCTTGAGAAGCTCGAGGACATAGCCTGGCCAAAGAATGTGGACTGGATGCACAAGCTCACTGTCGATCATGACCAGGGGGAGAAGGTTGATGTGAACGATGATCTTACCCGCGAGCTCGCCTTCTACACCCGGGCTTTGGATGGCATGAGGCAGGCCTTTGGGAAGTTGCAGTCAAGGAAGGTCCGGTTCCTCAGGCCACCAGATTACTAGCGGAGATGGTCAAGACTGACTCTCACATGCACAAGATCAAAGGGAAGCTCTTGTTTGAGAACAAGAAGATTGAGGAGGCCGAGGAGAGGAAGAAGGCCCAAGAGTCAAAGAAGTGATAGAAGGAGGTGCAAGCAGAGAAGATTAAGGAGAGGGCCAAGGAGAAGAAGGAGTGCATCGAGTCGGCCAAGAAGTGGAGGAAGCAGAGGCAGCACATGGATTTTCCATGGGAAAGGAGAACGGGTCAAACCAGTACTTAAAAGTTGAAGAAGGACTCAAGCAACACAAGAATTAGAGGCCTGGCGATTCCCCTGGTGATAGGTCTGGTGGTCTTGCTAAGATAGGTAAGCAAGGAAAGAACCATAGGTTAAAGGATTTCGAGTTTGGGCATGGCGGTCGCAAAGGGTTAAAGAAGCAAAACACAACTAAGATGACGAATGACTTCAGAGGATTAAACAACCAGAAGGTCAAGTCAGGAAACAAGAAGAGGAAGATTTTTTGTTATGGTATTGTAAGAGTCTGTTCCCGCTGCCTCGTGATGCTATTATATTCTTGTCATTATGTTATTCTGCTGCAGTACATTATCGCTAGATGCAAAAGTTAGCTGCATGTTGGGAACTTGGGGAGATGGCCCAAACACAAGACATTTATCTTTAGCCGCGCTATCATCCATAAGATGCAGTGTCTTTTGCATTTATATTGTGATCGCCCTTTTGGTTGTCGAATGCAGTTGAATTTACAATCTATGTAGTTATATTTAACAGTGTATTATAGTTTATAGCTATTGCGTGTGCCTTCCTGTTGTTTACTTCATTCTGGAGCATTTTATTGTATTAGTGTGCAAGCTAAAGTGAAAGGAGTAACATTTGGTAATTGTGACTACTCGTACAATCAAATCGTTTATACCTTGCATTAGCTACAGACCTCTGTGCATCACAATCAGTGTCACATTCGTCCTCCTTCTCTACTATTTTGATATTGAATGCTCGTGTTTTCATACTCCAATCGGACTAAACAAATTTGGTCGTGATGCATTGTTCATTCTTATTGCCATGCATGCCATATGCAGTTGGGGATCATTTTTTTTCTTGCTGATTTTGATTGTTGGAACAACTTTTGCACTACCTATAGTACCACTATGTGGACACTACTTGCAATGAATGCATAAGCTTAAATTCTGTAAGTTGCAGCTTGGCTGGTTATGTCTGTTGATGTTTTGTCTTTCTTATGCGATTGCCTCTTGCGTTGTTACAGAGTCCTTCATTTCCTTTTTTTGTCTATATCATGGAAACTGTTGTCTTGGTTGCTGGAACTTCCTAGTGGAGGGGATCTGATCAATCCTAACAACATGAGAATCACCTACTGAGAGGGAAACCTCTGGCTCTGATAACCAAATCTATCTGAGGAGAGAGGATTGTTATCCTCATCATGGAAGTAGTAAGATTGATGTGGTGGTTGCTTTTCATCGTAGTGCATGCTATCCGATTCTAAAGAGACTCCCGCCCAACATCGGCTATAGAAAGCAACGCCACAGGAGAAAAACTTCCTTGAAAGCATCCTTGTTGGGCCGTTAAGGCCAGCCCACCTGCACGGCGCGACGCTAAAGCCCGCAATGGGGCGATGTACCAGAGTTCCCTAACCCTGAACCCTGACCCCGATCATAGCGTGCCTCCTCCGCGACCTCGATGCCCCCTTCTCCACCTTCTCGATCCCGCGTGTCTCGACCCTCTTCGGTGGCCACCGACCCTCTCCGGCGATGATGGTTCCCTGTAAGCAAGGTTAGTACCTTCCCCTCTCCACTCTCCACACCCTCTCCTTTCTTGGAACAAACCTCCGCCAAATTTGTGCAGTCGCCAGAGTGGGTACGCCAAACTGAAATCGAAGCCCCCTTTTGAACCCTAGGTTGCACCATCACATCCGCTTAAATTGCGTTATATGGTTCTGTAGATTGATGCCATGTTTTCTTTGGTACACCTTGAAAAATGGTGGAACTTGAAAAAGAAGAGGACCCCTTGGTCCACGACGAAGCCATGCTGGATGATGACAATCCTGATGAGGACTGTGTGGAGTCACAAGACAATGATTTAGAGGAATAATTGCAAGTTGAACCTTCAAAGAAGGCCATGTACAACAAAGAGGGGCTCCTTGAGAAGCTCGAGGACATAGCCTGGCCAAAGAATGTGGACTGGATGCACAAGCTCACTGTCGATCATGACTAGGGGGAGAAGGTTGATGTGAACGATGATCTAACCCGCGAGCTCGCCTTCTACACCCAGGCTTTGGATGGCATGAGGCAGGCCTTTGGGAAGTTGCAGTCAAGGAAGGTCCGGTTCCTCAGGCCACCAGATTACTAGCGGAGATGGTCAAGACTGACTCTCACATGCACAAGATCAAAGGGAAGCTCTTGTTTGAGAACAAGAAGATTGAGGAGGCCGAGGAGAGGAAGAAGGCCCAAGAGTCAAAGAAGTGATAGAAGGAGGTGCAAGCAGAGAATATTAAGGAGAGGGCCAAGGAGAAGTATAGCATCGACTCTGCCAAGAAGTGGAGGAAGCAGAGACAACACGGGGATTTTCCAAGGGAAAGGAGAACGGGTCAAACCTGAACTTTAAAGTTGAAGAAGGACTCAAGCAACACAAGAATTAGAGGCCTAGCGATTTTGCTAAGATAGGTAAGCAAGGAAAGAACCATAGGTCAAAGGATTCCAAGTTTGGGCATGGCGGACACTGCTGAGACGACGAATGACTTTAGAGGATTTAACAACAAGATGGGGGAGTGAGGAAACAAGAAGAGGAAGATGTTTTGATATGGTGTTGTAAGAGTCTGTTCATGCTGCCTTGTGAGGCTATTATATTTTTGTCGTTATGTTATTCTGCTACAATACTTTATCGCTAGATGCAAAAGTTAGCTGGATGTAGGGAATTTGGAGAGGCAGCCCAAACATATATAAGACATTTAGGCTTAGGTCTACTATCCTCCATAAGATGCAGTGTCTTTTGCATTTAACTTGTGATTGCCGTTTTGGTTGTCGAATGCAGCTGAACATACAATCTATGCAGTTATAATAAACAATGTATTATAGTTTATAGTTGTTGTGTGTGCCTTCCTGTTTATTACTTCATTCTAGAGCATTTTATTGTATCAGTGTGCAAGCTAAAGTGAAAGAAATAGCACTTGGTAGTTGCGACTGCTCGTACAATCGAGTCTTTTATATCTTGCATTAGCTACGGACCTCTGTGCATCGCAATCAGTGTCACATTCGTCATCCTTTTCTGCTATTTTGTTATTGAATCCTTGTGTTTTCATACTCCAATTGGACTAAACAGATTTGGTGTGATGCATTGTTTATTCTTTTTGCTATGCATGCTTAGATGCAGTTGGGCATCATTTATTTTTTCTTGCTGATGTTGATTGTTGGAACACTTTTCCATTAGCTATAGTACCAATATGTGGACACTGATTGTGATGAATGCATAAGCCTAAATTTTGCAAGTTGCAGCTTAGCTGGTTATGCCTGTTGATGTTTTGTCTTTCTTATGTGATTGCCTGCTGCGTTGATACACTTTCTCTTGAAAATATCGGTACTATGACTTACATAGTCCTTCCTTTCCCTTTTCTGTCAATATCATGGAAACCGTTGTCTTGGTTGCTAGAACATCCTTGTGGATGGGATCTGATCAATCCTAACAACATGAGAATCACCTACTGAGAGGGAACCCTCTAGCTGTGATAACCAAATCTATCAGAGGAGATATGATCGTTATCCTCACCATGGAAGTAGTAAGATTGATGTGGTGGTCGCTTTTCATCATAGTGCATGCTATCCGATTCTAAAGAGACCCCCAGCATCGACTAAAGAAAGCAACGCCAAGGGAGAAAAACTTCCAAGAAAGCAGCATGGCTGGGTCGTTAAGGCCAGCCCACCTGCACAGCGCGATGCTAAAGCTCGTAATGGGGCGATCTATCAGAGCTCCCTAACCCTAAACCCTGACCCCTCTCATACCGCGCCTCCTCCCCAACCCCGATGCCCCCTTCTCGCCCCCGCGTATTGATAACCCACAAGTATAGGGGATCAATTGTAGCTTTTTTGATAAATAAGAGTGTCGAACCCAACGAGGAGCTAAAGGTAGAATCAATATTCCTTTCAAGTTCTATCGACCACCGATACAACTCTACGCACACTTAACGTTCGCTTTACCTAGAACAAGTATGAAACTATTTTGTAGGTGATAGGATAGGTTTGCAAGAATAAAACTAGAAGTACTTTGCGAGAATAAAACTATGAGTAATTTGCAAGATAATAAAAGTTAGATGTTAGGTAGAGAAATTTTTGTAACACAAGAAAGTTATTTGTCCCTAGGCAATCGATAACTAGACCGGTAATCATTATTGCAATTTTATATGAGGGAGCGGCATGAGCTAACATACTTTTCGTACTTATGATTGGAACTCTAGCAAGTATCCGCAACTACCAAAGATCATTAAGTTAAAACCCAACCATAGCATTAAGTAACACGTCCTCTTTACTCCCATACGCAACAACCCCCTTACTCGGGTGTAAGCTTCTGTCACTCTAGCTGCCCACTATAAGAGAATTATGAAAATATTGCAAACCCTACAGCGGGGATCCCACACGCTTGCGCGACACGGAGGGCACCATAGGACAGCACCAAAATAGAACATACAACTCAAACCAATCACGATCATCAATCAACCCATAGGACAAAAAGAATCTACTCAAACATCATAGGATGGCAACACATCATTGGATAATAATATGTAGCATTAAGCACCATGTTTAAGTAGATATTATAGCGGGGAGAAGACGTGTTAGACCACTGCATAGAGGGGGAGAAAGTTGGTGTTGACGGTAGCGAGGTTGTTGGTGTAGATCGCCGTCACGATCCTTGCCCCGGCGGCACTCCGGAGCCACCGGGAGAGAGGGGGAGAGAGCCTCCCTCCTTCTTCTTCTTCCTTGGCCTCCCCCCTAGATGGGAGGAGAGTTCCCCCTCTGGTCCATGGCCGCCATGGCGGCAGAGGGGCAGGAGCCCCTCCGAGATTGGATCTCTCTCTCTGTTCTCTTCTGTTTCGCGCTCCTCTTTTCTAGCCCTTCACCGTTTCTTAAATTCCCGAAGATCTGTAACTCCGATTGCGCTGAAATTTTAACACGATTTTTTTCTAGATATAAGCTTCCTTGCGGACGAAGAAGATCCCCAACCGACTTACGGTGTGCCCACAAGGCACCACCGCGCGCTAGGGGGGGCGCGCCCAGGTGGCTTGTGGAGGTTGTGGGCCTCCGTTTGCGTTGATTCCACCTCCCAAAAATCACATATATTCCAAAATAATTCTCCATAAATTTTTATTGCATTTGGATTTCGTTTGATATGGATTTTCTGTGAAACAAAAAACAAGAAGAAAACAGGAACTGGCACTGGGCACTGGATCAATATGTTAGTCCCAAAAATATTATAAAATGTTGCCAAAAGTATATGAAAGTTGTAAAATATTGGCATGAAACAATAAAAAATTATAGATACGACAGAGACGTATCAGCATCCCCAAGCTTAATTCCTACTCATCCTCGAGTAGGTAAATGATAAAAAAGATAATTTTTGATGTGGAATGCTACCTAGCATTATCTTGATCATGGCATGAATATTAAGACATGAGTGATTCAAAGCAATAGTCTATAATTTGATATAAAGACATCAATACTCAGGCATACCAACAAATAATCATGTCTTTCAAAATATCAACGCTAAAGAAAGTTATCCCTAGCCCATTATGCTCAATCATTGATCCATTCATGAAACACACTCAATATTAGATGCATCCAATGCACAAGTATGTCAATAGTGCTCTCCATTTGGTGCTTTATAAGAGAAGATGGAGACTCAAAATAAAAATAAAAATTGCATAAAAGTAAAATAGATAGGCCCTTCGTAGAGGGAAGCAGAGATTTGCAGAGGTGCCAGAGCTCAAAGCTTAAATTAGAGAGATAAAATTATTTTGAGAGGCATACTTTTCCTGTCAACGCTACGACCGAAAGTTCCCAATATCTTCCATGCTAGACACATTATAGGTGGTTCCCAAACAGAAAATAAAATTCATTTGCTTTCCACCATTCTTTCACAATCCATGGCTAGCCGTATCCACGGGTGCCTTCCATACCAACACTTCCCAAGGAATTTTGTTATTATTATTTTTCATTCATTATGGGACTGGGCATCCCTATTACCTGCCACTCTCTCGTGCAATGACAAGTGAATAAACACTCATTATGAGAATAACCTGCTTAGCATGAAAGATATTGGCCACCCCCTGCCGCCACATGAGTGGTACGGGCACACAAAATGGAAGTCTATTTTGAATAATTAGAGTTGGCACATGCAAATTTACTTGGAACGACATGGAAATACCGCATATAGGTAGGTATGGTGGACTCATTTGGCACAGCTTTGGGTTTAAGGAGTTGGATGCACAAGCAGCATTCCCGCTTAGTACAAATGAAGGCTAGCAAATAGATTGAGAAGCGACCAACCAAAAAGAGAAAACGGTCATAAACATGCATTGAACATAACTAACACTGAATAATGCACCATAAGTAGGATGTAACTTCGTTGCATAACTATTGACTTTACGTGCATGCATAGGGAATCTCAAACCTTAACACCAATATTCTTACTAAATCACAATTACTCACTAGCATGCTCACATATTATCACCTCCATATCGCAAAAATATTGCAAGGAATCAAACATATCATATTCAATGATCTACAAGTTTTATGTAGGATTTTATGACTAACCATGTGAATGACCAATTCCTGTTGACTCTCTAAATATATAAGTGAAGCATGAGAGTTTAATTCTTTCTACAAAAGATTACACTCTAATAAATATAAGTGAAGCAAAAGAGCATTCTTCAAATAACGTTTTTATATAATTAGAGAAACAGGCATCCAAACTTCAAATGATATAAGTGAAGCACATGAAGCATTCTATAAAGCCATACTCAAAAGATATAAGTGAAGTGCAAAGACCATTCAATAAATCAACCAAGGACTATCTCATACCAGCATGGTGCATTATTAAAATAAAAAGAAAAGGCACATGACGCTCCAAGAATTTACGCATATCATGTGAACAAAACAAAAACCGAAACATACCGATACTTGTTGAAGAAAGATGGGATGCCTTCCGGGGCATCCCCAAGCTTAGACGCTTGAGTCTCCTTGAATATTTACTTGGGGTGCCTTGGGCATCCCCAAGCTTGAACTCTTCCCTCTCCTTATTCTCCTCATATCGATACCACCTCGATCTTCGAACACTTCATCCACACAAAACTTAACCGAACTTTTTATTAGCGGGGTTAGTACATATAACATCAAATCCCATCATGTCATGTCATAACATTATTGTATAATTATAATCAAACATTACCCACTGTATTCTCTCACAATTCTATGACTCCCAAGTCAACGGGGCTCAACAAGATTTCAAACATACGCAAATAACGAAACTATAACAGCAATCTGTGAAAACAGGACAGCCTGTAAAGATGCAGATGGTACATATACTTCTGTAACTCAACAAATTCTGAAAAATTAGGAAACAATAAACAATTTGCATAGAAGTACTGTGTAAAAATTTCAGAATTTTTACACAATTCCAGTTGAAAATGTAAATTCACGCACTACGGAAAAAGTTTCTGTTTTTGCACCACACATACCAAACAAGCAATTTAAGCATCCTAAAGGCAAATCTTGGCACATTATTTTTATAATACAATGGATTTGTACAAGGGGATAATTATTTTTGTTGAAAAAGTTCAAGATTTGCAAAGTTTCCATGGGCATGAACAAAGTTCAAGGAGCTCCCCACTTCAACGGTGCTCGTCTTTCTTACTTTCACTTTCCTTTTTGAAAAGTTTTAGGTTCCCCTCTATTTTTTTAAACTTTTTAAAAGCACACAACAGAATAAAATGATTCTCTAAAACTTCTGGGTTGTCTCCCAGGCAGCCCTTTCTTTAAAGCCATTAAGCTAGGCATATAGTGCTCATGCAATGGATCCACCCGGATCCCAAGGTATATCAAAGCCAATTTTAATTAACAATGATTTGTAATTTAGTAGTGAGCACAAAGCAACATATATCATGCAATGATGAAGTCTAACTCTCTTCCTATGCATCGGCATGTCATAAAATAACAATTCATGCACATCAAGTAAAGGTCAATGCATAGTATAAACAGTTTCTTGCAATTTTATCATATTGGAAACATAGAGAGGCGGAGATGTAGTTCCTCTCTCATAATAATTGCAAGTAGGAGCAGCAAGCACATGCATATTATACTCATCAAAGTCATCATGTGTAATTGGAAAATGCAACCCATCAATATAATCCTTAATAAGTGCAAACTTCTCTGATATAGTGTAGTTGGAGAATTCAAAAAGATAATAGGACTATCATGTGTGGGTGCAATAGAAACAGTTTCATGTTTAACATAAGGAACTATAGCAAGTTCATCTCCATAATCATAATTCATATTGGCATCATGGCCACAAGCATAGCAAGCATCAATTTCATCAAAATGGGATATTTCAAACGAATCCAAGGGATCACAGCATTCGTCCGTCGGTAAGCGCGAAGGGAAATTAAACAATGTATGAGATAAAGAGTTACTCTCATCAGAAGGTGGGCACGGGTGATCAATCCGCTCTTCCTCCTTTTGTTCTTCGCTCTCCTCGTTATCTTTTTCATCTAATGAGCTCACAGTGTCATCAATTTCTTCTTCCATAGATTCCTGCAAAATATTAGTCTCTTCTTGGATAGCGGAGACTTTCTCAATAAATTCATCAATATAGGCATTATATTCATAATTATCATGGCAATATTTAAGTATAGCAAAATTTTCAGATCTGTAAACAGCATCATCATAATTTTCACACTTTTCAAACAAAGATTCAATTTCATAAGCACCCTTAAAAGCAACAAATTCTTCTATTTGTTCCACATCATAGTAATCATATATACCATTAGCATAAGAAGCTAAGGTTTCATTATCATTAAATTCACATGAAAAGGGAAGGTGTGGAGCCTTCATCCTAGAGCAACAAGTATAATCATATCTCAAGCATACCATTTCAACATTTTAATTTGATCCCATAAGAGTTTCCCTTTTTGAGACAAGCGATAATCCCTAAAGTATTCCCGGTGATCCAAAGTAACTCCCATTATCAAGTTGAATGGAGATTTATCAGGATTATCAAAGTAGTATTTAATGTTTTTCACATAACCAGCATCGAGGGTTTTAGGAGGTTCCCCATCTCCATGAGTAGCAAGTACAACTATTTTTTTTGGTATTTCATGTCCCATATCCATAACTAAAGATAGAGAACAACTTAGAACAGAAAATAAAAACTACTTAGTGATAAAGCAAACAAGCACACACGAGAATATCAACCCCACGCTATTGCTCCCCGGCAACGGCGCCAGAAAAAGGTCTTGATTACCCACAAGTATAGGGGATAAATTGTAGCTTTTTTTATAAATAAGAGTGTCGAACCCAACGAGGAGCTAAAGGTAGAATCAATATTCCCTTCAAGTTCTATCGACCACCGATACAACTCTACGCACACTTAACGTTCGCTTTACCTAGAAGAAGCATGAAACTATTTTGTAGGTGATAGGATAGGTTTGCAAGAATTAAACTAGAAGTACTTTGCGAGAATAAAACTAAGAGTAATTTGCAAGATATAAAAGTTAGTTGTTAGGTAGAGAGATTTTTGTAACACAAGAAAGTTATTTGTCCCTAGGCAATCGATAACTAGACCGGTAATCATTATTGCAATTTTATATGAGGGAGAGGCATGAGCTAACATACTTTCCATACTTGGATCATATGCACTTATGATTGGAACTCTAGCAAGCATCCGCAACTACCAAAGATCATTAAGGTAAAACCCAACCATAGCATTAAGTAACAAGTCCTCTTTACTCCCATACGCAACAACCCCCTTACTAGGGTGTAAGCTTCTGTCACTCTAGCCGCCCACTATAAGAGAATTATGAACGTATTGCAAACCCTACAGCGGGGATCCCACACGCTTGCGCGACACGGAGGGTACCATAGGACAGCACCAAAATAGAACATACAACTCAAACCAATCACGATCATCAATCAACCCATAGGACAAAAAGAATCTACTCAAACATCATAGGATGGCAACACATCATTGGATAATAATATGTAGCATTAAGCACCATGTTTAAGTAGAGATTACAGCGGGAAGAAGAGGTGTTAGACCGCTGCATAGAGGGGAGAAAGTTGGTGTTGACGGTAGCGAGGTTGTTGGTGTAGATCGCCGTCACGATCCTTGCCCCGACGGCACTCCGGCGCCACCGGGAGAGAGGGGGAGAGAGCCCCCCTCCATCTTCTTCTTCCTTGGCCTCCCCCCTAGATGGGAGGAGAGTTCCCCCTCTGGTCCATGGCTGCCATGGCGGCGGAGGGGCAGGAGCCCCTCCGAGATTGCATCTCTCTCTCTCTGTTCTCTTCTGTTTCGCACTCCTGTTTTCTGGCCCTTCACCGTTTCTTAAATTCCCGGAGATCCGTAACTCCGATTTCGCTGAAATTTTAACATGATTTTTTCTGGATATAAGCTTCCTTGCGGCCGAAGAAGAGCCCCAACCGACTTACGCTGTGCCCACAAGGCACCACCACGCGCTAGGGGGGCGCCCAGGTGGCTTGTGGAGGCTGTGGGCCTCCGTTTGCATTGATTCCACCTCCCAAAAATCACATATATTCTAAAATAATTCTTCGTAAAATTTTATTGCATTTGGACTTCGATTGATATGGATTTTCTATAAAACAAAAACAAGCAGAAAACAGGAACTGGCACTGGGCACTGGATCAATATGTTAGTCCCAAAAATAATATAAAATGTTGCCAAAAGTATATGAAAGTTGTAAAATATTGTCATGAAACAATCAAAAATTATAGATATGACAGAGACAAATCACGTATCTCGACCATCTTCAGTGGCCAGCTACCCTCTCCAGCAACGACGGTTCCCTATAAGCAAGGTTAGTACTTGGCGCTCTCCACTGTCCACACCCTCTCCTTTCTTGGACCAAACCGCCGCCGAATTTGTGCAGCTGCCATAGTGGCCAGGCCAAACTGAAATTGAAGCCCCCTTTTGAACCCTAGGTTTCGCCGTCGCATCCGCTGGAATTGCGTTATATGATTATGTAGATTGATGCCATGTTTTCTTTGGTATAGCGAAAATGCTTGAACTTGAAAAAGAAGAGGACCCTTTGGTCCACGAAGAAGCCATGTTGGATGATGACAATACTGACGAGGGCTATGTGGAGTCAGAAGGCGATGATTCAGAGGAAGAATTGCAGGCTGAACCTTCAAAGATGGCCGTGTACAACAAAGAGTGGCTCCTTAAGAAGCTCAAGGACATAGCCTAGCCAGAGAATGTTGACTGGATGCACAAGCTCACCGTCAATCATGACCAGGGGGAGAAGTTCGATGTGAAAGATGATCTTACCAGCGAGCTCGCCTTCTACACCCAGGCATTGGATGGCACGAGGCAGGCCTTTGAGAAGTTGCAGTCCAGGAAGATTGCCTCAAATGGAAAAGTTCTCAACATGAGTAAGTTTGGTATCGTCAAAGTAAGAAACTTTCATGTTTGGGTCCACACCATCCGGTATCATCAAGAGGGCCGAAACTATACTCGAAGTGCCAAAATTATGTATTCAGAGTACTGTTCGGCCGATTATGCCTCCAAGACGACCTCAGATGAAGGAGTGTTCTATATGGATTATCTTCGTCTTGTTGAGCTAATCAGTTTTGATATCTAAGTCATCTCAATCTGAGGTTGTATGCAAAAGATGAAGCTGATGCACTGTGGAACGATCATGAGTAAATACTGTCCCGGGGAATCAGACACCCGTGTGGGTGATGTCTGATGGGTCGCACGAGCGATTCAGTCCTCAAGACTGCCTCGAATCGAAAAACGTTCAACATGTAAGTTGTTCGTCTCGTCGAAATGGTTATAATTGCTTTTGGGATCATTAGCATCTGAGGTCCTTTACCACCTAAAAAATGACCCACAAGGTGCAGCCAATCTTAGACCGAACAGTTTTGGAAAGTTCAGACCAAACCATCCGAATTAGACTGGGGTTTTGGACGTGAATCCAAGCCTTTTTCCTTGCACTGGAAGTCCGGCGCCTCTTATATAACTAAGGGGTGACGGCCGATTGAACAAGACACAATCAAACAATCAATCTATACTACTTTTTCGTGTTCATCTACTTTTTATCTCTCTCCCTTGTATCTATCTTCTCGTTCTTCGTTCGTTCTTCTTCTTCCTGAAGGGTAGTGATCCACAAGGACCTAGGGGCGATTAGGTTGACTTAGGGCAGCCCATAGCCGCCGCGCATCCAGACGGGGTCCCTCCCGGGCGTGTGGGGTTTTGGGTCCTCAAAAGCACCCGCTGGATTGCTTGCGCACCGTGCTTCCGGACGGGTCCCCTTTGATGTGAGCTATGGTGCATCACCCCCGGCGTCGAGGGTACACGGTGACATGCTCATGTGCGAACACACTTTTTGGCGACTCAGCTGGGGACGAAGCTTTGAATGGTCTCCAGCCCATTCTTGCTACGAAGAGATCGTCATCTAGGGTTTGCAATCTACAAAGGTAATATGAATACCCAATTCACTTATGTAGATGCAAATAATGCATATGTTGTTGCTAGATCGTTTAATGAGCATAATGTATTGGGTAGCCCTAGTTTTATCAATCATGCATCTAATTATGTGCAATAGCCGATTCAAAATAATCTCCATGCTTCAACTTCATATAATTTTAGCAACATGCAACATATGTAACCCAACTCTCATGCATCGGCAACCCCACAAATCTATATGCTGATGAACAACATGATGAGTTTGGTTAATCAAGTTGATACACCTCATGTAGGAACTTCCAATAGTATGCAACAAAGTGTTTCAACTTCTTATTCATCGGCAAATAACTTGCAATATGTTAATCCAAACATGCCGGTGGATAGAGGAATTGGTCATGCTACCACTAGTAGAAAACAGACCTTTTGTCCGCCCCTTTAGTCCCGGTTTGATTATGGCCCGGGACTAATGTGACCATTAGTCCCGGTTGGGGTCGGCTAGCTTTAGTCCCGGGTCAAACGCAACCTTTAGTCCCGATTGGAGATACCAACCGGGACTAAAGGGGCTGCGGCAGGATGCGGCCGGTGCGAACCCCTTTAGTCCCGGTTGGTGTCTCCAACCGGGACTAAAGGGGTTCAGGCTTTAGTCCCGGTTGGTGTCTCCAACCGGGACTAAAGGTTAGACCTTTAGTCCCGGTTGACGATACCAACCCGGACTAAAGGGGTTTTGATTTATTTTTTCTGTTTTTCCATTTGTTTTCTGTTTTAAATTGCTTATATCTTTTAGGATATTTGATGTTTTTGAGTGATTCTTTTTGCATTAGATTCAAAAAAAATTCTAGTTTCTGTTTGTGCCATTAGTTTTCAAATTTGAATGGCTTAAATGTGAATTTGTTCAAATTTGCTTCAAACCCTAGATTGTGAATAACTTGAGTTTAAAAATAGTTTTTAATTAAAAATATTTGGTTATTTTTAGAATAATTTAAATTAGGATTTTAATTAAAACAGTACTGTTTTGCTTATATAGTTGTTTTAGTCATTTAATTGTTGTTTTTTATTATTTTTAGTTAGTTCTTTCTGTAGATTTTAACATGTTGTAGTATGGTGCATATTGAATGCACAAAAAGTATGGAGTTGAAATAAGTTTAAAAAAATGAAATGCTTTGTAACAGATGAGTTATCCTCCGAAACCTTGATACTTCGAAGGAGATGGTCCAGTTTGTACACGAAGTGCATCCAGTTTTTGCCGTAACGCTCTCAACTTTTTAGCACATGCTATGTGGGTGAAATGATGATACCATGCCAAGTTTCAACCTTTTCAGAGTTCATTTGTAGTGCTTTTCAATTTCAGGGTCATTTAGCTCAAAAAATCATTAAATGCATGAAAAATAGCAAATGAAGTTAGAAAGGGTTGACTCTGGCTTGGTTAACCTTAGTTGTCACTCTGGCTGGGATGGTGCTAGCAGATGTAGTCGACGGTAGGACTGGATGGACACCAACCCGGACTAAAGGGGTTCTGAAATTTTCAAACTCTACCCCCCCTCGTATTGCCATTTCAGTTTTGACAAAAACAAAAGAAAATGATAAAAACTTCAAAAATTAAAATCCTTCGAGATATAGTTATGTTACTACATCTACTAGTTAGGAAAATTAAAAAACATAAATTTTGACATGTTTTGCAAAAAAGTGTTATGAAAAAGTAAAACGGCTATAACTTTTGCATACGATGTCGAAAAAAACGTATAATATATCAAAATGTTCAGCACGAGAATCCGGTTTCGATTTCAACTGCCGTAGGCCGTTTTGCAAATTTTAGAATCCTCAAATTCCAAAAGGAAAAAAAGTTATCCTCAAATTTAAGTTTTTTTGAATTTTTGGTCAAACTTTGGTCAAACTATGGTTAAACAGTGGTCAAACTACTTATTCAATAAATATTAGTGTTACTAAATAATTATTGTTTTTTAGAATAATAGTTTCAAAGTCAAACGGTGAAACGTGTGACATCATGCTCAAGGGCTTAATATGATTGATATGATACATATAACAATAAGGTATAACCTCTGATAATAATAAGATTGTCATATTTGGATTCCTCACATTTTTCTGATAATAATGGATATATTATTTGTCGAATATCGATTTACAGATTTAAAGATATTAATTATGCCATATTAAATGAATAAATGGCAAAAAAAATGAATAAAATAATATTATTACTTATTTTATTTTCATTGAAATTCAACATTATTATTACTTATTTTGTTTATTTTAATAATTGTTTGGAATTCAAAAAATTAAATCATGTGACATCAAGACCTAAGGGTTAATAGGATTGATAGCTTACTATTGTCAGGAAAACAACAAGTGCGGACTTGGAAACTAGGGGCGATAGAACCAGGAAGTTAAGCGTGCTGGGGCTGGAGCAGTGAGAGGATGGGTGACCGGCCAGGAAGTTAGACGATTTGGAATGAGTGGTTGGAGCAGTGAGGAGGGGTGATTAGAGATTAAATTATCAAATAATTTAAAGATTTGAAAATCAGAAAAAACTTAAAAACAAATCAAAAAAATTCGAAAAAAAAATCAAAAAATTTCCTTTAGTCCCGGTTGGTAACACCAACCGGGACTAAAGGTCCTCCAGCCCCGCTCTAGCTGGCGGCCACGTGGAGCCCCTTTAGTCCCGGTTCGTAATGCAACCGGGACTAAAAGTGGTGGCTTTTAGTCCCGATTGCTTAGTCCCGGTTGCAGAACCGGGACTAAAGGCCCTTACGAACCGGGACTAAAGGCCCGTTTTCTACTAGTGTACTACAAGTTATTTGGCCAATTACCCTCAAACATCATATGCTACACCTCATGCTACTAACTGTTTGGCACCTTACTCAACTGTTGATGTCCATAATTCGGCTCCGCACCTTCACGGTCATGGCCGAATAAGTGAAACTTATGTAGGAGCACAAATCCCTTCACCTACTACCATGGCATATCATGTCCCCCCTACACAATTACAAAATTTCGGCAACATCTCATTACCGAAAGAGTCTAAAGGCATCGGGGGGCAACCATATCTAGACTGGGTAATTGAGAACAAGCTTACATTCTCTTGGGATTTGTGCAACTCTATTCTCCAGGAACTAATAGAAGGTGGGAAGCCTCATGATTTTGCTGCTGTAAAAGCTAGAGTTGTGCAAATGATGCATTCACCCAGTGCGGTAGCTTCTAGTGTACCCCTTAGACAGTCACAAAGTTTCGACACCTCATTGCCAAAAGAGTCTCAAAGCATTGGGGGACAATCTCATGATGAGTGGATGGAAATTGAGATGAAAATGTTTAAAGCTCGCCAAGCTGAGATGTAGGATAAAATTAGACAAGAACGAGAAGCCTTGCAAATTCAGAAAGAGAAAAGTATTGATTCAGGTAACAAAGAAAATTTGGTTATTGAAAAAGTCGAATCAAATAGTATGTGTTCCAAATCTATTGAAGAAAAAGAGGATGCCAAGGCATTGGAGAGTCATTCAAAAGTGGAGCAAAGTATTATTCAAGTGATACAACCATCATGCCCTTCCAAGGTGTATGAAGAGGTATGTCTAGCAAGTGATTTACGTATTTTCAAATTTGGTCACAACTTTATTGTTGATGCATCTATTAGGAAAAATCTTATAAGTAATTTTGAAAGACCAATGATGAAGGGTAATTTACTTGTTAGCAATAAAATTGTTACAAAGCATATCGGTCAACACATTGTACCATTTGAAGAGACTGATAGTGACTTATTATTGCAGCCAAAGCTTTTCCATTTGTTTTATGTGAAGTTTGTATCTAAGTGGGTAGATTTGCTTGTTTCTTACTTGGCTTACACTTGGTCGCAATTGAGACATATGTGTTCTAACTATTTTTGTTTCAGAAATTTAAAGCCAAGGTTAAACTCTTTTGAGAAAACTGATGCTAGTATAATACCTTATCCAATGATATCGGGAAAAGAATGCAAAATAAAATTCATAGCCGAATGGGGAGATGCTAAATCTGAACCATTTGCTTACTTCCAAAGCCGTTCTCACAACAAGATAGGCTAGAGAATAAAAAGTATACCTTCAATTCAAACATGTATGATCAAATCTTTGATTTGTTGTTGAAAAATAATTATATAAGAATTTTGATCACCATGTCAAGCCATCGATCCATGGACGAATGTATTGTAAGTTGCATGATTCGTCCAAGCATAATTTTGAAGATTGCGACATGTTTCGTCAAATAGTTAAATCGGCCATTGTTAAAGGATGATTGAGATTTGTTGAAACACCATAACCAGTCTATTCTGATTGGTCCCGATGGCAAAAAGTTTTTGCATTGGCTACTTCAAGCCTATCTCTACTCTCTACTACCTAAAAAACACATAAGGTTCCCTCTCCCATCTTACATAGTCTCACCCCTTCGTCCCTCCCTCTCTCGACGATATCCTCACCCCTCCATCGATTTTTCTCCCTTCCTGGTTTTTTCTATTTAAAATCGGTTTTTGGTAACACCAATCAATTCTCGTAATGTATGGTAATCAATCTCTTCTTCGGAAACGCATATGCAATCAATTCACGTCATAAAATCTCTTCCTTTCTTGCCTTACATACCAGGATCAATCTTGGTTCATAAAATCTCTTCCTTTCTTGCCTTACATACCAGGATCAATCTTGGTTTATTTCCTGCCTTTTTGGTCTAGATTTTTTTCGCCCATCAAATCCCTTCCTTTCTTTCCCGATTTCCTCTCATTTATCTCAAACTTTTCTTATGCAAAAAACTTGCAGGTCGTCTGAACATCTTTCCTGAAGGATTATGTCGATTTGAATGATGTTGCGGTAGTCATACGTCATGGTGGCACTGGAACTCAGTTTTCCCTCTCTCAAGCGCAAGAGCAACACCTGATGTATGATGATTTATTTAGCATCCAGTTTTGTAGTGTTAACACTGATTTATTTAGTTTAAGTTTGATGCATTTCAGTTGCGTAAAGGCATAAAACCCTATCATTTCTGAATATATTGCAGATGAAATACTAGCTTTAAATATACTAGGTGATACCCTGCGCGTTGCTGCGTGGATTGGTTGCAATATTTTTTTGATGGAATTTAAATGAAAATAGATATAATATACTATATTTTATTATTATATAGTTTTGAATATATATAGAATATACATAGTATTTTCTAGAGAAATATAATTAGTGTGATTGATGAGGTGGCATCTATGGAGAGTTCCAATGTGTGCATGTTGAGAGAGAATATAAATAAAATTTCTCACGCATATGAAGAGAAATAATTAGTGGAATGATGATGTGGCATGTGTGATGAGGTGGCATGTGTGCATGTTAAGAGAATTGAGATAGTGGGGATCAACTATTTAGGTATATATAGAATATACATAGTATTTTTTGAGAGAAATATAATTAGTGTGATTGATGAGGTGGCATCTGTGTAGAATTCCAATGTGTGCATGTTGAGAGAGAATATAAATAACATTTCTCATGCATATGAAGAGAAATAATTAGTGGAATGATGATGTAGCATGTGTGATGAGGTGGCATGTGTGCATGTTGAGAGAATTGAGATAGTGGGGATCAACTATTTAGGTATATAGGATAAGAAACGTACATTATATTCACTAGCCCTGATGATGTCAAGCTCAAGGCTATCTAGAAGCACTTGAATCTCCTGCATGACAAAGTCATTCAATGAGGAGTCCGTGGGAATGAACCTACTGAATACTAATGCCCCCCTCTCAGCCGGAAGTATCTTGAAAGCAGATAAAGTGGTGTGGTATTGTTTCCTCTCTTTCTCATCTTGTTGCAGATACTTCTAGAGCCATTGATGGCTTGTCCATCTAGATGATGTTACACTCCCTTCTGAGGAGAATTTAGCTTAGATTTATGAATGTTCCTGTGAGTTTGAGACTTTAATTAATCCTACTAAGGAAGACAACATGAAATTGCTAATGGCTCGCTTGTTCTTTGCAGAGGAACTCGGTTCTAATGATCGATACAATTTGTAGGTAAATGACTTGCAACTATTACAAGACATCCGCTCTCCACTACTTTTTTTATTTCTATCATAGACATATTTCTACTCATCTCAGTAGGTGGCAGTATTATTAATAGCAAAATGAATATATAACACCTATACTCGAAGCATGGGTGCAGACATGTATGGTGTATTGCAGTGTGCTTAATACATTTCATAGCATGTATGCATAGGAACAAATATGCTTGAATGATGCATGTTCCTGGGGCTAGCAGGAGAAGGAGAAGATCAGTACCATCATGCATGTTTTCTTAATCAGAAATATTATTTTAGGTATATCTCATTATCCAATTTAGATTGTAAGATGGTATTGACCCTCCTCTTTTGTTGGGTTTATACTAAGTTCACGGACAAAATCTGCTGATTTTAATTTTAGTTCATCATGTTTATGATTCCTATGTCCATCTATATTGTCTTTGTAACTCGCAATGATTTGAATAATATTGTGTTTACAAGTTGTTAGGGTAGGAGGAAAACATTAACCATGTGAGAGATTGACCTCCGTGGTCTTTGTATGGTGTGTGAGTTGAGAAGGATATGCACGGTGAGAAAGACAAGGAAAAATAGAACCGAGTTAAAACAAGAGTCTAGCTTAAAACCACACATGTTAATGCCCAATCGAAAAATAAATCTATTCATCAATTTCTCTATCATTGGTGTAACCATCACCATATGTATGCCCCAATGCAACGCACGGGCATTGTCATAGTCCATTTAAAGAGAAGGTAAAAACTGCTGGTGATGGGATCAAGCTTTCTGGTAAAGAGATTCCTCAATTGCACAATGAAGATAATCTTGAGGGCGAAAATTCCATCGAAGGTACAATGAAGACGCCAAGCACTGGGGGGCAGCAAGAAAATCCAATGGTTGATGAAAGCAAACCAAAAGAAAATAAAGGCCAAAATAAGCACAAGGGTAAGAAATCGAAAATCACCTTCGCTAAGCTATTAGATTAATATCAAAGAAGAGTGAAGAGAAAAATGCTTATCGGCCAAGTAATTTAGAAGCATCAAGATCACCCCCTAGACGCAAATCTAAGGATCGGTATTGGCAAAGTGAGAACTTCAATGCAACATATTCATATCCTTATTTTAGGCCGCCAATGCTAATGCCGTGGATACCTCCCTATGCTCATGTAATCCATATCCATCATGGGACATGTATGATACAAGGGCACATTCTCCATCTTATTTTAGACCATCTCACCAACATTATGCAGCTCCAAAAAGATCAACATTTGATGAACAATCACATGTCAAAGACCGTTTCAATCATAAGGAATCGGTCCAGAGCTCATGGAAGACGAAAGAGGTGGTCAAGCAAGTCTACCGCGTTAAAAGAGATGGTCGTAAGAGTGCCACTTTAGATTTGATCTCAAATGAAAAGAGCCAATTAAAGTGTTGACATTGGATACTCTAGGCAATGAGGCAAGTCAATCAAGTGCCGAATCTAAAGTAAAGAAGTTGACAGTGCACAAGGTAAAACAAGAAGTGCCATTGCTTCAAACAAAATCACAGCCGGGGCGCCCACTCAGCACATCATATTGGCAAATGAAGAAATTGCAAAACCTTAGTGCACAGGAACTTGAAAAGAGGAACATGGCATGGGTTCCCAAAGGAAGTATCCAAAATAAGAATTATATGCAAGCTTCCATTGCAAGAAGTGCAGCAAAGGTGAAGAAGGAAAAAAGTGAAAACTATGAACAACCAAGCCGAAGGTTTGCACATCAAAATCTTCGGTTCAGACATTATCCATATTCTTCAGCTATGCCATGGAATTCATCCTCAGATATGATTGGTTACCCTGCATGGGCTTATTTCGATCCATGGATGCAATATAATTTCTTACATCATGCAAGGGTATTACCACATCATCCTAAGAGTATAGATGGATGATATATACTTATTGTATTAAGAATATGCAAAATGGTCAATGGAGTGTTGACATCGTGCTTAGAACAAACTGCGTGCAAGTTATTTTTCGGCACACAAGTTTTGCCGAAAAACAGGGGGGCATGTGTTGACACCAGATTTTGGCATGGTCAAGAACTTAATTAAGATTGCCTCAAATGGAAAAGTTCTTAACATGAGGAAGTTTGGTATCGTCAAAGTAAAAACTTTGATGTTTGGGTCATCGGCAGCCGGTCTCATCAAGAGGGCCGAAACTATACTCGAAGTGCCAAAATTTTGTATTCAGAGTACTGTTCGGCCGATTACGCCTCCAAGACGACCTCAGATGAAGGAGTGTTCTATATGGATTATCTTCGTCATGTTGAGCTAATCAGTTTTGATATCTAAGTCATCTCAATCTGAGGTCATACGCAAAAGATGAAGCTGATGCACTGCGGACCGATCATGAGTAAAAACTGGCCCGGGGCATCAGACATCCGTGTGGGTGATGTCTGATGGGTCGCGCAAGCGATTCAGCCCTCAAGACTGCCTCGAATCGAAAAACGTTCAACACAAAAGTTGTTCGCCTCGTCGAAGCGGTTAAAATTGCTTTTGGGCTCATTTCCATCCGAGGTCCTTTACCACCTTAAAAATGACCCGCAAGGTGCAACCAGTTTTAGACTGAACAGTTTTGGAAAGTTCGGACCAAACCATCCGAATTGGGCTAGGGTTTTGGACGTGAATCCAAGCCTTTTCCTTTCACAGGAAGTCCAGCCGCCTCTTATATACCTAAGGGGTGACGGCCGATTGAACAAGAAACAATCGAACAATCAATCTATACTACTTTTGTGTTCATCTACTTTTTATCTCTCTCCCTTGTATCTTTCTTCTCGTTCTTCGTTCATTCTTCTTCTTCCTGAAGGGCAGCGATCCACGAGGACCTAGGGGCGATTAGGTCGACCTAGGGCATCCCATAGCCGCCGCGCATCCAGACGGGGTCCCTCCCGGGCATGTGGGGTTTCGGGTCCTCAAAAGCACCCGCCGGATTGCTAGCGTACCGTGCTTTTGGACGGGTATCCTTCGATGTGAGCTGTGGTGCATCACCCCCGGCGTCGAGGGTACATGGTGACGTGTTCGTGTGCGAACAGCCGGCAGATTACTACGTGGATATGGTCAAGATTGACTCTCACATGCACAAGATCAAAGGGAAGCTCTTGTTTGAGAAGAAGAAGATTGAGGAGGCTGGGGAGAGGAAGAAGGCCCGAGAGTCGAAGAAGCGATCAAAGGAGGTGCAAACAGAGAAGCTAAAGAAAAGGGCCAAGGAGAAGAGGAAGAGCGTTGAGTCGGTCAAGAAGTAAAGAAGCAGGGGCAACAGGTGGAATTTCAAAGGGAAAGGAGGACAGAACAAACCTGAAATTTGAAGTTGAAGTAGGAGTCAAGCAACACAAGAAGCAGAGGCCTGGTGTTTCTCCTGGTGATAGGTCTAGTGGTCTTGCTAAGTGAGGTAAGCAAGGAAAGAACCATAGGTCAAAGGATTCCAAGTTTGGGCATGGCGGTCACAAATGGATGAAGAAGCAAAACACTGCTGAGACGACGAAGGACTTTGGAGGATTTAATAACCAGAAGAACGAGTCAGTAAACAAGAAGAGGAAGATGTGTTGATACGGTGTTGTATGAGTCTGTTCTTGTTGCCTTGTGAAGCTATTATATTCTTGTCGTTATGTTATTCTACCGCAGTACTTTGTCGCTAGACGCAAAAGTTAGCTGGATGTAGGGAATTTGGGGAGGCGGCCAAAAAACAAGACATTTATCTTTAGTTGTGCTATCCTCCATAATATACAGTGTCTTTTAAATTTAACTTGTGATTGCCCTTTTGGTTGTCGAATGCAGCTGGACTTACTATCTATGCAGTTATATTAAATGGTGTATTACAGTTTACAACTGTATTGTGCGCCTTCCTCTTGTTTACTTCATTCTGGAGCATCTTATTGTATCAGCGTGCAAGCTAAAGTGAAAGGAGTAATACTTGGTAATTGTGACTGCTCGTACAGTCAAGTCTTTTATATCTTACATTAGCTGCGGACCTCTGTGCATCACAATCAGTGTCACATTTGTCCTCCTTCTCTGCTATTTTGATATTGAATGCTTGTGTTTTCATACTCCAATTGGACTAATCAGATTTGGTGGTGATGCATTGTTCATTCTTATTGCTATGCATGGCTAGATGCTGTTGGGCATCATTTGTTTTTTCTTGCTGCTTTTCATAGTTGGAACAACTTTTGCATTAGCTATAGTACCAATATCCGGACACTGCTTGCGATGAATGCATAAGCCTAAATTCTGCAAGTTGCAGCTTGGCTAGTTTGTCTGTAGATGTTTTGTCTTTCTTATGCGATTGCCTGCTGCGTTGTTACACTTTCACTCGAAAATATCGATAATGTGACTTACAGAGTCCTTCGTTTCCTTTCTCTATCTATATCATGGCAATTGTTGTCTTGGTTGCTGGAACTTCCTGGTGGAGGGGATCTGATCAATCCTAACAACATGAGAATCAACTCCTGAGAGGGAAACCTCTGGCTCTGATAACCAAATCTATCAGAGGAGATAGGATTGTTATCCTCACCATGGAAGTAGTAAGATTGATGTGGTGGTTGCTTTTCATCGTAGTGCATGCTATCCGATTCTAAAGAGACCCCCCAACATCGTCTAAGGAAAGCAATGCCACGGTAGAAAAACTTCAAAGAAAGCATCCTTGTTGGGTCGTTAAGGCCAGCCCACCTGCACGGCGCAATGCTAAAGCCCGCTACGGGGCGATGTATCGGAGCTCCCTAACCCTAAACCCTGACCCCTCTCATAGTGCACCTCCTCGCTGACCCCACGTCACATCTCCCCCTTCTCGCTCCCGCGTATCTCAACCTCCTCTTCGGCGGCCAGCGAACCTCTCTGGCGATGACGGTTCCCTCTAAGCAAGGTGAGTACCTTCCCCTCTCCGCTCTCCACAACCACTCCTTTCTTGGACGAAACTGCCGCCGAATTTGTGCAGCCGCCAAAGTGGCTAGGCGAAACTGAAATCAAAGCCACCTTTTGAACCCTAGCTAGGTTGCCCCGTCGCATCCTTGGAATTGCATTACATGGTTCTATAAATTAATGACATGTTTTCTTTGGTGCAGCGAAAGTGGTGGAACTTGAAAAAGAAGAGGACCCCTTGGTCCACGACGAAGCCATGTTGGATGATGATAATGCTAAGGAGGACTATGTGGAGTCAGAAGGCGGCGAATCAGAGGAAGAATTGCAGGTTGGACCTTCAAAGAAGGCCATGTACAACAAAGAGGGGCTCCTTGAGAAGCTTGAGGACATAGCCTGGCCAGAGAATGTGGACTGGATGCACAAGCTCACCGTCGATCATGACCAGGGGGAGAAGGTCGATGTGAACGATGATCTTACCCGCGAGCTCGCCTTCTACGCCCATGATTTGGATGGCACGAGGAAGCCTTTGGGAAGTTGCAATCCAGGAAGGTCTGGATCCTTAGGCCGGCAGATTACTACGCGGAGATGGTCAAGACTGACTCTCACATGCACAAGATCAAAAGGAAGCTCTTGTTTGAGAAGAAGAAGATTGAGGAGGCTGAGAAAAGGAAGAAGGCCCGAGATTCGGAGAAGCGATCGAAGGAGGTGCAAGCAGAGAAGCTTAAGGAGAGGGCCAAGGAGAAGAAGGAGAGCATCGAGTCGATCATGAAGTGGAGGAAGGAGAGCATCGAGTCGATCATGAAGTGGAGGAAGCAGAGGCAACAGGGGGCACTCTCCAAGGGAAAGGAGGACGGGCCAAACCTGAACTTTGTATTTGAAGAAGGACTCAAGCAACACAAGAAGCAGAGGCCAAGCGTTTCTCCTAGTGATAGGTCTGGTGGTCTTGCTAAGCGAGGTAAGCAAGGAAAGAACCATAGGTCAAAGGATTCCAAGTTTGGGCATGGCGGTTGCAAAGGGATGAAGAAGCAAAATACTGCTGAGACAACGAATGACTTCACAGGATTTAACAACCAGATGGGCGAGTCAGGAAACAAGAAGAGGAAGATGTTTGGATATGGTGTTGCAAGAGTTTGTTCCTGCTGCCTTGTGACGCTATTATATTCTTGTCGTTATGTTATTTTGCTGCAGTACTTTATCGCTAGATGCAAAAGTTAGCTGGATGTAGGGAATTTGGGGAGGCGGCCCAAACACAAGACATTTATCTTTAGTTGTGCTATCCTCCATAAGATGCAGTGTCTTTTGCATTGAACTTGTGATTGCCCTTTTGGTTGTCGAATGCAGCTAAACTTACTATCTATGCAGTTATATTAAACAATGTATTGCAGTTTACAGATGATGTGTGCGCCTTCCTTTTGTTTACTTCGTCCTGGAGCATTTTATTGTATCAGTGTGACTGCTCGTACAGTCAAGTCTTTTATATCTTGCATTAGCTACGGACCTCTGTGCATCACAATCAGTGTCACATTCGTCCTGCTTCTCTGCTATTTTGATATTGAATGCTTGTGTTTTGATACCCCAATCGTACTAAACAAATTTGGTTCTGACGCATTGTTCGTTCTTATTGCTATGCATGGCCAGATGCAGTTGGGGATCATTTATTTTTTCTTGCTGATTTTGATTGTTGGAACAACTTTTGCATTAGCTACAATACCAATATGCGGATACTGCTTGCGATGAATGCATAAGCCTAGATTCTGCAAGTTGCAGCTTCGCTGGTGTTGACACGGTTTTCGTCCAAAATAAATATAGTGTGGGAACCATACGAAATAAATAAATGTTAACAACAAAAATCCGTTATATAATAAAAGAAGTAATAAATTTAACTGCTCAAAGCGAGGGCTGGTGATAAAAAAGGCACACTATATATTGCCGAATGTCGATAATGCAGATACGGAAAACAGCCAATATTTGTAAAATTTGTGCATTAATAAAAATCTATATAAAATATTTGCCCCAATAAAATTACAATTAGGAAGACACATAGTCTGCATGCATGCACGCCGCCACTGACGGCAGGTTTCTAGTGCCAACATAAAATCATCATAACTGGCGCTAATATCACCACAATATCCAACCGTACGGTAAATGTGAGCCTTATTCCGTCGGTCATGTGAAATATCAACGCGATGTATAAAAAAAATATAGGACACGCTGCGATATACAAAAAGAAAATGTCAGGCCATCTTACAATTATCAATCAAAGAATAGCTTCCTCTGTCTGATGTCACGCCAAGGATGAAAATCTCTACTCCTAATCTCTACTAGGAGAGTGCCCGTGCGTTGCCACGGGCCATGAATATTTTTTTTGTCAGTTGCATATATAGACATAATGCATGTCAAATTTTGCATATGTAGAAATGATAGCCCATAACAATCGAAAAGTAATTGAAATCCACTCCACTTTTGATGTTGTAAGATGATAAAAGACATAATAGAAAGTTGTGTACATAGAGAGCAATGATCTAACTAATTATTTGTTGCAAACTTAGATCTATTTGATGGATTTAAAATATTTCAATAGAATGTGAGAAATGTTATCTTTAGCTTCATTTGTATGTACAATGTGAGTCGCATCCCGATTTTAATGAGTTAGAAATAATAGCCCATAACTATAGATCACTTGGATGGTATTTTTTTCTAAAGAAGACTTGCTATGCTATGTGACATTTATGTCACCGCGTAGCAGCTGCTCATTTCTCCTTTTCTTGAAGGAAAAAACAGTCATTCCTCTCACTCACTCACTGCACAGGCGCCTCCCGCTCTCCCCGCCAGCCAACGGGTGTCGACAGATCTCATCTCCCGCCACATATCATTGCCACCATCTTTACCAGGCACCCTCCCTCCACGCCATGGCTAAGCACAAGGCTCCCTCTCCCCACCGGCTCTCTTTCCCTCCACGTCGTTGACCGCCCCTTGTATCCTCACCACGACATAGCCCTCCTCCTTCTCTACCCAACAACCTCTTCCGTCGCGCCTTGACACTAAGCCAGCACGCTCGCCGCCGGTCTGGCATCCTGGGCAGTTGGATCTGGACGGGAGGTGCAGATAGGCTCACAACTCTTGATTAGTTTGAGGCACATAGCTGACATGTTTGTATGTGTGGCGTGGAGAGGAAGTTGGATGACACCCTTGTCGTCGGGCATGATCTTCTACCCAGCCGAGTCGTGCCAAGCACAGTCGTGTTGTGTCGCCATACAATCTGTCACACCTCTAGTAGAACGCCCGTGCGTTGCCACGGGCTGTTTAATTTTCTTTTGCCCCAACTGCACCCACATGATACAATGCATATCAAAATTCATAGGTCTAATTTTTTTCTGATTGCCCGTCTGTTGCCATGGGTCTTTTAATTTGTTTTTCTGATTGCACGTATGAATATAATACATAACTGTTTCGCGCTCCCCTCACTCTGTCTAACACCCTCCATCTCTCTACATACCCTTCTCTCTCCCACACCCTCTCTCTCACACACAAAGATGCTTCAATGCCTCTTATGCACAATTATAAGCAGAATACTAATTACACATAACAATAAAATGAAGTTCATTAAAGTATGATACCCGAATCATGAGGCACAAAGGCTTGTTCTCCTTAAACTTTTAGATATAAACAAAGTTTATGTTGGAACATCATTATGTGAAATTTAGGAGACATTCCACATTTTTGTGAACAAGAAAAAAGGGGAAAGGAATAGACTTATTTGGCTCCTATACATGTCTCATTGACATGAAATGATAAATAATAAAGTAAGTAATATGCTATCATTTCAAATGGTACAATGCAGTGACATTAAATCATAATATAGATAAGCAAATAGAACGGGCATCATGACATATACATGCCTTTCTCATGGCTTTATCTTGCAAGATGGCAGTTTTCTAATGGCTTTGGCTTAATAAAGTAAGTAAATCAATTTGTGAAATCCGTAGGACTGAACAAAAGGCATACTTCATCTGAAAAAATAAAATAACTGTAATGAACTGAGAAAGTTCATAGCATATGCACATCACCCAAAGGTATAGTATTCACTCTTTCTATACAGTGAAAAGTTCAAGAAGACTGTAGGTGCATCCTTTTGTCAAACAGCTTGCATACGTAACACGATGGAAGGCTTTGACGCTTAGTGCATCTGATGGCACTCATGCATGTATTTCCAATTTTCCATCCTAGCAATGGTCAGAGAGTGGAGGGAGTCACGGAGGGGAGGGAGCCACGGGGTGGCTTCTCACGGAATTAGATAGCTGCTCTCATCGGCGTATGTGTGACCTGCTGATGCCGCCACCTTGAGCACGCAAGATTCACGTGTGTGGAATGACAGAGGGAGGGGTACCACTTACATTGGGCTCGCCATCGATGGTGATCCGAAACTGCTCGTCCGGCTCGCATGTGATCTTGAATTGCCCATCATCGTCCCGGCTTCCACATCGGGGCCCTGCGATGCTACCGCCGCTCGGCCGCTGCCCTTGCGCCCAAGTGCTTCCTGAGCTGCTCCTTGTCGTGGTCGAGTGTGTCAGTCATGGTGCAATGCAGTATGAAAATGTGCAATTAACTTCAAGCTGTTAAAAGTTCAATGTCTTTCTTGTCAACAAAAACCCTGAAGGTTACTTGATTTTAGCTCTAGGTGTGGTGCTATGCAGATGATGGCCACAATAAGCCCTCACTCTTTTTCTCCAAAAAATTCGATAATATGCACATTTCAAGTGCACGCATGATACCACAAAGGCCAGCGACATAAATACCTCTTTGTAAAAGAAAATATAATTAACTAATTATATTCATTTTGCATGTAACAAAAACTGAACGACAACGCTGAACTCTTACTTTCTAACACAAATTGCTTCTAAAAACGATATAACATGTGCCGTACTTTTTCTAAGAACAAGCAACCGAGACGTTGCCTGTCATTTCCATTAAGAGAGATAATAGACATGTGCCATAACGCAAAGATGTTCCTCACAAAGATACTTGTCCTTCCAAATAAATACATGCTGAAATTTTGGATTGGCTTGCAAATAAATACTGTAGGAGCACGTTTGCGGACGTGCAGTGGTGTCCAGGCAATGTGTTGTATAGGCAGTGCAAGTTGAGGAGTAAGAGTACATACCGGCTTCCTTCTCCATGGAAAACTTGAGATATGTGACAGGTATCATCATGTCTGCACACCCACAACCCCACGCAACTTCCGGCCAGGATGAGAACAAGAGCAGGAAGCACGAAAGGCCTGGGTCACAAATCCTGTCCTTATCTTGATAGGGCCGATCAGTAGGAAATCCCTGGAAAATTTGATCCTGATTTATCAAACAAGATCCTAATTGAGGAGAAAGTTTCATCCGCCGTTGTCTTTCATCGGAGACCTTGATGCGCGATGAGGAGGCGATGTCATGAGAGCCGAGACTCCCGGCGGCGCCCTCCAACACCTGCATCTAACTGGATCCAAAGAAGAGTGCCACCGTCGTCCTACTCGCCTGGAGAGGGCCACGACCGGAGCGACACTGATGGAGACCGTGTGGCGGCGACGCGTAGAGGGGAGGATCGAGGACGCTGCGCGGTGGCGCGGGCGAGCGATAGGGGCGCGCGGTGGCGCTGGGAGATAGGGCGGACGAGCCGCGGCGGCGATGGAAACCCCCATGAAGCGACCCGCACGCTCGGAGATAGGGCAAGTGATGACGTAAGTGGGTAGGTTTTCATCGATGGGGCTTTTTTTGGTTCTCTTTTTTGTGCATAGGGTGAGCCGAGAAACAAACCGGCAACGGACAGGTTGGATCGCAAAAAAAATCGGTGGAAGTGGGGAGGTCGTGCGAGGGGGAGCGAGCGAACAAACGAACACGACTTACGGAATGCTCCAGATTACGTGGCAATCAATTTTAAATCCTAACTTTCCTAACACATTAATTGTCATTTAATAATAGAGATTTCATTGTTAGAAAGGATCCATGTATTAGGAAAGTTAGGATTCAAAATTGATTGTCACATAATTGGATTTCATTATTTGGTAACGTATTATTGGTTCCTGCCATTTGTAACATGACTGATTAGGAAAACTTGAAAATATTAGGAAAGTTTTTATTGGGAGGTGAAAAAACCAATGTGAAGGGATGGTGGTGGGAGGAGGAACAAAAAACCGGACGGAAAAAAACCGGACGAAAATAAACCAGACAAAGGTGGGAGGGGAGACGAAAAAAACCGAGATTGAAGCTACCAACTCCCCCTTTAGGAGTAGAGACTCCTAAAGGGGGACTTGGTAGCTTCTCCTTACCGGGTTTTTTCGTCTGGTTTTTTTCGCCTCACCTCCCACCACCCCTTTCACCACAAATCACAATCTTCGTGGCAAAAAAACCCGACCCGCAGTTGCACGCCATCCCTTCCTCCCGTCTCTCCTCGCCTCCATTCTCTCTCTCCTCTAAATCTCCGCCGCCCCCGCCTCTGATTCAGGCGACGCCATCCGGCTCTCGCATCGGCGACCACCAGCACGGCTCCGCCCCTGTCCCCCCATCGATCCCAAGCACCCCCTCGCCGCCCCCCCCCCCCCCCCCCCCCCCCCCCCCCCCTGCGCGCGCCCCTGCGGCTAACCCGAGACGCCAACTCGTGTTGCGGGCAGTGAGGATGGGAGCGGGGCAGCCGCATCGCTGAGGGGGTGGAGTGGCTGGGCGCGTCGCCGCTTGTGTGGAGAAGCAGGGGCAGTGGTCGTGTCGCTGCTCCCCACACCCTCGAGCACGGCCATCGCCACACCTGCCACTACTTCCTTCGCATCTTCGGAGCTCGAATCGGCGGCCATGGGGAAAGGAAGGACGACGTGCTGCTGCTGTGTGCGGGCAGACAGGCAATTACAGAGCGAGGGACAAAAAGGGGCCATGGCCCTTGCCCGACGACTGCCAGATCAAGGTCGCCGGAGCCAGACTCGTGCAGATCAAGGGTCACCGGCGTCGGATGGGTCGCTGATGGCCGCCACGTGTGGGACGCCGACGGCCATCCTTTGCGAGCCACCCAATCCGGCTCTCCACCTTAGGCCGACACAGTGCCTCCCAGGCGAGGCGGCGACGGCCTCCTCCTCACGCCGTCTCCGTTCTTCTCCTCAACCCGTCACCGTCGCCTCCCCTCCTCCGTGGGCTGCTTGCATGAGCCCAACGCCGGAGGACGACGTCGAACATGGAGCAGATCCGAACGGCGGGGTCCATGCGGTGGTCATCTCCAACGAGCGGTGGTCGACACCGACGAACAGAACAGGGCCCTTCGGTTGCCAGCCCTCCTCCTGCTGCTATCTTCCCCGTCACGGATGAATAGGATTCAGAGAATCCAGAGAAAAACGGTGCGTTCTTCCTCCTTATTTGGATCTGACTCAATTTAGTGAACTTCAGAGGACGTTCTCCTTTTCTCCCATGGATTATGTGATTGCTTGCTTTTTTAGTGCTTGTGTTGTTACTGCTAAGGAAAAGATAGAGGAGGAGGATCCATGTTGCTTTGAGTGCTGATGTACTCCTCGATCAGTAGGGATGAATTTTTGTTGTTACTGCTAAGGAAACCATCGGTGTTACTGGCTTACTGCTAAGGAAAAGATAGAGGAGGAGTATTTGATAACCCTCGATCAGTACCGATGAAATTTTGTTGCCGTTTGATTACTTGTAAATTTTGTTGAAGAACTGCAATATGTAAATCTTGGAGAACCTACCCTTCATGTGAAATCTCAAA
Organism: Elymus sibiricus; assembly: GCA_039707655.1. Classification (NCBI taxonomy): domain Eukaryota; kingdom Viridiplantae; phylum Streptophyta; class Magnoliopsida; order Poales; family Poaceae; genus Elymus; species Elymus sibiricus. Next base: position 432,482,622 of record CM077673.1, read on the forward strand.
TAAAGGACGGAAATTAGTATGCAGTTTAGCTTGATTACAAATTAAACATGCATCAAAAATAGACAATAAACAAGCAAAAGCTTCCTATTTTTTATACTACCTGCACATCCCAGATCTTCCTTACATTTGGTTTGTTGAAGTACGCACCAAGTGACAAGTTGATTCATGCATAAATAACTAAAAATGGCTCAGTTTACTTCTTCGATTCGCGATGCTGCAAAAACTTATTCCATTATTTAATATTATTAAGATGAATGTCCTGACTTGAGAAAGTTAATCTATAAAAAAGAAATTAGAAAATTTCGTGTCTTGTTTATTAGCATTTGGATCTGATATGGTCATGCTACTTTGCTCTAATTATTTCTGGGTACATTTGGATGCAAGGCACCATCAGTGCGCATATGCTACTGCCACAAATTCAATTTCGAAGCTATTTCTTATTTTGGTCCCCTTAAGTCACATGAATGTGATCAATGTAAAGTAAGAATGCATTTCTATTCCATTTACTATTGCCCAAATCATTTACGTATCATAAGTTTAGACGGATACTCATCTTGATTCCAGTTTCCCCGAATGGTCTCTCTGTCCATGGTACCAGACCATTAGATGGCGCGGGTGTACAACGGATGTATATACTCTAAATTTTTATTTGTCCTTTATTTATGTTTCGATGCCCATATTGCAGGGATCAGCAACTGCTTCAACATTGTAGGAAGAATTTCTTGTGGTCTGGAGTTGGAAGCATCAATAAAAACAGTAATAAGTCACTTGCTTTCTTTCTGACAGAAAAAACTGAAAGGAGGCATGTCAGACATATGTTTCTATGCTCATATTGCAGGGTTCAGTGACTGCTTCAACATTGTAGGAAGAACTTCTCCTATTTTAGTTCACCTATTTTTTACACGCATGTGGTTTATTACTTCCTCTTTTAAAACAATTGTTCTTTGTCAGCCTTCTATATTTTCACAAACTATGTTTATCTAGATCCAGGTCAGCCAATTATCTCTTAAAAATAAAATTCGCTATATGTGGAGTCTGAGGCCATATCCCTGCTCCTCCATCTACTCCTCCAGCGACGACGGCCAAGGCCGGCGTGGAGCCGTTGACAACAACTTACACCACCAGGCACAACACAGTGTTGACTTTGTAATCCTGTCGCTTATTAGTTTGCTTTCAGTTTCAGGCTTAGAAAATAAAAACGGCGAGAGCATGAGTCTGTTCATGCCTTGACCGAACTTTCAGTAGCAGCTAGGTAGAGTAGGCGACCATGCGCACTTCGTGGGATGGCACGAATCAAACGTGTGCGTGGTGGCATCGTGGGCGTGGCGAGTGGCCGTGGGATGGCGCGGCCGAATAGCTCGGGCACGACCCCTTCTTTTGTAGTTTCAGTTTTTGCTGTTAATAAAAGAAACGACAGAAAACGCTGCAGACAAAACGCAGCACAAAACTCTCTCGTCTCTCTCAAGTTTCCTGACTAACAGTGGCATCAGAGCCTCGTTTTAAGGATCCGGCGAGTCCGCCATGACTGGCGGCGAGAGGACTGGAGAGAACAGCGACAAGGCGCAAGGGGGAGCTACGTCGAGATCCCCGACGCGCACGCCATCACGCGCGCCCCCGCCTCCGCGGGAGCGCGGACGAAGCCTGGTGCGCAGGGGCGGCAACGAGATCGTCGTCCACGAGCGCGTCATCCAGGAGAGCCGCGGCGGCGGCAACATCGTCTACCCCACGCTCACGTCCACGAACTACATCGAGTGGGCGTTGGTCATGAAGATCAACCTGCGCGCGCAAGGTCTCTGGGAGGCCGTCTCCGGCATGGGCGAGCCGGGCGATCGCGAGGACATGGCGGCGCTCTCGGCGCTGCTTCGTGCGGTGCCACCAGAGATGGTGCCGGTCCTAGCCGTCAAGGACACGTCCGCGGAAGCGTGGGAGGCGATCAAGATGATGAGGATGGGCGTGCGCCGTGCACGCGAGGCGACAGCACAACGGCTGCGCAAGGAGTTCGAGCAGATCGCGTTCAAGGACGGCGAAACGCTCGACGCGTTCGGCATGCGCATCACCAACCTCGCCAACTCCCTGCGGTCTCTTGGGGACGTGATTGATGAGGTAAAGATCGTTCAGAAGTTTCTACGTGAAGTACCACCGCAGTACTCGCAGATTGCTTGTTCGATCGAGACGCTCCTCGACCTCAACGGCATGTCCGTCGAAGAGCTGATCGGCCGGCTGCGGTCGGCTGCGGAGAGGTGCACGATCGGGACCACTGATGGGACCGGCTCCCAGCTGCTGTTCACGGAGGAGCAGTGGCTGGCACGGGCAAAGAAGAAGGAGCAGGGACAAGGATCCGGCTCCAACGGCGGCAGCGGCAAGGGAAACGGCCGTGGCAAGCAGGAGAACCGTGCCAACCACGGGCGCGGCTCCAACGGCGGCAACGGCAAATGTGACATGTCCGGGATTAAGTGTTTCAACTGCAACAAATATGCAGGACACATATCCCGGGACTGCCCCGAGCCTCGCCGCGAACGCAAGCAGAAGGAGCAGCACGTGCACCTGGCCGCGGCGGAGGAAGAACAGCCCGCGCTGCATCTGGCGCGCGTGTGCACCCTCAGCGACGACGACGGGCCAGCGCTCATGATGGCCACCATCGCCAGCGCCGGCACGCAGACGGGGACGCGCGTCGACCTCGTGGAAGAACGTGTCTTCCTCACCTCCTCCGACCACGACGACGACACCTGGTTCCTGGACACGGGCGCCAGCAACCATATGACCGGGCGGCACGATGTCTTCGCCGACCTGGACACCAGCATCGGAGGCACGGTGAAATTCGGCGATGGATCCGTCGTGGAAATCAAGGGGAGGGGGACGATCCTGTTCGCCTGCAACAACGGTGATCACCGCGCGCTCACCGACGCGTACTACATTCCCCGTCTCCGCAGCAACATCGTCAGCCTGGGGCAGCTCGACGAGAACGGCTGCCGGATCGACATCGGCCATGGCGTCCTGAAGCTGTTCGACAGACAGCAGCGGCTCCTTGCAAGGGTGCCACGGGCGCGCAACCGGCTGTACGTCGTCGACCTCGACATCGCGAAGCCGGCGTGCCTGGCAGCAGTGCACACGGACGACTCCTGGAGGTGGCACGCACGGTACGGTCACCTGAATTTTGATGCACTGCGGAAACTTGGGCGTCTCAACATGGTGCGCGGTCTCCCCTGCATCGAGCACGTCGAGCAACTTTGCGACGGCTGCTTGGTCGGGAAGCAGCGCCGTGCGTCCTTTCCGCTGCAGGCAAAGCGGCGGGCAGAGGGACTGCTTGATCTGGTGCATGGCGACCTCTGCGGCCCCATATCGCCGGCGACACCTGCAGGGAAGCGTTACTTCCTGCTGCTAGTGGACGACAAGAGCCGGTACATGTGGCTTACGCTGCTTCAGTCGAAGGACCAAGCCGCAGATGCGATCAAGAGGTTCAAGGCGGGAGCCGAGGTGGAGAGCGGGCGCAAACTGCGCCTGCTCCGGACGGACCGCGGCGGGGAGTTCACCGTGGCCACTTTCGCCACGTACTGCGCCGACGAGGGCATCGGGCGTCAACTGACGGCGCCGTACTCGCCGCAGCAGAACGGCGTTGTGGAACGCCGGAACCAGACGATCGTCTCCACCGCGCGCAGCCTGATGAAGTCGATGGGAGTCCCTGCGAGATTCTGGGGAGAAGCGGTGACCACGGCGGTGTATCTGCTAAATCGGTCGCCCACAAAGAGCGTCGATGGGCAGACTCCTTTTGAGGTATGGCACGGGTACAAGCCCGATGTGAGTCATCTGCGTGTGTTTGGCTGTGTAGCTCATGTCAAGGTGACGAAGCCGAACCTGGCCAAACTTGAAGACCGGAGCATCCCCATGGTGCTGCTCGGCTACGAGCCGGGCTCAGCGGCGTACCGCGTCTACGACCCCGTCAGGAACCGCGTGCATGTCTCGCGCGACATCGTGTTCGACGAAGGCGCGCGGTGGGACTGGGACAAGGCCGGAGAAGAAAGGGATGCGGGGCCGTTCCACGTCGAGGTGTTCGTCCACACCACGGCGCGTGCGACAGAGAACCCTGCTGGGCAGCACTCGCCGCCTGAAAGTGCTGCTGCAGCGACGCAGACGCCCCAAGATGCTGTCGCCACGCCCAGGAGCGGTGGCGTGCACTCGCCACTCCAACATGCAGGAGGGACAACGCCACGCTCTGCACCAATCTTCTCCCCCACACCTGCAGGCGTGGATGAGGAGGATGCTGCTCCACCACGCCGGCCACAGCACCCGATGATCACACGTGCACGCGGCGGCATCGTCAAGCCGAACCCCATCTACAACGACTACGTGATGACGGCCGATGCAGAGGAGTTCGTCGACGACGAGCTGTGTCTGGTGGCCGCAGAGGAGCCTGCATCCCCGGACGCGGCTCTGAACGAGCCAAGCTGGAAGGAGGCTATGGACGCGGAGCTCGCCTCCATCTGCAGCAACGACACATGGGAGCTCGCCACGCTCCCCGCCGGGCACAAGGCCATTGGGCTGAAGTGGGTCTTCAAGGTAAAAAAGGACCCTGCTGGACAGGTGATCAAGCACAAGGCGCGGCTTGTCGCGAAGGGATACGCGCAGCGCCAAGGCGTGGACTTCGACGAGGTCTTCGCGCCGGTGGCGCGCATGGAGACCGTGCGGTTGCTGCTCGCACTCGCCGCTCACCGTGGGTGGCAAGTGCACCACATGGACGTCAAATCGGCGTTCCTCAACGGCGATCTCAAGGAGGAGGTCTACGTGCACCAACCACCCGGCTACATCGTCTCCGGCGAGGAGCACAAGGTGCTCCGGCTGCGCAAGGCCCTGTACGGACTGCATCAAGCTCCACGAGCGTGGTATGCCAAGCTGGACGCGTCCTTGACATCCCTCGGCTTCGAGCGAAGCCCTCTAGAGCATGTTGTGTTCAGGAGGAGCACGGGCAAAACGACGCTGCTCGTCGGCGTCTATGTGGACGACTTGATCATCACGGGCACGGACGCCAACGACATTGCCGCGTTCAAGCAGCAGATGCACAGCCTGTTTGCTATGAGCGATCTCGGCCTCCTCAGTTACTATCTGGGAGTCGAGGTCAAGCAGGAGGCGGGCGCGATCACTATCTGTCAGAGCGCGTACGCCCGCAAGATCTTGGAGGCGGCAGGGCTGAAAGAGTGTAATCCCTGCCACACGCAAATGGAAAATCGGCTCAAGCTGCGCAAGGGAGAGGCTGGCGATGTGGTGGATGCCACGGGCTATCGGAGCATCGTCGGAAGCTTGCGTTACCTATGCAACACCCGTCCTGACATCACTCACGCAGTCGGGATGGTGAGCAGGTATATGCAGGCACCCACGGCGTCACATTGGGCGGCGGTGAGGCAGATTCTGCGCTACGTCAGGGGCACAATTGGGTATGGCTGCAGATACAAGGAGAGCTCCGGTGGCGAGCCCAAACTAGTGGGTTTCAGTGACAGTGATCTAGCTGGGGACGTCGACGACAGGAAGAGCACCACTGGCGTGGCTTTCTTCCTCGACTCCAGCATCATCACATGGACTTCGCAGAAGCAAGCTGTGGTTGCTCTCTCGTCTTGCGAAGCTGAGTATATCGCAGCCTGCAACGCTGCATGTCAGGCAGTTTGGCTAAGCAGACTGCTGGGTGAGTTACTTGGACAGCCACCTGCAGCGGTAAAACTGCTCGTGGACAACAGATCTGCAATCGAGCTGGCCAAGAACCCAGTGCACCACGAGCGAAGTAAGCATATCGACCTTCGTTTTCACTTCATTCGTGAATGCATTGAGGAAGGCAAGGTGGACATCGAGCACATCAGCACAGATGGGCAACTTGCTGACATTTTAACCAAGTCACTGGGCCGTGTCAAGTTCTTGGAGATGCGACTGAAGCTCGGTGTCATGGAGGTCTCTTCTGGGCGCCAGGATTAAGGGGAGAATTGTTGACTTTGTAATCCTGTCGCTTATTAGTTTGCTTTCAGTTTCAGGCTTAGAAAATAAAAACGGCGAGAGCATGAGTCTGTTCATGCCTTGACCGAACTTTCAGTAGCAGCTAGGTAGAGTAGGCGACCATGCGCACTTCGTGGGATGGCACGAATCAAACGTGTGCGTGGTGGCATCGTGGGCGTGGCGAGTGGCCGTGGGATGGCGCGGCCGAATAGCTCGGGCACGACCCCTTCTTTTGTAGTTTCAGTTTTTGCTGTTAATAAAAGAAACGACAGAAAACGCTGCAGACAAAACGCAGCACAAAACTCTCTCGTCTCTCTCAAGTTTCCTGACTAACACACAGGACGACTGCCAAAGGTATGTGTCTTCTTTTCTCTCGCATGTTTCCTTTGGACTTTGGTTGCTATATGTGTTCCTACTTCCCATTGAGAGGATTCTGCTAGGTTTCTGTAATAGTAGACCAAACTAACTAACAATTGTAGTTAACTGTACCGTAGCGGCGCACTTCTTATTCTTGGATTAAGCCTCTGCCTGCTCTACCGTACATGTAGTATTGTTGTAAACTCATAAGGTAAAACCAATCTCTGTCCAATACAGAGTTGGTATAACTGAACGTGATCAGGAGGGTAGGGTTATTACTTTGGATTGCTTTATGTAGACTGGTATGGCTGATCTTCCCTTCCATCGTTATTGCTGCTTTAGGTTTTACATCCATTGTTCTTCACTTGATCTTCAGGTTTACAGGGTTGAAAATTGGGATCCATCTTCCAGCGGCTTCCCGAACTTTTACTTGCTGATGAGAAGTTTCTATTTTATTTTCTATTTCACTTTATCTTCAGGTTTACTGGGTTATTAATTGGATCCATGTTTCAGTGACTTTGTAGAAGTGCGTTCAATTAGCTAGCTTTCTGGTCTCGTTTTATGTTTGAAATCCATAGATCATTTTCTGCATATTCACAGTTTAGGTTGTTCCAAAATTCTCTTATCAATTCACAAGTTTCCTTTTTTATTTAGCATGTGAAGTTCCTTACTCAACACTGAGTTTGTATAGTGATGTATACTTCATCTCTGTAATTCACGATTTTGTTTTTTTGTGTAGCTCACAACAGGATGGATTTTATCATGAAAATTTACAGATATGTAGTACATCCCTATATACACGTGTAATTTTTTTTTCAGAATCTTTTGAAACTTAAAAAGTCAAAATTTGAATTTTTCGAAAAGCAGGTTCCATGGATGAGACAATCTCTACTCCTAATGGAGCACTTGGTAGCCTGGTACGGTTTATTTTCGTCCGGTTTTTCTTCGTCCCACCTCCCACCACCCCCTCCCACCGGTTTTTCTCTTTTCTCGTCTGGATGGGAATACCCAACGTATTTATGGAAATCAATCACAATCAATCCACGTATGGTAAGGCTATAAACTCAGAAATCCCAAATATGATAATTATAGTAATAAATCAATCCAGGTATGGTAAGGCCATAAACTCAGGAAATTTCAATTATGGTAATTATGGTAATCAATCAATCCAGGTATGGTAAGGCCATAAACTCAGGAAATTTCAATTATGGTAATTATGGTAATCAATCAATCCAGGTATGGTAAGGCTATGCACTTAAATTACCCCAAGGCCAGCCAGATTAGCGTACACAGAAAAATCAACACCCTACGATCTGCCATCCAATTTTGCTTCCACGATCTGTCATCCAATTCAAGGCCCCAGATTCAATGTTGTGCCAGCAATACACACGCGTGTCCTGCCTAGCGATCGACCGGGATCACAATCTCCCTAGCCAAACACCGGCCGCCGCCGCACTTACATACTCCGCCCACGACACCGGCCGACCTGCGGCGGTGACACTAGCGATTGTACCGAGACATCGCGGGAGACGGAGCTCCAGGCCACGAGGACACCTACGCCGGCGTGTCCAAGCCGCCCCCCACGACGGAGCCAACACCGCCGTCCCCATCTGGACTCGACGAACATGGTGCGCCTCGCCGTTGTGGATCATCTCGCCTCCCACTTGCCAAGGTATAGCAGCTCTCTTCTTTTTCCCTTTCCCAAGAACACATCGATGCACATATAACCTCTATAATCCATCTACCTGATGTACGTGTGTGTCACTCGCTGGGGGCCAAGCTACTTGGTGAATCCCTGATGCAAATAATTTTATTCAGTGCTAACTAGGAGCTATTGTCTACATGTGCATCAGGTAATACAAGTAGTTGTACGGGGTTCATAAAGGAATAGAGCTTCTCGTCTTCCACGATTAACGGATCAGGCACAGGGTTCAGACGACGGATCTACGAAATACAGCTGACAACACATGGATGGCCAAAGGCTGTTGCATCCGCCGACCAACCACTACCCTTAATCAAGCTCAAGGTACCTAGAATAACTCCTAAGCTCTCAATTCTTTGATTAGTGCAAGATTTCTTCTTCTGATTTCCTTAAATTTCTCAAATATTGTAAGATTTTCTGTAGAAGCTTGTTGCAAAGTGAGGAATTTAGTTTATTTAATTATTAGTGTTTGTAAATTGCACATACATGATACATGGATAGCATATATGTTGCGTTTTTCGCATATTCAGGTGAGAGTTGTGCTGGTTCAGTTGCAAGAGACTATAGAGGTTGGGTGTTTGTTTCAGTGAGCCAACATGTGCAGCAGTTTACAAAGGAGGCCGAGGGGCAGGCCATTCTGATCGGCCTCAAGGCATTGTCCACTGTTTACAAAGGCCCTATAATCATTTAAACTAATTGCGTACTAATTGCCAAGGAACTGCAGTTGGGGAGATCTAACCAGTCTGACTGTTTTTCAGTCATCTGTGAAATAAAAGATGCACTGACGACCTTTGATTCTTTCCGCATCAATGCTATTCCCAGGAAAAGAAACAAGTTAGCTCATGAGCTAGCAGCTAGAGCCAGAAGATAAGAAGACTTGATGCTCGCCGACATGCCGGCGAAGCTGCGCTCTCTCATGCTAGCTCAATGTAACACTGATGTGTGAAGTTTGGATAGCCATTCTTAAAAAAATTAAAAAAAATTCACATACACGGATATGTGTCTTGTCAAAAGAGAAGCACACCATCACAAAAACAAGGTTCAACCAATATTAATTAATTTGATAATGAGATGTCACATCAGTTATTATATAGGTTATGCTGAAGGATTCGAGATCTCATGTTATATTTTGCTTTTAGCAACAATCTTTTGTAAGCCGCATCGTATTAGCTTATTCATTTCAGTAAGAACAGACCATCTCTATTTGGTATGTTGCATTATATCGTTGTTTCTATATGCTAAGATTTGTCAAACACACGATTATATTGTTGAACTCTGAAATTTAATTTGTGTTTTCAGAACTAATGCATACACCACACATGATTCAAGGTTTTTCTCATCTCATTATCCTTTTTTTTGGCATTCAATCATTATTCAAGGTTTGAATAAGGATATTGATTATCCATAGTTTGGTTATGTTCACATCAACCTTCCAGGGAGCCGTGCACATTCAAAATAAGAAGAAACAAAATACCATCCAACAGTATTGAGTGCTTCTATCTACCCGTACACATTTGTAATATATTAGTGGAGATCACTAATGGGGAGAACGTGTTCCATCACTCCCGGTAATCTGTTTAACTGATATATTAGCACTTCGGATTTTATTGGGAAGCTCCAAAAAAAGTTCAGTGCACACATGATCAGTGTGAAAGGAATACCACTAAGCAGAACTTCTGACGCATTAATTTCTTTGCAGTACATAGTGTGAGGATGCTCTAGGACTAGCGGGAAAAGCTCTTTGTTATTGCAATGCAAAGTGCATCTTATATCTGAAGATAATATACCTTTCACTTTTTTGCATGTCGTTGCCCCCAACCCCGTCAACGCCGTCATCATCGTTCTCCGTAACAGCCATACAACAACCTAAGTGGCCACCTACTCCGCCAAGTATATGTCCTCCTCCCCTCTATCTCTTTATCTTTCACAGAGACATGCCAAACAGTAAAGTAGCATCATCGTTCTCCTAGCTTTTCGATAATGCATATTAAATATATCTTGAGAGAGAGAGAGAGGGAGAGGGAGGGGGAGAGGGAGAGAGAGAGGGGGAGGGCGAAGGAGAGAGAGGGAGGGAGACTAGCTGTCATGACGCAGCAAAAAACTGTCTGCACGCCTTGCTAAGACAAGAACATTCTGAAATATACCCAAACTGCAGAGAGAGGGAGGGAGGGGGAAAGAGAGATGCCCCAACTACATGGTTTCGTATTTGAATGGGTGCTTGAATTGGAGAAGTGGAGGTAGTGGGTGGAAGAAGAAGAAGAGGAGGCAGAGTGATTTAGTGGTAAAAGAAAGCCGAGAACGCCGCTTGATGTACACTAGGATCTTAAAAAAAAATATTAGACAAAATTAATGTTGAATACTAGAATATATATGCCCCTATAGCAATGCACGGGCAACGCACAACGAAGGTGAGGTGGGCGTCACCCGTTTTTAAAAGAGAGGGCTCCAGCGAGAAATGTCCCGCTGCGGCTGGAAACCGAGCGGGAAAGGGAGGGTCCGACAGAAAAAAGAGAAGGGTGCATCATGGGGTAGGTTTTTGTGTAGGGCCTGCGTATTTGAGATAACATGGCAGATAGTCCGGACAATAACATTTCTCCCCCACATATGGTCTGGATTTGGGGGATCCCAGACAGTCTAGATGATTGAATTTCGAGGAACCTGGCGGACGCCCGTTTGGTGTTCGAACACGCCAGGATGTATGAGGGAGAAATAAGCTTCGACCTTAGAGATGACCTTAATCATTTGTTTGATTCATTTATATATGTATTATAGCCCGTAGCAACGCACGGGCGTTCTACTAGTTAGTATAGGATGCAAGAAAAGAAGATGCCATCTTTTAGAAAACTAAGGGCCATGTTAGCATGGGCATACCTAGCGGATTGGATCAAGATGACAACATTGCGTGTGTATCTTGCATGGACAGCTGGCCTAATCCAAGAAAAGAAAAGTCAATCATACTTAATCCTCTTATAAGGGAACTTCCTAATTCTAATCAAGCAAGACACACATTATTGCACCTGGAAATAAACCCCACCATCATCAGCCCGCACATGTGAAAAGTACTATTTAGGCAGAGAAAAAACTAATAATCAGGTGCATTCTCATAAGAAATTACAATGGCACACCAGAATCTATGATTTGAGATGTATACACCTTCTAGAATATCTGACTTTCTTGTAGAGACTGAAAATTGCTTTGTGATCTAGAAACTCAGAGACCAAACGATTACCAAAATGAGTAAAGAAGCAAAGAAAGAGGAAGAAATATGTAATACATAGAATTAATGAATTATACTAAATATTACTCCCTCTGTACACAAATGTAGGACGTTTTTGCAGTTTAATTTACACTGCAAAAATGTCCTACATTTGTTTACAGAGGGAGTACTTCCTTAATTTCCTTCGAGAGAAGTGTATTATTAGTTTAATTATGAAAGCAATCATTTATGTGTAATAGAGAATTGTGAGGTGTGCTAGAAAATTATTGACATGAAATAATTTTGAAAATCTGAGAGAAGACCTCAGCATGCTGCTCCATTTTTCTCATATGCTCAAGCGATCTCAACCTTTTTATGTCCCAACAAACATTAGTTAGGTTAGGTGCATGTACTTGAAATAGGAAATTATATAACTTCCTTCGACCAAATAAAAGAAAGAAGATTTCTATTATTTGTTAGTTGATTAGTTAATGATAGTGCTTAACATCTAATGGTTCAAGGCTGATACAAAAATATACCTGTTTCTTAAAAAGAAGGCACTGGAATAATATCTGCTGCTGCAGGTGAGTGATTGGATGTCAATTCTCATGCACTGGGCAAAAGCGTGGAAAATTTTGAACTGCAAACATATATAGAATTCCACAATCTGCTGCAAGAGAACAAAATGTGGCAATCCAAAGAAAATCCAGATGTTTGAAAGGCCATGTACTTCAATTATTTTATTAGGAAGTGGCAGCAACCTCCAATCTGCATTGTCATGTTTCTTAAAATATAATTCATGTCCTGATTTCATTTTTGAAGGATACACAATTCATGACATGGTAAATAAGAAAAATGAGCAGTCGGATGAGCTCAAGAGGTGTTGCAAAAGATGCTCAAAGTTGTTGTGGTCTATCAATAAGATTCCTAAAGCATGTTATGGTTAAGAAAAGAAGATCAAGCTTCAAAACATCAAGACATGATTTTAAACAAAGAATTTAGCACTTTGTTGCACTATATATTATACCTATCCTCCACCAAAAAGGTTGCATAGGCATATTCTTTCCGCCCTGCATTACCCTTTTTTTTAATGCGTGAGAAATAGAAATTTGGAGACAAATAGCAAGAACATATAACAGGTACGCAGCTGGCTCTTTGCCATTGGGGTCAATTGGCATCAACAAAAATTAGTAAACCCTTTAGAAAACACAGTTCATAAGTATCTACGAGATGCCCAGCACACCAACGGGCCCTGATTGTCCACATAAAGAAAAAAAGAAGAAAAGGAAGAAAATAAAAAAAAGACGCCATTATACCCCGAGAATACCGAGCAACGATCCGGCGAGTTTGACTTCCAGTTGTTCGGTACAAATGAAAATGCCGACAGAGAACCTTGCCGACCTGAACAGGGTGCCTGTACATGTGATGCCTTGAGGTGAACACGGGGAGATACGTTCATCTACATCTCCTCAGTGGCAGGTTTAGAGCATTGCGGATCCATTAGAATGCAGCAACCTCGCCATGGCACTCCAAGCCCGGAGTAATTCGGATGCACGCCTACGAACTGTGGCGATGCAGGACCAGCACCAGGGACATCGTCCACCAAAACGCCTAAGAACACCCACCTAGCCGGCAAAAATCACAGCACAAACACATTAATCCACCCGTCAACATGTACGAACCAAATAAACAGCCACCGCACACCCCCAAGCAGCAGCCAGACAGCAATCAAGACAGCAATTGGTGCACAAGAAAATAAAACAGAAAGGAAGGAGAGCAAACCAGGAGCACCGCCCCTAGGTGACGACCCCACTCCGCCGCCAGAGAGAGCACATACCGGCCCGAAGCAGCGCCAATCCAGCCGCAAAGGGGGCGCCTTCCCTCGGTGACTACCCCGCGCAGCCGCCGTCCACCGCGTGAGAGAGCGCGCAGCCACCACAGGGAACACGCGCCAGCCGCAACACCGTTTGCCAGGGAGCTTAGTGATTTACTCAAACGCAGGCGTCGGCGGATCCGTGGAGCACAGGCAGAAACGGCAGCGAACCCGGACGAAGAAGCGCCGCCAGCAGCACCCTCGCCCTCACCGGCAGCCGCTCCCACTAGTACAAAAGGGGGCATTGGTCACAGGTCACCCAACACATTAGTCCCGGTTGCATTACGAACCGGGACTAATGTGAGCATTAGTCCCGGTTCGAGCGGCTAGGGCGCCAGTCGGGCATTAGTCCCGGTTCAAATGGGACCTTTAGTCCCGGTTGGAGACACCAACCGGGACTAAAGGGTCCGATACCCTTTAGTCCCGGTTGGTGTCTCCAACCAGGACTAAAGGTGTCTCCAACCAGGACTAAAGGTTACCTTTAGTCCTGGTTGGCCTTTAGTCCTGGTTGGAGACACCAACCGGGACTAAAGGCTAGTCCCGGTTGGTGTCTCCAACCGGGACTAACCACCGGGACTAAAAGGGTTCAGAAAGTTTTTTTTTATGTTTTCACAAGTGGGATCTGTTTTTAGTTTCTGTTTTAAATAGCTTATATCTTTTAGGAAATTTGATGTTTCTGAGTGATTCTTTTTGCATTAGATTCAAAATTTTGTCTAGTTTCTGTTTGTGCCATTAGTTTGCAAATTTGAATGTTAAAATTTGAATTTGTTCAAATTTGCTTCAAACCGTAGATTGTGAATAACTTAAGTTTACAAATAGTTTTTAATTTAATTCTTTTTGCTCCTAGTCACGTGTTAGATTGTTGTCACAGTATGATTTATTTGGTTATTTTTAGAATAATTTAAAAATGAAATGCCTTTGTAACAGACGAGTTTTTGTCCGAAACCTTGATACTTCGAAGGAGATGGTCCAGTTTGTACATGAAGTGCATCCAATTTTTGCCGTAACCCTGTCAACTTTGTAGCACATGCTATGTGGGTGAAATGATGATACCATGCCAAGTTTCAACCTTTTTAGAGTTCATTTGTAGGTCTTTTCAATTTCAGGGTCATTTAGCTCAAAAAATCATTAAATGCATGAAAAATAGCAAATGAAGTTAGAAAAGGTTGAAATTCGAGGATGTGGCTTTGAATGGTGCATATTGAATGCAGAAAAAGTCTGGAGTTGAAATAAGTTAAAAAAAATGAAATGCCTTTGTAACAGATAGGTTTTCGTCCGAAACCTTGATACTTCGAAGGAGATGGTCCAGTTTGTACACGAAGTGCATCCAGTTTTTTCCGTAACCCTCTCAACTTTTTAGCACAAGCTATGTGGGTGAAATTATGATACCATGCCAAGTTTCAACCTTTTCAGAGTTCATTTGTAGTGCTTTTCAAATTAAGGGTCATTTAGCTCAAAAAAATCATTAAATGCATGTACCATAGCAAATGAAGTTAGAAAGGGCTGGAGTAGTGAGAGGATGGGTGACCGGCCGGGAAGTTAGATGATTTGGAATGAGTGCTGATTAGAGATTAGAGATTAAATTCTGAAGCAGTGAGGAGGGGTGATTAGAGATTAAATTGTCAAATAATTCAAAGATTTGAAAATCAGAAGAAAAAAATTAAAAAAAATTTGAATTTTTTTTTTTGAATTTTTTTTTTGAGCCTTTAGTCCCGGTTGGTAACACCAACCGGGACACCAACCGGGACTAAAGGTTCTCCAGCCCACGCACAGAGAGCGGCCACGTGGAGCCCCTTCTGTCCCGGTTCGTAAGCGAACCGGGACTAAAGGGGGGGGCCTTTAGTCCCGACCCTTTAGTCCCGGTTCCAGAACCGGGACTAAAGGCCCTCTGGAACCGGGACTAAAGGCCCGTTTTCTACTAGTGTCCCCCCCCCACACACACACACTGCAAGAAGCGGGATAGAGAGTTGTTATTGCTCATTATATTGACAACCTATTGTTAGACCCTGTGTCGCTGCTCCTGCCAAAGCTTCCTTCTCTATGTGGCAAGAGAAGTCTCAAAGTGGAAGGTTGGGGCCGAGAAGCACTAAGTTCTTTGTTGGCTTACCGCTAGCTATCAAAGGTATTTTCAAATAGGCTGAATTTTGTAGAGCTCGGACTGTCCAAATGGTTGAATTTTAGGGAACCTGCTAGGCGCCAGTTTGATGAGATGACCTTAATCATTTGTTTTATTCATTTATATGCATTGTAGCCCGTAGCAACGCACGGGCGTTCTATTAGTCTACTCCTAATGTCTCAGTTGATAGGATTGCACGGTTTTTTTTCGTCCCCCACTTTCGTCCGGTTTTTTTCGACTGGTTTTTTTTCGTCCCCTCCCCCCACCCCACCACCACGCACGCACCCAAAAAAAACCACCACGCACGAAACACCGCCCCTCTCGATCCCCTCGAGTAAACGCCACCGCCGTCGTGCGATCTTCCTGACACCGTCGCCTTCGCGGATCCGCCACCGCCGTCGCCGCAACCACTCGGACGCCTCCGCCTTCTTGAATCCATCGCTGTCGTCGTGGATTCGCCGCCGCCGTCGCCGCGGAACCCCTCGGACGCCTCCGCCTTCGTGGATCCATTGCTGTCGTCGCGGATCCGCCGCCACCGTCGCCACGGACCGCGCCGCGGAACCCCACGGACGGCTCCGCAGGGTGTCGGCGTGGTCACAACGCACGGACGGCTCCCGCCTCAGTAGCTTGACCGCAGGGGCGAAGCAGCCGCACACTCATACAGCAGGGATCAGGTCCGCCATTAAGTTTTCCTGCGTGATTGTAAGTAGACGATCTATTTGTAGTTTTTAGTATGCTAGATCGATTCAACAGCGCCCAACGCACGTATGTGCAAAGCTAGATCGTAAGCATACAGGCAAGCAGCTTGATTGATGTTCCACCCACGTACGTGACGCTCCTGTTTCTCATTATTTTTCTTTAATACCGACACAATTAGTCCTCCGTATGCGTGTGATTGATGTACTTTTTCATGTCACAAGGAATTTGATATGCATGAAGATTTTACTCTGGTTGGAAGAAATTGTTGAACGATCGTTAGTAGTCCATTGTAATCTGTGCCATTTGACGCCGATGGCAAACAAAAACGTCGTTAATAATTTTCTGTATTCAGCCATGAACCACATGTGATGGCACCGGCGCAAGATTCCCAAGGGCAGCAAGGTCATGTACGAGTTGGACAAGAAGACGAGGCTCATCAAGGCCGACCGCGTCCTCCACTCCTCCATGGTCGCCTCACACAACTCATCCTCCGTCTTCAGCAGCTGTGCAAGAGAGATCCCGGCGACAAGTGAAAGACAGAGATGATTGTACATCCTTGCTCCTTTTCTTCTTTCAGCATTAGACACGTAGCAATACCATTCTCGCCATCCATCCCACAACGACAAGAGCCTTTCTGGAGCACAAACCAGGGCAATATCTTCCGCTTAGATGTTCATTTTCATTTTAATTCACAACTTTTCCAGAAGGATCAACCTAACCCGTGATTTCTGTTTCTTGTTCAGATCTGCTATTCGGTAACATGATTTGTTGTTATGCTAGCTGACCGTTAAAATCTGGTTTAGCTTTCAGTCCCAGTTTTTATGATAAAATAACAGTCAATGTTCAGATGCACTCTTGTGGTCTTTCATCAAGTTGAAACCCATGTTGAAGTTTCAGTATCCCTTGAATTCTTAATGAGTGGATGTTGAGGAGTAGTCAATGTGTTCCGTTTCATGTAGGTGGATGCGGTTATGGTTACGGTGGCGTACATCTGGGGCATTTAACGGTTTATGTGTGCAGATACAAGAGGCAGATTAATGATCATGTTAAGGAGCATGTTGATGTTGCTGAGGTATGTCCCCCCCCCCCCCCCCGCCCAGTCCCTCTTGAGAATCTTGATGACACTATGATCTCTTGATGCCAATTTCTTCAGTTCGTCAATCACATAATTTTTGGTGCAAAATGCCTGAAGCTTATGACATGGGTGAAGGTGTTAATCAAGAATAGAGATTCTGAGTAGCAATGCAGCGATACAGGTATGTTTGTCCTTTTACATGACTGTATGAGACTCTATGTAATTTCTCGTGAACTTGTTTAAATATATTAGTTTTTGAATTTGCTAGACAAGCAGAGATCCTAAGGCCAAAGATAAAATGAATCCTTTTGCTGAACAGGAAGCATGGGAAGAACATCAAATATGTAATGTTGTTTACTTGGATTAACCACATGCAATCGGTATTGCGACTGTCTTTATGATACCATATCTATGCTCTTTGTTGTATATTTAACAATTGATCGACTTGATTCAGGAAAGTCGAAACTGGAATTTGGATCAGAAGATAGAAAGCCGTCTTCTAATGAATGCCGGTAAGTTTTTTATTCTTCTTATGAATTGTTCATCAGCAAAGTTTACTTTTCTGTTGATTCTAAGAGTCCATCTTTCCGCTTAGAGTTGTGACAAGCCATGTAATTAATCAACAGTCAACTGCATGTCGATTGTCTGGTCAAATTTTTTGTTTCGTATAAAAAGATCCCTGTAAGGGTGTGCTTGGATCACTAGTAGGAAAACCCCCATTTGTCCCGGTTCGTAAGGGCCTTTTGTCCCGGTTCTGGAACCGGGACTAAAGGGTCGGGACTAAAGCCCAAAACCTTTAGTCCCGGTTCGCTTACGAACCGGGACCAAAGGCCGTCCACGTGGCCGCCGCGGGGAGCCCGGGCAGGAGGACCTTTAGTCCCGGTTTGTAACACCAACCGGGACCAAAAGGCACTGGGGTTTTTGTTTTTTTTTGAAAGGGGGGTTTAGGGGGGGGTTGTAGGGTTAATTGAGGTGTTTCATATTATGTTAGCTAGCTAATAGAGAGAAGTGTCCTCTCTTTCTCCGTGCTTGGTCGACGCTAGCTACTATAGAGAGAACTCGACACGCTAGCTAGTAAGCAAATGAAGGAACCATTAAGTACACAAGATCGTCATGAACATATACACAGAGAAGTGATCGACCTCTCTTTCTCCGAGAGATTGGTCGAACAACAAGTTTTCGTATATCTATCCGACGCTACTAGCTACATATATACAATATAAGATCTCTTACAATCCCTAACATCTAAAGTCAAATTCCAGATGGTATTCTCCGGCTTTATTTATGACGTGGTCAAGAAAGAATCCCGCCAATTCCTCTTGAATTGCTCGTATGCGATCATGTGGTAGGAGTTCATCCCACATCTGCCACGTCTAATTTGAAGAAGGGGGTCAATACATATATATGAATGAAACTCAACACAAATCATGGTAATAAAATAAAGTTGTGAATATTATTGCTTACGCACTTGAAATTGTTTTTCAGAGTAGCCCCGCTTAGGGGTCGTCGCGTTGTAGATGAACTCGCAAACGTAGTATCCACAAAAATCATTCCCTTTTTCCTGCCACAAGCACTTTACGAGAAATAGAGTTCAATCAAACTAATAATCAAGCATGATAAATGGTATTGATGGAACTAGAATCAATGGGAGATGCGCGGAACTAGCTAGTAGTACTTACTTTCGGGTGTGTAAATCGCAGCTCCCTCGGCAGTGCCGGAACAATTGCGGTGAACTCTTTCCAAACCCTGCCAGACAAACAAAATAATTACTTGATATCAGGAAATGAACAAAGTTGCCGATATGACACGATAATGATCGATTGAACTTACTTCTGGAGCATTTCAGTTATGCCCGCATATTCCTGGGGATCTTTTCGTTTCGAGTCTAAGACGATTACTACTCCCCGCTCAAGCTTAATCTCTAGCAGAATAAAGTGGTACCTGCGCACGCATGCATAACTCATCAATTACATTACTATAACCTCGAGTAATAAGGGAAACCGAATATGCACAAGACAGTAACACTCACATGCAGTTATAAGGAAAGAGTATTGTCCCTTTGTTTTGATTTTTAAGCAACGATTGTAGCAAGTTGTCCTCGGTTTCTGTGACATTGTTTTTAACCGTATACTCATGTATGATATCTGGGTTAATGAACCCAATGTCATACATTTGTGCTTTTCTGCATTCGACGATCTTCAATCTGCATAATATAGTGAGGATAATTATATATACATGCAATGAAAGAGCTGAGCTATATATAGAGAGAACTTAATTACAGAAGTAGTACTTACAGACAGTAGCAAGTCACGATTGTTTTGTCGATGGCCTTTTGATTGTATCACTGGAATATCTCCTCAAAATCAACATTCAACTGATCCATTCCAACAAGGTCGTGCTCCTCTTTAATCTTCAGCGTCAAAGAATCCCTCCCTGGCTCGCGGCAGGTTTTCATGTACCATTCATGCAATGTTCGCATCATCGTTGTTAGAGGAGGATGATCAGGTTTGACGAGAGGATGCCCGTACCGGTACTTGAATTCGTCCACCTCCAACGGCTCAAACTGTACATCATCGCTCAGGTAATCACCAGGATTGGTACCGGGCAGCATCCCCGGATGATTAGCGACGATATCGCTAGACACCTTGAGCGGGGGGCACGATTGGTTCGCCTGTTCGCCGAGCTGGGGAATTTTTTTCCCACTTCTTCGTTTTGCTAACCTTGCATCACTGGAAGTACTTCCCGACCGCCGCGCGTCTTGATATATCTTTTTAACACAGCGGTCATAGTTGGAATCCGGCGGCGGCGGTGGTGGTCGCTTCAGGGCATCGATAGTGCGCATCACTTTCACCGGATCTAGCTTCTTCTTCGGAGGTGGAGTTTTCTTTGCAAAATGGGCCCTCAATTCGGCCTGACATATCTCCTCGTTTTCAGACTCGGTCCTCTCATATGGTAACTTTTCCATAGGCTTGAGAGATGGACCGTATCTGTATCCCCTCCCGCCTCTTCTTGTACTGCTAGCCGCCGGAGCGGCGGCGTCTCTCTTCCGTCGTTGCTTACGAGGCGGAGCAGGAGGCGGAGTGCTCCGACGCGCCGGAGGAGCCGGAGCGGCGGTGTCTGTCTTCTGCCGTTGCCGACGAGGCTGAGGAGGAGGCGTACTGCTCCGACGTGCCGGAGTAGGCGAAGGAGGAGGCGGAGTGCCCTCACGCGTCGGAGGAGCCGGAGAAGGAGGCGGTGTGCCCTGATCATTCGCCGGAGGAGGAGGAGGAGGAGGCGGAGAGCCCTGATTCGCCTGAGGAGGAGGAGGAGGCGGAGGAGGCGTCCAGTTTGGAAGCTTGATGTACTCCTTCTGCCATAGACATGTACTCCTCAGAGCACGAGCCAGCTTATTCTCTCCTTCACCTGTAGGCCGGTCAAGCTCGAGCTCCTCAAATCCCTCAATTACTTCATCCACCATCACAACAGCATAGCCATGTGGAATCGGTGAGCAGTGAAAAGTTCCGTTGGGTTGAGGAGGTGCAACAGAGCCGACAGCCGCCTTCAAAGTGAGGTTCCGCCATTTCGTCATGAGCTCGCAATGTTGAGCCTCCGTGATAGTATCCACGGGGTAGATAGGAGCCGTGAAGTCAGGCTGAACGGGCTCCGTGGAAGCGACGCTGCTTCTCCGCTGAGATGGCGGGGTAGCTTCTGGGGTAGCTTCGTGCCGCTGAGATGGTTGGCCGATAGCTCGCTGGCTCTCAGCTTCCTCTAGCTTTTGTAGTCTTGCATTCAGCTTCTGAATTTCGCTCAGCTCCGCTTTCCTCTTTCTCTCCCGGCTTCTGTAACCGCCTGCGTCGGGAAACCCAACCTTCCACGGAACGGAGCCTGGTGTGCCTCGTGTTCGTCCAGGGTGCTCAGCATTCCCTAGGGCCTCAGTCAGCTCGTCCTTCTCTCTGTCGGGAATGAACGTCCCTTCCTGCGCTGCGGTGATATACTCCTGAAGCTTGTTCATGGGTATTGCAAGTTGCTCGTTCGTCCAACGGCACTTCCCTGTTTCAGGGTCCAAAGTTCCCCCAACCCCGAAGAACCAAGTCCTTGAACGGTCTGGCCAGTTGAATGTCTGTGGTACGACGTTTTTAGCCATCAGGTCATTCTCAGCTTTGTCCCACAACGGTCGGGCTTTGAGGTAGCGACCTGACCCCGTGTGATGGTGATACTGCTTCTTTGCAGCATTGATCTTGTTTGTCTCTGACATTTGTTTACTCTTGTCCGATGTCTTGTAGGCCACAAATGCGGGCCAGTGATCACCTATCTTCTCAAATCGGCCGGTGAATTCTGGAGTCTTCCCTTTGTCGACAAACTTTGATTTCAACTCATTCTTCCACCCCCTGAATAGATCTGCCATCTTCTTAAGAGCACACACCTTGACCAGTGGCTCTATAACTGGCTTATTCGGATCCTCCTCTGGTGGTAGGGTGAAATTTGCCTTCAGAGCGGTCCAAAGATCATCTTTCTGTCTATCGGTGACATAATCACCATCAGGGGCGCCGTCCTTAGGCTTATTCCATTGCTTGATGCTGATCGGGATGTAGTCCCTAACAATAGATCCGCACTGAGCAGAAAATGCGTCCTTGGTCCGCTTGGGTTCAATCGGATGGCCATCCCGCGCGAGTGCTGTGATCGTGAACCTTTCTTCCTTGCGCAACCTCTTCTTCGGGCCTCGTCTCGTTACCGAAGTTTGGCTCGATCCGGAGGGCTATAAAAGAAGAAAAAAGAGTTAATTAATATATGTACATACCAAAACAATTAATGCATCAATTAGCTAGTCAGCACAGGCTTAATTAATATATATACCTCGCCGGACTTTGCAACAGCTCCCTCCTCCGTTCGGTCACCGGAGCCGTCATCATGGTCTCCTTCTTCCTCCGGCATTCGATCACCGGAGCCATCATGATCATGTCCTTCCTCCTCCATTGTTCGATCACCGGAGCCGTCATCCTCTCCTTCCAGACCATCGGTGTCATTGAGAAAGGACAAGATATCACGTCCGCCGCCGTTGATTATGTCCCCCAACAACTGTTCTTGTTCCAAGTCTCTTGGATCCATAGTTTCTGCAAATATTACAACATGGCAATTAATATACAAACATGAATGTCCGACGTCCGGACCGCCTCTCTCATGAATGTCCGACGTCCGGTTTGGGGTGGCCTCGACAACACTTCTAGGGTAGGGACGGGAGGGGGTAGGAGATCGACAACGCCTTTCTTCTAGGGTTTGGGTGGCCTCGAGAGTTTATCGGGTAGGGACGGGAGGCCTCGAGAGTTGGTATCGAGGGACGGGAGGCCACAATTACCGGAGTTTTCTGTATGAATTTTTTTTTCTAGGGTTTGGGTGGCCTATCGATCGACCCCCCCTCCCCCCTCATGTCAAAGTTATCGGGGAGGGGGTATATCGACAACGACATACATTCCGGATAACATATACACACATATATACACATATACATGAACATATATACATATACATGAAAAAAACATATACATGACTTTTTAATTACATGAACATATACATATACATGAAAAAAACATATACATGACTTTTTAATTACATGAACATATACACACATATACATGAACATATACATAGACATGAAAAAAAACATATACATGGCCGGAAGGGGGGGAGGCTCACTGGGGTGGGCGGCGACGAGGACATACATCTATCTCATCTACCCTTCTATATTCACGAGGACATACATCTATCTCATCTCTACATGAACATACATCTCATCTCCACATGACCATTTATCTATCTATCTCATCTCCACATGAACATACATCTCATTTATATATATATATATCATCATATCATATATATATATATCATCATATAAACAACAGAAAAATTAATTGTTTCCAACAGAGCATCATATATATATCATCATATTATCTATATATATCATCATTTCATCAAATTATCTAACATAATGAACTATATATATATCAACAAAATCATTTATCTATCTATCAACATCATCATCTATCTCCACATGAAAATATACATCTCATAAAAAACATAGCAACGGGGGCTGCCGGCGACCATGGAGCAGTTGCAGATGGCTTGAGGCCGGCGACGAGGTGTGCTCGGGGGCACGCGGCGACGGGGAGCAGGGGACCATGGGAAAGGGGGCTCACTGGGGGGGCGCGGCGATGGCTTGAGGCCGGCGACGAGGCCGGCGACGAGGACGGCGGGCTCGGGGGGGCACACGCGCGGAGACGGCGAGGAGGGCGCAACGGCGAGGGCTCGGGGGAAGGCGGGGTGCTCACTGGGGGCGGCGATGGGAGAGGGTGACGGCGACGAGGAGGCGCGGCGACGAGGAGCGGGCGGTGACGGGGCTGAGCGGCGACGGCGACAGTGACGATGGGAGAGGGCGACGGCGACAGCGACTATGGGAGAGGGCGACGGCGACATCGACGATGGGAGAGGGCGACGGCGACAGCGACGATGGGAGAGGGCGACGGCGATGAGGAGCGGGCGGCGACGGCGACAGCGACGAGGAGCAGCCGGGCGGCGTCGGGGGAGATGTGAGAATTTGGGGAAAAATTCCTAAGCGGTGGCTTATATAGCAAAGCCTTTGGTCCCGGTTGGTGCCACCAACCAGGACCAATGCCTCCCTTTGGTCCCGGTTGGTGCCACCAACCGGGACCAAAGGTCTCTTTTCGTCAGCCCAAAGGGCGGGAAACAGGGACCTTAGGTCCCGGTTGGTGGCACCAACCGGGACCAAAGGCGGGCATTGGTCCCGGTTGGTGGCACCAACCGGGACCAAAGGGTGGTGCTGCCCGGGGCCAAATTTTTAGTCCCACCTCGCTAGCCGAGAGAGCTCGAGAGTGGTTTATAAGCGCTGCTGCGCATACCCTCTCGAGCTCCTCTCATCTGCAGGCCTCCGGGCCTAATCTGTCACTGCGTGTGGGCCTATTGGGCCTTCTGCGGGCCCAGTAGGTGGCATTTTTTAAAAAAAAAATCCAGTTTTTTGTTTTGGTTTTTGCTTTATTTATTTTTTTAATTTTTTTCAAGTATTTTTCTTCTACTATTTTAGTTCATTCTTTTAAACAAATAAATACTTTGATAATTTTAGTTGCATTTATTTATTTTTGTTTTGTTTTTTGCTTTATTTATTTTTGTTTTATTTTTTGCTTTATTTATTTCCAGTGTGTTTTATCATTATATTCTTTTTGCTATTAATGTTTTGAACAAAAAATACTTTGATAATTTTAGTTGCATAATTTTTATATAATTATAGTTTAAAAAATACTAGAGGTTTATAAAAACTTTTTAGTTGATTCTTTTTTGAACTCCACTCCCACGATGTTTTGAAAGAAATTAAAAGGCACTTCAAATGAACTCTGACAAGGTTGAAAGTTGGCATGGTATCATCATTTCACCCACATAGCATGTGCTTAAAAGTTGAGAGGGTTACGGCAAAAACTGGATGCACTTCGTGTACAAAACGGACAATCTCTTCCGAAGTATCAGGGTTTCGGACGAAAACTCATGTGTTACAAAAGGATTTCATTTTTTGAACTTATTTGAACTCCATACTTTTTGTGTGTTCAAAATTCACCATTCAAAGCCACATCATCAATTTTCAACCCTTTCTGACTTCATTTGGTATTTTTCATGCACTTACTGATTTTTTTGAGCTAAATAACCGGCCTCTTTAGTCCCGGTTGCTAGCACGAACCGGGACTAGTTATAGTGCTGATCCAACAGCTCACAAGCGCTTGAAAGAAACACACGATCCGTGTGCTTCTTCCTGATTGGTACGACCTTGGTCCTGGGAGTGGCTAAAATTTAGTCCCACCTCGCCAAGCGAGAGGGACTCGCAGCGGTTTATAAGCCCTGAGTGCAGAGACGATGAAGCGAGAGGCGCAATGCTCACCTGCACGTTAGCTTCAGGCCTTGAGGAAATGGTGTAAACTGCACGGAGCTATATATCTGCAGTTTCTCAAGGCCTGAAGCTAAGCAACGTGTAGGTGAGCATTGCGCCTCTCCATTTTTAATAACTTATTTTAACTCCGGACATCATAATTTGGCATGACATCATAATTTCACATAATTTCACCCACCCACATCCCTGAATTGGTACGACCTTCACCGCCTAAGGTTATAAAGAGTTGAGAGGGTTACGGCAAAAACTGGATGCACTTCGTGTACAAAACGGACAATCTCTTTCGAAGTATCAGGGTTTCGGACGAAAACTCATCTGTTACAAAAGGCATTTCATTTCTTCACATGTAACTGCAATGATATAGTTGTGGAGAGAAAGTCTTCACTTTTTCTTCGCTTGTGTCCTTTGCTTATTGCGCCGTAACCATGGATAATCTTCATCGTTTAAGAGGGTGCTTGGGTCAGCCTTGACTTTGAAGGGAGGAATTTCATGAAACTTTTCATAATCTTCAGACATGTCTGTCTTGCCCTCCAATCCCACGATGTCTCTTTTTCCTGAAAGAACTATGTGGCGCTTTGGCTCATCGTATGATGTATTCGCTTCCTTATCTTTTCTTTTTCTCGGTTTGGTAGACATGTCCTTCACATAGAAAACCTGCGCCACATCATTGGCTAGGGCGAATGGTTCGTCTGTGTACCCAAGATTGTTCAGATCCACTGTTGTCATTCCGTACTGTGGGTCTTCCTGTACCCCGCCTCCAGACAGATTGACCCATTTGCACTGAAACAAAGGGACCTTGAAATCATGTCCATAGTCAAGTTCCCATATGTCCATTATGTAACCATAATATGTGTCCTTTCCCCTATTGGTTGCTACATCAAAGCGGACACCGCTGTTTTGGTTGGTGCTCTTTTGATCTTGGGCGATCGTGTAAAATGTATTCCCATTTATCTCGTACCCTTTGTAAGTCAATACAGTCGAAGATGGTCCCCTGGCCAACGAGTACAACTCATCAGAAACAGTGTTGTCACCCATGAGACGTGTTTACAACCAACTGCCAAAAGTCCTGATGTGTTCATATGTAATCCAGTCATCACACTGCTCCGGGTGTTTGGAGCGCAAAATATTCTTGTGTTCATCGACATACGGGGTCACCAAGGTAGAATTCTGTAGAACTGTGTAGTGTGCTTGAGACCAAGAATGCCCGTCCCTACATATTATTGAGTCCGCTCCTAGCGTGCCTTTTCCAGTCAGTCTCCCCTCATACCGTGATTGAGGGAGACCAATCTTCTTAAGGTCAGGAATGAAGTCAACACAAAACCCAATGACATCCTTTGTTTGATGGCCCATGGAGATGCTTGCTTCTGGCCTAGCGCGGTTACGAACATATTTCTTTAAGACTCCCATGAACCTCTCAAAGGGGAACATATTGTGTAGAAATACAGGGCCCAGAACGACAATCTCGTTGACTAGATGAACTAGGACGTGCGTCATGATATTGAAGAAGGACGGTGGGAACACCAACTCGAAACTAACAAGACATTGCACCAAATCACTCCTTAACCTTGGCAGGATTTCTGGATCGATCACCTTCTGAGAGATTGCATTGAGGAATGCACATAGCTTCACAATGGCTAATCGAACGTTTTCAGGTAGAAGCCCCCTCAATGCAACCGGAAGCAGTTGCGTCATAATCACGTGGCAGTCATGAGACTTTAGGTTCTGGAACTTTTTCTCTGCCATATTTATTATTCCCTTTATATTCGACGAGAACCCAGACGGGACCTTCATACTGAGCAGGCATTCAAAGAAGATTTCCTTCTCTTCTTTGGTAAGAGCGTAGCTGGCAGGACCTTCATACTGCTTTGGATGCATGCCGTCTTTTTCATGCACACGTTGCTATTCCTCCCGTGCCTCCGGTGTATCTTTTGTCTTCCCATACACTCCCAAGAAGCCTAGCAGGTTCACGCAAAGATTCTTCGTCACGTGCATCACGTCGATTGCAGAGCGGACCTCTAGGTCTTTCCAATAGGGTAGGTCCCAAAATATAGATTTCTTCTTCCACATGGGTGCGCGTCCCGCATCGTCAGTCGGAACAGATAGTCCGCCAGGACCCTTTCCAAATATTACTTGTAAATCATTGACCATATCAAGTATGTGATCACTAGTACGGAGGGCGGGCTTCTTCCGGTGATCTGCCTCACCATTAAAATGCTTTCTTTCTTTCGACATTGATGGTTGGTCGGAAGAAATCGACGATGCCCCAGGTACACATTCTTTCTGCATTTGTCCAAATATATACGGTCGGTGTCATCTAAACAGTGTGTGCATGCGTGGTATCCCTTGTTTGTCTGTCCTGAAAGGTTACTGCGAGCAGGCCAATCGTTGATGGTTACAAACAGCAACGCTCGTAGGTCAAATTCCTCTTGTGCATGCTCATCCCACACACGTACACCTCTTCCATGCCATAGCTGTAAAAGTTCATCAACTAATGGCCTTAGGTACACATCAGTGTCATTGCCAGGTTGCTTAGGGCCTTGGATGAGCACTGGCATCATAATGAACTTACGCTTCATGCACAACCAAGGAGGAAGGTTATACATACATAGAGTCACAGGCCATGTGCTATGCTTGCTGCTCTGCTCCCCAAAAGGATTAACGCCATCTGCACTTAAACCAAACCATACGTTCCTCGGGTCACATGTAAAGTCGCTCCACTTTCTCTCGATCTTTCTCCACTGCGACCCGTCAGCGGGTGCTCTCAACTTCCCGTCTTTCTTACGGTCTTTTTTGTGCCATTGCATCAACTCGGCATGCTTTTTGTTTCTGAACAGACGTTTCAACCGTGGTATTATAGGAGCATACCACATCACCTTGGCAGGAACCCTTTTCCCGGTGCGCTGGCCCTCAACATCACCAGGGTCATCTCTTCTGATCTTATACCACAAGGCACCGCATACCGAGCATGCGTTCAAATCCTCGTATGCACCGCGGTAGAGGATGCAGTCATTAGGGCATGCATGTATCTTCTGCACCTCCAATCCTAGAGGGCATAGAACCTTCTTTGCTTCGTACGTACTGCCGGGCAATTCGTTATCCTTTGGAAGCTTATTCTTCATTATTTTCAGAAGCGAACTAAATCCCTTGTCAGATACACCATTGTCTGCCTTCCATTGCAGCAATTCCAGTGTGGTACCGAGCTTTCTGTTGTCATCTTCGCAATTTGGGTACAACCCTTTTTTGTGATCCTCTAACATGCGATCGAACTTCAACTTCTCCCTTTCACTTTCGCATTCTCTCTGTGCATCAACAATGACCCGGCGAAGATCATCATCGGGCAGATCGTCTGGTTCCTCTTGATCTTCAGCTTCCCCCATTGCAGCATCACCGTATTCAGGGGGCGGGTAGTTGTCGTCATCCTCTTCTTCTTCGTTGTCTTCCATCATAACCCCTCTGTCTCCGTGCTTGGTCCAAACATTATAGTGTGGCATAAAACCCTTCTGAAGCAGGTGGAAGTGAAGGGTTTTATAGTTGGAGAAAGCCTTCGTATTCTCACAGACAGTACATGGACAATGCATAAAACCATTCTGCTTGTTTGCCTCAGCCGCTTCGAGAAAATTATGCAGGCCCTCAATATACTCGGAGGTGCGTCGGTCACCGTACATCCATTGCCGGTTCATCTGCGTGCATATCATGAATAGAGAAGTGACCAAATTAATAGAAATTCATCAACACATTAAAGCCAAAGTACAGTAGTGACCAAAATAAATACATAACGTTCATACATAGTTCTCATTATTGAACAACATATAGCTCTCTAGAGCATATTTTCTAATCTTTCTAATCTTCAAGCGCATTGCATCCATCTTGATCTTGTGATCGGCGACGACATCGGCAACATGCAACTCCAACTTCGTCTTCTCCTCTTCAAGTCTTTGTAATTTTTCTTTCAAGTAATTGTTTTCTTTTTCAACCAAATTTAACTTCTCGACAAGAATTTCTATGTCGGTTGGAATTTCCGGTTCACATACCTCCTAGATTAAAAAATCTATGTCACGTTGGTCGGCATCCGAATCATAGACCGGACGAGGGCAAATGAATAGAGAAGTGAATAGAGAAGTGATCAAATGTTATTATTGAAAAAATAAATACATAAAGTTCACACATAGTTCTCATAGAACAACATACAGCTCTCTAGAGCATCTAATTAAAACATAAATTGAAACTAACATACAACTATGTAAAACATTTAAATGCAACAACAAATGCGATCATAATGGCAACTAAGGTAACAATTGATCCAACAGCATAATGATACCAAGCCTCATTATCAATGGCATATTTTCTTATCTTTCTAATCTTCAAGCGCATTGCATCCATCTTGATCTTGTGGTCATCGACGACATCGGCAACATGCAACTCCAATTTCATCTTCTCCTCCTCAATTCTTTTCAATTTTTCTTTCAAATCCTCGTTTTCTTTTTCAACTAAATTTAACCTCTCGACAAGAGGGTTGGTTGGAATTTCCGGTTCACATACCTCCTAGATTAAAAAATCTATGTCACGTTGGTCGGCATAATTGTCATAAACACTAAATAAAACAAATAGTTATAAAAGATAATATATACCACATCCGAATCATAGACCGGATGAGGGCCGACGTGGGCGGATACCAAGACCATGGCACTATATAATAACAAATAATAATAAAAGTAATAAAATTACACAAGTATCTATCTAAATGATACAAGTAAGAACTTTTTTCTTTTAGAAAGAAGATAAGAATAAGAGGCTAACCACGGTGGTGCCGGTGCCGAGATGGACGCGGGCGATCGACGGCGGTGAGGACGGGGACGGGACAGGATGGACCGCCAAACCTAAACAAATCTTGAGAAAAATGGAGCTTGGACAAGGAGCTTCAAGAGCAGAAAGCTTAAGTGTGGCTCGGGCATTTCATCGAACACCTCATGTGCATAGGAGGTGAGCTAGAGCACCACAAAGCTCCCCCCTCGCCGGCCAGAAAAACAGAGCAGTGTGGAGTGCTCTGCTCGCTGGCGAGGGGGTATATATAGGCATCTCATTGGTCCCGGTTCGTGGCTGGAACCGGGACTAAAGGATCCCATTTGGTCCCGGTTCCAGCCACGAACCGGGACCAATGGTTGTGGGCCAGGAGCGACCCCCATTGGTCCCGGTTAGTGTCTGGAACCGGGACCAAAGGGGTCATACGAACCGGGACCAATGCCCCACGAGGCCCGGCCGGCCCCCTGGCCTCACGAACCGGGACCAATGCCTCCATTGGTCCCGGTTCGTGAGTGAACCGGGACTAATGGGCTGGCCCGGCCTGGACCAATGCCCTGTTATGTACTAGTGGATTGGAGGTATTTCTTTAGGGTGCTTCGGTAGTTAGTTAAAGCTTGTACTAAATACTAAAGATCACACGAAAGTACCCCTCATCAGTTGATCTTGGAAGTTCTGATGCTTGGTGGAGCCATTCTTGCAGGCTGAAATTCTGTATTTTTTTGCAGGTTGTACAAGAGCAGCTCTAATGCTCGGTGGAACCATTCTTGGTTATTATCCTGTCAGAGTTCTGCCATCTAAGACTCCAATTTTTTCCTTTTGACCCTAAGTTTCTTCCTTGAGTAAGTAAATTTAGACTACGCATGAGAGTAGGGAGACGAAGTTGGAAGGAGAGCACATGGGCAAATGAGGACTAAAGGATAACACTTAATCTTGCTTTTCTATATTCTTGGTTCCAAGCACAAATTACATTCAGTTCGGGTGCAAGTAGTCTTATAGATAGATTGAGAGGTGGGTGCTGATTTGGGGTTGATTTTGGTAATGGTATGTTTTTCCATGATTGTTGTCCTTTTGTTGTCCTACATGTGTCCGTGCGTTGGGATAGTATGAAGAAAAGTTGCAGCTATCCATACATCATTATTTAAAATGGCAGAAGGGAAATCTACTGAATCACAGTCGCATTTCCTGAAACTCTCGGATTCCAGTTCATCATCTGACAAACTTTCATCACTACAAAAAGAAACATAACCATTCAACAGCCATAAATATTATGGCTATAATAAGTTACAACCTATAGGGCGATTATTATAGCACTTTTAGGAAAACTACCATCCAAAAGTATAGTATTGATACTCTTAATATGAATGTGGCATTGTTTGGTTTTTTTGTCAGGTATGGCTACCCGAACATTTCCGAGATTGGAGAAGAAAATATTAGTCACACCTTGAACAATAATAACAACAGAATTGTACAGTTTCTTTTGATGGAACAACAATTATGTCCTGAGCAAGGCCAATTGTTCTGGCATTACTAAAGAACATCATGTGTGCCCATGAAAAAACATGTTCTGAGAAATTTGATATAACATGCATTATGTTTATATATAACTCCTGCCACAAGCTTTCCTTTTACTTTACCACTGCTTTTCAACTACAATTGATGCTTTTCCTTACAATTGGTTTTATTCTCGAGATGAAGTATGCCTTTTCTTTTGTCCTACAGAGTTTAGAAATTGATATATGGTTGTGCGAAGAGACGGTTTCCAAACCCAAAGGAGCATCAAGGTCATAGAACTTCTTGGAGATACCTATATCGCCCCAGATCACTTCTAATGTATAGTCGTGATTGATATTTTCCTTAGAAAAATTACCTTATCAATGTGTATTTTACTTAACAAGGTAACCAATCAAGCTAAACTGGATTTGCATTTTTTTTGCCTATCTTCTATGGATATGACACAAACTGTAGGGGTAATTTCAGTACATGCATGTAATTTTGCAACATACATTTACCTTATAATTTTTCATCTCAATTTCCGTTCATATATATGTTGCAAAAAACCCCAGAAAATAATGGAGCAGTTTGTTGAGTTGAACTGATTTTGGGAAAAAACAGTTGGGATAGTATGAAGGAAAAATTGTGTCATGTCTGCATAACAGTAAAGCCTTAAAAAGAAATTGGCTGGGTACAAAGTAAGGTTAGAGGGCAGAGGATGCATGAGTACGCAACCTGTACCTTGTTGGTTTAGATGACAAGAAGTCTCTCTATGAGGTCATGCATCCACGGCATGATGATTTTGCGCCTGTAAGACTGCCTCTAATGAAGGTATATACTGCCATATATCGAGTTTCCACTGTTGATCTTTTTTGCCGATGTAAATTAGTTAACCAGTGGATTTATTGTGTACTTTTTGGGAAGGCCATTGCGCTCATCTTACATGGACCGAGGGCGAGCTGAATAAAATGTGAGCCATGGGAGGAGGGATTTACAGGATCAATGTGAACAGTGGTGGCAGCGCCCGGAAAGGAGACATCGATCATCGGGAATGCATGTTTTGCGGTCATGGACATAACATAGTAGATGGACATATCAAATTCTAAATTTTGTTGTACCAATTAAGTTGTTGTCTGTCACATGCTCTAGACATGCTCTAGCCATAATCACCTCTGCCACTTTGATTAATTAGTGGTATATGCATTTAGTTAAACTGAATAATGAGCGTAAATAATCAGCGTATCCATTTGATTTTGCTTTCTTGTTTGTGACATAGGAAAATACATTTGCTACTCATACTCTTACTGGTTGCTTCTCTAAAATAATATGAACTGAATTGGCTTTGACGTTATCTTGATTAAAGAAATGCTACTTATTCATTTTGTAGGTTACACTTGATACTTTCTTCAAGTGTTTAAAGGGTACTCACTATAATTTTGGAGATATTCCAGGTATCCTAACAAAATTGTGTGGTGTCAACCTTACTAATGCACCACAATTGGTAAGGCTAGAACAATGCCAGTTTGCTTTTTGTTAGTTTCTTGCTAAACAAATTCCTTTCAAAAACCCCGCGCCTTCAAATAAATATCTAAATAGTATGGCAAGCAGGCAAATTATGTAGCAGGCTTTTTTTTTTTTACATATTATGAGAGAGATGAAGATGAATTATGTCAATGTTCAAAAAGAATCCATCGACAAGGGTCCCAAGTCAATGCCATGAGAAGGTGCCAAAAATTTATCGAGTTTTATACAACAATACAAGTATATATATGTAACCGGTATTTTTTTAAAGGCCCGTGGCAACGCACGGGCGTTCTACTAGTTAGGCTTAATGAACTATTACAATTAATGAGGCCTACCTCATCTATACAAGGTGCTACGTACTAGTACGTGATAACATGGGAGTAGTTCACAAGGTGCTACGTACATGATACATGGGAGTAGTTCCCTCAAGGCTTCTCTGCATGCATGCCAATGGTGGTGCCAAGGCCCACACGTTGATCAGAATAATCCAAGCTCATCGGCTAATTAGAAGCACTAGTCGTCAACCCGTGCAACTGCACGGGCTAGCAGTATTCACAAGAAAAATGAGTAGATTTCTCTTCGTAATATTTCTGTCACATGAGAATATGTGGCATTTCGATAAATTGAAAAAATAGGAAAGTTTTCCTATTATTACTTTTGTAATCCAACAAATTTGATGAATTTCTTGAGTTCCTGAAATGACCCTACATCCATGTACTGAAAATTGTCACGCATTGATGTTGTCATATTATACTTGCATTGGAATTTTATTTAACCTGAAATATAGAAGACTACACAAATCTATTAAGAATTTAGATCATCAGGATAACATGTAGTAAAAAAAGGAAAACTCATTTAGAAAGTCAAAGAATTAATACAACATCCACTTCAGACTTCCCTCACATGCATATTAAGTATTAACTGAAGCCAAGAAGATAACAAACTTTTTTAATACAGGGAAATCACTAAACTAATGTACAGGAATTGTTTCACTTTATATGCATGTGCTATCTTATATTTCTAATCAGTACAGTTTCTAAGCTCCCAGGAATTGGAGCCCTCACAGCGATCCGACGTTTTTTTTCGAGGTGGACTACGCCGGTCAACGTGATGTCGCGCAATGGGCCCCGTAGGTCAGCCCTAGCAATAGACTCTCATGTCGGTTCTGCTTCGCGTATCCCCTTGTCGATCAGCTGATTTCACCGCCTGTGTGTCACTTCGCGTGTCTTCCCGAAAGAGGGGAGGCGATTTGGGGAAGGCGGTGAAGCCAACGGCGGTCACATCTTCCCTGTCGTGATTGCTGCTTTTGGTTGAGAATTGGGGGTGAGGGGCAGGGGCTCCAGGATTTGGGAGTGCGGCGGCGCCCTCAAATCGAAGGAACCTCACGCCCGCAACAACAACACGGCCTGCATCTCGCCTCGCAGCGCTGCTGCCTCCCTGTACATCGGCATCGGCCGCCGGGGAGGATTTTCTCTCGAGACTTCCGTACCTACCCCGCCCTGCTCGGCTGCCCCCTTCGTCTTGCTGCTCGTGGTGCTCGACCACAGCTCCTGCTGGATCATTGCCTTCGGCTACAGTGTTGTGCGACCAGCCACCGCGGGGGTCTCACATGACTCCGGCACAGGAGGGGGAGGAGGTGGTGATGGCGCAACCGCAGTCACGGACGGGGTCAGCGCTGTGTATCGGTTAGTGGGCAGAAACCCTATACCTAATCCCTTTATTGTTCGTTCCAATTTGTCCCAGGGAGTAGGGAGCGGACGGTTATCTCCTATAGAAACATAGAGCAATGAGCATAAATATGCCGGTATTTTTTTAACACTTAATATGTAGATGCATGTCTTACAGAAATTCATACCCAGACCAAGATTTGGATTATAAAAGAGCTGAAGTAACTGACTTGCATACAAATTTTGCAGAAAGTTTCAGCCACAGCCCACAGGTATAAACAGAGAAACAGAGTCCAACTCAAATCACACTCCCAGGCAAGCATGGAAGGATGACATAAACCACAGTCCAAACAAGACTAATTGAGCTTCACTCAGATGAAGAACATCTGGGCATATCACGAACTCGAGGCATTCGCTTTCACCGTGTCTTGACGGCATGGCCGATGGAGGACAGGTAAGTTTCTAGCAGGTAGTAGCTGAGCTTTAGGATCTTCGCCCAATTTTACATGACGTGAGGTCATCATCAGTGTATACGGCCATTGTGCCATTGTGGCCACGGAGGTCGGCAACGTTGATGAGCAGACGAGAGAGCTGGTGGTCGTGTGCAGAGCACACTGACTTGCATCTGAAGCACGCTTGTGGGGGAGCGCCATGATTCTAGGTTCGTCTCCGCTCACACTGATTCTGCAATCTAGGAAGCAAGCTCTGCAAAACAGTTAATGTTTCTGATAGTGAGTACTATTCCTTTCCTTCTGATATTCCCCTATGGTAGTTCAATTAGTTGACCGATTGCTGCAGGGAGCAGCTGTTAGCCTGGTAGTATGCAAATCACATTGCTAAACACAACATTGGGGATAAAACAAATTCAGTCCTCATGTCTTTGTTATTTTTTAGTTATGATTCGTTACAACATTTTTCACTTGCTTTTGTTTTAACATAAATATTCAATGGATTTACATGAGGTAGCCGAACTCATAAGTGGATACCGAGGATCTGCTTTTTTCAACTTTCTTATTCACTGATTCCATGCATAGGCATTGCATGATCATCTTGCACGGCGGATCTATCTGACGGATCATCAAGAAAGGAGGGACATGGCTGGCTGCACGAGGATGGTGATTAGATCGGCCTCTTCTTCTTTTTTGTGTTCTTCACCAATTGTTGTTGCTGGTATGGTGGATTGTCACTTTCTTATCCTCTTGCATTTGTGATTGAATCTTTAATTTTCTATCCATCTTGATTCAAACAACGCTGATGCAAGAAGCTAAACTGGTGCATTCTATACAAGCACTTGAAGTCTTGAACTGGTGCTTTGCGTCTCACTTTCGAACATGGTGCAACGCTGACTGCTTCTGTTCTCGCCATTTGTCCATACAGTAGATCAAATAGCTGACACCAAGTGAACCATTGAAGTGAACTTGATTACTGCCTTGATGTCTTATTCAAATTTATTAATGCCTTAATGCTTAATAACTACCTAGATAATCCTGCCATTTAATTTCTTCTTTTGGTTTGTAAGCTAACCATTTAATAGTTGATGAGTTTTTTGGTTGTTACAGCAGAGGAGATGGATTTCGGGCTATTGTATTTCGGATGCCTGTAACACAGAGTTGCAGTCTCAAGGATGATAATATATGCTATGATCTTTTCGCTTCAGGTATATGACTATTTGGTCTGCTACATAGCACATGTGTTCACTCCCAAATTTCAGCGCATTACTACTATCATATTTACTATTTCTTGGTATTAACTTATACCAAGTCGTTGGTAAAATCCTACTGGAAAGATCACTTAACCAATATTGTTGCCATAAGATATTTGTACAACCATAACTAAATTAGGACAAAAGGGATTTTGAAATATTGAGTTAATTTTTTACTTAGTACAGGTCACTACAGAAAATAGCTGATTTTCATTTAGATATTCATGTTAATTTTTTGCATATCTATCAGTAATTGATATTTACAGTGTTAATATGGTATTATAGTTTAGTTGGTTACATTGTTTTTTTTGTAGTACCTTTCATTAGATTCACTTTATAGGAGTGAAAGATAGTAATCAGGAAGCCACACGTATAAATATTGATGTGCTCATGCTGCTCCCTCTATATTTCAAACAGTACTGTTAGGCTCAAAGTAAGTATGGAAGATGAGCATGGTCTTTCGTATATCTTTTGAAATGCACTTGCTCTGTCTTAGTTCTTTAGTGTTCTTTGCAATACATAATCAGGGTGTTATGTTCTAACTTGCTTGTATTTCTTATACGCTCGATCTCGATGAGATAGTGAGATGGTTTAGTAGAAACAAATGTCTTGTGCGTTGAGTTGGTCTTATCCGGCACCGACCCTCTGGGTCGCCATGTGCAACATGTTTCTTGAGTTCAATTGTTATAAATCAGCCTGATGTGCATGTTTGCTGGCGGAGATAGCCTGATGTGTGTGCTTGGTGGCGGAACAGAGATGAGAGATTTGGGGCAATTTATACGGGGGAGAGTTCAGTTGCTCTGTTGTGTGCTGCGTATGAATACTTGTATATGTATGCTTCAACGATTGCCTGATTAACTGCAATTCAGAGGTGAACATAATTCTGCTTACTATTCTAAATGGACAAGCAAGACAAGAAATTTTGTGTATGCTAATTTTTACTTCTCTAAATGTTTACAAGATTGCAGGCTTTGGCTGGTCTGTTCATACCTTTAACTGAAGAAGGACCAACTATGCCTCCTGAAATGGGCACTTTCCTTTCCATTTACTTCAATGTCAGAACGGATTCATGGTGGAATAGACTAGCACAACTTGCAGAAAACTGAAGTGAACATTTATGTTCGAGGAAGCAAAGAGAAATGCAGTCATCTTGCTGATGCTGAGGTGTGTATTCTTCTAATGCTACCCATTCTCAGTTCGAAGATTCAAATTATGTATTATTACGGATCCAAGTTATGGTGATTAGCAAGCATGAGTGCCTCGATTGGTGCTTTCAACATAGCTGAGTCGTGTATTTTACTGGATAACTAAAGATATAAGTTTTGGTTAACATTTAGTTTGTGTTATGAAATGAAGAGTACAGTTTCTTCATATGAAAGTCATGACAACACTTGCACATGCATCATTGCCGATCCCATTGTAGTAAGCTTCTCCATAGCTGCAACCGCAAATAAGCTTTATTGATCGAGTTTTAGAGAATCCAAATAGTCATGTATTATTTATTTAGATTGAAAGTGATTTGTTGGCATGCTTGAATTGATATCCTACTGATGAGAATTTAATTTGTTATGGAGACTCTAAATATATGTCACTGATGCATTTAACATTAAAATAATTAACTATTTGTGTGTGTGTGTGTGTGTGTGTGTGTGTGTGTGTAAATAATTTTTTATATCAAAACAAATGACCGTGCTATGTGTACCAATGTGACTGTCCGGATGATACAAGACCAGTGTTTCTTGTTTTTTCCAGTTTGCATGCTTTGTTCTCAGGATATAAAAATGTGATAAGCATTGACACGCATTATCACTCCACTTGTTTTGTGAGGCATTTTAATCAATTTAAAATGATTTTTGTATGCACATTGCATTAGCTTTGAGTGTCAAGTGGTAATTGTAATGATTACACTAGCTAACTGTGGATCAATTTTCCTGCAGCTCGCTTGGTTAATATGAGGTTATTGGTAAAAATGAAAAATAATGATAAAGTCAAGTCAAGCTTGGGAGGAGCCTATACAATCATTCTGGAGAACTTTAGTAAACAGCTTAAGGTGTTCTATGTCCATTGGGATGGAAACAAGTCTGACCTTTGGGGTTCTTGTGATGCCATTGCAATCGCTAATCCACCTCCTCCTGGAGATTTTCGTTATTTGAAATCCTCAACTATGAATGTTTTGTTACTTGGATAAGTATTCCACAAAACCATATTTGTCTTTATGCACAAGCACATACATTTCTTATGCAGCCAGAAGAAAGCAAATCTCATTGGAAGCCTCAAGAATGATGTAAGTGATGTAGTTGGTGCTTATATTGTCTTAGCACTTGAAGGGCAAGAAAGGGGATGAAATGGACCAGATGGATGACATACTGCGTGTTGTTTGTGCCAGTCAAAATCTGACAATTAAGTTGTTGGTCACATTGCAATAGAGGTACGTGAGGGTAAGCTTTTTGAAAGATTGACAAAAAAGTTATGTTTTCTGACCCCTCACTCTTTCCGAACAGCAGGAATATGTAAATTTAAACCTATATATGTAACCAATGGCTTTTCTGATTTTTTGCTGTAAAGGGCGCCACGGAGATTATATGAACGAAAAGTCTACTTATCTAATTTCATTTGTAATGAAGTACTCTGTGGTTCCAAATATGGAGAACTTTATAGATGAGGTGAGGAAATTCTCACCCACTGACATATGACACGCAAAAGATTATCCTTGATCATTCATGGCCAATGTAAACTTGAAGGCTGAAAATATTGATATCGAATCATCATAGCATGATGACACATCCTCATGTGTGCGGCACATGATATTGCAACCAACGAGGCTGCCACCGACATCAGTTTTGCTACATGTAAATTTCTCACAGATGAGAAAAACGGCGCGGCAAGGCGCGCGTATGCCTCTAGTCGTAGTCTAAGACTAATGCATTGGTTGACTACATCCTTATGGACATTTGCACCAGTGTTCAGAACTACTACCAACTTGGATTGATGATCTAAAGCAGGCATTTCATTAATATTGATGACCGAAAAAGATAAGTAAGTAACATGTCCATGGTTATACTCATATGGACACTGAGAACATATAAAATGAGAATATTCAAATCACCAAAACAGAAGCTATACCGGAGCAGACGCAACCACACAAACCATTTAAGTTACAAAGCAACGTTGCAGATTATATCTAGTCATGGATTACACTTTTATGCCTCCATGTTTTGCTTTTCGAAATTAAAGTCAGCAAAAGAGCTTGCAAAACCTAATTGCTGAACGGTACAGCAAAATCTATGATGAAATAACCCAACATATAGGCTTTTAGATGACACAATCAAGAAAAGTATGTTTGTGATTTTCTAGGTGTGAAAAGCACAAAAGGCTAATTTGTATGAATAGGTTGTGAAGGTGTTACCGAATGCACAAATAGAATATATAACCTGTAGTATGGAAGTAAAACGCACATATATGCACTGATCATAGATATCATTACATTTCAACCCATATTGTATAACTCTATGTTTGCACTAAAAAAAAGGGAAAGGTGTCAATAAATGGTAGCCTTAGAGGTCATACCATCACAGATAAATTAAATGATACACGTTATCAGTCTATTGTTACATAACTCTGTCAATAAAACTATACTGGTATCTGAAGCTAAAAAGTATATAATCTCGGAAAAAACATTCACTAATTACATTTCACTTGAAATACTCAAACAACCTCCATTTGTATATGTGAACTTCAGTAAGCTATTGCGTGGTAGATTACAATCTTTTTACTTATATAAGTGTAGAACCCTCCAAATAATTTTGTTGCAAATATATCAATAAATAAATAAAATAGAGAAAAACTTGAACTATAAGAAGAAGAAAAATGTGGTACTATGCACTGATTGTGCGTAGAGGCATCAGAAAAAAAAATCTACATCATGTGGCGTCTGATACTAATAAAGTAGCTAAACGTAGCACCTTATGTTTTGGGTCCATGAAAAGTAGCTAAAGCTTGACCGGTCTAGAAACTGATCTATATTTGACGGTAAATTTTTTTGGGACTATACAACTAAATGCTATGTTGGCCCACATTCTCTAGATCCTTTATATGCTACCTAAACTTTTTCTCATCCCATAAGTTAGATGCCCTGATATTAACTACGAAGTTCATATTTTCTCAAAGCAACCATACGTGTTTTCAGGGCAACCATACCAATTGCCTATGAGTGTAGACGACATACCTAAAACCTATCAAAGTAAAGCAAGAAATGCCAAGATAATTAATTGCCTCAGCAATAGTATGCAATATTCCATCAGCATCTTGTTTCCTTGGTTTGCATCTGAAATTTCCCATTGTACTTCCACAAGAAGTAAAAGTATACGCAATAATGAGATGAATGCTACTCAAGAATTGACTTGAAACAGAAGATGAACTGCTCATAAAAATATCCAATTCCAAAGGACCCAATGATGATCTCTGTGTGCAGTGCGACCAAATTTTCGAATCAGCAGTGCACCTCGTCCGCATGTGCCCTTTTGCAAGGGAACTGTGGCACCTGACCTGCCCCGAGCACTCCAGTCTGAGGATTTCATTCTTCATAGTTTGATACCATCCTGGTGGAGCCATTTTGGCTTCTGGTATGTAATAGCGTTGTACACTACTTGGCATATCTGGAATGAACGCAAAGAAGGATATTCTCCAATAAAGCCCTTATCTGCTCCAGGTTGCTCAATGAAGAAAACATCTGGTTGTGCAATCGGTTGAGTTATATCCCTTGTATAGTCATGTTCCTCCTTAGCGACTGGTCTATTTATTTTTTTGTGACACACGGAAAGAATGTGAATGTCCAAAAACACCTTTGAAATCTTGAAGCACATACAAACTAAAACATCTTCTGAACTATTTTTCTTATTTGCCTAACAAAACATGCAGCCAACACATTTTAGTAGTACAGACGTATGTAGCAATATGTACCATATTCTTGCCATCTCTCACACTTGATGAACACATCGTGTTACTTCTCACATAGTCTCTACCTCAAACAATTCATCACTACTAATCAGTGCAACCTCATGGAATTCAATACTGGTGCATAAATTTCTCCTCCAGCAAAATCTATCCTGCATCCCTGATGGAAAAAAAAATCATTTTGTGACAATTTCGTCAAGAAATGAATAGAAAATAGCAAACGTGAGAACACGACACCATGAGGTCAACTCCTACAGAGATGCAAGAAAAAATTAACTCTTATATAGACAAAAAAGCAGTACAACGTCTGGCTATTCAAATTGAATAAGTTTCAGTGAACACTGATTAATGAAATACACAGCGATGAGAATAAAAAAATTAGGTTTTCGTTGCTGTAGACAAACCAGTTGGGTAATAATCTCAAAATTAATCAGATACCTAGCAGATATTGGAGAGAATAGAAGAACGCAAGCAGTATGTCTCCCTTTGGAAGAAAGATAGGAAAACGGCGCTGTCCGCGCGCGGCAAGAGCACCGGTGCGGCTCCTCCATGTGAATAGGAAGAACGCCGGTGCTCCATGCTTGATCGCACCTCATGAATCACCTTTGATGGAATTGATCTTAGCATATTAGGTAATAACTCGAATTGAATCTTGCCTTGCTATGTGGATTGTGCCGTCTGAATCCCCACTGATGCTATCATCAAAGTATATTCGACAGAAGAACGAATCTAGTCACTTCTTGGTCAAGGGACCATCACCCCAGAAAGAGACGTGGATGGGTCTGTAATTTGTATTGGAAGATGCACGTGCGTAGATATCATGGTTACCACAATGAGGGAGATCGAGGGGGAGTACGTGAGGGAGATGAAGGGGTGAAGCCACAGAACAAATTGGTGACCAGGAAAGGCAAATTTTCCACATCGAATCCACGTCAATTATAGGGTAGAGGAAGAGACCTAGTAGATTTGGTTTCCACGGGGAAAGGGAGAGTCCATAGGAAAAGATAGAAATTGATGTTCGGCTGATTTTTTTTTCCAATTTCCTTTTGGTTTCTATACGGGGAAGAAAGAGTCCACGGGAAGAGATAGAGATTGATGTTTGGATGAGATTTTTTTTCCAAATTCCTTTTAGACAGATTGTTAAGACGGGAGTTTTTTTGATTTTATGAGTTGATCTAGACCGTAATAATTCGGTCCCACCAGATGAACGGCCGATAATTTCTAATTAACGTGGTAATTTTTGGGGAGTCCCTAATTAGTATAGGTATAGAGGTATAGATAGATAAATACTCCCTCTGTCCCAAAATAACTGTATCAACTTTGTACTAGCTCTAGTTCAAAGTTGTATTAAGCTTAAGACACTTATTTTGGGACGGAGGGAGTAGATAGATACTAGATAGAGGTATAGATAGATAGAAGTGGCCGGTTCAAAGCTCGGTCAACTAGCAATTAAAGAAATAAATTAAAGAAAGGAGCCGGCCCGCTCCCACGATCCATGAGCACGATCCCACGATCGGGAACGTGGGCGCGCGCGCGCCAGAGCGGCTCCTATAAATACAGGCCTCCCAAGCGTACTAAGGCTGGTGATCGTCTGCTCGTTCAGCCGCTGCTCCTTCACAGCTCATCCCATCGCTGCCGAACTTAAACGCTGCTGCACACAAAATACTGCTGCAAAATCCCACACACATATAGGTGGAGAGAAGGAGACTTGGAGGAGTTCAGCAGGAAGGTGAGATTCATGGTTCTATCCTAATCCCTTGGCTCTCTCATCGGTGACCTTCTCTATTTCTGCTCAATCTTTGCTCTTGATTTGGTCATATCCCATTGTTAGAACTCTGCGTGAAACGCAGGCTCCTTAGGGCACCAGCATTTGCGGCCGTCGTATTGGGTGTCCAAATGAATCCCGGCCGTTGGATCTTCAGATGAAACGATCCAGACCGTTGGATCGAGTCTGATGTGACAATCAATGAATAGTACCCATATTTTTGCACACGTTATACCGTCCCGACTCTCCATGACCGGCGGGGTGGGTCGCGCTTGCACTAAAAAAAACTTCCGTGATGATACGTGTTTGTCACAGTAGGTCACGTTTTCTGTCATGCATGTACATCCGTGACGATTTTATGACAGAATCAAGATAGTCGTACCTTTGCTGTCGTAGAAGTGTTCGATGACAATACTCAAATTATCAACACGGAAGTGTCCACTTCCATGACGATAAATGGCGTGTCATGAAAGTGTTTTCGTCAAGGGTAACCAAGACGTGGCATCCACCGTAACGGGTCGCCGTTAAGCTATCGGGTTCCGATTTGGATCCGATAACCAGTTAACAGCCCAGACCAATGTGGATTTTCCACGTGTAAAATTTTCATTGGCCAAAGGAACCACGTGTCAGCTCGGCATTGGGACAGATGTCATCCATTCAATGGATGAGAGACGCCTATGATACGTCGACAAGTGGCACGACCCAACAGTGGCCCATTTAGGTTAAAAAGGC
The DNA here is from genome assembly GCA_039707655.1 of Elymus sibiricus. Taxonomy (NCBI): domain Eukaryota; kingdom Viridiplantae; phylum Streptophyta; class Magnoliopsida; order Poales; family Poaceae; genus Elymus; species Elymus sibiricus. Next base: position 432,526,174 of record CM077673.1, read on the forward strand.
CGGCCCGTTTGACTTGGTCAAAAGTTAGCGGGCCGGCCCATGGAAAGCCTGTTAACAGACTGTTCGCATATAGCCCATTTACGGCCCGAGAACTCACGGCCTGTTATGGCCTATTCGAATTAGGCCCACTAGCGTCATGTGGGCGGTCCAATATGATTCCAGCCCATTGTCACTTTTGGCCCATGTATGGCCCGTGACGTATTTTGGCCTATATGTTTCCTTTTGTATCTCTGGGCCCTTTGACGGCCGGTGGTGATTCTGGCCAATAATGAACAGTAAATTGCTTTGGACCCATTAACAACCATTATTCAGTTGGGCCGTTTCCAGCCCGTGTTAACTTTCGGCCTTCTAAGGGCCCATAAACTCTTGGGCTCATTTCTAGCCCACGATTTCTTATGGTCAGTTACTGGTCTGTTCCGCTAATGAGCCAAATTCAACCGGTGGTTACAATCGGTCCGTTTGTGGCCCGTTAACCCATTGGGCCATTTTCATCCTGTCATGTAATCCTGCCCATTAACGACCCGTTATGCCTGTCGATAGAATTAAGCATGTGCTGTCTTCCGTCCTGTTAACGACCCGTTATGGTCTGAGCCCATAAACGGACGGTTCTGATTTTGGCCCGTTTACGGCCCATATTGCGGTCCGACTTTGGCCCACGTGCGGTCCGACTTTGGCCCATGATTAGTATGGCCCATGGATCCTACGGCCCATAGGAGGCCCATAGATCCTAAGGCCCGTAGGAGGCCCATGGATCGTACGGCCAGTAGGAGGCCAGACGGTGTCCTGGACTAGGGGGTCCTAGCCTAGCCAAGTCCATGGACCGAGCTGACGGCCCATTAATGAGGAAGGACTCCAGAGGCCCCTGACCAGCGCATATCGAGCTTCAGTGAGAACTTTGTAGGAGATATGCCCTAGAGGCAGTAATAATAGTTATTTTGTATCTCCAAGTTTATAATGAATGTTTATGTCCCATGCTATAACTGCAATGATTCTCGAGTCTGCAATATCCACGAGGCTCGGAGGGAAACTCATGTGCACGTGTGGTATAATAAACGGTAAAATATATTCCTAGTCATGCCTCTAAGACTGGCTCAAGTGTTGCATGATGATCTTGTTTTCTTGATCATGGGCATGACTATGCCAGCAAACTTTGAGGGCACAATGTTAGAAGAACATTTGTGTTCAATCGACCCGAATTGGTGTTATGCTATGAGATACATTCGTCACAAGTAAATGGTTTATAACACAGAGAAAGTTAACGTTTGCATAATTCCTTAGACCATGAGAGTATCGAGTTCCTTTGTACTTGCTTCGTGAACTTTGGGGTTTGCTAAACGTCATCCGTAACTGGGTGGCTATTATGGCGGCTTACGGGTTCACGGAAAAGTATGACAAGGAACGAGATAGCTCAAGATTGGGATTTGCTCCTCCGACGATGGAGAGATATTCTTAGGGCTCTCTCGGTGTTACGGTATCCATCATCATCTGGCCAGACACAATGTGATTCGATCATGGGGATGCCGGAATGCGAAAACGAGATAAGAGAATAAAACCGGTAACGAGGCAACTGTCATAATGGACAAGTGTTGATTCACGGGGATGCCGATAAATCTCACCTTGGGTGTTTGAAATGTAGGGTAACGCAGCAGAAAACAAAAATTTCCGACCTACGCACCAGCCCAGGATCACTATGGAGACTGCATACAAGGTTTGATGCTTTTCGTTACCGACTCGTAGCGCAGCGGAAGTAGAGTCGATGACGATCGGCGGTGCAGATCCCCGCAGCTAGGATTTACAACCTCCCAACCGCGAGGATGTACTCCCTCGCCTGCTCCCCGGACGGATCTCCGGGCAGCCCTTCGGGAGGCCTCAGGACAGTCCCTCGGATAGTCCCACCGGACGGATCCTCAGACAGCCCTTCGGGAGGACCTCAGAACAGTCCCTCGGATAGTCCCACCGGACGGATCCTCGGACAGCCCTTCGGGAGGACCTCAGAACAGTCCCTCGGATAGTCCCACCGGACGGATCCTCGGACAGCCCTTCGGGAGGACCTCAGAATTTCGGACGGTCACTCGGACAGCCCTTCGGGAGGAACTCTCGAACTAAGACCGAAACTACGATCTCTCTACAGAGTTGCACACATACGGTGTCATCTATCCGGCAGGGCTTCGCCATCCAGAACTAGTTCCCACCGGAACCCAGACAACCTTTCGGCTCTACGAAACTATTTCGCTAGGAGGGAGAGAGAAGCCAGATAACATCAGATGGCATGTGTATGTGAGAAAGAGTTAGAGTGGAGAGTGCATCTCCACCTCTATTTATAGGAAAACCCAAGGGGTAGGGTGCCACTTGAATACCCAAAATGCCCTTCACAAGGGCACAAAGGTAAAAGAAAGTGGGCAGCCCTTATCCTTCCATGTCATCCCTAAAGATATTTGTGAGTAAAGCCCCAAAAGGTGGCTTTCCATAAAGTAATCCAAAAAGCACTTTCACTATTCATGACGACATATTTCAGCGTCCGTTCGAACTGAAAATATTCATGTGGGCTTAGAACATTTCCAGTACCCACTAAAATAATTTTCAACGCGATCCGAAACAATTCCGGTTTAGTGATTTTCATCTGCGAAAAGCATCTGAAGCGGTTCCGGCAGCTCCGGAACATTTCCGGTTTTCATCCCGGAAAATTCCAGAAAGTTTCCAGAACGATTCTGGCACCCTCCAAGAATTATCAGGCATGTGCCGAAACCAATTTGACTTTATGGTGTACTACGAAACAACTTTTCGGTTTAGTGATTTTCATCTGTGAAAAGCAACTAAAGCGGTTCCGGCAGTCCGGAACATTTCCGGTTTTTGTCTCTGAAAAATCTCAGAAGTTACCGGAACAATTCTGGTACCTTCCAATAATTTCCAGGCATGTGCCGAAACCAATTTGACTTTATGGTACACTCCGAAACAACTTTTCGGTTTTACCGAAACTCTTCCGGTGTTCTCTCTCCGGAACTCTTCCGTTGTCTCCGAAACTTTTTCGGTGAATTTCTCTCAGACTCCCTGTCTAGTATTCAACAGATAGATGACCCTTAAGCGTGTGACCCTATAGGTTCGGTGAAGCATAGACATGACCCGGAACCCCTTCCGATCAATGATCAACATCGGAGCCGTGGACACCCATATTGACCCCTATACCCACACGAATGAATATTCGAGTGAACCTCCAGTTGTCGTGTGCCATTCCTGTTGCTTCGCGATATGTTACAAATACCCGAGGTGAGACATGTTGGCATCCCCGCGGATCAATAACTTGTCCACTATGCCAGTTACCTCGTTACCGGTATTGTTCTCTTTTCTCGTTCCCGTGTTCCGGCATCCCCGTGATCAAATCACAAAGTGTCTGGCCAGACGATGATGGATACCGTAACACCGAGAGGGCCCAGAGATATCTCTCCATCGTCGGAGGAGCACATCCCAATCTTGAGCTATCAAGTTACTTGACATACTTTTCCATGAACCCGTAAGCCGCCGTAATAGCCACCCATTTACAGATGACGTTTAACAAACCCCAAAGTTCATGAAGCAAGCATGAAGAAACTCGATACTCTCATGGTCTAAGGAATCATGCAAACGTTAACCATCTCTGTGTTATTAACCATTAACTTGTGACAAATGTATCTCATAGCATAACATCAATTCGGGTCGATTCAACACAAATGTTCTTCTAACATTGTGCCCTCAAAATTGCCGGCATAGCCATGCCCATGATCAGGAAAACAGGATCATCATGCAATACTTGAGCCAGTCTTAGAGGCCAGACTAGGAATACATTTTACCGTTTATTATTCCACACGTGCATATGAGTCTTCCTTCGAGCCTCGTGGTTATTGTAGACTCGAGAACCATAGCAGTTATAGCATGGAACATAAACATAATTATGAACATGGAGATAATGAATAACATTTATTATTGCCTCTAGGGCATATCTCCTATAGACTCCCACTTGCACTAGAGTCAATAATCTAGTCAATGCTAATGCACTTTACACCTGTGGCATACCGGTGTAAAATATGCTTCGCATGTGGTATAGCCTGATGTCCAACGGATCTGACGACTTCAGCTCCATGTGTAACTTTGCATATCCTCGCGTTTTCACGCTTTCACAAAATTCATATTTTGTGTGGACTTGGCTTTGCATATGTGTGAATCATTGGTCGAAACCTGATTCCTCAGACTGAGCTATGGAGCAACTATCTGCAATAGTGTCCCATAGACCAAAGCCATCTTGGAACCATACTAAGTTCATGAATGAACTATATGATTCAACAACTTCTTTGTCGCTTCTTAAGCGTCAACATACTTAGCCTTTGTTATAGAATTCGCCATAGTATCTTGTTTGGAACAATTTCCAACTACCGTACCACCATATTGTGTATTACACAAAAACCCTTAACTTAAATCAAAAATCGCATGGAGCATTGATGAAGACTGTATCGATGTAATTACTTACAACGAGCACTTCATAATCTCTACTTGCGAGAAAACATGTCATCACTACTACTCTAGTACTCAATGACATCTTTCACCGTTGTCCTATGATCAGTACTTTGATCACTTTGGTATCTATACTCGCAACAACTTTGGAGTATTGGACATATCTGGTTGTTTTTACATACCATGGAATACATGATTAATCCAAACACAAGAGTGTGTGGAATCACCATCATGTATTTTGCTCATCAGTGTTTTGGGACAGCGAGTCTTGCAAAAACTCTTTCCATGTGACTTCGGCAAGAATCACTCCTTGACGTTTTCAATGCTAAAAAGTTTTAGCATCTTGTCAATATGTATTCATAGCTTAGCCCCATTAGGTAAATCTATCTCCATAGATCATCATGCCTAATATTGAGGCTATTTAGCCTAAGCACTTCATCGAAAAACTATTTTCAAATGAAGTCCTAATTCGTGTCAAGAAATTTATTTCCAATTAACAATGTGTCAAGTACACAAGGTTTTTAGAAATATTATTATGCTCCCACTTAGTTTCTTGAATCACAAGCATCTTTGATACCCATTTGATGAAGTCAAACCCCTTTGACCATTCCATCAAAAACGAAGATTCCAACTCCACTTTGCTCTCTTCTGTCCATCGCTGGAACTCTGAAGTTTGCATACTTACTAGCATCCTCTGGATCGACAAATTACTTTGGACTGTATCACATACAAGTCCTAGGTTTCATTTCCATTAGATGGAAATCCTTTTGTCATCCATGTTTCATATCTCATGATTGAAATATGTATTAATTGCTAGTTCAACCCGAACCGACTTCAAGCATCGCTACGGTGAGACAATCTCATCGTAGCCAACTCCTTGAACTTGTTATTGCAACAAGTCGAGCTTTATGGATAAAACATTTTATCCGTATCAGTTTTTAGTTCCATAAAAATTCGTTAGACTCTAAGTCTTCCGAAAGGTGTATCAAGATTTTAATCTTGAAACATTTATATGGAAACTATCTCGGATTGTATTGGCATTTAGCCAATTCCGGAGTCAGGGCCCATCACCGCTTCCTTGTGTATCGTAGGTATACTATTGTCCAACAACAATATCTCGTTTGCGCACCTGAGAGGTTTGCACGAGCCTTGCCTACGAGGTTCAGCTGCAAGTTCGACCGAAGTCCATACATTTTATTGTAGAGACTTCCGTATCAGTCGCAGTAGGAAAACCTTGGAATCACTTCCAAGGTTCCTTTCCTTTGAACTAATGACGAAGATACTGTTTATCTCATCGAGTTGCAGTGTTCTCCCACTCACCCTTTTTGAAAGAACCATTTCCTTCAAAAAGCATACCGTCCTTTGTGGCAAACCTATTTGCCTCGGTATTGTGAGGGAGGAATACCCATTTACTTGGGATAACCTACAAAGTAGCACTTGTCTGATTTGGAATAGGTTTGCAACCTTTTACACAAGCCCCATATTCCAAATGTTAAGAAAAGATATAACATGGTTGGGCGTACCATACCATGGCGTCATTTCAACAGACCCGATGGAGCTCTTTTCAGTGTAAAAGCCGCAGTCTCTAAAGCATCACTTTAAAAGTGATAATGGCAAATCTATTTATGTCATCTTTGATCTTACCATGTCATAAATGGTTGGATTACATCTACACGGACTCTCCACTTGCAGTGGTGTTTCGGGAGGTGCAAGTTATGAAACCCCTTTCACAACTCATCAGACATTCGCTAAACTTGTAACTCAAATATTCCTTTCTGCAATCGAATTGTAGAAACATAATTTTGTTGTTACAACAACTTCTACTTCATTTTTGAAAACCTTATGAATGAATTCAAAAGATCCAGACTTACGTCTCAACAAGTAAACATCCATATATCTACTTGAGTCATTTCTGAAGATAGATGAATCCACTACTTGCAACAACATTTATTGGACTACACACATCATAATGTATGATCACCAATATGTTCTTTGCTCGTTCCTTATGGCCTGTGAACGGTATTTCAGTCACTTCACTTTTCAGAGGAAAGTTGCAAGTGTCAGATGATTCAAAATCAAACGACTTCAAAATCCATCATAATGGAATTTTCCATGCGGGTTTCTCCAATGTGACCAAATGCAGTGCCACACTTGTGTGGTATTCTTTTAGTCTTGCAACATTTAGCGTCAGTGTTATGGATGTATCATATTTCCATCATTATTCATAACATACATCCCATCTAGGATGGAAGCATGGCCCTTCATGTTATTCATAATACTGAACAACAATTGTTGTTTTCATGAACAACTCTTTTGCAACAAACATTGTGCAATGGGCTAGAGTGTATGAAACTCTAAAATGAATTATGAAAGTAAACCCAGAGGTAATGTATTATTATCAATATTCATAACATACGTCTCATTCATAATGAAAGTATGGCCCTTATGTTATTCATAACACCGAACATTAAAAGTTCTCTTATGAACAACCTTCTTGCAAGATACCTTATGCAAAGGGCTAGAGTGTGAAACTCTAAAATGAATTATGAAAGTAAATACATAGGGAATACACATATGGAAGGCATAGTAACATTTACTATGTTCCCTGCATCTATCTAAACCTCATTCCTGGCTAGTCTTTCAGGCCATAGTAGTTCTTACATCGAGTTGCAACAGAACGCAATCGAGCGGGTATCTTTGTGATTAACTCACAATACCAAAGAATTAGTGATTAACATGTTTAACCATAATTCCCAAGAACTATATCTTTGACCAGCCTTCTATACATCAAAAACCTGTATGACATTCATACATGAGCTGGATATTCCAGTCTTCTTTCCTTTTGCCTTTATACTTCTAACAGTTTAACTTTTAGTATTTCTCCTACTCTCAGAAGAAGCATCCAACTTAAGAGTGGCGTTAGCCCCGGACTTCCTAGGCGTGAAAATCTTGCTAACACCCTTCGGACACTTCCTTTCTCTTTAAGTTGTTGTTTTATTCACCCTTCATCATATGATAGGCGTTCTCCTGGATCCCTCTCTTATCAGTCTAATGCATAGTAAACTTCTTTACTAGTAGTTTGCAAACAAACACTGCTTTGGATATCTCATATCTTTTAGCCTTTGTCTGTCTCTGAAAATGATTTTCAGATTCCATGAATATCACATAACTATCCAAACTTACGAAGTTCGGGTCTCATGGAAGCAAATGTATTGCATTTGACTGAAACAGATTTCTAGCTTTTGGATCGAAGGACGAGAGTCACATGATCCATAGCATTAGCGGGAGAATACCGAAAGTATGCGATAGGACAAAGTCCTTCTCGGCACTCTTGAGGACAATCCTCACATTACGTTACCAACAGTAAAGTTTTAACCAGATATTTAACAGCTATTCAATTTTAATAGGGAAGGTGGAAACGCGAGCCATTATTCTACAACTATTATGCAAACCACACTTAGACAGTGTTCAAAATTAATTGCACTGAGAATTAAACAAGTTAATTCAACAGTGCGCTCCCACTCAAATCAATATCTCTCAAAATTGATTATGAATGATTCAAGACACGAATTTAAATTTAACGCCATTGATGGTGAGCATCACTGATGACGAGAACTTCAATCGTTAGGCAAACTTGCCGATCACATCTCTATGTGACTCTTGTTCATCTTTCGATGCGTGTGTTCCGAGCTCATGACTTTCATGCCTGAACGTCAAGACAACCAAGTGATCTTGCTGCGAGGTCTCAACTCACCCGCCTCACACATCCCTAATCGTTCGTACCCATGTCAGCATGGCGCACCCCGAAAAGTTAGGTGCCGTGACGGTGCTACACTTGGGAGAACACTGACTACTTGATATTTTTAGTGAGAGATCACCCTAATAAAAGCGACTACCGCGCAATCAAGAAGGGTGCATCATAAGGGATAAACATCTCAGGCAATTCATAATAGCATGATATGGTATAGCCCTTTCTGACGGAGAAGTCTTTCATTTCTTCGTCTTCGGCATTCGCGTTGGTGTTCACCTTCGCGAAGATTGCCACCACCTTATCGATGCACCAAATAATATAGCTATCTCTATAGCTAATAAAATAAGCGCATTACATAAGGTTGACACGCAGGTCATTAAAGTGCAATCATATGGCTCCAGCCATCATGCCGAATCATGACACGCATGTCATGTTAATATTACATCATATAGTCATCTCATACATAATCAAATTAATATGAGCACTGCTATACCACATCATATGCACATGCAAACCATCCTGCAAAACCAAGTTAGACGCCTCTAATCAGTTCATGCAAAAACTTGTTTTACGTGGCTTCTAAGGTTTCGAAACAAACCGAAGCTACCAACGTCCATCATCAAGCATGATAATCCAAGTTGCTAGATTAACCTTCCAGGGTGTATGAAACACGAGATAATAAAATCTCGAGCCCCATACTAAACTTCGTCATACGCGTGACCCCCGTGCAGATCACATCTGCATTGCCCTTTCGTCTGCGAAACATCCATCTTTCTCAACTATGGTGGAACCCAAAGAACTGTTAGCACTTCGTTGATCTGTCAATCAGCATACTCAGGAGCAGCATGAAAGGATCGCGGATTGCCAGAACTTTGTGAGATTCCACCATGCCGTCAAGATCAGGACTACGCAAATTCAGGGGAAGCAACAGGAACATCGGGTAACAGATTTCATCTGCTACCCGCACAAATAATTTTCAGCAATAGATCTCATCTACTACCTAATTATATTGTGCAACACCCATACATCTCTATGTATTCTAGATCGCAACCTGCATCTACGCATAGCACGGCTCTTGATGCCACTGTCACTACTGGAATCAGCTTCTTTGCCGTCTGCCATAGCAGACGGCAAAGGCATGCTTGGCTGACGGCAAAGGCTTTGCCGTCAACCAGCAGACGGCAAACACTCCGGACGAACGGCTGCCGGCAAAGCCTTCTTTGCCGTCTGCTGGCAGACGGCAAAGAACCTTATTTCTTTGCCGTCTGCCAGCGGACGGCAAAGAGCTGACAGCTGACGTCAGCTGTCAGCTGGCCCAGGCAGGCTCTTTGCCGTCCGCTGGCAGACGGCAAAGAACCTTACTTCTTTGCCGTCTGCTAGCAGACGGCAAAGAGGCCACATAGGCCAGCCCAGGTTGCACAGGCTGCTGCCACGTGGCCTCTTTGCCGTCTGCTAACAGATGGCAAACCTCTTTGCCGTCTGCTAGCAGACGGCAAAGAGCCTGCACTGCCACTGTTTTTATTGTTTTCTGTTATTTCCCAGCATTTTCAACAAACAAATATGATATATATTTTTGAGCAGTACACCAATGCATAGCAGTACACCAATACACCAATACATAACAGTCCATAATTGCATAGGGTATTAAAACATCCAATACATACATAGTTTCACCATGTTCATCTATATATACATACATAGTTTCACCATATATAGTTGTTCATCAATACAAATCAAAACAAAAAACTAAACAGTAGCAAGCTGCCCTTCCATGAAGTGAAGCAAACCTGCAAAAATTGGAGTAAGAAATTAGAAGAAGAAGAAGAAGACTAGAAGAAGAAGAAGAATAAGAAGAAGAAGAAGAATAAGAAGAAGAAGAAATCAGAATGGAGCATATTAAGTCATTTTGGAGCTTACTAGGTCATTTTGGAGCATATTAAGTCATTTTGGAGCTAACTAGGTCATTTAGGAGCATATTAAGTAATTTTGGAGCTAAATAGGTCATTTTGGAGCATATTAAGTCATTTTGGAGCATACTAAGTCATTTTGGAGCTAAATATGCTCCAAAATGACTTAATATGCTCCAAAATGACTTAATATGCTCCAAAATGACCTAGTAAGCTCCAAAATGTCTAAATATGCTCCAAAATGACTTAATATGCTCCTAAATGACTTAATATGCTCCTAAATGACTTAATAGGTCATTTTGGAGCTAAATAGGTCATTTGAGAGCTAATTTAGGTTATTATGTCATTTTTTAGCTAGCTAAGCATATAAATCCATTTTTGGAGGAATAAATGCTAAATATAGGTCATTTTAGAGCTATCCTAGGTTAAATAGGTCATTTTGGAGCTAATTAAGGTTGTTATGTCATTTTTTAGCTAGCTAAGCATATTGAGTCATTTTGGAGGAATAAATGCTAAGTATATAGGTCACTTTAGAGCTATCCTAGGTTAAATAGGTCATTTTTGAGCTAATTAAGGTTATTATGTCATTTTTGAGCTACCTAACCATATAAATTCATTTTTGGAGGAAAAAATGCTAAGTACAGGTCATTTTAGAGCTTTCCTAGGTTAAATGGGTCGTTTGAGAGCTAATTAAGGTTGCTATGTTCTTTTTGAGCTAGCTAAGCATATAAATCCATTTTTGGAGAAATAAATGCTAAGTAAACGTCATTTTAGAGCTATCCTACGTTAAATAGGTCATTTTGGAGCTAATTAAGTATACGTCATTTTAGAGCTATCCTAAGTATAAGCATATTGAGTCATTTTGTTAAGCTAACACTTGGGAAAACTTACCGTCATCACTTAGGTGTAGGTGAAGGACCGGTCGCGCCAGTGGCAGACGGAGAAGCATCGGTCGATGCTTGTCGCGAGTTATGCTGCACCAAAGATCATTTGCAATGTATCGTTAGCATGATGCAACTCAAATCTGAAGACTAGTAACTAACGACCATTCAAATGAAACTCACCGTGCCCGCCGGAGCAACGACTGGCATCGGCGGAGGGGTCGTGCCATTCTTTTCGCACATGCTCTGCACATTTGGTTTTCTCGAGTCAGTCATATTAGTTAGTAATGAAAGGAACATTACGTGCATGATTTGGCTAATATGCAGAAGAAACTTACCACGAAGAGCTCGTATAGGGCCCGTTGACCCGCGTCGTTCCGGGACCTCTCCTCCTCCAATAGCTTAGCCGTCCTATCCTCCGCCTCCCTCTGCCTCGCCGCCGCCTGCCGTCTCTCTTCCTCTAGAAGCGCCTGGGTCCTCGCTTCTGCTTCCTCAAGAGCAGCCTGGGTCTTCGCTCTCTCTGCCTCAATAGCAGCCTGCAACACCACTCGTTAGCATTGTAATCATCGACGGCCGCACACACAATGTAATGGAGGAAAGGTATCTGAGTCCGTATAACTAACCTGGAATTCGAGCTCCATTGGCCGTGCACGACGCCTTATCTCAGGATCGGAGCTGGTCTGCCGCTTCTTGATCTGCGGGAGAGTGCTAGTACAACTTATCAGTCCATCCCCAATGGCTAACGAGCCATGGGACCTCCCGCCCCCAGATATCATCACCAGCTCTGGATCAAGAGGCTGGCTCGGGTTAAACTCCGGCCCTTTCCTCGCCTTCCCCTCGTCTCTGTACATCACAAGCTTGTTGTGGGAGGCGGTGTTGGTGAATTTCTCTGGATCATCGAGGTCAGACTCAGAGAATGCCTTGGCCTTCTTGTACGAGGCAGTATTGGACATGGCATAGAGGTCGAACAGCTCTGGCACTGGAGCCTTGTTGTGCCGCGCCTAAAAGAGAGGAACAGAGTATTAGTTAAGGGCTCAAGCTAGCATGAAGAATGAATTTGCATGAATCATGAACCAAACCACATACCCAGAGTTCCCCGAACCCACGTAGGTTGACGCTGCCTAGATGGTGTGGGACACCTTTCATTTGGGCACGCTTCTCCTTTGCACCGTCGTGGACGTTGCGCCATTGGGTACTGCACCACTCATCCACCAACGCCTGCCAACAGTCCATCCTATCCGCACACCATCTCGGGGGCACCTAAGTTAAGCAAGAGAAATTTGAGCGCTACGCATACGAATCAAATCAAGGAACTAAGTACAAGGCCTTAAGAATAGGTAATTACCTTCATGTACTTCTCCTTACTCAGAAACTTGAGGCGGCACTTCCCTTTTGCCCTCCGAATACCAGTCAAGGCGTAGTAGTCTCAAATAGCCTGCGTCCGAGCCTCGTGACGAAAGTTTTGAAATAGGCGCCTGCACTCGTTGTCGATAACCCGAGCCGCGTGATCCTCCTGTCCCTCAGCACACCTGTAGAAGGTCTGCAATCAAACAAGAAAACACGGATTAGTACAATCACTAGGGTTGCCAATCAAAGAAGAAAACACAACGTAGATGGCAAAGGAGAAATTACCCAAAACGTCTGGATCACAATGTCGGCGACCGTGTGGCACTCGACATCGCCGATCCTATGCCCCGGCGGGGCCGGGGCAGCCAAGTAGTGCTCCCAGGTCAGTCCTAGCTCTCGAACCCGGCCCTCACCGGGCAACGTGACCCACCCCGGGAAGCTCTGGCGACAAATCACACCAAGGACACTGTTGGGCTTGCGGCAACCAGGCCCGTGTGTCCAAGACCTGCAGTATGACAAGTCCAACGCATTAGATATTCGAAGAAACGTGAAGACAAAAGGTTAAAAAAGAGTAAATGCACTTACTTCTCCCCCTGCGGCGCAATCAACCACCTCTGGTCGGGGGTCGCCGGGGTGGGCGGGAGCTTTGTACCACCACGCTGGTATACTTTGCGCCCCTCAACCCACTCACCCTCGCTATAGCTATCAGAACTATAGCCACCCTCAGGAGGGCCACTCGATGAGCCCGCACCTAGGTTCGGCTGCGACTCAGTCTCGTGGGACGAAGGCTCGGCGGCCCCACGCTCGTCGGCCGTAGGCGCGTCTATCGTAGCCTCGTCTGTAGTAGGCTCGTGGACCGGAGTCCGAGACGGCTCCACCTCAGGCGGCCCCATCTCAGACGGAGCACCCCTGTGCTCGGGTGAATCAGCTGGGGGTGGCGGCGAGGAAGGCGTAGTAGCAGCCTTCCTACCTCTCCCGCCGCCACGTCCACCTCTACCAGCCTTCTCCTTCTTCCCCCCCCGACCTCTCCCGGTCGAAGAAGAAGCGCCCGCCGGTGTCTGCAAACTGAGATCCAGCGCTCTCCGGAGGTGGTGGGGTGGGATGGAAGTACCCCTCCCACCACGCGCCGAGGAAGGAGCCTCGGAGCGCTCTCGACCACTGCCCACCATCTGTCAACACCTGCAATGACAAAGAGTAAACGAAGTTAGTACAACATTAAAAAAATGAATACCTGACATGAATATAATTTAAGTGTATCATCATCATGAACATAATAAAAAATTGAATACCTGACATGAACTATAATAATAATTGAATACCTGACATGAACTATAATATTAATCTTCCTCGTCATCATTAATAAATGCATCATCATCGTCTATATATGCTTCGGGGTCAATAAATGCATCATCATCATCACTATCAGTAAAGACGTGCTCATCATCATCATCAATAAATGCATCAACATGTGGAAGGCCTCCTGTACGTAATCGGTCAAGCATTGACAGGTCATCCGCAGCAGTAACCTCTTCTTGTTCCGGCTCTTCTTGTTCCGGCTCAGGCTCGGATTCACTGCCGCTGTCTACTTCAATGTTCTGAGGTGAAGTAGAGCGGTTCTTGAAACGTTTTTTTGGAAAGACGTGTTTCTTGGAAGAATTCTCCTTCATATGTGTCTGGGTTAATGTGAGGTTCATAATCCTCTTCATTGGGGGGAGGTGGTCTAACATGTGGCGGCACTTCATAAACGACATCCCAACCTTTGAGATTTGGATCACTTTGGCAGGCCCACGGTAGATAGAAAACTTGGGTTGCCTGTTGAGCCGTAATATAGACATCGGGAACATCCAAATGGGTGCTTTGTTTGATTTCGACTAGCCCTAGATGTTCATGAGTCCTTCTAGTCTCCTTCGGCTGGAACCAATAACATTTGAAGACTACTACTTTCGGTGGGTTTGCACCATAGAATAGAAGTTCATAAATTGCTTCAATTCTTCCATAATACTCGGTATCTCCTTCGCCGATAGCAGAGACACAACAATTTGTAGACTTTCGGTCAGCCATAGATAGCTCTTTGCCATAGGTACGAAAGCGATACCCGTTGATGTCGTATTTGTCAAATGAACGGACCTTATAGTCAAAACCATTAGCGACTTGTCTCAATTCGGGGTCCATAGACTCTGAACTAGCCTACAAGTTTAATACGAAAGGATTGTTGCATTAGCCGAAAATTAGAAGAAGAAATGAAATGGTCTAATGGAAATTACCGTTTGTTTGAACCAAGAGATGAAACCGGGATAGCTGCCTCCATGCATTGCCAGAAGCTCATACTCTTCGACGGAATCCTTTTGGATTACCGCTCCATACGAGAATTTGGCGACGTATCGACTGTATCAAATATCCGGGAATAAGAGCAGTTCAAAGGAATTAGAGGTTGCGAAACAATGTACCGAGAACTTACTCGATGTACGGCCGCATTTCTGTTAGGTTGTTCAAGATATACAACGTAATGGTCCGCCATTCGTCGACATCCAACGATAAGGAAGTATAAGCACCGGCTGGTGCGAGCTTCCCTTTGAATAGGCTGAGGTTGGATCCACCCTTTTTAGGGTCGCCAGCATTGTACCGAGGCTTCGGATTATGCAAATGACGATTTTTGGCTTCGTAGTGTGCTGTCACGAAGTTTGCCGCCTCCTCAGTAATGAATGCCTCGGCCATCGATGCTTCAATTCGACGTTTATTTTTACATTTTTCTCGAAGCGTCTTCTGCATCCTCTCAGTTGCGTAGCACCAACGATTCTGCACGGGCCCCCCCAATCGTGCCTCGGTTGGTAGATGCAAAATCAAATGCTGCATTGGATTAAAGAAGCCCGGTGGAAAGATCTTCTCTAACTTGCAGATCAACTCCGGCGCCAACTCTTCCAGTTCTTCTAGCAAGCCAGGCGATAGTTCTTTCGCACAAAGAACACGGAAGAAATAGCTCAGCTCTGCCAGTACTAGCCATTCATCCTCAGGGATAAAGCCACGCAACATCACCGGCATTACCCGCTCAAGCCATATGTGCCAATCATGACTCTTGAGACCAAATATTTTCAATTTTTCAAGGCTCGCTCCCCTCTTTAGATTCGCTGCATACCCATCGGGGAACATCAACTCCTTTTTCACCCACAGGAGTATTTCCCTCATAACTGGCCTTCCAAGATTGAACCATGCCTTTGGCTTCGTCCAGTTCTTCTTTCCTTTCGGTTGTCGCATGTTTTGTAGCGGTCTATCACATAGAGCCTGCTGATCGACTCTAGCCTTAGGATTATCCTTTGTTTTCCCATCTATGCCGAACAATGTACCAAAGAGGGCCTCGCCGACATTCTTTTCAGTGTGCATCACGTCGATGTTGTGTGGGCAAAGGAGGTCTTTGAAGTAAGGCAGATCCCACAAGCATGTCTTGTGAGTCCAGGCGTGTTCCGAATTATACCCCTTGAAATACCCTGGACGCTCTGGATCCGGCTCGAGAGAGTTTAACTGATCCAGGGTCTGTTGGCCCGTCAACGCAGGTAGTGCAGAGTTTTTGACAACTCTACCTTTGATGAAGTTCTTCTTGTCTTTTCTGAACTTATGGCGAGGATCCAGGAACTGTCTATGCATGTCGAAGCAAGAAAACTTGCCACCCGCCTGTAGCCGACGAAACTCAAGAGCTGCCTTGCATGTGGGGCACGGGAACCTTCCATGCACAGACCAGCCAACGAATAGCGCATACGCCGGCAAGTCATGCATCGAGTACATGTACCACACACGCATTAGGAAGTTTTTTTTTGTAGCGGCGTCGTATGTCTTGATCCCATTATCCCAAGCTTCTTGCAGTTCATCCTTAAGCGGCTGCATGTACACATTCATATTCTTCCCCGGATAGTTGGGCCCCGGAATTATCAACGTCAGGAAAATGTTCTTTCTTTGCATAATCTGTTCGGGGGGGAGATTGAGTGGAATGACAAATACAGGCCAACAACTGTATTGGGCTGCCATCATACCAAACACATTGAACCTATCCGTGGTTATGGCGATTCGAGGATGCCTTGGATCTGCCGCTTTAGCATGATGTATTGCATCGAAGCGCTTCCACGCAAAAGCGTCCGATGTGTGTACCAACATCGGCTCCCCATCTACATCTAGTTCGGTTCTTTTGCCCAATTTGTGCCATGTCATCTGTCTGGCCGTCTCTTCGACCATGAAAAGTCGTTGAAGTCTTGGTATGATTGGCATATGCCGAAGAACATTAACTGGGATTTTTGTCTGACTCTTCTCACCCATACCGTTGTCTACCTCAACATACCTGGAAGACTGGCAAACGGGACAATACTTCAAGTCCGCATACTCAAGCCTAAATAAGGCACATCCTTTCTCACAGGCATCTATCTTCTCATAGGGCATCTTAAGTACACGGAGGATTTTGTCCGACTGGTACAGGTTTGCAGGCATTACATGGCCTTTGGGTAGAAAGCGTCCAAATAGTGTCATCATCGCGTCGTAGCATTCTCTGCCCAAGTTGAATTGAGCCTTCAGAGCCATTACTTGTGCGATGGCATCCAGCTGACAAAGCTCAGTGTGCTCGTGGAGAGGACGTTTTGAAGACTCCAACATATCATTGAAGGCCTTTGCAGATTCCTCCATCTCATCGTCCGAATCCCGAGCATCATCAAAGTCTTGCACCATGTCTTCCATCCCGGTACCATGCTCGTCGGTGCGACGATGGCCCTCCTCAGCTCTGGCACGTTGGGCAGACTCACCATGCAATGTCCATACCGTATAATTAGGCGTAAAACCCAACTTCTGCAGGTGTTTGATCATTTCAAACTCTGACTTCTTTTTTAAGTTGTCGCAATTGGCATAGGGGCACCAAGTTGTTTCCTGTCCATTTGCAAATGCGGCTCTCACAAACCCCTTGGTTTTTCTTAGCCATTCAGGTGTCATGTCTTTCTGACTAGTGTGACCGGTGTACATCCATGCACGATCACTCATCTTGCCTAGCTACTGGACACACAAGAAATATATACATAATTCAGTAAACCATATTCATCAGTTAATAGAGTTTGTTAGTTTTATTACGTCCATGCAACCTAGACTAATAGGTAAAGATAGGTCCTAATCCCACCCGAGTATGTGTAGATTGGGTTCGTTTTCCCATGCTCTGCTCCGGATCCGACGCAAAATTTCGGCAGCACCTCCCCGCTGTTCTCCTGATACACGTCTCGGCAATAAGCAGAGAGGTTGTGTACCCGGAGAACAACAGGGAGGCACTGACGAAATTCTGCATCGGATCCGGAGCAGAGCATATGGGAAAACGAACCCAATCTACACATACTCGGGCTGTCCATGGATAACGTTGGACAATTCGAAAGAATCACGGTTATAAATATGCAAATGCATGCATATTTATAGATGTAACCCTTTCGAACGGGAGACGCATAGTGGTCACGCATACTGATGATTGACACCTATAGCTAGCAAGTTTCATCGGCACGAATACCGAAACAGAGCAAATGAAGGGGGGAGGAGGAGATGTCATTTGTGCTCACCCACGAACGCAGGGGCGGAGCTCGTCGAACGCACGGGGAGGTCGTCGAACACCAGACCCTCGCGGCCCCGAAAGAACTGCACATTTAAATCCACCCGATCAACACAAATATATATGATGTTTTTCTTAACAAAATCGGAAAATATACTTCGTAACTCATAAGTCACAAATATATGACCCCGTCGGCCTCTGGAAGGCCGAAGAGCACCTTTTCGGTCAACAGGAGGCCGAAGAGGTGTCGGGGGTCGGGGGTGTCGTGTCTGGGTGGCGTGGTGTCGGGGTGTCGTGGTGTCGGGGTGTCGTGTCGGGGGAGGTCGTGTCTGGGTGTCGTGGTGTCGGGGTGTCGTGTCGGGGGAGGTCGTGTCTGGGTGTCGTGGTGTCGGGGTGTCAGGGGTGTCGGGGTGTCGGGGTCGGGGTCGGGGTGTCGGGGTGTCAGGGGTGTCGGGGTGTCGGGGTCGGGGTCGGGGTCGGGGTGTCGGGGTGTCGGGGGGTGTCGGGGTGTCGAGGGGTGTCGGGGTCGGGGTCGGGGTCGGGGTGTCGGGGTGTCGGGGGGTGTCGGGGTGTCGAGGGGTGTCGGGGTCGTGGTCGGGGTCGGGGTGTCGGGGTGTCGGGGGGTGTCGTGTCTGGTTGTCGTGGTGTCGGGGTGTCGGGGTCGGGGTATCGGGGTCAGGGTCGGGGTCGGGGTGTCGGGGTGCCGTGTCGGGGTCGGGGTGTCGGGGTGCCGTGTCGGGGTCGGGGTGTCGTGTCGGTGTCGGGGTGTCGGGTCGGGGGAGGTCGTGTCTGGGTGTCGTGGTGTCGGGGTGTCAGGGGTGTCGGGGTGTCGGGGTCGGGGTCGGGGTGTCGGGGTCGGGGTCGGGGTCGGGGTGTCGGGGGGTGTCGGGGTGTCGGGGGGTGTCGTGTCTGGTTGTCGTGGTGTCGGGGTGTCGGGGTCGGGGTCGGGGTGTCGGGGTGTCGGGGGGTGTCGTGTCTGGTTGTCGTGGTGTCGGGGTCGGGGTCGGGGTATCGGGGTCAGGGTCGGGGTCGGGGTGTCGGGGTGCCGTGTTGGGGTCGGGGTGTCGGGGTGCCGTGTCGGGGTCGGGGTGTCGGGGTCGGGGTGCCGTGTCGGTGTCGGGGTGTCGGGTCGGGGTCGGGGTGCCGTGTCGGGGTCGGGGTGTCGGGTCGGGGTCGGGTTTTCGGATTGTCGGGTCGGGGTCGGGGTCGGGTTTTCGGGTTGTCGGGTCGGGGTCGGGGTGCCGTGTCGGGGTCGGGGTTTTTCCTCTTTTTTTTTTCTTCTTCCTCTTCTTCCTTTTCTTCCTTTTTTTCCTTCTTCTTCTTCTTCTTCCTTCTTTCCCTTTTCCTCTTCTTCTTCTCCTCCTCTCCTCTTTTTTCTTCTTCTTCTTCCTCTTCTTCTTTTTTCTTCTCCTCCTCCTCCTCCTCCTCCTCCTCTTCTTCTTCTTCTTCTTCTTCTTCTTCTTCTTCTTTTCTTCTCCTCCTCCTCTTCTTCTTCTTCTTCCTCTTCTTCTAATTATTCTTATTTATTTTCAGAACTAAACCTAAACCTAAAACTAAACCTAAAACTAAAACTAAAACTAAAACTAAAACTAAATCTAAACTAAACATAAACCTAAAACTAAAAAAAAAGGAAAAAACAGAAAACAGAAAACAGAAAAACAGAAAAAAAAGGGCAAAGGGAGCTCACCGGAGGGGAGGGGGCTCGCCGGGGGGGAGCTCGCCGGAGGGGAGGGGGCTCGCCGGGGGGGGGGCTCGCCGGGGGGGAGGGGGCTGCGGTGGGGCAGCGGAGGTGCGGGGCGGCGGCGGCGCGGGGCAGCGTGGGGGCAGCGGGGAGGGGGCGGCGGTGGGGAGGAGGGGGGCGGCGGCGGGGAGGAGGGGGGCGGCGGGGGAGGAGGGGAGGGGGCGCCGGCGGGGAGGAGGGGAGCGGCAGGGGTCGTCGGCGGGGAGGGGGCAGCGGCGGGGAGGGGGCGGCGGTGGGGAGGAGGGGAGGGGGCGGCGGCGGGGAGGAGGGGGGCGGCGGGGGAGGAGGGGAGGGGGCGGCGGCGGGGAGGAGGGGGGCGGCAGGGGTCGTCGGCGGGGAGGGGGCAGCGGCGGCGGCGGTAGGCGCGCGAGAGAGGGAGAGAGAGGTGAGAGAGAGAGAGAGGCGCGGGGCAGGGGAGGGGGGTTGAAAATCAAAACCCCCTCTTTGCTGTCTGCCAGCAGACGGCAAAGAGGTGGGCCGTGTGCCCTCGCCAGTACAGTAACCAGTGGGGCCACCCCACCTCTTTGCCGTCTGCTAGCGGACGGCAAAGAAACTTTGCCGTCCGCTGGCAGACGGCAAAGAGGTGGCTGATGGCAAACATTGTCTTTGCCATCAGCCAGCTCTTTGCCGTCTGCTTTCCCAAAGCGGACGGCAAACCAAGTCTTTGCCATCTGCCAGCAGACGGCAAAGAGCTGGCAGATGGCAAAGTCCCTGATTCCAGTAGTGTGTAGGGTAACGCAGCAGAAAACAAAAATTTCCGACCTACGCACCAGCCCAGGATCACTATGGAGACTGCATACAAGGTTTGATCCTTTTCGTTACCGACTCGTAGCGCAGCGGAAGTAGAGTCGATGACGATCGGCGGTGCAGATCCCCGCAGCTAGGATTTACAACCTCCCAACCGCGAGGATGTACTCCCTCGCCTGCTCCCCAGACGGATCTCCGGGCAGCCCTTCGGGAGGCCTCAGGACAATCCCTCGGATAGTCCCACCGGACGGATCCTCAGACAGCCCTTCGGGAGGACCTCAGAACAGTCCCTCGGATAGTCCCACCGGACGGATCCTCGGACAGCCCTTCGGGAGGACCTCACAACAGTCCCTCGGATAGTCCCACCGGACGGATCCTCGGACAGCCCTTCGGGAGGACCTCAGAATTTTGGACGGTCACTCGGACAGCCCTTCGGGAGGCACTCTCGAACTAAGACCGAAACTACGATCTCTCTACAGAGTTGCACACATACGGTGTCATCTATCCGGCAGGGCTTCGCCGTCCAGAACTAGTTCCCACCGGAACCCAAACAGCCTTTGGGCTCTACGAAACTATTTCGCTGGGAGGGAGAGAGAAGCCAGATAACATCAGATGGCATGTGTATGTGAGAAAGAGTTAGAGTGGAGAGTGCATCTCCACCTCTATTTATAGGAAAACCCAAGGGGTAGGGTGCCACTTGAAATACCCAAAATGCCCTTCACAAGGGCACAAACGTAAAAGCAAGTGGGCAGCCCTTATCCTTCCATGTCATCCCTAAAGATATTTGTGAGTAAAGCCCCAAAAGGTGGCTTTCCATAAAGTAATCCAAAAAGCACTTTCACAATTCACGACGACATATTTCAGCGTCCGTTCGAACTGAAAATATTCATGTGGGCTTAGAACATTTCCAGTACCCACTAAAATAATTTTCAACGCGATCCGAAACAATTCCGGTTTAGTGATTTTCATCTGCGAAAAGCATCTGAAGCGGTTCCGGCAGCTCCGGAACATTTCCGGTTTCCATCCCGGAAAATTCCAGAAAGTTTCCAGAACGATTCTGGCACCCTCCAAGAATTATCAGGCATGTGCCGAAACCAATTTGACTTTATGGCGTACTACGAAACAACTTTTCGGTTTAGTGATTTTCATCTGTGAAAAGCAACTAAAGCGGTTCCGGCAGTCCAGAACATTTCCGGTTTTTGTCTCTGAAAAATCTCAGAAGTTACCGGAACAATTCTGGTACCTTCCAATAATTTCCAGGCATGTGCCGAAACCAATTTGATTTTATGGTACACTCCGAAACAACTTTTCGGTTTTACCGAAACTCTTCCGGTGTTCTCTCTCCGGAACTCTTCCGTTGTCTCCGAAACTTTTTCGGTGAATTTCTCTCAGACTCCCTGTCTAGTATTCAACAGATAGATGACCCTTAAGCGTGTGACCCTATAGGTTCGGTGAAGCATAGACATGACCCGGAACCCCTTCCGATCAATGATCAACATCGGAGCCGTGGACACCCATATTGACCCCTATACCCACACGAATGAATATTCGAGTGAACCTCCAGTTGTCGTGTGCCATTCCTGTTGCTTCGCGATATGTTACAAATACCCGAGGTGAGACATGTTGGCATCCCCGCGGATCAACAACTTGTCCACTATGCCAGTTACCTCGTTACCGGTATTGTTCTCTTTTCTCGTTCCCGTGTTCCGGCATCCCCGTGATCAAATCACAAAGTGTCTGGCCAGACGATGATGGATACCGTAACACCGAGAGGGCCCAGAGATATCTCTCCATCGTCGGAGGAGCAAATCCCAATCTTGAGCTATCAAGTTACTTGACATACTTTTCCATGAACCCGTAAGCCGCCGTAATAGCCACCCATTTATAGATGACGTTTAACAAACCCCAAAGTTCATGAAGCAAGCATGAAGAAACTCGATACTCTCATGGTCTAAGGAATCATGCAAACGTTAACCATCTCTGTGTTATTAACCATTAACTTGTGATGAATGTATCTCATAGCATAACATCAATTCGGGTCGATTCAACACAAATGTTCTTCTAACATTGTGCCCTCAAAATTGCCGGCATAGGCATGCCCATGATCAGGAAAACAGGATCATCATGCAATACTTGAGCCAGTCTTAGAGGCCAGACTAGGAATACATTTTACCGTTTATTATTCCATACATGCATATGAGTCTTCCTTCGATCCTCGTGGTTATTGTAGACTCGAGAACCATAGCAGTTATAGCATGGAACATAAACATAATTATGAACAGGGAGATAATCAATAACATTTATTATTGCCTCTAGGGCATATCTCCTACAGACTCCCACTTGCACTAGAGTCAATAATCTAGTCAATGCTAATGCACTTTACACCTGTGACCACAACTCACGATCTCGAGGTAGATCAACTCTATACTTTGATACACCCATAATATAAGCAAGAGCAGGACGTAGGGTTTTACCTCCTTAAAGAGGGCCGAACCTGGGTAAAAACACCGAGTCCTCTATCTCTTGTTACCCATCGATCCGATCTCACAGCTCGGGACCCCCTACCCAAGGTCTGTCGGTTTTGACACTGACATAGGTGCTCTCATTGAGAGCTTGCTATTTGATCGCTAAGGGTTGATGGCTCGTCTGTAGATCGATAGCAGTATTGGTTGTGGCGACATCTTCGTTCCCGGCCAGCCCTTCGCCTTTGGCAGCATTGTGCTACATGCCAATCCGACCGGCTATCTAGGCCGGGTCGAGAGCTTCGCTTCGAATCAAGTCATCATGTTCGGAAGCCTGGAGTACACCGCGGATGCCCGAGGTGACATGGTCCTTTCGGGATGGACCCCGGATCAGCTTGATGACCCCTCCGGCCCCGTGGCCCCGGAGTTGGCTTACGACGGGATCCTCGGATCCGCCCTCCCCCTAGAGTCGACCCCGGAGATAGATCCGGTGATCATCACATCCAGCTTAAACGCTTGGTCCTCAGGCACCGGCTTTGAACCGAGCTCGTCTTCGAACCTAGCAGTGGTGATCACATCATCAATGACCGATGTGGTCGCTACTCCCACCTCCCAGGGACCAGCCCCGAACGATCAAGATGACGGTGCTACGTCAAGTAGCCCGGACAAACTATTCCAGATCAGCCCGGCTTAAAGCCAGACCCTGGACACCGAGTAGCTCTCGCAAATAAACGAGGTGCTAGATCAAATCCAAAATCTGGCGATCTCATCCGATGTTTACGATCAGATCAGATATAAAGCCGACAATCAAGAAATTTCTATCCCACCCACCACCCACCTAGTCGCCACGGTCGAGGACTTGACCGTTGCGCTTGACTATGGCTCCGATGAAGCCACTGACATGGACGAAGATGTCTATGGCAATTCCAGAGCAGATCAATCTGTGGCCATACCCCGTATAGGGAATTGGGACGGAACATCCACCTACGGCATCTATATGGTCGACACTCCCAAGGATAATTCCAAGGAGGAATCTAAAGAAAACCCTAAGCATCGCCGCCCGAAAAGGCAATCGATTGGTCACAACGGAAGCAGAAGCATGACCAACACCTCGGGTGCTGCTGATAACGGTGCTGCCTCAGACGCCGCTGAGAACTTGGGCAAGAACGTTCAAGCCTCACCCGCCCAACAGAACGGGCCCATAGGGGCACCCGCGGAGGAAGATCCCGAGGACATGGGCAACTTTGACGATGGGTCAAACAAGGATTACCTCCCTGAGTCCGAGAACGATGTAAGATACATACCCGAAGACTTCGTGGTGCCCACAAACCCATCCGAGTAGGCAAGGTTTCAACGTCAGCTAATTGCAACCGCCCGGAGCATGAAAAAGAAATAGCAGGAGCTGTGTACCCATGAAAATGCACTCAATGATAAATGGGTGAAAATCCTTGCGGCCAAAGTAGACCTCGAAGATCATCCAGCGACCACTAAGTCGTTCCCACATTGATGGCTGCTGCCTGACTTCGATGACAAGGCAACAGATAATGAGCCACTAGCATACGGCCAAGCAGGTCAGGATAACCGTCCCCCTAGACGAGAGATCGGCCGACAGGGGTACCTAAGGAACCCCCCGCTAAATCCCGCCCTCATGGAAAGAGTGCGGTCACGAACCCTGAGACCTTCGATCTGCGCAGTAAGCTACAAGCCAATAAGGCCCCTTCTCGATCCATTTACGGATCATGGGACCGTGCATCAGCTGGTTATGAGGGCTATGATGCTTGGTTAGATAGGCACGAAAGAGCTCGGGAGCAGACCCGAGCCAGGACAATGGCTCACGCCCGACAAGAAGCGGCTCGCTATCGAGGTCTTGCACATCCAATATGTTTCACATACAAGGTCATGGAGCACCCGTTCCCAGAGGGGTTTAAACCCATCAACATCGATAATATGACGGAACAACTGACCCGGCTGTCTTGATAGAAGACTTCTCCATATCCACATGGCCTGAGGTGATGACCTCCATGCCATAAAATACCTACCACTTAAGCTCAAGGGACCTACAAGGCATAGGCTCCATAGCCTCCCTAGAAATTCCATTGGAAGCTGGGAGGAGCTTGAGGAGACCTTTAGGGCAAATTTCCAGGGCACCTACGTTCAGCCCCCGGATGCCGATGACCTTAGCCACATAGTCCAGATGGAGGGCGAATCAGCTCGGAAGTTTTGGAACCAGTTCTTAACTAAAAAGAACCAGATCATCGATTGTCCCGACGCCGAGGCAATTGCAGCATTCAAGCATGTCATCCGGGATGAATGGCTCGCCCGTCAGCTCGGGCAGGATAAGCCTAGAACCATGGAGGCTCTCACCTCCCTAATGACCCGCTTTTGCACGGGCAAGGATAGCTGGCTGGCCTGTAGCTCCCACAGGAGCAACTCCAGCACCTCAGAAGCACACGACGGGAATGGCAAATCTAGGCGCAATAGAAACAATTGCCGAAATAAGCACAGCACCAGCGACACTGAGGACCCAGCAGTCAATGCAGGGTTCAGTGGCTCACGGGCCGGACCCAAAAAGAGGCCCATTGAAGGGAACAAGGACGGCCCTAGTGCCCAGGATAGAATACTTGCAATCCTTGCCAGATCCATGGCACCTCAGATAAACCCACCAACCACACCAATCGAAATTGTTGGGTGTTTAAGCAGGCCGGCAAAGCAGTATCCGAGGAGGCAAGCAAGAGCCAATCTCGGAGCGACGACGAGGATGAACCTCGCATGCCCAACAATGGCGGCCAAAAGCAGTTTCCCTCCAATGTCAAGGACGTAAATATGATCTACGTCACACACATCCCCAAGGAGAGGAAACGTGCACTTCGAGAAGTCTACGCCTTAGAGCCTGTAGCCCTGAAATTCAACCCATGGTCGGCTTGCCCGATCACTTTTGACAAAAAAGACCACCCAACCAGTATCCGTCACGGCGGTTCGGCTGCTTTGGTCCTAGATCCCATTGTTGATGGGTTCCACTTAACCCGCGTTCTTATGGACGACCGAAGTAGTCTGAACCTGATCTACGCTGACACGGTCAGGAAGATGGGCATTGATTCGTCACAAATCAAACCCGGTAACACCACGTTTAAGGGTGTCATACCCGGCATAGAGGTCCAATGCTCTGGTGCCATAACACTGGAGGTTGTTTTTGGCTCCGCCGATAACTTCTGAAGTGAGGACTTGATCTTTGATATAGTCCCCTTCCGCAGTGGCTACCATGCGTTGCTCGGCCATACTGCATTCGCCCTCTTTAACGCGGTGCCACACTACGCTCACCTGAAGCTCAAGATGCCGGGGCCCAACGGTGTCAACACCATCAACGGCAACACGGAGCGCTCCCTACGCATAGAGGAGCAAACAATGACCTTCGTAGCCGATCCCCAGGCGGCCGAGGAAGCGGCCCGACGTACAACTCGGCTGGATCTCTCAGGCTCCTCAAAGCACATCCGCATTATTACACCAGCCCCTGGGCAAACTGGCGTGGATCTTAAATAGGGACACGTGCTCTCTAGCTCCCTCCTCCTGGTAACAGAACACGTACCTAGAGTACACAATTTTGCGCTTAAAATTGCCTGGGAGCTCGGGGAGCATAAAAATGAGGTGTGCCATCTCAGATCATCCGAACACACCCGAAGCCTGGCGATCTCTCGGGCACAATAAAGGCCCGCCAGGAAGTATATCTCAGCAGCGTCAGGCTGTCACACTACGGCTCAAGCCTCGTTAGGGGCCCCGCTTTTTGATGCGTCAAGAATGGCTTATGCGGAGTAGCCGGCAGTCTTTAAAAAGCCTTGGAATAGACAAGGAAGGGCTGGTCAACAGCACGGAGGCGCAGACGTGCGGCAGGGAAAGACACGGGCCACACGACCCGTCCATTAAAGCCTTGTATCACACTCCATTTTTCCTTTTTTACATACTCTCTGTATTGTTTATGGTTCTTCCATGTAAACAACTCAGCATGCATGGCTAAGCCTCATGAATGATAAAACATACCTCTTTTCGGTCCTTACACAACATTAAGTGTCATTTTTCTTCTTACACCCTTACCTCATAGCAATATAGCAACCATTCTAAATATACAGATGAGCTCAGCTTTCAACCGGGGGCTCGGATTTAGAATCGAGCCTATGTTCAAGTCCGATAACTGTTCGGCGTCTCGGATATTGCATTATATGCATCAGTTTTGAATTGTGATTTTGGTCAATGATTGGGTTGCCCGGCTCCTGTGCTTGCCTCCTACGTTCCACTTTGTTCAGCTAGGAGTGTAAAGGGAGAACCACTGTGATTGTACTTCCATCTTGAATGGTCAAGTATGTCAGTGGAGAAAGCCGAAAATCGACCGTCACAATATACGCAAACTGGTCAGCGATCCGAAGACAGTGTCAAACTACAAACCGTTAGTGGTTACGCTGTGTTAAACAAAGGGTCCTTGTTATAAGGACTGAGGTGTTAAGTCAGGTGCACCTCGGCTCGTCCGATCATCGCTACACTGGGGGCTAGGTCAACTACCCTACAAGTCAAATTCCTATGACTAAGTGAAAGTTATAAAGCCATTATAGTATGATTGCCTCGTTCTTCTAAATACGCAACCGCCTCCGTGCACCGAGATAACGGCTAAGAGTTCACGCATTTTAAGGAACACCCCACGTAGCATCTATAAGGTGGCAGAAGCCGATGACTGGCCGCTTTTAGAATTAAAAATGGTTGCAGAGGAATCACAATAAAAATGATTGATAAGCAAAATATTACTTGTTTTATACAAATTTCTCCTCGCCATACCGAGGGACCTTCAGAACTTGATTTTTGACTTCCTACACTGGGCCTCGGTCACCCAAGCACCTTCATGCACCTCAGCCAGAAATTGTTCTGGCGTCCGATTCTTTCCTGCCGGAGGCCCAGATGCGATGTCCAGTGGCTTGATCTTCGGAAAATGCGCCATTGTTAACGCATACGCCCTTTCCACCCCCTCCAGACAGGCCGACTGCTTCCACTTCTCCAGCTGGGGGCTGGCCTCTCGAAGCCTGCTCACCAGGCCAAAGAAGTTGGTCGACATCGGCTCGGCAGGCCAGAGGTTGATGCAGAGGTCTTTCATCGCTGGCCGGGCCGCACGGAACAGCTCTGCTAGCTGCTTCATCTGGTTGTTCAATAGCGCGGGTGCTCAGGCGCTTGGAATTGGGCCCAGAAGGCCTTCTCCTTGTAATCATCTGGATGAGCAGTGAAGTAGGAGCCGGCATCCGAGGCACTCCACGGCAGGTCCCTCAAGGCCTCTGAAGAATGCCATACTTGCGTAAGCTGAGCAAATCGGCTGTCACCAAAAATGCAGCGAAGCAGGTAGGGCTTACCGGTGGCGATCTGGCTCACTTGCTGAAGCACCTCGGAATCCACCCGGGCCTGGGTGGTGGCCTCCTTACAGGCCTAGCTTGCCGTCGCGAGCTCGGAGGATACCCTTTTCTTTTCTTCCTGAAGGGCATCACGCTGAGCGCAAAGCCCCTTCAGGTCTTCCTTGACCTCTGCCACCCGGGCCGCATGCTTCTCGCCAACCTCTTTTTCTTTGGCCAGTGCCTCGCTGGCCCACTTCACTGTAGCCTTCTGCTGCTCGGCTTCCTGCCGAGCTGTTTGCAGCTCGGACCAGTGCTTCTCGAGCTCCGAGGAGGAAGCAACAAATACATTGGCATATAATTTAGAGCTCACAGCAGCCAGGACATACTTAAAATACAATTTTAGGATGCTAAAACTTTTTTGGTGTTTACCTTGAGATTTCTCCATCTGCTTCTTGAGCAGATCCATGTCCTTCTTAGACCGCTCGAGCTTATGGTTCAGTTCTTCCAACTCTTTCGAGTTGGACACTGAAACCAAGGCCGAAACCTGTAAAGGCCATAGTTAGCTTCCTCGAATGACATCGATCCCCTTGTCGGCTTTTTCCTTCCGACCAGGGTCTCGGGGGCTACTGTATATTCGCTTTTGCAAAATTTTAGTTTCTAATTAGACCCCCGAGTAAGATCTTGGTATCTAACTCTAGGCTCGGGGGCTACTATGGTTACATGTCCATTATACGCATCTGCAGTTATATAAGTCTTCAGACAATTCTACTTTCTACCTATCCGCTTAAGGGCTACTAGATGCGTCAAGTGGTAACAGCCTTTTGCGTTGATATAAATTTTGAAAAAATAACCAAGGGTTACCTCAAAGCCTTGATAGAGGCCCTTGAAGGCCTCCCTGATACTGGCCTCTGCGGACCAGTAACTTTGCAGCACCGCACCTAGAAGGATGCGGTGCTCGGCAACAATGGAGGAGCCCGTCATGGACGCCTTGTAGGACCGAAAGTATGTCTAGAGGGGGGGTGATTAGACTACTTGACCAAATAAAAGTTTTGCCTATGCCAAGTTTTAGGGTTGACAGTTTTTAGGATTTCATGGCAAGTCAAGTACACCCTACACATGCAAGTCTAAGAATATATGGCAGCGGAAAATAACAACAAGCATGTATAGAAGGGATAGGGTAGAAGGATCAAACGCAGTTGTAGATGCATGGATTTTTTCCCGTGGTTCCGATAGGTGGCGCTATCATACATCCACGTTTATGGAGTCTTCAACCCACGGAGGGTAACGGTCGCAAGAGTCCACGGAGGGCTCCACCCATAAGGGTCCACGAAGTAGCAACCTTGACTATTCCATAACGGCTTCCGTCCACGAAGGACTAGCCTCACTATGGGTAGATCTTCACGAAGTAGGCGATCTCCTTGCCCGTACAAACTTCTTGGTTCACTCCACAACACGCAGTAGGAGGCTCCCAAGCGACACCTAACCAATCTAGGAGGCACCACCCTCGAAAAGGTAATAGGCTCGGTAATGACGATGAACTCCTTGCTCTTGTGCTTCAAGATGATAGACTCCTCAACACACAATCACTCTCTCACAGATTTGGCTGGGTAGAAGAGATGGGATTGGTGGAAAGCAACTTGGGGAGGCTAGAAATCAAGATCCATATGATTGGAGTGGAAGATCTTGACCTCAACACAAGACTAGGTGGTTCTCTCTCAGAAAACTGGATGGGCAAGTATGGAATAGTTCTGAGTGCTCCCTTGTCGAGTGGTTGGTGGTGAAGGGGTATATATAGGCGTCCCCAAAAATCCAACCATTACACACAAAATGACCAACTCGGTGACACCGATGTGTGAATCTCGGTGGTACCGAAGTGACCAAAAGGTGGCAACTTTTGAATCTCGGTGAGACCGATATAGGAATCTCGGTTGCACCGATAAGGTGACCAACGGTCAGATTTCCAATCTCGGTGACGCCGATCCAACATTCTTGGTGGGACCGAAAACGTGAATTTGCGTAACAGAAAGTTGGCAACCTAAACTCGATGGCACCGGTATGGAATCGGTTGCACCGAAGTGGCTAGGGTTTGGCTGAGTCTGTCTAGGGTTTGGAATCGGTGGTACCGAAGTGAAGAAGTTGGTTTCACCGATTTTGAGTGTTAGGCTTTGGACAGACTTTGGTGGGAGAGCTTGTGGGTGTTTTTGGCGAATGTCACTTGTGCACGTATGAGCATATTGTTCACCAATCAAGACCTTACCCCCTTTTAATAGTATTGGCTTTCCTATGGACTCAAAGTGATTTCTCACAAATATAAAATGTAGAGTCCTCTTGCTTGAAGCTTGGCCAACCTATTTCCTTTGCATCTTGGGGTATCTCCACAATCTCCTCAATCCTTATGCCATCCCTATCATTGAACATTTCCTGAAACATACTTGGTAGAGGCATTAGTTCAATGACTTATATGTTGTTATTAATTACCAAAACCACCAAGGGAGCAAATGTGCTTTCAATCTCCCCCTTTTTGGTAATTGATGACAACATATAGATCATAGCTTCGACATATGATATAATCAATGAATATAATCGTCGCTATGAGAAGTATGTGATAAGCAAGAGCTCCCCCTAAATTTGTGCATTATTTCGAATTTGCGTTTGAATGCAAATGCACAATCGATTAGGTACATGGGACACTTCTTCCATGTCACATACAACTTGGTGGTGTGCGAGAATAATTAGAGTGAACATCATAGCACAACACAATCAAGCAAAGATAATGATCATCTCATAAGCATTAGGATGATAGGAAATAGTTGCATAACACACGTGATCAAACACAAAGAACCATGTATCACAAGCAACCAAAAGACGAAATTGTTTTTGAAAAGCAGCAGCAAAGACACCAAAATGCTCTCTCACTCGAAGCCTAAAGATCTATATACACTTATCCCCCTTTGGCAACAAGTTACCAAAAAGTTCAAAGGCATACAACTAATCGTTCTTGGGCTGATCTGCTCCGGTTGTTGATGAAGGAGTCGAGAGAACAGCGTCGGCGAAGATGTCAGCAGACGTCGCGGACGGAGTTGGTGTAGCAACTGGAGGAACTGGAGCTGATAGAGCAGGAGCTGAGGTGACAACAGCAGGAGCTGATGAAGAGGGCCTCAAGTCTGGAGCTGGCACAGTGGCTGATCTGGCCTGAGTGGGAAACTGTGTGCCTGTCCCGAGAGGT
The DNA here is from genome assembly GCA_039707655.1 of Elymus sibiricus. Lineage (NCBI taxonomy): Eukaryota > Viridiplantae > Streptophyta > Magnoliopsida > Poales > Poaceae > Elymus > Elymus sibiricus. The sequence continues at coordinate 432,557,635 of CM077673.1, forward strand.
GATCCATCATCATCATCATCATCATCATCAGAATCAGAAGAATGAGGAAGAGGCACTGAGTCAACTTCCTTCTTGAGCTCATTCACTGTCTTCGTCAGTCCATCCACCTTATCATTTAGTGTCTTGATTCTGTTCTCGAATATCCTCACAAGACTGTTCTGATTCTCCAGAATCTCCTTAATATCCTTCTTCATGTCCTGGACTGATGAAATTAGAAGATCCATTTGCTCATTCCTGGATCTAGGGACTTGAGCACTAGCTGCCTCTGCCTCTGCTTGAGCAGCAGCTGAAGTGGGATGATCTGGGTTCATCACCACAACATTGTCCTCGAGATCTGGCTGTAGGGGTAAATGTGGACGATCTAGAGCAAAAATGTGCTTCTCCAACTTTGAGTTGATAAGCATCTGGATGTAGGGCGCATAACAGCAAGAGCGCTTCTTATCAGCAGCAACCCTCTTGATTGTCTCAACAATCAAATCCATGACTCTGATCCTGGTGTGTCTGTCAAGATGGATCAGCATATTGATGGAGTAGCCTCGGATCATCTTTTCATCTCCTGACTTGGGCATCAATGTATGCCTCAGAATGGTGTTCATGGTGCGGAGGCCAGCCTGAAGAAAGTACATGGATCCTAGATTGTGAGACTTCACATTTGCAGCAGGGATCTCCTTGTACATATTAGCCATAGCATTGTGGCTCTCCTTGGATTCTGAGTATACATCCAAATCACCATCCTATGCTTCTGGGACTCCTAAGATGGTAGCCCATTCTTCAACAGTGGATTCATACCTGGCACCTTCAGTCATCCATACAATTCTACCATCTCCATAGAAATGTGCAGTGGAGTAGAATTGCATGATCATTTCATCATTCCAAGCAGTGAACTCTCTGCCAACAAACTCATCCAAACCTATGCAGTGGAAATTGTCTTGGACACTTGGAAAGTAGTCCTTGTTTTCCTCGATGAATTTCCAGTCAACATAGCGCATATCGCTCATAGCTGGACTCTTGTCGAAGAGCATGGTCTCATAGAAATCCTGTTGCTCTCTGGTGAAAAATCTGTAGTCCACAGCTGTCTTCTTTCTCTGGGCATATGGATCAGCAGCTCTCCATGCCCTCAAACCTGCATCCTTCCTCTTCTTCATATCCTCAGCTAGTGGGTAGCTGGCATTGTGTACTGGAAGGTGAGGTCTAAGCTTCATCAAAGCTAACATTGCATCCTCATCATCAATTCTGGAGGCAGTCCCTTTGTTCTTCTCAGAAGCAGGAATGTGCCTAGACAATTTCTTAGGCTTCTCAGCAGCAGGCTTCTTTCCAGCAGATTTGGTACTCTTGGAAGTACCGCTTTTAGGCATAGCATCAGACATGAGTTTCTTTTGCTTCTTCTTGGGAGGGGCCTTCTCAACATGTTCTTCCTCCTCCTCAGCATCAGCACCAGCAGCAGCCTCCTCAGGATCCTCATACATGGAGGTCTGCCTGCCAGTGACATAGACTATCCTCTTTCTAGCACCCTTCTTCTCACCTGCCTTCTTAGGCAATGATTTCTTCTTTGGAGGTGAATCAAGATGAAGAGCCATTCTTGTCCTAGCACCTTCACGAGGGGGCTCAATAGTCATTGTAGCTCTAGCACTCTCAGGTGCTCTCACTGAAGCAGAACTGGCATATGTCTTGCCAACCACTTTCCTGGAAGAAGTAGCTTCACTTGCAGCTTTCTTGGCAGCTCTCTCTTGCTTCTTAGCAAGAATCTCTTCTGGAATGAAGTCTGAATCTTCCTCATCAGAATTCAGCTTCTTCCTAGCCCTGGTAGCAGCTTTAGGCAATCCATGAGAACTGGGAGTGCCTGGATCTGCGCTGGAACTGGACTCAGGACTAGTGCCTGAACTCATCTCAACACCTTGCTCTCTCAGGTCATTCTGACTGTCCTCTGCATCTGACATACTGACCCTGTGAATAGAATGTAGATGAGCAGAAGAAGATGAGTCATCACAAAATTGTCAGCTGTTTTTGAAAGTTTGAACAAAAGATTTTCAAAGTTTTACATTCTGTCAGAAGAAAATCGGTACAGCCGAAGCAACATTGTCGGTGCTACCGAGACTGACTGTCTTCATTAACAGAAACTTGGCACCCTTTTCGGTGGGACCGAAAAGGAATACTCGGTTTCACCGAGACAGTTCTCAGCTACACAAACAGAAAAATCGGTGGGACCAATTTTCTCACTTCGGTTCTACCGAGTTTCGTCGGGCGGAAGACAAACCCTAGAAAATCAATCATTCGCTAGACTATGGATGTTCTTGTGGATTGGAGGCAGTGCAAACAGTGGCTTATAGAGAAAACAAATCCAATGCGCAAGAATTAGAAGGGGAGGCGCAAAGGAGGTCGAATCCGTACCCTAACTTGGTGCGGATCCGCTACGGCGGCGACGATGGAGCAGATTTCGTCGGCGACGGCGATTCCCAGCGGCGGAGGAGCGCAGGAGGACAAGGGTGACGACCAGGGGTCTTGAGGCGGCAGCTTAGGGTTTGGGAGCGCGACGGTTTGAGGATGAAATTTCAAAACGTCGGGGTCCACAGTACATATACCCACCACTATCGGTGATACCGATTTTATGTTTTCGGTGTCACCGAGTTCCACAACTGTCAGCTGACAGGGAAACTCGGTGTAACCGATAATATGAAATCGGTGTTACCGAGAATGAAAACCAGATCAACCCTAGGCATTCGGTGAGACCGAGATTTTGGGGTTGGTTCCACCGAGATGCACTTGGGAGGTTTTAATGGTCAGTCCTTGTCGATATGGAACTCCGAGTGCTCCACACACAGAGGGATCAAAAAGTACTTGTTCAAATTTTGTGATGCAGCATGAATAGAATATGAGGTGAGAAAGCATAGATAGCTAAAGAGTGGTCCTAGGCATTCTTGTCCATCCAATTGGCAAAAGATAAATCAAAAGCCAAATAGCAACAATTGGATGTCCTCGAACGAGAAAATAAATGCAGACCAACATGCTCACACAATAAAGATGTCGAATGAAACCATGACAAACATGCACAAACACACTAGCATCTAACAAGCACTTGGGCGATGACGAAGTCATCTATATATGAGTATTTGACTTAGGAGCCAAGTAAGAATACTTGATCATAGGTCATACTCATCGTTTAAGCACAAGTGGGGTTACCACTTTTACATAAAGCATTTAATGTTGTCGCATACTAAGAGATGCTTTGACTCAAGTCTTAGAGTAAAGCTCCCTCTTGATGTGACATCCCCCCATAAGAGGGATAAACTAACCTTGGGTTTTGTCGATGAAGACTTCATGTTGGTGAGGTAGTTGTGGATGCTCAAGGTTGATGAAGATCACCAAGAGTTTGGAGCATCCTTGTTGTTTCCTTACTCTTCTCACCTACATGGGTTAGTCCCAACACACACAAGAGACAAATACAAGGATATCTATGGACATGGAGTGCAAAGCATATGTTATGATGTCCATTGATTTGTTGATTACCTTGTCCCTTGCTTACCTTTGAGGGAATGTGTGACTCCTTGAACTATTGCATAGAGTTGATGTTGATTGCAAATAATTCTTGCCAATAATGAATGTGAGTGAATTTCATTGGCGGAGTCACCCCTCAAGAACTTACTAGTTCTTCTTCTTGGGAACCCACATCAAGTTGATGGGGATCCTTGGTGTTGAAGTAGCCTTCGTAGAAGTTGAGCTTGAAGTAGCCTTGGGAACCCACTCCACCATAGCCAGGGATTCATTTTCATATGAGTCAATGTCCTCTTGAAGCTTGTTCTTGCCCTTGAGCTTGTGGTCTTGTGGTGGAAGGTCATCTTGAGTGTTTGTCCCCTTGGGAAGAGTATTTTCATACTTCTCCTTTTGAGGAACAAACTTGGGCTTGGGGTATTGACCTTCTTCCCATTCAACTCCATTAGCGTTGAAGTAGCCAACACCACGATTCTTCCGGTATCCTCCGTGCGTGCGTACAATTTCCTCAAATTGCTTACATCCGGCAAGACTCTTGTAGACACCTTTCTCTATAATTCCTTTCAATAAAGCATTTTCTTGCTCAAGTGTAACTTGGCTAAGAGAATCATCATTAGTGGAATCAATGGAACTACTAGAAGCAACATCATTGGGTTTAGCATTTTTATTGTTGCTACTAGATGAAGAATCTTTCTTGCCTTTGTTACTAGATTGCTTATTTTTAACTTGAGGCATGAATGTATACAAGAGTAGTCGTTTGGCTAGATAAGATGAAGTCTTCTTTCGGAGATCGTCATTGATAGCTTTGAGAAACTCATGCTCTTGCTCCAAGTTGAGCTTCTCGAAGCGTAGCTTCTCATGAGTTCTCACAAGCTCTCTATGATCTTCGAGAGTAGATTCATGAGCTAACTTAAGAGTGTTTAGTTCTTTAGTTAGTTCTTCTATTTTCACCTTATCATCATCAAGTGACTTATCTTGACTAGCATGAGAATTATCAAGTTCATCTTTATCAACATCACTAGTTTTATCACAAAGCAAGTCATCATCACAAAGCAAATCATCTTCATCTCTATCAAAATCAAGATATTCGGGGTGTGATACCTTGGGGCCTTTAGCCATGAAGCAACTTCCACTCCCTTCGTTTGGTGAATCAAATAGATCGTAGGAGTTGGTAGTCACTAGAGCAATTCCGGCAACACCATCATCTTGACTATAGTCGGAGTCGGAATGATAGCTTCTCTCGGAGTTGTTGTCGGAGTCGGAGCCGGAAACCCATTCACGAACATGAGCTTGATGTTTTCTTCTTGTGTAGCTCTTGGTGTACTTGTCCTTCTTCTCCGAATCCCTACTTCTCCTTGAGGGTCTTCGTTCATAACGATCATCTCTACTCCTTCTCTCTCTTTGAGGTGTATCATTCCTTGAGCTTCGTCTTCGAGGTGACTCTTCTCTTCGTTTGTAGGGAGCCGTGCACTCATTTGAGTAGTGTCCGGGCTTCTCACAATTGTAGCAATTGCGGTCACGACTTGACGAACGCTTCTCATCGTATCTTGAATTGGAGCTTCTCTCTTTGCCTCTATTCTTGTAGAACTTGTTGAATTTCTTGACCATGAGGCTTATCTCTTCATTTGTGACAAGGTTGTTGTTTGAAGTTGCGGGAGCATCACTTGTGGCTTTGTAAGCACCGCTAGACTTGTGATGTAGCTCTTCCTTGTCTTTGAGTGTCATCTCATGAGCAACAATCCTTCCAATGACTTCCGTAGGCTTGAGATCTTTGTAGTTGGGCATCATTTGGATCAATGTGCACACGGTGTCGTATTTCTCATCCAAAGCTCTAAGTATCTTCTTGATGATGAATTTGTCGGTCATTTCTTCGCTTCCTAAGCCGGCAATCTCATTGGTGATGAGAGCTAGCCTAGAGTACATCTCTGCGACTCCTTCACCATCATTCATCTTGAACTTGTCAAGCTGACCTTGAAGAACATCTAACTTGGATTCTCTCACGGACTCGGTTCCTTCGTGCATATCAACCAAAGTATCCCAAATCTCTTTTGCATTCTCAAGACGACTGATTTTGTTGAATTCTTCGGGGCATAAGCAGTTGAATAGAATGTCGCATGCTTGAGCATTGAGTTGCAACATCTTCAACTCATCCGCGGTCGCTTCACGATCCGGTTCCCGTCCATCCGCAAAGAACTCACCTTGCAACCCAACACGAACAACAGCCCAAACGGCGGGGTTATGACCAAGAATATGCATTTTCATTTTGTGCTTCCAACTAGCAAAATTAGTGCCATCAAAGTACGGACCTCTACGGTGATAACTACCCTCACTAGACGCCATACTCTCCTAGGTTCTGAGACCTAAGCAATGGAGACCAAAGCTCTGATACCACTTGTAGGACCGAAAGAATGTCTAGAGGGGGGTGATTAGACTACTTGACCAAATAAAAGTTTTGCCTATGCCAAGTTTTAGGGTTGACAGTTTTTAGGATTTCATGGCAAGTCAAGTACACCCTACACATGCAAGTCTAAGAGTATATGGCAGCGGAAAATAACAACAAGCATGTATAGAAGGGATAGGGTAGAAGGATCAAACGCAGTTGTAGACGCATGGATTTTTTCCCGTGGTTCCGATAGGTGGCGCTATCGTACATCCACGTTTATGGAGTCTTCAACCCACGGAGGGTAACGGTCGCGAGAGTCCACGGAGGGCTCCACCCATAAGGGTCCACGAAGTAGCAACCTTGACTATTCCATAACGGCTTCCGTCCACGAAGGACTAGCCTCACTATGGGTAGATCTTCAGGAAGTAGGCGATCTCCTTGCCCGTACAAACTTCTTGGTTCACTCCACAACACGCAGTAGGAGGCTCCCAAGCGACACCTAACCAATCTAGGAGGCACCACCCTCCAAAAGGTAATAGGCTCGGTAATTACGATGAACTCCTTGCTCTTGTGCTTCAAGATGATAGACTCCTCAACACACAATCACTCTCTCATAGATTTGGCTGGGTAGAAGAGATGGGATTGGTGGAAAGCAACTTGGGGAGGCTAGAAATCAAGATCCATATGATTGGAGTAGAAGATCTTGACCTCAACACAAGACTAGGTGGTTCTCTCTCAGAAAACTGGATGGGCAAGTATGGAATAGTTCTGAGTGCTCTCTTGTCGAGTGGTTGGTGGTGAAGGGGTATATATAGGCATCCCCAAAAATCCAACCGTTACAAAAAATGACCAACTCGGTGACAGCGATGTGTGAATCTCGGTGGTACCGAAGTGACCAAAAGGTGGCAACTTTTGAATCTCGGTGAGACCGATATAGGAATGTCGGTTGCACCGATAAGGTGACCAACGGTCAGATTTCCAATCTCGGTGACGCCGATCCAACATTCTCGGTGGGACCGAAAACGTTAATTTGCGTAACAGAAAGTTGGCAACCTAAACTCGGTGGCACCGGTATGGAATCGGTTGCACCGAAGTGGCTAGGGTTTGGCTGAGTCTGTCTAGGGTTTGGAATCGGTGGTACCAAAGTGAAGAAGTTGGTTTCACCGATTTTGAGTGTTAGGCTTTGGACAGACTTTGGTGGGAGAGCTTGTGGGTGTTTTTGGCGAATGTCACTTGTGCACGTATGAGCATATTGTTCACCAATCAAGACCTTACCCCCTTTTAATAGTATTGGCTTTCCTATGGACTCAAAGTGATTTCTCACAAATATAAAATGTAGAGTCCTCTTGCTTGAAGCTTGGCCAACCTATTTCCTTTGCATCTTGGGGTATCTCCACAATCTCCTCAATCCTTATGCCATCCCTATCATTGAACATTTCCTGAAACATACTTGGTAGAGGCATTAGTTCAATGACTTATATGTTGTTATTAATAACCAAAACCACCAAGGGAGCAAATGTGCTTTCACGCCTCCATCTCTTTGGTCCACCCCATGGACGCCTGCCCTGCCACAGGCGGGGATGGACGGGCCACCTCGGTCCTCTCCGCCATGGGAGGCACCGTCGCTGTAATAGGCTGTCGGGGTGGCTCCGGGTCGACAGGGGCCGAAGTTGTCGGCTGCCCCAGTTTGTCCCCCTCCGTGGAGGAGGGGTTCTTGCTCAGCGGGTCCTCGGAGGCCGAGGCCTCTGCCTGGGCCATGGAGACATCGGCGCCGCCCCCCATGGTAGGCACGGGCAGGGCATGCTGAGAGGTCGCCTTCCCTATCCCATCATGGGCAGGAGAGGAGGGTGACGCTCCTCCGATTCGCTGAGTGGAGGGAGCCCACTCGACGATGATTTGTCGCTGATGTGGGAGCACTGTGGGCTACGAAAGGATGAATAATCAATTAGATTTATGGAATGAGGAACTAGTGTGCGCACGATGCATACGAGATTAAGGTGTACCTCCTCAGCGGCGGCCTTGGCCGGCGGGGCTCGATGAGGTTGTCCTCCGTTTCGAAGATGGCCTCGGCCGCAGCAGGGGCCTTACGGGGTGCGGCGTCGGCCGCCTTCACAAGGCGACGGCGGGTTCGGGCGGTGTTGGCCTCCACGGCGTCTTCAAGAGCCGCCCTCTTTCTCTGCAGGGAAAAAGAGCCCTCCTCCCCATCTTCTTTCTCTCTCTCTCTTTCCTCGTCATCTGAGGAAAGAGCTCGGATGTTCTCAGACTTAGCGTTCGAGGGGTCTCGGATCTGAAGACCCTCCCTTTTTTCTCTGGCTCCTTAGCCTTGGCTGGAGCCTTCAGGGGCGCCATGGCCAAAATGGCTTGTAGCTCGGGGGTCCCGTTGTCTTCGGGAAGTGGCGCAGTGCATTTGATGAGCGCCGCTCTAGATGCCCACTTCTGAAAACGGAAGAGGGAAGCTTAGATAAATGCAGAATATGGAATTATTAAAAAGCAGATGAGATGTTGGTTACCTCGGATGGGCCATGTGCGGCGCTGTAGCCACTATCAGGCCCGTCTTCGGGGAACTCATTTTGGGACGACTTGAAGAGAGCCATCCATATCCCATCTATGGTGGTGCGGAAGAAGTTGCATAGTGTTGGTGTGTCCTCGGGCTTGTAGAGCCACATAGGGCTAGCCCGGAGATGAAGTGTGAGGATGTATCGGTGCAGCATCACATCCACCATGTCTACCAGCTTGAATCTCTTCTTGAGGCCCCTGATCCTCTCTTGAAGAGCAGCGACCTCGTTTGGGTTGCCCCATTCCAGGCCCTGCTTCTGCCAGGACATCAGCTTCCTCGGCGGTGTACCCATGAAGGTAGGGACCGCGGCTTGGCCTGGGATGACCGGTTCGGTGATGTAGAACCACTCGCGCTGCCAGATTTTCATCGTCTCGATGAAGGTGCCATCTAGCCAATCCGGCTTTTGGAGCTTACTGATCATGGCGCTGCCGCATTCGGTCAACTCTACGCCACTACTCTTTGATAACCCACAAGTATAGGGGATCGCAATAGTTTTTGAGGGTAGAGTATTCAACCCAAATTTATCGATTCAACACAAGGGGAGCCAAAGAATATTTGCAAGTATTAGCAGTTGAGTTGTCAATTCAACTACACCTGGAGACTAAATATATGCAGCAGAGTGATCAGTAGCACAACAGTATGGTAGTTTGATAGCGATAGCAATAGTAGTAACAGTAACGGTAACAGTAGTTGCAGTAGTTTTGTAGCAATTGTAACAGTAGTAGCAACAGTAGTAACTTAGCAAAGAACAATATGTGAAAGGCTCGTAGGCATTGGATCGGTGATGATAATTATGTTGGATGACATCTATCATGTAACAGTCATAACATAGGGTGACACATAACTAGTTCCAATTAATCAATGTAATGTAGGCATGCATTCCATATATAGTCATACGTGCTTGCGATAAGAACTTGTATGACATCTTTTGTCCTACCCTCCTGTGGCAGCGGGGTCCATAAGGAAACTAAGGGATATTAAGGCCTCCTTTTAGGCCCTGTTCGGTACGAAGGATTTTTCGGAGGAATCGTACAACTTCCCTTACCCGCGGATAGTTTCCGTTGGAGGCGTTCGGGACAAAGGAAAGGGCGTTGCACTTTCCTTTGGAAAGAGAACATTCCAGCGATTTTCACAGGAAATAAAAAATCCACCCAGACCTAATGGAAAGACACAGGAAACAGAGTCCCCGCCGCTCCTCTCTCTCTCAGCACTCCCGCCTCCTATCTCCACTCCCGCCACTCCCCCAAATCCCCCATGGAGAAGAAGGAACCCTAGATTACTTTGGCGCGAAATCACATGGAGAACCAGCGGAGCGCTGTCGGTTGGCGAATCCACCCTCCTCCGCCTCCCCATCTCCCCCCTCCACCCCCTTCATCCACGCAAGGGAATGACGACCAGAAATTTGGGGGAAGTCAAGAAATCTCCCTAGAAGGTAACCATCCAAACCTTTTTGATTTATTCTCCTAAAACTTCTTGGTACTCGTTGATTTGTTCTCCTAAAAAATATTTCTACTTCAGATTTATAGGCTTATAAAACACGAAAATAGGTCACACAGATTCAGTATGTTTATTAGATGCACAAACGAATAGGGATTAATTGTTGTGTGCTTAAGTTGTTACACATAGGAAGATGTACTTCTACTTGTTCATGTATGATACATATATGCTAGCAGGAAGTGTTGCTAGCCGCTAGGTGAGTTCCTGTATAGCTGAACCATGTATGTGTGCAAGGCTTGACTAACATATATGATGATTTTAGATTTGTTACCCCCTACTATGGAAAATGGACTGAACTTCCTGGTAGCATACGCTACAGGATATCCATTCTTTAATTTATTTATTTTTGTATTTGTGCTCATCTCAGAAAAAATACAGTTAAGAACCTACCCTGAAGCTTAGTAGTTTCGTGGTGTTGCTCTGAATAAAAAAGACTTGGTTGTGTGCTTGTAGTAAAGAGATAAAATTGAGTCATGGTATTTTTAGGATTGCGATGTACAACTTGTGGAATTTCATGCAAGGTTTGTCCAATGTGGTTGCATGTGAGTCGAGTAATCGCGTTGAGCACGGGGTGGAAATAAGTACTAATTGAATCCGCACCGTGCTGGAACCTGTCTTGCAATGTTCTGTTGGTTGCATTCTTTGATACCGCATATAAAAATATGGCTACTTGCTCTTGCACAGAGATATACCTTGCATCCTGGAGAAGGTGCTTTTCACACAGTTTTTGTACTAAAGCTGGAAAGATTGATCTCTCCATATGGAATCGCCATTCACATAGAACCTCGTGGCCGGTAAGAGCTTCATGCACATAAGTAGCTCCATTCAGTATGGATGTATGTATTGGTCTCCTCTCAGATGATTGGGATGAGCTACCTTGTAATGTAGGGAGTATGAAATGTACAAAATCATCTTCGTTTCTTAACCGCCGGCTGTAGTTTGGATCCATTCAGCTTCAGGAATGAACAGCTTCAGGAATGAATGAATTTTGAGGTTAGGAATGAATGGATTGCTGCTAGAAGACTGGACTATGCGTTCCTAGAGAAGTTCTTACATGAGAGGAGAAGAAATGAGAAGCAGGTTGCTGGCAGTGCCATGTATGTGCTTATATAGCAAGAGAAAGAAGAAGCAACGGCTAGAGAAATCAACGGCAAGAAAACAATGCCCAGGCACATAACGGCTAGTTATATTTCCTAGAGAAGTGTGCAGATTCCAAAACTTTTTCCTTTGTTCAGAACACTCCATAGGTTCCCATTCCCCTTTTTGGAAGCCTGCAGGTAGGGATGGCAATGGGGACAATCCCCTATGGGTATACCTAGAACATCCCCATCCCCATCTATTCCCCATCATCCCATCCCCATCCCCGTTTACATGACTGGGGATGAAATTTCCCCATACCCATGCCCCACTAGGGAACGGGGCCCCATTAGGGGCCCCATCCTCATAAACAAATGCTCATATACATAATATGACATACTATAATCAACAAATATAAATGGTGTTGTCCGTGTTCTGCTAATATCGATCTAGGTCGTACTGACTTCTTGGTCATGGTGGCGGCTGAGGTGAGGACGTGGGTTAGGTTTAAGGTTTTCTTCAGAGTTTTTTTGTTTTCACAAGTTTGTTTGTGAATATTTTAAGGTTGACCGCAATGTCATAGTTAAAAAGCAGGTCCCCGATGGGTATTGGGTCTGGGGAATAGAATATCATCCCCATCCCCGTTGTACCCTATGGGGAATAAATTAGTTTAGTAAATATCCCCATGGGGAAGTTTTTCTCCCATCCCCACCCCCTAATAGATGAAATCCCCATGGGTTTGGCGGGTATGGGGCCCCATTGCCATCCCTACCTGCAGGTTACACTTTGCACTCCATCCCATACCTATGCATTTTTCATTTCCTCTGTTTTCTGAACCCACGTCCCGAACAGGGCCTTAATAGAGAACCAGAACAAAGCATTAACACATGGTGAATACATGAACTCCTCGAATTACAGTCATCCCCGAAGAGTATCCCACACAATTGTCACTATGGGGTCTATGGATCAGAACAATAACAAGTGCATATGACAAGAGGATAGGATCAAGAACTCAAATATATTCATGAAAACATAAAGCTTCAGATCTGAAATCATGGCACTCGGGCCCTAGTGACAAGCATTAAGCATAGCAAAGTCATAGCAACATCAATCTCAGAACATAGTGGATACTAGGGATCAAGCCCTAACAAACCTAACTTGATTACATGATAAATCTCATCCAACCCATCACCGTCCAGCAAGCCTACGAAGGAATTACTCACACCCGGTGGTGAGCATCATGAAATTGGTGATGAAGAAGGGTTGGTGATGACGATGCCGGAAGATCCCCCTCTCCGGAGCCCCAAACGGACTCCAGATCTGGCCTCCCGATGAAGAACATGAGGTGGTGGCGGCTCCGTATCGTGAAACGTGATGAAACTTCTTCTCTTATTTTTTTCTCTGGAATTGTGAATTTATAGGCTTGAGATTAGGGTCAGCGGAGCCTCATGGGCCCCACGAGCCACCAGGGCGCGCCAGGGGGGTGGCACGCCCTGATGCCTCGTGGGTAGGAGGTGGCCCCCCTCCAGTAGATCTTGGCTCCAGTATTTTTTATTTATTACATAAAAAACTCCATAAAGTTTGGTCCAATTCCGAGAACTTTTATTTCTGCACAAAAACAACAACATAGCAATTCGGCTGAAAACAGCGTCAGTTCGGGTTAGTTTCAGTCAAATCAGGCAAATTAGAGTCCAAAACAAGAGCAAACGTGTTTGGAAAAGTAGATACGACGGAGACATATCAACTCCCCCAAGCTTAACTCATTGCTTGTCCTCAAGCAATTCAGTTGACAAACTGAAATGGATAAAGAAAAACTTTTACGAACTCTTTTGTTCTTGGGTCTATATATATGCTTAAATAATACCCAAGTTTTCAGCAAAGATTATAACTGACCATGCAAATGATGACTCTTAGAAATTATATTTACTCATATCAATGGCATAATCAACTAGCGAACAATAATAAGATATCTCAAATGCCAACACTTTGTCAAAATAATCATGATATAATATGACAACATGGTATCTCGCTAGCCGTTTCTGAGACCGCAAAACATAAATGCAGAGCACCTCCAAAGTTCAAGCAGCGACTAAACATTGTAATTCATGGTAGAAGAGATCCAGTCATGATGCACACAACATTAACTATACACAATGCATGAGAATGGCAATAGTGCTCTCAGGACTGGTGCTTATTTGAGAAGGTGATGACTCAACAATAAAAATAAAATAACATGAAAGTAAATGGATGGGCCCTTCGCAGAGGGAAGCAGGGATTTGCAGAGGTGCCAGAGCTCAAAGCTTAAATCGGAGATAAATATAATTTTGGGAGGTATGCCTTTCCCGTCAACGTCATGACCGAGAGTTTTCAATATCTTCCATGCTAAACAAATTAGCGGCGGTTCCCAAGCGGTAAAGTAAAGTTTACTCCCCTCCACCAACAAACACAAGCCATGGCTAGCCAAATCCTGGGGTGCCCTCCATACCAACAACTTTTCGGGGGAGTTTGTTTTATTATTTGCAATTTTAATCATGGGACTGGGCATCCCGATTACCAGCCCTTCTCATGCAAGGACACATGAGTAAACACTCATCATGAGAATAACCCCCTTAGCAAAGATATTGACCGCCCCCTGTCGCTCCATGAGCGGTACGGGCACACAAAACAGATGTTCATTTGAATATTTAGAGGTGGCAGTGCAAATTTACTTAGAACGGCAGAGTAATACCGCATATGGGTAGATATAGTGGACTCATCTAGAATAACTTTGATTTAAGGGCTTTGATGCACAAGCAGTATTCCCACTTAGTACAGGCGAAGGCTAGCAAACAGGTTGAGAAGCGACCAGCTAGAGAGCAAAAACGGTCATAATCATGCATTATGAATAATCAACATTGAATACTAGCATGAGTAGGATATAAGGACCATGAACATAAATATCATGGAGGCTATGTTGGTTTTGAATCAACTACATGTGTGAACATGTGCCAAGTCAAGCCACTTGAAACATTCAGAGGAGGATACCATATCATCATACTACATCACAATCATTTTAATGCATTTTGACACCCAGGATAAATCATTAGCCACTCCTAGCTACTTAAGCATGGCATGAGCAACTATAATCTCTAATTGACATCATAAACATGTTTAATCATAATATGCTAAATCATGGATACTGAGTTAAACATATTTACAAAAACAAAAACAAGTTGAGTTCATACCCGCTTTTCCTTGCCACAGTCACTTCATCAACTTATCATCATTATTGCCTTTCACTTGCATGACCTAATGATGTGAAAATAATAATAGTGCAAGAGTGTCGTGGACTAAGCTGGAATCTACAAACATTTTATTCAGGGGAGAAGACAAGGTAATATTGGCTCTTCGTTAGATCAACAATAAAGCATATGAGATCCACTCAACATTTTCATCGTGGTCTTCTCCCTAAGACAACTCAACAAGAAGGAAATAAATTCAGAGAAACACACTGACATATTTTTGGAGTTTTTGGTTTTTCCGAAGGAAGCAATAAAAAGAAGATAAAACAAGAATGAGAAAAACTATTTACATGGGAGAACTCCCAACAAGCAAAAGAAGAAACAGGAAATCTTTTTGGGTTTTATTTTAATACTACAACTATTTAAACTAGAAAGAAAGACCAAAAAGAAGTAAGAAATGTTTTTGGATTTTCTCAAAGTTTTTCAAACACACGAGAAGAAAGCGAGGAAATAAAACTAACAAGGATCGTACAATGACAAAGGATAAACACCGACAACTGGAATGAAATGTATGAACATGAAGGTAATGCCGGTGAGAAATACGTACTCCCCCAAGCTTAGGCTTTTGCCTAGCTTGGTCTACTGCCATGGCTGTCCCGGATAATAATCAAAGTGGTAACTCGTAGAGGCGTTCTGAGCCGTCTTCTCAGCCCGACGGGCAGCCTCAATTGCCGCATTGTACTCGTGCACCTCGCTTTCTGATAGAGAATATCTCTGTTTGTTCTGAAAATCAAAGAGTGCAGGAGCAGGCAAAGAAACATACACAGAACAATATTTATCAAAAACTAAGTTATATTCATATCCATGTGCGTAGCGTTTTAAAAACTTATGTTCTCGCATTGCTTCAAAATTCAAATACTTATAAGGTAAGAGGGGATCATTGAAATTGGGCGAGACCCCTAACCTTGCAGCTAAGTGGGAGGCATAAATTCCTCCATACAAATCACCATTACCCTCGTTACGCTGCAGTCTATGTGCAACAATAGCCCCCAGATTATAATACTTGCTACCAGTCAAAGCTGTATGAATAAGACTCAGATCAGGGGCTTAAAGCGCATTGCAGTCTTGCTTACCAACAATGCATTTACCATTAAAAAGTGCAAAATACCGAATAGCGGGAAAGTGAATGCTAGTTATCCTGGCCTGCGTAATTCCCCTATCCTCACCGTTGCAAAGGCTATTAAGAAACAACTCATACTCAAATCTTGGTGGTTCATCTAACGCACCCCAATATGGAATTTTGCATGCATCACAGAATTCTTCTAGAGACATACTATAAGATTTATTATAGAGATGAAACAGAACTCTAGAAGTGCGCGGATGATATTCAAAGTTTTGAGTGAATGAATGAGTGAGGTTGTAGTGCTGGGGTGGCTTATCTGCGATGAAGGCGGAGAGCTCGGTGTTGTGAATATATTGGTCAAATTCTTCCTTAATTCCTGCACCTAACATGAACTCGTTGCACGGCCATTGGCAAGATTTTGCTTTGGCACCCCGCACCGAACTTGCCCTTGGTTCAACATACGATTGGCATGCTAGGCCTTCACTCGATGATGCCTCGGACGGCCTCCTCCTCGAAGAACTCCTCAACGGGGATATGCATCCCCAATTATAAGTGTTTCATATTTCTTTTTGACAGTAGGAAGAGGGAGTTGAAAACTTCCAATAGTAATTGTCGGAGTCTTTTCAATAACATGAATACCATTTACTTGAAATTGTTTCTTTGGAAAGTGCACCATATGTTCATTACCATTGATATGAAAAGTGACCTTGCTTTTGTTGCAATCAATAACAACCCCTGCAGTATTCAAAAAGGGTCTACCAAGGATAATCGACATGTTGTGGTCCTCGGGCATATCAAGTATAACAAAGTCTGTTAAAATAGTAAAATTTGCAACTACAACGGGCACATCCTCACAATCACCGATAGGTATGGTAGTTGATTTGTCAGCCATTTGCAATGATATTTTAGTGGGAGTGAGTTTATTCAAATCAAGTCTTTTATATAAGGAGAAGGGCATAACACTAACACCGGCACCTAAATCAGACAAAGCAGTTTTGATATAATTTCTTTTAATGGAGCATGGTATGGTTGGTATTCCTGGATCTCCTAGTTTCTTAGGTACTCCATCCTTAAAAGAATAGTTTGCAAGCATGGTAGAAATTTCAGCTTCAGGTATTTTTCTTTTATTAGTGACAATATCTTTCATGTATTTAGCATAAGGGGCCATCTTTAATATATCAGTCAAACGAGTATGCAAAAAGACTGGCCTAAGCATTTCAGCAAAGCGTTCAAATTTCTTCCTCATCCTTCTTCTTAGATGGTTTAGGAGGAAAGGGCATGGGTTTTTGGACCCATGGTTCACTTTATTTACCATGTTTTCTAGCAACGAAGTGTCTTTTATCATAATGTTTATTTTTAGAAGGTGGGTTATCAAGATCAACCGCAGGTTCTATTTCAACATCATTATCGGGTTCTTTATCATTATCTGGATGAGCATCAACAAGAATATCATCATTATCATTATCACTAGGTATATGTTCATTACCAGATTATGTTTCAGCATCGGAAATAGAAGCATCATTATTATCCTCAGAGGGTTTTTCTACCTCTGGTTCACTAGAAGTATGCAAAGTCCTATCATTTTTCTTTTTCTTTTTCTTTTTAGGTGTACTAGGTGCATCAACATTAATACTTTGAGAGTCTTGTTCAATTCTTTTAGGGTGACCTTCAGGATAAAGTGGCTCCTGAGTCATTCTACCTCCTCTAGTCATTACTCTAACAACATGATCATTCATATTGTTATTCATTTCATTGAGCAATTCACTTTGAGATTTAGCAACTTGTTCTAACTGGGTTTGAGTCATAGATGCATGTTTACTTACACCTCTTACATCATTAGCAATTCTAAACAACAAGTCACTCAAGCGATCAATCATGTAGGCATTTCATTTCAATTGTTTCATAACATTTGCATTGAAATGATCTTGCTTAATAATATAATTGTCAAATCCATACAAGCATTGACTAGGAGGTTTGTTATAAGGAATATCACCTTCATCAAACTTTATAAGAGAATTTACCTCCACTACCTGTGACGGTGTGTCAAGACCATGTATTTCTTCAATAGGTGGCAAATGCTTAACATCTTCAGCCTTAATGCCCTTTTCCTTCATACATTTCTTTGCTTCTTGCATATCTTCAGGACTGAGATATAAAATACCCCTCTTCTTTGGAGTGGGTTTAAGCGGTGGTTCAGGAAGTGTCCAATCATTATCATTCTTCAATATATTATTCAATAATTCCTCATCTTGTTCAATAGTTCGTTCCCTGAAAACACAACCAGCACAACTATCTAGGTAATCCCTAGAAGCATCGGTTAGTCCATTATAGAAGATATCAAGTATTTCATTTTTCTTAAGAGGATGATTAGGCAAAGCATTAAGTAATTGGAGAAGCCTCCCCCAAGCTTGAGGGAGATTCACTTCTTCAATTTGCATAAAGTTAAATATTTCCTATAAGGCAGCTTGTTTCTTATGGGCAGAAAAATATTTTTCAGAGAAGTGATATATCATATCCTGGGGACTACGCACACTACCAGGAGCAAGAGTATTATACCATACCTTAGCATCACCCGTTAATGAGAAAGAAAATAACTTAAGAATATAGTAGTAGCAATTTTTTTTCCTCATGAGCAAATAGGCCAGGTGGCTATATCATTTAATTTAGTAAGATGTGCCACAACAGTTTCAGTTTCATAACCATGAAAAGGATCAGAGTCAACCAAAGTAATTAACTCAGGATTGACAAAGAATTCATAATCCTTATCGGTAACAAATATGGGAGAGGTAGCAAACTTAGGATCATATTTCATTCTCTCCCTCATAGATTTTTCTTTCATTTCAGCAAACAATTTTATAACTTCATCACTATCATTACAAGCAAGAATGGCTCTAGCTGTCTCTCTATCAAAGCAATGTTCATCAGGTGATTCAACTCTAGTAGGAGAGCTAGGCATAATAGGTGAATCATAATTTTCAAGAGTTTCAACATTTTTAGTTTCTTTAACTTTTGCAATTTGTTCATCAAGAAATTCACCAAGTGGCACAGTATTATCAAGCATAGTACTAGCATCATCATGAGTATCATTAATAGCAGAAGTAGTATCATCAATAACTTGCGACATATCAGAATTAATAGCAGGTGGTGGTGTTGCAAGCTTACTCAAAACAGAAGGTGAATCAAGTGCGGAGCTAGATGGCAGTTCCTTACCTCCCCTCGTCTTAGAGGGAACGATCTTGGTCTTAGCGTCTTTCAGATTCTTCATAGTGATCAACAGATATAAATCCCAAGTGACTCAGCAAATAAAGCTATGCTCCCCGGCAATGGCGCCAGAAAAAGGTCATGATAACCCACAAGTATAGGGGATCGCAACAGTTTTTGAGGCTAGATTATTCAACCCAAATTTATTGATTCGACACAAGGGGAGCCAAAGAATATTTGCAAGTATTAGCAGTTAAGTTGTCAATTCAACCACACCTGGAGACTAACTATCTGCAGCAGAGTGATCAGTAGCACAACAGTATGGTAGTTTGATAGCGATAGCAATAGTAGTAACAGTAACAGTAATGGTAGTGGCAGTAGTTTTGTAGCAATTGTAACAGTAGTAGCAATAGTAGTAACTTAGGAAAGAACAATATGTGAAAAGCTCGTAGGCATTGGATCGGTGATGATAATTATGTTGGATGACATCTATCATGTAACAGTCATAACATAGGGTGACACAGAACTAGCTCCAATTCATCAATGTAATGTTGGCATGCATTCCATATATAGTCATACGTGCTTGCGATAAGAACTTGTATGCCATCTTTTGTCCTACCCTCCCGTGGCAGCGGGGTCCATAAGGAAACTAAGGGATATTAAGGCCTCTTTTTAATAGAGAACCGGAACAAAGCATTAACACATGGTGAATACATGAACTCCTTGAATTACAGTCATCCCCGGAGAGTATCCCACACAATTGTCACTATGGGGTCTACAGATCAGAACAATAACAAGTGCATATGACAAGCGGATAGGATCAGGAACTCAAATATATTCATGAAAACATAAATCTTCAGATCTGAAATCATGGCACTCGGGCCCTAGTGACAAGCATTAATCATAGCAAAGTCATAGCAACATCAATCTTAGAACATAGTGGATACTAGGGATCAAGCCCTAACAAAACTAACTCAATTACATGATAAATCTCATCCAACCCATCACCGTCCAGCAAGCCTACGAAGGAATTACTCACACCCGATGGTGAGCATCATGAAATTGGTGATGAAGAAGGGTTGGTGATGACGATGCCGGAAGATCCCCCTCTCTAGAGCCCCAAACGGACTCCAGATCTAGCCTCGCGATGAAGAACAGGAGGTGGCAGTGGCTCCATATTGTGAAACATGATGAAACTTCTTCTCTTATTTTTTTCTCTGCAATTGTGAATTTATAGGCTTGAGATTAGGGTCAGCGGAGCCTCGTGGGCCCCACGAGCCACCAGGGCGCGCCGGGGGGGGGGGCGCCCTGATGCCTCGTGGGCAGCAGGTGGCCCCCCTCCAGTAGATCTTGGCTACGGTATTTTTTATTTATTCCATAAAAAATCTCCAAAAAGTTTGGTCCAATTCCGAGAACTTTTATTTCTGCACAAAAACAATACCATAGCAATTCTGCTGAAAACAGCGTCAGTCCGGGTTAGTTTCATTCAAATCATGCAAATTAGAGTCCAAAACAAGAGCAAAAGTGTTTGGAAAAGTAGATACGATGGAGACATATCACTCTTCGGCTTAACGCAGAAGGTCTTCAGCCATAGGCCAAAGTGTGGATCCATGCGCAGAAATGCCTCACACATTATGATGAAAGTGGTGAGGTGCATGATGGAGTTTGGGGCTAGATTGTGGAAATCTAGCCCATAGAAGAACAGGATCCCCTGCACAAAGGGGTGCAGTGGGAACCCCAGACCTCGGACGAGGTGGGGGATGAAGACGAACCGGTCCCCAGGATTGGGAGTGGGGACGCGTTGGTCCGGCTCTGGGGCCCTGCAGGAGGCGTCGGCCGGGATGTATCCCGCCGCGCGTAGCTCGGCGATGGTGGCGTCGGTGACCTTGGAG
Organism: Elymus sibiricus; assembly: GCA_039707655.1. NCBI lineage: Eukaryota > Viridiplantae > Streptophyta > Magnoliopsida > Poales > Poaceae > Elymus > Elymus sibiricus. The sequence goes on from CM077673.1 coordinate 432,578,072, forward strand.
GCCACCGACCTCCCCTTTTGATCTGCCTCGGCCATTGGTTCGGGAAGTGGAGAACTAGAGAACGCTTTGGGCTTGGAAAGGGGATTGGGGGTGTGTACGCTTGGAGGGTTTGAGCGCTGGAGCAGAAGGAGAGCGTGGAAGTGTGGATTCATCCCCTCCTGCTCTTTATAAGCCAGTAAACGCCGAAGCATCCCCCCCGTTGCGCCGTAAAAATCGCCACATTTTGGCCATTCGTGCCGTTATAACCGCTTGGGGTGAAACAATTGATTGATGATATCCCCTAAAATGCGGGACATGATCTCTGATTTGATACGATGTGCCAATAAGAGGTTTGTCTCAAACCGTGATTCAAATAAGTAATGACTGACGTATGTGATGTCAGGGGCGGTGACGCTTCGGTAAAGTTGTCAGTAATTGACTGCCGAACTCACCTGCACTGCTAGTCTTCGAGACTAAGTAAGCCACACACTTCGGATAAACAAAAATGTTGTCGGGGGATTGATTTGTGCTACGGGGAATCCACCAAAACCCAAGTTCGAACACTGGGGGCCTGTCTCGCTACCTTTCAGCTAGACGGCGAGTTTGGCACGACGGGGACACACAAAGCATGGCAGGGACACAAGGAGCTACCCAGGTTTGGGCCACCGGGCAGTGTAAAACCCTACTCCTGCTTGGTGGGATTGCTTGTGGAGGTAATGCTCTGGAGCTACAAGATAGGTGAAGGTCTCAGGGGTTGATTTCATGATCCCCTTCTACGGTGGCAGCACTACCTATTTTATTGCTGCCTTGGTCCTCTTCCCAAAAATATTGGCGGGAAGGTTTTCCACACAACGGCAATTCAAAGGGGGATAGGCACTCAGTCCTATCCTGACAAAAGTGGTCTTCGCCTGCTAAAGACGCTATCAGTGATGCGCTAGTGGGCTCGGGAACGACGTCCGGCTAGCGCACCGTGCCATCCTGATATTCTTGCACCGAAGTGGTAAGCTTTGGGACTTGCTTTGGGGGGAGGCAGACGCCGCTGCTCCCTTATCACCAAGTAGGAAACCTGTCCTGGCCGCGCCCACTGGCATGATCTTCGCTGTCGTCACCTGCTGCAAACGCGTCACCCACGTGATGGGCACACAGCCACGCAACTTGTGCTACGCGGCTCCTTCGCGCGAAGTGCTTTGCGGGAGGTCGCCTCGCGAGGGAGGCCTCACGAGGCCGCTTGCCGCAGGAGATGGTCTTCGGTAGAGCCTCCCCTTGCGGAGAGGGTCCTCACGAGGCTTGGCCCTCGCGAGGCATCTTGCTTCGTGGCGCCCATAGTTGGGCCGCCTCTTGAGGCCTTCTCCAGGTGTCACCTCCTGGGCCACAGGCAGACGGGTCGTGGGACCCAACTGGTTTCCACTGGGCCGACAGTAGCCCCCAGGTCTGTGGTGTGAACATTTCCACCCATTGGGAACGAAATGACGTGGGGCCTAAGTAGACTGCCGGGCCCAGGTAGGGACACATGGCAGCACGACGGGGCAGGGACGTCCCCACTTCCCGCACGACGCCTTGGTAGCCACCCAGCCTGCCATAAAACTAACCCGGGCGGGGCGCGTGCATCATCATTGCCTTCCATCACGCAACTCGCCTCCCTTGCGCACTGCTCTCTGCCATCTCTTCCTCCTAACCCCAATCTTCTTCCGCCGCCATGGCTCCCACCTGCAAGAAGCCTACTACCGAGAAGCTGGAGCCGGCTTTGCTGAGGTCCAACATCGTCAACGAGGAGGGGCTGGACAAGGCGCGCCCCATGGTGGCCTGTGACTACAATGAGTGGAAGGCCATGCGGATCTGGATAGGCTTACACGCACCTCGCGATCTGGAGGCCACAACTTTCCCCTTCTTCATCCACTCTATCTTCACCGGCTTGGTGCCGCCCTTCTCCGACTTCCTCTGCGCCATCCTCGACCACTACCAAATCCACTTGCTCCATGTTCAACCCAACTCCATCCTCCTCCTCTCCATCTTCGCCTTCCTCTGTGAGCGCTTCCTGGGGGTGATGCCCTCGGTGTCTCTCTTCAGGACCTTCTACAGCTTGCAGATGACCACGGGAAACCAGCGCTCGGGGTGCGCCTCATTCCACATTATCAACGGGATGGCCGGCCACATCATCAACATGAAGATCACGAAGAAGGTGGAGGGCTTCAGGTCGCGCTGGGTCTACATGGATGTGGGGCAGTTGAGCCCCCTCCTCATGATTCTGACCGATCCAGCCATGAAAAGCTCCGGGTGGGAGCACGCCAAGCTCACCGACAAGAGGCTGGCGCCGCTTGTGGATAGGACGAAGGAGCCGAGGGACGCCAAGCTCACGGGGGTGATGGTCGCCAAGGAGTTCATGCACCGAAGCATTGCACCCCTCCAGAAGCGCTCATGCCCAGTGTGGATGTGCTCTGGCTGTGAGGACCCGATGCGGTTAAGCGTCGACAACCTTCGCGGGTAGGTGGCGCATGAGTTCTTGAAGATCTTATTTTCTGAAGAAGTGGGGAACCTGACCGAAGATGCATACCCGCTGTACCGCAACACCAACAGGGCCGAGCTCATCTTGGAGATGCCGTGCTTCGACCAGTGGGGACTGGTTCCGCCGGGTCACGAGGGGCCTCGTGAGAAACCCCTCCTGGTGGTGCCCGACTCAGGAAGCCGTGCGGACTTTAGAGCCTTGGAAGGCTCTGACGAGGAGAGTGATGGGGGGACGCGCCCGCCAAGCCACGGCAAGCTACTGGTCGACGCCAGCAACAACAATGACGACGGTGACCAGTTCATGGTCGCACCCGCCCAGCCCGTGACCGTGGGGGTGGAGGAGACACCGGCGCGGAGGCCAGCGATCCTCGCGTGGAGGAGACCAGCACCCCGCCGGCGGGCGAAGATGCCGGTAGGCCTGACGCCGAGCCCTCTGGAGGGAGCTCAAGTGAGCCTCATGAGAGCGGCGGTAGTAGCGCCCCCCCGTTGGAGGCTGAGGAAGAGGCGTTGGGCCCACACCGATGAAGACGCACCCACATCTTGTTCCTTGTCTTAGATTTTGCTTCCTGCCTCCCGAGGCCTAGGCTGAGCCCCCATGCCTTGTAGGGAGCCCGAGGCGAAGAAGAAGAAGAAGGCCCCCGACTCAAGGGGGCCACGACACTCGCCACGCCCCTGTAGGCGACGGAGGCCGAGGGGGCCCATGCGCCCCCTCAGGCTTCGAGGAGCGCGAGGAGTCCACCCACTGCCCTGAAGCAGAGACGGGGCGCGCGACGGTGGAAGAGGAGCTCACGGCTTCTCCTAAGCCGCGCGTGGACTTGCCTCCCATGGCTAGGGGGAGCGAGCCTCGGGAGGGCACCTCCCGAGGGAAGGTGGTGCCGCCAGCGGTGCCTGATGTGGGAGGCAACGTAACGACGGGAGGGGCTGAATTGCCGCACCCCCTGGAGCACTCCATGCCCGCCAAGGAGGCTGGTGGCGACAAGGAGGCCACGGCGAGCCCCCGGCATGCCAGGCTCCTGAGGCAGCCGTCGCAAGCCCGTAGGCCTCGCCGATGTGGCAGGCTGATGAGGAGGCCGCGAGGAGCCCCCACCGCGCGACGGAGGATGCAGTCCCCGTGAGGGATGAAGGCACGGAGCCTGAGAGGCGGCCGGACCCCAGGCCCTCGCGCGCCATGACGGTGAAGGGCGGAGCGGATCTGCAAACTGGCTGGGCCTTGGCACTGGTGAGCAACAGCGCCGTGCTCCGGCGTGGGGCCCTGCGGAGTGCCAGGGCGGTGCTCGACGCGCTTGAGGAAGACCTCCAGGCGGAGGAGGCATGTCTCACCACGGAGCACCTGCGCCTTGCAGAGGGGTGGCGCCAGCTCAATGTGGCGGTGAAGTTAGGCCACCTGCAGGAGGACACCGTGAGGGAGTGGCGTGAGAAGGCTGCCAGGGACGCCAAGGGGCTCTTCGAGGGGCCCGCCAGGGCCGCCAAAGAGGCCGACATGTGGCATGAAGAGGCGGAGGCCCGCGAGAAGGCCCTCTTGGAGCAGGCCGCCTCAAGGGAGCGAGAGCTCCAGGCGTGAAAGACCGCAGCTCATGAGGGGCAATATGCCTCTCGTGAGGAAGAGCTCGCCAAGAGCGAGGAGGCCCTTGCGGCCCGTGAGGGGGACGCCGAGATCCGGGAGCCCGAGCTCGCGAGGACCACGTCTTAGCAGAAGCCTGACGACTCTGGAACGTGAGGTGGCGGCCGCCCAAGCCTCCTTTGACGCTCATCTTGCCAAGGCTAATGCCCAGCTCGAGGAGAGGGAGAGGAAGTTCAAGGCAAATGTCGAGGAGAAGTAGAAGACCGAGCGTGAGGCGCTCGCCAAGGACCACTGCCAGAAACTGAAGCTTCAGGAGGACCGCTTCACCAAGAAGCGGAACAAGCTCTAGGCTGAGAACTCCCACCTCAAGAAGCAGCTGAAGGAGGCAGAGGCTGCGCTGCAGTAGGCGCTGGCAGTGAAGGCGGACACTGACGGGGAACTAGAGTCCCTTCGGCTGCAGGTGGGCGGCATCTCCGACATCGCCGAGAAGGCCAGGGATGATGCAGTTCAGGCATTGGGGCACCAGCACGAGCGCGCCAAGATGTTCCTCACCCTCATGAAGTGTGCCCGTACCGCCGTCTCCAGCTTCACCGGTGGGAAGACCGTGGACCCCCTCATGGACGACGACGCCATCTACCTAGACTTCTTCACCAAGCTCGTGGAGAAGATGTATGAGGGAGCCACGAGGCTGGATGACATCATCGAGGGGGAGTGCCATGACCTCCTGAGCCAGGCAATGATGCGCGTCTTTAGCAATCTCTTCCGTGCCGATGCCAGCTTCGACTTCGACAAGGTGATGAGCCCTATCCCGGCGGAGCTTCGCGATGGGCTCGCGAAGGAAGTGTGGTAGTATGTGGAGGCCTTGGAATAGTGGTTCTCGCACGTTAGTGAGGGCAGTGACGAGGACGTCGACGTCGTTGGCGATGGCAAGGGTGGCAGCGGCAGCGCCTCGTCTGCTTAGTCCTTCTTTCCTCTTTGATGCTCTGTAGCCAAGGAGACATGGCCCCGTGGGGGTGTGAATACATTGCTTTTGTAATATGTTGCGTCTTTAATGTTTTCCATGATTTTTCTTTCCCTCGTGAGGCCTATTTTTCCCTTTTACTTGCCTTCATGCTCTACGTCGCTAGGACCTAGCCCCTGAGCGTGCTACGACCATCGCTGGTATGTTAGGACGCATGCCTAACAAGGCCAGAGGGTGTAGGGCTCCGCGAGGTGGTAAGGGCTACCGAGGCGCGATGCTCAAGGAGCCCCCCTTGACGTGCAAGCGGCTTGCGCCAGGGTAAGATTGAAGGTGCTCAGTGAGATCGCGAAGGAAAGAGAGCTCGAGAGGCGCTTCGAAAGGCTCACAAGGCATTTTAAACTTAGATTTTTCGGAGTATGCGCCTTGGCATGCCGCCGCCTGCGGGATGCGCCTCGCGAGGTGCCCGCTCGTGAGGTCCCCCGTAGGTACTTGGCGGGGACGGTGCTGCAGGCTGCCTCGTGAGGCCGCACTCGCAAGGCTTCTCATGGTCCTCTTGATGGGGTGATGCGCCGCAGGCTGCCTCATGGGGAAGCGCCCGTGAGGCTTCCTGTGACCTGCATCAGTGACAGCGATATGCCAATAGGTTTTTGCAAGTGATGCAGCGGCTGCGCTCGTGAGGTCACTTGTGGGTGTCACACCAGGAGACAAACGTACCAAGGACCTTGGTGAGGTGACATGCATGGGAGCAGGCCCTCGAGCTAGTGCTCAGTCACTTGGGTTTAGCGGCGCTGCTGGGAGTGACCCAAGCGCATGCATCGTGTCCAGCCCCCGCTCGCGTGCGACGCACGAGGAAGATAACGAGCGCGCGCGCCTCTTGAAGCAATTTTCTTACCAAGCACACATAATACTTGGGAAATAAAATTTTACTGATGCCTGAAGAGGTCTCATTACACAATCAAAAAGATACATGCTGTCGTGATGCGCATGGGGTAGCTTGAGGATGTGATGGCTAGGCGGCGCCCTCAAGTGAACAGTCCGCCATGTCTGAGCATGGGACCCCACTGGGTTGTGGGCGGGAGCTCTCGCGGCCTCATGGCGATGCATAAAGAGAGGCTCCGGAGCGTGTACGGCTCCACTTCATTCGTATCCGTGAGGTCACGGGTAGAACTTGCGGAGGTGTTGGATGTTCCATGTGTTTTGTACGGGCCTTCCCACATGGGCGAGAGCTCGTGGAGTCCTTCTCTGGAGAGGATCCTTTGTAGGACAAGATCGCCAGCTTCAAGGGTACGGGGGCGTATGTTGCAGCTGTGGTAGCGACAAAGCGCCTGCTGATACCTGGGTGCGTGGATGGTGGCCTGGCGGCATGCTTCCTCGAGGAGGAGCAGATCAGCTTCCCACAGGCCATCCTGGCGGACCTCGTCGAAGGCCAGGACCAACGGGGACTCGTGCTTGAGCTCGGTGTGGGGACAACCACTTATGCCCCGTAGACGAGGAAGAAGGCATTTCGCCGGTAGTCTTGGTCGCCGTTGTGCGGATCAACCATAGCACAGACTGGAGCTCGTCGAGCGAGCCTTTGCCACAGGCTGTGAACTTTTTTTTGAAGCTCCTTGTCTTAAGGCCCTTGAGGACCTTAGCGTTGGCATGCTCGGCCTAGCCGTTGCTTCACGGGTGCGCCATAGAAGCGTAGCAGATCTGTGTGCCGATGTTGGTGCAGTAGGACTTGAAGAGGCCGCTGGTGAACTGCGAGCCATTGTCGGTGATGATGCGGTTGATGACTCCAAAGCGGCACACCAGACCATTGATGAACTTGACGGCTGGTCTTGCTGGGATGGTGCAGACAGGCTCCACCTCTGCCCACTTGGTGAATTTGTCGATGGTGACATAGAGGTAGCGGTAGCCGCCGGTCACGCGGGGAAAGGGGCCCAGGATGTCCAGCCCCCAGACCGCGAAGGGCCACGAGAGAGGAATGGTCTGTATGCCTTGCGCCGGCTAGTGGATTCGCTTGGCATGGAACTGGCAGGCCTCGCAGGACTGGACCAGTTCAGCGGTGTCCTGAAGCACAGTGGGCCAGTAGAAGCCATTGCGGAGCACCTTGCCGGAGAGTGTGCGCGATGAGGACTGGTGGCCGCAGTGTCCACCATGTATGTCGGTGAGCAGCTCGCGTCCTTGCTCTGCAAGATGCATCATAGTGCAACTCCATTGGGGCATTTGTGGTAGAGCTTGCCATCCCTCAGACAGTAGGGCCCAGCTTGGCGGGCCACGCGCTCTGCTTCCGTGTCGTCCTCAGGGACGGTGCCACTCCCCAGGTAGGCCTTGAGCTCCAGGCCCCAACTTTCAGCTTGTGGCTCCAGTGCCAACAGCAGGCGAGCGCCTAAAGGTGGGCAGCAGTCTGGTGCGCCTGAGAAGGGTGCGGGTGGGAGCTCTTCACGAGGTGCCAGGATGCTGATGGTGGGCGGTATCACAGATGGCTTCAGCAGCCTCTCCTCGAAGACACCAGGGTTTTGGGGCTCGCGACGAGATGCCTGCTTGGCGATGCCGTCAGCTTCCTTGTTGTCACTGTGAGGGATGTGCTGGAGCTCCATGCCCAGGAAGCGCTTCTCAAGCTTGCGCACCTCCTCAAGGTAGGCGGCCATGTGCTCGTCCTTTGGCTTGTAGCTTTTGTTGGAGAAGTTGACGAGGAGTTGCGAGTCTCCTTTGATGAGGATGCGCTTGATGCCAAGGGTGATGGCGGCCTTGAGCCCGGCGATGAGGCCCTCGTACTCCATGATGTTGTTGGAGACCTTGTCGTAATACTTGAAGCAGAGCTGTACATCATAGTATAGCTTGTCTCATGTCGATGACGTGAGCACGATGCCAGCCCCCGCGCCCTGCCAGGAGAATACGCCGTCGAAGTGTACGGTCCAGCCGTCAGGGCGTCCTTCCCAGGCAGAAGGGACTCTTCCTTGTGAGGCTCCTCTTGGTGCGGATCTGTCCTTTCTGTCGTGAAGTCTGCCATGGTTGTGCCCTTATCATCCTTGTGGTGAGGAATTCCAACTCAAAAGGCAGCAGCTCGATGTTCCATTCAGCGACGCGACCATTGGAGTTGGAGCTACGCAGGATCTATTCCAGTGGATAAGACATGACCACCTTGATGGGGTGGCCCTGGAAGTAGTGACGCAGCTTCCTGGAGGCGAAGAGAAGTGAGAAGAGAAGCTTCTGCTGCATGGGATACTGCTCGAACGCATCTCGCAGCACCGTGCTGACGAAGTAGATGGGGTGCTCGACGAGGCGCGTTGTTGCAGGAGCCATAGCTTGCTCTTCCTGAGGCTCGCCAGGCGGCTCACCAGGGGCCTCCCGAGGAGGGCCCTCAGCAGGCACTGGTATGGCCTCCATAATCTTAGATGTGGCCTCGGCAAGTGCAGGCATGGGGGGCCTCTTGCCGGGGGTGCGCTCCTCCCATTCCATCACGAGGGCCGCGCTGGTGTCTGGGGAGTGGCTGCCAAGTACAGGAGCAAGAGTTCATGAGGCAGCAGGGCAACCATGATGGGAGGGCTCGTTATGTACTTCTTGAGGTCCTCGAAGGCCGCGTCGGCTTCAGGAGTCCACTTGAAGGGGTCTGTTCTCGTCATGAGCTTGAAGAACGGCAGGGCTCTCTCACCAAACTTGGAGATGAAGCGCCCGAGCGAGGTCATGCATCCTGCCAGGTGCTGCATTTCCTTGAGGTTCCGGGAGGCCGCATCTCCTCAGTGGCCTTGATCTTCTCAGGGTTGGCCTCGATGCCGCGGTGGGAGACTAGGAATCCAAGCAGCTTGCTTGAAGGAACTCCAAAGACGCACTTGGCGGGGTTGAGCTTGATGTTGACCTTGCGCAGGTTGGCAAATGTTTCTTCAAGATCCGTGATGAGAGAGCGCGCCTCGCGAATCTTGACGATGATGTCATCGACGTAAGCCTCTGTGTTCCTTCCCATCTGGGGCCCCAGGGCGATGCACATCAGCCACTGGAAGGTGGCTCCCGCGCTCTTCAGGCCAAAGGGCATGCATATGTAGCAGTACAATCCGCAGGGGGTGATGATGGCTGTCTTCTCCACATCTTCCTCCACCATCTTGATCTGGTGGTAGCCTGAGAAGGCATCCAGAAAGCACAACAACTTGTACCCAGTGGTGGAGTCCATGATCTGGTCGATTCATGGTAGCGGGTAAGGGTCTTTGGGGCAGGCCTTTAGGTTGGTGAAGTCGACGCACATCCGCCCGCCGCCGTTGGGCTTGGGGACGATGACGGGGTTGGTGACCCACTCCAGGTGGACCACCTCATGGATGATTCCTGCCTCCTAAAGCTTTTCGACCTCTTGAATGATGAACTCTTGCTTCTCGGGCGACTGGCGCCGTACCTTTTGCTTCACGGGGCGTGCATTGGGACACACGGCCAAGTGGTGCTCGATCACCTCCCTTGGTACACCGGACATGTCTAATGCTGTCCAGGTGAACATATCAGTATTTGCCTAGAGGAAGGCGACAAGCTCGCCTTCCTATTTAGGAGAGAGACCATTGCCGATGGTGATGGTGGGCCCAGAGGCACTGCCGTCCAGCGACTCCTTCTTTGTCTCGGCACACGCCTGAGAGAACTGTGGCTTCTTCTTCATGGGTGCGGGCTAGGCAGGCCTGACGTCGTCTTCGTCGGTGGGGTAAGTAGTGGCGGCAGCTTTCTAGGCATGCTCCAGGGTGCACATCACGTCCTTGTCATGACAACAGATGTTGATGGTGCCGCCGCAGCCCGGAAGCTTGATGGTGTTGTAGGCGTTGTGGGTCACTGCCATGAACTTGGTGAGCGCGGGGTAGCCTAAAATGGCATTGTTGGGTAGGCCGATGTGTGCCACGTCAAAGTCGATGAGCCTGGTGCGGTAGTTCTTGCGGATGCCGAAGGTGCACCTTCCCCAGAGGCAAAGTGGAGCCGTCGGTCATGCCTGAAAAGGGCCTCATCAGCAGCAAGCGCTCATAGGGCACCTGGAGCTTCTCGAAGGTCTCCACGGAGAGCATGTTGAGGCCCGCGCCGCCGTCGATGAGCATCTTGGTGATAGCGATGTTGTTGATGGTGGGCATGCACAACAAGGGGATGGTGCCCACACTCCTTGTGGACTTGGGGTGGTCGTCGGAGTCGAAGGAGATCGGGTACTGTGACCACTTGAGGGGCCTGGAGGTCTCAGCCCCCGGGAGGGCCACGTTCACCTCACGAGAGAACTACTTGAAGTGGCAGTTGGATGAGGGGGCCTGGGCCCCGCCAAGGATGCACGCCACCTCGCGAGGCTCCTGGTAGCCTCCAGCGTTCTCGCCAGGGAGATTGTCGTCGTTCCTGTCGGGCGCGGCAGGGCATCGTTGGCCTGCTGAGGGTTGGCCTGCTGAGGCTGGTTCTGCCAGCCCTAATGGAGGTTATTGTTGCCGTTGTTGTTGTTGCGATCTCCCTAGCGGCCGCTACTATGGTTACCGCCGTGTTTCGTGCCGCGCTTGTTGCGGTCACCGCGTCTGTCCTCCCAGCCATCGCGAAGCAGCTTGAGCTCATGGCAGTCCTCGGTGATGTGGGAGTGCATGTTGTGGTAGGCACAGAAGGGGCGCCCATCCTTCTTGGCCTCATCATAGTCACGTCCGCGCTTCTGATCAGGCTCCACCGCAAGCACGGTGGGACCCTTGCACTTGGCGTCTTTGACCTTGGGCTTGGCGGCGTCGGGCTCCGCATCAAGGTCCTGTGGGCGAAGAGGCAGCCCTCTTCAGCCTTGGCGCACCTATCGACGAGTTCGAACAGCGCGACCACGGAGTCGAGCTCATTGTTGATGGAGAGCTTCTCGAGCATCCTGACGTCCGTGATGCTGGAGGAGAACGCGGTGATGATTGCGGCGTCGGAGGCGCGCGGTATCTTGTTGCGCACTTGGCTGAAACGCTGGATGTACTTGCGGAGGGTCTCGCCAGGGTGCTGGCGCATGGCGCGTAGGTCATTGAGCGTGAGAGGGCACTCGTGCGTGCCCTTGAAGTTGGAGACGAACTGCCAGCATAGCTCGGACCATGAGGAGATGGAGGCCTCGGGGAGGTCCATCAGCCACGAGCACGCGGTATCTTTGAGGGCCATGGGAAACCAATTCGCCATGACCTTGTCATCGCCTTCCGTGGCCTGGATGCTCACGGTGTACAGCTGCAGGAATTCCATGGGGTTGGTGGTGCCCTCGTAGCGAGGAGGCAGCTCTGTCTTGAACTTCACGGGCCACACCACGTGGCGCAGCTCGCGAGTGAAGGCAATGCAGCCCCCACTGTAGGAGACAATGCCGCCGGCGAGTGCGGCATGGTTCTGGTGCCCGTCCGTAGCGACGTCCTGGATGGTGCTGTTCTGTTGGCCGCGCTGCTTCTCGATGAGCACGCGTGCGTCGGGAAGCATGCGCTGGATGATCAGGCAGCTGGGGTTGTCGTGGTGCGGTGAGGACGCGCTGTGGGATGGCTCCGGCGCGCGAGCACCGTGGCGACGTCCCTCGTCGTCGCCAGTCGGTGGAGGAGGAGTGTCATGTCCCGCCCGCGCGCCATGCGACGACGGAGGCAGGAGGGGGCGAGAAGGAGCCAGGGCATCTCTGGTGGCGTTGACAAGCTCGATGATGCGCGTGAGCCAGGCGTCATACCCGGCCTTGGTGGGGCGCTAGCGCAGTAGCTCCTGCGCCATGAGCAGCGCGGCCTGCGGAGCCAGCGGGTCGCGATGGGCGGGTGAGGACACAGTGGTTGTGCACTCAGGCAGTGGCTGGATAGACGGGTGGAGGGAAGAAGCCGGCTGTTCCCCCGCCGCACCCTTGGTAGCTGCGCAAGCACAGCCACGGCGATTGTTGTGGACGATGGGCTCTGTGTGAACCATGCCGGCCCTGCGCACGGCGTGCTCACGTCGTGCGTTGGCCATGGCGGTGTCGAGGTTGAAGGCGTGAAAACATGCCCCCTACCTGGTGAGGGAGTCCTGGACTAAGGGGTCCTCGGGAGGCCGGCCTATGTCTTATGGGCCGGACTGTATGGGCCACTTGCCGAATACTGGAAGAATAGAAGACCTCGTCTCCAAGGAGGAAGCTTCGGGAATCGTGGATTGTCCTCCACGTTTGGAATAGCGAATAGGCACGTTTATCCCTTCGACGTGTAACCGACCATGTGTAAACCCTAGGGACCCCGGCGTCTATATAAGCCGGAGGGTTTTAGGATGTAGAAGAGAGAACTCATCTAGGGTTTTAGTCATTCGATCTCGTGGTAGATCAACTCTGTAATCTCCATACACTCAATATAATCAAGCAGGACGTAGGGTATTACCTCCATAGGAGGGCCCGAACCTGGGTAAAACCTTGTCCCCTTTGTCTCCTGTTACCATCGATCCAAGTATCACAGTTCGGGACCCCCTACCCGAGATCTGCCGGTTTTTACACCGACATTGGTGCTTTCATTGAGAGGACCGTTGTGGTCGCCATAAGGAATCGATGGCTCGCCTTGTCATTAACAGCGAGATCTGTGCCCGGGGAGTCCCCGCCTCGGATCAGATCCGCGCGAGTGATGACACCTCGTCGCGCTCTTGCCCAATTGGCCATTCATGCCAGATCGGAAACTTTCCCCCCGATCAAAGGAATTCGAGAACGCTCTCGCGCGACTCTGGAACCGCGATGCCGCATACCGACCCTACTCGCTTTAGCGACACGCATCCCACCATCGCCTCGTTTCTCAATGAGTTGTTCGATCGGATGGAGACTATGCGAATGGCCGATGACCAGATCCCGGTCAATGACCGGCTCAGGCTTAAACCCGACGATAGGGAAATTCACATCCCCACGGTCACCCACCTTATCGCCACCGTCGAGTGCCCGGCTGGGGGCTCGACCTTCCAGCTGCCGGAATTAAAAACGATTTATACTCCAGTCTCCAATCACCGAGACCCTGCCGATAACCCGGACTCTGGCGTTCGCTCCGGAAGCAGTCCGGTATCATCCCCTGATTTATCACACAGTTCGGAATCCGTGATTCCGAACTCCTACCGTGGTGTGGAGTCAAATTCTCTCCCACCCACCTCCCAAGCCGATGACTTGAGCATCGCACAGGAGCCCAAGTCTTCGGACCTACCGGACATTGTGCATTTATCAGGGGAGTCGGTCCATCATTACTGGGCTAGACTACTACTCGCCAGAAACAAAGTACGGGGCTTCAGTGATCAAGACGTAATGGCAACCTTCAAACGTAACTGCCATGACAAGGGAATCCTCAATGCCCTGGCGCGGCGACACATTATCGACTTTGCCAAACTGTCAAATTTGGTACAGATGTATTGTGCCATGGAAAGTGCTTGGCACACTGAGCGGCTATTTTCGGAACCCATCCTTACCGAATACCCTAGAGGAGATCGGCACAAGAGGATACCTCCGAACCGACCAACCAAACTCGAGCCCGCCAAAAAGAGGAACAGGTCCCTTCCAAGGGTCAGTACTGTTCTGGATGGATTGCTGGACAAACCCTGCCCTATACACTCCGTATTGCTGAACACAGCTCCAACTCACAACCTCAGAAATTGTTGGGTCGTTAGGCAGATCGCAAAAAGTGGTGAAGCCATTCTTGAGGCATCACCATCTAACCAGCGCTCTGCAACGCCATCGGAATCTAACGCCGATGTACTGATGATCTATGAAACATTTGCATCAAGGAACAGGAGGAAAAGAGCTCTTGAAGAACTCGAACAGGTTTATCATGTGGCGGCAACAAGTGCATGGGCAGACATACCCATCACCTTCGGAGATACTGACCGGCCAGCCATTCTTCCCGGTCATTCACCGACCGCACTAGTCCTGAACCCCATCATTGATGGCTTCAGGTTACACAAGGTGCTAATGGACGGCGGCAGTGGTTTAAATCTACTCTACGAGGATACTTTACAAAAAATGCAGTTCGACCGATCTCGCATCGAACATAGCAACACAACTTTCCGGGGGATAATCCCGGGGAAGGAGGCGCGCTATTCAGGATGTGTCACCCTGGATGTAGTGTTCGGCACACCCGACAACTACCGATCTGAAGAACTTCTCTTCCACATCGTGCCCTTCCCAAGTGGCTATCACGCCCTATTAGGACGTGACGCCTTCACAAGATTCCAAGCTATACCACATTACGGGTATATCAAACTTAAGATGCCAGGACCAAACGGAGTAATCACAGCTACTAGTGACCCGAATATAGCCCTGCGTGCCGAGAACAAAACAGCGGCACTGGCCCTCGAGGCTCTAGCCGAGACCTTTGCTGCAGAGGAGTTGACCACACTCCGGTCAACGGTAGACAAAGATGATTTGATCCTCAGCAAGAGACCTAAATCTACATCCTTCAAGCCAGCAAAGGAAATCATTAAATTTTAGGTACACCCGACGGACCCAAACAAAACAGCGTCCATCGGAGCTCAGCTCGATCCTGCAGTGGACGAAGCGCTACAAGCTTTCTTACAAGAAAACTGGGACATCTTCGCCTGGCACCCTTCCGATATGCCCGACATCCCACGACGGATGGCAGAACATAGTATGAATATCATCGCAGGCTTTAAGCCCATAAAACAGACTCTGCGCCGCTTCTCCGAGCCCGAACGACAAGCTATCACTACTAGGAAAAAGCCTACTAGTAGCGCTTGAAAAACCTATAGCAGTAGCGCTGGGTTCAGCGCTACTGCTAAGTCGCTACAGCTAAGTTATAGCAGTAGCGCTGGTTGGTGCAGCGCTACTGCTAAGTCTGGTTAGCAGTAGCGCTGCACTGATCCACGCTACTGCTAATTATCTGTAGCGGTGCCTAAAGACAAGCGCTGCTGCTAATACAGCGCTGCTGCTATATGTATTCCAGCGCTGCTGCTATAACTCCTGATTTCACAGATTCATATCCGCTCTACGTATTTGTTATGTATTTATACAGGCTCTATACAGTAGTTTCATCAGGTCACAATAAACATACACTATTATCATCATATCATACACATACAGTAGTCTCGTCATACCATCATCATCATCATTCAACACAAATATCATCACATCTCGAAAATAGAGATACACAAGTCATGTCATGTCTCGAATAAGTGCGACTGCATGGTCATGGCACACACACAAGTTTCATCATCTCTATCTAAACCATCATGTAGAAGAGAAGAGCGATCAGCATCATCAAGACCGCGACTATGTAGTACTTGAGGCACCGGCGGTTCCGCCCCCGCTCTTGCTGGAGCGTCCACCTCAAGTAACTCCTTTCCGCTTCGGCTCTGCTGTCGAACCCTCCATGGCTAGCACCCGGGAACTTGTCCACCTGGGCCTGAGCGTCTGGCCAGTGGCCGTAGACTCCTGGAACCTTCCCAACGAACACGACGTAGCAGCCCTTCGCCATCTATGATATATGTACCTGCATCATGAACGATAATATGCAACATAATGTACTTAAGAACACAAAGAGGCATAATTAGCAAAATACAAGCAACCTATAGTAAGTAAACATAAATGACGAAGTTCCTCATACCCAAACTAATTAACTAGAGCGATCTACGCTAGTTCAGGACCACGGTTTAATTACATCACATAGTTTCGTCTAGACGCTAGTGACACATATATTGTCAACGACAATCAGTCCTCGGTCCAATCTTCAGAGTCAGGGAGGAAGGACCCGAGCTTCTTGAAAGGCTTCAGGTCCAGACACTGCGCGATTAGCAGTGCTCGGACATCATCCTACGTGATTGGCCCATGGTAGAACATCCCTGTTTGTTCGAGGACCTGCTTCATGATCACTTGGGCAAGTTCACACTACACGTGATAAAACTCAGCTCGGATTCGATGATCCGGTGTCTTTCCTATGCTTGTGGCCCAGTTGACAATCTCGGCATCGTTGGCAGTAGCTGACATGCAAAGGCGTTGATTATCCCTTCTGAATTCGAGCAGGTGATGCATGAGGTAGAATCCATCAGCCTTACTGATGTGCGGTTGCTGGATGCAGCAGAAGTCGATCTTATGGCTGAAAACCAGCCCGTTCCTCCTATACTTTTTGTCCTTGATATATCCACCAGACATACTGAAGGTTAACAGGGCACTATCAAGAACACTCTTTATGTGCTTGTAATCCTTTTTCTTGATGTTCTTCGATGAGTCCAAGTATATAGCATGGGAGTATTCTGGGTACAGAACGATGAGGACGGCGCCCCCCCCCCCCCCCCCCGCTGCGCAAATTAAGTATGCCTCAAATTAGACTCCATGCTTGCAAAGGAATGATTAACACTTATGAAAGGATATGCGCGAATGACTTACGTGGGATGATAAGGCAGGAGAATCGCTTCCTTGTCCTTATTAGCGATCATGAAGCCGCCGATGTACTGGCTCGCATAGTCACGGTGCTCTTTGCAGACATCCAAGAAGCTCTCATGCATATGGTATGGGTCCGCGACGCAGATATATTTTATGTTCTCGATCCTAATGATGTAGTTGAGATACAGCGCATACATGCGGATGAACTGGAAATCCAGCTTGGTCATGTGGAACATGTCGTACATGTAGTCAAATCGCAGGATGAACTTATTCGCGGGCCATCCCTCGACGTACAACTTCCCACCCGGCACCTGAGCAGCGTAAAGCTGGTATCCTGGTTTTCCCGAGATGAGAAGACTTTTCTCTCTGGCCAGCACATCATCATGAAGTCTCCTTAGATCATTGTTCAATATGTCCTCTAGCGCTTTCTGAGGTAGGATCGGGTGGCCGGCGACATGGATTCGCTCCGCACCTACGACATGTATTCTGTCTACCTCCCGGGGCTTCAGAGGCGGCTGGCTGCTTGAAACAGCTCTGGCGCCTTTAGCGCCTTTCTTGCCCGGTCTCCTCCTTTGCTTCTTGGCGGGTGGCGGTAGTGAGCCCACCATACCTTCCCTAACTGTCACCCCCAGTGTCGTCGGGCTAATCAATGGACGGCCCTCGGGTTGTTGCTGGGTAGAGGCGGCATCTGGAGGCGTCTCCTACGAGGATCGCTTTTTTGCATTCCGCCTTAGGACGTTCCGGCTCCGGCAAATCAGGCAGCATCAAGTCATCATCTCCACGCTCAAAGCCTGAGTCTTCGTCGTCCTGAGCCATCAATCCTCCATCATCATAGGCGGTATTGAAATACTTGTCTGGGTCATCATCCTCCGCCTCCATGTCATCATCAGCATTTGCTTCTTCGACAACGGGGGCGACGTCATCTGGCACTAATGGAGGCTCTCCCTCGCGTCGTCCGCTATCACCCGCCACGACAGGTGCAGGTAATTTGGTAGGTTGGGTGTTGTTCATACCTTCTTGAGAAGCTGTCGTTGGTGTGATACTGGGCGCCTCGACACGAAGAAGAGTCTTCGGCCAAGGCAAGAACTAGCTCTTGCATGCGCCAATCCGTTGAGGGGTCTCCTCGTCATCGACTGGTACCGGAGGAGTCAAATCCTCGAAGCCCGCTAAGACACTAGCCACGTTAACCTTGAAGACGCCATCGGGCATCTCTTGGTTGTGGAACATGCGGTCCTTCGGCTTCACGATCGTTGCCTTTCCCACGGCCACCTTCTGGCCCTTGATGTCGTACAATAGGGTGCACGGGGTATCGTTGGCCTACGAAGACATGTCTGCGACGTCAAACATCCGAAAGGCAATTGAAACGGAAGACTATATAGACATGCTGGTGAAAAGGGTATGACGCGTAATTACCGTGAGGGCGTCGAGCTCGGCCATAGACGAAGGCCCGCCGAGTTGGCCAGAGACGGAGGACGGGCTGCTATGAACAGGAGCGGGAGCATGTGCGGTGGCATGAGCAGGTGCTAGTGGTGCGATGTTCACCGAATTGCTCCCGACGTAGCTGGGAATCGGAAAGTCCGCTGGCCCTTTATCTGGATTGTTCTTCGCCCATTCAAAAAATGCCGGAAGCAAGCTGGAAATGCCAGAAGCAACCGCTGCACTGACCCTTGCATCGACCTTCTCATCGATGGTCTGTTCCAACTCAGCTTTGGACTTATTGAATGCAAGCGCGACCTTCTGGTCGATGGTCAGTTGAGTAAGCAACTTTCTCTTCCTTCTTTCCTCTAGCTCCTCGTGGTAGCACGTCTTCCACGAGGCGCCATCTCCGACGCCGTGCACACGTCCATAGGACGGCGGTGTGGCCTCCGGGACCTTTTTCAGTATGTTCAGGGCCCGGTTGAAATGGGTGTCCCACTTGGGCCTCGCCGACGACTGTGACGACTCGTCGCTTTCGGCTGCCTTTTGGTGCTGCTCTTTCTGCAAAAGGAACGTCGATGGTTTA
Source organism: Elymus sibiricus (assembly GCA_039707655.1). Lineage (NCBI taxonomy): Eukaryota > Viridiplantae > Streptophyta > Magnoliopsida > Poales > Poaceae > Elymus > Elymus sibiricus. Next base: position 432,596,355 of record CM077673.1, read on the forward strand.
CTAATAATGTGACAAAACTTGTAGTCGAATTGATTGGAAGCTAATATGATAATGTGGTAATATAACAATTACCAGAAGTCTCATGAACTCCCTCGTGTTCGGGTCCGTTTAAAAGGTCTTCTTGACGCGGTCCCACTTGTACCGGGCCCTGATCCAGTCATGCTCCAGCGGGTCGGTGAACTCCGCCAGGGGGTCTGGGATTCCGTGAAGTTCACGTTCGGCGTCCTCCTTGGCCCATACGTCCCTCTCCCCTCGTAACCACGGCTTCCGAGGCTGTGGGGAGGCGTGTTCCTGGCCTGGAGCGCCTTCATTTTCTCTGACTTTTTCTTGGTTTCATCCTTAGCGCAAGTCTCCTTGAATTTTTCAAAGTCCTCTTCCGTAAGTGACGGATTGTCAGCATGAATCTTGGACCACGGTTCATTCTTATCAATCGCTTTTTTCACCCGAACTTTCCAGGCGGACAAGTCGTTGGTGAACGTCACCATCGCCTTGTTGTTTATCTTTGTCATGGCATCATCGTCCCACGGATCTTTGCTTTCTGTGCGGCCGGGGAACAAGAACCTATTGTGCAACTTCTTTAGGAGCATGTGCTCCATATGTGGTATCTTCTTCAACTTCTCGTCGTTGATGTTGGCGGTTTCCCTGAGGATGCATCCTAGTTGATTGCCCCAGCACGAGCGCGCTTCATCCGGCACCGTTGGCTCTAATTTCTTGGGGTGCATCTCCGTGACCACAATTTGTCCGATGCCGAGCTCGTTTGGTCTTCGTGCCCTCTTCTGCTTCGGTGCTTTACCGGCTACGGCAGCATCGTTGCCGGTCTCGGGGGTGGTGTCGGTGCCTGTGCCAGTGCTGGTGCCGGTGTCGGCGTGGGCGTCGGGGTTGTTGGTGCCACTGCCGCCACCATGCACCCCCATCTGGTGTTGGTCCAGGTAATCGAAATAGTGATTTGCTGCCTCGATGGGGTCTTCTTCGAGGCGAGCAGAACCCCCGGCTGAGGTGTGGCTAGACATGTTTCCTATTCAACAATTGTAAATAAAAGATATAATGAAGAGAAAAAAGGGGCCTATATTTGGTCGGAATGTTGATTCATTCCCCTTCCGGCAAATCCCGGGCACTCCATATGTCCTAGTTTCTAGCACAAGTCATGCCGAAAATCACGGAAATTTTCGGCATGACCTTTGCTAAAAAGTGGACATAGGGAGCGCCTGAAATTTGCCAGAACGGAAATGAATCAACATTCCGGCAAAACATAGGCCACTCGGATATTCTTCGACATTCAACCAACATTGCAAAATCATATAACATCAATGACATATATCATATAACATCAATGACATATGAGCATCACAGGAGCACATAGTGAAATGACCTCACTAAACATTGCCTAGCTAGGGTTCATCTGTCCTAATTTTACTAACAGTAGCTAGGGTTCATCTGTCCTAATTTTACTAACAGTAGCTAGGGTTCATCTGTCCTAATTTTACTAACAGTAGCTAGCTAGGGTTCATCACAGAGAGAGAGAGAGAGGAGGGCAGGGGAGAGGAGAGGGAGAGGCTTACGGGCTCGGGCGGTCGGCGGCGTGGGCGGCAGCGGCGGTGAGGTCGAGGTCGGGCAGGGGCTCGGGCCGGCGTCGAGGTCGAGGGCGGGCAGGGTAGAGGGCGGCGGCGGCGAGGTCGAGGGCGGCAGCGGCGGTGAGGTCGAGGGCGGGCAGGGGCTCGGGCCGGCGTCGAGGCCGAGGGCGGTCAAGGGCTCGGGCCGGCCGGCGTCGAGGGGCGACGACGGCGGGCAGGGGCGATGGCGGCGCCCGACAGGAGAGAGGAGGGGGAGAGGTGGGAGAGTGGGGGGGAAATTGGGACTTGGCAAAAGTTGAGCCCGCGCGGTGGCGGTTAGCTCAACATAGTAGTAGTGCTGGTTAGTATCCAGCGCTATAGCTATATTAGCTATAGCGCTGGTTAGGATCCAGCGCTACTGCTAACTGTTTCAGTTTTTATTATTTTCCTTTTGTTTTCTGTTTTCTTTTCTTTTATGTTTACTTTTCTTTTTCTTTTATTATTTTCCTTTTCCCTTCTGTTTACTTTTCTTTTTCTTTTTTATTGCTTTCTCCCTTTTGTATTTGTTTTTTTTTCTCCCGACGACGACGTCTCCCTCCCACACTGCGTGAATATCACCGGAACCATGCATGTGGTGGTAACATATATATATCAGTTGACCGATAACGGTTACTTAAGTGCGTACACAAAATAGATACATATATAAATGATGGTTTCTCAGCTGCGTCGACGACGTTTCACATTGAGCTTCTTCCCTTTCTTGTTCGTTGCCGAATAATTGAGCCCCTCCTTGTGACTTTTTCGGAACCATGGAGTACGCTCTTTCTTATGTAATGTAGTATTGATTCTTCTTTTCACGTATGCTTCATCGTCATCGTCATCTTCCCTCATCGGGTTGCCGTATTGGTCGTAGTCTTCCTCGTTGGCGACTCCATCCATTCCGACGATGCTCCTTTTGCCTCTCCTCACGACAACACGGCTGGGATTGGTCGGGTCGGTTATGAAGAAGCATTGTGTCATGTGCTTAGCGTGTACCCATGGATCAGTTTTGGCGATGACGTTAACGTTCACGGTTGCGCTCTTCGCGTCAGCGGGTGGTATAGACATGGTAGTGAAATACTTGTTTTCTCTTACGACGTCCTTAGCCCATCTGACACGGAACATCGTCGCATCGTGCAATCCAGTATAGTCAAGCTCCCAGATCTCTTCGACCCTTCCGTAGAATCTTTCAGTTGTGCCGTTAGCGTCGGTCACGCATTCAATCGTCACCCCGGAGTTCTGGTAATCACTGTCCATGTCTTTGGCCTCCGTGTAGAACGTGTACCCGTTGATATCGTATGACTGATAGCTCGCGAGTTTGGGTGCGGGGCCATGTGCTAAGGCGTGTATGAGCAATCCGTCCGAACTGTCCTCTTCCGGGGGATTTTCAAGAACTTGCTCTTTGAACCAACGCAAGAAAGTGGCGTTGTGCTCTACAGTAACTTCGTCGTCCGTCTTGAGCATCCCCTTATCACGGTACTTATTTGCGATGGTTTCTTTGTGCCATGCCACATAATCATCTACCTCATCTAGGTGTTGTAGCACTACTAAGTTAGCCCTGTCAAAGTCGTTCCGTCGATCCGAGTAGTCCACGTGCAATTCCCTCCGGCCGTTGTTGTGACCTTCTCCTTCTAGCCTCCCATCGTGCTTGTTGGCGTGCAAACCAACAACAGGGTCTCCGACGCCTATATAATTCTCGCAAAAGGAGATGCACTCATGCGTCAGATACCCCTGGACGATGCTCCCATCGGGACGGGACATGTTACGAACGAATCCTTTGATGACCCCATTCATCCTCTCGAACGGCATCATGCTGTGAAGGAATGTCGGCCCGAGGTCGATGATGTCGTCCACGATGTGGACACACAGATGCACCATGACGTCAAAGAACGGGGGCGGGAAGTACATCTCAAGCTCACATAGTATGACAACGATCTCTTCCTGTAGCCTTCGGAGCTGCTTCACACTTATGGACTTTCGAGAGATAACGTCGAAGAAGTTGCAGAGACCAGTAAGCGTGTCACGGACATGCTTGTCCATTATCCCTCTAATGGCAACTGGGAGTATCTGCGCCATCATCACGTGACAGTCATGAGACTTCATCCCGCTGAACCTTTTCTTCTTGGGGTCTAGAAATCTGCTTATCTTCCCACAGTAACCGGAACTGACTTTGATTCCCATAAGGCACTTGATGAATTGATCGATCTCCTTCGCACTTAAGGTGAAGCAAGAAGGCGGCCAATAGTTGTCCTCCTTCTTGTTGACTTTTCTGCCCCTTTCCCTCTCCTGCGTCTCCGTCTCCGTCTCCTCCGTCGACTTTTTACGGTGGAGATCTTTCCTGATCTTCAAATCTTCCAAGTCTTTCCTTGCCTTCGGCCCTTCCTTGGTCTTCTCCGGCATGTTCATCAGTGTGCCAAGCAAGCTCTCGAGGACATTCTTCGTGATATGCATTTGATCAAGGCAATGAGGCGTGTCGTGATTGGGCCAGTACTCCAAGTCCCAGAAAACAGACCTCGTTTTCCATACCTTCAGTAGCGGCTCCGGTGCCTTTTTCATCATTCCCGGCACGGGGTACTGTCCCCAGTTATTCAACGGCTCGTTGATTTCGGCGCCGCTTCTCTTACGTGGAGGTCCTCGATGCTCAGTCAACCCATTGAATAGATCTCCATGCTTTCTCCACGGGTCATCCTTCATGAGCCATCTACGATGCCCCATGTACATGATTTTCCCAGACCCGCCATCTTTCGTCAACGTAAGCTGCTGAGACGTTGTATCATCCATGCACCTCGTGCATCCGCAGTATCCGTGGCACACCTGGCCTGAGGTGTACCCGTAACCGAGATAGTCATGCACCGTCGTCATCAGCGCGGCTCTCATATAGAAATACTCTCCTTTGCTGGCGTCCCATGTCCATGCCGGTGTTTTCCATAACGTGTCTAGCTCCTCTTTCAGAAGCCCCATATACAGGTTAATATTATTTCCCGAATGTTTCGGCCCTTGAATCAGCATGCTCATGTGTATGTACTTTGTCTTCATGCACTTCCATGGGGGGAGGTTGTACATCCATACAAAGACGGGCCATGTGCTGTGGTTGGTATTTTGGTTTCCAAACGGATTCATGCCATCCGTACTCGCACCAAGCACGATGTTCCTTGGATCTTCTGCAGCAAATCCATATACGGTGTTGAATGCTCTCCACTGGCTACCATCTACGAGGTGTCTCAGCTTCGGATCATCTCCATCGTCGGGCTTCTTCCTCTCCGCGTGCCAGCGCATGAGCTTTGCTTCCTTAGGATCTACGAAATACCGCTGCACACGGGGAGTGATCGGAAAGTACCATACAACTTTCTGTGGAGCTTTCTTTCCTGCCTTCTTGTATCGAGAAGCATTGCACACTGGACAGCTGTTTTTTTTTCGCGTGCTCCCCCCGATAAATGATGCAATCGTTGATGCATGCATGGTACCTAATGTGCGGCAAATCAAAAGGGCAAACGATTTTCTTGGCCTCATCGACACTAGTAGGACACAGGTTCCCCGCGGGAAGAACTTTATTATGTAGATACTTCAAATGCTCATCGAGGCTTTTGTCTGTCCATTTGTTTTTGGCCTTCGTCTTTAGAAGTTCGAGCGTGAAACTCAAGCGGGTCACCTCGGGATCGCAACCGTCATACAATGGAGTCTTCGAGTCTACTTCAAGTTGCGCCAGCTTGGCCTCCTCTCTAGAAGCAGCTCTGTCGCTAGTCGTACTCTTGCGAAGGAGGTCTCAAACATGAGGGTCCTGCACAACTGCACTTATTCGCGTCGAAGACTGCGGCGTGACCGCCGCCTCTGCTTCGCCGTGTCCGGAATCTTCTCCGCCGCCATGTTCGGAATCTTCTCCGCCACCGTCATTTAACTCTTCCCCGCCGCCATGTCCGACGCCATCGTCTTCGTGTCGATCGGTCATCTCTTCGTCTAGCCCCATGTCGTTATTCCCTGCCATGTGGACGTCCCCATCATCATCATCTTCACTTATCCACCGAGTATAGCCATCCATGAAACCATTCATCAGCAAGTGCGCCTTCAACCTGCCACAACCATAAGGGTCCAAAAGGACTCCTTCTTTGCATCTTGTACACGGACATCTAATCCTAGTCCGATTATTTGCATGCATGTCCATTACCGCGGATTGCATGTATCGCTCCACCTTCCATCCACTCACCTTCATGACCGACTGCATGCACAGTATAACAAGCAAAATGGTTATAAACAAAATGCATGCATGCATCAAAGTCATATATATAAAAATTTGGCATGACCTTGCCTAAAAATAGGACATATCGAGTTTGCTCGAAATTCACGGAAACGGAAATAAATCGACATTTCGGCAAAACATAAACAACTCGGGGGCATGCCACTCGCACAAATCTCTCCATATCCCAAACACACATATTCCCATTCACACACACATATTCTCATTCTTGAAATGAACAACTTTTTACTCACCTATATATCAAGCTAGATCTAGCTAGATCTAGTTGTTGGGGACATATCAATAGCTAGCTAGATCAAGTTGTTGGGGAGGAGAGATGACTCTAGGTAACTAATGGAGAGGGAGAGAGATGAGCTAGCTAGATCTATATCTAATGGAATGGAGGGAGAGCCAAACAAATGAGACAGGGGGACATTTAATTATGCATGGAGCTAGCTAGAGATAAGAAGGCCATTTATGGAGGAGAGTTATGGTGGAGGGGGGCATTAATGGGGAGAGAAAAGAGGTAGGAGGAAGAGAGAAGAAGGGCAACAATGGTGAGGGGATAGGGGAAAGGAGTGGGAGAGAGGGCAATGGGAAGGAGGGGAGGGGGGTGAAAAGGTGGCACCAGCCACGCATAGCGGTAGCACTGTTTTCCAGCAAGCGCTACGGCTATGTTGGTTAGCAGTAGCGCTTTCCAAAAAGAACGCTACTATTAAGTGGGCCCCATTATCAGTAGCGGTTCCACCAAATAAAGCGCTACTACTAAAGTATTAGTAGTAGCGCTTTATTATGGACAGCGCTGCTACTACCAATAGTGTCGGTGGGCTCGTCTGGTCCCGCTTAGCAGTAGCGCTCGTTTTGTTTCCATCGCTACCGCTAAGTCTTTACTTGTAGCGCTTCCTAAATGCAGCGCTACTGGTAATTAGCAACAGCGCCTGTTGCATTCCAGCGCTACTGATATTGTCCTGCCTATAAGGTTTTCCCTAGTAGTGTATGGGTGAAGAACTTGCTAAATTGCTAGAGGCCAGATTCATTCGGGACATTAAGCACCCCGAATGGTTGGCAAACCTGGTTATGGTACCAAAGAAAGACAGATCCTGGCGGCTATGTGTCGACTTCAAAGACCTCAACAAGGCCTGCCCCAAGGACCCTTCCCCCCTACCACGTATAGACCAGATTATTGACGCCACAGCCGGACACGACTCGTTGTGTTTCCTCGATGCTTATTCCGGATACCATCAGATTAAAATGAAGGAATCCGATCAAGCGGCAACCGCATTCATCACCCCTTACGGGCCTTTTTGCTTCAACACAATGCCTTTAGGGCTAAAAAACGCTGGGGCTACATACCAGCGCATGATCCAGACCTGTCTCGAAAAACAGGTTGGCAAAACAGTGGAGGCATACGTGGACGATGTGGTCATTAAAACCAAACACGTTAGCAATCTGATCGACGACTTAAGGCAAACCTTTGCTAAACTACGCGAATACGATATTCGGCTCAATCCGGAGAAGTGTGTATTCGGCGTTCCCGCTGGCAAATTGCTCGGATTCATCGTCTCCCATAGAGGAATAGAAGCAAATCCGGCCAAGATCCGCGCCTTATCCGAACTTGCTGTTCCCACAGAGCTCAAGCATGTCCAAAGATTGGCGGGATGCGTGGCGGCATTAAGCCGCTTCATCTCCCGCCTCGGTGAAAAAGCTTTACCACTGTATAAGTTGCTGAAACGGACCAAAAATTTCGAATGGACCGATGAAGCAAAGGCTGCGTTAGAAGAAATCAAGACACTCCTGGCAAGTAACCCTATACTCACAGCACCAGGCGCTGGTGAGCCCATGTTATTATACATATCGGCCACCAACCAAGTTGTTAGCGCGGTGCTCGTCGTTGAGCGAGCAGAGGAGGGACACAAATTCCATATACAGAAGACGGTCTACTACGTGTCAGAAGTACTAACGCAATGCTAGTCCAGATACCCGCACTATCAGAAGATAGCCTACACAGTTTTTATGGCCTCACGGAAACTACGACACTACTTTCAAGAGTGTTCAGTTACGGTGGCCTCCGGAGTCCCCTTGTATGATATAATCAATAACAGGGACGCCACCGGCCGTATAGCCAAATGGGCGATCGAGCTCCACCCTTTCGAGATTACCTACAAACCACGCCGAGCTATTAAATCTCAGGTATTGGCAGATTTCCTCGCCGAATGGACAGAAGCCGAACTCCCCAGAGAATATAGTACATACTCCCATTGGACGATGTACTTTGATGGATCCAAAACTTTGGCCGGACTGGGGGCGGGAGTCGTTCCCACATCCCCCACAGGTGATAACGTCTGGTACGTATTGCAGATCATGTATGCCGACTCCAACTATGCAGCCGAATACGAAGCCCTCCTGCACGGTCTTCGGATGGCAGCCTCAATGGGCATTAAGCGGCTGGAAGTACGGGGAGATTCCAATCTGGCCATCTCTCAAGTCAACGGCGAGTTCGATGCTAAGAATCCAAAGATGGCGGCATATAGAAACGCCGTCCTCAAGATATCCGCACGGTTCGAGGGGCTGGAATTTCACCACGTCGCTAGAGACGACAACCAAGCTGCCGATATACTGGCTCGCTTAGGAGCCAAACATGATCCTGTCCCACCAAACACTTTTTTGGAACGGCTCTTCAAGCCATCCGTGGTTTGGCCAGATCAGGAGGACGCCGATCCATCCAGTGCAGACAAGGTTGTTCCCCCTTTAAACGAACCAGACGACCAAATAATCGGCGGCTCCGTCATGGACGCAACGCCCTCGGCTCACGAGGTCGTGGCAGTAATCGCGCCATGGACCGAGCCTTTCCTCGCCTACCTCCTTCGCAAAGAGCTTCCCGATGATCAGACGGAGGCACGGCGCATAGTTCGGCGCTCCAAAGCCTTCAAGGTACACGAAGGAGAGTTGTACAAGAAGAGTACCACTGGAGTACTACAACGGTGCATTTCCGAGGAAGAAGGGAGGCAGCTATTAGCCGAAGTCCACGCAGGGATGGGTGGTCATCACGCCGCAGCAAGAGCCTTGGTAAGCAAGGCCTTCCGGGCTGGGTTCTTTTGGCCCACAGCTCGGGCGGACGCCCAGTCACTTGTCAAATATTGCGTGGGGTGTCAACTTTTCGCAAACCAAAGTCACATGCCGCCAACAGCTCTTCGGACTATTCCGATCACCTGGCCCTTCGCGGTCTGGGGGCTGGACATGGTCGGACCACTTAAAGGGGGGACCAAGAAAAATAAATACTTACTGGTCATGGTCGACAAATTCACCAAAAGGATAGAGGCCAAACCCGTTAGATCGGCCAAATCCGGACCAGTAATCGACTTTATATCCGGCGTGGTACACCGTTACGGTGTCCCGCACAGTATAATAACTGATAACGGATCCAATTTCACGGCCCAGGAGGTCAAAGACTGGTGCGCAAAGATGGGGATCAAGCTCGATTACGCATGGGTTTATCACCCGCAGACTAATGGACAAGTCGAACGAGCAAATGGCCTCATAATGGGCGGCATCAAGCCACGTTTGGTCCGGTCTCTTCAAGAGTCCGATTGTCAGTGGGTAGAGGAGCTCGACTCCGTTCTATGGGGCTTGCGCACCACCCCGAATAGATCAACGGGATACACACCGTTCTTCATGGTCTACGGGGCTGAAGCGGTCCTTCCGTGCGATATCATTCACGACGCACCAACAGTGCGCATGTACGAGGAAAGAGAAGCCGAGTTAGATCGGCAGGACGACTTGGACGCCTTGGAAGAGGAGCGTGATATAGCTCGGGCCCCTTTTACTTTTTATCAGCAGCAGGCCCGGCGTTATACCAGAGCAGGGAGGTCAGGGCACAAGCATACAACGTGGGCGAACTAGTCTTATGACTACCGAAGAAGCAGAAGCATAAACTTAAACCCAAATGGGAAGGCCCCTTCATCATCGACGAAGTACTCACAGGAGGAGCTTACCGTCTTCGGAACCCGCAGGACAACCGCCTTGAACCAAACCCATGGAACGCAGCTCGTCTTCGGCGCTTCTACGGTTAGACCGGTGTTGTCACACTTTTTGCATTTCTTTTTTCTTTCTTTTCATTATCATTTCTTCTCCCTCCCACCGTGCTTTCTGGTAGGATTGATTCCTTTTTCTCCCCAACTCTATGTTCGGTTCAACCGATCTTGCACTAATAATTTTTCGGCCTACACCTTTAAGTGTCATATCCGAACATAGTACCCGGGGGTTTCCTTTCTGGAGCCAGTGCTTTTGTGTTATAAGCACCTGTGTACATTTATTGTGTATGCATACTTTCCTTGTCGTTTGATACGCCATCTTATGCATCAATTCGAACTAAGAATTTGCCAAACTGGGTTGCCTTGCTCCTGTGCTTACCCTCTACGTTCCCGATTGTTCGGCTAGAGGGTAAAGGGAGCTCCTCTGCGATTGCTACGACCAGGTAATCCGGATACGTACCTCAGACGGGTGAAGCCAAAAGCTAGCTATCTTAAGTAGACAATTGATCGGCTACGACGGATTCAATTATGGCCATTCATGACCATTATTCGGGTTTTTCCTTTAAGCCCTTGGCCGCACACTAACAATGTACGGCCTTTCTCCTACGATTTGCGTAGTACCCCTGAAGAAAGGTATCGATAGAGTTACTATTTTCTTCAGAAGATGTTTCTTACGCTCAACAGTAATATAACATATCTCCCTGTGTGCTTTCTGTCTGTTCGTACCACATGGCCAGATTGCCTGGTTCCCCGAACATAGTTCCCTCCCCTTCGGGCGATAACTTACAAGGAACACTTCCGAGCTCTTAGCACGGGAGGTTAAAGCCGATGGCCGGTTAAGACAAAGTTCACAACACAGACGGAGTAATTTTTCGATGGTCAAGTACATAGCTACATATGATCATACATCTGGCTGCCGATCGAGATTATCAATTATGGTGTCCAGGGAGCAGTCTTGTTGTGAGAGACGGGCGGCCGGCATCACCTGGTCGTATACCAGGTGGAGCGGCACTTCTTGTCCATCTGCCCCCACTGGTCCAACCTGAGCCATACGCTCGGGGTCAAGTCCAGTATAGCGGGTCTTGATCATCGCCCACGCCTCTCGTGCTCCCTCTCGGCAAGCCGACGTCTTCCACAGCTCGAACATAGCTCCGGCTCCCTTGAAGCGGCCGAGTAGCTCGGTCATCCTCTCCGGAGGGTGCTCGGCAGGCCATAATGCCTTCACCATGCTTTTCATGGCCTTTCGCGCCCGCTCATGAAGGGCGGACAGCTCCTTCAGCGGATTCCCCTGATAGGATCCGATTTCCTCTTCGGGTCGCCCGGACAACAAGCCTGCATATGAGTCACGGCATGCGTGTCACACTTCACTTATAAGAGTTACTTGCCGATGTTAAAATCATTCTTACCGAACATGCCTCTCTGCAAATTCTGGTTTTCCCCCTGAGCCTGGGCCAATTGAGCCTTTAAGCTCTCGATTTGTTCGGCTTGTTGTCTGTTCTCCTCCTTCAGGCGATTCTTCTCGTCAAGATGATGTCGTAAAACGTGATGGCTAGCTTCCAGCTGGGACTCGGCATATTGCTGAGATTCTCGGGCTACATCCAAATCTTTTTGTAATTGCCCTATTGATTCAGCTGCTACATAGTACCCTTGCGTAAGCATGGGGATATAATAAAGATCAGCAGAATATATACACTCACCGTGTGCCTCCCGAGTAAAGCTCTTCACTTGCTCCAGTTCGGCCTTCAAAGAGTCGACCTGTGTCCGGCTGGTTTCCAGTTCCTTGGACAGCTGCTTGCACTGCTGCTTCGAGGCCTGCATTGCCAGTCAATTAGTAGAGGGATCCTTAATTCGGTCGTACCGACCAATTTAAGGCTCGGGGGCTACTGAGTCTACATAAGTGTTCGGACTTTAACAAACAACTACTTACCTACAGGCCGGACGATATCAACTTAACAGCCTCCCCGAACCCAGCTCGGGCGGCCCCGAGGTATGCATCCGCCGTGCGCAGCGCACCGAACTCTTGTTCGGAAAAGGCCGGATGACGCAAGGCTTCTCGTCGCCGCCGATGATGCATGGCACTCCCAACCTCCGATTTGGTGACTGATATGGCGTCCCCAGAATCGGCTGGGTCGGGATGGACGGTGGGGGCTCCTGTAGCAAGATCGGCATGGGTGGAGGGCCTAGAATCTTGAGCACCGCCAGGCGTTCTGGCAATGTCTTCGGCGGGAGACGGCCGAACCTTTTGCCTGAACGTTTTGGCAAGATGGTCTCTTGTCAGACCTTATCAAATCGTGATATTAAATCAAGCGGTTAGGCGAAATACCTTTGGGGTGAACTCGTAGGAGCACTCGCCCATGTGGCCGGCACATTTGATGGGTCCTGGTTGTTTTCCAATCCAGGTGCTGCTGCTCCTGCCGGTGTGTGTCGCGCTGATCTACGGCGCTTGGGCGTAGGAGCTGGTGTGTTGGGGTTAGCAGAGGACACTTGCCTCTTTCGGGAAGTTTTCTTCTTCTTGCTTGTCGCAGGAGAAGGGAAGGACCCAGGGTAATCGGCAATAATAGCCACCTTGGTGCCGTCGAGGCCCTCTTGGTAGAAAACCCCGTCCTCGAGTTCAATTGATAAATCTGGGTCTTCATGATAGCCCGGATCGTCGTCACGGGAATAGTCTCCGGGCTGACGTGACGGGCGATGTACTGCCTCGATAAAGCTCCTCCATTCCTGTTTACGTGAACATAAAAGACTTCGTTCAAAAAAGGGACAAATAAAGAATCCGAATTGTGGTAACGGGATTGAAAGGCTCACCCATTCGATGGGATTATGGCTTGAGTATCCCTCTTTGGTCGATCGCCGTATGAAATCTTCTTGCTCCCCTTTGTATAGGTCGGCAAGTACGGCAGCCAATGTCGTTTGATCGGCATGACCCAGTCGTCGGGAACGAGTAGTATCGCTTGTCCCGTTGTATCGCCACTAGGGGTGTACCCTCTGTTGAAGGGGTTGGACGCACCGGGAGATGGCGGCGGCCATGACGTCTATCATGGTCAGCTTATGTTGGGCCAGTATCCTCACACGCGCGGCTAAGCGCTGCACCTCAACGCTGTCTTCTTGGGACGAGCTCTTCGGGCGCCAGTTGTACCTCTTCCTCAAGGGGGCATCAAGGTAGTCGGGCAGACCTTTCCGAGCTGGATCGGATAAAGGGACGTCCTCGATGTAGAACCATTCCGAAGTCCATAGTTCGGATTCCTTCGGTGTCCCCACGGGGCATCCAGTCCCCGCTATGCGGCATACTTCGGCTCCGCCGACCTCGAAGATTGTCTTATCCCGGGTGCGAGGGACAAGGCAGAAGTATTTCCTCCACAACTCAAACTGCGCCTCGCAACCCAGGAACATCTCGCAAAGGGCGACGAAACCCGAGATGTGCAGAATAGACCCTGGAGTGAGGTGGTGGAGCTGGATCCCATAAAACACCAGTAGCCCTCTCAGGAACGGATGAATGGGAAACCCGAGTCCTCGCAAGAGGAATGGCACAAAGCACACATTCTCCCCTTTATGCGGATGGGGGAATTCTCTGCGAGGACCTCGCCATTGAATGACGTCAAACCGGCGCGGACGGTTATCAGATCCGAGGAAGGAAGATACCCTTGGGTCTCAAGGTCGCGGAGTCGAAGAAGGGACACGGAGCAGCTGATCCAGTCCCCGGGACGGGATCCCTAAGGATCCGAGGAAGAACTAGGGGCGCACGCCATCTTTAGTGGAAACCTTTCGCTGGAGGTTTTTTCCGGTGGGGAATAAGAGGTTGTGGTTTGGACCGCGACTCAGTTTGTTTAAATGAGTGGAACCCCATTTGTGTTAGGGGTAGTTTTGTACAAAGCTACTGGGCTGCTCGTCTCCCCACGACGTGCGAATCCCAAGAAACACTATTGGCTCTTTGACGTTTGGCCTTCGGGGCCGAGCTACTCGTGATATACGGACGATCTATGATCGGGAAAAATTACACGTCGACGGAGGCCGAACTATAGCTCGGGCCGATCACTGTTTGGAGAAAAGGAACTCGCCTCGCAAGCCAAAGACTCTGATCACTCGAAGCAGCTGGAGCCTGGACCGTTGGCGTTGGAGGCTAGTTCGGGGGCTACTGAGGGAGTCCTGGACTAAGGGGTCCTCGGGAGGCCGGCCTATGTCTTATGGGCCGGACTGTATGGGCCACTTGCCGAATACTGGAAGAATAGAAGACCTCGTCTCCAAGGAGGAAGCTTCGGGAATCGTGGATTGTCCTCCACGTTTAGAATAGCGAATAGGCAAGTTTATCCCTTCGACGTGTAACCGACCATGTGTAAACCCTAGGGACCCCGGCGTCTATATAAGCCGGAGGGTTTTAGGATGTAGAAGAGAGAACTCATCTAGGGTTTTAGTCATTCAATCTCATGGTAGATCAACTCTGTAATCTCCATACACTCAATATAATCAAGCAGGACGTAGGGTATTACCTCCATAGGAGGGCCCGAACCTGGGTAAAACCTTGTCCCCTTTGTCTCCTGTTACCATCGATCCAAGTATCATAGTTCGGGACCCCCTACCCGAGATCCGCCGGTTTTGACACCGACACCTGGCGCACCAAATGTTGGTGGATTGATTTGTGCTACGGGGAATCCACCAAAACCCTAGTTCGAACACTGGGGGGCTGTCTCGCTACCTTTCAACTAGACGGCGAGCTTGGCGCAACGGGGACACACAAAGAATGCTAGGGACACAAGGAGCTACCCAGGTTCGGGCCACCGGGCGGTGTAAAACCCTACTCCTGCTTGGTGGGATTGCTTGTGGAGGTAATGCTCTGGAGCTACAAGATAGGTAATGGTCTTAGGGGTTGATTTCGTGATCCATATGTACGGTAGTAGCACTGACCCTTTTATACCTGCCTTAGTCTTCTTCCCGAAAATATGGACGGGAAGGGTTGCCACACAACGACAATTCAAAGGGGGACAGGCGCTCAGTCCTATAATGACAAAAGTGGTCTTCGCCTGCTAAAGACACTATCCGTGACGCGCTGGTGGGCTCGGGAATGACGTCCGCCCTAGTGCGCCGTGCCATCCTGTTCTTCTTGCACCGAAGTGGTAAGATTTGGGACTTGCTTTGGGGGGAGGCAGACGCCGTTGCTCCCTTATCACTGAAGCGGAAACCTGTCCTGGCCGTGCCCATTGGCACGATCTTCGCTGTCGTCACCATGGGACACAGCCATGCAACCTGTGCTGCGCGGCTCCTTCACGTGAAGGGCTTTGCGGGAGGTCACCTCGCAAGGGAGGCCTCATGAGGGCACTTGCCGTAGGAGACAGTCTTCGGTAGAGCCTCCCCTTATGGAGAGGGTCCTAGTGAGGCATCTTGCTTCATGGCACCCATGGTTGGGCCGCCTCTTGAGGCCTTCTCTAGGTGTCACCTCCTGGGCCGCAGGCAGACGGGCCGTGGTACCCTGGTTTCCACTGGGCCGATAAATGTGTTTTGGGTAACGTATGGTCGGATTGGCTTTGTGCCTTGTCACAAGGGTGGTACTAGCCGGCTAGGGGCTAATGAGCTTTGTACGGATACTTAGCTGGGGACGTGGAACTTGCCTGCTAAGCCGAAGATTATCCAGCCGAAAACAGTATCCGAAGAAGATTATCCAGCCCAAGACACTATCCAAAGAAGATTATCATCCCCGGCTTGGAAGACAAGTTCCGGGGCTACTGACGGTGTCCTGGACTAGGGGGTCATAGTCTAGCTGGCCTAGTCCATGGGCCGAGCTGACCATGAGGAAGGACTCCGGAGGCCCCTGACGAGTGCATATCGAGCTTCACCGAGGACTTGGCGTGTACTCCAAGAAGGTCTGCTAGATTTGGCATGTAATCCTTAGATGATAACCGACCATGCGCAACCCTAGATACCCCTCGTGCCTATATAAACCAGAGGGTTTAGTCCATAGAGGATCATTCATACATTCATCATCATCATACCCCTAGGGTTTAGACCACAACTCACGATCTCGACGTAGATCAACTCTATACTTTGATACACCCATAATATAAGCAAGAGCAGGACGTAGGGTTTTACCTCCTTAAAGAGTGCCCGAACCTGCGTAAAAACACCGTGTCCTCTGTCTCTTGTTACCCATCGATCCGATCTCATAGCTCGGGCCCCCCTACCTGTGGTCTGCCTATTTTGACACCGACAAGGCCCATGGATCGTACGGCCCTTAGGAGGCCCATGGATCCTACGGCCAGTAGGAGGGCCATGGTTACAACGGCCCATATGTGGACCATTGTTATTGCAGCCAATAGCAAACCGAGGAAAAAGAACTGCAATGATTACAAGCAAACAAATAAACAAGACTATAAGAAAATAAATGAGCAAGCAACTAACGCTAGGCAATTACGGTGATTACACAGATTACATCCACTGGGCATCAAAGTTCGGCAGCAGTGCAAATATAGGGAACAAGAAAGCAGCATATTACATACACTGGGCGTCAAAGTTGGCCACCAGTGCAAATAAACACCGCAGTAAAATAAGTCCAAAGCTGAAACCACTTCGAAAGAGCTCAAGAAACGATATCCTGGGTACCCACCATGCTGGAAAGAAGCCTAGCAAGCTTATTAGCTTTCTCTTGTTTGGCGCTGAAATCCTCCAATTCTTGCTGTTACACCAGAAAGTATGCATCTGAATTCTGTAGGGACTTCCTCGGTCCTTCGACTTTTTGTTGTAGCACAGCTGATCGATGTCTTTCAGTTTGTAGTTGAGACTCAAGAAGCAGAATTGATTTAGGCAGCGAGTTTGAAGAGCTTGTGTCAGCGGTAGTGGCCAGTAACTCGAACACTACATCAAGACAGGACTTTAGGGTTGTCTCACTGTCTTCAAGATAGTTTTTATCACCTTTCTTGGAGACCAACAAGGATGTCTCACAATCTTGAACCTTATATGCATTACTTCCTTTACCAGTACATAATGGGGTACTCTTCTCCAATATTCTGTCGGCATTCCAAAAGAGAAACAAGGAGACACATCACAGGTTTAGCATGTTATATATGAAACTCATTTTGGTAAACCAGTTCAGTAGTAAGGTGGACAGGATAACAGCATGAAACAAACATATATCTATGTACTATGGTCACTGTATTGTCTATATCATTCTAGTTTATGTTGGAAAATCAAGATAGAGACACAGTTCAAATCATATCTGTTTAAGGCAAAGCAGCATAGATAGAATATAAGTGTGGGAAACTACACAGCACTAACAACACTTGTAATATGCATGACATGAGAACATAACTGTTTATACAATTGAAACTGAAATCAACATAGAGCAAGTTACAACAGCAAACCAGTTAAAGAAACAGGTTTAAACATACCTGTTGTGCCATTGAAGTTTCAATTCGATCCTTCAAATTTGAAATTAGTTGGTATGAGTAAATACAGTGATGCAAGAGCAAAGGAGTATGCACCATAGCTACGAAATTTGACCTAAGAACAATTCTTCTTCTGCTTTAAGCATTGAGTTGGGGTTCGCAGTGGTGGTCCTCGTGCTTTGGGCACTGCAGTTGCCTTACTAACTGCTCATGTTTGGGTGCTCTGTGGTGGAGATGGTGCTGTGTCAACTGGAAATGGGTTACTATCTGCTGGGGTTGGGGTTAGATGGGGTGTAACTGGTTCTCTATCCAATAGGGTAGGGGTACAATCTGCGAGAGTCTGGGTTATGTGTGGTGAGGTTGGTTCTTGGGCAAGTACAACCGTGGTTCTATCTGCATTGACAGGTAGCACTGTCTTTTCTGAAGACCATGTTTTTACTCCATTAGATACTGTCATCACCCCCTCCAATTCAAATGGCTGATAAACAAGAAAAGTAATTGAATGTACATACATTATATGATAGACAAGTGCAATGGATATTGGGGAATATAAGAGGGCATGAAATAATTCACATTTATGTTGTCTAACCAAATAGGATAGCACTACACAATTTCACATATATGATGGCTAACTAAACAGGATAGCATGACACAATTTCACATATATGATGGCTAACTAAACAGGATAGAATGACATGATTCAAAATATGATGACTATGTAAACAGGATGACATGATATAACTATATGATGTCTTTATTAAATAGGTTGGCATGCCATAATTCACATACATGCTGTCTATGGAAACATGATGGCATGATATAATTCATGGATAGAATGACATAACACTAGTACAAAACAGGGCTTCGGTCCACCCCAGAAAAGCCCATTAATCCCGGTTCACTCACGAACCGGGACCTATGAGGGCATCGGTCCCGGTTCGTGAGGCCAGGGCGCCGGCCGGGGCTCGTGGGCCCTTGGTCCCGGTTCGTCTGACCCCTTTGGTCCCGGTTCCAGACATGAACCGGGACCAATGCGCCCCACAACCATTGGTCCCGGTTCGTATCTGGAACCGGGACTAAAGGGACACCTTTGGTCCCGGTTCCAGACACGAACAGGGAGCAATGCGCCTCGCTCCTGGCCCACAACCATTGGTGGCAACCGTTCGTCTGGCGCGAGCCCTTTTAGTCCCGGTTCGTGTCTCAAACCGGGACTAAAGGTCCCAACTGTGCAAATCCCACGCCTTGGAAGTTGTTGCGCGCGACGCTACAGTAACGTGACGCTACAGTAACGTGGCCAGTCTCCATTTCTGTTCGTCTCCCTCTCCTCTCTTCTTTCCCATCCTCCACCATGAATCCAAGAACTCGCTACGGGAACGTGCTCGCACATGGCACGACCAATCTCCATGTCGTCTACACGAACAACACCGCCAAAGTGGAGGGTTTTCTTTCCATGTTCGAGGAATGGCTTCAAGAGGAGGAACACAAGTTCATGGGCCTCGATCTCGAGTACACGGCCGATGGTCGCAATGTTGCCGTCGTCCAACTTTGTTTCAAGAAACATGTCATGGTCTTCCAGTGGGCAAGGTAATACGAAACTTGTCATGGTTTTAATTGGGGCTTTTCTTTGATTCGTAGGATAGGAAAATTGCATAGGAATAGGAGGATTGGGAATGTCGAGAACATGTCATAGTTTCCTTGATTCATAGGAAAAATGCATAGGAAAATTGGGGCTTTTCTTTGATTCATAGGAAAATTGCATAGGAATAGAAAATTGCATAGGAATAGGAGGATTAGGAAGATTGCATAGGAATAGGAATAGGAGGATAGGAATAGGATAGGAAAATTGCATAAGAATTTTCTTTGTAGTTGCATATTGGCCATCGTGGGAGAACATGTCTTAGTTTAGGGGCTTCTTTTGATTCATAGGATAGGAAATGTCTAGGAATAGGAAAGTTGCTATGATTCTTATTATACTTGTTATGATTCTTATTATACATGTGCCGAATTATACTTGTTATGATTCTTAATTATTATACTTGTTCTAAATTATACTTGTTATGATTCTTATTATACTTGTTCTAAATTATACTTGTTATGATTCTTATTATACGTGTTATGATTCTTATTATACTTGTGCCGAAATATACTTGTTATGATTCTTATTATACTTGTTTTAAAATATACTTGTTGTAGAAGTATTTAACACATTTGTTCCATTTTGTTGTTGCAGTAGTAACAAGCACTGTCCAAAACTTATGAAGTTCCTTCGCAGCGGCATATATTTTGCTAGCGTTGATATAACGAATGACAAGATCAAGATGAGGCGCACCTGGGGTATTGAGATACCAGCTGAATGCCACATTGATCTTCAGGGCAGGTTCAGGCTTGAGCATGACAAGACTTCAATGGCTGATATGGCAGCCGCCCTGATGGACGAGCACTACTCTGATATGAAGACAAAATTCCCCAAGTCAGGGCACAAACATTGGGAGAAGACCCCACTTGACCCTATCAACATTGAGTATGCAGCAATAGATGGGTACGTTGCATACGAGTTGTACTGCAGGATTCGAATCTTTAATTATTGGCAGCGTCACCTCGTACCGCTAGTACCACCACCAGTGCCCCATGGGTCTCCTGCTTGGGGGTATTCTGATCCGGACGACGAGTAGTGTTTGCAATGGCAAACACTTTTATCTCTATTATGTAGTGCTTGGGGGTCTCCTAATCCGGACGAGTAGTGTTTGCAATCCGGAAGAGTAGGATTGGTATCTTCAATTATGCAGTACTTTCTGTAATCGATATCTGAACTATTATTTCTATTATGTCCCTGTTTAAGTACGGTTTGTGTGTAAGAATATTTAGTATGACGTGAGCAAGCTTCCTGAAGCATTGTGATGTATGTGATGAAGATTGTCCATGGTTACGGCGCAATAAGCAAGGGACACACGCGAATAAAAAGTTTTATACCCCAAGCGACATACCTTTTCAGAGTTCATTTGTAGTGATTTTCAATTTCAGGGTCATTTAGCTCAAAAAAATCAGTAAATGCATAAAAAAAGGAAATGAAGTCAGAAAGGGTAGAAAATTGATGATGTGGCTTTGAATGGTGCATTTTGAACACACAAAAAGTCTGGAGTTCAAATAAGTTCAAAAAATGAAATCCCTTTGTAACAGATGAGTTTTCGTCCGAAACCCTGATACTTCGAAAGAGATTGTCCATTTTGTACACGAAGTGCATCCAGTTTTTGCCGTAACCCTCTCAACTTTTTAGCACATGCTATGCGGGTGAAATGATGATACCATGCCAACTTTCAACCTTTTCAGAGTTCATTTGTAGTGCTTTTCAATTTCAGGGTCATTTAGCTCAAAAAAATCAGTAAATGCATGGAAAAAACGAAATGAAGTCAGAAAGGGTTGAAAATTGATGATGTGGCTTCGAATGGTGCATTTTGAACACACAAAAAGGCTGGAGTTCAAATAAGTTCAAAAAAATGAAATCCCTTTGTAACAGATGAGTTTTCGTCCGAAACCCTGATACTTCGAAAGAGATTGTCCATTTTGTACACGAAGTGCATCCAGTTTTTGCCGTAACCCTCTCAACTTTTTAGCACATGCTATGCGGGTGAAATGATGATACCATGCCAACTTTCAACCTTTTCAGAGTTCATTAGTAGTGCTTTTCAATTTCAGGGTCATTTAGCTCAAAAAAATTAGTAAATGCATGGAAAAAAGGAAATGAAGTCAGAAAGGGTTGAAAATTGATGATGTGGCTTTGAATGGTGCATTTTGAACACACAAAAAGGCTGGAGTTCAAATAAGTTCAAAAAAATGAAATCCCTTTGTAACAGATGAGTTTTCGTCCGAAACCCTGAGACTTCGAAAGAGATTGTCCATTTTGTACACGAAGTGCATCCAGTTTTTGCCGTAACCCTCTCAACTTTTTAGCACATGCTATGCGGGTGAAATGATGATACCATGCCAACTTTCAACCTTTTCAGAGTTCATTTGTAGTGATTTTCAATTTCATGGTCATTTAGCTCAAAAAAATCAGTAAATGCATGAAAAATACCAAATGAAGTCAGAAAGGGTTGAAAATTGATGATGTGGCTTTGAATGGTTCATTTCGAACACACAAAAGTCTGGAGTTCAAATAAGTTCAATAAAATGAAATACCTTTGTAACAGATGAGTTTTCGTCCGAAACCCTCATACTTCGAAAGAGATTGTCCGTTTTGTACACGAAGTGCATCTAGTTTTTGCCGTAACCCTCTCATTTAGCTCAAAGAATGAACTAATAGCAAAAAGAATGAAGTAGAAATAATCAATTAAAATATTCTGTTACGATCAACTAAAACAAAACTATAATATTCTTCAATAGCAAAAAGAATCAACTAAAAAGCTTTTATAAACCTCTAGTATTTTTGAAACTAAAATTATATAAAATTTATGCAACTAAAATTATCAAAGAATTTTTTGTTCAAAACATTAATAGCAAAAAGAATTTTCGTAAAGAAAATTTTTGTTAGAAACTTTAATAACAAACTAAAATAACCAAATCTGTTTTTGATTAAAACAGACATTTAAAATAACCTAAATCTTACCAAATTGAATATAATGATAAAACACAGTAATATTAAATAGCAGGAAAAAGGATCACTCAAAAATCTCTTTTTTTAGTAAAGTTATTCACAAACTAGTGATTCACACAAATTTCAAAAAATTCTAATTTAAACTATTCAAATTTGAAAACTAAAGGCACTAACAGAAAGTTTATAATTTTTGTGACCTAAAAGCAAAAAGAATGAACCAAAAAACAGTAAGTAGGAACAAAATAAAATAAATAAAGCAAAAAACAAAACAAAAAACTGGAATTTTTTTTAAAAAAATGCCACCTATTGGGCCGCCACGGCCTGTATACGACTTTAAATCGAACCAGCTTGTTGGGCCGGGATTCAGGCCCACAGAAGACCCAACAGGCCGACAGGCAGTGCCAGATTAGGCCCGAAGGCCTGCAGTAGAGAGAAGCTCGAGAGGGTATGTGCAGCAGCGCTTATAAACCACTCTCGAGCTCTCTCCTCTAGCGAGGTGGGATTAAAAATTTGGCCCCGGGCAGAATCACCCTTTGGTCCCGGTTGGTGGCACCAACCGGGACCAATGCCCACCTTTGGTCCCGGTTGGTGCCACCAACCGGGACCAAAGGTGTCTGCTTCCCGCCCTTTGGGCTGCTGAAAAGAGACCTTTGGTCCCGGTTGGTGGCACCAACCGGGACCAAAGGTGGGCATTGGTCCCGGTTGGTTCCCCGAACCGGGACCAATGCTTATTCTATATAAGTAAACACTTGGAAAATTTCAGATTTCATATGCCATTGCCCCGAGCCCGCCGCCCAGTCGCCGCCCCGTCGCTGCCCCGTCGCCGCCCCGTCGCCGCCCCGAGCCCATCGCCGCCCCGTCGCCGCCGTCCTCGTCGCCGCCCCGAGCCCGCCGTCCCCGTCGCCGCCCCATCGCCGCCCCGTCGCCGCCCCGCCCCCGTCTCCGCCCCCGCCGCCCCCTTCGCCGGCCCTCCCCCGCCGCCCCCGTCGCCGCCCCGTCCCCGTCGCCTCTCCGTCGCCGCCCCGTCCCCGTCGTCGCCCCGTCGCCTCCGCGTCGCCGCCCCCGCTGTGAGCCGCCGCCACCCCTGCTCTGTGGAGTTGTTTTTAAATATATGTTGATTTTTTTATATGATGAATGTTTATGTTTGAGTTGTTTTATGTTTTATTTAATTATTAGGAGTCTTAGGAAAAAATTAGTATGTGTATGTTAGATTACAGAAAAAAAATTGGTTTTATGAAAAATTAGTGATTAAACGATAAGAAAACGTTCTCATAGGAATTTGTCTCGACGTCGACGATGCCCGGCCCTCATCCTCGTCGTCGAGTGGTCCGCGAGAGCCTGCTTGATAGGCGCCATGTCCGGGACTGGGCTCCGCCGGGCTGGCACTGGGAGGTGCTACCTTCCCGGGCTCGGAGGTTGGTGAGGAATCCAGGTCTCGTCGTCGACCCGGAGCTTCTGTGGTGGCGGTCACGCGGGCCACTTTCGGTGCGGAGGGAGCGGGCCCCCGCGGAGGTGGTACGTCGCCGTGTCAGGGAGGAGGACGAGCACGTCCGTCGCTACATGGCGGCGTTGGACGCACGGTTCGACAATACCTGGCAGATTCTTCAGGGATCTCACCCAAGTTATGATCCCGTGATGGTTCCTTATCTTTGGGTGTCCACCGCCGGCGACTCAGAGACCGCTAGTGAACCTAGTTCACCGTCCTCCACTTTGGATTCTAGGATATTCGATCTGTATTAGTGATCTTATATGATAATATTCGAGATGTATTAGTTAATATTTGATGATGCATTAACTGGATTGTTCGGGATGATGTATTAGTTAATATCTAGTGCTTGTGATTTGCCAGTCATTCCGGCAAAACATAGGGAATTTTTTCTATGTCATTGCTCGATATATGGAACGGGTTGACTTCAGGTCTGTTTTGGCTCCTTGTGTGTCTTTCAGTGAGGGAGAGTGTCCACCATATATATATATATATGAGAGAGGAAGAATCCCGACTGTTGTCATGGGGGTCGCTTCTCCTTCGTTCCCGTGTGCTAGACATTTTGGTGTAATGCACTCGGGGATGAATGGAGGAGCCACCATCACCGACGGTCGCAATATCAGAGGGAGTGCCCACCATATACATGAGATGAGAGTTTAGGAAGCAAAGACTCGACAGACCTAAAGTCAACCCGTTGCATATTTTGAGTAATAGTGATCTGTGTGTTGATCAGTTTCCTGGTAGTTGCCTTCGATCGATTTTAAATGTTTCAACTATGAACATAGGAAATGTCTCACGACGATAGCGAAAGGGAATTCGGTATGTGCGAATACTGCGAAGACGAGCGCGGTCTGTGCGACACGACTCACCTAGTTGATGGTAGGAGCTTCAGCATCGTGCTGGATGAGACCTTCGAAGTGGATACAGTAAGTCACAACGACAAGTCTTTTTTCGTAATTAAGCATGACTTCTGCTTCTTTTGCTTCAACTTATAATTTTAATTTTTTACTATTCTACTAGCGTATCCCCTACCATGCAAGAAGATATGTCTTGGATAAGATTGGTTTCAATACTAAAGAAACTATGGAGGTAAAGATAGTTCACTTGAGGACCGAGCATGGTTATACTTTTGCCGTAAAATTTTACAATGCAGACACCTACTCCTATTTTGAATGCAAAAGTTGGCAAGCACTATGCAAGGCTTATGCATTTGAGCCGAATATGCTTATCACCTTTGATATTCATCCGGAAGATGAAATTGAAGGTAATATCGACATCTGGGTCGATGTGCAGATGCCTCCAGTTCTACCATTATGTGAGTTTCTCAACCATATTTATTATGATTCCGATTCTGCCTCCTTGTGAGTTTGTTAAACATATTTATTATGTAATTTATATTGTTTATTTCAAAATAGTTGACAGCTTATTTCCATTGACAGCTTATTTTCATTCTTCAAAAAATGTACGGGAGATGGTAGACAGAACCTACTACACCGATGGCGCAGAATTAACTTGTCAGGAGAAAAATCATCTTATCGCATTTATTAATGATCTTCAGAATTACAATACCTATTATCAAACTCCTACACATTATGGTCAATACGTGCCACTAGTGCACGTGTTGAACTACGGTAACATCCATGGAGATCGCATGGTAAGATTTTTTACTATTACGACATCCGTGCATCTTTTGCATAATTTTTTTTTAAAACTAACTACATTGCTAACTACGAAGTTATTACTATGTTTTTCAACAGAAAATCCCGAATGATTGTGTGCCTCATCTGATGTTTCCGAAAGGTCACCTTGATGTTATGAGCTTACGGCCAGGTCATCATATGCATCACTGTTGTCCATACCGGATTTCTAAAACCGATGAAGACATGAAAATCAAAGATTGGAAAAATTGTATGGTCGATCGTAGGGAGCTACTTGGAAGCAACATTGTGTGACGTGCAAGAATTGGAGACAGGATAATCTCCATTCTCCATAATGGAGAGTCAGGGCCTATCTTGTTTTATGCTATTTTACCTAAGAGAGGCCGGGTAGTTAGGTCCTAGGTAATACTCATGATCATGTGCTAAGAACAATTAAGTATGGTTGGTTAGATGACTATGATGATGATGATCGAGTATGACTTGTTATTATGATAACGAGTAGTACTAAGAACAATTAAGTATGGTTGGTTAGATGACTGTGATGATGATGATCGAGTATGACTTGTTGTTATGATAACGAGTAGTTCTAAGAACAATTAAGTATGGTTGGTTAGATGACTATGATAATGATGATCGGGACACTTCTCTCTATTAGCTAGCTAACACAATATGAAACCCTAAATTAACCCTCCAAACCCCCCCCCCCCCCCCCCCACCCATTTGAAAAAAAACCCCAGTGCCTTTTGGTCCCGGTTGGTGTTGCCAACCGGGACTAAAGGTCCTGCCTTTTGGTCCCGGTTGGTGTTACCAACCGGGACTAAAGGCCCTCCTGCCTGGGCTTGCCGCAGCGGCCACGTGGAGCACCATCTATCCCGGTTCGTAAGCGAACCGGGACTAAAGGTTTTGGGCTTTAGTCCCGACCCTTTAGTCCCGGTTCCAGAACCGGGACAAATGGGCCTTACGAACCGGGACAAATGGGCCTTTTTCTACTAGTCTAAATCAAAATATGATAACTATGTAAATAGGATGAGATGACATAACTATATGATGTCTTTATTAAATATGTTGGCATGCCATAATTCACATACATGCTGTCTATGTAAACATGATGGCATGATATAATTCACATATATAATTTATAAACTAAGCAAGTAAGCAGATGGCAATCGCATATATGATGTCTAAACTAAGCAGATGTCATTCAATATTGCGTATATGATGTATAAACTAAGCAATGCAAGACAACATATGCATGATATGAGTAATATAACCCTGCCAAATTTGACAAAACACCTTAGGGGGAAAATAGGACTGGTCATCTATATCTGAATCCTCCTCTGAGGAGCTATCTGTAACCACCAAGATATCTGCTTCAGCAGGTAGCATTGTCTGCTCTGAAGACCTTGTTTTCACTCCAGATTTTTGCATCAAATGGCTGATGCACATGAAGAGTAGTTGAATATACAAACATTGTCGACAAATGGAATACGTAATACAAAAAAGGATGGAATGATATAATTCACATATATGATGCCTGGCTAAACAGCATGGCATTGCATAATGCACATATATAATGCCTTGCAACAAGATGTCATTGCATCTTTCACATATATGGTAATTAGACACTAACCAGGTGGCAGTCACACAAAGCATGTCTAAACTAAGCAAAATGACATAGCAATGCAAGACACCATATGCATGATATGAGCAATATAACCCTGCCAAGTTAGAGCATACACCTCGGGGGGGGGGGGATAGGACTGGTCATCTGTCTCTGAATCCTCCTCTGAGGAGCTATGTGTAACCGGCAAGATATGTGCTTCATCAAATAGCACTGTCTGCCCTAAAGACCTTGTTTTCACTCCAGATTTTTCCATCACCGTGTCAAGTGGCTGATGCACAGGAAGAGTAGTTGAATGTACTAACATTGTTGACAAATGTAATATGTAATTAAAAAAGGATGGCATGATATAGTTCACATATATGATGACTAGCTAAACATGATGGCATTGCAAAATTCACATATATGATGCCTGGCTAAACAAGATGGCATTGCATAATTCACATATACTCCCTCCGTTCCTTTATATAATGTGTATTTGTTTTTTCAAAAGTCAAATGAGTGCATGTTTTGACCGAGTTTTTAGAAAAATATATCAATATCCATAATATGAAATTTATATCATTTGATCCATCATGAAAAGTAGTTTCATATTTTATCTATTAGTTATTGCAGATGTTTTTATTTTATAATCTTGGTCAAACATTCAAATGGTTGACTTGCACGGAAAAAAATACACCTTATATTCTGGAATGGAGGTAGTATGATATAGAAACTAAACAGATGGCATTCACACAAAGCATGTCTAAATTAAGAAGATGACATATGTGATATATAAAGTAAGCAATGAAAGGTGCCATATGCGTGATATGACCAACATCAGCATGCCAAGTTAGAGCAAAGAGCTCAGTGGGTAAATAGGAGTGGTCTACTCACTCTGAATCCCCCTCTGAACAATTATCTTCCTCTTGATTACAATCTATAATGGGGGGAGGGGGCTGCAATTATGCCCACCATGGAGCGACGTATGCATGACATTATATTGCCACGCAAGGCCCTTCTCTTTTGCTCTACATGTTTAGTACCATTGTGTACAATAACTGACATGCATAGGAATAAAACATAGTGAGATTATGTAAGAAGTGCATGCAGAAATCCAGAGTGAGGGTAGCAAACAGTGGATAGACCCAAAACCAATGATAGTAGGCAGATAATAGCTTCAGTTAAAAAATATAGATAATGGCTCATTTACTGTTTGTTTCCCACCCAACATCAAACACATAGTAGATACCCGAGATTAACCAGATAGTAGACAGAGATACTATTCATTATTGCCCCGGTATGTACCCCACAACCATTTAAAAACCCAAGTTTGAGCATTAGTTTGGACCTGACTCGGAGTCTAAGAGGTGAACATGACAATAAAGTAGTAGCTAATACTAAGCGATGCATAACGTAAGCAGACACGAAAGAGTGTGACCTCTCTTGCGGACCCGTGTAGTCCTCAAGGTCATCTGCTCAGTTGATGATAGTAATGCAGTTGTGGTGGCTGCCGGTGGCGGGGAAGAAGATATGAGTAGGTGAAAGATGGTCTAGAGGGGGGATCTCTGTTGTGGAGGACGCTTCCATCATTGGAGCAGCTCAGCTGGGGTGGACGATGCCGTGGCAGGAGCGGGACAAACCACACAAGGTTTTCTTTGACACCTATCTGTAACAGAAGTAATTCTGTAAGGGCTCATTTGAATTGGAGGATTCTAACAATGCAGCGATAGGAAATACACAGGAATAGGATAGGAATACACGTGCAAAATAGAGCATTTGCAAACACAGGATTTCTGTCAATCTGGCTGTTTGGTTCACAGGAATTGGAAGGACATAGGAATGCAAAGAAGCATGGTCCAATTAAAGCCAGACCACATGAAAATGTACAGTTATAATGCTATTATGCTACTATCACTTAGTCTTGTTCTTCAGGAATAGGAATTTGAAAAGGAGGGCCAAGTGGATATTAAAATTCCTATGGTTTTTCTTTGAAAGAGACACTAAAGGAAAAAATCTTACAGTTTTCCCATGCTCCATTCCTTTGAACCAAAAGCATGAATAGTAGTACCATAGGAAACTTTTCAATTCCTATGTTTTTCCTTCACTTTTCCTTTCAACAAGTGGCAATTCTAGTAGGCAGGCTTGAACAGGCAAAAGCCTACACTCCAAAAATGTTTTTGTACTACTTCTACTACTTTGTACCCAAGCCACTGCCCTACTAGCTCAACTCCCAGGCCCATCTACACATGCACAACTCCAATGCGCAGAAATAAATAATGATGCCTTTCGAGAGAGTCCATCATAGATAGCTAACTTGCCTAGTACCTCACTACTTGTCATACAGGAGAAACTATTCGTATTTCTCATTACTACGTGTGCTCAGTGGACAATATATATTACATGTACAGTAAAAATGATGCGACAAGTGTACAACCTCTTTGGCAAAGCCATGTCGATCTCAGTGTCATTGGGTTGGTCGCTGAGGATGTTGTGGCTGTCAGATGCGGGGAAGAAGATCTTAGGCATCTGGAGATGGAGCCAAGGGTACTGCTCTACTGTGATGGACGGTTTCGTCGTTGGAGCTGCTCCGGTGAGGTGTACGATGGCGAGGCTGAAGCAGCCAAGCAGGACAAGAGAGACAACGTTAACCTGAAGTGGGATTCCAATAGCATCTCCTATAGATGATGTAAAATACATCACCAAAAAGTGCTAGATGTAAAACACATCAGCCGCTCATCTCTGAACTTAACTGTCGAAACCAAATTAACTATCGAAACTGAATTTTACTGTCGAAACTGAACTTTGGAGCCGAAACTAAATTTTGCTGTCGAAACTGAATTTTACTATCGAAACTAAATGCACTAGTAGCAGAGAAGTAGTGCACTAGTAGTTTTGGTCGCTCGACCACTAGTGGAAGAGAAGTAGTGATTTAAATTGGTAGCTGCTCCTACCAGAGAACAGCCGGGGTAGCTGGTCGTGCAGAAGCAGCAGCGCCTGGAGCAGCAACGCGTGTGAGAGCCGGAGCAGTAGCTGGGGGTAGCAGCAGTAGGAGGGCGAGCGAGAGCCGGAGCTGCTGCTCATGCATTAGCAGCGCGAGCAAGAGTAGAGCAGCATCGCGAGCAAGAGCAAGGGCAGAGCAGCCCGCGACCAAGAGCAAGAGCAGAGCAGCAGCGCGAGTGAAAGCCAGAGCAGTAGCAACAGGGCCAACGAGAGCCGGAGCAGCAGCTCCTACTGGTGTGGACATCACCGCCAAGGGATCAATGCCATGGCGGAGAGATGCCATGGAGGAAGTGGCCGGCAATGCCGCCGTTTATGGAGCCGCGCCATGGCGGCTTTGGATCGAGCACCGGCAGCACCGTGAGATCGAATCAAGGAGAAAATGCAGTGATTAGTGTAGAACCTCTTTGGTGGCACCTACTACCGGTAGGGTCAAGGACCTGACATCTAGGGCCCACCTGGGATCCCACACCATCATTGGTAGGTCCCTGGACCATGAACGCATTTGAGTGCATATGACAAGCAGTCCACTCGGATACACCGAAGGCACTCGGACGTCTTCCCTCCAGTCGGCCCGACCACCATGACTCGGACAAGGAAGGCAAAGGGGCGACGTGGGAGCTGCAACGGTCGAGTAGTCTTAAGTCGGGCTTTAAGCATAGTCATGACTACCGTTACCTGTAACCACCGTAGTTGTGACTATTAACACCTGTAACTACCATAATTATAGCCATTAATTAGCCTTGTAACATGGGAATGAAGGGGCTGCGGTCCACTCTATATAAGCCGCCCTCCTCCTCCTTGGCAAGGGTTCGGCATCCTCTGTAATCACATACCGCAAGAGAAAGCAAGCCTCCGGGCATGAGACGTAGGGCTATTACCTCCTCCGAGAGGGGCCTGAACTTGTATAGACCGAGTGTCACACGTGCACCGTAGCTAGGCACTGCCCCTCTTTCATACCCCTAGTACTCATTGTCAGGTTCGTAACCCCGACAGTTGGCGCCCACCGTGGGGCTGTGCATCTAGCGATTGCCCGGCGCAGTTGGAATTCCTTATTGTCATCATGATCCTCGGCGCTGAAATACGTTTCAGAGCACTTAGTTTCATCCCTGGCAATTCGGCGTGGCTCCAGCAAGCCTCGCTGGACATGGAGTCGCTACCCATCCATGGTGCGGCGCACTTCCAGTGTCTTCATATGGAGTCCTTCTCCGTCAGCCTTCGGTTCCATACAGAGTGGCTCCCCTCCTTCCTGCTGGCCGCCGTCGCAAGCACTCCGGGTGCTCACGGCTTCAGTGTTGGATCAAGCACGATGTGGCCCTTCAGGCCACAGCTGGATAGGTGGCGGCACTCGAGCCTGACGAGCCCGCCCTCGATCTCTTCGACTGCCTAAATGAAGATTCCATCGATGAGTCCGAGTGCTAGAGCGTTGAGTCCACGGTCGAGGTCCTCATGGCCGGCTCGGAGCAGCACGCTCCTCTGGGATTCATGGCCCCCCGCGATGGGCACATGGGTACTTCATGAGGACGCAACAATGACAACCCGGGGGAAGATCATTCACCCGGCCATGAGCCATATGTGCCTCAACGTCTCACTTGGGAGCAGAGCGATGAGCTCCGACAGAGGAGCGAGCAGGCACTGCGCACTCCCATTACCGGGACGACTCCCGAGGCTCTGGCCATGGAGTCGGTTCGCCTGGCCACTCTGGCCGAATGAGACCACCTCGCGCGGCTGTAGAAGGAGTTGGATGACCGTGCTCGCCAGCAGCCTAGCTCTAGTCGGCACAAGCGCCGGTTGTTTCCGAGTGATCAACCTCAGAAATAGCAGGTCCTCAGCCCGCTGCAAAACTTGGCGGCTACCAGGATCGCTGATTCTATTCAGCCCTCTAGCTCTGCGGCCGGGAGGGAATCCGCCAGATCCAAGTCCTCCTGAAGACGGCTTTGTCGCAGAACGCGGCGGTATCACAGTCCCAGGATTGCATCCATTGTGCGTTGGTGCGTGCCGACACCGTACAGTCGGCCCATAGCCCACTCGGCTTGGGGAGGCGCCGGTCACCACCCCTCTCGAGGGACCAATACGGAGATCGGAGGCGTCGCCGAGTTGCTTCCCCCAGGTGGCATGACGATTACGATCACACTCAGATACCCTCTCCGCGGCATGTCTCATACGGGCGCCAGCCCTATGACGACAGGCATCCGCATGGGGACGATCGGCAGTGGAGCCCTCCGCACCATACGAAAGACCTCCGAGACCCGCGGTTCAATGCGAGATCCATTCTCACTAAGAATCTGGTCGATAGGGGCCGGCCCTGAGAGAGGGCCTCGACGCTGACGTCCCGAGTGAATCTGCTCCCTCCGGTCCAGGGTGTTTCAGCCGATACAATCGGGCTGCTGACATCCCCACCAACTTCAGGTTAGTGACGGGAATCAGCAAGTTCACTCGCGAGTCAAAGCCAGAGATTTGCTTAAAGGACTATCGAGTGGCAGTTCAGATCAGCGGCAGCAATGACAACATGGCCATGAAGCACCTGCCACTGATGCTTGAGGAATCCGCCCGGGCCTGGCTCAACCAGCTCCCACCCGGCAGCATATACTGCTGGGACGACCTGGCCCGAGTCTTTGTGAAGACCTTCGAGGGCACATGTAAGCAACCGGGTGGTCTGGCAGAATTGCAGCACTGTGTCCAGAAGCAGAATGGAACACTTCGGGAGTATATTTGGTGGTGGACTACCCTGCATAACACGGTGGAGAATGTCACCGAACACCAGGCGATTTGCCCCTTCAAGGAAGGCGTCAGGTACCAAGAGTTGACCCTGAAGTTTGGTCGAACTAAGATCCTGACTCTTAGTCAGGCAATGGAGATAGCAAGTCGGTATGCCAATGGCGAAGAGAACGACCAGCTAAGGAATGGCAAAAGCAGAGCCGAAGATGCAAACCAGTCAGACAATAACAAGAGCAAGAAGCACAAGCAGAAGGCTAAGGTGGCTGGAAACGCTAATGTTGCGGCCATGGCCGGCTAAGGCAAAGGCCAGCCAAAGCAGAAAAAGGAATGGATAGGCAAGAAGAAAGTCGCTCCGAAGAGTGACATCCTCAACCAGCCCTACCTGATCCACACAAAAAAGAAGAAGATGGCAACCTGATTCTACCGAAACATACCACTCGTGAGTGTTGACTCCTAAAGCAAGAGATGCGGCAAGAACCCTCGGAGGGCAAGGATGAGGACGATGATGACAATGGGGGCAAAGGAACCACCGGGTACCCTAACATCGAGAAGGTCCTGATGATCTTTGCCAACGTCGAAAGAAAAAGCCGACTGAAGGTTATTAACCGGGAGGTCAATATGCATGGCGGTTCCGATTGTCACAAAATACCTCGACTGGGCCAACACACCCATCACCTTTGATCAGTCGGATCACTCAGCCCACATACTAACCCCCGGGTGGCAGGATCTGGTGGTCGACCCAGCAATAGGAGGAATCCGACTGCGCATGGTCCTCATGGACGGCGGCAGCAGGCTGAATATCATTTATGCCGATACCTTGGAGGCGATGGGCATCCCGATGTCCCGACTGAGCAAGAGCAGCATGCAGTTCCACGGGGTCATCCTTGGGAAGAAAGCTAATTCACTCGGTCAGATCGCCCTCGATGTCGTATTTGGCGGTGAGAAAAACTTCAAAAAAGAGAGGTTGACCTTTGAGGTGGTGGACTTCCGGAGTGCCTACCACGCCATCCTAGGTAGGCCTGCCTACGCATGGTTCATAGCCAGACCATGTTACATGTATCTTAAGCTTAAGATGCCAGGGCTGAATGGTGTGATCACCGTCATGGGGAACCGGAAGCTAGCCGAAGAGTGCCTGCAGAAGGGCTCTCAGATTGCCGACGAGCAGATGGCGATGGCGGAGTTGGACAAGTACAAGAAGGCCGTGGATTCCAGCGAACTGCTGAAGTCCAAGAAGCCGACTATGGAATCCGCTTTCCAGTCAGCTGGCGAAACAAAGCAGGTTCACGTCCATCCTGAGGACCGGAATGCTGCCCCAACCAACATTTCCACCATGCTTGACAGCAAATAGGAAGGCAAGCTCATCCAGTTCCTCCGTGAGAACTGGGACATTTTTTAATGGACGCCTTCTGACATGTCGGGTGTTCCCAGGAAACTGGCTGAGCATTGACTCTGAGTCGACCAGAAGATGAAGCCAGTCAAAGAGCACCTCTAACGCTCTTGCACCGAGAAGCGCAAGCCAATTGGCAAGGAGATCGCGTGGCTCCTAGCTGCCGAGTTCATCCGAGAGGTGTACCACTCCAAGTGGCTCGCAAATGTCGTCATGGTGCCAAAGAAGAATAACTACCTACGGATGTGCATCGAATTCAAGCACATCAATCGGGCCTGTCCGAAGGACCATTTTCCTTCCCCCCACTTAGATCAGATAGTAGACTCTACTGCCGGGTGTGAGCGATTATCATTTCTGGATGCGTACTCCAGGTACCACCAGATCTGAATGTATGGCCCAGATGAAATAAAAACAGCATTCATCACCCCATTTAGATGTTTTTGTTATATCACAATGCCATTCGGATTGAAGAATTCCGGGGCGACTTTGCACCGTATGATCCAGAAGTGCTTGCAAAAGCCGATCCGAAAGAACTTGGAGGCCTACATGGACGACATCATGCTCAAGTCCAGGAAAGGTTCCGACCTCCTGACCGACCTCGCCGAGACCTTCATGAACCTTCGCCGATTCGGAATAAAGCTCAATCCGGCCAAGTGCACTTTCGGGGTTCCAGCCGGCAAGTTGCTTGGTTTCCTCGTTTCCCAACATGGGATCGATGCTAACCCTGAGAATATCAGTGCTATAGTCTGAATGAAACAACCCGAGCAACTACACAACGTACAAAGACTCACAGGCTGTGTGGCAGCCCTGAGCAGATTCATTTCACGGCTTAGCGAGAAAGCCTTGCCACTTTATCGACTGATGAAGAAATCAGACAAATTGGACTGGACAACTGAAGCGCAAGCCGCATTCTAGGAACTCAAATCCCTGCTCTCCACCCAGTCAATGCTTGCTGCTCTGAGCTGCAAAGAGTCTTTGCTCTTGTACATCGCGGCCACGAGCCGAGTGGTTAGCATTGTGCTCACTGTGGAGCGTGAGGAACAAGGCAAGGCCCTCAAGATCCAGCGACCGGTCTACTACATCTCAGAGGCTTTAACCCCTTCCAAGTAATGATACCCACGCTACCAGAAGTTGGTGTACGGGATCTATCTCACATCGAAGAATCTCACCCAAAACTTGAAAACTTCAATCACACAAAATCAACAAAACCTTCGTGAGATCCGTTAGTATAACAAAGCAAATCACTACTTTAGGTACTGTTGCAAACCCATTCATATTTTATTTTTGCATTATTCCTACTGTATTCTAACTTCTGCATGGCTTATACCCCCCGATTCAATCCATAGTTCCATCAAAAGAAGCAAAACAATGCATCAAAAACAGAACCTATCTAAAACAGAATAGTCTGTAAAGATCTAAATTATGGTCATGATTATGTAACTCCAAAAATTCTGAAACCTTAGGACAACGTGGGCAATTCATATATAAATATTGTGTAATAAATTCAGAAGGTTCTGACATTCCAGTGAAAATTAGAAATTCTAGCACTGGACGCAAAAGTTTATGTTTTCCAACAGCATATATCATACTATCTTCCAAATCATCCCAAAGGCATTACTTGGCACAAACACTAATTAAAACATAAAAACACAATCATAACAGTAGCATAATTGTGCAAAGACACAAGAACAGAAACAAAAAGCAAAAATTTATTTTATTCATTGGGTTGCCTCCCAACAAGCGCTATTGTTTTATGCCCCTAGCTAGGCATAATGCATAGTTTCAAGTGTTGTCATCCTTCAAATTGATTCCATAAGTGGCCCTCATAATGGATTCATAAGGTGCTTTAATTCTTTTCCTAGGGAAGTGTTTCATCCCTATCTTTAGTGGAAATTGAAATTTTATATTCCCTTCTTTCATGTCAATAACGACACCTATAGTTCGTAAGAACGGTCTACCAAGTATTATGGGGCAAGACGGATTGCAATCAATATCAGGTACAATAAAATCAATGGGCACATAGTTCCCATTTGCAAGAATAAGAACATCATTAATTCTACCCAAAGGCTTTTTAATAGTAGAATCCGCCAAGTGCAAATTAAGAGAACAGTCATCTATATTAGTAAAACCTAGCAAATCACATAGAGATTTTGGAATTGTGGAAATGCTAGCACCCAAATCACATAAAGCATTGCACTCGTAATTTTTAATTTTAACTTTAATGGTGGGTTCCCACTCATCATATAATTTTCTAGGAATTGAAATCTCTAGTTCTATCTTTTCTTCTAACGCTTTCATCATCGCTTCTACGATGTGTTTAGTAAAAGCCTTATTTTGCTCATAAGCGTTGGGTGAATTTAGCATGGATTGTAACAAAGAAATGCATTCAATCAAAGAGCAACTATCATAATTAAAATCTTTCTAATCCAAAAGAGTGGGCACATCACTAGTTAAAGTTTTTACCTCTCCAAACCCACTTTTATCAATTTTTATCAAGATTTTCACCCTCCGAATTATGGGGATGCCTACTAGCTAAAGTTGACTCTTCTTCAGTCCCCTTTTCATCAAGTTTTATATTGCTACCCAAAGAATCAATAGATGAAACACCAATCATTTTAATATTCTCATCATTACTGCGGTAGAAATCGGGAGGATCGCTTTTTCTAAAAATTCTCGTTTAGCTTTTAGCATAGCGGTTCTTTTCATACTTTCATCCATGGAGACATATAAAGCTTTAATTGATTCATTAATATCAATTTTTGGTGGCAAAATTTTAGTCTTAAGATTTTCAACATCATGAATAATTCTATCAATGCTCCTAGACATATCATCAAGTTTACTCAATTTTTCTTCTATCATAGTGTTGAAAACTTTTTCAGCATTAATAAATTATTTAATATTACTTTCAAGATCAGAAGGCATCCTATTATTATTATAAGAAATTCCATAGGGATTGCCATAATTACTAGAGAAATTTCTAGGAAACGGCCTAGGATTAAAATTACCCCTAAAAGCATTACTATTGAAATTGTTTCGTGAGACAAAATTCACATTTACGGGATCATTATTTTGCTCAATCAAGGTGGATAAAGGCACATCATTAGGATCAATAGGAGTGTTTTTGCTAGCAACCAATTTCATAAGCGCATCAACTTTATCACT
The DNA here is from genome assembly GCA_039707655.1 of Elymus sibiricus. NCBI lineage: Eukaryota > Viridiplantae > Streptophyta > Magnoliopsida > Poales > Poaceae > Elymus > Elymus sibiricus. The sequence goes on from CM077673.1 coordinate 432,633,175, forward strand.
CAAAGTACTAATTTCTTCAACATAATTCACTTTTTACTAGTAGGAGCTCTTTCAGTATGCCATTGTGAATAATTTGCCATAATATTATCAAGTAATTTAGTAGCTTCTCCCAAAGTAATCTCCATAAAAGTACCACCCGTGGCAGAATCTAAAAGATTTCTAGACAGAAAATTTAATCCCGCATAAAAAAATTGTATTATCATCCACAAATTTAAGCCATGAGTAGGGCAATTTCTTATCATTAATTTCATCCTTTCCCAAGATTGTGCAACATGTTCATGATCAAGTTGATTGAAATTCATAATTTGATTTCTAACGGAAATAATTTTCGTGGGAGGAAAATACTTAGTAATAAAAGCATCTTTCCACCTATGCCAAGAATCGATACTATTTTGTGGCAAAGATGAAAACCAAATTTTTGCACGATCCCGCAATGAGAACATGAATAATTTTAATTTCACAATATCATTATCGACATCTTTTTTCTTTTGCATATCACACAATTCTACGAAAGTGTTAAGATGGGGATGCAACATCTTCATTAGGACTACCAGAAAATTGTCCTTTCATAACAAGATATAACAAGGCGGCATTAATATCACAAGTCTCCGCACTAGCGGCGGGAGGAGCAATCGGAGTACTAATAAAATCAGTATTATTAGTATTGGAAAAATCACATAATTTTGAATTTTTCTTGCGACATCGTGACTACGCAAACAAGATAACATGCACGCAAAGAAACACACAAGAAAAAGGCAAACAGAAAATATTTTTGTATTTTTGTAAAACTTTTTAGAAGTGGGGGAGATGAAAATGAGAGGCAAAGGCAAATAAAATAAATGTGAGGAGATGAGATTTTATGCGTAGGTACCTGATAGATGTTGATGATGTCTCCCCGGCAACGGCGCCAGAAATTATTCCTGCTACTTGGGAGCTGCGTTGGTTATTCCCCGAAGAGGAAGGGATGATGCAGTACAGTAGAGATAAGTATTCCCCTCAGTTATGAAACCAAGGTTATCAATCCAGTAGGAGAATCACGCAACACGTCGTTAACAGCACCTGCACACAAAACAACAAATCCTCACACCCAACGCGAACAAGGGGTTGTCAATCCCTCGACGGTAAAGTGCAAGATTAAATTATATGTGATAGATAGATAGATTAAACAAAAATACAAAATAAAATAAATAAGATAAAATTGCAGCAAGTATTTTTAGGGTTTTAGTAAATGATAAAGTAGACCCGGGGGCCATAGTTTTCACTAGAGGCTTCTCTCTTGAAAATAGCATACGGTGGGTAAACAAATTACTGTTGGGTAATTGATAGAAAAGCAAATAATCATGACGATATTCCAGGCAATGATCATTTATATAGGCATCACATCCGAGACAAGTTGACCGACTCCTGCCTCCATCTACTACTATTACTCCACCCATCGACCACTATCCAGCATGCATCTAGAGTATTAAGTTCATAAAGAACGGAGTAATGCCTTAAGCAAGATGACATGATGTAGACAAAGTAAACTCACGCATGAATAAACCCCATCTTTTTACCCTTAATAGCAATGATACATACGTGTCATGTCCCTTTCTGTCACTGGGATTGAGCACCGCAAGATCGAACCCATTACAAGGCACCTCTTCCCATGGCAAGATAAATCAATCTAGTTGTCCAAACAAAACCAAACCTGATCTATTGATTTGGTTTGGCCAACTAGATTGACTAATCTTGCCATGGGAAGAGGTGCTTTGTAATGGGTTCGATCTTGCGATGCTCAATCCCAGTGACAGAAAGGGACATGACACGTATGTATCATTGCTATTAAGGATAAAAAGATAGGGTTTATTCATGCGTGAGTTCACTTTGTCTACATCATGCCATCTTGCTGAAGGCGTTACTCCGTTCTTTATGAACTTAATACTCTAGATGCATGCTGGATAGCGATCGATGGGTGGAGTAATAGTAGTAGATGCAGGCAGGAGTCGGTCTACTTGTCTCGGACGTGATGCCTATATACATGATCATTGCCTTGGATATCGTCATGATTATTTGCTTTTCTATCAATTCCCCAACAGTAATTTGTTTACCCACCGTATGCTATTTTCAAGATAGAAGCCTCTAGTGAAAACTATGGCCCACGGGTCTACTTTATCATTTACTAAAACCCTAAAAATACTTGCTGCAATTTTATCTTATTTATTTTATTTTGTATTTTTGTTTAATCTATCCATTTATCACATACAATTTAATCTTGCACTTTACCGTCGAGGGATTGACAACCCCTTGTTCGCGTTGGGTGTGAGGATTTGCTGTTTTGTGTGCAGGTGCTGTTAATGAGGTGTTGCGTGATTCTCCTACTGGATTGATAACCTTGGTTTCATAACTGAGGGAAATACTTATCTCTACTATACTGCATCATCCCTTCCTCTTCGGGGAATAACCAACGCAGCTCACAAGGTTATCGCCGCCTACCGAGCACGGATAACCTCCCCTCTTTGGAGGTACCGATAAGAGGCACGACAATAGACCAAGTTAGGGCCTCCCCATCCAGGCAAGTGTGGTTGCACTGATAAGCTCGGTTCGGTGGCACTATGACTCGATCCAGCCGATGGAGGAGGTTGTCATTATTAAGTCGCATTCTTTATCATTGCAATATTAGTAACAATCCATGATGTAACAACTAAGGAAACATAACAGCCTATCTCCCTATAATATCACAATGAGTCATTAGTAAAACAATGTTTAAATGGCAAGTGAGGGAGTCCTGGACTAAGGGGTCCTTGGGAGGCCAGCCTATGTCTTATGGGCCGGACTGTATGGGCCACTTGCCGAATACTGGAAGAACCAAAGACCTCGTCTCCAAAGAGGAAGCATCGAGAATCGTGGCTTGTCCTCCACATTTGGAATAGTGAATAGGCATGTTTACCCCCTCGACGTGTAACCGACCATGTGTAAACCCTAGGGACCCCTAGCGTCTATATAAGCCGGAGGGTTTTAGGTTGTAGACCAACATAACTCATCTACGGTTTAGTTATTCGATCTCGTGGTAGATCAACTCTATAATCTCCATACACTCAATATAATCAAGCAGGATGTAGGGTATTACCTCCATAGGAGGGCCCGAACCTGGGTAAAACCTTTGACGGGGTTATTACCCCCGGGTAGGCCAAAGCTACGGGGTCCTTCCCCCGTTCGAAGAAAAAAACACACCGCCGGCTGGCCCGCGGCCGGCTAGGCCATGACCGGCTGGCGGTCCCCCTTCCCCGGCTCCCTCAGGGCCGGCTGACGGGGAACCGGCGCGTCCGCTGCCGGCTCCCTCGAACCGGCTGGAAGGGGAGCCGGCCGCCTGGCTAGCTGCCGGTTGCCTCGCGACCGGCTGCCTCCGCAACCGACCTACGGGCGGACCAACGCCCGTCCCATCCCTCTGCACACCGGTACGGCGACAAGACAGGACCTCCTCATCAACCGACTTATGGGCGGACCAACGTTCGTCCCATCTCACTGCGCCTCGGCCAGCGACCAGGCACGACCCCGTTCATCTGCCCCGACGTGGCTACAGTGGTTGCTGACGGCGGCCGGCCGTGGCAGGCCTCCCTGACAGCGCCGGCACGCCCCCGTAACCACTCCATTGCCTGTCGGGCATGGCTACAGTAAGCCGGCCGCGCCGCTGACTCCGCCCCGACAGACACAAGACGACGCCTTGGCGGGCCGCCCGTGCCGCGACATGACCGGCACGGGAACCCACCAAGCGGGTCCCGCCGGCTCCTGACGGACTCGACAGCCGGCGGGCCCTACCAGCGACAAGACCCCTCAGTCGGCGGCCCCCACAGCCGGCTAAGAGAGGCTGCCGGCTGGGACCCCCCGAGACCTTCTATTCGTATTGTAACCCGGGGGGTTAGCCTATAAAACCCCTCGGGCCTCCCCCATGCAACGGGGTTCACGGTTTTTACCCAGTCACTCTTCACACGGACGTAGGGAGGCGGCAAGGGCGGGCTAGCTCCTTCTTCCTCCTCCGTCCATACAGCTCCAGGAGCACCATTGTAACCACCCCACTGTCTTAACTAGACCAAGCAGGACTAGGGGTATTACCTCCCACGGAGGGCCCTGAACCTGGGTACATCATGTGTCTGCCACCGCTTGTGCCTAACCCCGCTCCCGGAGCCCGTCAGCGTCCTTCGGCCCCTCTCGATAAGCCTACCCATGGCATCTGCCGGGACGAAACCACGACAGTTGGCGCCCACCGTGGGTCCGTCCGCGGCGCCGGCCGGAGTCACGCTCCGGGCGGGGCCCTTCACCACCTCCCTCGGCCGCCTCGCGTCCGGGCGAAACCGCATGCTCGTGGGGCTTGCTCCGGCAGGTCCTGCGGGCGACGCGGCCGGCATCTTCGACGACTGCCTCGGCCGCGACCTCGCGCTCAATGTCGCCGCGCTCGTCGGACAGCTCAGCAAGCTGAGCCTCGCCGGCGAGCCAACGGCTGACGAGTACCCCAGCGGGGTGCTCGACTGCATCGACCCTCCTTCGTCCGTGGGCGCGCTCGCCGCGGGCGAAGCCATCGCCCCCCACGCCCGCGTGGGGGTGATGGCCACCGCCTCCTCCACTACTTCGGGCCGTGTGCGGGCGGCCGAGGCCGACGCGGCCGCCGCCCGCACTGGTACCTCCGACCCGCTCGCCGCCGCCCTCCGGGGCCTGAGCACTCCCATCGCCACGACGGCGGACCCAGCCGCCGCCAGAACCGAGCTGGAAGCAGCCCGCCGCTTGATCCTCGACAACGCCACTGCCCTCGCTGCCGAACGACGCCGGATGGAAGCCGCGCAGCGAGAATACGTCTCTGCGTACGGCCTCACCCCGGCTGGCCCCGAGCTCAGCCGGCGTGGGGCTGTAAGGGAACGCGGCCGCGTGGTCGCGGACATTCTCGGCGGCCGCCTGCCCGTCTACGACACCCCGGCGGCCAACCTGCGCGCCGCCAAGGTTGCCTACGAGGACTTGGCGACCTTGGAGGGCGAGGAGCGCGCCGCGCGCGAGCGACACATCAAGGACCTCATCGACACCGCCAACGCCCAACAAGTCGTCCTCACCCCCGGTGGGGCCGTCTCCGAACTCCCCCGGCCCGAGGGCGAGGGTGCTGGGGCTACTAACCGTCAGCCGGCTCAGCACTCCAGCACCCCTCGTCCCTCCGCCCGGCGGGGCGAGGGAAGCGACGTTCGGCGCACGCAGCTGCGCGGGAACGAACAGCCGGCTGTAAACAGCCGACGCAGCAACGAACCGGCCGTCAGCTACCGCCGGGACAAGGCTCCGGCTGGCAACAGCCGCCGGGACAAGGCGCCGGCTGGCGGTAGCCGGCGGGACGAGGCTCCGGCCGGCGGTAGCCGGCACTACCGCGGGCATACTCCACCTCCGCGGACGGAACGGGCCCGGTCCATCCCGCCGGTCGTCCGCCCCGACCTTGCGGCCCGGCTCGGCCCGCGCGTCCCCCACAGCGACAACGACGCCCGGCTTCGCCTCGATCAGCTGGCGCAGTCGGCTCTCCTCGAGGAGGAGGGCTCGATTGGTCCGGCCTGCTTCGGCCCTCGGATCCGCAACGAGCCATTTCTGCCCGGCTTCACGCTCCCCCGCGACACCCCGAAGTACACCGGAGCTGCCAAGCCGGAGGACTGGCTAATCGACTACACCACCGCCGTCGGCATCGCCAGGGGGAACAAGCGCGTAGCCGTCCGCTACGCCCCCCTCATGCTGATCGGCTCGGCCCGCACCTGGCTAAACAGCCTCGCGGCCGGCAGCGTCAACACCTGGACGGACTTCGAAGAGGCGTTCGTCCGCAACTTCACCGGCACCTACAAGCGGCCAGGCCGGTCCCGCGAGCTGGCCATGTGCGTCCAGGGGGCGGAGGAACCCCTGCGCGACTATCTTACTCGCTGGACCGAGCTCCGCAACTCCTGCGAGGGGGTGCACGAGGTGTAGGCCGTCCAGTACTTCATCGAAGGCTGCTGCGACGGCACCCACCTCAAGCACAAGCTCTTGTGCTCCGAGCCAACCTCCCTGGCAGACCTAATGTCCAAAGCGGACAAATACGCCACGGCCGATTCCTCCATGAGGATGAAAGCCAAGGCACCAGCCAAAACGGCTCCGCCCCCCGCCGCGCTGCGGGCGGCAGCCGACAACCGACAGCAGGGCACTAAGCGCAAAAACGACCAGCCCGACTCCCGCTACGGGAGCCGGCAGGTCGCCTCGCTTGAGGAGGAGCAGCCGCCTGCCCAGGCTTCCGGCCAGCAGCAGCGCATCGGCAAGGCTGCCTGGCAGCCTAAGCTCACGTTCGAGCAAATGCTCGACCTCCCCTGCAAAAACCATTCCGGTGCCAAACCGGCCACGCACACGCTCCGGCAGTGCAGCTTCTCACAGCGATTGGCCCGGGGGGACGGCCTCCCGGCTCCCCCCGTGCCGCCTGCCCGCGCGCCGGCGCCGGCTCCAGCCCCGGCGTCGGCTCCAGCCCCGGCGTCGGCTCCGGCTCAGGCTCCGGCCCCGGCTCAGAACGACGGCCGGTTGCTCGATCGGTTCCCCGACCAAGACGGCTGCTACGTCGTCTTCACCAGCGAAGAGACGGACAAGCACGCCCAGCGCCGGCTCCGCCGTGAGGTGAACGCCACCGTACCCGCGACTCCCCAGTTCATGCACTGGTCCGAGAAGCCGGTCACGTGGAGCCGGGCCGACCACCCGGCCGTGATGCCAAACCCGGGCAGCCATGCCCTCGTCCTCGATCCCACCATCGCCTCCGAGAAGCGCACGTGCCGTTTCTCGCGGGTGTTGATCGATGGGGGCAGCAGCATCAACATCCTCTACCTTGGCACAATGCTCAAATTGGGGCTCAAGGTAGAGGACCTACAATCAAGCCGGACCGTTTTCCACGGCATCGTGCCGGGAAAGTCCTGCACCCCCGTCGGCAAGAGCAAGCTCGACGTCCTCTTCGGCGGCCACGACAACTTCCGCCGCGAGCCCGTTTGGTTCGAGGTGGTGGACCTGGACAGTCCCTACCACGCGCTGCTGGGCCGACGTCCACGTCTACGTCGACGACATCCTCGTCAAGTCCAAGAAGCATTTTAGCCTCCTCGACGATCTCCGAGAGACATTCGCCAACTTGCGCGAATACAAGATCAAGCTCAACCCGGAGAAGTGCGTCTTTGGCGTCCCAGCCGGTCAACTTTTGGGTTTCTTCGTGTCCGCTCGCGGCATCGAAGCTAACCCCGAGAAGATCAGCGCAATCGAGCACATGCCCAAGCCGGTCCGGCTCTGCGACGTCCAGAAGTTCACCGGCTGCCTCGCCTCGCTCAGCCGGTTCATCAGCCGGCTGGGCGAGAAGGCTCTGCCCCTCTACAGCCTCCTACGCAAGACCGCTCTGGTCGAGCCGGGCCGCGACCCCTCCAAGAGGCCGGCCTTGTTCGACTGGTCCGACGAGGCGGACGAGGCCTTCCGCGGCCTCAAGCGAGCCCTCACCAGCGCGCCCATCCTGGCCGCGCCGGCTGAGAAGGAGCCTTTGCTCGCATACATCGCCGCAACCACGCGCGTCGTCAGCGTCGTCCTGGTGGTGGAGCGGCCAGAGGAGGGCAAAGCACTGCCGGCCCAGCGCCCCGTCTACTACCTCAGCGAGGTCCTCTCCGCCTGCAAGCAAAACTACCCGCACTACCAGAAGATGTGCTACGGCATATTTTTCGCCGCCCAGAAGATCAAGCAGTACTTCCAGGAGCATGTCATCACCGTCGTCAGCACCGCACCGCTGGGCGAAATCATGAGCGGCCGGGACGCCACCGGCCGGATCGCCAAGTGGACCATCGCCCTCGCCGACTACGAGATCCGGTACGAACCTCGCACCGAAATCAAATCTCAAGCAATGGCCGACTTCCTCGTCGACTGGGCCGAAACCCAGTTCGTGCCACCTCCGCCCGACTCCACGCACTGGCGCATGCACTTCGACGGCTCGAAGATGCGAGCCGGCCTGGGAGCCGGCATCGTCTTGTCATCTCCCAGGGGAGACCAGCTATGGTACGCCCTCCAGATCCACTTCTCCGCCTCCAACAACGTGGCAGAGTACGAGGCCCTCGTCCACGGCCTCCGGCTCGCCAAGGACATCGGCATCCAACGCATCATATGCTTTGGCGACTCCGACCTTGTGGTGCAGCAGGTCTCTGGCGAATGGGACGCCAGGGACGCCAACATGGCTAGCTACCGCTTCCTCGTCCAACAGCTCACCGGCTCCTTCGAGGGAGCAGAATATATGGATGAGGAAGATAACGCCCTCACCCCCGCTAAGACCGGACAGTGGACGGCCACCTCTACATATGATGTTTACATGGTGGATACTCCGGAAAACAACGGCCACAAATCGGATGAAGCGCCTTCAAGGCGCCGGAAACCGCATAAACGGTCCAAAGGAAAAAAGGGGCGAAAACCCATCGATGGCACCGGGGACGGCGATACCCCGGAGGACATTGGCGGCTCTGACATCCCTGATAACCCGTTATAGGGTCCGGAGAGACCCAAAGACCGTCGTGACCCCGATGATCCAGATGATCCCGAAGACGACGACTACCTCCGCTCTATTGAGGGGGAGGATAATGCGGATGCCGATGACTTTGCCATCCCCGATAATCCTGCGGACCAGGAACTGTTCAGACAACAGCTCATATCCACGGCTCGCAGCCTGAAAGCAAAAGAGCGGCAGCTCAAAGCTGAACAGGACGACCTCAACGACCGATGGACGAGAGTCCTCTCAGCCGAGGAAGGATACGGCACCGGCCTATCGGACCAGCCTAAGAGCTATCCTCGCAGACGGCTGCTGCCGCAATTCGACGACGAGCTTACTGATATGCCGTCTCCCACGTACACACCGTACGACAAGCCAGACCGCCCTCCTCGAGGGCGAGACAGGACGGCTGATGATACCGGCTATAGGCCGACGATACCCCGCAGATGGGGAAAGGAGCCACTAGAGCCCGATGATAGGTTCGACCTGCGACACAACCTGGACTATAGAGCAAGCCGTACGCGATCCATCTATGGATCCAGAGGATACTCACCCGATAGACGGGAAGGGTACAGATCTCGGGTCGACCGCGACAATGAAGATCGGGAACAGTACCGAACTCGGGCAGACGCCGATCACCGGCGCAACATAGCTCGGGTCAGAGGCGCTGCACACCCACTGTGCTTCACAGATGAGGTAATGCGGCATCAGTTCCCGGAAGGGTTTAAGCCCATAAACATAGAGCAATACGATGGGACAACTGACCCAACCGTATGGATTGAGGATTTCCTCCTCCACATCCACATGGCGCGAGGAGATTACCTCCACGCCATCCAGTACTTACCCCTGAAGCTCAAGGGGCCAGCTCGGCACTGGTTAAATAGCCTCCCCGAAAACTCTATTGGGTGTTGGGAGGACCTGGAAGAGTCATTCCGATCTAACTTCCAGGGCACCTATGTTCGTCCACCGGACTCCTCCGATCTAAGCAACGTCGTACAGAAGCCAGGAGAGTCCACGCGGTTATTCTGGAATCGTTTCCTGACCAAGAAGAACCTGATCGTAGACTGCCCGGACGCCGAAGCTATAGCCTCCTTCAGGCACAATATTCGGGATGAATGGCTGGCTCGACAGCTCGGCCAGGATAAACCAAGGACAATGTGTGCCCTCACATCACTCATGACCCGCTTTTGCGTGGGTGAGAATAACTGGCTAGCTAGACGTAGCCATAACCCCGAAGACCCCGGAACCTCTTAACTTCAGGATGGGAACGGGAAACCGAAGCGTAACAAGAACAAGCGCTGGCACAATAATAGTGATGCTGATGACACGGCTGTCAACGCCGGCTTCCGCAATTCCCGCTCTAGGCAGCGGAAGAAGCCTCCTAAAGGCAAACACGACAGACCCACCCCGCTGGACAAGATCGTGGAGAGACCTTGCCAGATCCACGGCACTCAGGAGAAGCCCGCCAATCACACCAACCGTAACTGTTGGGTCTTCAAGCAGGCCGGCAAACTCGCAACTGAGGACCAAGGCAAGAGCCCACGCGGCGAGGACGAGGATGAACCTCGTGGTCTGATCGGTGGCGGTCAAAAGAAATTCCCTCCAGAGGTAAAAACAGTAAACATGATCTACGCCACTCATACACCCAAAAAGGAGAGGAAGCGCGCCCTTCGAGACGTCTATGCCATAGAGCCTGTAGCCCCGAAGTATAACCCATGGTCGGCATATCCGATCACTTTCGATCGGCGCGACCATCCGACCAGTATCCGTCACGGGGGTTCGGCTGCACTCGTCCTAGACCCGGTCATAGATGGGTACCACCTTACTAAAGTCCTCATGGACGGTGAAAGTAGCCTCAATCTGATTTACTCAGATACGGTGAAAAAGATGGGCATAAATCCGTCAAGGATCAAGCCCAGCAAGACTACCTTCAAAGGAGTGATCCCAGGCGTTGAAGCCCGGTGTACAGGCTCCGTAAGCCTGGAGGTTGTGTTCGGCTCGCCCGACAACTTTCGAAGCGAGGACTTGATCTTCGACATCGTACCTTTCCACAGCGGCTATCACGCTCTGCTCGGTCGTACAGCGTTTGCTCGCTTTAATGCCGTCCCTCACTACGCATACCTCAAGCTCAAGATGCCTGGCCCTAGGGGGTCATTACTGTAAACGGCAACACAGAGCGCTCTCTCCGAACTGAGGAACATGCGTTGGCCCTGGCGGCCGAATTCCATTACACCGATGATTGGCAATCGCCGACATCTGCTGTCAAGGCACCCAAGGCTGGGAAAAGAGCTCGGTCTCAATCCGAGGTACCAGCACCTTCCACTCCCTGTAAATAGGGACTCGCCCCCCATCGCGCGGCCCTATTACCGGCAAAGTACGTGCCGAAAAGGCACAACTTCGCGCTCAAAATTCCATGGGCAGCGGTGGGGACAAACTATTAGAGGGTAGGTGTTCGGTTAGACCGAACTATTACCGTCAACATGTCTTCGGACACACTACAGGTACCGTAAAGTGCCTGCTGAACGGCGTCAAGCTCATTCATATCTCGGTGACTTCTCAAGACCCTTTCTTCAAGGCCCGTTCGCCAAACTAGTAAAGCCCATAAAGGCATACACCTCCTTAGGAGATGCAGGAGCAGACAAGCGATAGGGCACATCGAGGACGTCAGGTCATCTATCGAACGCTCTCGGTACAAACCTCTCCTGTAAAATTTATATTTCATTTATCCTCTACCTGTAAACAGTTGCATCGGCAATTTGAATAATAAGAGTTGTTGAGTCAAACACAGATATATCATTTTCTCTTTGATGTCCCTTTTCGGAACACTTTCTGTTTTCTCCGTCTTCTTGCGAACCTGTTTGGTATACTGTACGACGCAACCGGCTAAATAGACCAGGGGCTCGACCTTAAAAATCGCCCTACTCACAATCTCCTTAAGTGTTCGGCGTCTTGGAATTCCGCTTTATATGCATTGGTTCCGAACTATGTCTTGGGTCAATAGTTGGGTTGCCCGGCTCCTGTGCTTGCCCCTTTATGTTCCGCTAGTTCGGCTAAAAGGGCAAAGGGAGCACCGCTGCAATTGCGCTTCCGTCTAGTCTGGTTAAAGCGCCTCTGCGAAGAAAGCCAAAAACTGACTGTCATGGTATGCGAGAACCGGTCTGTAAATCCGAGCTTAATTGAAATCTCGTCAGAGGTTATTCCGTGTCATACGATGGGTTTTGTGTTAGTGCAAGCTAGGTGATATAGGCTTTGGCCGTGGTTCATCCGAACATCATGAACGCCTGGGGGCTAGTCATCAGCCCCCGCACTCCTTTCTCGCGCCCCTATGGCTAAGTGAAAGCAATAAAGCATTATGGTCCGATTGCCTCGTCCGCCCCACACTACCGCCTTCGGGCGCCGATAGTTCGGCTAAGGGTTACAGTGCGGTTGGTAGAGACACCTCGTGTAGTATCTGCACGGGGGCTGAAGCCGACGACTCGCAGCTTTCAGTGTTACCGGCCACACAGGAGTTATAAAGGATGCAAACACATACAAGACATAATAAACCATGCAACTTTATATATACAAACGCGTTCAAAGGGTCTTCGGACATACTACACACGCGTTTACTCATACACAGTATCTCTTAAACACTGTAATTCTATCGCCCGAGCACCCTCCATAACTCCGGAGAAGTACAGCTCGGGGCGCCTATGACCCTTCCCTGGAGGCGGAGGAGCTTTGGCTACCTTCATCGGATCCAGCCCCGGCCAGTGCACCTTGGCCTTCGCAAAGGCCATCCTAGCTCCATCGATGCAGGAGGACCGCCTTAATGTTTCGATCCGAGGAGCGGCGTCGCTCAGCTTCTGCACCAGGCCGAAATAGCTGTCCGACAGCGGCTCACCGGGCCATAGCCGGATACAGATATCCTTCATGGCTGGCTTCGCCGTCCGGTGCAGCTCCAACAGCTGCTTCACCTGCTCGTTAAGGAGAGGAGGGCGCTCGGGGGCTTCGAATTGTGCCCAGAATATACGAGCTTCATCTCCTTCTCCCCGCGAAGCATAAAACTGCTTCGCGTTAGCTGCGCTCTTCTGGAGGTCCAAGCAGGCGCCTGCGGGATGCCATACTTGGGTAAGCAACTCGAACTTGCTGTCCCCGAAGATACACTGCAATGAATACGGCTTACCGTCCATGATAGCTTTGGCTTGACGGAGTTCCTCTTCAAATGACCGCCTATCCACCCGCTCCTTTTGGAGATCGGTTTTCAGGGTGGATAGTTCGGCGGCTTGCTCCTTCCCTTTTAGCTCAAGGACCTCGCACTTTTTGCTGGCGTCCTTGAGCTCCTGCTGAATTTCTTCCACCCGAGCCTCATGCTTGTCGCTGGTGGCTCTCATGGCGGATAGAGTGGTGGCCACTTCTTTGGCCGCCGCCTTCTCAACCAAAGCTTCCTGCTTCGCTTTTTCAAGCTCGGCTTTGAGCTTCTCTATCTCCTTCGCCGAGGCTACGTAAGCATCGACTTATGTTAAGAAAACCATGTTGATAGAGCGGTAAAGAAGAGTTTCGATACTCTAATTCGACTTACCTTGCGCCTCGTCGAATCTCTTGTTTAGAGCATCAAGCTCGTCTTCGGAGCTCTTGAGCTTCCGATTTAGCTCCTCTAGCTCGGCGGCGTAAGTAGCCGCTGCTGTCGACGAAGCATGTATCACAAAGTTATATACCATTAAAGAGGTTTACAAACTCTGAACTGTCACTAAAATTGACGCTGTGTCCGGACCACTAATGGGCTGATAAGACCTATCCAAACACATATTGTCTGGCGCTCAGCTTGGATATAAGGCTATGTAGGACCCCCAGGTAAGTTTTTCAAACTTACCCAGGGCTCGGGGGCTGCTATGTGTATAACAATTACTTAAATAAATCAATATTTCACAAAGTAGGGCATTACTTGGCTTACCTGAAAGCCTGTCAGGAGACCGTTGAAGGCCTCCTTTAGTCCGGAATCCACAGACTGAATGCTCTGCAATACCGCACCCATAAGGATGCGGTCCTCACTGGAGATGGAGGCGCTGGACAGAGCCTCCCCCATGGCCGGCCACCCAGTGGTCGGCGGAGCCGGTGGGGATTGGGTAGCCCGATCTCCAGCCGGAGATTGAATTGGTACCTCCGGAGGCATTGTGTGCTCCGGAGATGGCCTTGGAGGAGACTGGGCACTTTTATGTCCGGCCTCCTCGGTGTCCGGGAGAGTCTTCTCCCCCGGGTCTTCGGTGGCCAAGGTATTAGCCTCGACCATGACGTCGTCACCTTCACCTCCAGTATTCAGCTCCAGGGAAGCCTGCTGGGATGACACCTCCGTGGCATCCTTCGTAGTGCCCGGAGGAGAAGGGCGTGACGCAGACCCGCTCTCCGCAAGTTCGGCGGGCGGGGTCTCCCCGTCCGAAACTTGATCGGTGGGGAGAACACGTGGTGGGCTGCAAATTGGTGGGCGCTCACATGTTAATAAACATTCTAAATTAAGCACCGATGGCTCAGTAGGTCTTTGGATTCTTACCTTCGAGGTGGGGGCTTGAACCTGGGGTTCCTCCGCGGAACCCTCTCGAAGTCCTCGGACTCGGTGTTCGAGTCCGAACTGTCGTCGGATGAGATCACCTGTGTCCGGCGCGGTTTCTTCTGGGTGGGAGGAGCTACCTCCTCCGAGGCGTCCGATGGCGACGCCCTCTTTCCTGTGAGGGGGGAATCACCTCCCCCTCAGCCTCGTGTTCCTCCTCCTGATTCGAGGAGGCATGAGTCTCTTCGGACCCGGCCTCTGGCTGGTCCCTGGTGCGCAGGCCTACTCGGACTGTTTTCGTCTTTTCCTTCTTCTCTGGCGCCTTGTAGGGCGCCACGACGAGCATCTCCAACAGCAGCGGAGACTTGGGGTCTTCGGGCTGCGGAGCCGGACACTTGATGCCCTTGGCCTTGCTCAGCCACTCTTGCAAAGATGATCGGAAAATGCTTAGGCTTTCTTTAGGAAGGCGAAGCCGATCAAATAAGACAATACTATACCTTGGAAGGGGGCTTGGCGGCACTCAAACCCTTGTCATCCTTCTTGCTTGGCCAGTTCTCCTACGCCTTGAACAGCGCCTTCCATAGTTTCTCCCGCGTAGTGCAGAAGAGTCGACGAACTGTAGGGTCGTCGTCGGTCCGATAATCCCACATAGGAGCACTCCGGCGCTGGCAGGGGAGGATGTGCCACCGAAGCATGACCTGGACCACGTTGGTCAGGCCGACTCCCTCCCTGATTAGGGAGGCGATGCCCCTCTGCAGGTCCTCCACCTCTGTTTCTGACCCCCAGTTGAGACCCTTCTTGACCCACGAGGTCAATCTGGTTGGGGGGCCGGACCTAAATTCGGCAGGAACAGTTCCGCATTCGGCAGGAACAGTTCCTCCTTCCTCCTCCTTTGGCTCGGTGATGTAAAACCACTCCCTCTGCCAAGTTTTGATGGTGTCGATGAAGGTGCCAGATGGCCACACTGCGCGCGGAAGCTTGCCGATGACTGCCCCGCCGCAGTCTGCATGTGCACCAGCGACACACTTCGGCTTGATGTTGAAAATTTTGAGCCACAGTCCGAAGTGTGGCTCAACCCGCAGGAACGCCTCGCAGATGATGATAAAGGCGGATATGTGCATAAAAGAGTTCGGCGGGAGGTCATGGAAGTCGAGGCCATAGAAGAACATAAGACCCCTCACAAAGGGGTGAAGTGGGAAACCTAATCCCCGGATGAAGTGGGGTTCGAAGACCACCCTCTCGCCTGATTTGGGGGTGGGGATCACCTGGCCCTCCTCTGCAGCACGATGGAAGACGTTGGCGGGGAGGTAGCTGGCGTCCTTGAGATCTCGGATGTCCTGGTCTTTGATCGTGGAAGCCTCCCACTTGCCGCTGGCCATGGCTGAGCTCGGAGGGGGAAGAATGGAAGACCTAGATCTGGGCTCGGGAAGCTCGGAAGGTTGGGAAGCAGGGAGGTGAATGGGAGATGCAGATAAGCCTTGGGGTTTTCTTCCCTTTTTATTAAAGATTATTGCCGGTTAGCCTCCCCTCGTGTCGCCATGAATCCCTCCTCTTCCCGAGGCATGCGTGCCGTTGTACGCGCGTGATTGAACATATCCCGTGTAAAACGGGGCACGATCTGTGCGTTAATGGATCGTGCTGATGGAAACGGCCTCTAGCCACGAATCGAGTCTTCACGACTGGTTTAGAGGTCGTGGTGGGCCGTGGCCTTTCATCTGAAAAGTTGTCAGAAGACACTGTTGGTACTCTGACATTTGGCCTTCAAAATAGAACTACTAATGGTATACGGACGATCTATGATCGGAAGCATTACACGTCGACGGAGGCCGAACTATAGCTCAGGCCGATCACTGTTTGGAAAGAGGAACTCGCCTCGCAAGCCGAAGACTCTGATCACTCGAAGCAGCTGGAGCCTGGACCCTTGGCGTTGGAGGCTAGTTTGGGGGCAACTGAGGGAGTCCTGGACTAAGGGGTCCTTGGGAGGCCAGCCTATGTCTTATGGGCCGGACTGTATGGGCCACTTGCCGAATACTGGAAGAACCGAAGACCTCGTCTCCAAAGAGGAAGCATCGAGAATCGTGGCTTGTCCTCCACGTTTGGAGTAGTGAATAGGCATGTTTACCCCCTCGACGTGTAACCGACCATGTGTAAACCCTAGGGACCCCTGGCGTCTATATAAGCCGGAGGGTTTTAGGTTGTAGACCAACAGAACTCATCTAGGGTTTAGTTATTCGATCTCGTGGTAGATCAACTCTGTAATCTCCATACACTCAATATAATCAAGCAGGACGTAGGGTATTACCAACATAGGAGGGCCCGAACCTGGGTAAAACCTTGTCCCCTTTGTCTCCTGTTACCATCGATCCAAGTATCACAGTTCGGGACCCCCTACCCGAGATCCGCCGGTTTTGACACCGACAGCAAGTTTATCACTTTACAAGTTCTAGTTGCAAGTTACGACCATCTGAACTCTTGCATGAAACTGGCAAATAAACCAGTAGCCACCAGAACGGTTTTTACAACTCAGATCTGGGATGTTACTGGAATAACTCAACCCCGCCTCAAGACAGCTGAAAAGCAGCTTAGAGCATGTGATGGTGTTGATAAAAAGAAAGTAGCAGTTCCCTAAGATGGCCCGAAAGCAGCTCAGAGCATGAGGTTACTGCTACAAAAAGAAACTCAACAGCTGCCGAGACAGCCGAAAAGCAACTCAGAACACGGGCTAGTTTTTGAAAAGAGAAATATAAAGTCAGCATCCACCTCAGACAGCCAGAAGCAGCTCAGAACACGGGCGTGGTGTTGTCACCAAAGAGAAGTAAGCAAGGGTTCATCAGAATCGCATACAGCTTACTACTACGCATACGAGCATAGGCAAACTCATTTACATGCAAGTACTTACACATACAAAAACAACATTGAAGTAATGCTTTAGGGCATATATTAGATGGTCGGCTTGCCTGGGGTCGATGGATTCACCAGAGAGAGGTGTGATCACCTCGCGGAAGAATTCGCCAGGAAAGATTCTCTCTCAGAGGGAAAATAGAAGGCAGGGGCAATATGGTCATTTTTAGAATGTGTAAACATTATGAAAGTGACCTCATCGGAACGGGCTCGACGAACAGAGAAGGTGGGCATTGGAATCACCTGAATCAGAATTACGGTCGCGGAGATATGACCGTTCGTTCGTTAAGCTGTAAAACAGACAAAACAGTGTCCATTTTAGTCCTTAACGAGTGAACGCTCACAATTTAACTGGTTCGGCCGGCGGGCTGAAAAGCGAAAGTGTATTTTTAGGAGTACGCCACCGCACTGAGAAAGCGCATTCTAGCGCGAGGTCGTGGCAAAATACGTTTTCGCCTGGGGAAAGCGCACTTCACCGAATACGTCTTCACTTATCCAACGCGGCGGGGGCGGGGCCGAGCTGCTGTCGCTAACTGGTGGGTCCTGCACTGCCCTCTCTCTCTCCTCCTCCTTCTTCTTCTACCTCCTCTCCACCTGCCTGATGCCGCAACTGGGAGATTGGGCTCCTATGGCCGGCGACGCTCCAGCGGGTCTCTCGGGTGGGCGAGAGAACGGGAAGGCACACCAGCGAGCGGTGCTACCGGAGGTGGGTAGCACGGGCGACAGGGGTGGCTGGGAGAGTGGCAGCAAGGGAAGGCAGTAGGTGGTGGATGGGCTCGGGGTGGAGGCCATGGCCTTCCCCGGGGCAGAATGGAGGCGGGGAGAGCGTAGTGGTGGCGGTGGTGGTCTGCTACGGTGGCCAGGTGGAGCAACAGGGGCAAGGGATGAGAGAATTCGGCCGAGGCCGAGCGGCGGCCATGGTGGCGATGTGGAGAAATTTGGGAGGGAGAGCTCAAGGGCTCGGGCTTGGGAGTTCTAGGGAGGGAGAGGGGAGTGGCGTGAGCGGCTGAAGGCTCCGGGGGGGGTACTTTTATAGCCGGCCAAGGCAAGGGATAGGCATGGTTGCCGCGTTGAGCTGGCCGGCATGCTGTTGCTCGCGGCGAGCTTGCGTGCGGCTAGCGGTGCCGACCTGACGTAGCACAGGGTGACGCGACGGCTCGAGGAGGAAGAAGCCAACGGAGGTGGGGATGGCGGCGGTTCACGGGCGGACAGTGGCCATGGCGGAGCTGCTGTGGCGCAACAAGGGAGAAGGAGGAGGTGAAAGGTGCTGGAGAGGGGGCACGCGGGCGCCGCGGAGCCATCGGACATGCCTGGACAGGCCAGGTTTGGCCGGAGCTGGCCTGCCCGACGCGACCAGATGCGGTCAGCGAGCAGAGCGCGCGTTTGGCCTTGTCCGTGGCATGGTCACCACAGCCATGGGACGTTCTGGCACACGTCTGCCATCCATTCCTTGTCCCACTCGTCCTTCACTGCTCAAATAGATAGGATTAGCCACTGGAGAGGTTGGGAGGGATCTAGATTGATCAGAATGATCAAGAACATCTTCTGGATAGAAATTTGCAGGAGTCACTAAGGTGAAATGGTATGGTAAATGGAGCTGAGCTATTGCCACACTGAAATGTAGTAGAAAGGTGTAGATGCTAGAAAACTTTGAAGTCATTTGGACCTTGTTTGCATGCACTTCCTTCACAATGCAAAATTTGGTCCAGAAACTAGATTTTGAAGCTGTGCTCAAATGGCTGAATGGACTGGGCTGAAATTTGGTGTAGCGAGGTCATATGGGTGTATGGAGGTACTGGTAAAATTTCATACCATTTGGACATACCAAAGTGGTACTTCCTTCACATTGCTCCCTGCTAGATAGAAATTAGGAAAATTTCTAGGGAAGAATGGATAGCTGCATTGAGCTGATTTTTGGTTTACATGAGTGATTAATTAGGGTTAACCACCCTATAAAAATTCAGCTCAAAATGATCAAGGGTACAAGCACTTCCTTTGCAAATTGCCCCACTGGAAAGAATTTGCAAATGGATGCTTTACTCAAAATTTGAACTATGGAATTTGGGTTCTTGATGAAAGTGGTGAAGATATGGATAGGAGAAGCTCCACAAATTATTTGGGATATTTCCTGGCTACCAAAATGGTAGTTCCTTTAGAAAGTGCCCAAAATGCAATATTGGCTTTAAATAGGAAAATGCAATTTCCCTTACTTAATTATGGATAATCTTTTTATGAGAGCTCAATATGATCACAATGAATATATCCACAAGTTTTCATGAACTTTGGAGATGGATAGATATTTTCCTGGATTTAATTCCTTTAATTGGCAGAAAAAGTAATTAATTTTAAATGAAAAATATTGCAGATGACTTGGCAATATTTTTGCATATCCAGGGTTGATTGATATAGGAGAGTCTCTGGGAAAAGTTTGGGAGGCAACAGATCAAGGAAAATTGGGGTTCCTTTGTAACTGCAGGAATTAGGGTTTCCCTTCCGATAACTCGGAAGGTAGGGTTTCGGCGGCAAAACCCTAAGAATATAGTTTGAGTGGCAAGGTTGAATTGGAGAGAATCTTTGGTCTGATGGGAAAGGCAAGGCTATATGACCATCTTCATATGCCCAAGAGCGAGAGAAAATTCAATAACACCGGAAAAAAAGACGGGAGTCAAGTCCCGGGAAGGTAGAAATCGGGGAGCGAAAACCAGGGTGTCACGGTGATGATGCTGTGGGGGACTCCAAACCTGAAGATTATCTGTTTAATGAACTTGATTGCGGTCGACGAGCTTAGGTTCTTTATGGGCTTCGCCTTGATCCACTTGGTAAACTTGTCCACTGCCACCAATAGATGCGTAAACCCACTGGCTCTGGTCCGGAGCGGACCGACCATGTTGAGTCCCCAAACCATGAACGGCCACGCGAGTGGGATTGTCTTCAGCGCGGACGCTGGCTTGTGCAACTGATTCACATAAAACTAGCACCCAATGCACAGTTCGACGATGTCCTGAGCGGCCTCGTTAGCTCTGGGCCAATAGAAGCCTGCCCAGAAAGCTTTAGCGACCAGCGTCCCAAAGGAAGCATGGTGCCCGCAAGTCCCTAAGTGAATCTCATGTAGGATCTGTTGTCCTTCCTCTGGCGTGATGCAATGCTGAGTGACACCAGTGACGCTTCTCTAGTAGAGCTGATCTCCCATGACAGTAAAGGCTTTCGATCAATGGACTTCTGTCGAGCCTCCGCTTCATCCTCGGGGAGTTCCAGCCTAAGCAGGTATGCGAGGTATGGCTCGGTCCACTCGGGAGTGATGACGAGCACCTCTTAGACCAAATCGACCACCGTTGGAATGCCAACTTCAGCCTGATCGGATGGTCTGACTGGTTGTGGGGGCTCCTCGACGAAAGGGTTTTCTTTGATCGTGGGCGAGTGTAGGTGCTCCAGGAACACATTCTTTGGGACCGGTTTCTGAGTGGAACCTATTTTGGCTAAGCCATCAGCTGCCTGATTTTTGATGCAAGGGATATGGTGGAGCTCCAGTCCTTAAAATTTCTTCCCCAACTTTCTGATGGCGTTGCAGTAGCCTGTCATAGCCGGGCTCCGAATGTCCCATTCCTTCATCACTTGGTTCACCACCAGGTTTGAATCGCCATATACCATCAGTTGGCGGATTCCAAGGGAGATCACCATACGCAAACCATGCAAAAGGGCCTCGTACTCTGCTTCATTGTTTGAGGAATCAAAGTGGAGCTGAAGTACGTAATTGAGTCGGTCGCCCTTGGGAGAAACTAGGACCACACCAGCCCCTAAGCCGTTTAACATCTTGGAGCCGTCAAAGAACATCGTCCAATGCTCGGGGACACTTGGGATTGGCTGTTCCTGCTCAATCCACTCGGCTAAGAAATCCACCAGAGCTTGCGACTTGATAGCTTTCTTGGCTTCAAACTTGATACCCAAAGGTAGGAGCTCGATGGCCCACTTGGCTACTCAGCCTGTGGCATCTCTATTGTTCAAGATCTCTGACAGGGGAGCATAGCTTACCACCGTGACCGAGTGTTCTTGAAAGTAATGAGCCACCTTCTTCGCAGTTAGGTAAATCCCGTACACCAGTTTCTGGTAGTGTGGATATCTTTGCTTCGAAGGGGTCAGAACCTCAGAAATGTAATGCACTGGCCACTGGATCTTGAAGGCTTTGCCTTGTTCCTCCCGCTCCACAGCAAGAACAGTGCTAACAACTTGGCACGTGGCTGCGATGTACAAGAGCAAGGGCTCTTGACTGCCCAGAGCAGCAAGCACCGGCTGGGTGGAAAGCAAGGCTTTGAGTTCTTGGAACTCGGCCTGCGCTTTTGTCGTCCACTCAAACTTTTCTGATATCTTCATGAGTCGGTAGAGTGGCAGGGCCTTATTGCCGAGTTGTCAAATGAATCTACCCAGGGCTGCCAGGCTGCCTATGAGTTTTTGTACATCATGCAAATGTTGTGGTTGCTTCATTTGGACTATAGCGCTGATCTTCTCGGGGTTAGCATCGATCGCTCGTTCGGAAATGAGGAAGCCAAGTAACTTGCCTGCAGGCACCCCGAAAGTACACTTGATTGGGTTGAGTTTTATCCCGTAGTGGTGTAGGTTCACGAAGGTTTCGGCGAGGTCTGCTAGGAGGTCAGAACCTTTCCTAGACTTGACCACGATGTCATCCATGTAGGCCTCCACGTTCTGACTAATCTGCTTCTGTAAGCATTTCTGAATCATGCACATGAAGGTCGCTCCAGCATTTTTCAGTCCGAATGGCATCGTGACATAACAAAAACACCCGAACGGGGTGATGAATGCTGTTTTTATTTCGTCCGGACCATACATTTGGATCTGGTGGTACCCGGAGTACGCATCCAGAAATGATAAATGCTCGCACCCCGCAGTAGAGTCTACTATGTGATCTATGCGAGGGTGAGGAAAGTGGTCCTTCGGGCAGGCCCGATTGATGTGCTTGAACTCAATACACATTCAGCGGGATTTGTCCCTCTTGGGCACTAAAACGGCGTTGGCAAGCCACTCGGAGTGGTATATCTCACGGATGAACTTGGCGGCTAGGAGCCGTGTGATCTCCTCGCCAATCGCCTTGCGCTTCTCTATGGAAGAGCATCGGAGGTGCTCCTTAACAGGCTTCGCCTTTGGGTCTACTCGGAGTCGATGCTCAGCCAGTTCCCTGGGAACACCCAGCGTGTCAGAGAGTTACCAAGCGAAGATGTCCCAGTTCTCACAGAGGAACTGGATGAGCTCGCTTTCCTATTTGTTGTCGAGTGTCATGGAGATGTTGGTCAGGGCAGCGTCCGGGTCTTCCGGGTGGACGTGAACCTGCCTCGAATCACCAGTCGACTAGAAAGTGGATTCCACAGCCGGCTTCTTGCTCTTGAGAAGATCACTCGCATCGACCGTCTTCTTGTACTCGTCCAGCTCTGCCAACACCATCTACTTGTTAGCAATCTTGGAGCCCTTCTGTAAGCACTCTTCAGCTATCTTCCTATTCCCCGTGATAGTGATCACGCCATTCGGCCCTGGCATCCTAAGTTTAAGATACACATAACATGGTCTGACCATGAATCATGCGTAGGCGGGCCTACCCAGGATGGCGTGATAGGCACTCTGGAAGTCCACCACCTCAAAGGTTAACCTCTCTTTTCTGAAGTTCTTCTTTTTGCCGAATACGACGTCGAGGGCAATTTATCCGTGTGACTTCGCTTTCTTCATGGGCATGACCCCGTGGAACTGCATGTTGCTCTTGCTCAGACGGGACATCGGAATGCCCATCGCCTCCAGAGTATCAGCACAGATGATGTTGAGCCCACTGCCACCGTCCATGAGGACCTTGCGCAATTGGACCCCTCCAACTGCAGGATCGACCACCAGCACCTACCGCCTGGGGGTCGGTATGTGAGCTAGGTAATTCCACTGATAGAAGGTGACTAGCATCTTGGCCCAGTCTAAGTATTTAGTGATAGCCGGAACTGCCATGTTGACCTCTCGGTTTATAACCTTGAGTCGGCTCTTGCTCTCCGCATCAGCAAAGATCATCAGGACTTTCTTGACATTGGGGTACCCGGAGGTGTTTTTATCCCCATCGTCATCCTCATCCTCATCCTTGCCTTCCGAGTGATCATCCCACATCTCTTGCTTGAGCAAGCGACACTCCCAGGAGGTATGCTTCGGCAGAATCAGGTTGCCATCCGCATCCCTCTTCATGTGTATCTGGCAGGGCTAATCAAGGTTATCGCTCTTCGGGGAAGATTTTTTTCTTGCCAGCCCACTCTTTCTTCTACTTCGGT
Source organism: Elymus sibiricus (assembly GCA_039707655.1). Taxonomy (NCBI): domain Eukaryota; kingdom Viridiplantae; phylum Streptophyta; class Magnoliopsida; order Poales; family Poaceae; genus Elymus; species Elymus sibiricus. The sequence goes on from CM077673.1 coordinate 432,656,420, forward strand.
TGGCCCTTGCCCTTTCTTTGGCCTGCCAAAGCCGCTGCCTCAGCATTGCCAGCTACTTCGGACTTGCGCTTCTGCTTCTTATTTTTGTTGTTATCTGACTGTTTTGCGTCTCGTGCTTGGCCTTTCTACTCCTCAGCAGGTCTTCCTCCTCGCCATTGGCGTACTGATTGGCAATCTCCATCGCCTGATTGAGAGTCAGGATCTCAGTCCGGCCGGCCTTAAGGGCCAATTCATGATACCTGATTCCAGATTTGGACGCACAGATCGCCTGGTGCTTGGTGACGTTCTCCACCGTGTTGTGCAGAGTGGTCCACCACTGGATATACTCCCGAAGGGTCTTGTTATGCTTCTGCTCGCAGTGCTGCAACTCCGACAGCCCACCCGACCGCTTATACATGTCCTCAAAGGTCTTGATGAAGACTCGGGCGAGGTCGTCCCAACAGTATATACTACCGGGCGGGAGTTGGTTGAGCCAGGCCCTGGCGGACCCCTCGAGCATCAGCAGCAAATGCTTTATAGCCACATTATCGTTGCCACCGCTGATCTGGATGGCAACTCAGTAATCCTCCAACCAAATCTATGGCTTGGAGTCGTCGGTGAACTTACTGATTCCCGTCGCCAACCTGAAGTTGCCGGGGATGTCTGCAGCTCGAATGTATCGGCTGAAACACTCGGGCCAGGTGTGACACCCTGGATTTTTCAACTTTTTCTTTCCAAAAACCATTTGGATCCTATTTGCAATTTAGCTAATTTTCAAAATTTTGCAACGGAGTTGACATTTCTTTGCCAAAATTTTCTTCAACAACTCCAAACCCTTGGTATTTTGTCAACCCTTGTCATACCTCTCTTGGATGATTTCCCAATATTTTTATCTTTATTAAAAAGCATTTTCTTAATTTAGGGAATTTAGGTCAACCCTAAGGGCTGAGAAGCAGCCTATGGTTTGGCTGGCCAATTAATTCCCAAACTTTTTCCTAATCTTTCTATAATATTTACATTGCATTTTCACCAAAAATATTTTGCTATCCAATGGAAAAGTTTGGCCAGAATAATTATTTTATCTCTGACCAGAATTTGTCCATTGTGAAGCAACTATATTTTTCCTGTTTCAGAAAATTCTAAGAAAATTCCCCAAGCTTCTTGGCATCTTGCATAGCCCCAATAGGCAAAAACATCATTTGGTTCAATGTAAATTTTGAGCAGTGGGACTCTGTTTAGTTTCTGCAAATCTGAGACCCTTGTGAAGGAAGTGCTAGATGGAGATGTTGAATAACTTTGAAATTTTTATGACATCTCCTAGGCACTATATGAATCATCTTCACCAAGTTTCAGCATCTGCAGAGCAACTATCTGAGTGCCACAAGCCCATTTACATTCTGGATCCAAATGGTGGTTTTCAAAGGAGCTATGCCCATTTCTGCTTATTTCTTTCTCAAATTTGGCCAGTCTGGAGTCTTTCCATCATAGATCACTCCAGACACTCTCTTTGGTCCTATCCTTTTCTCTCCAGACCTCTAGAGCCCTCTCCATTTCTCTGTCAGATCCTGTTGCTGATGTTTCCTCTCATCTCAGACCATTTCTAGCCAAGTCAAGTGCTCAGGTGAGGTGAGGCTTCGACGGTCGACATGCCAGACAACTTTTCCCAGGCCAACGTGGCCCGTGGACACGGGCTGGAGTGGTGAGCACCGAGCTGGCATGCTTGTCGCCGCGCTCTGTACTGCGCCCGGCTCGGGTCACGTTGAGGCCGAAAGCTCGGGCAGAGCAAACGTTGTTTGAGCAAGCCGACTACCTTCCCTGGTGACAGCTAGACCCCCTGGAAGCCTCGCCTGCGCCGGAGACGCCCTCGCCGGCTGCCGCGTCATCGCCGTCCTGTTCGGCCCGTGGCTGCACTGTGGCCGAGCGTCGTCGTCTTCCCCCCGAGCCATCTCTTCGAGCATTCAATGGCTCTGCCCGCTCTAGTCCCCTCGCCCGCAAGCGGCCAGCCAGCAAGGCGTACGTCGCCGGCGCCATGGCCCGCATCGAGCCGCTTCGGGAGAGCTCGCCGTCTGCCTCCTCCTGGCTATAAATAGCCCGCCCAGCCCCTCCTCGATGATCCATCCCTCTCCTCCCTCCCCAAATCGCTAGCCAGCAGTGAGAACCCAAGGCAGAGAGGCCTCTGGCCTCGAGCTCAGCCGGAGCTCCGCCGCCAAGCCATCCCCGTCGCCAGTCCTCTCCGCCCCTCCTCTGCCCCGTCCGAGCTTTCCAGAGTGATCAGTGAGGTCCAGTGGTGCTTCTCGAGCCCTTTCCCAGGAGGATTGCCGCCGGAGCGCTCGGATCCGTCGACCACCGTAGCAGCAGCCCGCCGGAGACGAAGGGGACGACGCCGTCCGTCCACCTCCGGCTGAGCTACGGGTACAGGGCGAACCGCCGCTCCGAGCCCGATCCATTCCTGCCCTCTCCAAGCCACCTCGCCGTCAGGATCGCCGGCGGCCATCGCCGGTGAGCCGCCTCCCCTCTCTGCTCTCTCCCTCTCTCTGTTTTAAGCGAAGAGGCCCACTGTCAGTGGCTTACCGAAGCAGTAAGTGGAGGCGTACCAGGCCAATACGCCTTCGACGTGGCCCCTTCCCTGTTTTTCTATTTTTGATTGTTTTGACCAGCAACTTTGACCATGAATATCTTTTTGTAGGAAGGTCCTATTGACTTGATTCTTTTTGCATTGTGTTCCTAATAAAATACTTGGTTTTCTGATCAAGTTTGACATTTTTCCAATGTCTACAGAATATTTTGTTGATAAAATGGCATTATGTGACATTTGCAATTATATTTGAAAATATTTCAGAAGGAGAATTTGGTGCTTTTGAAGATCAAGAGTGCCCAACTCACCCAACAGAGCAAGGCAAGCCATGATACCCATCTTGTGCATGCATTTCAATAGCATTGCATTTTCATACGCAATAGGTTGATTTATTGAGTATATTTATTCCATAATATTAAATGATGCTCAAACCACATCAAATGTGCTATAAACGTAGTGGTTGCTGTTGAGCCACCTGTCCGGGCATAATCGTGCAACCACATTTGCCGGTATGGGATGGCCCTGACCGGGTCTGATTGCGTGATCTTTCACCGGTACCTCCATACAGGGAGGGTTATGCACAGCATGCTACCCTGATCAGGTAAGCGGTGATAACCCTGTGGGCCCAGTTGAGTTTGTGTCGGCGTCCCCGTTTGGGACAGTTTGACCCCGTTTGGGTCGTGGCCACGACGATGGCAGGTGTCATGAGGACACAGGGGCCACCCAAGGCTGACCTCCAGGGGAGGAAAAGTGCCGGAGGTACGATGAAAGAGTTACGGGTCAGGCAGGTTTTGTTGGAACATCGTTGGTCCACCCGAATGGGAGCACGAGGCCATGAGTTCCGTGGTGTGGGTAAAGTGTACAACCTCTGCAGAGCGTCAAATCTATTCGAATAGCCGTGTCCACGGTAATGGACGACCCGTTCAGACCTCAGTAGCTGATCAACCAAGTTAATGATATTAATGATGGAAGAACTCGTCTCATGACCGGAAGTACTCGGTGAGTATTCCGAGGGTTGTGAGACAACCCTAAGAGTAAGTTAATGCTCAGTACCGTAAGTGCATGGTGATTGATGTACTGTGCTATGTTATTGTTTGCTGTATTTCTTGGTTGTCATGAGCTTGCGAGTACATTCAAAGTAGTCACCTGGCGTATCATGCCAGATGCAGGAGAATCATAGGACGGAGGTCCTGAAGGTGCTGGCTACGCTAACTAAGATGTATCCACAGCAGCGTCCCTGTGGATGGACTTGCGCTACGTTCCGCTACGCCGTAGGAGCTATTGGTGTTCCGAGGCCCTGTGTGTGACATAAATAATGTGGATATTGTCATAGCACCGAGGGTGCCTTTGGCCTCGTCACCATTGTAAGATATGAGTTTGTACCCGTATCCTATCAATAAAGTCTGTTCAGTTCTGTTCCAAGTTGTTGAGTATTTCCAGAGGACATGATCCTTGGGCTGAAAATACTGGTAATCCGGTTCTCTGAGCCGGGGTGCCACACCAGGATGGTGCAATTCCACTCAGAGCATTAGCGTCCAGGCCTTCCCTTAATGCTCGGCCCCTGTTGACCAAGTTTTGGGCGAGAACAGATCTCGCGTTAAACCGTGGGTCACGGAGGTCGCCAGGACGGTGTGAGGGACTCGGGCTCCGATCATCCCCGTGAGGATGCCTGTCGTCATAGGGATGCCGCCCGTATGTGATATCCCATGGAGGGGGCATCCAGGTCCAATCGTAGTCGTCATGTTGCCGGGGCGAAATGACTCGGTCGCGTCTCCACTCTCCATGGGAAGAAGATGGCCGGCACCTCCCAGAGCCAAGAGGACTGTGGGCCGACTGAACAGTCTTGGCGCGTACTAACGCGATATGGATGCGGTCATGGGATTCCGACACCTCTGCATTCTGCGACAGGGCCATCTTCAGTAGGGCTCAGATCTGCCGAATCCCCTCGCCGGCCGCGGAATCGGAGGGTTGAATGGAATCAGTGATCCAGGTGGCCGCTGCCAGGTTTTGCAGAGGGCTGTTAAGCACCTGGTACTTCTATGGCCTATTACTCGGGAACAACTGGCCTTTGTGCCGACCGGAACTGGGCAGCTGCTGGGCGCGGTCATCCAACTCCTTCCGCAGCTGCTCCAGGCGGTCTCGCTCAGCCAGGGTGGCCAAGCGTGAAGACTCCATGGCCAAGGCCTCGAGAGTCGTCCCGATGACGGGTGTTTGTAAAGCTTCCTCATTCTTTTGACGGAGCTCATCTCTCTGCTCCCGAGTGAGAGTTTGCAGAACGTACGGCTCATGGCGGGTTGAATGGTCATCCCCCTGGTTGTCACCATTATGCCCGCGCAAAGTGCCCATGTTCCCCTCGCGAGGACTTGGATATCCCGGAGGGCCGTGTTGGGCCGTGCCAGCCATGAGGACTTCGGCTGAGGACTCGACGCTCTCGCACTCGAATCCACTGATGGAATCCTCGTGGAGCTCAGAGAAGAGGTCGAGGGTAGGCTCGTCCATATCGAGGATCACCACATGTTCTGCAGCGCCCTGGATGGCCACGGCGTGCCTAATCCAACGCTGGAGCCGTGAGTGCCCGGAGCGCTTGCAACGGCGCCCAGCGGGAACGACTGGAGTCACTCGGTATAGGACCGATGGCTGTCGGAGAAGGACTCCTTATGAAGATGCGTGGAAGTGCGCTGCGCCACGGATGGGCAGCGACTCCACATCCAGCGGAGCTTCGTGGAGCCACGCTGAGTCGTCGACGATGAAGCTGAGCGCCCCGAAACGGATCTCGCCGCCAACTAACATGGTGTTCAGGAAATTCCACCTACACTACTAAAAATTGCTAGACGCACCGCCCCACGGTGGGCACCAACTATTGGGGTTATGAGCCTGACAAAGAGTACTAGGGGGTACGAAAGAGGGGCAGAGCCTAGCTACAGCGCAAGTGTGACACTCGGTCTTTACGAGTTCAGGCCCCTCTCGGAGGAGGTAAAAGCCCTACATCTCGTGCCCTGAGGCCTGTTTTTCTCTGGGTGTATGCGATTATAGGGGAAGCTGAACCCTGCGACAGAGGGAGAGGGCGGCTTACATAGAGTGCGCTGCAGCCTCCTTACCACCACATCGCTAGGGTGTTAATGGCAATAACTATAGCAGTTATGGGTGTTTAACTGCTATGACTATGGTAGTTACATGTAACAATAGCCATAACTATTATTAAAGCCTAGTTGAAGACTACTTGACCGTTGTAGCTCCCACGCCATCCGTACGCCTCCTCTTGCCCGAGTGATGGCAGCTGGCCGACTGGTGGTTAGACATCTGAGTGTTGTCCTTGCAAGGTCCGAGTGAATCCTTCGCATGTGCATCCGAATGGACCTATGACCCTGGGGTCTCTGAATAATGGTGTGAGCCTTAGGTGGTCCCTAGATGGCAGGTCCTTGTCCACTAGTGGAAAACGGGGCTTTAGTCTCGGTTGGCAACGGCCTTTAGTCCCGGGTCACCAACCGGGACAACGAAATTGGGACTAAAGGCCCCAACTCTTTAGTCCCGGTTGGCCACAACCCGGGACTAAAGTCCCTCCACGTGGCCGTGAGCGCGCGCTGGGGGCTGGAGGACCTTTAGTCCCGGTTGGTGACACCAACCAGGACTAAGGTCCCTCCACGTGGCCGCGAGCTAGCGCCGGGGGCTAGAGGACCTTTAGTCCCGGTTGGTGACACCGACCGGGACTAAGGATTTTGTGTTGGGGTTTAGGGTTTTAGGGTTTAGGGTTTATGCTTTATTTTTCCTTTTCATTTTGTGGTTTCCATTCAATTCTTTTTCATTTCAAACATATTTTACGCTACTACAAACTGTACACGTTATGCATATATAATATAATTTCTCGTATGACCATACATATATAATATAATTTCTCGTAGGACCATTCATATATATATACAATTTGGTATATACAATTTCTCCTACAATTTGGAAATCATTACATGCAGGCATTAGCGGCAATGGTATTCTCCGCTTTCAGATATGACCTCCGTAAGCAAAAATCCCGCAATTTCCTCTTGAATTGCTCATATGCGGTTCTCTGGTAGGAGCTTCTCCCGCATCTCTTCCATCTTTAGAGAAGGAGGTCAATATGAATATATTAGTTGTGTGTATATATATTAGATCATCATAAAAAAATTGTGAATAGTGTTTACGTACCTGAAGTTGTCTTACATCTCTGCGCCATTCGATCGTCATGCGAATGTTCTCGCAAACATAGTATGCACATAAATTAGTCCCCTGTTTCTGCCTCATGCACTTTGCGAGAATAGAATTCGATCAGATAATAATCAAGCATGATAATGGTATTGAAACTAGAATTAAAGAGATGCGCGGACCTAGCTAGTACTACTTAATTACCTTGGGCCATCGCCAACGCAGGTCCGGTTTCCATTCACTGACAACATCTTTGATGAACCGTTTCCAAACCCTTCCCGGCAAAGAAAATGAATAAAGGAGTTATTAATTACTTGATATATCAGGAAATGAATGAAAGAGGCCGATATAGTGCGATAATGATTGAAATTACATGTCGAGCATCCAAAACACGCTGGTGTATTCTCGAGGGTCTTTACCTAGTGAGTCCAGGGTTTCAATAGTTCCAGCGTCAACTTTAATGATTAGCAGGATCCAGTGGTACCTGCGCACGTTTATATAAGCAGGCATGCATAACTCATCAACTACACTTAACATCGAGTAAGCAAAATAGAATTTGTAGTACAAGACAGTAACACTCACTTGAAGTTGTAAGGAAATAGTATTTCTGTTCTGGTATTTTGTGCCTTCATAAACCTTAGCAAGTTCTCCTCCGAGTCTCGGGGGTGGTCCTGTATCATTTTTTCATTAATGATATATGGGTCAATGAACCCAATGTCATAGATTCCATCCCTTTTGCATTCGAGAATCTAAATTCTGCATAATAGCGTACAAAAGAATACAGTGAGGATAATTATAGGCAATGAACGAGCTGAGCTAGAGACTTAAATTACAGAAAGAAATCACTTACAGACAATAGCAACTGACGATAGATTTGTCGAGTGAGTCTTGATTGTATAACTGAAAATTTTCTGAAAACTCAATGCATAGCTCGTTTTCATAGAAGTAATGCTCTTCCTTGACTTTTCACCATGAGCATCTCTCGCCCGTTCTTTACTTCTTTTATGTACCACTCATGCAATCTTCGCATTTGTGTTGATAGATGCGAGACCTGCTTAGGTCTGACCAGAGTTTTCCCGGGGGCATATTGCCATGCTACATCAGCCATGGGGACTTCCTCGGTGCCTAGGAGTTGATCAACACTGATACCAAAGTCTCTAGCAGCGTCGGTTACCTTATCGGTAATCACCTTGAGCGGGGGGATCGATTGCATTGCCTGTTCTCCGAGCTGGGGAACTGTTTTCCCGCTTTTATTACTACTTCTATGTCTCGACTGCTGCATTTTTTCCTCATATGACTTCCTAATAGAGCGGTCATAGTCTGATGGCCTATTCTCCACATGTGCCGGCGGTCGCTCAAGAAAGTCCACAAAGTGCTTTACGGTTTTCATAGGTATTATCTCCTTTGGCGGGGGGGGGGGGTCGGTGCAAAATGGGACTTCACTTTGGAAACCACGACCGTTTTGGTTTCCTCATCAGTCGTATCATAAGCTAACTTCTTTTTGGCAGGAGGCTCATCGTTAGCTTTCTTCTTTGGTGCTTTTTTCCGCTTTTGGCCCTGCTGGGACATAGGGGGTGGAGTCGGCTGATGCAGCGGAGATCGATATGGACGCGCGTTGGGCTCCCTCTCGAGGTGGGGTGGACTTAGAGGTGTATTGCTACTCGGAGGAATCGGTGGCCTTGGCGCCGAATTTGGACACATGATGCATTGTTTTCTCCATACAATGACACCATGTATGACTTCTCCTAGTGTCTGCTCCCCTTCACCTCCAGGAATGTCAAGCTCTAGTGAGTCATATCCCGGCAGAACTTCATCCACCCCGACACGAGCATAGCCAGCTAGAATCGGATTGCCATGGATGGTTGCTTCAGGGTCATTCGGTAAAGCAATGCCAACCGCCACCTTCATGGATATGTTCTTCATTTTCTGGTGTAGCTCACAATTTGTCCTCTCTTTGATATCATCCACGGGGTAGCGAGCCAGCAGTGCATCATCGGCCCGGACCCCCATGGAACCCGCGCTGCTTTTTTTGCATAGATGGGATGGTACTATCCAATGCTGGATCTGCTTGCTCCTGCCGCGGAGATGCCCTTTGCTACCTAATTGTGTCCAGTTGCTCCTGCTACCACTTTAACATGCGTTCCAGCTCCTCGTTCTTTGTTTCTATCTTCTGAAGCCGGTCTGCATCCTGCTTCTTTTTTCTCTAATGGCTTCTATAAGTGTCGTTCCACTCCGAAAACCCCTGAAGCCACGGAACAACGCCTTTGCCTTGTGTTCGTCGTCTGTGTTCAGGAATCTTGAGGGCGCGTGTAAGCTCATCGTTCTCTCTCTCCGAGGCTGTTTTAAGATCTGCCTTTTCAATAATCTGCCCTGTTGCTGGGTCCAACTATCCCCCATGCGCATAAAACCAATGCTTGGACCGCTGGGGCCAATCCGCTATAGCTGGAATGACCCCTCCAGCAAGCATCTTGGCCTCAGCTGCTTCCCACTTAGGCACGGCTCTCTTGTAGCCACCTGTCCCCAGAACATGGTGATACTCTTTTTTCTCAGCATTTATCTTATTTCTTCTCGACCTTTCCAGAGCTTCATCCAATTCCTTGTACTCCACAAATGCGTCCCAGTGATCTTTTATCTTCTCTAGTGCTCCAGTGAATTCTGGAGTCTTCTTTTTTGCCTTGATGTAGTCGCTGTATAATCTTTTCTTCCAGCTCTGGAATTGTGTGGCCATCTTCTTAAGAGCAAACTGCTTGACTTTCAACCGTTGGCCATCTGTGAGACCCTTTGGTAGGTTGAAATGTGACATGAGCATATCCCAAAGAAATTTTTTCGGTCTTTCATCGACATAACTAACTCCTTTATCTACCTTTGGCTTATTCCATTCTCGAATGGTGATCGGGATGTTGTCCCTAACAATAACTCTGCATTGATTTATAAATTTACGGCATTTTGTTCAGGAGCAATCGGTTCGCCATCTTCTGTGACTTCATCGATGTTGAACTTTATGTCATCGCCCAACTTTTTGGCCCGGCCTCGTACCCTTCTAGGAGATTGGCTCGATCCGGAGGGCTAAAAGAAGAAATATTTGTTAATATATATATACAAATCAATTAATACATCTAATGATCACCAGAGGCTTAATATATATATATACCTCGCCGGACTTTGTTAATTATCTAACATTTTCTTCACCATCATTGTTTGTTTGCTCTTCGTCTCTTGGTTCTTGCTCAAGTCCCTCACCGGAGTCGTTCATAAATTGTGAGCCGTCTTCTTATTCATGCTCTTGGTTTTGGGAGGAGCATATGATGTCGAATATGTCCTCTTCATGGTATCTGCTGCTATCGTCCATAGCTTAACTAATCCAGAAGAAAGAAAACACAATTTAGTATTTTACCTAAAGTTTTCTACACAAAAAGAATCACTTTAAAATCTATTATCAAACTCTAAATATGAAGAAAACAAGATTTCCTACTAAACAAATAACAAGAAAATAATAAAATTATTTTTCTTGATAGCAATTAAAACTCCTCATGCTGACTAACAAAAACATAATATAATTTGGCAAAAGAATAACAAGAAAACAAAAACTAAAATAATTAAAACAAAGGAAAAAAGGTATAAAACTAAAAGAGCTAAACAGAATCTGTTTTTGATTAAAACACCTATTTAAAATATCCTAAAAATTCCCAAATTAAACATACTGATAAAACACACTAATATTAAACAGTAGGAAAAAGAATCACTAAAAAATCTAGTTTTAAACTAAAGTTATTCACAAACTAGTGATTCACACAAATTTCAAAGAATTCAAATTTAAGCTATTCAAATTTGAAAACTACTGGCACTAACAGAAAGTTTATAATTTTTGTGACTTAAAGCAAAAAGATTCACTCAAAAACTCTAAATATTCTAAGAGTTATTCAAAATTTAAAAACAGAAACCGTTCTGTTTAGAAAAACAAAACAGAAAAGAAAAAGCTAAACTGGCGACCGGGGGGGGTTACGTGTCAGTTTCTGATAGGCCTAGGTTGTGCGCGCGTGGTGCAAACGAGCGAACGCGCGGGAAATAAAATAAAACGTGTTTTTCCGGTGATGTCGACGGCGGCGGCGGCTCTGTGGTGGTCGGGGACGAAGCTCCGGTGGTCCTTGGCGAGCGGCGGGGGCAGCGGCGGGCGGCGGGACAGCGCGGCCATGGCTGGGGCGAGCGGCGGGGCATGACGCGGACAAGGGGAGAGGAGGCCGGGCCTCACCGGCGTTGGAGGGAAGAGGGGCGAAGAGGCTTGAGGGAGCCGTTGGGGAGGAGGCCTGATCGAGACGACGGAGCGGCGACGGCGGGGCGGTCCGACGACGGGGGGGGGGGGGGTCCGGCAGCCTGGCGGCGTCTGTTCCTTCTCCCGGGCGGTGGCTGGCACCGGGACACCAATTAAGTCCCGGAATTTATATACCCGAGACCTTTAGTCTCGGCTCCAGACACGAACCGGGACTAAAGGTCCTTTAGTCCCGGTTTCAGCCACGAACCGGGACTAAAGGCCAACCTTTTCGGCAGCCAAAATTCCACGCGGGAGCTGAAACCTTTAGTCCCGGCTGGTGGTTGCAACCGGGACTAAAGGTGTCTTTCAACTAATTTTCATTTTGAAGAAATTATTTGATATATTCAATTTTACAGATTGAAATTAATTCTTGTAAAATGCATAACAATTTGAAAACTAAACCAAATGAGTTGATTCAAATTTTTGTGGATTCATCTTGAAGATTTCTATCAACTAGTATCATTTTGACAGGAAGTTCCATAATCAATTTTGCACTTATTAATTAAATACAGTAATTAAAGACATTATTTTAAACTTTAAAAATTCATATCTTCAGTTCAATTAAGCCAAATGAAGCAAATAAGATGTCAAATTGTTTGTCTTAACATAACCTACACATTCATATTTTGTTTGGACATAGTTGCATTGATTAACTCCTTTGTATAATTAAAATACTGAAAGGACAGGAATAATTCCTAATTTTGAAAATTCATAACTTAATAAATAAGATGTCAAATTGTTACAAAGATTCCAGAGTGGGACTCTCCAGCTATAAGTCTAGAAACTCACTAGAGAGAAAGTGATGACGGTGTTACACCCAAAACACATATATACCCTAACTCTTACAAAGATTCCCTCCAGTTTGTCCGAAGTGGGACTTTCCAGCTATAAGTCTGGAAACTCACTAGAGAGAAAATGATGACAGTGTTACACCCAAAACACATATATACCCTAACTCTTACAAAGATTCCCTCCGGTTTGTCCGAAGTGGGACTTTCCAGCTATATGTCCGGAAACTCACTAGAGAGAAAGTGATGATGGTGAAGCCGGTCACATCCCAGAGTGGGATCTTGGGGTATAAAACTTTTTCTTCACGTATGTTCCTTGCTTATGATTGCACCGTAACCATGGAGAATCTTCATCATTTAACAGGATGCTTGGGTCAGTGTTCACTGTGAAGGGAGGAATTTCATCAAACTTACTATAATCTTCTGACATGTCTGTCTTGTCCTCCACTCCCACGATGTTTCTTTTCCCTGAAAGAACTATGTGGTGCTTTGGCTCATCGTATGATGTATTTGCTTCCTTATCTTTTCTTTTTCTCTGTTTGGTAGATATGTCCTTCACATAGAAAACTTGAGCCACATCATTGGCTAGGATGAATGGTTCATCTGTGTACCCAAGATTGTTGAGATCCACTGTTGTCATTCCGTACTGCGGGTCTACCTTTACCCCGCCTCCTGTCAGATTGACCCATTTGCACCAAAACAAAGGGACCTTAAAAGAAGGTCCATAGTTAAGTTCCCATATCTCCTCTATGTAACCATAATATGTGTCCTTTTTCCTATTGTTGTTTGTTGCATCAAAGCGGACACCACTGTTTTGGTTGGTGCTCTTTTTATCTTGGGCGATCGTGTAAAATGTATTCCCATTTATCTCGTACCCTTGGAAAGTCAATATAGTCGAAGATGGTGACTTGGCCAACAAGTACAGCTGATCTCCAACAGTGGTGTTATTGATGAGATGTGTTTGCAACCAACCGCCGAAAGTCTCCATGTGTGTATGTTTAATCCAGGAGTCAGACTGCTCCGGGTTCTTGAAGCGTACAATATCCATGTGTTCCTCGATATACGGAGCCACCAAGGTGGAATTTTGTAGAACTGTGTAGTGTGCTTGAGTGAAAGAATGCCCGTCCATACTTATTACTGCTTTCTTTCCTAGCGTGTATTTTCCACTCAGTCTCCCCTCATGCCGCGATTGAGGAACACCAATCGGCTTAAGGTCAGGAATAAAGTCAACACAAAACTCAATAACCGCCTCTGTTCCATAGCCCTTGAAGATGATTCCTTCTGGCCTAGCACGGTTATGAACATATTTCTTTAAGACTCCCGTGAACCTCTCAAAGGGGAACATATTGTGTAGAAATACATGACCCAGAATGGTAATCTCTTCGACTAGGTGAACTAGGATGTGCATCATAATATTGAAGAAGGATGGTGGGAATACCAACTCGAAACTGACAAGACATTGGCCCAAATCATTCTGTAACCTTGGTAGGATTTATGGATCGATTACCATCTGAGAAATTGCATTGAGGAATGCACATAGCTTCACAATGGCTAATCGAACATTTTTCGGTAGAAGCCCCCTCAATGCAACCGGAAGTACTTGCGTCATAATCATGTGGCAGTCATGAGACTTTAGGTTTTGGAATTTTTTCTCTGCCATATTTATTATTCCCTTTATATTCAACGAGAAGCCAGATGGGACCTTCATACTGCTCAGGCATTCAAAAAAGATTTCCTTCTCTTCTTTGGTAAGAGCGTAGCTGGCAGGACCTTGATACTGCTTTGGATGCATGTCGTCTTTTTCGTTCATACGTTGCTGGTCCTCCCGTGCCTCCGGTGTATCTTTTGTCTTCCCATACACGCCCAAGAAGCCTAGCAGGATCACGCAAAGATTCTTCATCACGTGCATCACGCCGATTGCAGAGCGGACCTCTAGGACTTTCCAATAGGGTAGCTCCCAAAATATAGATTTCTTCTTCCACATGGGTGCATGTCCGTTAGCGTCATTCGGAACAGATTGTCCGCTAGGACCCTTTCCAAAGATTACTTTTAAATCCTTGACCATATCAAATATATCATCACCGGTATGGTGGCCAGGCTTCTTCCGGTGATCTGCCTCACCTTTGAAATGCTTGCCTTTCTTTCTTAAGAGATGCCTGATCGGAAGAAATTGACGATGTCCGGGTACACATTCTTCTTACATTTATCCAAATATATACTTTCAGTCTCATCTAAACAGTGCGTGCATGCATTGTATCCCTTGTTTGTTTGTCCTAAAAGGTTACTAAGAGCAGGCCAATCATTGATGGTTACAAACAGCAACGCTCATAGGTCAAATTCCTGCTGTTTGTGCTCATCCCACACACGTACACCTTTTATATCCCACAACTGTAAAAGTTCTTCAACTAATGGCCTTAGGTACACATCAATGTCGTTGCCGGGTTGCTTAGGGACTTGGATGAGCACTGGCATCATAATGAACTTCCGCTTCATGCACAACCAAGGAGGAAGGTTATAGATACATAGAGTCACAGGCCAGGTGCTATGAATGTAGCTCTGCTCCCCAAAAGGATTCATGCCATCTGTACTTATACCAAACCATAAGTTCCTTGCGTCATCTGCAAAGTCCGACCACTTTCTCTTGATTTTTCTCCACTGCGACCCATCAGCGGGTACTCTCAACATCGCATCTTTCTTACGGTCTTCTTTGTGCCATCGCAACAACTTGGCATGCTCTTTGTTTTGGAACAAACATTTCAACCGTGGTATTATAGGATCATACCACATCACCTTGACAGGAACCCTCTTCCTGGGGTGCTCGCCCTCAACATCACCAGGGTCATCGCGGCTGATCTTATAGCGCAATGCATCGCATACCGGGCATGCATTCAAATTCTCGTACTCCTCACTGCGGTAGAGGATGCAGTCATTAGGGCATGCATGTATCTTCTACACCTCTAATCCTAGAGGGCAGACAACCTTCTTTGCTTCATACGTACTGTCGGGCAATTCGTTATCCTTTGGAAGCGTCTTCTTTATCATTTTCAACAACTTTTCAAATCCCTTGTCAGATACACCATTCTCTACCTTCCATTGCAGCAATTCCAGTCTGGTACCCAGGTTTTTCTTGTCATCTTCGCAATTTGGGTACAACAATTTTTTGTGATCCTGTAACATGCGCTCCAACTTCAACCTCTCCTTTTCACTTTCATAGTTTCTCTTTGCATCAACAATGGCCCGACCAAGATCATCAGTGGGCTCATCTGATGCCTCTTCTTCAGCTTCCCCCATTGTAGTACCATCGTATTCAGGGAACCTAGGATAGTTGTCATCATCCTCTTCTTCTTCATTGTCTTCCATTATAACCCCTCTTTCTCCATGCTTGGTCCAACAGTTATAGCCGAACATGAAACCGGACTGAAGCAGGTGGCTGTGAAGGATTTTTGAGGTGGAGTAATCCTTATTATTCTTACAAACACCACATGGACAACACATAAAACCATTCCGCTTGTTTGCCTCAGCCACACGCATAAAATTATGCAGGCCATTAATGAACTCAGGAGAGCGTCGGTCACCATACATCCATTGCCGGCTCATCTTCATTACACAACATCGAAGTGACCAAATTAATACAAAACCAAAGTAGAGTAGTGACCAAATGTTATTGTTGCAAAAATATATACTTAAAGTTCATACATACTTCTCATAAAACAACATACAACTATCTAATTAAAGCATTTAAATGCAACAACAAATGCGATCAAAATTGCAACTAAGGTAATAATTGATCCAACAGCATAATGATACCAAGCCTCTTTATTAATGGCATATTTTCTAATCTTTCTAATCTTCAAGCGCATTGCATCCATCTTGATCTTGTGATCATCGATGACATCGGCAACATACAACTCCAATTTCATCTTCTCTTCTTCAATTCTTTTCAATTTTTCTTTCAAATAATTGTTTTCTTTTTCAACTAAATTTAACTTCTCGACAAGAGGGTCGGTTGCAATTTCCAGTTCACATACCTCCTAGATAAAAATATCTATGTCAACTTGATGGGCATAATTGTCATAAACACGAAATGAAACAAATAGTTATAAAAGATAATATACCACATCCGAATCATAAACCGGACGAGGGCCGACGGGGACGGATATCAAAACCATGGCACTATATATAACAAACAATCATACAAGTAAGAAAATTATACAAGTAACTATCTAAATCATACAAATAAGATTTTTTTTACAAAAAGGATAAGAACAAGAGGCTCACCAAGTTGGTGCCGGCGACGGGACGGCACGGGCGATCGACGGCGGTGAGGACGGGGACGGGAAGGCACTAAGTAAACCACACCTACACATATGCAAACTAAGAAGTTAATTTGATCTCAAATTGCATATAAATCAAATAAACTCCCACATAATTACTCCCAAACTAAAACCCACAAATCACTATACTTATAGAGCATGAAACGAGCTAAACTAGCAATGAGAGATGAAAGGTTGAAGTTGCGAACCTTTTAGAACCCTTGGATAGATGGGGTGCCTCCAATCTTGACAAATCTTGGCAAAAATGGAGGATGAACTCGAGCTTGGGGAAGGAAACAGAGAGGAGAGAAAGCTTGGACTCGGGCTAGACGAAGCAGCTTTATATAGGGAAGACTTTAGTCCCGGTTGGATATACCAACCGGGACTAAAGGTCTATCTTTACTCCCGGTGGGTGATACCAACCGGGACTAAAGGGGCTCGCAGGGGCCCCAGCCTGCCGCAACCCCTTTAGTCCCGGTTGGTATCACCAACCGGGACTAGAGGTCCCATTTGAACCGGGACTAATCCTGGCCGTGCCCCCATCCACTCCTAGCCGTTGGAACCGGGACTAATGCTCACATTAGTCCCGGGCCCAAACCCGGCCGGGACTAGTGCTCCGGATGAAAGGTCAGTTTTCTACTAGTGGTCCCTACCAGTGGTAGGTGGCCCCATCAACGGCTATTATTTTCTGTATTTTTTCTGCTACATATTTACTCTGTATTTGTATAGGTTTTATACAATCATATCATACAATAGTCTCATCATATCATACACATACAAATCTCATCATATCATACACATACAATAGTCTCATCATATCATGCATCATCATCCAACAGAAATGATGTCTCGTCATCATCTCAAAATAGTGATACAAGTTATCACATGTCTTGAATACATGCAACTACATGGTCATCCCATACACATGTTTCATCATCCATCTAAACTATGATATACAAGATCAGAGCTATCACTATGAGCAGGAGCGGAATTATGTAGTAGTTCATGAGGCGCCGGTTCTGATTCCTCTCTCGCACTAGCGTGAACCTCAAGTAACTAGATTTTGCTTCACGTCTACTATCAAACCCTCTCTGGTTGCCGCCCGAGAATCCTGACACTTGGGCCTGACACTCTGGCCACTTGTCGTACACTCTCGGAACCCTCCCTATGTACACGGCATAGCACTTTTGCGCCATCAACGATCTATGTACCTCTTAGAGATGCATCTTCATCAAGCGAATTCCACAATAATATGCAACATAATATACTTGAGCAACACGAAGAGAAAGAGTTTGCAAATAGATGGAACATTTAGTACAAATAATCTACACAGGTTCATCATACGCAAACTAATTAACTAGTGTTACGCAAGTTCAGTAGGACCGTTTACATCACAAAGTTTCATCGATTATAGAAAGTACAAATTCAACCAACACATCATCATTGACATCGTCAATCACGGGAAGTTCCATCCATCCAGATCCAGGAGGACGCACCCTAGCTTCATGAACGGCATCAGGTCCATACATTGTAGGCCTATGCGAGTTCGGACGTTAGCTCGTGATATAGGGTCGTGGTGGAACATCCCGTTCTCTTTGATGACTTCTTTCATTATGATCGTTGCAATGTCCTTCTGGATGCGAAAGAAGTCGTCTCTGAGTTTATAATCTGGTTCAGCTCCTAAGGATTTTGTCCATTTGCGGATATGGTCATCGTTTCTGGATGTCATGCGAAGTTGTTGGCGATACCTTCTGAACTCCATCATGAGATGGAGGACGTAGAATCCGTCGTTCGTACTTTCTGTCGGTCGATGGACGCAGCAGAAGTTAGGTTTATGCCCGAAACCTGGCCCGCCCTTCCTTTGTTTCTTGATCTCGATGTGGCCACCCCTCATGCCGAAGCCGTGGAGAGCACCATCCAGAACAGTCATTATGTGGGTGTAGTCTTTCTTCTAGAAGTTTCTGGACGAGTCAAAATACACAACATGGCAGACTCGCAGGAAAAGAACGATAAGGACGGCGCGCCCCTCGCTGCGCAAAATAAATACACCTCAAATTAGCCTCCATATGAGCGAAGGAATGATTGAAATGTACGAAAGGGCTATCCGGCAATGACTTACATTGGATGATAAGGCAGGAGAACCGTTTCCTTGTCCCTATTCATTAACATGAAGTCTTCGATGTACTCCCTAGCAGCTTGACGTTCAAAGTCACCGAGACTCAAGAAGGACTCATGCATGTAGTATGGATCCGCCACCGAGATTTACAAGATTTGGTCTTTCCTGATGATGAAGTTCATATGTATCGCAAAAACGTGAACGATCGTAAAATCGAGCTGCATGTGGAGAAACATCTCAAAGATGTGATCAAACCAAAGGAAGAACACCTCCGCGCGGACTCTGTGGACGTAGCACTTGGCCTCAGGCACACGAACCATGTAAAGCGGGTATCCTGGATCCTTCGAGGTGAGAAGGCTTTTCTCTGTCGACAGCACCTAGTCATGCAGTCTCCTGAGATCCTCTGATATGCCCTCTAGGGGTTTTGGCGGTAGGATCGGCTCGCCCGCGACATGGAACAACACCGCACCTTTAACCGATACACGGTCT
Organism: Elymus sibiricus; assembly: GCA_039707655.1. Classification (NCBI taxonomy): domain Eukaryota; kingdom Viridiplantae; phylum Streptophyta; class Magnoliopsida; order Poales; family Poaceae; genus Elymus; species Elymus sibiricus. Next base: position 432,675,165 of record CM077673.1, read on the forward strand.
ACTAAATCAGTCAGCGGAACCGACTAGCTGCATGAAGCTTTGGCGGCAACAGAGCCTTTCCTCAATGGTCTCATCCTCTGTTTCCTCTTGCCTAGAGGTTGTGAGTCTAGCATACCCTCCCTGACCACCGCCCCCAGTGTTGCCGGGCTGATCAGCACTGCACGACGACCCTCGCACTACTGGGAAAGGGCTTATAAGTGAAACCAAATGAGAGGCGGGTGAGGTGTGGCACCCGCCACGGCTAATTTTGAAAAGTAGCAGTGGCGGGTACCAGACAGCACTCGCCACTGGATATGCCAAAGCAGTGGCGAGTGGAAACTACAACCCGCCACAAGTGTGCTCCCACGGGTGCGCCCACGTCCTGAAAGTGATTAGTGGTGGGTCATTATCTGCGCCCGCCACTGCAACTAGTGCTTGCAGTGGCGGGCAATTACATGCGCCCGCCACAAGATCATATATTTATTTATTCACAAGTTAGAACTGGCGGGTGCTAAGTGTTGCCCGCCACTGTAACTTTAACCCTACTCGATCGTACGTAATTATCAGGTTTCAGTGCCCGCCGTTGCTATTAGGCGTGGCAGGCGTCTGCCAGTACCTGCCACTGTTACTGCCAGTCACATCCCCAAAACGCATCTGGATCGAAACAAAACCTGTGTCCTCCTCCGTCGTGGCCCATGCCTGCCCTACGACGCCGACGTCCTCCACCGCGGCACCCCATCCCCCCCCCCCCCCCCGCCGCCCCCGTCCTCCACCGCACCCGCCCCCCTTGCCGCGGCAGCCCTTGTCTGGCAGGATCCCCATCCTTCATCGTGGCACGTCCCCCTCGCCGCGGCAGCCCTCGTCCGCCGGGGTCCCCGTCCTCCGTCGCGGCCCGCCCTCCTCGCTGAGGCTTCCCCTCGTCCGCGGGGTCCCCATCCTCTGTCGCGTCCACCTCGTCGCGGCCCCCTCGCCACGGTCGTCTTCGTCAACCGAGGTCACCCACGTCCATCGGGTCCTCGTTCGCCGGCCCCCTCGTCCACAGGGGCCTCCCTCCTTCGTGTTCCCCGAACGTGATGGCCTCCACCAGCAGCAGGGGGCTGACCCCGCCGCCGGCAGCCAACTCCTCCTCAGCCGAGGCCACTAATCCCTCGTCCGCCTCGCGCTCAAGTAGTGTGCAGGCAATTAAATTTGATTCATGTTAGATTGTAGATTAAGGTTGGTGATTATATGCATGTCAATAAAGATTGTAGATGACACACCCAAAGAATATAAATTGTAGATGAATTGATTAACAGGGCTTCAAAGGAGTGTCTACAATATTATGAAATGTTGATTAATTTCTGCCTTGCAACATTTTGGACACTCAATGTTTTTACTTTTTAGAATAAGTCATGCCCAATTTTTTTGTCCATACATACTCTGTATTATTGGTTGATGTAGAACATACTCTAGAAAGAAACATGAATCATTGTAATACGTACTATAAAAAGATATATAAATCATTGTAATACTTAGTTAAGAAAAGAACCTACTCTAAGAAATTATATAAATCATTGTAATGCATAGTTAAAAAATAACTTATTCTAAAAAATATCTAAAAAAACAATGGTCCTAGTCTTCATCTTCCGAATCGGAATCTTCATCAGAACTTAATACTTGCCTTCCAACTGGTGTAATAGCTTTGAATCTCAATGTCACTTCTTGCCTATTGTTTCCAGGAATAACAATTATTACTACCCACACGTCAACATATATCTCATGTTGACTTACAAAATTACCCCATGCAGGACCGTTAATTTTGAGACGGCCATCTCTATTAATATGATAATCAACTTCTATGGATTGGTGTGTTTGCTAGCTCATTTCCAGTAAAAGTGAACCATATTGTTGTAGACCAAGGCTCCCGACTATTGATTTATGAATTGACTGCATTAAAAAGAATAAATTTTATTAAAACGTGAAGTGATGAGATTGCATTTTACATATATTTTACTTACCAAATGATTACCATATACGTTGGTAGCTGTAAAGCAATGGACCTGCGCAGGATAGTCCTCATACGTCGCTAATAATGTCTGCATGTTGATGACTTGCCTTCGTGTTTGATTAAGCTCATTGCTGTATGCAACAGGTCTTTCTCCTTCGTCAAATACGTCAGCTTTATGAATATAAAAAATTGAACAGTTGTTAATTATAAAACATTATTACTAAAGAAACAACTAATATAAAACAATATGTACTTACTAATTATAGCCTTTGGTTCACCATTTGGATTTATTGGGGACATATACATCGCAAAATCTCCACAGTTGTAGCGAAAATGTATCGTACCTCCTCTTCTTATATCCTAGTCGTAGCAAAGGCAATCCCATCCAGTGCCCTCTATACAAATTCTATCTCCATTTTCTCTCGCACACATCCTGTAGCTGGATCCATGAGGAGTCTTGGCTGTGAAATATCATTGCTTGATGTAGTACCTAAATTGCTTAACGCCTTGGCAAGGCACATTCTATACATAATTAGTGTACGTAGTAAGTTACACCTCAATGTGAGATATAATACACTTACATATCACATTACAAACCAAAAAAAATGTTGACTCACAATCCCATAACGATGAGAGTCTGGAACTATCGCCCTAAATTGTGCTATTTGCTCATGATCTAAGGTGCAAGGTATTACACCCGTACCACAAATGTTGCAGACGGCAGCCATTTGAACCTGAAATAGTTACATTCAACTATGTTAGAACACACCGCATTTTAGTTTAGTACATACAAAATATAAAGTAAATATGTTACCTTGGAGTACTCGTGAATTTTTCTTGATAGAAGGCAAGCAACCAATCTGTGTGATACAATCTTACCTCTCACTATGCGCTGCTTTGTTGCCTCTATTTATAGTTAGGCATATAGGACTATGTGTGGTTCTAACAAAAAGTGGTTGTGTGGTTTACCATTTATTTAGCATACGGAAGTCTCGGCAATGAATGAAGCATGCATGCCCCTGGTGTGGCGACAGTAGGCCACGTGCTATTTATAGTGAGAATGTTTGTGGCTATTAGTTCCTTCTATTTATAGTGAGAATGTTTGCGGCTAAAAAGCTTGTGGTTTAACATATAGAATTATTTCATAACATGAATGTAGGCACTGAACGATGGATGCCACTTCTGTGGCCACACGAGGCTTGGTGCGTGTCACAAAGTTCACCTAACTAGCAATGAGATTTGTGTCGATCTTCACAACGACTTCATGGAGTGGGCGGTATGTTCCATTGAATTCGTGTTTTCCTTTTTCTGTGTTCATGGAGTGGGCGGTATGTTACATGATAAGTTCACCTTATTTCTATTTTCTTTTTATCATGCTCAGTGTATCCCTTGTTGGGGAAGGGAGGATTTCATGCGTGTGGCCAACCTGGCCATCAATGAGAACTGGACGATTTAGTTCGACATGAAGCTATTAAAAAATAGCATTTCCTTGATCCTCACTCTCACAAACGAGGGAGGGAGAACTTATTTCCATGGTCAAAATTGGATTGAGATTGCCACACAACTCCGGATGCAAGCTTGGAGGTCATTCTTACTATTTCTTCACAAAAATGAGGAGGCTCATGAGGGCGGCAACAAAATCTATCTTTGGTACAATGTCCCACAATCACCGTAGTACGTACTTTCGGGGCTGATCAGGATGTCGTATATATATGTATTTCTAGAACATATATGTTGTACGCACTTATTGTATTGTACTATGTAAGTTCTAAACATTAGATAGTTGTTTAACATATATATGTTTATTGCTTCATGTTGTACAAATACTATTGCTTCATAACAATTAGCTAGTGGTTCACGTATATATACTGCAATATGTATCTTAGTTTCATGCAAAACGCAGCCATGGCAGCAAAAATGCTGCCGCGGCTGTAGAATTTTTTATTTGCATGGCAAAGCTTTCAGTGGCGGGCGCTGCATGAAAGCCGCCACTGTTTATACTGTAAGCACTGGCAGGCGTGGCTACCTGCCCGCCACTGCAATAACCTCAAGACTGGCGGGCAGTCCTGCGCGCCCGCCACTGATATCGCTATAGCAGTGGCGGGAGGTCGGTGGCGGGCACGCCTGGGAGCCTGGCCCGCCACTGCTGGGCTTTTCCCGCCCGCCATTACTGGGCATTCCTGCAGTAGTGTCGCCTTGTTCATGCTGGGCTGAGGCGGCATCTGGAGGCGTGTCCTGCGAGGATTGCATGAAGAGAGACTTCTTGCAATCAACCCTAGGACGTTCCTACTCTGGCACATCAGGCATCTCCTCATCCGCACGCTCATAGCCCTAGTCATATGGCTGACTCATCATTTCTCCGTCGCCATAGCCGGTATTGAGCCACTGAAGAGGGTCGTCCTCCTCCATGTCATCATCCATTGCTTGTTCCACGGGGGCGACTTCATCATCCACTATTGGACCCCCTTCCTCGCGTCGTCCGCTGCTCTTACCCGGCACGAGAGGTGGTGGTAATTGCGTAGGTGGGGTGGTGTTCATACCTTGTTGATGTGTTGTCATTGGTGTGCTCTCGGCTGCCTCCACATGAAGAAGACTCTTTGGCCACAGCAGCATCCAACTCTTGCATTCTCCAACCCGCATCGGTGTCTCGTCGTCCTCTCCCCTGAGTCATATCAGAGTAGCCAAATCCTCATGGCATGCTTTGACACTCGCCAAGCAAACCCTGAAGGTGCCAACAGGCATCGGCTGGCCGTGGAACAAGCATTCCTTGGGCTTAAGTATCGTTGCCTTTCCCACGTCCACCTTCTGGCCATTAATGATGTACAGTACGGTGCACGGAATTTTGTCCGCCTGCGAAGACATGTCTGCGGTGTCAGACATCTGAACTGCAACGGAAACGGAAGATTATAGATATGTTGGTGTGACGCATAATTACCATGAGGGCGTCGAGCTCAGCCAAAGTCGAAGCCCCGCCGAGCACACCAGAGACGGAGGACGGGCTGCTATGAGCGGGTGCGGGAGCATGCGCGGCTACGGGAGCAGGTGCGGTTGCGAGAGCAGGTGATGGTGTGATGTTCACCGAGTTGCTCCCGACGAAGCTGGGATGGGGACAATCCTTTGTCGTTTTGTCTGGCTTTTCCTTCGTCCAGTTGATAACAGCCAGAATCAAGCAACCAACCGTAGCTACGAAATCATTTCTGCACGCAGCTACCACTGCCTGGACTGCCTCACGGACCAACTCAGCTTTGGTCGCTTTTGCGGTCTCAGATGTTTTTTTCTCGACCACAAACGCCACCTTCTCATCGATGTTCACCTGACTGAACTTCCTTCTCTCCCTTTTGGCCTCCGCATCCTCGTGGTAGTAATACTTCCACTTGGCGCCATCTCCGGCAGCGTGCACATGTCCATACTGCGGCCGCTTGTCCACCGGGAGTCCCTTCAGTATGTTCGAGGCCTGGTTGAGAGGGGTGTCCCACTTGGGCCTCGTCAACGATTGAGACAACGAGTCGCTTTCAGCCGCAAGCTTGTGTTGCTCTTTCTGCAAAAGGAACATGAACCATTTACAAATGTTACTAGAATGTGTAGTCGAATTGATCAGAAGCTAATATAAGGTGGTAAAATAATAATTACTAGTAGTCTCATCAAATGCCTCGTGGGCTCGTCCGTGTAGTAATCCTTTTTTCCCTTGTCCCACTTGTACCGGGCCCTGATTAAGTCATACTCCTATGGGTCGATGAACTCCGCCAAGGGGTCTGGGATCCCCTGGGCTTCACGTTCCGCGTCCTCCTTATCCCATATGGGCCTCTTGCCAATGTAACCACGAATTTCGAGGCGGTGGTTCCCCATGTTCCTTTCCTGAAGCCCCTTGAATTTCTTGGACTTAAGCTTGGTTTCTTCGGTAGCGCAAGTGTGTCCTTGAATTTTTTGTACTCCAGTTCCGTAAGTGTCGGATTGTCCACAAAAATCTGGGAGTAGGGTTCTTCATCTTCAAAATCGCTCATTTCACCCTGACTTTCCACGCGGCCAATGCATTGCTGAACTTGCCCATGGTGTGGTTGTTTATCTTGTCCATGGCATCATCTTCCCACGGAACTTTGCTGTCATCCCAGCCGGGGAACTGGAATCTGTTGTGCAACTTCGTTAGGAGGAAGTGCTCCATATTTGGTTTACTCCTTAAGTTCGAGTTGTTGATGCTCGCGGGTTCCCATAGGATGCATCCTACTTGGTTGCCGTAGCACTTGCGAGCTTCCTCCGGCGCTATTGGCTCAAATTTGCCGGGGTGCACCTCTGTGACCACCAGTCTTCCGGTGTCGAGCTTGTTAGGGCGTAGTGTCCTCGTCTTCTTCTTCTTTGTTCGTTTAGTGGCTTTGGCGCCTGTACTATCGATGCCGGTGTCGGCGCCGGTGTCAGTGCCATCGGTACCAGTGGCGGTGTCGGGATCGGCAGCACTACCACCGTCCGCTATGACAAGGGGGCCCTGCAGCCCTTCTCCTTGCTGACTAGCTAAATAGTCGAGGTAATTGTGTTCATACTCTAAGGCGGCTTCGGCATGATCAGAAGCCCCGGCTTCGTCGTTGTTCAACATGTTTCCTATGGTTAAGTCTGCTTGTTTAATTATCAAACAATAATAAAATGAATAATGACATAAAAAAGGCCTATGTTTTGCTGGAATGTCATTTCATTCCCGTCTCGGCAAATCCTAGCCACTCGATATGTCCTACTTTCTAGCACAAGTCATGCCGAAATTCATGGGAAATTTTGGCATGACCTTTGCTAAAAAGTGGACATATCGAGCACCTGAAATTCACCGGAACGGAAATGAATCAACATTCCGGCAAAACATAGGCCACTCAGATCATTTTCCCTGCAAAGATGTACTAAATTACCAAGAAATAATAGGCCATCATCTCCATCATGGCAACAATAGCATTGTTGATCAAGTACAAGCTCTACAACTTTGTTGATCAAGTACACTTGGAACTAAAAGTAAAAAAAGAAGCCAGCGAACATTTTCTAGCTACAGGTTATATTTAATAATGCCTTGTTACCCAGCTCTAGTTCTGGCTACAGGTTATATTTAAGTTCTCTATACATGGTTAGCTACTGTTGGAGTTATACTAGCAGGATTATGCATTGTTGTGCATCATGCCATGATTATGCTTGTGTGTTTACCATGTTGCTTGCTTCTTTTCGGTTGTGCTTCTTCTCGATTGTTCCCGGTAACATTTCAGAGTGAGGATTTGTTCGACTACGCTTGTTCGTCTAATTCATGGACCCGATCTTCTTCTTGTTGGAAATATGCCCTAGAGGCAATAATAAAATGGTTATTATTATATTTCCTTGCTCATGATAATCATTTATTATCCATGCTATAATTGTATTGATTGGAAACTCAAATACATGTGTGGATGCATAGACAACAACATGTCCCTAGTAAGCCTCTACCAGACTAGCTCCTTGATCAAAGATGGCTATGGTTTCCTAGCCATAGACATGAGTTGTCATTTGATAATGGGATCACATCATTAGGAGAATGATGTGATGGACAAGACCCAAACCATAAGCGTAGCATTTGATCATATCAGTTTACTGCTATCGCTTTCTACATGTCAAGTATCCGTTCCTATGACTATGAGATCATGCAACTCACTGACACCGGAGGAGTACCTTGTGTGTATCAAACATCACAACGTAACTGGGTGACTATAAAGATGCTCTACAGGTATCTTCGAGGGTGTCTGTTGAGTTGGCATGGATCGGGACTGGGATTTGTCGCTCCGTGTGACGGAGAGGTATCTCTGAGCCCTCTCGGTAATACAACATCACAAGAAGCTTGCAAGAAATGTGACTATGGAGTTAGTCACGGGATCTTGTATTACGAAACGAGTAAAGAGACTTTCCGGTAACGAGATTGAACTAGGTATGGAGATACCGACGATCGAATCTCGGGCAAGTAACATATTGCCAGACAAAGGGAATTGCATACGGGATTGACTGAATCCTTGACATCGTGGTTCAACCGATAAAGATCTTCATTGAATATGTAGGAACCAATATGGGAATCCAGGTTCTGCTATTGGTTATTGACCGAAGAAGAGTCTCGGTCATGTCTACATGATTCTCGAACCCGTAGGGTCACACACTTAACGTTCAGTAGCGCTAGGGTAGTATTGAGATATTAATAGGGAAAAGTCCGAAGGTTGTTCGGAGTCCCGAATGGGATCCGGGACACCACGAGGAGCTCCAGAATAGTCCGGAGGTAAAGATTCATATATGGAAAGTTGTTATCGGGGTTCCGAAAAAAGTTTGAATTTTTTCGGTATTGTACCGGGAAGGTTCTAGAAGGTTCCGGAGTGGGGCCCACCTACATGGGGGACCCACATGAACGTGGGTAGTGGGGAAAGTCCCCACAACCCTTGTCTAGGCGCATCAAGATCCTCCCTTAAAAGGAATAGTATCATATCCCAAAGGGATAAGATCAGGATCCCTGAAAAGTGGGGATAGCGATCGGTGGGGAAGGAAAGGAGGGATTTCCTTCCTCCCCCTTTGGCCAACGACCCTAGGGCCTTGGAGGGCAAGCCACCAGCCCCCTCAACGCCTATATAAAGGTGGGGAGGCGTTGGGGGCAGCCACCCTTCGACCCTTGCCCGTTACCTCTCCCAACTCCTCCCACGTACCACCGCCACCACCACACCGTCATGTTGGTCCGGATCTCATCTACCTCCTCTCTCTCGCTTGCTGGATCAAGAAGGAGAGGACGCCACCAATCCGTACGTGTGCTAAACTCGGAGGTGCCGTCCGTTTGGCACTTGATCGGGAGTTCGTGGAAGGATCATGATTGGATCGCGAAGACGTTCGACTACATCAACCGCGTTTCTTAACGCTTCCGCTTAGCGATCTACAAGGGTATGTAGATCCAATCTCTCCTCTCGTAGATGTCCATCTCCTAGATTGATCTTGATGAGCGTAGGAAAATTTTTGTTTCCCATGCAACGTTCCCCTTCACTTCCGAGCGGGATTTCAGGCAAGATGACCATTACCTTGGATATCACTACTATCTGTGCTTGCTAGTTGTCTCGATGCTATCGCTATGTCTCGCTTCCTACCATTTGTTTGTCAGCCTCCCAAATGCCATGATACATCCTCTAACCTTTCACCATCCTAGCAAACCATTGTTTGGCTATGTTACCGCTTGCTCAACCCTCTTATAGTGTTGCTAGTTGTAGGTGCAGTTGCAGGTTGTTCCATGTTGGGACATGGATATCATGGGATATCACAATATCTCTTATTTAATTAATGCATATATATAATTGGTAATGGGTGGAAGGCTCGGCCTTTTGCCTGGTGTTTTGTTCCACTCATGCCGCCCTAGTTTCCGTAATACCGGTGTTATGTTCCTTGACGAGCGCCTCTAACACATGTGGGGTATATGGGGGCCCCCTGATCTTTCGTTTTAGGATAAACTTCTCCAGCAAGGCCCAACATTGGTTCTAAAATTTGCCAACATCATAATACTGAATTAATTAATTAACTCATAGGGCGTCATGAACCCGCAGATTCTTAATTCAACATAATACAGGTGGGCCAGTGCCGATGGTGTTGGTCCAAAATGGGCGGACTGCGGGGCCACCACGAGGAAACTCGAGGTTTGGTTTAACTCGTAGCTTGTCCCATCCAGTCATGGCCTGAGACAAGATACGCGCGGCACCTATCAGGGTGTCGACATGTCGGGAGGTCTTGCTAGTTTAGTTTATCTTTTACGAGTGGCTTGTCCACCGGGATTCCTTATCATAAGCATCGTGTTATCATGGTGTGAGGATGTTCCATTGGATGCATGTGGCAATTTGTGATGGACTACTTGGAGCACCCCTATAGGGTTAAATCTTTCAGAAAGTCATGCCCGTGGTTATGTGGCGACTTGGAAATTTATAACCTCCGGTTGTAGAGAACTTGACACAAAATTTAGTTAAAATACACCAACCGTGTGCGTAATCATGATCGTCTCTTTTCGAGGGAGTTCGGGAAGAGAACACGGTGGGGTTATGTTTGAACCGTAAGTAGGTGTTTAGGATCACTTATTGATCATTACTAGCTGACGACCGTTTATGCGTAGTTACTCTTCTTATTCTTGTACTCATAAGTTAGCCACCATACAATGCTTAGTGCTTGCTGCAACCTCACCACTAATTAACCCATTCCATACCCATTAAGCTTTGCTAGTCTTGATACCCATGGTAATGGGATTGCTGAGTCCTCGTGGCTCACAGATTACTACAACAACAGGTGCAGATACAGGTAATGCGATGATCTGATGTGAGAGCGATGCTTGCTTGTTTTGAAGTTCTTCTTCTGCTTCTTCTTCTTCGTTGATCATGGGACCGGTTCCTGGTTGGCAGCCTGGGACTAGCAGGGTGGATATCGTTCTTCTTTTTCGTTTGATTTCATCCGTAGTTGGATCCTGCTCTTCTGTATGATGATGGCTATGTATTGTTGTATTGATGTATTCATGTTGTAGCTTGTGGCGAGTGTAAGCCTTTATCTGGTATTTTCATCTATTCAGTACATGTATGATGTAATGATATCCACCTTGGGAAGCATCTTCGATATGCGCTTCTATCCTTAGTGGAGCTTCCGAGTTCCTAGAGGATAGGACCGCAATTTGGGCGTGACAAGTTGGTATCAGAGCCTCTACCGACCATAGGAGCCCCCTTGATTGATCAAACTTGGCCGTGTCGAGTCTAGAAGAAAAACTATTTTGAGTCTAGTTATATATCGGAGAGTAGGAATTATTTTTACTCCTTATCCCCTTCATCACTCTGGGGAGGAATTGTGACGCAGGTGTTTTGATTCTACTACTCTTCCCACTCAAAAAAATTTAGGATCACGCGAGTATTTTGGAATCGTTGCGATAGCGGAGTGATGGATTTCTGTCTTGGTGCCTCCTATCTATGGGTGGTGTCTGGGAGAGTTGAGCTCCATGGTTTTTGCGTCACATTCGCTATCGTTTCGCTTCCTGAATATCAGAGGACGCCGACATCAAAAATGCTTCTATATGTGCTAGTGGTGAGATAACCCTGACGTCACCCAGTACTGGGGAGGTAGTTCGGGAGTACTACCATGGCTAGTATAGCGGATGTTTTTTTGAAGGTCTGAGGTACACGAGTTTCAGAGCCTAAAAACTAGAGCTCACCATACATTAATTACACAAGTACATAGCCTAAAAATGCTATATAGCACATTTTGGATGAACCCTAGAAAAATCCCCCAATTCAGATTATTCAATAACCCTAGAACTAATAACTAGAACTAAACCCTACAAAAAATTCCCCAATTCCAGTTCGGATGGGCGTTAACCCTAGAAAAATCACCTCGGGGAGGTGTGGAGGAGGAGGAGGTTGGAGTTGCCGACGGCCGAGGCATGGAGGAGGAGGTCAGAGTGGGTGGCGGCGGGCTCCGGGAACCGCGACGTCGGTCGGCTCGGGGTGGGTGGCGACGGGGAGGGCGACGACGGCGGGCTCGGGGAAGGAAGCGGCGCTGAGGACGATGGCCTGGTGGCGGAGTGGCCCGGATCTTCTCCGGTGGCCTTGGAGGGGTCCGGCGACGACGGCTGGGGCAGCGAGGATGACGACGGGTGGGGCATGATGACGGTGACGGTGAGGTGGAACAAATTGAGAGAGAGGAGTGGGGAATCAAGGGAATGGAGTGAGGGGAAAGGAGAGCGAGAGGGCCGCGGCTACTAAGTGAAACTTAGCTATAGCGCGGGTTCCTGACCCTCGCTACTGCTAACTTAGCTATAGCGCGGGTTCCTAACCCCTCGCTACTACTAAGTTTTCCAATTTCTACTGTTATATTTTTACTAATTCTAAAATTCAACTAGTTGTAGCGCGGGTGCCCACAACCCACGCTATAGCTAAGTTAGCTATAGTGCAGCTACCAGACCCCCTGCTACTGCTATCGTTTTTATAATTCTAATTTTTTATTTTTTATTTTCTTTTTCTTTTCATTTTATTTTTCCTTTTTCTTTTTCTTTTCTATTCCTTTCCTTTTTCTTATCATTTTCTTTCTCCTTTTTGTTTTTGTTTTTGTTTTTCTCCTTCGAAAGACAACGGCCAAGCTGGCCTCGCAGTCGACGGGAACGTCTCCTCCCGCACTGAGTGAATATCGCCGGAACCATGGTGGGAAGGGGATACAATGTATATATACAACTCAGGCGATATATTAGTGCATAATATACTGATAACCCACAAGTATAGGTGATCAATTGTAGCTTTTTCGATAAATAAGAGTGTCGAACCCAACGAGGAGCTAAAGGTAGGATTTATAATCCCTTCAAGTTCTATCGACCACCGATACAACTCTACGCACACTTAACGTTCGCTTTACCTAGAACAAGTATGAAACTATTTTGTAGGTGTAAGGATAAGTTTGTAAGAATAAAACTAGAAGTACTTAGCGAGAATAAAACTACGAGTAATTTGCAAGATAATAATACTTAGTTGTTTAGTAGAAAGCTTTTTTAACACGAGAGAAGGATTTGTCCATAGGCAATCGATAACTAGACCGGTAATCATTATTGCAATTTTATATGAGGGAGAGGCATGAGCTAACATACTTTCCGTACATGGATCATATGCACTTATGATTGGAACTCTAGCAAGCATCCGCAACTACTAAAGATCATTAAGGGAAAACCCAACCATAGCATTAAGTAACAAGTCCTCTTTACTCCCATAAGCAACAACCCCCTTACTCGGGCGTAAGCTTCTGTCACTCTAGCCACCCACTATAAGCGAATTATGAACATATTGCGACACCCTACAGCGGTAATCCCACACGCTTGCGCGACACGGAGGGCACCATAGGACAGCACCAAAATAAAACATAAAACTCAAACCAATCACGATCATCAATCAACCCATAGGACAAAACAAATCTACTCAAACATCATAGGATGGCCATACATCATTGGATAATAATATATAGTATTAAGCACCATGTTTAAGAAGAGATTACAGTGGGGAGAAGAGGTGTTACACCGCTGCATAGAGGGGGAGAGAGTTGGTGTTGACGGCGGCGAAGTTGTTGGTGTAGATCGCCGTCACGATGATTGCCCCGGCGGCATTCCGGCAACACCGGGAGAGAGGGGGAGAGAATCCCCCTCCTTATTCTTCTTCCTTGGCCTCCTCCCTAGATGGGAGGAGAGTTCCCCCTCTGGTCCATGGCTGCCATGGCGGTGGAGGGGCGGGAGCCCCTCCTAGATTGGATCTCTCTCTGTTTCCCTTCTGTTTCACGAACCTGTTTTCTGGCCTTTCACCGTTTCTTAAATATCCAGAGATCCATAACTCTGATCAGGCTGAAATTTTAACCTGATTGTTTTCTGGATATTAGCTTTCTTGCGGCCGAAGAAGGGCACCAACCGACTTACGAGGTGCTCATGAGCCACCAAGGCGTGGCCACCCCCTGGCGCGCCCTGGTGCCTCGTGGCCACCTCTGACACCATCTTGTGTTGATTCTTCTTCCCAAAAATCACATATATTCCAAAATAAATCTCCGTAAATTTTTATCGCATTTGGACTTCGTTTGATATGGATATTCTATGAAACAAAAAACATGCAACAAACAGGAAATGGCACTGGGCACTAGATCAATATGTTAGTCCCAAAAATAATATAAAATGTTGCCAAAAGTATATGAAAGTTGTAGAATATTGGCATGAAACATTCAAAAATTATAGATACGATGGAGACGTATCAGCATCCCCAAGCTTAATTCCTGCTCGTCCTTGAGTAGGTAAATGATAAAAAAGATAATTTTTGATGTGGAATGCTACCTAACATAATTTTATCATATAATGTAATCATGCCATGAATATTAAGACACGAGTGATTCAAAGCAATAGTATATAATTTGATATAAAGACATCAATAGTCAGGCATCCCAACAAACAATCATGTCTTTCAAAATATCAAGGCTAAAGAACGCTATCCCTACAAAATCATATAGCCTTGTCATGCTCCATCTTCTTAACACAAAGTATAAATCATGCACTACCCCGGTGCCAGGCAAGCAATTGGTTCATACTTTTTAACGCGCTTCAGCTTTTTCAACCCCCACGCAATACATGAGCGCAAGCCATGGATATAGCACTATGGGTGGAATAGAATGCGGTGGTAGAGATTAATATGGAGAAGACAAAAAGGAAGATAGTCTCACATCGATGCGGCTAATCAACGGGCTATGGATATGCTCATCAATTGATGTCAATGCGAGGAGTAGGGATTGCCATGCAACGGGTGCACTAAGAGCTATAAGTGTATGAAATCTCAAACTGAAAACTAAGTGGGTGTGCATCCAACTCTATAATGAAAAATTCCCACTAATATATGAAAGTGACAACATAGGAGACTCTCTATATGAAAAACATGGTGCTACTTTGAAGCACAAGTGTGGAATTAGCATGCCCCTTCTCTCTTTTTCTCTCATTTTTTTCTCTTTTTTTCTTCTTTTTTTCTTTCTTTCCTCTTTTTTTTTGTTGGGCTCTTTTTGGCCTCTTTTTTTATTTTATTTTTATTTTTTTTACTTGAGACATACTCTAATAATGAATAATGATGATCATCACACTTCTATTTACTTACAACTCAAAATTACAACTCGATACCTAGAACAATATGACTCTATATGAATGCCTCCGGCGGTGTACCAGGATGTGTGATGATCTAGCGTAGCAAAGATATCAAAAAATGGACAAGCCATGAAAATATCATGCTAGCTATCTTACGATCATGCAAAGCAATATGACAATGAATGCTCAAGTCATGTATATGATGATAATGGAAGTTGCATGGCAATATATCTCGAAATGGCTATGGAAATGCCATAATAGGTAGGTATGGTGGCTGTTTTGAGGAAGATATAAGGAGGCTTATGTGTGATAGAGCATATCATATCACGGGGTTTGGATGCACCGGCGAAGTTTACGCCACTTCTCGAGTTGAGAAAGGGCAATGCACGGTACCGAAGAGGCTAGCAAATTGTGGAAAGGTGAAAGTGCGTATCATCCATGGACTCACATTAGTCATAAAGAACTCACATACTTATTGCAAAAGTTTATTAGCCCTCGAAGCAAAGTACTACTACGCATGCCCCTAGGGGGGAGGTTGGTATGAGTTAACCATCGCGCGCCCCCGACCTTCACGCAAAGGAAGACACTCAATAATAAATCGTGCTCCAACTTCTTAGCATAACAAGAGACTATACGTGCATGCTTCGGGAATCACAAACCTTAACACCAATAATCTTACTAAACTACAATCATTCACTAGTACCTCCCACATATTACCATCTCTATATCGCAAAACTATTGCAAGGAATCAAACATATCATATTCAGTGATCTACAAGTTTTATATAGGATTTTATGACTAACCATGTGAATGACCAATTCTTGTTGACTCTCTAAATAGATATATGTGAAGCAAGAGAGTTTAATTCTTTCTACAAAAGACCACACTCTAATAGATATAAGTGAAGCAAAAGAGCATTCTACAAATAACGGTTTTCTATGAGTAGAGAAACAGGCATCGAATCTTCAAATGATATAAGTGAAGCACATGAAGCATTCTATAAAGCCATACTCAAAAGATATAAGTGAAGTGCATGAAGCATTCTATAAATCAAACAAGGACTATCTCATACCAGAATGGTGCATAAAAGAAAAGTGAAAAATAAACACAAAAGACGCTCCAAGAATTTACGCATATCATGTGAACAAAACAAAAACCGAAATATATCGATACTTGTTGTAGAAAGATGGGATGCCTTTCGGGACATCCCCAAGCTTAGATGCTTGAGTCTCCTTGAATATTTACTTGGGGTTCCTTGGGCATCCCCAAGCTTTAACTCTTGCCTCTCCTTATTCTCCTCATATCGATACCTCCTCGATCTTCGAACACTTCATCCACACAAAACTTAACCGAACTTTTTATTAGCGGGGTTAGTACATATAACATCAAATCCCATCATGTACTGCTGTAACATTATTGTATAATTATAATCAATCATTACCCACTGTATGCTATCACAATTATATGGCCCCAAGTCAAAAGGGTATCAACAAGATTTCAAGCATACGCAAATAATGAAACTACAACAGCAATCTGTGAAAACAGGACAGTCTGTAAAGATGCAGATGGTACATATACTTCTGTAACTCAAACAATTCTGAAAAAATAGTACAAAATAAAAAATTTGCATAGCAGTACCAAGTAAAAAAATTCAGAAACTTTTGATGTTCCAGTAAAAAATGTAAATTCACGCACTACAGCTAAAGTTTCTGTTTTTGCACTGCACATACCAAACAAGCAATCTAATCATCCTAAAGGCAAATCTTGGCACATTATTTTTATAATACAATGGATTTGTACAAGGGATAATTATTTTTGCGAGAAAATTCCATGAAAAATTCTACATTGTTTCCATGAGCATGAACACAAGTGTTCAAGGTCGACCCTCACTTCTCCAATGCATAACCTTCCAATCGCTTCTCTTTTTGGAAAAAGTTTTTACGTTCCCCTTTATATTTTTTTGTTTTTAAACTTTTTAAAAGCACACAACAGAATAAAATGACTCTCTAAAACTTCCGGGTTGTCTCCCTGGCAGCTCTTTCTTTAAAGCCATTAAGTTAGGCATATAGTGCTCAAGTAATTGATCCACCCGGATCACAAGGTATATCAAAGCCAATTTTAATTAACAATGATTTGTAATTTAGAATTGAGCACAAAGCAACATATATTATGCAACAACGAAGTCTAACTCTCTTCCTATGCATCGGCGTGTCATAAAAGAACAATTCATGCACACATAGTAAAGGCCGATACATAGCATAAACAGTTTCTTGCAATTTTGTTGTGTTTGAAACATAGAGAGGTGGAGATGTAGTTCCTCTCTCATAATAATTGCAAGTAGGAGAAGTAAGCACATGCATATTATATTCATCAAAATCATTATGTGTAATAGTAAAACGCAACCCATCAATATAATCCTTAATAAGCACAAACTTCTCCGATATAGTGTAGTTGGGAGAATTCAAAAGGATAATAGGACTATCACGTGTGGGTGCAATAGCAACAATTTCATTCTTAACATAAGGAACTATAGCAAGTTCATCTCCATAAGCATAATTCATATTGGCATCATGGCCACAAGCATAGCAAGCATCAATTTTATCAAAAAGGGATATTTCAAACGAATCCAAGGGATCATAGCAATCATAATAGCATTCATCCTTCGGTAAGCACGAAGGGAAATTAAACAATGTATGAGTTGAAGAGTTACTCTCATTAGAAGGTGGGCACGGGTAGCTAATCCGCTCTTCCTCCTTTTGTTCTTTGCTCTCCTCGTCATGTTTTTCATCTAATGAGCTCACAGTGTCATCAATTTCTTCTTCCATAGATTCCTGCAAAATATTAGTCTCTTCTTGAACAGCGGAGACTTTCTCAATAAATTCTTTAACATAAGCATTAGAAGCATAGTTTTCATTGCAATAGTTAAGTATGGCAAAATTTTCAGATTTGTAAAGAGTAATATCATACTTTTCAATCAAAGAAGCAATTTCATAAGCACCCTTAAAAGCAACAAATTCTTCAATTTGGTCAACATCATAATAACTATAAACTCCTTTAGCATAAGAAGATAAGACTCCATTATCACTAAACTCACATTGATAGGGAAGGTGTTTCTTAGGGTCTTCAGAACAACAAGTAAGATCATGTATTTCGCATAAACTCCCAGCATAGCAATGCATAGTATTAATATGATGCCATAAAAGTTTCCCTTTTTGAGATAAGCGGTGTCGCACATAATGAGCATGCTCATTTGATGATTTTCCCTCAACTAAGCTAGTTGGGTTTTCAGCACGAGCACATAGGGATCGAAGATGATCCAAGTAGATAGCTTCAGCAGTATGATAGATTTTGGGTGATTCTTCAACCATGGGTTTAGCAGGTACAACTAATTTTTTTGGTATTTTACGTTTCCTACCCATAACTAAAGATAGAAAACAAGAGCACAAAATAAAAACTACTTAGTGATAAAGCAAACAAGCACACACGAGAATATTCACCCCACGCTATTGCTCCCCGGCAACGGCGCCAGAAAAAGGTCTTGATAACCCACAAGTATAGGGGATCAATTGTAGATTTTTCGATAAATAAGAGTGTCAAACCCAACGAGGAGCTAAAGGTAGGATTTATATTCCCTTCAAGTTCTATCGACCACCGACACAACTCTATGCGCACTTAACGTTCGCTTTACCTAGAACAAGTATGAAACTATTTTGTAGGTGTAAGGATAAGTTTGTAAGGATAAAACTAGAAGTACTTAGCGAGAATAAAACTACGAGTAATTTGCAAGATAATAATAGTTAGTTGTTTAGTAGAAAGCTTTTGTATCACGAAAGAAGGATTTGTCCATAGGCAATCGATAACTAGACCGGTAATCATTATTGCAATTTTATATGAGGGAGAGGCATGAGCTAACATACTTTCCGTACTTGGATCATATGCACTTATGATTGGAACTCTAGCAAGCATCCGCAACTACTAAAGATCATTAAGGTAAAACCCAACCATTGCATTAAGTAACAAGTCACTTTACTCCCATACACAACAACCCCCTTACTCGGGCGTAAGCTTCTGTCACTCTAGCCACCCACTATAAGCGAATTATGAACGTATTGCAACACCCTACAGTGGTAATCCCACATGCTTGCATGACATGGGGCACCATAGGACAGCACAAAAATAAAACATACAACTCAAACCAATCATGATCCTCAATCAACCCATAGGACAAAACGAATCTACTCAAACATCATAGGATGGCCATACATCATTGGATAATAATATATAGCATTAAGCACCATGTTTAAGCAGAGATTACAATGGGGAGAAGAGGTGTTACACCGCTGCATAGAGGGGAAGAGAGTTGGTGCTGACGGTGGCGGCAGAGGGGTGGGAGCCCCTCCTAGATCGGATCTCTCTCTCTCTGTTTCCCTTCTGTTTTGCGAACTTGTATTCTAGCCTTTCACCATTTCTTAAATATCCGGAGATCGATAACTCCGATCGGGCTAAAATTTTAACATGATTTTTTTCTGGATATTAGCTTTCTTGCGGCCGAAGAAGGGCACCAACCGACTTAGGAGGTGCTCACGAGCCACCATGGCGCGGCCACCCCCTGGGCACACCCTGGTGCCTCGTGGCCACCTCGGACACCATCTTGCATTGATTCTTCTTCCCAAAAATTACATATATTCCAAAATAAATCTCCAAAAAAAATTATCACGTTTGGACTTCGTTTGATATGGATATTCTGTGAAACAAAAAACATGCAATAAACAGGAACTGGCACTGGGCACTGGATCAATATGTTAGTCCCAAAATAATATAAAATGTTGCCAAAAGTATATGAAAGTTGTAGAATATTGGCATGAAACAGTCAAAAATTATAGATACGATGGAGACGTATCATAGACATATTACACTATTTGACCGATAACGGTTAAGTGTGTACACAAAATAGATACATATATATAAATCATGGTTTCTCAGCGTCGACGACGTTTTAGAGTGAGCTTCTCTCCTTTCTTGTTCGTTGTCGAATAATTGAGCCCCTCGTTGTGACTTTTCCTTTTCTATGGAGTACGATCTTTCTTAGTTAATGTCGTCTTGATTCTTCTTTTGACGTATGCTTCATCGTCATCGTCATCTTCCCTCATCGGGTCGCCGTACTGGTCGTAGTCTTCCTCGTTGGTGACTCCATACATTCCGACGATGCTAATTTTGCCTCTCCTCATGACAACACAGTTGGGATTGCTCGGGTCAGTTAGGAAGAGGCATTCTGTCACGTGCTTAGCGTGTACCCGTGGCTCATTTTTGGCGATGACGTTCACGGTAGTGCTCTTGGCATCGGGTATAGACATGGTAGTGAAATATCTGTTTTCTCTTTAGATGGACATAGCCCATCTGAGACGGAACATCATCGCAGTGTGAAGTCCATAGTAGTCAAACTCCCAAATCTCTTCGACCCTTCCGTAGAATCTTTTAGTTGCGCCATTGTCGCCGGTCATGCATTCCATCGTCACCCTTGAGTTCTGGTAATCACTGTTTATATCTTTGGCCTCCATGTATAATGTGTATCCGTTGATATCGTATGCCTAATAGGTCATGAGGTTCGGCACGGGGCCATGTGCTAAGGCGTATATGAGCAATCCATCCGTAGAGCCCTCTTCCGGGGGATTAGCAAGAACTCGCTCTTTGAACCAAGGCAAGAAAGTAGAGTTGTGCTCTCTAATAACTTCGGCGTCCGTCTTGCGCAGCCCCCGGTCACGGTAGTTCTTTGCGATGGTTTCTTTGTGCAGTGTCACGAAAGGATCCACCACATCTAGGTGTTGTAGCACTACTAAGTTTGCTCTGTCAAAGTCGTTGCATCGACCCGAGTGGTCCACATGCAATTCCCTTCGGCCGTTGGTGTGACCTTCTCCTCCGAGCCTCCCAAGGTGCTTGTTGACGGGCAAACCAACAACAGGGTCTCCGGCGCCTAGATAATTCTCGCAGAAGGAGATGCACTCTTGGGTCAGATAGCCCTGGATGAAGCTTCCATCCGGACGGGACATGTTACGAACGAATCCTTTGATGACCCCATTCATCCTCTCAAATGGCATCATGCTGTGCAGGAATGTCGGCCCGAGGCCGATGATGTCGTCCACAATGTGGACACATAGATGCACCATGACGTCAAAGAACACGGGCGGTAAGTGCATCTCAAGCTTATTTAGTATGACAACGATCTCTTCCTGTAGCCTTTGAAGCTGCTTCACATTGATCGACTTTCGAGAGGTAACGTCAAAAAAGTTGCAGAGACCAGTAAGCGTGTCACGGACGTGCTTGTCCATTATCCCTCTAAGGGCAACTGGGAGTATTTGCGTCATCATCACGTGAAAGTCGTGAGAATTCATCCCGCTGAACCTTTCCTTGTTGGTGTGTAGAAATCTACTTATCTTCCCACAGTAACTGGAACTAACTTTGATTCCGGTAAGGCACTTGAAGAATTGATCGATCTCCTTCGGACTTAAGGTGAAGCAAGAAGGGGGGCAATAATTCTCTTCCTTCTTATTGACTTTTTTGCCCCTGCCCCCCTGCCTCCATCTCTGTCTTCGTGTCCTCCGACGACTTTTTATGGGGCATGTGGAGATCTGCCCTGATTTCCAAATCTTCCAAGTCTCTTCTTGCCTTCGGCCATCCTTGGTCTTCTCTGGCATGTTCATCAGTGTGCCTTGCAAGCTCTCGAGGACATTCTTCGTGATATGCATTTGATCAAGGCAATGAGGTGTGTCGAGTTTGGGCCAGTACTGCAAGTCCCAGAAAACAGACCTTGTTTTCCATACCTTCAGCAGCGGCTCTGGCGCTTTTTTCATATTTCCCGGCGCAGGGCACTCTTCCCAGTTTTTCAACAACTCATAGATTTCGGCGCCGCTCCTTTTACATGGAGGACCTCGATGCTTAGCCTGACCATTGAATAGATCTTCATGATTTCTCCACGGGTCATCCTTCTCGAGCCATCTTCGATACCCCATGTACACGATTTTCCCAGACCCACCATCTTTCATTGGCTGTTGAGACGTTGTATCATCCATGCACCTGGTGCATCCGCAATATCCATGGCACACCTGGCCTGATACATATCCGTAACTGAGATAGTTGTGCACCATCGTCATCAGCGCGGCTCTCATATAGAAATTCTTTCCTTTGCTGGCGTCCCATGTCTTGACCGGTGTTGTCCATAATGTGTCTAGTTCCTCTTTCGGTAGCCTGAGATATAGATTAATATTATTTCCCGGTTGTCCCGGCCCTTGAATCAGCATGCTCATGTGTATGTACTTTGTCTTCATGCACATCCAGGGAGAGGTTGTACATCCATACAAAGTAGGGCCATGTGCTATGGTTGGTGTTCTGGTTGCCAAATGGATTCATGCCATCGGTACTCGCACCAAGCATGATGTTCCTTGGATCACCTGTGAATATCGATATTTTGCGTTGAACGCTCTCCACTGGCTAGGTTACACTTCATTAAATGGGTAGATCTAGCTAGTTGGGGAGGAGATGGCTCTAACTAGTGGAGGGAGGAGAGAAAAGTGAGGAAGAGAGAAAGGAGTGCATTAATGGAGATGGTGGAGGGGGCATTAAAGGAGAGAGAAGAGACGTAGGAAAAGGACGAGAGAACAAAGCTAGTAGTAATGGGGGAGAAGCAAGTGAGCGAGAGAGGAGGGGGATTGGAAAAGGTGGTTGCTGCGCCTTTGCAGCAGCGCGGGTCCAGGCCCGGCGCTACTGCTAAGTGCCGTAGCAGTAGCGCGGTTACTGCCGCCCGCGCTGCTGCTAAGTGGGGCCCACCAGGTGGCACAGTGCAACCATAGTCGCAACGGTGGGTCTGTTACCCACGCTACTGCTATCGGTTTAGCAGTAGCGTAGGTTCAGTAGGCCGTGCTGCTACTATAGGTAGCTTGGTGGTAATGTGGGGACCACTTAGCAGCAGCGCTGTTTGGCATGCCCGCCCTACTGCTACAGGCTTACGTGTAGTGTACTTTTTCTCCCCGCGCTACTGTAAAGTAGCAGTAGCACGTGCCTCTTACCCGCGCTACTGTTAAGCCTCTATCTATAATGTTTTCCCCAGTAGTGTACAATTCAGTGCAGCATCAACAGACGTGTTCCTAAATTTTGATGATTATTAGAGAGAAAGAGAGAGGATATGGTGACCAAATGTTTGTGCCGTGTACGTGTCAGGCAGTGGTAGATTTTGGGCCAAATACATTATAACCGACAAACAACTTCGAAAATAGATATTACCCTCTCCTTTGAAATGAATCTTAGTATAACATCCCTTACTTATTTATATGTTAGTGCTTGATTCTATCATCCATACTTTTGCAGGTTCCTAGGTAGGGGTTGAAGCTTGGGAAAGAAGACTAGAAGATCCGGGTGAATATTGCAAATCCCTCGACCATTTTGGTATGCATATGTCTCCTCCGAATTACTTACCTAAATAAGAAAAATTTAGTGAATGTAGGTGTAGTGAAGTAGCTTTGCATTCTCAAATAATCATTTATTAAATATGTTGGGTTTCTGGAACCCATTTATTTTCCCAAAGATCACTTGTGCCTGCTAAGTCTTGGGATCCATTTTCTTGTTCCTATGGGACCAATCCATAGAAGAATGCATGCTCCCGAGCCATAGAAGAAATCAGCAGGTGGACATAGTTGAGGGCCCGAGGCAGCAATAGTTCTTCGAAGGCACTGTGCAATAATTGATTGGTCGAAGGTAGCATTTTTTGTCGAGCTTCAACTGACAGGGAAGAAATTGCTTCTATATGTGCCTTTGGTTTTCTTTCGCTTAGGGAGTTCGTACAGTTCTTTTTTCAGGGCAAGAGATTCTTCAGCTAGATAAGAAAGAGCACTCTGATTAATTAGATCAGAAGTTGCTTTTTCCATCGAGCTTCAGTTGACAGGGAAGAAATTGTTTCTGTCTATGCCTTTGGTTTTCTTTTACTTAGGGAGTTTGTATAGTTTTTTTCAGGGGAAGAGATTCTTCAGCTAGATGAGAAAGAGCACTCTGATTAATTAGATCAGAAGTTGCGTGTGATGATGATTGCTCGTGCAGACTACAATGGCACCAACCACCAGGTGAGGTCGTCAGTGAGGCGCCGTTGGTGGACATGAGTAAAGCTTCTTGACCTATATGATTCATGATTTGGCATATTTGCTTCATCGGAGTGCTTCATGTACTTAGTCTGAGATGATTGAGATCCTTAATTTGCATTGGTTTATTTTTGCCGCATCTCCTGCAATACATTAGTGAAAAGCTTAGCAGTGCTGATCTTCTAAACTTGAAGTTACGACTTGCTTAACCTCATAATAATTTAGTTTTGGAGAGTGCAGAAATCATTTTGAGGAAACAGTGAACAAAAAAGTTGGGGCATCCTGGGTAATCAGCTGGGAGAAGCCCAGAAAATCTGACAGGAGTGGTGACAGTAGCAGCAGCATGCCTGATACAAGACGCCAGAATAGTGATTGGAGCATTAAAGCCATGGTATTATTCTCTTTGGACTTATTTTGCATATCCTGCTTTGCTCTGACATTTAAATGTGTGATTTGTTTCTGCCAGGTGGTATTCATTTTTTTCTTTCAAGATACACTCTTATATCATATATACTTTTTAGTGTTCTTGAAAGTGCTTTGTTTTTTTTTTGTTTTTTTTTACAGGGTAAAGATTTCATTTCTCAGATAATAGCAATGTCATTTACAATCAAAGATGAAATGAAATCAGGCGGGTCATCTTCCCAAACTGAAGAATTCTTCAGCATATACGCTTGTTTAGCCAAAGCATCTGCTGCGCTGTTTGCTTCTCGGTTGCAAGAAGAAAATTTCACCTCTCCAAAGTCACAAGAGAGTTGAGCGCATTCAACAATCGTTGCTACTTGCGAACCATTGAATCTATATGGATCTTTGACTGCATCAATCACAAGTTCACAGTCTGACTCAACTTCTATCCTCGAGCACCCCACATGAGCTGCCAAATTAATACCATTCCTGAGAGCAATTGCTTCAGTAGAAGCCGCATCGGAAACATGTGGAACGAACCATGTTGCAGCAGCTACAAAATAACCCCATTCATCTCTGATGACTGTTCCAGTGGCTCCCGATCGGTCTTCTATGTGGAATGAAGCATCTACATTAACTTTCAACAAGCCATGCAACGGTTTGCACCAGAAATTTGTGGCAATTGCTCTATTGGATGTTGCTGTTCTACCTGCTGGCAGTACTGATACACCCTTTGTTAGCTGCCTGCGTTGCCACCACAGGTACCAAGATGCCACAGCCACAAGCTCAGGTATTTGTAGACCTCCAATACTCTTCCCTGAGTTCTCATCTATAATTTGGTTCAAGTTAACAGAACCCGACCTGTCTCGGCATAAGGCCTTCCTGATCGTCTCTGTTAGATCCAACTCTTCCCAAATTTTTCTGACCCTCTTACAGCTGAAAAGACAGTGTTGAATATCCTCGGTACCCCTCAAGCAGATTGGACATTGTGCTTGTGTTAAAACATGTCTGTTTGCCAGTACACCCTTACAGGGAAGGATCCCATGTAATACTTTCCAGATGAAATTTTTAACCTTAGCCGGCACTTTAAGTTTCCAGATGTCATCCCAAATGGGGTTTGGATTTGCCCGACCTTGGCCATCCTCCGCATGCATACATTGTCCAAACTTGTGATCCCATTCCCTATGATAGGCAGATCGAACAGAGAATGTACCAGACTTGGTATAATGCCATGCAACAAAGTCGTCAATTCCCTGAACATTCAAAGGAATTTGTAATATGCGATGCACATCAACAGGGTAGAATGTATCATGGATTAAATCTTCATCCCAGTTTCCAGTATGTGGGTCAATAAGGTCTTCTACTTTGGATAACAGATTTTGCCCTCTCGGAGTGATAATCTTCCTGTTGTTACTTGTTGGAATCCATGAATCTCTCCATATATTGATGTTATGACCTGTTCCCACTCTCCAAATACACCCCCTTTTAAAGGTTTGAATGCCTGCACAAATGCTTTGCCATGTATATGAAGAACCACTCTTTGGCCCTGCATTTAAAATATCACCGTCTGGGAAGTATTTTGCACCGAGAACACGGGCACACAAAGATTCTAGATTCTGGATTAGTCGCCAACATTGCTTTGCTAACATAGCAAGATTAAAGCTATGAAGGTCCCTAAAGCCCATACCTCCTATCCTCTTCGGAATGCACATCTTCCACCACGCCATCCAATGCATCTTTTTCTTTGGTTCATCATCTCCCCACCAGAAGCCTGCAATCTCATCAGTAATAGCTTTGCAAATTCCCAATGGCAAATTAAACACTGACATTGCATATGAGGGAATTGCTTGTGCCACGGCTTTCAACAAAGTCTCCTTACCCCCAACAGATAACATCTTTTCTTTCCAGCCTTTAAGCTTCTCACATACCCGATCGACAAGATGTTGAAAGCAATCACTCCTGTCCACCCCCACCATGGAAGGCAACCCCAGGTATTTATCTGTGAGGGCCTCAGTTAATATATCCAGTTGATTACAAATATTCTCCCTTACCAACACTGAAGTATTTGGGCTGAAGAAAATGCTGGATTTATCGGTTGAGACTAATTGACCCGAGCTCTGGCAATACATATCCAGAACTTTTTTCAGTGTGTTTGCATTTTCCAAATTTGCCTTCATCAAAATTAATGAATCATCTGCAAAAAGAAGGTGAGAAACAAAGGGAGCATTTCTGCAAACTTTTACACCTTCGAGGCCACCAATCTCTTCCTCGTGTAATAACATACTAGATAAACCCTCGGAGCAAATAAGGAACAAGTAAGGGGATAAGGGATCCCCCTGTCTCAACCCTCGGGTTGGTGTAAATTCCTCAGTCTCCTCTCTGTTAACTCTTACTCTATAACTGACAGAAGACACACATTCCATCATCAATTCAACCCAATGTTCATGAAAACCCATACGCTGCATCATTGCCTTCAGAAATCCCCACTCCACTCTGTCATATGCTTTATGCATGTCAAGCTTTACAGCACACAAGCCAGTCGACCCATGTATTTTCTTTTTGATGGCATGAAAACTTTCATAAGCAACTAGCACATTATCTGTTATTAGTCTCCCGGGAACAAAAGCACTTTGGGTGGGTGATATAATCTCAGGCAAGATCCTTTTCAATCTATTTGCGAGCATCTTTGATATAATTTTGTAAACAACATTACAAAGACTAATAGGGCTGTATTGCATAATTGTTTCTGGTACCTGAACCTTCGGAATGAGGGTAATATTAGTAGAATTCCATCCTGTAGGTATTTTCCTCAGATTGACCGCTGCAAGGACTTCTTTTGTTAACTCATCACCAATAATATGCCAAAACCTCTTAAAAAATACAGCATGAAGTCCATCAGGCCCAGGTGCTTTCAAATCTCCTATTTGAAATAGTGCTTTTTTCACTTCTTCTACCGTATAAGGGGCAATCAGAATTTCATTCATATTCTCCGAGATCACCGATTTCACAGAGGCCAGCAACTCCGGATCCGGAAACCCCGAATCACTTGAAAAAAGCCTAGAAAAGTAATCATATATTAAACCTTTCAAATTATCATTGCCTTCCACCCATATATTACTCTCATTTTTTAATCGCTTGATGATATTCTTTTTTCTTCTGGCCGAGGCAAAGTTATGAAAATAGGACGTATTTCTGTCCCCATGACGGAGCCAATTAGCTCTCCCTCGCTGTACCCAAAAGATTTCCTCCTGTTCTAGCATGTTCTCAATCTGGACTGCCAATTCTTTTTGTTTCATGCGATTCTCCACAGAAGCAGGTTTCCGCGCTAAACGTTCGAACTCACGTTGGGCCTTTCTAATTCGAGTTCTTGGTCCTTTAAGCACTTTCCTGTCCCACCCGTGTAGTTCTTCATGGACAAAGTCTAACTTCTCTTTTGCTTTTGGATGCAACCCACTATGCATGGCCTTTTCCCATGCAGTACGTACTATCCCCTCTACAGCCTCCTCACTAAGCCAGCGAGCTTCAAAATTCCTTCTTTTATTTGGCTGCGTTTGGATATTTGCAAGGTGCTCTGTATCCAAACAGATGGGGCGATGGTCAGACTTTCCTAGCTCCAAATTAATGAGGCCTGCAAAAGGATGCATCAAATTCCATTCACCGTTACACACGGCTCGGTCCAATCGTTCTTTCAAGCCTCCTCTGAACCAAGTGAATTGATCCCCTTCATACCCCATATCTTCAAGCGAACAATCAACCAGAGCGTCTTGGAACGCTTTCAGTTTTGCTCGAGGTCTAGGTAGCCCGCCCTCCTTCTCTGAAGACCAAAGTATCTCATTGAAATCGCCTAAAACAACCCATGGGTAATTGCCTTGAGCACTCAAATCCCGGAGATTAGTGTATGTTCTCTCCTTATGGTCCCAACTCGGCTCTCCATAGATACCAGTTAAGCGCCACACCTTACCATTGTCCTCTTCCACCATTGCATCAATAAAATCCGTTGTCGTAGTCCGGTCGTAGATCCTGACCTCCTTCTTCCAGACTAACAACAGACCCCTGCTTCTCCCATCACTAGGAGCCACCAGCCTATGATCCATGCGAAGCTTCCTCATCAAACCTTCTGCCCTAGATTCATCCAAGTGTGTTTCGGACAGAAAAAACACCTCTGGGTTGTGCTGTTGTTGAATATCCAACAGCGACCGCACTGCCGGGCCTCCGAGAAGGCCGCGGCAATTCCAACTAATGATCTTCATGATTCCCAGACAGACCCTTCACGAGGAATCTCCACAACCACGAAACCTTAAATTTCCATGCACAACATGCTTCCCTA
This sequence comes from Elymus sibiricus, assembly GCA_039707655.1. Taxonomy (NCBI): domain Eukaryota; kingdom Viridiplantae; phylum Streptophyta; class Magnoliopsida; order Poales; family Poaceae; genus Elymus; species Elymus sibiricus. The sequence continues at coordinate 432,703,604 of CM077673.1, forward strand.
GACCAGCCAGTCGAGCAGCAAATTTGATCTACTACGGCTGACTCCTGAGACGTCACAAGCTCGTAGTGGATAGAGAAAACCAGCGATGACGCCTCACAGCCTCGACCTGGGACAAAGAACCAGCGACGACGCCTCACGGCCTCGACCTGGGACAGCAAACGCCGGCCTCCGCGCCGCCGCCGGGTAGGCGGCCGGCGGGGGTCAGCGGAAAACCCTAGCCGCCTGGAAAAACGCCCTGCAGGCCGTCTTACTTGACCGAAACTTCAGCGCAGTTAACATTGCCCCTTTGAAAGTGCTTTGTTGGTTGTACAAGGAATCGATGAAACAACGTCATTTCATCAAGGAAGGGGCAGTACTTTCCTTACAGAGCATAGCTCATTATGTGAGGCGTTCGTTATTGCAACATCTTGTCTAGGGTAGGATCCCCTTCTACTAAATTGAACTTCTTGGCATCCAGTCCTTATTATTTGTCACAAGGGACCACCTTTTAACAGTTTTCCCCCTTCTTTGATGATGCAGGCTAGCTCGTGGACGACGCAGCTGTTCTGATCCCGAGCTCATGTGAGCTTGAGTGAACAGTAAAATCAAAAAAATTAGTCAAAAAATTCTTTTTTTTTTGGCGAGAAACATTGATGTTTTTTCCACATGCGTGCAAAATTTCATCACTAGACGACATTCGTGGAAAATGTGGCAAAAAAAACAAAATGGATGCTCCAAAAAGTCTGTTTTTTTTAGCATTTTGGAGCATCGATTTTGTTTTTTTTCTCCACATTTTCCACGAATGTCATATGGTGATGAAAATTTACACGCATGTGCGAAAAACATCAATGTTTCTCACAAAAAAAATCAGATTTTTTTGAATTTGTTTACTATTTTTTTTAATTTTACTGTTCACCCAAACTCATGTGAGCTCAGGATTAGAAGAGCACTTTCGATTCATTAGGGGTTGCTCAGCTATGCTTTTTTTCTTTTTATTTCGTGATTGGATTATATGCTACTCGGTGTTGAAGGGTTTGTTCATGCCAAATTTAAGAAATCTTGTGATGTTACCAGAGATTGCCCATTTACTCATTGGGCATGGGATGGTCAGGGTTTGATTATTTTTATCAGCGGACTTTCGTTCAGAAAATAACCCAATGGCGCTCGCCTGTTCTCTTTACTTATGTACCTACACAATAGTGCTCTATTAATTTTGTTGTGCAAATAATCAGTCTTTGTGTTTATGAGAAATGATAATGACTCGCACCATTACCATACTTGCTGAAAGTATGCTTTGCTGCAATACAATCCTATATTTACCTCGTGTTATGGTTTGATTCAGCTGTAGCATCCAAGTACCAAGTTCAGGGTATGTCCAAATTGAGAGGATTCACTTATATAAAAATAAGTTAATTCTCAATTGTCATTGGGGCTCATTAATTTCTAAAATTTCTAATGTATTATAGTAATCAATTTCAAAATATGCAGAGTCTAAAAGATAGACCCATTTGAAAATAGATGCAGGGAAATAATCATGTTTTTTGTAAGCACGCAGGAAGTTTATTAAGATTCATATATAAAGGTTACAATAATGTACTCCCTTCGTTCACTAATATAAGATGTTTTGAATATTTTAATAAAGACTACATACAGACTGAAATGAGTGAAGAAACACATTAAAACACGTCTATATACATCTGATTAAGAAATAAGTTAGAACTCCCTATAATTTGGAATGGAGGGAGTATCATTCATGGGTAGCAATAATTAAACACTCAAAGAATATGTTTAAAATTCCATAGTAAAGCACTCGGTCAAACTTCATCGTACACCCCTCCCTATCCGACAACCCTTCCACCAGAGGGCAACGTAATATACATATACAACACCCTTAATAACGTAATCTCAAGGGAGATCAAGTTCGTGCGTCTCCTTTTTTTAGTCCTTCTGCTTGGGCCAAGCCCAAAAACAGTGCAGAAAACAAATACATATGAAATATAATTTTCCAAAAAAATTGTTCATCACCAAAAAATTGAATCAATTTTTAAAAATGTTCTGAAATATTGCAAAACAAACACCTTTTCAAAAACAAAATTGTGTTTTTCTGAACAAGAAAAAATAAAGTCGATTGAAAGACTATTCCATGCAGAACTACTCTTTCATCAGATGAAAGTGCGGAGCGGAATTAGGTCTTGACGAACGCTATTAGGGTCGCTTCTTGACGTCCGAATTTTATGGACCAAAATGCTATATTTGTAAACTTATTTCTGACGTTAGCCAACACTAGATATAAGAAGTGTTGCGTAATGCCACGTGGAGGGTGTTTAAATTTTTTCGCCCGTTGCAACGCACGGGCATTTGTACTAGTAAGTTACAAAGCAACGTTGCAGATTATATCTACTCATCGATTACACTTTTATGGCTCCATGTTTTGCTTTTCGAAATTAAAGTCAGCAAAAGAGCTTGCAAAATCTAATTGCAGGACGGCACAGCAAAATCTATGATGAAATAACCCATCATACAGGCTTTTAGATGACATAATCAAGAAAAGTATGTTTGTGATTTTCTAGGTGTGAAAAGCACAAAAGGCTAATTTGTATGTATAGGTTGTGAAGGTGTTACCGAATGCACAAATAGAATATATAACCTGTAGTATGGAAGTAAAACGCACATATAGGCACCGAGCATAGATATCATTACATTTCAACCCATATTCTATAACTCTATGTTTCACTAAAAAAGGGGAAAGGTGTCAATAAATGGTAACCTTAGAGGTCATACCATCACAGATAAATTAAATGATACACGTTTTCAGTCTATTGTTACATAACTTTGTCCATAAAACTATACTGGTATATGAAGCTAAAAAGTATATAATCTCGGAAAAAACATTCACTAATTGCATTTCACTTGAAATACTCAAACAACCTCCATTTGTATATGTGAACTTCAGTAAGCTATTGCGTGGTAGATTACAATCTTGTTATTACTTATATAAGTGTAGAACCCTCCGAATAATTTTGTTGCAAATATATCAATAAATAAATAAAATAGAGAAAAACTTGAACTATAAGAAGAAGAAAAATGTAGTACTATGCACTGATTGTGCGTAGAGGCATCAGAAAAAAATCTAGATCATGTGGCGTCTGATACTAAAGTAGCTAAACATAGCACCTTATGTTTTGGGTCCATGAAAAGGGAATAGCTTGACTGGTCAAGAAACTGCTCTATATATGACGGTAAATTTATTTGGGACTATACAACTAAATGCTATGTTGGCCCACATTCTCTAGATCCTTTATATGCTACCTAAACTTATTCTCATCCCATAAGTTAGATGCCCTGATATTAACTATGAAATTCATATTTTCTCAAAGCAACCATACGTGTTTTCAGGGCAACCATACCAATTGCCTATGAGTGTAGAGGACATACCTAAAACCTATCAAAGTAAAGCAAGTAATGCCAAGATGATTAATTGCCTCAACAATAGTACACGATATTCCATCAGCATCTTGTTTCCTTGGTTTGCATCTGAAATTTCCCATTGTACTTATACAAGAAGTAAAAGTATACGCAATGAATGCTACTCAAGAATTGACTTGAAACAAAAGATGAACTGCTCATAAAAATATCCAATTCCAAAGGACCCAATGATGATCTCTGTGTGCAATGCGACCAAATTTTCGAGTCAGCAGTGCACCTCGTCCGCATGTGCCCTTTTGCAAGGGAACTGTGGCACCTGACCTGCCCCGAGCACTCCAGCCTGAGGATTTCATTCTTCATAGTTTGATACCATCCTGGTGGAGCCATTTGGGCTTCTGGTCTGTAATAGCGTTGTACACTACTTGGCATATCTGGAATGAATGCAAAGAAGGGTATTCTCCAATCAAGGCCTTATCTGCTCCAGGTTGCTCAATGAAGAAAACATCTAGTTGTGCAATTGGTCGAGTTATATCGCTTGTACGGTCATGTTCCTCCTTAGCGACTGGTCTATTTTTTTTTTTTTGTGACACGCGGAAAGAATGTGAATGTCCAAAAAAACCTTTGAAATCTTGGAGCACATACAAGCTAAAACATCTTCTGAACTGTTTTTCTTATTTGCCTAACAAAACATGCAGCCAACACATTTGAGTAGTACAGACGTATGTAGCAATATGTACAATATTTTTGCCATCTCTCACACTTGATGAACACATCGTGTTACTTCTCACATAGTCTACCTCAAACAATTCATTACTACTAATCAGTGCAACCTAATGGAATTCAATACTGGTGCATAAATTTCTCCTCCAGCAAAATCTATCCTGCATCCCTGATAGAACAAAAAAAAATCATTTTGAGACAATTTCGTCAAGAAACGAATAGAAAATAGCAAACGTGAGAACACGACACCATGAGGTCAACTCCTACAGAGATGCAAGAAAAAAAATTAACTCTTATATAGACAAAAAAGCAGTACAACGTCTGGCTATTCAAATTGAATAAGATTCAGCGAACACTGATTAATGAAATACACAGCCATGAGAATAAAAAAAATAGGTTTTCGTTGCTGTAGACAAACCAGTTGAGTAATAATCTCTGTAGGAAAACGGTGCTGTCCGTGGCAAGAGTACTGGTGCGGCTCCTCCATGTGAAGAGGAAGAACGCCGGTGCTCAATGCTTGATCGCACCTCATGAATCACCTTTGATGGAATTGATCTTAGCATATTAGGAAATAACACGAATTGAATCTTGCCTTGCTATGTAGATTGTGCCGTCTGAATCCCCACTGATGCAATCATCAAAGTATATTCGACAGAAGAACGAATCTAGCCACTTCTTGGTCGAGGGACCATCACCCCAGAAAGAGACGTGGATGGGTCTGTAATTTGTATTGGAAGATGCATGTGCGTAGATATCATGGTCACAGCAATGAGGGAGATCAAGGGGAAGTACGTGAGGGAGATGAAGGGGTGAAGCCACGGAACAAATTGGCGATCAGGAAAGGCAAATTTTCCACATCGAATCCACGTCGATTATAGGGTAGAGGAAGAGACCTAGTAGATTTGGTTTCCTCGGGGAAAGGGAGAGTCCACGGGAAAAGATAGAAATTGATATTCGGCTGATTTATTTTTTCTTCCAATTTCCTTTTCGTTTCTACGGGGAAGAAAGAGTCCACGGGAAGAGATAGAGATTGATGTTTGGATGAGATTTTTTTCCAAATTCCTTTTAGACAGATTGTTAAGACGGGAGTTTTTTTGATTTTATGAGTTGATCTAGACCGTAATAATTCGGTACCACCAGATGAATGGCCGGTAATTTCTAATTAACGTGGTAATTTCTGGGGAGTCCCTAATTAGTATAGGTACAGGTGGTTAGCTAGATATATTGGCACTTTTCTAGGGAGTACTCTTTTCTGAAAGAAGCCCCAATTGATTTTTCTTAATTTGTACACACTCTCACAACTTTGTTTTTGTTTTGAAGTTAATATTGGCTCTGATTTCTGAATCATTGAGATGCATGGGCATCTTTGTTGTACTTATTATGGGAATCTTATGAGTTGGTTGTGAATCTTGGAAGCTGTGAAACACGGCATGATGATGCAGGGGACAGCAACCCTATCAAGCTCTTCAATACTCCCTCCGTTCCTTTTTACTTTGCATATAAAATTTGGTCAAAGTCAATCTAAACAAAGTTTCACAAAATTTATATCAAAAAATATCAGCATCTATCTACAATACCAAAGTACTCAAGTTTATGTGGGGTCGCTTCTTAAGTGATGGTAAATTTATATGAAAAAATATCAGCATCTATCTACAATACCAAAGTACTCAAGTTTATGTGGGGTCTGCCGTCGAGGAATAGGAGGGGAGTGCCCCGATGAATAATCAGATGAGGATCTTAGGGTTATCAGTATTTGCAGGTTGTGAATTGTGTTTTGTGTTGTGTATTTTGAATACTTTCAGATACGAATGTCTTTTGAATTTCAGATATTTGCAGGATTGCGCATATGAAATATTTTCTGAATTCCAGAGATCTATTTTTAGTACTTTCAAAATGTAGTTTCGTATGAGTATAAAAGTGCATACCACGTGATTTTCAGATAAGAAACTGCAAGTTTCAGTTTCAGATTAAAAAATGCAAGTTTCAGTTTCAGATAAGAAACTGCAAGTTTCAGAGGCAGAGCATTAATTTCAACACACCCTTTTCAAACAGGGATAACAGCATGTTGGAAATTTTATTCATGGTCGAAAATGGAACTAACGGCAAGTTAACATCATGCTGATCAACATTCATGTACGTCACATCTTCATATTATACACAGTCAAAAAGATATGCTATTTTCCAAATGTCCAGACAATGTTGAGTGTGCGAAAAATAGAGAAAACTAGGGACGAAATTTTGGCAAGTGTCGGATGTGGTGTGTGTGTGGATGACAAGGGGGGACACACATGTCAGTAATAGCAGAGGCAAAAAAATTGGGGATTTTTCCACTGCACCATGTGGAATCGAACCCGGGTAGTGGAGCTTTGGGTGAGAAGGGCTGTCGCCACTGGGCTATTGCGGTATGTTGGAAAGGAAAAAGGCGCGCGCTATACCACTACTCCACCGTGACTTCCCCGGCTTCGGTTCGCCCCGTCCGAGTCCTCGACGTCGTCCTCCGGCTTTGTGCGCTCGCCGTGGCGCCGCCGTCTGCCGTTGTCAACATGCTCAACAAACGACAGGAATCGGGAGAGGACTGTTCGTGGAGAGGCTGACAGTCGGGACCCACGAGGTCCATGGCCTTACGCAAGCAAGTGTCTCATTGGAAAAAAAGCTTCCTCCTATGGTATACTGATGTTGGGGCCCACGGGTTTGTCAACGTAGTCAATAAACGAGATAAATTTACAACAAAGATTGTCATCGGGGAGCTAGCAGGTACGTATCCTTTTTTCAGAGGGCGAACAAGCATCAGCTGGGTTGTGGCCTGCTCAGCCTAGGTTTTATTTTTTAACACGCGCAGCCCACGACATGCCGTGACAGTGATTTCAATTTTTTGAGGTCCATCATATATCTACCAGCCTATGGGCCTCCCAGCCTAAGTTTTATTTTTTCTTAAGCATCTGCAGCCCAACTTATGTTTATTTTTGAAGAAAACGCAGAGCTCTGTTCTATTTTCCTACATAAGAACAAGAATGCCATGTCCAACTTATGTTTTCCCTGATTCTCAAAAAAACTTATGTTTTCCCTTCTAAATATATTAAATATATTTTATATTATTTTTATATTATTATAAATTATTATTATTATGATATATTTAATTGATACTTATATACTCCCTCCGTTCCTTTATATAAGGTGTATTTGTTTTTTGATAAAATTCCAGAATGTAAGGTGCATTTGTTCTAATTCCCCATAATTCCCATGCTACCCCTCCTAAAAAAGGAAAGCATCTCTTTTCTGATTGTCCGGATCTCTCCTTATAGCAAAAGAAGGAAACTATCTCTTTGTCGATTGCATGTATCTCATATTTTTTTGGACTAATTGATTCACTTTCCACTAACCAACAAATTTTCCAAGGGTAATTTAGTCTTAACATGTCTATAATTAGGTGCCTTGGTTACCGTGTCAAAAATAATACACCTTACATAAAGGAACGGAGGGAGTATATATTAAAAAATATCCCACGTCTTATTAACTTATAAAAATAAATGTTTAACACAAGTTTGCAAGGAAAATCCTATTTTTTTTACTCTAAGGCAACGAAAATTCGGGTGATTGCGTAGAAAAGTTTGCTAAGATTTAAGAACCAATGTAATAATAACGCGCTCATTATCTAATTTTATTTATAATAAAATGCCCAGCCCCGGTTCATTTTTTGATAACATTGGTCCGTTCAACCCATAATTATATTTTACAACCAGCCCAGCAAATTTGTGTTTTTCGAGAAAGTTCAAATGGGCTGTGAATTCTTAGAAAAATAATTAAATGGCCGCATAGACGCTACATTATTTGTTCACCCGGTCCAGCAAATGCACTGTAAATTCTAAAAAATGAGTTGAATATGTGCCACATGTTTTGAGGCTGACATGTGGGCTAATAGGTCGAAGCCTACGCAAGGCGTTGTCAACTTAGTCAACAAATGATTCTGACATCCGTAGCCGTTGGATTTACATCCAACGGCCGTCATGCATCTTCAATCTTTCGTCTTCTTCCTCCAACACCGCCAGGACCGCCTGCTCCCGTCTCTGGTGGCTAGAGGCTCTGATTAGCACGCCTCGCTGCGAAGCGCTACTCCACCGCCGGCCAGGCCATCCCTTCAGCCCTCCACACCTACTGTTATTCTTCGCCGACTGTAGCCCCATGCCGCACCAGAACCGGTTAACCCTTGTACTCCTCTCCGACTGAGACTCCACTACCACGTCTTACCATCTCCGGCTCGTTCCCGTCCGGGGCCTCGCCGTCGTCCACCGCCTTGCTGCGCTCGGCGCGGAGTGGTCAACGTGGTTAACAAAGGAGAGTCATCGGAAGAGGACTATAGTACGTGGAGAGGCTGATAGTGGGGACGCACCAGGTCCATGGACGCACGCACGCAACTGCCTCCTTGTTACACAGGAAAAAATAATTCCTCCCCCTGACAGTTGTGACTCACCAACCACATCTTCGAGCGCATGGTAGTGCCTCCTTATTACGGGAAAAAAATGATTCTTCCTCCTGATAGCTGGGACCCACCTGCTATATATTCGCACGGAAGGAACTGCCTCCTTATTACGCGAAAAAAATGATTCCTCCCCTGGCAGCTGGGACCCACCAGCTACATCTTCGCACGCAAGGAAGTGCCTCCTTATTAAGCATAAAAAATCGAATCCTCCCCATGACAGCTAGGACCCACCAGCTCTATCTTCGCACGGAAGGAAGTGCCTCCTTATTCCCACCTGACGCTTGCGACCCATAAGGTCGAAGCGTACGTAGCGTTATCTCTCTGGTCGCAAAAGTGTACGTACATACTGATCGATCGGTCTCTCTGCCACGATGAACCATGGCCGAGCAAGGAGTGGTAGCAGTTCAGGCAGTCCCTTCTAAATCGTGTACACGTACTGTCGGGGGATTGATTCGTGCTAAGGGGAACCCTCCAAAACCACGGTTCGAACACTAGGGGCCCTTTTCGCTACCTATCAACCCGATGAGGACCTTGGCGAGATTACAGCGAGCAGAGTGCAACGGGGACGCACGAAGATCACGGCAGGGACACGAGGAGCTACCCAGGTTCGGGCCACCGAGCGGTGTAAAACCCTACTCCTGTGTAATAGCCCGAGACCGATGCTCCAGATGCCTTCCTCGTTTTTCGTGTTCGCCGCGTTAATTATTTGTTTGTTGCATTCATCATCGCATCATTCGCATTGCATCGGTAGTCCGCTGCCGTGTTTTTTTTATAAAACCTCGTTGTGTTCGTAGTTGCCGCTATGCTCCTTGCCTCCATGGTCTTTTGTCAGACCCCTTTGCCTTCGTGGACCTTTGCCACACCAACCTGTTTCTTTGTTGTCTTTCCGCTCGAGCCTCTCTGCACAGCCCTCAGACCCCCCCCCCCCCCCCCCCCCTCATGCGCGTCCGAAAACTTCCCCGAACCCGAATCGCTCGGTCATGACCCTTGGATCCGGATCAACCCCATTATACCCCAAGCATCTTTGGTTTCTTATTTGGACTCCCCTAACCAATTTATCCCAAACCGTCCGATTACGATCGGAGGGACCAGATTGCACCAAACTCCCTCTTATCTACCACCTACTGTATATAGCAGTCCACCCCTAGTCCATTTTGGACAAACCCTAAATTCTAGGCACCTTGTCCCTTCGGCCGCCGCCGCAATTTTTCTTCCACCTCGGGATCCCATCGCTCCAACCCCTTGCCTCCTCTGTTCTCCACCGAGCCAATCCCCCGCGAGCCCCTCCTCTGGTTTCCCTGACGCCGCCACGTTGGAGCCCCCTGCTGCGCTGCCGTGCTCCGGTGAGCCGCCGTTCCACGCCTCCCTCTGCTCCTTTCTCCTTCCATTTTCTCCCTCTCACCCCTCTGGTTTCTCTCTCCTATACAGCACCATGGCAGCCCCAATGGAGCTCCAAGCCGAAGCCTTCCTGGAGCCTCCCGTCCGTGCGGGACCTTCGACTTCCGGCGCCCCTTTCTCGCCTCGACCCTCCGCCGGAGAACCTTGCCGCCGTCCGGCGAGTCGCCTGGCCAGGAACCCGCGCCCCCACTGCTCCCTGCTCTCTCTTTCTTTTCTTCTTTCCCTCTCTCCCTCACAATCTCCCTCTCTCTATCTCTATTTCTCTCACAGGACGCCCCCGCCATGGCCGTTTACCTGCTTCGCCCGTGCCGGAGTGCGCCGCCGCACCGGTCGTCCCCACCACCAACTCGCCACGCCAGAGGAGTACCAGGTTGCCTGGGTGCCCCGTCCCCGACCCCTCCATCACTCATGGCCGCCGTCGTCGAAGCTCTACTCCTTCCCCTGCCTGGCCAAGTCCGGCCATCCCCGCTGTTTTCGCCGCCGACTCCCGTCGCCGCATCTGCATCGCTCCCAAGTCCCGCCGCCGCCGCTCCCAGGGGCACTCAAACCTGCCTGCACCCGCGTCCAGGGAGACAAGTCAACACACGAATGCCTCGTGTGTGGACCGTGACCAGCGGCAAGCCAGCACCGCCTCCTTTCGGCCTTGCCTGCCGGCCCGTTTTCGTTTGGGCCCGATGTGAGCGCCCCTCGCTATCCCCCAACCAGGCGGATCTTTGCTATCCGTCGCCCATGCCACTGTTCCTGTTTCAGCCCGTAGTGTATTTTTTTCCGCTGCGATTTATCCAATTATCCAGGATTTTGCATATTTTCAGAAAATGCCATTATTTTGCATTACTCATAAGTAATTAACCGTTCATCCAAATAAAACATGTCATATATGTAACTTTGGTAGAATTTTGTGTAGTTTCGTAATATCCAACTTTCATCCATGTTAAAAAGTTTAAAAATTCTGTTTGCATTAATTTGCATAATTTACTTGTTAAAATGGTTTATTTCATAACTAAATAACCGTAGCTCCGAATTAAATAAATTATATATGTAACTTCCTTATAAAAACTTGTAGAATCACATGGTGCATTTACTATGGGAAATCATTACGTTCAGCCGGCCGATCGCGCTCGCTCGTCCGCCGGCTCGGTGACCGTCCGATCTTCTTTGATCAGACGGACGAGGTCGGACGCGCTTTCCGCGTCAGCCGCGACCATTTTTCTGAAACGGCCCATTGTTTCAGGAACCGTTCCCACAGCTGAGTGTCCGCGAGCGTTGCTTGTCTTGCTGCTGGATCTGGAGGGGCGTCGCGTCGGGGCTGCTGGCGCTGCACGGCAGGGCGGCGGCAGGGCGGCGGGCGATCGCAACGTTTCCAGCACGGTGGCGACGGCGACAGATCCAGCGGTGGCCGGCGTTGACTCCAGCAGGTATAAATGCTCAGTCCCTTGCCCCCCTCCCCCCCCACCCGCGCCATTTCTGCGGGTTCTCTGCCGGCCGCACCTTGTAGCCTCGCTACGGAGCTGAAGGCCACGGCCTTCTACGGCGGGTAGCAGCTGGGCGCCCCCGCGGCGTTCCCGGAGCTAACTTGTAGGCGTCCATGGCGTTCATGGCTGTCCTCCCCCGGGGTGGCTTATAGCTTGACGACGACGGTGTGTTGGAGTAGGAAGTTCATCAGCGCAGTAGGATCTAGGGGGGTGGGATTCAGAGTTGGATGATATTTTTGCGATTAGAGTTGGATGATGGTTGTGATTCAGAGTTGGATGACCCCTGAATTTCTGTTTTTGTTGAAATGTTGATATCACAAAATGTTGCTGGATTTTTAGATGCAATGTTCAGTCATGTGATTCAGAGATTTTAGAGATTCAGAGATGAAATGTTTGCTTTGGCAATTTTTGTTTCTGAAATTCAGTGTTGCTGAATTTTTGTGTTGCTGAAATTCAGTGTTGCTGAATTTTTGTGTTGCTGAAATTCAGTGTTGCTGAAATTTTGTGATTTGAATATGACCTAAAGTTTATTATGTTTCAGGTTTTGAGTAACCTAATTTTATGTTTATAGGGTGCAATAATTTCTGAATTTTCTGAAGCTCTTGTAGCTAGGCTCACATGTACCTTTCATTTTTCACTAGATTATTAGAGATGCATGCTCATAGCCATCTTGTGTTTTCATTTTTGGTTTGTTTTGCAGGATGACCATCTACCAAAGTCGTTGGTCGGCAAAGCGGCTACGTGATATAGCGAATGCTATCCAAGGCAAGAAGAGAGATGTGATAAGCAAGTCCAGCTTTGGTGATTTGCTTTACATCTCTCCTTTTCTTCCTCCTCTAAAGGAGTTTCTCGATTTCTTAGTCATGAGGATTGACACCGATAAGCGTCTGTTGAAGTATGTGGTCTATTTTCTTTTTGTCACTTTTGTCTCCTTTTTTTCATATACATGTTGCATAACATGTTTTTCTCGCAACATCTACTGACTTTTTAATTTTGTGTTCTGCAGAATTAATGAAAACAAGAAGATACACCTTACAAGAGACATGGTTAAGAAGATATTCAATGTGCCTTCTGGCTGCAGACCGCTAGAATTTGGCAAGAGGGGCAAAGCTGATTTCCGTGAAGTTTATTTGGATGGAGAAAGGGCTCCAATACCCTCCACAGTTGCTGTTTTGTCGAAGGCAGATGATAATGATGAGGAGACCATCGAGAGGTCATGGGCTCTACTGTGCCTAGCATTGGTCTTAACTCCTGGGACAGGAAACATGGTTCCCCTGGAATATCTGTACACTTTTCGAGACATGAGTGTGGTCCATGAGTTCGCTTTTGATGAGCATATTCTGTCTGATGTGATGAAAGAAGTCAAAAAATACCAGGAAAGGAGGAACGAAGGCAAAGCGAAATTCCTGATCGGAAGATGCCTACCAATGCTTCCGGTACATCCTTTATATTCTCGTAACATACTCATCTTCCTTTACCAGGACAACACCCCTTGTAGTCAGGAGCTGATGTTTCTTTTCTTATTCTATGTGTAGGTTATTTACATGGACCACCTGGATGTGCCAAGGGCATGTTTAGTTGATCACACTATCAACTACTCACTGCCTAGAGCTTGTTTTGTTCATGAAATGGACTTTTACGCTGTTGTTGCTGTCGACACTCTGGATGATGGTTTCGGGAAGCGGCCTGTAAGTTACTCAACCCGAATGCATCAATTTTAATATATGTAGAGGACATTCTTATCTGTTGCAATTCTGAATTCATTTGTTTTTTAATGCAGTTCAGCTCTAGTACACCGTATGGCACATCCCAGTTCATGTCATATGTAGATCAACTGGCCCAAGGGACTAACAAAGTCAGTGTGACAGAGGAGCCGCCGAAAATCAGTGATGAAACCCGTGCTGCTGAGTGCGCAACAGATTTTTTGGGTGTGCCCGAGAGCTCCAAAATGCAGTCAGACATTCAAGGTGAAGTCGTCGCGGGTTCTCGTGATATACCTCATGCTGTTAGCGGGGGTACCAATGGCAGTACAGAGCATGCGGATGAGGCCACTGAAGCTAAAACTGATGGTTACGACAATGTGTGTGGCTCTTTGGAGGAGTGGCTTCACGCAATTCCTTCAATTGATGAGCTAGAGGTGATTCCATTTACTTTTCGCAATTTGTTTCGGCAATGTACTTTTATTTTTTGGCTCAACTGAGATGCAACAAAGACCCCCACCCACCAACTAATGTTTTTCCCGTTCCCGTGTAGCTGCCCCCGCATATGCAAGGCATATACAACAAGCACAAAGAGATCCATGCTGCAGAAGTCAACACTGCATTCAGTTCTTTTGGGAGGGTGTTGCAGGGCATGTACTGCAAGCGGTTGGGCTTAATGTTGTCTGAACTAAACAAAGCGCAATGCAAGCTTCATGAGCAAAAAGATGAAAGTGAAGATGTGACCTTCAGTGTTCCAGGAGGAGCTTCTGCTGCAGGTTTTCGTTATGCCACTGCAACTGAACCACCACCACCTCCGCAGCAGCCCAACTTACAACCTGGAGCTCATGGGACTGTAGGCGTGGAAGATACCACTGCCACTGAACCAACTCCGCAGCAGCCCAAGGAACTCCGCAGCAGACCAAGGAACCATATGAACATTACTGACATTGAGCCAGCAGTGGATGTTGTTCTTGACACTGAGCCAGTAGTGGATGTTGCTCTTGACACCGAGCCAGCAGTGGATGTTGCTTTCGACATTCCTGCCCCAACCAAGATGAGTGACCACAACAATGGAAATGTTCACAACATTGACACTGATCAGAGCAATGTCAAGGTTTCAGAGCAATGCAACAAGGTAAAGAATATTGGACAGGAGTCGCCTCGCAGCCCAAGTTGCCCATCTGTTAATCTCGTTAGGAGGCCAGGGACACTTGAAGACGGCCCTTCTTTTGGATTGTTCGAACCTGGCAGTGATGATGCTTTACTGTTTCAGGATGATCCAGCCGTATCATTTGATTCAGATTTAGACCCCCTCTTGGCTCTTCGTGGCAGAAGCCCTTTGTTTGATGAATCACCTGCAGCTTCAGCTGGCCCAGTATTTGATGTGACTCCTCTCGCAACATGTCCTCCAATTTCAACAGGACCTGCAGGTTTTATAACTCACAATTTCCGCAACTTATTTGTTTGTTTGCCACCAAGTTTTGTTTCTCACTATTTTTTGTTGTCTTTTTTTCATTTTTTGTTGCAGAAGCAAGTGCCAATGATACAAGGGAGGAAGTGGTGGTTGAAGTCAGCAGCGGGCGCAGCCATGTTGAGAAGAAGCCCACACCTAAGAGAGCTGCAACATCACCAGAAACTGGGCGCAAGTTGAAGAAGATGAAGAAGCTCAAAGTTGATGCTACTGATGATGCAATATACAAGCAATATTGTTGTACAAATTACCAGATAAAGGACCCACCGCAAGGTGAGCCTCTGTAAGTGTTGTACTTTCTCGTGTCCTACACAGTAAAAGAATTCCACCTACCACTCTAACTGAGCCACTGTTTTTTCTTGCAACATGTAGCCCACCATTCATCAGGATAGGTGGGTTTGATGTTTCCTTCAAACATTTCAGCAACGGTCTTAAAAAGCGAGCACAATTGAATAATGAGGTCATGTCATTGTACATCGAAAGTTTCAACATTGAGCACATGTACAGCTCAACCAAGCCAAAAAAGTTTGCATTCTGGCCGCACACAGCGGTGAGTCAACTATTCTTCTTTTTTTGTTTTTTTGCACTTCGTTTCGTGCCCCGTAACATTTCATCCCCATCAATCATTTTTTGTTATTATGCAGTCGAAACTTGCTGTGGATCCTAGTGCATTTCATGCTCGTTCTTGCATCAAAGATTTCGAGAGGGCCTGCAACAAGAATAACATTGCCAAATGTGATCAAGTAATAACAAACTTCTTTGCCTAGTTCAAGTCTTATTGCAACATGTTCCAGTTTTTCTGAATTGTTTTTGATTCACTAATTTTTGCAGCTGTTCTTCACAATCGTTCAGAAAGGACATTGGGCAGTTGTGGTTGCAAACTTGATTCAAAAACAATTTAATGTTTTCGACTCCAGCACTGACTCGGAATATGTCAGCCCCCTTGAGAATGCATGCAGTAATCTGGTATGAAATGCTTTCTTTTGTCTAGCTTTTGGTGTTGCGATAGCAAACAGAAACTTGGTATGAAATGCCTGACTTTTGTTCTAGTTGAATATTTTTTTCTGTTATCAATGTGCAGATAGCAAACTTTAAAACCCTGGTCAGAGATCGAAACCCCTGGAAGCACAATCTTGATACATTTGAATGTTTCAGCCCAGATGGGTATCCGCAGCAGTCAACAACGTACTTCCTATCCTTTTTGTTAAGCGGCCATCTGAAATTTCTTGCATCCAATTCAGGAAGCAACCTCAATTTCATTTTTTGTTTCAGTTATGATTGTGGGTTCTTTTCTATTCTCTACATGGAAAATCTGACAACAAGGGGAATGAAGCCATTCAACACGGTACAACTTTTATTTTTTAGTTTGTGTTCTTTGAGGTGTTAGTCTGAAACAAGTAGAAGTGAAACATACTACCTGCAACACAATCCCCTATTGCTAGTGTTTCATAAGTTTTTTTCCTGTTGTTATATGTACAGGACACAAAGTCGTTGCTCAATTTCCGGACGTACATTGCTGCAAAGCTTTTCAAGCACCCTCAGAACACACTGAACTCAGCTGAAGAATTCCAGGCCCTGTTGAAGAAATCGTAGACAATGTCAATCGGAGGAAGACCTAGCTAGTTTCTTTTAGTCTTCTTGTGGGTCCTTCGATAGTCTTTTGTAACCGAAACAGCAAGCTGTGCGCTAAATGCTTTTGTAACCGGAAACATGAAGTTCCGTATTTGTCTACGTAGTAGTATATGGAACTCAAATCTGCAGCATGTGTCATGCTGGGGCATGTACCCTTTCTTGTTTGAATGCTGGAGCATCATCCATGCTGAGGTCTCAGTTATGTAAATGGTAGTTGAATACATTGATGGCAATGAAAAAGGTTCAAACAAATTTGTGAGGTTGAGCAATTTGTTGAGCTTTTGTATAAGTTTAGTTTTGGCAGTCTGATTCTTACCCTTTTCGCTGCACTGCGTATACATGTTTTTGTGATCAACCCAAGCCGTTTCTATGATTCTGGAACATCATGTCGAGTTTTTTGTGTGCACCGGTAAAATGCAATCGAAACATGGAGCACACGGCATAATATGCAATCTGAACTATCTCATTTTCCTATGTTTATTCGCATAACACATGTTTCAATATGCAATCGAAACATGAAGATTTTCAATCTGAACTAAAGTAAACAAGAGCTTTAACTCATGTATCTCTGAACACACGAAAGGGATGATGAAAATGAAAAGAAAACATCTATTTTTCACTTTTAGTAGCAGGAACTTCTCCACATGAAGAACTTGGCCCCTGTTTCTGTTATTTTTGTATTGATCTTCAGCTGCTATCCTTGAGCATTTTTTGGATCATTAGCCATCACGGCTCTCAAATACGGACAAGCTGGCACTGCATGTCCCGTCTGGGAGCAGAACTGGCATTTAAGTGGCGCTGCCGCTGCTTCTGTCGCAGCTTTTAGGGGTCCACATGTTTGAACATTGTGACCTTCTTCATTGCAATACTTGCAACGAATAGTCCTCTTTCCAGCTCTTGGTTTTGTTGTTTCCGCTGCCTTCTTCTCTTGTTGTTTCACCTTCTTCTTTTGCTCATCGTCCCGCTGCTCCGCCAGTGTCTTCTTTCTCTTCTCTCTTTCAGTTGGTCGCCCTTTCTTAGGCGCACGAGCCGGGTTTTGTAACATATCTGATTGTTCAGTTTGTGGCAGGTCATGTTGTATTGTTCCCGTTGCAACAACAGGCGGTGTTGGTTGCTGGCTGTTCTGTTGTTCTAGGGACACTCCTCTTATTGCCGCTGCTATGGCAGGTTCAAGAACCTTTATTGCTTCATCTAAAATCTTGTAGGCATCATCATTAGAACATGCATTGGAGGCAAGCCATGTCAACCTTCGGCACAAGGAGTTGTATTTCAGTGTGTTTGTTGAGGGATGCCCGAAGTCCAGCAATCGCCCAGTTCTGCCCATGCTTGTTGTTGCTGCTTCAGACCACCTCTCCAACAAGTACCGTTGCGGAATAACTTGGACATTCAGGTGCACCATCACCCTAATTATGTGTGCGCATATCAAGCCATTCATCTCAAAGTAGTGGCAACTACATTGAAACTGAGCTTCCTCCATCATAACAAGCACAGAAAAGACCTTGGGGTTCTCATAGAAGCTTGATGTTAGAAGGAACTGTAGGCCTTGTCCTTGGTACTCAGGGTCTTGGTTGATAATGAAGCCAGTAGAAGCAGTCACTTGTTTCTGGAATTTGCCAAACACGTTTCGTGTGTAGTAACCAGCAGCTTGTCGCTCAATGTTGTACCTGCAACATCACCAAAATGAAACAAAGGTCACAAAGCAAATCATAGATAGACCCAAGCTAGCTCAATTTTTTTTCTTGTGTTTTATTTGGTATAATGAAGATGGCATACCGAGAGTATAGTGGCGGAGTGGTTGTTTCACCGGTAAAGCCAGCATTGTCCTCACGATCAAGCACGGTTTCCTGGCACATTTCGTATTGCTGCACAAACCTCCAAACGGAATCAGCTGGACGGATGAGCGTCTTGAAATATGAGTTGAGACCCTCGGACCTGCCTGTTGTGCTCGTAAACGGGAAGAAATTGTTTTTGAAATAGGCTGGAGCCCACATGTGCCTTGTACGCCACATGTTCCTTAGGTGTTTGTTTTCAGAAACTTCAAAGCAATGCAACATGTGCTGCCATGTGACCTCAAATTCCTCAACAGTTTCTGATTCGTTGATGCAAGTATAAAACACATCCGTAAATGCTTCATCTCTGCTCAGCAGCCTTCCCAACTTAGAGCGAGCATTGCTAAATACATGAAACTTGCAACACCTATGGCAGGTGATTGGTAAAACTTGATCAACAGCTGTTGCCATTGCCTGATCTTGGTCGGTCATTATGTTTGTCGGATGCTCGTTATCCATTGCAACCATCCACTGCTGAAACACCCACTTGAATGTTTCGATTGTCTCGTCCGGCAACAATGCACATCCCAGAGAAATGGTCTGTAGGTGGTTGTTCACGCCAACTATAGGAGCAAATGGCATGTTGTATCTATTGGTGCAGAATGTTGTATCAAAGAAAACACAGTCTTTATACTTTGGGTACAACGCCCTTGTTCTTCCATCAACCCAAAACAATGCAATCACTGAGTTTGTCGCAGAATCTTTTTGCACCGCAAAGAAAAAATCAGGATTCTCAGCCTTCCTTCTCTCAAAGTATTTGACTGTCATATCCATGTCTCGGAATGTAATCCCTTGGCGTAGCTTTGCACGTTCATTCGAAACATCTCTCTTCACGTACGGCAGTATCCTGGTGTCACCTCCATGGATTCTTCCAAGGACACCCATGCAATCTGAAGTTGACAGGTTGACATCATGCAACGTCAATAAGAGTTGGTAATCCTCGGTAGGCATTTTCCGGTGTGAGCGGTAGTACCTAACACGCTCAGGTTGCTTCATCAACGGATGTGTATGCTCCGCAACAAAGCAAGTTACGGTCCATCTCTCATTCCTAAGCCCGACAATCATATGCGCCTTACAATCATGACGGAGCATCCTATTCTTCTGACGTGTTCTTGTTATATCCATTCCGGCACTAGCCTGCCTGCTGGAGTTGCTGGTTTCTGTTGCAATGCTCTCTGAGGTGCTACTTGTTTCCGCTTTACCAGGCTTTCTAGCGTGCACACACTCAAAGACCCTCTTGATTACTATTGCGTCCTCTTTCTTCTGCCCCCTCTTCTGGTTGAACTTTGTAGAAGATATATGTGTCCCGAACCCCAACTTGAAGGCATAGTCGTTGTAGAATTTTTGTGCATCATGAAGTGTGTCAAACACCATGCCAACATATGGCGGCAGTGGCTGTGATGTGACCACTCCATCATCTGAATCATCTTGCACCGCATCATCAGCATGCAACAAACCTTCTGAATCTTCACCATCACCACTAAAGTTGCCTTCGACATAGCTCTCTTCCTCTTCAGCACCAGCTTCCTGCAAAACAGAGAGTAATAGAGAGGTGCTTCAGAAATAAAGTTATTACAGAGAGAACAGACAGTTGTTTCTGAAACCATTTTTTTTTTGCAAATAAGCAACATTCAATTTTTTAATCTTGATGGAATCACATTCTTGTCTTGTTTCAGAATCAAGTTCAGTAAACATTGCTGTCATGTTTAGTTTGTTTATGTCTTTTGTCATGTTTTTTAGTGATCAACATACAGTTTTGTCATGCTTCAGTTTTTTAGTTTCATGGTGATCAACAAGTATCAAAACAGGAGAGAAATGCAACTAAAATTGTAGGCCATGTTTCAGTTACACAAAAGTAACAAAACAGGCTGGACTTGTTTCTATCTCAAACAGGGGGGAACCACTAGTGTTTCAGGTTCAGAATTTTAACAAGGGCAAACCAGGTTGTTTCTGCACACAAATAGTAGAGAGGGGCTCTGTTTCCAGGCCCAAAACATATTGTTTCAGGATCATCAGGAAGGAGCTATGTTTCTGTACATAGTGTTCTTCAGATTCAGAGACAGGCAACTCACCCTACTCCCTTGATGCGATCTGGTAGTAGAAGGTTCCTGAAACACAACTGGAGGGTTTGTGAACCAGGTTGAAGCTCCAGCTCGTGGAGGAAGTCCGCCGCCGGCGGTCGGTGCTGAGAACGATTGCCGCGGCTCTTCTCGAAGCAGGGCACCTCGGGGAGGTCGAATCGCGTCCGATCCAACCATCTGCCGAGCAATATGGTGCGCCATGGTGTTCCAGGAGGAGGGACGCGCGCCGGAGGCAGCTGATTTCGGCGGTGGCTAGCGGCGGCGGCGCCGCGCTTGCCGCAGGCGTGTCGGGGACGGTCGTCCTCTGTCTTTTGTTTCTGAAACAGACCGGTTGCTGCAGGATCTTGTTATTGGTTCGACGGGGCTCGGGTAGTTGGATCCAACGGCTCAGCGAGATCGTATCGGACGGCTACGCGGGCGGCGGATGTTTCTGGCGAATCCGCCGGCCGACGCGTAGCGCGGCCCATTTACTATTGCTGTTTAACAACTTTAAAATTGTGTTTTAGGCAGAACAGTAGCAAATTCGGAAATTGCATATGGGGATTTTCCGGAATTGTTATGTGTTGTTTCCGGCCTCATTTAAATTGCCTAAATGTGTTGTTTTTATTATGCTTCACCTCTTGCCATGTTAACCAACATTTAATATTGATAAGTAGCATAAACGGGAGTCAACTAAATAAATTGATCGTGGAGTTTCGTCAATATGCAACTCGTTGCATATTGAGCTTCACTTAATTTGTAGTATTGTTTGTTGCACTTTGTCATGCCATGCATCCTTAAACTTGACAAGCATCATACATTGTTGTGCATCATTCCATGATTATGCTTGTGTGTTTACCATGCTGCTTGCTTCTTTTCGGTTGTGCTTCTTCTCGATAGTTCCCGGTAACGTTTTGGAGAGAAGATTCGTTCGACTATGCTTGTTCATCTACTTCATGGACCCAATCTTCTTCCGAGTGGGATTTCAGTTAAGATGACCATTACCTTGGATATCACTACTATCTTTGCTTGCAAGTTGTCTCGATGCTATCGCTATGCCTCGCTACCTACCATTTCTTTGTCAGCCTCCCAAATGCCATTATACAGCCTCTAACCTTTCACCATCCCAGCAAACCATTGTTTGGCTATGTTACCGCTTGCTCAGCCCTCTTATAGTGTTGCTAGTTGCAAGTGCAGTTGCAGGTTGTTCCATGTTGGGACATGGATATCATGGGATATCACAATATCTCTTATTTAATTAATGGATATATATATACTTGGTAATGGGTGGAAGGCTCGGCCTTTTGCCTGGTGTTTTGTTCCACTCATGCCGCCCTAGTTTCCGTAATACCGGTGTTATATTCCTTGACGAGCGCTTCTAACACATGTGGGGTATATGGGGCCCACCTAATCATTCGTTTTAGGATAAACTTCTCCAGCAAGGCCCAATATTGGTTCTAAAATTTGCCATCATAATAATACTGAATTAATTAATTAACTCATAGGGCGTCATGAACCCGCGGATTCTTAATTCAACATAATACAGGTGGGCCAGTGCCGATGGTGTTGGTCTAAACCGGGCGGCCTGTGGGGCCACCACGAGGAAACTCGAGGTTTGGTTTAACTCGTAGCTTGTCCCATCCGGTCGTGGCCTGAGACAAGATACGCGCGGCACCTATCAGGGTGTCGGCACGTCGGGAGGTCTTGCTGGTTATCATGGTCTTATCATGGTGTGAGGATGTTCCATCGGATGCGAGTGGTAATTTGTGATGGACTACTTGGAGCACCCCTGTAGTGTTAAATCTTTCGAAAAGTCGTGCCCGTGGTTATGTGGCAACTTGGAAATTTATAACCTCCGGTTGTAGAGAACTTGACACTAAATTTAATTAAAATACACCAACCACGTGCGTAACCGTGATCGTCTCTTTTCGAGGGAGTTCGGGAAGAGAACACGGTGGGGTTATGTTTGAATCGTAAGTAGGTGTTCAGGATCACTTATTGATCATTACTAGCTGACGACCGTTTATGCGTAGTTACTTTTCTTATTCTTGTACTCGTAAGTTAGCCACCATACAATGCTTAGTGCTTGCTGCACCCTCACCACTAAACAATTCCATACCCATTAAGCTTTGCTAGTCTTCATACCCATGGTAATGGGATTGCTGAGTCCTCGTGGCTAACAGATTATTACAACAACAGGTGCAGGTACAAGTAATGCGATGATCTGACGTGAGAGCGATGCTTGCTTGTTTTGGAGTTCTTCTTCTACTTCTTCTTCTTCGTCGATCATGGGACAGGTTCCTGGTTGGCAGCCTGGGACTAGCAGGGTGGATGTCGTTCTTCTTTTTCGTTTGATTTCATCCGTAGTATGATCTTGCTCTTCTGTATGATGATGGCTATGTATTGTTGTATTGATGTATTCATGTTGTAGCTTGTGGCGAGTGTAAGCCTTTATCTGGTATTCTCATCTATTCAGTACATGTATGATGTAATGATATCCACCTTGCGAAGCATCTTAGATATGCGCTTCTATCCTTAGTGGAGCTTTCGAGTTCCTAGAGGCTAGGACCGCAATTTGGGCATGACAAGTTGGTATCAGAGCCTCTACCGACCATAGGAGCCCCCTTGATTGATCGAACTTGGCCGTGTCGAGTCTAGAAGAAAAACTATTTTGAGTCTAGTTATATATCGAAGAGTAGGAATTATTTTTAGTCCTTATCCCCTTCGTCGCTCTGGTGAGGAATTATGATGTAGGTGTTTTGATTCTACTACTCTTCCCACTCAAATTTTTTTAGGAGCACGCGGGTATTTTGGAATCGGTGTGACGGATTTCTGTCTTGGTGCCTGCTATCTATGGGTGGTGTCCGGGGGAGTTGAGCTCCAAGGTTTTCGCGTCACATTCGCTATCGTTCCAGTTCCTGAATACCAGAGGACGCCGAAATAAAAAACGCTTCTATATGTGCTAGTGGTGAGATAACCCCGACGTCACCCAGTACTGGGGAGGTAGTTCGGGAGTACTACCATGGCTAGTATAGCGTATGTTTTTTTGAAGGTCTGAGGTACACGAGTTTCAGAGCCTAAAAACTGGAGCTCACAGTACATCAATTACACAAGTACAGAGCCTAAAAACTCTATATAGCACATTTCGTATGAACCCTAGAAAAATCCCCCTATTCAGATTATACAATAACCCTAGAACTAATCACTAGAACTAAACCCTATAGAAATTCCCCAATTCCAGTTCGGCTGTGCGTTAACCCTAGAAAAATCACCTCGGGAAGGTGTGGAGGAGGAGGAGGTTGGAGTTGCCGACGGCCGAGGCATGGAGGAGGAGGGCAGAGTGGGTGGCGGCGGGCTCGGGGAACCGCGACGTCGATCGGCTCGGGATGGGTGGTGACGGGGAGGGCGACGACGGCGGGCTTGGGGAAGGAAGCGACGCTGAGGACGATGGGTCGGGCGGCGGAGGGGCCCGGATCTTCTCCGGCGGCCTTGGAGGGGTCTGGCGATGACGGCTGGGGCAGCGAGGATGACGACGGGCGGGGCGAGACGACAGTGACGGCGAGGTGGAACAAATCGAGAGAGAGGAGTGGGGAATCAAGGGAATGGAGAGAGGGGAAAGAAGAGGGAGAGGGTCGCGGCTACTAAGTGAAACTTAACTGTAGCGCGGGTTCCCGACCCTCGCTGCGCGGGTTCCTAACCCCTCGCTACTACTAAGTTTTCCAATTTCTACTTTTATATTTTTATTAATTCTAAAATTCAACTAGTTGTAGCGCGGGTGCCCACAACCTGCGCTATAGCTAAGTTAGCTATAGCGTGGCTACCAGACCCCCTGCTACTGCTATCGTTTTTATAATTCTATTTTTTATTTTTTATTTTCTTTTCATTTTATTTTTATTTTCATTTTCTTTTTCCTTTTTCCTTTTTCTTTTTCTTTTCTATTCCTTTCCTTTTTCTTATCATTTTGTTCCTCCTTTTTGTTTTTGTTCTTGTTTTTCTCCTCCGAAAGACGACGACCAAGCCGGCCTCGCAGTCGACGGGAACGTCTCCTCCCGCACTGAGCGAATATCGCCGGAACCATGGTGGGAAGGGGATACAATGTATATATACAACGGATACAATGTATATATACAACTCAGGCGATATATTAATGCATAATATACATATTACATTATTTGACCGATAACGGTTAAGTGCGTACACAAAATAGAAACATATATATAAATGATGGTTTCTCAGCGTCGACGATGTTTCAGAGTGAGCTTCTTTCCTTTCTTGTTCGCTGTCGAATAATTGAGCCCCTCATTGTGACTTTTCCTTTTCCATGGAGTACGATCTTTCTTAGTTAATGTAATCTTGATTCTTCTTTTGACGTATGCTTCATCGTCATCGTCATCTTCCCTCATCGGGTCGCCGTACTGGTCGTAATCTTCCTCGTTGGTGACTCCATCCATTCCGACGATGTTACTTTTGCCTCTCCTCAGGACAACACAGCTGGGATTGCTCGGGTCGGTTAGGAAGAAGCATTGTGTCACGTGCTTAGCGTGTACCCATGGCTCATTTTTGGCTATGACGTTCATGGTAGCGCTCTTGGCGTCGGGTATAGACATGGTAGTGAAATACCGGTTTTCTCTTTAGACGACATAGCCCATCTGACACGGAACATCGTCACAGTGTGAAGTCCAGAGTAGTCAAGCTCCCAAATCTCTTCGACCCTTCCATAGAATCTTTTAGTTGCGCCATTGTCGCCGGTCATGCATTCCATCATCTCCCCTGAGTTCTGGTAATCACTATTTATATCTTTGGCCTCCATGTATAACGTGTATCCGTTGATATCGTATGCCTGGTAGGTCACGAGGTTGGGCACGGGGCCATGTGCTAAGGCGTATATGAGCAATCTTTCAGTAGAGCCCTCTTCCGGGGGATTAGCAAGAACTCGCTCTTTGAACCAAGGCAAGAAAGTGGAGTTGTGCTCCCTAATAACTTCGGCGTCCGTCTTGCGCAGCCCTCGGTCATGGTAGTTCTTTGCGATGGTTTCTTTGTGCAGTGTCACGAAAGGATCCACCACGTCTAGGTGCTGTAGCACTACTAAGTTTGCTCTGTCAAAGTCGTTCCGTCGACCCAAGTGGTCCACATGCAATTCCCTCCGGCCGTTGGTGTGACCTTCTCCTCCGAGCCCCCCAAGGTGCTTGTTGACGGGCAAACCAACAACAGGGTCTCCGGCGCCTAGATAATTGTCGCAGAAGGACATGCACTCTTGGGTCAGATAGCCCTGGACGATGCTTCCATCCGGACAGGACATGTTACGAACGAATCCTTTGATGACCCCATTCATCCTCTCAAACGGCATCATGCTGTGCAAGAATGTCGGCCCGAGGTCGATGATGTCGTCCACAATGTGGACACACAGATGCACCATGACGTCAAAGAACACGGGCGGGAAGTACATCTCAAGCTCATTTAGTATGACAACGATCTCTTCATGTAGCCTTCGGAGCTGTTTCACACTGATCGACTTTCAAGAGATAACATCAAAAAAGTTGTAGAGACTAGTAAGCGTGTCACGGACGTGCTTGTCCATTATCCCTCTAAGGGCAACCGGGAGTATTTGCATCATCATCACTTGAAAGTCATGAGACTTCATCCCACTGAACCTTTCCTTGTTGGTGTCTAGAAATCTGCTTATCTTCCCATAGTAACTGGAACTAACTTTGATTCCGATAAGGCACTTGAAGAATTGATCGATCTCCTTCAGACTTAAGGTGAAGCAAGAAGGGGGGCAATAATTCTCTTCCTTCTTATTGACTTTTTTGCCCCTGTCCCCCGCCTCCGTCTCTGTCTCCGTGTCCTCCGACGACTTTTTACAAGGCATTTGGAGATCTGCCCTGATTTCCAAATCTTCCAAGTCTCTTCTTGCCTTCGGCCCATCCTTGGTCTTCTCCGGCATGTTCATCAGTGTGCCTAGCAAGCTCTCGAGGACATTCTTCGTGATATGCATTTGATCAATGCAATGAGGCGTGTCGAGTTTGGGTCAGTACTGCAAGTCCTAGAAAATAGACTTTGTTTTCCATACCTTCAGCAGCGGCTCCGGTGCTTTTTTCATCTTTCCCGGCGTAGGGCACTCTTCTCGGTTTTTCAACAACTCATAGATTTCGGCGCCGCTCCTTTTACATGGAGGACCTCGATGCTCAGCCTGATCATTGAATAGATCTCCACGATTTATCCACGGGTCATCCTTCTCGAGCCATCTTTGATGCCCCATGTACACGATTTTCCCAGACCCGCCATCTTTCGTTAGCTGTTGAGACGTTGTATCATCCATGCACCTCGTGCATCCGCAATATCCATGGCACACCTGGCCTGATACATATCCGTAACCGAGATAGTCATGCACCATTGTCATCAGCGCGGCTCTCATATAGAAATTCTCTCCTTTACTGGCGTCCCATGTCTTGACCGGTGTTGTCCATAACGTGTCTAGCTCCTCTTTTGGTAGTCCGAGATACAGATTAATATTATTTCCCAGTTGTTTCGGCCCTTGCATCAGCATGCTCATGTGTATGTACTTTGTCTTCATGCACATCCAGGGAGAGGTTGTACATCCATACAAACACGGGCCATGTGCTATGGTTGGTGTTCTGTTTGCCAAACGGATTCATGTCATTGGTACTCGCACGAAGCACGATGTTCCTTTGATCACCTGCGAAATATCGATATTTGGCGTTGAACGCTCTCCACTGGCTAGGTTACACTTCATTAAATGGGTAGATCTAGCTAGTTGGGGAGGAGATGGCTCTAACTAGTGGATGGAGGAGAGAAAAGTGTCGAAGAGAGAAAGGGTTGCATTAATGGAGATGGTGGAGGGGGCATTAAAGGAGAGAGAAGAGAGGTAGGAGAAGGAAGAGGGAACAAAGCTAGTAGTAATGGGGGAGAAGCAAGTGAGAGAGAGAGGAGGGGGATTGGAAAAGGTGGTTGCTGTGCCTTAGCAGCAGCGCGGGTCCAGGCCCGGCGCTACTGCTAAGTATCGTAGCAGTAGCGCGGTGCCTGCCGCCTGCGCTGCTGCTAAGTGGGGCCCACCAGGTGGCACAGTGCAACCATAGTTGCAGCGGTGGGTCTGTTACCCGCGCTACTGCTATCGGTTTAGCAGTAGCGTGGGTTCAGTAGGCCGCGCTGCTACTATAGGTAGCCTGGTGGGTATTGTGGGGACCACTTAGCAGCAGCGATGTTTGGCATGCCCGCGCTACTGCTATAGCCTTACGTGTAGTGTGCTTTTTCTCCCCGCGCTACTGTAAAGTATACAGTAGCACGTGCCTCTTACCCGTGCTACTGTTAAGCCTCCACCTATAAGGTTTTCCCTAGTAGTGTACAATTCAGTGCAGCATCAATAGACATGTTCCTAAATTTTGATGATTATTAGAGAGAAAGAGAGAGGATATGGTGACCAAATGTTTGTGCCGTGTACGTGTCGGGCAGTGGTAGATTTTGGGCCAAATACATTATGACCGACAAACAACTTCAAAAATAGATATTACCCTCTCCTTTGAAATGAATCTTAGTATAACATCCCTTACTTCTTTATATGTTAGTGCTTGATTTTATCATCCATACTTTTGCAGGTTCCTAGGTAGGGGTTGAAGCTTGGGAAAGAAGACTAGAAGATCCGGGTGAATATTGCAAATCCCTCGACCATTTTGGTATGCATATGTCTCCTCCAAATTACTTACCTAAATAAGAAAAAATTAGTGAATGTAGGTGCAGTGAAGTAGCTTTGCATTCTCAAATAATCATTTATTAAATATATGTTGGGTTTGTGGAACCCATTTATGTTCCCAAAGATCACTTGTGCCTGCTAAGTCTTGGGATCCATTTTTTTGCTCCTATGGGACCAATCCATAGAAGAATGCCTGCTCCCGAGCCATAGAAGAAATCAGAAGTTGGACATAGTTGAGGGCCCGAGGCAGCAATAGTTCTTCGAAGGCACTGTGCAATAATTGATTGGTCGAAGGTAGCGTTTTTTGTCGAGCTTCAATTGACAGGGAAGAAATTGCTTCTATATGTGCCTTTGGTTTTCTTTCGCTTAGGGAGTTCATACAGTTCTTTTTTCAGGGCAAGAGATTCTTCGGCTAGATAAGAAAGAGCACTCTGATTAATTAGATCAGAAGTTGCTTTTTCCATCGAGCTTCAGTTGACAGAGAAGAAATTGTTTCTATCTATGCCTTTGGTTTTCTTTTACTTAGGGAGTTTGTATAGTTTTTTTCAGGGGAAGAGATTCTTCAGCTAGATGAGAAAGAGCACTCTGATTAATTAGATCAGAAGTTGCGTGTGATGATGATTGCTCGTGCAGACTACAATGGCACCAACCACCAGGTGAGGTCGTCAGTGAGGCGCCGTTGGTGGACATGAGTAAAGCTTCTTGACCTATACGATTCATGATTTGGCATATTTGCTTCATCAGAGTGCTTCATGTACTTAGTCTGAGATGATGGAGATCCTTAAGTTGCATTGGTTTATTTTTGCCGCATCTCCTGCAATACATTAGTGAAAAACTTAGCCGTGCTGATCTTCTAAACTTGAAGTTACGACTTGCTTAACCTCATAATAATTTAGTTTTGGAGAGTGCAGAAATCATTTTGAGGAAACAGTGAACAAAAAAGTTGGGGCATCCTGGGTAATCAGCTGTGAGAAGCCCAGAAAATCTGACATGAGTGGTGACAGTAGCAGCAGCATGCCTGATACAAGACGCCGGAATAGTGATTGGAGCATTAAAGCCATGGTATTATTCTCTTTGGATTTATTTTGCATGTCCTGATTTGCTCAGACATTTAAATGTGTGATTTGTTTCTGCCAGGTGGTATTCATTTTTTTCTTTCAAGATACACTCTTATATCATATATACTTTTTAGTGTTCTTGAAAGTGCTTTGTTGGTTGTACAAGGAATCGATGAAACAACGTCATTTCATCAAGGAAGGGGCAGTACTTTCCTTACAGAGCATAGCTCATTATGCGAGGCGTTCGTTATTGCAACATCTTGTCTAGGGTAGGATCCCCTTCTACTAAATTGAACTTCTTGGCATCCAGTCCTTATTATTTGTCACAAGGGACCTCCGTTTAACAGTTTTCCCCCTTCTTTGATGATGCAGGCTAGCTCGTGGAGGACGCAGCTGTTCTGATCCCGAGCTCATGTGAGCTCGGGCGAACAGTAAAATCAAAAAAAAATTGTAACAAATTTTAAAAATTCTATTTTTTTGTGAGAAACATTGATGTTTTTCCCACATGCGTGCAAAATTTCATCACTAGATGACATTCGTGGAAAATGTGGCAAAAAAACAAAATGGACGCTCCAAAAAGTCTGCTTTTTGTAGCATTTTGGAGCATCGATTTTGTTTTTTTTGCCACATTTTCCACGAATGTCATATGGTGATGAAAATTTGCACGCATGTGCGAAAAACATCAATGTTTCTCACCAAAAAAATCAGATTTTTTTGAATTGGTTTACTATTTTTTTAAATTTTACTGTTCACCCAAACTCATGTGAGCTCGGGATTAGAAGAGCACTTTCGATTCATTAGGGGTTGCTCAGCTATGCTTTTTTTCTTTTTATTTCATGATTGGATTATATGCTACTCGGTGTTGAAGGGTTTGGTCATGCCAAATTTAAGAAATCTTGTGATGTTACCGGAGATTGCCCATTTACTCATTGGGCATGGGATGGTCAGGGTTTGATTATTTTTATCAGCGGACTTTCGTTCAAAAAATAACCCAATGGCGCTCGCCTGTTCTCTTTACTTATGTACCTACACAATAGTGCTCTATTAATTTTGTTGTGCAAATAATCAGTCTTTGTGTTTATGAGAAATGATAATGACTCGCACCATTACCATACTTGCTGAAAGTATGCTTTGCTGCAATACAATCCTATATTTACCTCGTGTTATGGTTTGATTCAGATGTAGCTTCCAAGTACCAAGTTCAGGGTATGTCCAAATTGAGAGGATTCACTTATATAAAAATAAGTTAATTCTCAATTGTCATTGGGGCTCATTAATTTCTAAAATTTCTAATGTATTATAGTAATCAATTTCAAAATATGCAGAGTCTAAAAGATAGAACCATTTGAAAATAGATACAGGGAAATAATCATGTTTTTTGTAAGCATGCAGGAAGTTTATTAAGATTCATATATAAAGGTTACAATAATGTACTCCCTTCGTTCACTAATATAAGATGTTTTGAATATTTTAATAAAGACTACATACAGACTGAAATGAATGAAGAAACACATTAAAACACGTCTATATACATCTGATTAAGAAATAAGTTAGAACTCCCTATAATTTGGAATGGAGGGAGTATCATTCATGGGTAGCAATAATTAAACACTCAAAGAATATGTTTCAAATTCCATACAGTCAAACTTCATCGTACGCCCCTCCCTATCCGACAACCCTTCCACCAGAGGGCAACGTAATATACATATACAACACCCTTAATAACGTAATCTCAAGGGAGATCAAGTTCGTGCGTCTCTTTTTTTTAGTCCTTCTGCTTGGGCCAAGCCCAAAAACAGTGCAGAAAACAAATACAAATGAATATAATTTTCCAAAAAAAAAATCATCACCAAAAAATTGAATCAATTTTTAAAAATGTTCTGAAATATTGCAAAACATACACCTTTTCAAAAACAAAATCGTGTTTTTTCTGAACAAGAAAAAATAAAGTCGATTGAAAGACTATTCCATGCAGAACTACTCTTTCATCAGATGAAAGTGCGGAGCGGAATTAGGTCTTGACGAACGCCATTAGGGTGGCTTCTTGACGTCCGAATTTTATGGACCAAAATGCTATGCTTGTAAACTTATTTCTGACGTTAGCCAACACTAGATATAAGAAGTGTTGCGTAATGCCATGTGGAGGGTGTTTAATTTTTTTCGCCTGTTGCAACGCACGGAAATTTGTACTAGTAAGTTACAAAGCAACGTTGCAGATTATATCTACTCATGGATTACACTTTTATGGCTCCATGTTTTGCTTTTCGAAATTAAAGTCAGCAAAAGAGCTTGCAAAACCTAATTGCAGGACGGCACAGCAAAATCTATGATGAAATAACCCATCATACAGGCTTTTAGATGACTAATCAAGAAAAGTATGTTTGTGATTTTCTAGGTGTGAAAAGCACAACAGGCTAATTTGTATGTATAGGTTGTGAAGGTGTTACCGAATGCACAAATAGAATATATAACCTGTAGTATGGAAGTAAAACGCACATATATGCACCGAGCATAGATATCATTACATTTCAACCCATATTGTATAACTCTATGTTTCACTAAAAAAGGGGAAAGGTGTCAATAAATGGTAACCTTAGAGGTCATACCATCACAGATAAATTAAATGATACACGTTTTCAATATATTGTTACATAACTTTGTCCATAAAACTATACTGGTATATGAAGCTAAAAAGTATATAATCTCGGAAAAAACATTCACTAATTGCATTTCACTTGAAATACTCAAACAACCTCCATTTGTATATGTGAACTTCAGTAAGCTATTGCGTGGTAGATTACAATCTTGTTACTTATATAAGTGTAGAACCCTCCGAATAATTTTGTTGCAAATATATCAATAAATAAATAAAATAGAGAAAAACTTGAACTATAAGAAGAAGAAAAATGTGGTAGTGTGCACTGATTGTGCGTAGAGGCATCATAAAAAAAATCTAGATCATGTGGCGTCTGATATTAAAGTAGCTAAACATAGCACCTTATGTTTTGGGTCCATGAAAAGGGAATAGCTTGACTGGTCTAGAAACTGATCTATATTTGACGGTAAATTTATTTGGGACTATACAACTAAATGCTATGTTGGCCCACATTCTCTAGATCCTTTATATGCTACCTAAACTTATTCTCATCCCATAAGTTAGATGCCCTGATATTAACTATGAAATTCATATTTTCTCAAAGCAACCATACGTGTTTTCAGGGCAACCATACCAATTGCCTATGAGTGTAGAGGACATACCTAAAACCTATCAAAGTAAAGCAAGTAATGCCAAGATGATTAATTGCCTCAGCAATAGTACGCGATATTCCATCAGCATCTTGTTTCCTTGGTTTGCATCTGAAATTTCCCATTGTACTTATACAAGAAGTAAAAGTATACGCAATGAATGCTACTCAAGAATTGACTTGACACAAAAGATGAACTGCTCATAAAAATATCCAATTCCAAAGGACC
The DNA here is from genome assembly GCA_039707655.1 of Elymus sibiricus. Classification (NCBI taxonomy): domain Eukaryota; kingdom Viridiplantae; phylum Streptophyta; class Magnoliopsida; order Poales; family Poaceae; genus Elymus; species Elymus sibiricus. The sequence continues at coordinate 432,736,008 of CM077673.1, forward strand.
CAATGATGATCTCTGTGTGCAGTGCGACCAAATTTTCGAATCAGCAGTGCACCTCGTCCGCATGTGCCCTTTTGCAAGGGAACTGTGGCTCCTGACCTGCCCCGAGCACTCCAGTCTGAGGATTTCATTCTTCATAGTTTGATACCATCCTTGTGGAGCCATTTTGGCTTCTGGTCTGTAATAGCGTTGTACACTACTTGGCATATCTGGAATGAATGCAAAGAAGGGTATTCTCCAATCAAGGCCTTATCTGCTCCAGGTTGCTCAATGAAGAAAACATCTAGTTGTGCAATTGGTCGAGTTATATCGCTTGTACAGTCATGTTCCTCCTTAGCGACTGGTCTATTTATTTTTTTGTGACACACGGAAAGAATGTGAATGTCCAAAAAAACCTTTGAAATCTTGAAGCACATACAAACTAAAACATCTTTTGAACTGTTTTTCTTATTTGCCTAACAAAACATGCAGCCAACGCATTTTAGTAGTACAGACATATGTAGCAATATGTACAATATTTTTGCCATCTCTCACACTTGATGAACACATCGTGTTACTTCTCACATAGTCTACCTCAAACAATTCATCACTACTAATCAGTGCAACATCATGGAATTCAATACTGGTGTATAAATTTCTCCTCCAGCAAAATCTATCCTGCATCCCTGATAGAACAAAAAAAATCATTTTGAGACAATTTCGTCAAGAAACGAATAGAAAATAGCAAACGTGAGAACACGACACCATGAGGTCAACTCCTACAGAGATGCAAGAACAAAATTAACTCTTATATAGACAAAAAAGCAGTACAACGTCTGGCTATTCAAATTGAATAAGATTCAGCAAACACTGATTAATGAAATACACAGCCATGAGAATAAAAATTTAGGTTTTCGTTGCCGTAGACAAACCAGTTGAGTAATAATCTTTGTAGGAAAACGGTGCTGTCCACGGCAAGAGCACCGGTGCGGCTCCTCCATGTGAATAGGAAGAACGCCGGTGCTCAATGCTTGATCACACCTCATGAATCACCTTTGATGGAATTGATCTTAGCATATTAGGAAATAACACGAATTGAATCTTGCCTTGCTATGTAGATTGTGCCGTCTGAATCCCCACTGATGCAATCATCAAAGTATATTCGACAGAAGAACGAATCTAGCCACTTCTTGGTCGAGGGACCATCACCCCAGAAAGAGACGTGGATGGGTCTGTAATTTGTATTGGAAGATGCATGTGCGTAGATATCATGGTCACAGCAATGAGGGAGATCAAGGGGAAGTACGTGAGGGAGATGAAGGGGTGAAGCCACGGAACAAATTGGCGATCAGGAAAGGCAAATTTTCCACATCGAATCCACGTCGATTATAGGGTAGAGGAAGAGACCTAGTAGATTTGGTTTCCTCGGGGAAAGGGAGAGTCCACGGGAAAAGATAGAAATTGATATTCGGCTGATTTATTTTTTCTTCCAATTTCCTTTTCGTTTCTACGGGGAAGAAAGAGTCCACGGGAAGAGATAGAGATTGATGTTTGGATGAGATTTTTTTCCAAATTCCTTTTAGACAGATTGTTAAGACGGGAGTTTTTTTGATTTTATGAGTTGATCTAGACCGTAATAATTCGGTACCACCAGATGAATGGCCGGTAATTTCTAATTAACGTGGTAATTTCTGGGGAGTCCCTAATTAGTATAGGTACAGGTGGTTAGCTAGATATATTGGCACTTTTCTAGGGAGTACTCTTTTCTGAAAGAAGTCCCAATTGATTTTTCTTAATTTGTACACACTCTCACAACTTTGTTTTTGTTTTGAAGTTAATATTGGCTCTGATTTCTGAATCATTGAGATGCATGGGCATCTTTGTTGTACTTATTATGGGAATCTTATGAGTTGGTTGTGAATCTTGGAAGCTGTGAAACACGGCATGATGATGCAGGGGACAGCAACCCTATCAAGCTCTTCAATACTCCCTCCGTTCCTTTTTACTTTGCATATAAAATTTGGTCAAAGTCAATCTAAACAAAGTTTCACAAAATTTATATCAAAAAATATCAGCATCTATCTACAATACCAAAGTACTCAAGTTTATGTGGGGTCGCTTCTTAAGTGATGGTAAATTTATATGAAAAAATATCAGCATCTATCTACAATACCAAAGTACTCAAGTTTATGTGGGGTCTGCCGTCGAGGAATAGGAGGGGAGTGCCCCGATGAATAATCAGATGAGGATCTTAGGGTTATCAGTATTTGCAGGTTGTGAATTGTGTTTTGTGTTGTGTATTTTGAATACTTTCAGATACGAATGTCTTTTGAATTTCAGATATTTGCAGTATCGCGCATATGAAATATTTTTTGAATTCCAGAGATCTATTTTTAGTACTTTCAAAATGTAGTTTCATATGAGTATAAAAGTGCATACCACGTGATTTTCAGATAAGAAACTGCAAGTTTCAGTTTCAGATAAGAAAATGCAAGTTTCAGTTTCAGATAAGAAACAGCAAGTTTCAGAGGCAGAGCATTAATATCAACACACCCTTTTCCAACAGGGATAACAGCATGTTGGAAATTTTATTCATGGTCGAAAATGGAACTAACAACAAGTTAACATCATGCTGATCAACATTCATGTACGTCACATCTTCATATTATACACAGTCAAAAAGATATGCTATTTTCAAAATGTCCAGACAATGTTGAGTGTGCGAAAAATAGAGAAAACTAGGGACGAAATTTTGGCAAGTGTCGGATGTGGTGTGTGTGTGTGGATGACAAGGGGGGACACACATGTCAGTAATAGCAGAGGCAAAAAAATTGGGGATTTTTCCACATCACCACGTGGAATCGAACCCGGACAGTGGAGCCTTGGGTGAGAAGGGCTGTAGCCACTGGGCTATTGCGGTACTAGATCTGAATCGCGCCTTGACGCGAGGGTGCCGGTCCCAACGTTTTGTCAAACAGGTCCAAGTTTAGCATATGCGTTAACACAAGAATATAAAGCAAAGAAGAAAGAGTCAATTACAATAGAAGCAAGACCTAGCGGTGCTCAATATCGGCATGAGATTATAAGGCAATATCGAGTACAGTGCGTTCATAAGACCACATTTCTACCACCCAGACTGCCCAAAGTCATGATTATACAAACGACCCAAAGTCATGCTTATACAAACGACACATCAAATGATTTACTCATGTTATAGTACCTGTGTAAGTTAATATGTTGAATAATCGGGTTATAAAACCACAAAAGTTAAAAGCCGGTAATGCACAAATATCATGTTCTCATTGACAACGAGTCTCAGATGGCCTTGTGAAGCCCAAGATGCTCTAACAGGAGATCAATCATCATTCTAACTGGGATCTTTAGGATGCTTGTCTTGGCCTGTTTCATAAGAAATTTTAGAATAGTTATATGATTTTCCAGAGTACTAAAGTTGACAGCAGTTGATTTTATACCACGAAAACAAAAGTCTGGGTAACTAAAGGATAGCAATCTTTGTTGTGCAACAGTTTTATTAGACTCTTACTGTCCTGTTCGAAAATTGAGACATAGTAATTGATAAAAAATCGAACGCTAAAATGAATTATAAGATAAACCATAAGAAAATCTAAAGCCTAATAATCAGACAAAGTCACACACACGAGCAGATCGCTTCATGTATTGTACAAAGAACAATGGCCTAGGGAACCATATCAACAATCCATCGAGTTTGCTACAAAGAAAATCCCAAGGACAACCTGTACGCATAGTTTAAAAAACCGAACTGGAGATTGTACAGGTGAGTCTGCCGGTTCAGGTTTTTACCGGTTGGACTGCCGGTTCACCAGTTCATCGTCTTTTTTTAATAAATTAATATATGTTTAGTAAGATTAATATATGCTAATATGGTGTTAAACAATGGTCAAATAAAGTTGTTTCCTCATAATAGACAACAAAGTAGCATGGTTGAGTTGGTTAATGGGTTGTGAGCAGAGAATAACACACTAAAGAAGGAACCATAGAGCATGGTCATGACAATTGACATGTATGACTGTCTAAAGTCAAGATGATAGTGCAATAAATGCAAGAATGCTCTTAAGTAGATAACACTGGTTCGTGGTCGGTTCATGTTGAATTTGACATTTTAAAGTACGGCCTGTATCAGGGCTCAACGAACATGTATTCTCTGTTCGCCATCCATCATAGAAGAAAAAAATGATAAATTTTATTTGACATTTGCAATGGCAGAAAAAACCATCTAATAACAGGCATCTGTTACATCATCTACCTGAAATATTTGATACATAAAGTACGGCCTGGAAGCGTCATGTAGACCCCAAAATTCACAATGGTTGGATGGAAGTTTCACTCAGAGCACAAGTATGGCCTCTAAAATTGAACCGAACCTCTTGATTTCCTCGTCAGATTGCACGCGTGAGCATAAACATCCGGCCCATGCATCTAAATACTACTAAACTCCTATCCACGGATAAATTGGAAACCGAAGCAACGTATGCTAAAATTCATGTAGCAAGTGACATAACACGAGTGTTTTTGGAAGATAAGATCAAAACTGAAGGCTCAATGTGTATCCAACATGAACTCACCATCTTTTGGTCCAGGGCATAAGCCTAGGATAAAAATCTGTGAACATAGATGATACATCTTGCGGAAACTATCATCATCATGCCTCGCTCAACTCGTCCTGCGCAGAAAAAACAACATAACATTATTTCTAAAAAACACAACTGAAATTGGATATTAACATAATTTTAGGAAAATAGCTATATTGATCTAACCAAGCATGAATTATTTCTACACACCAGTAACACTGCAAGCATATACAACAACACATATGTATAATCAAATCAGTGTTTCCTGCATAATTATATAGAAATAAATAGATAGTTCACATGGAAGCTGTTGGCACAAACATTTTTTCATATTAACAGAAATGGTACTATAGGCTCAAACTAACTCTGGTAACACTGCTAATATGGAGTGGTTATACTGTAGGCTCAAACTAACTCCACAGACTGGTACACGCTTCTTTAATACTATACGACAATACCACATGGTCAAAACAATTACTATAATAATGTGATGATAATAAGCTATGAGTGTAATTGCATCGCAGTACTAATATCTCTGTTCCACGTCTTAGACTAACCATCCCTTTGAGGGTTTTAGCTTCTCCTTGCTACCAAAGGATGTGGAGCTCTTGTAATAGGAAGACATTTTGTATTGTTCACTACTTCCATCACTTACATCAAATACATTCATTTAAGAAAAGTATGACTAAAACTCAATTGACAAATTTAATCAAAATATGCTAACATTAAATAAACCAAAATAGGATATGTTCATTACTGCCATCCACGGGCAACATTGCAAAATAGAAATAAAATACAGAGGTCCATGGGGGTGTAATTCATAATGCTAATAGCTAGCCGAGTGACCTATACAGATGGAACTGGCATTAAGATTAACAAAAGCTCTGTAGAAAGGATACTTGCAGGATGTGGCTGCTGGGGCATATGGCGTGATGTGATAACAACTTAGTCTCTCTCTCAGAAATTTCTTTGCCACAACGAAACCTGGCACAAATTTAAAGCAAAGGCCCAGTTAAAAATATTGCTCCAGGATCTCCCATGAACAATAACAGGACTATTCTAGAAATAATGCTACTAATCTTACAAGGAGAATAAACATTTGAAATAATAGAGCAACTGTACCTGCTTGAGCTATACCCTACTCTTGGAGAGGACGATGATCTGGTCGTTGAGCGTCTTCCATGGCGCCGTCCTTCAAGCGCATCTCGACGGTGTACTTCCTGCTCTATTAGTTTCCAAGACCTGCAACAATAGCAAAACTTCAATTTTAGTCGGCACGTTCGTTTTCTCAACAACAACAAAAAACATCCTTCATATGGTAATTAAACTGAATATGAGCTGCAGCGGCAGAATGTATACAGTACCTCATTTAGTGATTCTAGGAAAGGGAAGGAGCGATCAATTTGTGACCCCTGTTGAGTTATCTTCATATAGAATCTACAGCCCTGCTGGGGGCTACTATGAGGGCAAATGCACTTTCAAGCATATAGAATCTACAGGCCTCCTGCAAGAAAGTGGAAAATAAATGTATGTCATCTTCATGCTTGATATGCTCTGAACGCATAAACTGTTTAGTCTTAATTTCGTAGAGCACACCAGCAAGGATTAACAAATTAGGTGTACACATCGGGTATCAAATCAAGAGTATGATTAACATGGATAGAAAAAATCAGGTACACATTGAATATCAAATTAAGGTAAGATGGATTACTTTGTTCCCATGAACTGATCGTGGTACTTTTCTTGATAGTACCAGTGCTGAGTGAAGAAAAAGATTGTGCCTGCATTTCTTTTATCAGGACATGAAAAATGTCTGATGTTACAAATTATAGAAATATTTGAGGCAACAGGGTGGATCGAAGCTTACGGCATCACCATAGCACCAAGTAGTGAGATAGCAAGACCTGTAGCTCCATTTCCCTTAATTTCAGGAACAGAAAGGCCTCGCACAACTTCTGAATAGTTTGGTTTAGAATACCCAAGTTCAACTAAGAAGCAAGTTGCTATCAAGAATACCAGAAATGCTATCAGAAATTCCAGTTTACGGACCTGCATAAAGAAATCAAGATGCAACATGAGCAACAAGACAGATACACACACTGCCTGTGAACTAATACAATAGTAATGTTCTGTCAGTTAAAACTGTGTGCTAACTGCTAGCAAAGCACACTCTAATAGTAGTTTTGTTATATCACAAGTATAAGAGAGTTGAAAATTTGTTTACGACATTCAAAATTTCTTGCTAAGAGAGTTGAAAAATTGAAATATGAAAGCAATCAATTGGATCCAATATATTCTATAGAACCAGCATGATACCTAATTAATCCACAAACCTTCATACTAAACTTGATTGTTTTGAATGTCATTATGTGATAACATAAAGGAAGAGACTCTTGTGTCCCTCTGACCGGATGACTGCCTGCCTGGTACCCCTTAATCCATGATGAGGATCACCATTTTATCACGAGAAATAACCAGTGCAAACACCAATCAGAAATAAGCACACAAAAGTGTGAAAGGCACAGGAAAGCTGAATTTTAGTTGGTATCTTCACATAAAAAATGCTAATACCTATATAACTTCTATCTTTCTGCAATATGATGTTCTGAAGGCTACCACCATCCTTTCATTTTATCTGTTCACATAAGAATCAAATCATTAACATCGTGGAAACTGAAACTGAAATAATAACAGGCTAAGCTAGCTAGAAACATGTCTTTACAAAGGTCACCATCACCTCAATAAATGAACTAAATAAAGACTTATTTCCTCCAGACCTTCTTCCTTACCTCAAAGTAGTGCTCCTTGATCTCCATCTCTGCATCCAACCCAATAAACTCACACAGATGCCTGTGAGTGTTTTTTTTTGCTCTAAATACAGGACCAACCTCAAGCACGCGGCCAAAGCGACCACAAGTGCTCATCTGCTTGTATGATTCGGGAGATTGTGCTAAACAAGCAGGCTGGCCATTATACTCCAGACTGAATAGAGATGCACCACCTTCACTTGGACCACCAATCAACTTTGGACTGTGTTGGATCCCGATAAAATTCTCCGAAGAACAAAAATTCCCTGAATTCCCTGAAGGCTAGTCCTCTCAGTCTCAAATGTAGCCTGCAACAACCATACAAAACTCATTCAATCTAAGCTAATGGATTCAATAATAGACAGAAGATTGCAACCCTCCCTCCCTCCCTCTCTCTCTCTCTTCCTTCCAATAGAATGCACAAATATCTTGCTGCTCAATCAGAAAATATAAACAAAAGTCAATACTGAAAAAATGATGAAATCTGTTCAGGTTACAAATTTAGAATGAAAGTGGGCTAGCAACGTCCAACAAATTTGTGAAAATGAACATCACAAAGCAGGAGTTGCAATTACAGGAAATAAAACATTTTTTGTGGCACCATAACGCTGGAAGCTAATGGATTCAATAATAGACAGAAAATTGCAACCCTCCCTCCCTCCCTCCCTCCCTCTCTCTCTCTTCCTTCCAATAGAATGCACAAATATCTTGCTGCTCAATCAGAAAATATAAACAAAAGTCAATACTGAAAAAATGATGAAAGCTCTTCAGGTTACAAATTTAGAATGAAAGTGGGCTAGCAACGTCCAACAAATTTGTGATAGTGAACATCAGAAAGCAGGGGTTGCAATTACAAGAAATAAAACATTTTTTGTGGCACCATAACGCTGGAGTAATCCTAATTTCAGAGATATATTTGTCAGCAATAACAGAAACACACACAACAATCATGTTCAAAAAGCACCAACAGAAGCCCCTATATCATCTGGAGATTAAAATGAATAAGCATAAAGGACATATGAAACCAGTGGTTTAAATTCAGATGCTTCATAAAGAAAAAGGCAGAGTAAGCATATATACACAAATTATCCATCCATATTCTTATCATGTCTCCTGAAATCCAGAGTGACACTTACCATCTGCTACAGAACTTGCATAAAGAAAATTGCAGAGTAGGAAATTGCAGAGTAGGAAACCGACAACCAAACAACCGGTCTAAGCACAAGCCGAGCATACATCCATCTCTGCTACTTAATTAGCAAGAGAGGAAATAAACAAAACCCAAGTAGGCCGTTCTGAAAATCATCATATGTATGTATATATATGCAGCAACAGATGCTGAATATCTACGTTCTGAAAATAGGGATATAGGACGTTTATTACCTATGAAATTTTCTCTCTCCCAAACCCGCACGACATGTGAGGCAGTATGCGGCAGAACGAATGGGATGGAACTGATGAGGACAAACGAGGAGAGGCCGCCCTCTCTGGATGGAGCTATCACAAGAATGATGCTCTGCTGCTCCTCCCATGGCAACGGCGTGCTCTGCTCCTTCTAGTGTGACCGTCATCCGCCTCCTTCCGGCGCTGCCATGACCAGCTGATGTTGTGCATGCCAAACAAATATCCAAATGTTCTCGACAATCTTTTTCTAAATGCATTTATGTATAAATGGGATAACGATATAAAGATTCTAGTTGATGTTGCTGATTGAAAATACACCAGAAAAAAATCTGGACAGCACACAAAAGTACAACCTACTGACCAACCCAAGCTTTGAACCGATGCTAACGCGGTTGTGCAACAAACATCAGACCTCGAAATATACTTCAGAAAAATAAACATAACATTCGTTGCGAGTGATCAGAAGAGAAAGACGATGATATTTTAGTCGAGGAAGATCACTTGATAAAAATGCTTGACATCTTAAGATCAATATCAGTGCAATTTGATCAGAGCATTAACACCTAATCAAGTAATGGCCTTCTATTAGCAACACCCTCTGCACCTAGCAACTACACAGTCATCAAGCTGCACTGGTTATGGCAGGACTGTCATATGGAAGATAGAAAGGACCTGCAAAATTGAAATGGAAGCACACACTTGGAAGATAGCAAAGTGGTGCCAGTAACAACAAATGTAGCTTTTCACGGAGAAGGAACAAAATTCACATGTACTGGATATCAGATGCGAACAAAATGGAGGAAAATAGCACAAATCTTGATTAGGGGGGAGATGACTACTGACCTGAAGCCAAAATAATTGCCAGCCACCACAAATTCAATCAAGTAACAAAATCATATTGCCGACCTGTAAGAACAGAATGGAGGAAATCAAATACCAAAATTGGATTATTGACCTACCTTTAAGAAAAAAAACTGGAGGCAATCAAATAATACAACTGGAGTTGATTTCGATAATGACACTAAATAGGTAACTACTCACTGAAAAGAACGAGAAGTAGCAATTACCGGCGGCAGTAGTCTTATGTTGTAATGATTAGCTGCTTCAAGAAACCTTCTCAGTCTGCACTTTGCACAAAATAGAGAACAGCACATACATCGAACAATTATTCTGCAATGTTGAACCATGTCCAAGCACAAGTTCAGATGGACCACAAGTTGAAACTGAGGCAGAAAAATATGAATCGTGGTAAGGGGAGATGCTAGAGAGAGCAGGTTCAGAAGGAGCACAAGTTCACCTGGGACTGAGACCTTTGTTTTGGCGGCCATGGATCAAAATCCCTAGGCGAGCAGGGTAGCTAGCCTTGCTCGACGCTATGAAGAAAAAGCCCCAAATCAGCTCACTCAATTCACTAAAAAGAAGAATTGAGATCAAATCGAAGAACACTAACCTGCAACAGCATCACAAAAAGCCTCGGATTGCATAGGGCGGCGCCCTAGCTCGCGGCCCGTGCTCCTCCTAGCCAGTTCCTCGCCAGGCAAAGCCATGACCTCGTTCGGCTCTATGACGGTGACATGCTGCAATCCAAGACGATGCATCACACACACACACACACACACACACACATACACACACACACACACACACACACACACAGAGATGAACCTGAACGAAGTGGTGATGGCGGGCGGAGTTGGAGTAGGCCAGTGCGCCGGCGGAGCCAAGGCTGAAGGTGACCGCGGCGTCGTTGGCGGCGGCGAAGCCATTCATCAGCGCGGCCACGTCTCCGCCTCCCGCCGTCCCTCTCCTCGTCAAGAATCCAGAGGCCGACGCCGACGCCGCGTCGAGCCATTGCGTCCGCCTCACCCAGGCTTGAGCTCAGCCGTGGCCGCCACCGCGCCCGGATCTGGCGGGCAACCTTGACGGGGAGAGCAGCGGCGGCATCAGGCAGCGCAGCACCCGACCATCGCGAGCGCCAGCGCCGGCGCCGTCATCTCGGTGGGTTTGAAAGGGAAGGGGGCGGTGGCGGTTGCGGAGAAGCGACGCGAGCGGCGCCCGACCACCGCGAGCGCCAGCGCCGGCACCGTCATCTCGGTAGGTTCGGAAGGGGAGGGGGCGGTGGTGGTTGCGGACAAGCGACGCGAGAGCGGCGGCCTGCACACTCCTCCCGGCGATGGCGGGGGGAGAGCTCGTCGTCGGCTGCAGGGAGTGGAGGAGAGGGGCGCGACGGGGAGTGGGGGAGAGAGGCCTGACGGGGAGTGGCGGCTAGGGTTTCACCCAATCGGGGAAGTGAGGACCCGGAAGGAGAGAAAGCAGCCATCCACCCAGCGACACGCACATACCCACCAAGTCAAATACCCAAAATACCCTCGGCGGTGGCACGAGATCTTTTCCGCTCTCGGGAGGCCAGACGTGCCGCACGCGAGCCCCTGCTAGCCACGGTCGCTGACACGCGGTCTCCAGCCATCGAAAGGCCCACACATCAGGGACAGCTGGCTGGATCACTGCTCGGTGAGAAAGGCTTCCGGACGAAAAAACACTGCACACGGTTTTGGATGCGACGGTCGACATCGCTCCGAGCGCGATATCGAACGGCCAGAAAGCCCAAATCGCTGAGAGAGCGCGGTGGGGAGCTCGAATCTTGTTTTAGGATTAGGATGTTGGAAAGAAAGAAGGCGCGCGCAATACCACTACTTCGCCGGCTCCGGTTTGCCCTGTCCGAGTCCTCGACGTCGTCCTCCGGCTTTGTGCGCTCGCCGTGGCGCCGCCGTCTGCCGTTGTCAACATGCTCAACAAACGACAGGAATCGGGAGTGGACTGTTCATGGAGAAGCTGATAGTCAGGACCCACGAGGTCCATGCCCGTACGCAAACAAGTGTCTCATTGGAAAAAAAACTCCCTTCTATGGTATACTGACGTTGGGGCCCACGTGTTTGTCAACGTAGTCAATAAACGAAATAAATTTACAACAAAGACTATCATCGGAGAGCTAGCAGGTACGTATCCTTTTTTCAGAGGGCGAACAAGTATCAGCTGGGTTCTCCTCTGCCCAGCCTAGGTTTTATTTTTTAACACGCGCAGCCCACGACATGCCGTGACAGTGGTTTCAATTTTTTGAGGTCCATCATGTATCTACCAGCCTATGGGCCTCCCAGCCTAAGTTTTATTTTTTCTTAAGCATCTGCAGCCCAACTTATGTTTATTTTTGAAGAAAACGCAGAGCTCTGTTCTATTTTCCTACATAAGAAAAAGAATGGCAGGTCCAACTTATGTTTTCCCTTCTAAATATATTAAATATATTTATAATATTTTTATATTATTACAAATTATTATTATTATCATAGATTGAATTGATACTTATATATATATATATTATAAAAAATATCCCACATCTTATTAACTTATAAAAATAAATGTTTAATACAAGTTTGCAAGAAAAATCCTGTTTTTTTTACTCTAAGGCAACGAAAATTCTGGTGATTGCGTAGAAAAGTTTGCTAAGATTTAAGAACCAATGTAATAATAACGCGCTCATTATCTAATTTTATTTACAATAAAATGCCCAGCCCCGGTTCATTTTTTGATAACATTGGTCCGTTCAACCCATAATTATATTTTACAACCTGCCCAGCAAATTCATGTATTTCGAGAAAGTTCGAATGGGCTGTGAATTCTTAGAAAAATAATTAAATGGGACGCATAGACGCTACATTATTTGTTCACCCAGTCCAGCAAATGCACTGTAAATTCTAAAAAATGGGTTGAATATGTGCCACATGTTTGGAGGCTGACATGTGGGCCAATAGGTCGAAGCCTACGCAAGGCGTTGTCAACTTAGTCAACAAATGATTCTGACATTCGTAGCCGTTGGATTTACATCCAACGGCCGTCATGCATCTTCCATCTCTCGTCTTCTTGCTCCAACACCGCCGGGACCGCCTGCTCCCGTCTCTGGCGGCTAGCGGCTCTGATTAGCACGCCTCGCTGCGAAGCGCTACTCCACCGCCGGCCAGGCCATCCCTTCAGCCCTCCACACCTACTGTTATTCTCCGCCGACTATAGCCCCATGCCGCACCAGAACCGGTTAACCGTTGTACTCCTCTCCGTCTGAGACTCCACTGCCACGTCTTACCATCTCCGCCTCGTTCCCGTCCGGGGCCTCGCCGTCGTCCACCGCCTTGCTGCGCTCTGCGTGGAGTGGTCAACGTGGTCAACAAAGGAGAGTCATCAAAAGAGGACTGCAGTACGTGGAGAGGCTGACAGTGGGGACGCACCAGGTCCACGGACGCACGCATGCAACTGCGTCCTTATTACGCAGAAAAAAAAATTCCTCCCCCTCACAGCTGGGACTCACCAAGCACATCTTCGAATGCAAGGTAGTGCCTCCTTATTACGAGAAAAAATGATTCCTCCACCTGACAGCTGGGACCCACCAGCTATATCTTCGCACGGAAGGAACTGCTTCCTTATTACGCGAAAAAATGATTCCTCCCCTGGCAGTTGGGACCCACCAGCTACATCTTCGCACGCAAGGAAGTGCCTCCTTATTAAGCATAAAAAATCGAATCCTCCCCATGACAGCTGGGACCCACCAGCTATATCTTCGCACGAAAGGAAGTGCCTCCTTATTCCCCCCTGACACTTGCGACCCATAAGGTCGAAGCGTACGTAGCGTTATCTCTCTGGTCGCAAACGTGTATGTACATACTGGTCGATCGGTCTCTCTGCCACGATGAACCATGGCCGAGTAAGGAGCGGTAGCAGTTCAGGCAGTCCCTTCTAAATCGTGTACACGTACTGTCGGGGGAGGGGGGTTGATTCGTGATAAGGGGAACCCTCCAAAACCACGGTTCGAACACTGGGGGCCCTTTTCGCTACCTATCAACCTGACGAGGACCTTGGCGAGACTACGGCGAGTGGAGTGCAACGGGGACGCACGAAGAGCACGGCAGGGACACGAGGAGCTACCCAGGTTCGAGCGACCGAGCGGTGTAAAACCCTACTCCTGTATAACAGCCCGAGACCGATGCTCCAGATGCCTTCCTCGTTTTTCGTGTTCCCCGCGTTAATTATTTGTTTGTTGCATTCATCATCACATTCGCATTGCATCGGTAGTCCGCTGCCGTGTTTTTTTATAATACCTCATTGCGTTCGTAGTTGCCGCTTTGCTCCTTGCCTCCATGGTCTTTTGTCAGACCCCTTTGCCTTCGTGGACCTTTGCCACACCAACCTGTTTCTTGGTTGTCTTTCCGCTCGAGCCTCTCTACACAGCCCTCAGACGCCCCCCCTCGTGCGCGTCCGAAAACTTCCCCAAACCCGAATCGCTCGGTCATGACCCTTGGATCCGGATCAACCCCGTTATACCCCAAACATCTTCGGTTTCTTATTTGGACTCCCCTAACCAATTTATCCCGAACCGGCCGATTACGATTGGAGGGACCAAATTGCACCAAACTCCCTCTTATCTACCACCTACTATATATAGCAGTCCACCCATTGTCCATTTTGGACAAACCCTAAATTCTAGGCATCTTGTCCCTTCGGCCGCCACCGCAATTTTTCTTCCACCTCGGGATCCCCATCGCTCCAACCCCTTGCATCCTCTGTTCCCCACCGAGCCAATCCCCCGCGAGCCCCTCCTCTGGTTTCCCCGACGCGGCCACATTGGAGCCCCCTGCTGCGCTGCCGTGCTCTGGTGAGCCGCCGTTCCACGCCTCCCTCTGCTCCCTTCTCCTTCCATTTTCTCCCTCTCACCCCTCTGGTTTCTCTCTCCTATGCAGTGCCATGGCAGCCCCAATGGAGCTCCAAGCCGAAGCCTTCCTGGAGCCTCCCGTCCGTGTGGGACCTCCGACCTCCGGCGCCCCTTTATCGCCTCGACCCTCCGCTATGTTGGGACAAACCCGGTCCGGCGACGAACGCCGAGTAGGCTCCGGCGACACGAACGCCGGACGAACCCCTCTCTCTCACACTCGGACGTACGTAGGTGGAAGAAGAAGAGGAGCACACTGACACATGAATTTCCGGCGACAAACGCCTCGCCGCACGAACGGCGCCACGCCACACGAACGGCGCCTCGGCCGCACGCACGGCCCTTCTTTTTACTCAGCTCAAACTATGGCACATACCACGTACCCTGGGTGCATACTCGTCACGGTTTATTTCTAACATTCTCCCCCTAAACCGTGACTTGTCGTCGCCGGAGTTGTTGCTGCTCCCGTCGTTGTCGTCGCCATGGCCACCGCTACGGCCTCCGTCACGCTTGACGCAGCCTCCATGCTCTTCCTCGGCGACACACGCCGAGCTCCTTCTCCACCGGCGACACACGCCTGACGTTCTGGCGACATACATCGTCGATGCCGTCGCGCTCGAACGCTTGACACCACCGCTCCACCGCGCGTCTCAACGCACGACTGCGTCAACACGGTCGTCGTTCCCCGGCGGCCGCGCCACGGCCGCCGCGGCATCCACGCCGCCGTGTAGCGCCTCCACGCCGCCACGCCGTGTCTGCGCGAACTCCGCGCCACCATGCAGGTCCTCCGCGGCCTCCTCACCGCGCCGCCGCGCTCGCCGCGGACTCACCGCGGATCGACACGGCTCTGATGCCAATTGTTGGGACAAACCCGGTCCGGCGACGAACGCCGAGTAGGCTCCGGCGACACGAACGCCGGACGAACCCCTCTCTCTCACACTCGGACGTACGTAGGTGGAAGAAGAAGAGGATCACACTGACACATGAATTTCCGGCGACAAACGCCTCGCCGCACGAACGGCGCCACGCCACACGAACGGCGCCTCGGCCGCACGCACGGCCCTTCTTTTTACTCAGCTCAAACTATGGCACATACCACGTACCCTGGGTGCATACTCGTCACGGTTTATTTCTAACACGCTAGAGAACCTCGCCGCCGTCCGGCGAGTCGCCTGACCAGGGCCCCCGCACCCCCACTGCTCCCTGCTCTCTCTTTCTTTTCCTCCCTCATGATCTCCCTTTCTCTGTCTCTATTTCTCTCACAGGACGCCCCCGCCATGGCCGTTTGCCTCCTCCGCCCGCGCCGGTCGTCCCCACCACCAACTCGCCATGCCGGAGGAGCACCAGGTCGCCTGGGTGCCGTGTCCCCGACCCCTCCATCACTCATGGCCGCCGTCGTCGAAGCTCTGCTCGTTCCCCTGCCTCGCCCAGTCCGACCATCCCCGCTGTTTTCGCCGCCGACTCCCGTCACCGCATCTGCGTCGCTCCCAAGTCCCCCCGCCGCCGCTCCTCTGCGTCGTCCCAGGGGCGCTCGAACCTGCCTGCACCCGTGTCCAGGGAGGCGAGTCAACACACGAATGCCTTGTGTGGACCGCGACCAGTGGCAAGCCAGCGCCGCCTCGTTTCGGCCTCGCCTGCAGGCCCGTTTTCGTTTGGGCCTGATGTGAGCGCCCCTAGCTATCCCCCTACCAGGCGTATCTTTGCTATCCGTTGCCCATGCCACTGTTCCTGTTTCGGCCCGTAGTGTATTTTTTCCGCTGCGATTTATCCAATTATCCAGGATTTTGCATATTTTCAGAAAATGCCATTATTTTGCATTGCTCATAAGTAATTAACCGTTCATCCAAATAAAACATGTCATATATGTAACTTTGGTAGAATTTTGTGTAGTTTCGTAATATCCAACTTTCATACATGTTAAAAACATTTAAAAATGCTGTTTGCATTAATTTGCATAATTTACTTGTAAAAACTGTTTATTTCATAACTAAATAACCGTAGCTCTGAATTAAATAAATTATATATGTAACTTGATTATAAAAATGTGTAGAATCACATGGTGCACTTACTTTTGCTGTTTAACAACCTTAAAATTGTGTTTTAGGAAGAACAGTAGCAAATTCGAAAATTGCATATGGGGATTTTGCGGAATTGTTATGTGTTGTTTCCGGCCTCATTTAAATTGCCTAAATGTGTTGTGTTATTATGCTTCACCTCTTGCCATGTTAACCAACATTTAATATTGACAAGTAGCATAAACGGGAGTGAATTAAATAAATTGATCATGGAGTTTCGTCAATATGCAACTCGTTGCATATTGAGCTTCACTTTTCGGTTGTGCTTCTTCTTGATAGTTCCCGATAACGTTTCGGAGTGAGGATTCGTTCGACTACGCTTGTTCATCTACTTCATGGTCTCGATCTTCTTCCGAATGGGATTTCAGGCAAGATGACCATTACCTTGGATATCACTGATATCTTTGTTTGCTAGTTGTATCAATGCTATCACTATGTCTCGCTACCTACCATTTGTTTGTCATCCTCCCAAATGCCATGATATAGTCTCTAACCTTTTACCATCCCAGCAAACCATTGTTTGGCTATGTTACCGCTTGCTCAGCCCTCTTATAGCATTGCTAGTTGCAGGTTGTTCCATGTTGGGACATGGATATCATATGATATCACAATATCTCTTATTTAATTAATGCATCTATATACTTGGTAATGGGTGGAAGGCTCGGCCTTTTTCCTGGTGTTTTGTTCCACTCATGCCGCCCTAGTTTCCGTAATACCGGTGTTATGTTCCTTGACGAGCGCTTCTAACACATGTGGGGTATATGGGGCCCCCCTGATCATTCGTTTTAGGATAAACTTCTCCAGCAAGGCCCAACATTGGTTCTAAAATTTGCCAACATAATAATACTGAATTTATTAATTAACTCACAGGGCATCATGAATCCGTGGATTCTTAATTCAACATAATATAGGTGGGCCAGTGCCGATGGTGTTGGTCCAAAACGGGCGGCCTGCGGGGCCACCACGATAAAACTCGAGGTTTGGTCTAACTCGTAGCTTGTCCCATCCGGTCGTAGCTAGAGACAAGATACGCGCGGCTCCTATCAGGGTGTCAGCACGTCGGGAGGTCTTGCTGGTTTAGTTTACCTTTTACGAGTGGCTTGTCCACCGGGATTCCTTATCATAAGCATCGTGTTATCATGGTGTGAGGATGTTCCATCGGATGCGTGTGGTAATTTGTGATGGACAACTTGGAGCACCCCTGTAGGGTTAAATCTTTTGGAAAGCCGTGCCCGTGGTTATGTGGCGACTTGGAAATTTATAGCCTCCGGTTGTAGAGAACTTGACACTAAATTTAATTAAAAAACACCAATCGCGTGCGTAACCGTGATCGTCTCTTTTCAAGGGAGTTCAGGAAGAGAACACGGTGGGGTTATGTTTGAACCATAAGTAGGTGTTCAGGATCACTTATTGATCATTACTAGCTGACGACCATTTATGCGTAGTTACTCTTCTTATTCTTATACTTGTAAGTTAGCCACCATACAATGCTTAGTGCTTGCTGCAACCTCACCACTAACCCATTCCATACCCATTAAGCTTTGCTAGTCTTGATACCCATGGTAATGGGATTGCTGAGTCCCCGTGGCTCATAGATTACTACAACAACAAGTGCAGGTACAGGTAATGCGATGATCTGACGTGAGAGCGATGCTTGCTTGTTTTGGAGTTCTTCTTCTGCTTCTTCTTCTTCGTCGATCATGGGACAGGTTCCTGGTTGGCAGCCTGGGACTAGCAGGGTGGATGTCGTTCTTCTTTTTCATTTGATTTCATCCATAGTCGGATCCTGCTCTTCTGTATGATGATGGCTATGTATTGTTGTACTGATGTATTCATGTTGTAGCTTGTGGCGAGTGTAAGCCTTTATCTGGTATTCTCATCTATTCACTACATGTATGATGTAATGATATCCACCTTGCAAAGCATCTTCGATATGCGCTTCTATCCTTAGTGGAGCTTTCGAGTTCGTGGAGGCTAGGACCGCATATTGGGCGTGACAAGTTGGTATCAGAGCCTCTACCGACCATAGGAGCCCCCTTGATTGATCGAACTTGGCCGTGTCGAGTCTAGAAGAAAAACTATTTTGAGTCTAGTTATATATATCAAAGAGTAGGAATTATTTTTACTCCTTATCCCCTTCGTCGCTCTGGTGAGGAATTGTGACAGGTGTTTTGATTCTACTACTCTTCCCACTCAATTTTTTTTTGGATCATGCGAGTATTTTGGAATCGTTGCGATATCGGTGTGACGGATTTCTATCTTGGTGCCTCCTATCTATGGGTGGTGTCCGGGGGAGTTGAGCTCCATGGTTTTCGCGTCACATTTGCTATCGTTCCAGTTCCTGAATACTAGAGGACGCCGACATCGAAAACGCTTCTATATGTGCTAGTGGTGAGATTACCTCGACGTCACCCAGTACTGGGGAGGTAGTTCGGGAGTACTACCATGGCTAGTATAGCGGATGTTTTTTTGAAAGTCTGAGGTACACGAGTTTTCGAGATTTTGATTATGTGTTGATGAAGGTGGTACATTTGGAGTGTAGAATTCTTCTAGAAGTTGTGTGATGATATTTGCTCCTTGTACTCGTTGTACCGGATTGCATAACCAAAAAATTTGGGAGTTCTTAGGTGGGAATCCAAGTAGTTCACCAGGGTATCTTTCCAACAGATGCATGATATGAGATTGGGGTTCGACATCTAGTGGTCCGCCTGTCCACGGTCGTTTTCATAGTGGGTCTCGTTGTGTCTTAAAGTGCCCTTGTAGCTTGCTATGGTTCGGGGCCGCTTCGTAAGTCATGTACACTGCCTTGTACGTCATGGTCACTATAAGATCGAGCCTGTGTGGGCCCCACCATGAAAATTTTGGATGAAATCTCTATCATATGTTTGTTCCGGCTTATTCTGCAAGCCAAATCCTTTGTTTTGTTTTGGAGTGTGGTATTTGAGTTGCTTTGAAGTCAAGTGTTGATTCCATTGTTTTCCTAAGTAGTGTTCTCATAATTCTATGGGAGTGCTATTCCTTCTTGATCATCGAGATTGTCATGTTAATTCTTGTCCAACTGGCGTGCTTCCCTTCAAGTTAATCCGATCCTTTCAACATTTGCAAGATCAATTCTCAATTTTCTTAACAGCGTTCGTTTCAACCGTTCCAAGTTGTCTTTGTCTTTTCCCCACCCTCCCACCCTTTTTCTTCGCGGAGTCAGAGATCTCAAATCAAGAATTATTCATTTTCTTCATGAGAAGTCTCTCCATTGTTTTCTTTCAATGTTCTTCTCCGGTGTTTCTCGTGTAGATGCTCAGGAGCTACAAGTTCATCATTCTTCATTCTCGTTTTCTTCTTCGGTGGATACAACTCAAGCTTTCGGTGTTGATCATATTCATTTCTTTTGTTTCACATGTTGGAAGTTCTTATCCAAGGCTCTTCTATATATTCACCTCTCTCTATTCATATCCGGCGTGTAGAAGATATCTCAGAAGACTCGTATTTTCATTCAAGACCCGCTCATTCTATTTCAATGTTGTCATTTCATTCAAGCCATTTAAATCAACCGGTGCAATCTCTCTTTCAAGCAATCACTTTCAACGGTGTTTCTGTTGAGTGGGCCCATAACCCACATGTTTTTTTCCCAGGATCTTACCTGACTCTTCTAATTTTTTGGACATATTCTCAAATTCTTTCAAAGTTTGACGTAAGAATGGATTCCATCAATCAATTGCCTTCTCCAAGACCGCTTCAATTTTTTTTCCATCTATGGCTCAACCTTTCTATTCTTCATTATCCGAAGTATCTCACAAATCATTCATGGTGGTTCTCGTCCTCATTCTCAGCTTTGAAGACCGAAGAAGAGTTTCTCTTACATCATATCCGTTCTCTTGAGGATTCGTGGTGCAAGCTTGTTGCTATCCTCTCAAATTGTTTCAAATCGTGAGAAAATCATTTTCATACCCTTCCGGAGTATTTCAGGAGTTGTTTCCGTTTTGATTCTCCGAAGGCCATCTTTACGAAGATATATTTGTTCTCAACTTTCAGCTCTCATTCCCCAATTATTCCGGTGCACCGCTCAAGTATTCTCTAATCAGCCCGTGATGGCTTCGTTCTCTTGTATTTAACTTCCCTCAGCAATCTTCGTTCATTTTCAATTCTTACCGGTGGTTCATTGAAGACATTCCCAAGTTTGGGCTATATCTCTCCTCAATCCTTTTCAAGAGGAATAAGTGGCATGCCAAATCCATTGCTTGTCATTAGTTTAAGTTGATGAAGGGTAAGCATGACATAATTCTTATTCTTGTTTCATCGAGGTGATTTGATTCCTTCTTCCGGAGTTTTGTTTATGATGAATGAAGTCTCGGTTCAATTTGCTTCATCTTTTCTTTTCCGGAGTTTCAAGTTTTCTCGGTTATCTCATCACGAAGCTCCATCTAAATCATTGCAAGGCTTTATCATGTTCTTTCAACCTTTCTTGTTATCATCCTTTTATTTTCGGAGTTCTTTCAAGTGGTTCTTCATGGTGGCTCATCAAAAATTTCTTTCATTCTCAAAGTGTTCTTCACGATTCTTGTTGGTGGAGCTCAAGCATTCTTCGTTTGGCATTTGAAAGTGCAAATCCTTTATACCTTGTCTTTTGAGGTGGTGTTATGTCTTTCTTGACAATGTCCCTTCCCGTTTCATGATTCACAAGTTGTGAGGAATGAGACATTTTAAAACCATTGTTTTCTCTTTGTTCATGAGTTCTTTCAATCCAACAATTTATTTCTTGGAGGTATCTTGGGTTAGATTTCACCTAAAGCCTTCCCTAAGGAATGTTGCTATTGTGGTGCTTATCAATGATCCATGTTTCTCCTTCTCTTCTCGGTGAAAGAAGTTTTCATCTCTTCATTGATTTCAAGCAAGCAAATGCTTCCCGTTAGTGGCAGGTTTTCACCTCATGATTTTGAGATGATTTCCACAAGACCATGTTGAATGTATCATTTCATTGTGAGATAATTCAACAACTCCGTTCAATCCTTCTTTGTAAGGATGCTTTCAAAATCAATGGTGAGGGAAGCTGTCATTTTCTTCTCCGTTCTTTTATCTCCAATGATCTAGCTTCCATTATTTCATTCCGGAGGCGTTGTGTTGTTGCTCTCGTCAAGTATCGTCCCATTTTGTCAAGTTCATATTCTATTCCTTCTCTTTTCAACCGGAGTGTTGCTCAAATTCTGTCGTTCTTATTCCTTGTCTATCTTGTTGTAACCGAAGAGGTTTCGATTTCTTGCTTGTTCCTTGTGTCATTCTTCATGTCTTTGCAACCTTCCAAGGTTCTTTGGTTTCACCCATTTGTCAAAGAAGCAACTTTGTTTTACCTCTTCCTCTTGCCTTCCTCTTCTCATTCCTAGATCTCGGGGCGAGATCTCTTGTAAGTGGGGCAGAGTTGTAATAGCCCGAGAGCGATGCTCTAGATGCCTTCCTCATTTTTCATGTTTGCCACATTAATTATTTGTTTGTTGCATTCATCATCGCATCATTCGCATTGCATCGGTAGTCCGCTGTCGTGTTTTTTTTTAAACCTCATTGCGTTCGTAGTTGCCGCTTCGCTCCTTGCCTCCATGGTCTTTTGTCAGACCCCTTTGCCTTCATGGACCTTTGCCACACCAACCCATTTCTTTGTTTTCTTTACACTCAATCCTCTCTGCACAGCCCTCAGACCCCCCCCCCTCATGCACGTCCGAAAACTTCCCCAAACCCGAATCGCTCGGTCATGACCCTTGGATCCGGATCAACCCCGTTATACCCCAAACATCTTCGGTTTCTTATTTGGACTCCCCTAACCAATTTATCCCGAACCATCCGATTACAATCGTAGGGACCAGATTACACAAAACTCCCTCTTATCTACCACCTGCTATATATAGCAGTCCACCCCTAGTCCATTTTGGACAAACCCTAAATTCTAGGCATCTTGTCCCTTCGGCCCCCGCCGCAATTTTTCTTCCACCTCGGGATCCCCATTGCTCCAACACCTTGCCTCCTCTGTTCCCCACCGAGCCAATCCCCCGTGAGCCCCTCCTCTGGTTTTCCCGACGCCGTCACATTGGAGCCCCCTACTGCGCTGCCGTGCTCCGGTGAGTCGCCGTTCCACGCCTCCCTCTACTCCCTTCTCCTTCAATTTTCCCCCTCTCACCCCTCTAGTTTCTCTCTCCTATGCAGCACCATGGAAGCCCCAATGGAGCTCCAAGAGGAAGCCTTCCTGGAGCCTCCCGTCTGCGTGGGACCTCCGACCACTGGCGCCCCTTCCTTGCCTCGACAGTCCGCCGGAGAACTTTCCCGCGTCCGGTGAGTCGCCTGACCAGGACCCCGCGCCCCCACTGCTCCCTGCTCTCTCTTTCTTTTCTTCTCTCCCTCTATCCCTCACGATCTCCCTCTCTCTGTTTTTATTTCTCTCACAAGATGCCCCTGCCATGGCCATTTGCTCTTCCGCCCATGCCGGCGCGCGCCGCCGCGCCGGTCGTCCCCACCACCAACTCGCCACACCGGAGGAGCACCAGGTCGCCTTGGTGCCCCGTCCCTGACCCCTCCATCACTCATGGCCACCATCGTTGAAGCTCTGCTCCTTCCCCTATCTCGTCCAGTCTGGCCATCCCCGCTGTTTTCGCCGCCGACTCCCATCACCGCATCTGTGTCGCTCCCAAGTCCCGCCGCCACCGCTCCTCTGCTTCGTCCCAGGGGTGCTCGAACCTGCCTGCACCCACGTCCAGGGAGGCGAGTCAATGCATGAATGCCTCGTGTGTGGACCGCGACCAGCGGCAAGCCAGCGCCGCCCCGTTTCGGCCTCGCCCGCCGGCCCATTTTCGTTTGGGCCCGATGTGAGCGCCCCTCGCTATCCCCCTACCAGGCGCATCTTTGCTATCCGTCGCCCATGCCACTATTCCTGTTTTGGCCCCTAGTGTTTTTTTTCGCAGCGATTTATCCAATTATCCAGGATTTTTCATATTTTCAGAAAATGCCATTATTTTGCATTGCTCATAAATAATTGACTGTTCATCCAAATAAAACCTGTCATATATGTAACTTTGGTAGAATTTTGTGTAGTTTCGTAATATCCAACTTTCATCCATGTTAAAAACGTTTAAAAATGCTGTTTGCATTAATTTGCATAATTTACTTGTTAAAACAGTTTATTTCATAACTAAATAACCGTAGCTCCGAATTAAATAAATTATATATGTAACTTGATTAGAAAAATATGTAGAATCAGATGGTGCATTTACTTTTACTGTTTAACAAATTTAAAATTGTGTTTTAGGCAAAACACTAGCAAATTCGAAAATTGCATATGGGGATTTTTCGGAATTGTTATGTGTTGTTTCCGGCCTCAGTTAAATTGCCTAGATGTGTAGTTTTATTATGCTTCACCTCTTGCCATGTTAACCAACATTTAATATTGATGAGTAGCATAAACGGGAGTGAACTAAATAAATTGATCGTGGAGTTTCGTCAATATGCAACTCATTGCATATTGAGCTTCACTTAATTTGTAGTATTGTTTGTTGCACTTTGTTATGCCAAGCATCCTTAAACTTGACATGCATCATACATTGTTGTGCATCATGCCATGATTATGCTTGTGTGTTTACCATGTTGCTTGCTTCTTTCCGGTTGTGCTTCTTCTTGATAGTTCCCGGTAACGTTTCGGAGTGAGGATTCCTTCCACTACGCTTGTTCGTCTACTTCACCGACTCGATCTTCTTCCGAGCGGGATTTCAGGCAAGATGACCATTACCTTGGATATCACTACTATCTTTGCTTGCTAGTTGTCTCGATTCTATCGCTATGTCTCGCTTCCTACCACTTGTTTGTCAGCCTCCCAATTGCCATGATACAGCCTCTAACCTTCCACCATCCCAGCAAACCATTGTTTGGCTTTGTTACCGCTTGCTCAGCCCTCTTATAGCGTTGCTAGTTGCAGGTGCAGTTGCAGGTTGTTCCATGTTGGGACATGGATATCATGGGATATCACAATATCTCTTATTTAATTAATGCATCTATATACTTGGTAATGGGTGGAAGGCTCGGCCTTTTGCCTGGTTTTTTTTCCACTCATGCCGCCCTAGTTTCCATAATACCGGTCTTATGTTCCTTGACGAGCGCTTCTAACACATATGGGGTATATGGGCCCCCCTGATCATTCGTTTTAGGATAAACTTCTCCAGCAAGGCCCAACATTGGTTCTAAAATTTTCCAACATAATAATACTGAATTAATTAATTAACTCATAGGGCGTCATGACCCTGTGGATTCTTAATTCAAAATAATACAGGTGGGCCAGTGCCGATGGTGTTGGTCCAAAACGGGCGGCCTGCGGGGCCACCACGAGGATACTCAAGGTTTGGTTTATGTAACACCCCGATTTTTGGCCTTTTCTTTTTCTTTTGGATTTCTTCGAATTTTTATTTGGAGTACCTTTTTCCGTGGCTCTGTGGTCTTGAAACCTGGGAAGATCTCCTCTCAGCCCTCTCCCAAGTGGCTTGTCATTCTCAAATCTATCCCAAGGCCATGCCATATCCATCTTAGCCCAACCCCAATTTTCATTTCTTGGGAATATTCCTTTTTCTATTAAAGGAATAACTTCCCACAAAATTCCCACAAAATTCTCATAAATTCTTTGGGTCATATCTTCCACCAATATGTCAAAACCCATCCTTGCCTAGTTCAAAAATAATTCAACAATATTCATTTTCCATTCTGTCCAGTGTGGCAATTTGTGAAGGAAGTGCTATTTATCTTTTCCTGATTGTCTTCAAAAATTTTGGGCACTCTTTCATATCCAAATAATTGCCACATGCCAAAATTCAACTTCATTTGCCTAGTAAATCTTCCTTAGCAAATTTCCAAAGTTTCTGACCAGAGAGAAGCTTTGTGAAGGAAGTACTAGCTAGGCTTATCCAAATGAGTTGAAATTTTGGGAAATCATCCATATGATCAAATCATTATCCTACACCAAATTGCAGATTAATCCAACACTCCATGTGAGTGCTACTTCCTGATCTTGTTTCTGGACCAGAGTATGTGTTTGTGAAGCAACTATATTAAATCATGGTCTAAATCTTTTCAAAATTCACAGGAATGTAGTCCTTCCTACCCTAAACCCCTGAGACATACTGGTTAGGCCTTATCACATCCCATTTGATCACTATTTCATGACCAAGTTGGCTACAGAAAACTTTCTCTGATCATTCCCATCAACCCACAGTGTATCTCTTCGATCTATCAACTCAGAGAGGCCCTACTCTGGATGGACTACACGGTAGATAGCTTGTGGTTGGCCAAAATGCATCGCGTGCACCTGTGCACGCGGTGACCACGCGGTCTGGCACGCCGAAAGCGCGCTCTGGGTTCCGGGACCCCTCTGCCGCCGCCCAAACGCTGCCCCCGCGACATCGCGGCATGTCCTCAGCGTTGCTCTCGCTCTCCTTCATCCGCGTGTCCCCTCTGGACCCCGCTCCCCCTCCTCTTTCCTCTCCGGCAAGCCATGCCGCCCCGGGATGCCCGCGGCCGTCGTCGCCTTGCCCTTGTCTTCTTCCTCCCCGTAGCATCTCAGCACCGAATGAGCCTTCCCTGGAACTCTCTCCCCCTCCGCGCGCACACGGTCGTGCCAGGGGCATCAACCGCACGCTCCCGTCGGCATCCAGCGAGGGCATCGCCACCATGGCTATATAAGCCCTCCCCGGTGCTGCCTCTCCTCACCATCCTCCTCCCCACTCTCCTCCCTCCCTCCCTGACCAGCCAAACTAGCTCGAGGAGCTCCCTAACCATCCATTTGCCGCCATGGCCATCGCCGGCCGGCGCTCAAATTCCGGCGAGCCGAGCCCCCTCCCTCCCTCCTACCACCACCATGCGAAACACCGAAGCCCGGCCATCCTCCCCAGCCCCTCTGTTCGTCCCCAGGACGCCTGAATGCCCGGCGCCACTGACGGCCGAAGGCCTCCTCCGCCGGCGTCGGAACTACTGCCGCCTCGTCCATCCTCGGCGGCCGTAGCCGGCACCAACGGATGCGCCTCTCCGCACTGAGCTCTCCCATAGGTGGAGCGCCGCGGGGGACGGCCGGAGGCACCGGCAATCGCCGGCCGAGCGCGCGGCCTCCTCTGGTACTCGGGCGAGCGCGAGGTATAAGAAGGAGACCCCGCCGGTGGGCCCCACCTCCCCGCGGGCTCCACGAGTCAGCCACAGCGGGCGTTGACCGGACCCGCTGACGTGGATAAGTGGAGGCGTATTCTTCGGAATGCATCTTCCTCCACGGAAAGCGTACTCCTCAGAATACGCTTTCTATTTTTCAGCCGCCGGCACCGAAACCCTTATTTTGTGAACGTTCACTGGTTAAGAGCAGAAATGAATACGTTTTTATTTGATTTCTGCCTAACGAACGAACGTCCGTATCTCAACAACCGTAACTCCGATTCAGGTGATTCCAAAGCCCACAATCTCAGTT
Source organism: Elymus sibiricus (assembly GCA_039707655.1). Taxonomy (NCBI): domain Eukaryota; kingdom Viridiplantae; phylum Streptophyta; class Magnoliopsida; order Poales; family Poaceae; genus Elymus; species Elymus sibiricus. Next base: position 432,763,094 of record CM077673.1, read on the forward strand.
CGTCGAGCCCCTTCCGATGGTACCATTTTCATGAGGTTGTCACACTATGAAAATGACCATTTTTCCCTTGCCCTTAAAACAGCTCCGCCGGCAGGGAAACTTTTCCGGCGATTCTTTCCACGAGTTCATCGCACCTCTCCCCGGTGAATCCATCAACCCAGGCAAGCCACGACAGCCACTTGCATGATGGCATTGCAGTAGCCATGGTTTCCACTTGAATATTTAAATAATTGTCTACTCATTTAATTATTATGTGAATAATATATGCTTGTGAATCCATGCTCGTTCTTATGCCTTGTTCATTTGCATCTAGTAAGTTAAATGATTATTTGCTAGTATTATTATTATCATGTTAGTTCTTGGATTTATTTTCCGATGCTAGTGATAATGATATGCTCATATGGACCATTATGGTTTGCTATGAAAATACTAGTGATATTCGTGATCATCGTTATGCTATGCATTCTGTAGAATAAATGATTTTTCATTGTTGAGGTTATGTTGCTTAATGATTATGTTACCCATCCATGGTTACACTGATAGCATGCTCATATGCATTGTTATTTCATTATGCTATGTTGTTATGACTCAGCTCATCACCATTCAAGATAAACCTGACATTAATCGAACTTGAACAAATCTGTTGGCTGAGTCATGGTGCCACCGAATCGAGCTAACCAGTGCAGCCACACTTGCCTTATGGGGCCCCTGATTCGGTCTATTGTCATGCCTCTCGCCGGTGCCTCCAACTAGGGAAGGTTATGTGCGCGCGCTACCCTGATCAGGTAGGCGGCCATAAGCCTTGTGCCCGAGTTGTGTGCGCACGGTTGTCCCCGTTTGGGATGAGTTTGTTTTGTTTGGCCACGATGATGGCGACCACAAAGGTGGCGGATGTCACGAGTTGACATCGGGACAACCCAGGACATAGCCCAAAGGGGAGTTTGTCGGAGTGGCCGGGAGAGTGTCATGCAATAGATTGGTTTTGTCAGAATGTCGTTGGTCCACCCAAATGGGAGCACGAGGCCATGAGTTCCGTAGTGTGGGTACAGTGTACTAACCTCTGCAGAGTGTATAATCTATCGATAGCCGCGTCCTCGGTCATGGACACAGTTCGTAGTAGGTCAGACTATGGGTCAACAGAAATAATAACCTGAATAACTAACAACCCCGGTTCCATGAGGAAAGAAGTTGGTTGATCTTTATGTGGTCATGCGATGATCACAGTTAGAGATCAAGCTCCGTGTGGTCATGTGATGATCACGATGGTATAGTTGATACCGAGCTTGGTTGATCCTGAGGTGATCGAGTGATGATCACGATGGTAAGTTTGTGGTTACAAAATCACCTCCGAGCAGAGTAAGTTGGTCCATGAGACCTTAAATGTCGACCCCTGTGCATGCTAGTGCTAGTATCATCCTGTTCATATCATGAATTATATGTACATGCCATGCTCATGTTGTTGCCATGCTTATGTTGTTCTAGTAGTGTCGTGTTCATCTTTGATGATTAACTTGTAAATGCCATGCTGTTGTATGTCTTGATTGCTTTGGTTGCTGTGAGCTTGCGAGTACATTCAAAGTACTCACCTGGCGTGTCATGCCAGATTTGCAGGTGATGCCGTGATCGATTGCTTATCGAGGATCCCGAGTGTGCGCGCTAGGATGCGTTCCAGCCAGAGTCCCTGCGGAGTGGAGTTCATCACCGTCGTCATGTTCCGCTGCTAGAAGTTATTTTGTCACTACGAGTTGTTCCGCTGCTAGCATAGAGTGACCTTAGCAGGCGTAGTGTCGCCAAGCCAATGTAATCCTTTGTGCCTTCAGAACCCTTGTACCCTGATTACTTGTAATAAAGAGCTGATTTGTTCTATGCCTAGCAGTGCCGTATTCCAGAAGACTTGATCTGTGGGCTGGAATACGGGGTGTTCCAGTTCCTCTGAGCTGGGGTGCCACAGTTTAACTCGTAGCTTGTCCCATCCGGTCGTGGCCTGAAACGAGATAAGCATAGCTCCTATCAGGGTGTTGGCACGTCGGGAGGTCTTGCTAGTTTAGTTTACCTTTTACGAGTGGTTTGTGCACCGGGATTCCTTATCGTAAGCATCATGTTATCATGGTGTGAGGATGTTCCATCGGATGCATGTGGTAATTTGTGATGGACTACTTGGAGCACCCCTGCAGGGTTAAATCTTTTGGAAAGTCATGCCCGCGGTTATGTGACGACTTGGAAATTTATAACCTCCAGTTGTAGAGAACTTGAAACTAAATTTAATTAAAATACACCAACTGCGTGTGTAACCATGATCGTCTCTTTTCGAGGGAGTTCGGGAAGAGAACACGGTGGGGTTATGTTTGAACCATAAGTAGGTGTTCAAGATCACTTATTGATCATTACTAGCTGACGACCGTTTATGCGTACTTACTCTTCTTATTCTTGTACTCGTAAGTTAGCCACCATACAATGCTTAGTGCTTGCTGCAACCTCACCACTTACCCATTCCATACCCATTAAGCTTTGCTAGTCTTGATACCCATGGTAATGGGATTGCAGAGTCCTCGTGGCTCATAGATTACTACAAAAACAGGTGCAAGTACAGGTAATGTGATGATCTGACGTGAGAGCGATGCTTGCTTGTTTTGGAGTTCTTCTTCTGCTTCTTCTTCTTCGTCGATCATGGGATAGGTTCCTGGTTGGGAGCCTGGGACTAGCACGGTGGATGTCGTTCTTCTTTTTCATTTAATTTCATCCGTAGTTGGATCCTGCTCTTCTGTATGATGATGGCTATGTATTGTTGTATTGATGTATCCATGCTGTAGCTTGTGGCGAGTGTAAGCCTTTATCTGGTATTCTCATCTATTCAGTACATGCTGTATGATGTAATGATATCCACCTTGTGAAGCATATTTGATATGCGCTTCTATCCTTAGTGGAGCTTCCGAGTTCCTGGAGGATGGGACCGCATATTGGGCGTGTGATCCAGCTTGGCGGTGATTGCTTTGGGGATAGTGCTCTGGTGTTACAAGGTAGACGAAGGTGGAATCGATCCATCCCAAAGGTAGCAGAACTGCCCCTTATATAGCTACCATGGTCCTCTTCCCCAAAAATATTGGCGGGAAGTGTTGCGAGACAACGGTCATTCAAAGGGGGACAGGCGCTCAGTCCTATCCTGACAAAAGCGATCTTCGCCTGGAAAAGTTGCCATCCATGATGCGTTGGTGGGCTCGCTGGTGACATCTGCCCTAGTGCGCCATGGCATCATGGTCTTCTTGCACTGAAGTGGTAAGCTTTGGAACAGGCTTTGGGGGAGGCAAATGCTGCTACTCCTTTATCACCGAAGAGGAAATCTTTCCCCACCGCGCCTGCTGGCACGGCCTTTGCTGTTGTCGTCTTGTGCAGGTGCGTCAACCACGTGGTAGGTTCGCAGCTACGCAACCAGTGCCGCGCAGCTCTCCCGCGCGGAGGGCCTCGCGGGAGGCCACCTCACGAGGGAGGCCTCGCGAGGCTGCCTACCACAGGAGACGGTCTTCAATAGGGCCTCCCATTGTGGAGAGGGTCCTCACGAGGCCTGGCCCTCGCGAGGCGTCTTGCATTGCGGCTCTCATGGCTGGGCCGCCTCTTGAGCTCTCCAGAAGGTGTCGCTTCCTGGGCCACAGGCAGACGGCCCTCGGTACCCTGGTTTGCACTGGGCCGACAGTAGCCCCCGGGCCCGCTGCGCGCACGTATCCGCCCATTGGGAACGAAATGGCGCGGGGCCTAAGTAGACTGCCTTGCCCAAGTAGGGACGCGTGGCAGCACGACGGTGCGGTGGCGCTCCCACTTCCTCCACGACGCCTCGGTAACCATCTGGCCTGCCATAAAACTGACCCGCGCATGGCGTGGGCACCATCATTGCTTTCCGTTGCATGATTCGCATCCCTTGCACGCTGCTCCCCACAACCTCCTCCTCTCGCTCCCAAGCTTCCTCTGTAGCCATGCCTCCCATCGCCAGGAAGAACAAGGACCTGGTGGCAGCAGATCTGGAGCCGGCCCTGCTGAGGTCCAACATCCTCAACAAGGAGGCGTTGGACAAGGTGCGTCCCATGGTGGCCTGCGACCACAACGAAGGGAAGGCCACGCGGATCTGGCCGGCCTCGTGCCGGGCCCATGATCTGGAGGCCACGTCCTTCCCCTTCTTCGTCCACACCATCTTCGCCGGCTTGGTGCCGCCTTTCTCTGATTTCTTCTTCGACATTCTTCCCCATTATCAAATCCATGCGCTCCACCTCCAACCCAACTCCATATTCCTCCTCGCCGTCTTCGCCTACCTCTGCGAGGGTTTCTTGGGCATGATGCCATCTGTGGCTCTCTTTTGGACCTTCTACAGCCTGCGTCTGACCACGGTCAACCAGCACTCGGGGTGCGCCTCATTTTGCATCGTCGACAGGATGGCGCCCCACATTATCACCATGAAGCTGACGAAGAAGGTGGAGGGCTTCAGGTCGCGCTGGGTCTATATGGACGTGGGCCAGTTTAGCCCCCTTCTCCTTGCCCCGACCACTCCCGCAGTGAAGAGCTCTGGATGGGAGCACACCAAGCTCACTGACGAGGGCTGGCGCCGCTCGTGGAGAGGATGAGAGCCCTGAAGCGCGCGGGCCTCACGGGGGCGATAGTTGCCAAGGAGTTCGTGCGCTGGCGCATCGCTCCTCTCCTACACCGGCTACGAGGGCCCGATGAGGCTGAGCGCCGACAGCCTCGACGGAGCGGTGGTGCGCGAGACCATGAAGATCTTGCTCACCGAAGACATGGAGAACCTGCCCAATGGCGTGTACCCACTGTACCGCTACAGTGACAGAGCCGCGACCATTGCGGTGATGCCACGATTTGACGAATGGGGGCTGGTCCCAGAGGGCCACGAGGGGCCCGGTGAGAACCCCCTCTTGGTGGTGCCCGGCTCGGGCGGCCGCGCGGACTCTGAGACCTCGTCGGGCGCTGACGAGGAGAGCGGCAGAGGAACACCCCCGCCAAGCCGCCGCCAGCTGCTGGTTGATGCCAGCGATGATGATGCTGATGACAATGACCAGTCTATGGTCGCACCGCCCCGGCCCACAAGCATGGGGGCGCAGGAGACACCGACGCAGAGGCCAACGAGCCTCGCGCGGGGGAGACCCGCACCGGCCCGGCGTGTGAAGATTCTGACAGGCCTCGCGCACTACTGGGAAAGGGCGTATATGTGACCTCAAATCAGTGGCGGGCTATTTGGAGTGGCGGGCTCAAAAATCCGCCCACCACTGCTATTGGCTTACCAGTGGCGGGCGTTAGTTTGCGCCCGTCACTGGTCACAGCTTTCCAGATTTGTGATGGGGCAAATGTTACCTGTGGCGGGCACAAAATTGCACCCACCACTGGTAGCTGAGTTAATGGCAAATCTGTCCAAAAATAGCAGTGGCGGGCTGCAATATGTGTAAGCAGTGGCGGGCCTCAAAAATCACCCGTCAGAGGCTCAGCCCACTTAGACGGTTGTGCCATGGATTGATGACGTGGTCCACATCCATCCATCCATCTATCTATCCATCCCACGTCCATCCATCTAAAGAAAAGAAGGAAAAAAAGAAAAAAAGAAATGAGACAGAAACAAATCGCCCCCCTCTCTCTCTCTCGCTCGTCTCTCCCTCTCCCCCATGAACTGCTCGCCACCGCCACCACCCAGGCCGCCCGGTTCCGGCGAGCTCCGGCTGTGGGAAGCATACTCTTGTGCCCTCCAAGCTCCGCCCCTGCCTCCCCTCCGGCCATATCCGGCGCTCAATTCCTCTCCCCACCCCCACCATGGCTAGGGTTTCGAGCGCCTCCCCTATTCTTTGCCAGGATTCGCCACAACTGGCGACGGTGAGGTCAGAGGGCACCGGATCTGGCACCAGCGTGGCCCAGGTAGGTCCCTCTCCTCCTTGTTCGCCCCACCCTCTCCTCCCCACCTCACCTCAGTTTCTCTTCCTGTGATTTCCTTTGTTGCAGATCCATGGCGCGGACGGAACAGGTTAGTGAGCAGCACAAGAGCAGCTCAAGCACGGCCACCGCGACACACACCACAGCAGGTAGCTCTCCCTCCCCCTCTCCCTCCGCAGATCATCATCCACAAGCAAAGGAATGGCTTAATAAAATAGTTTTAGTGAGTAGAATTTATTTTTAGTATGCAGATTTGGAAGAGATGTAGCGTTGATACAGAATACTGCAGATTTAATGAACTTTTTGTAAACATTTATTTTTAGTATTAACTTACAAAACTAATTTATGTATGACACTGAATTGTAGATGGTCGTGGATGAATCTTATTGTCGGTTTCAGTCTATAGTTTGTATAGAATGGAGTAGTGTATTGTAATTTCCTCAGATTAAGTGCTTGCTTCAGATTCCACTTATCTGTAATCACTAATAACAGGGGGTTAGATTTGTATATGTTGCTGCTGCGAAAACAACAACAACAGCAGCAACTTTATACATTGTATGTATAAATACAACCCTATGTATGTATACAACCCTATGTATGTATGTAACCCTATGTAACCCTATGTATGTATGTAACCCTATGTAACCCTATGTATGTATGTAACCGTTGCTTTTCTGCTCAAGGTAGGTTTCTTCCCATTTATATGAAATAAGGAAATGTTGAATTCCCAGAATATAATTATGTGATGACCCCCGCCCGACCGTGCACTAATCATACACGCAAACGTGCACGCTCGGGATCAGGGACGCACTTGAAGATATCACAACACAACTCTAGACACAAATTTAAACATAAATCTTCATATTACAAACCAGGGGTCACGAGGACCCGAATACATAAGTCATCACACAAATAATATTCGAGTACATACATAGTTAGTCAAATTTGCCTTAAGAAGGCTAGCACAAACAACGATACTGATCGAAAAGGCGAAGGCCTCTTGCCTAGGGCCTCCAAACTACTCCTGGTTGGCTGGCTCAACCCAATAGTACGTGCCCCCGGGGCTCTCTTGGTAGTAGTCTCCTACGGTGGCGTCTGGCTTCGGGGCTCCGTCATCTGATCGCAGTAATCGGGTATGGGGAAAAAGGGAAGCAAAGCAACCGTGAGTACTCATCCAACGTACTCGCAAGACTTACATCATAACTATATTAAGTATGCATCGGTGTAAAAGGAATGGGGCTATATCTTTGGACTAAACTGCAGAAATGCCAGGGTAGATGGGGAAAGACCTAGCCTAACAAAGACTAGTGTCTTGAAGCAATTCTTGCAGCATTGGAAGAGAATAGAGCACAGTAATGTATATCACACAAGTATTATTAGGAGTGCCCTGAGATCCTTCCTCGACTCCCTGCGAGAAAGTGATCCCGAGAGCAGTAGTATCAGTTTAACATTTGTATCAGAATCCATTTGTAGTTGTAGCAGATCAGGATACAACTCCGAGCGTCCTGTTACCATGGACACGACTATTCGAATAGATAACTTCCCTGCATAGGTGCACCACTGTTACCCAGCACGCTCGATTACATCTGGCCGGACACACTTGCTGGGTAATACCCGGCCTCAGGTAATCGACATGACGCAGCGCCCTACCTAGGCTCAGCAGAGAGGTCAACACGCCGGTCTAAATCCTAAGTGCGAATGGGTCTTGGGCCATCGCCCTTTGCACTCCTGCACGTTGCGAGACTGACCGGGGTCCAGGCGGGACACTGTATACACAAGTGACGTAACCAGCCCATCCCAACAATCAGCCCGCATCTCTGAACTGTGACATCTGAAGAGCTTTCGGAGAAACGTACGACGTAGAGGGTCCCATAACCATTATCCCGCGTGGTGGTGGTGCGTATAGGCCATTGGCCAACTCAGATCAAATACCCAAATCCGTTAGGCGTATTTAGTAACTCGCAGAGACGAACAGGAACCCTGTCGCTCCGACTTGGTAACACGCGGACCATTTTGCCGCAATATCACTCACGGGTGCTCTTGGAGCCGACCCGTCTTTAATATTATTCTCTCGCGGGCACCCTTGCGGCCGGCCCGACTTTGCAGTTTAAAGTATTGCAGTAATGTAACATTCCCGTGATCATTCCCCAGAGTGATCATGGCCCGGTAACAAGCATGGTAACGGACAAGGGTGAAAGGCCACAGATGAAACATAGCATACCTAACTAAGCATCATAGGATTGTAGGTAAGGTAGCAATAGCAAACGACAAAAACAGGCTATGCAACAGAATAGGAGCAATCGGAATAACAACAGAAGCATTCTAATGCAAGCATAAGGGAGAGAGAGAGTAGGCGATATCTGGATGATCAAGGTGGTTTTGCTTGCCTGGAAGCTCAGCTGAAGGGGTCGGGTCGTCGGCGATGGAGTCGTAGGTAGCAGGGTCGTTGGTAGCTTCGGGGTCTATCGAGAGAGAAGGAGGGGGAAGAAACAATGAATACACGGCAAACAATGCAATCACTATGCATTACATGCCTAAATGATATGCAGATGTGATATATTGCCTATCTAAGTATTTTAGTTAATTTAGGAATTTGTTTGGAATTATTTTATTAAACTCATGCACTATTCATTTATCAAAATCGGGCAAAAAGTTCCATGTTCATCTAGATAGGGGTGATGGTCAAGCATTTTGATCACATATTTGGATTCTTCATATTTTTTTGATCATTTTACATATATAAATTATTTTCATCCGAGTTATGGTTTAATTTCTATGATTTTTCAAAGTTTTAAACATTTTCTGGAATTTATTTAGTTATTTAAATTCGAATTATCCAGAATAGTAAATGGTGACGTCAGCCTGATGTAGAGATGGCGTCAGCAGTCAACTGGGCGGCTGACCAGTCAAACCTGACCAGTGGGTCCCATTGGTCAGTGACAGAGGGCTAATTAGCGTTTAAATTAAACTGAACAGATTAATTAGGAGGGTGGGCCCGGCCTGTCAGTGGCCAATTAGACTAATTAACTTTATTTAAATTTAATTTAGTTTAAATTAACACGGGACCCACATGTCAGTGGCTGCGGGTGCCCAATCAGCGGTTGACTTAGTCAACCGGTCAACGGGACCCACCCGACAGCGTCACAGGGGACCCACACGTCAGGCCACGTCGGACGGTGACCGGAGACTCGCCGGAATCACGCCGGCGAGCTCATTTCACGGCGGCGCGGCCTCGGGTGTCGCCGGAAAACGCGCACAGGGCACAGGAAGGAGCGCGGCTAGGCTCATTCGAGAGCTAGGGCTCGGCCGCGTCGAATGGTGGTAGCCGGAGTGGCTGGGATGGCCGGAGTCGAGCGCTGCGACATCGCCGGCGGCGAGGTGTTCGGGTGAGCTATGGGGACGCCGTTTCGGCACGCAAATGAGTGAAAGAAGAGGCTAGGCGGGTGCTTCGCAGTGCGGCGAGTTCGTCGGGCACTAGCCCAAGACCATTTAGTCATCGGAGCCTCGCCGGCGACGAGCTCTGTGGAGGCGAGCTCGGGCACGACGGGATCGGCGCTTTCGGGCGGCTATCGGCAACAAGAGGGAAATGAGAGGAGGCAGAGGCTCACCGGGAGGCTACGGAAAGCCGGCGAGGGTTTAGTAGCTGCAGGTGGCGCCGGAGTTCGCCGGGAAAGAAGAAGTGGCTGAGGTCGGGGACAAGCTCGATTCGCCCGCTGCAGCAGTGCAGAGCTCGGGCGGTGACGCGTAGTCGATATAGGGGAGGCAGGCGGAAAGGATGGACGTGTTGGAGAGGCAATCGGGGCTCGGTTGCCGCGCTAGGACACGGCCATGGCGACGGCGACTTTCGAGTGTTCGCGCGAGAGGACGAAGACGAGCGAGGAAGGGGGGTCTAGGGGCGCTAGGGTTTCGGGGGAAGGGAGAGGCGCTCGGGGGAGTCCTTATCGGCGCCGCGGAGCCGCCGGATGAACGACAGCAGGGCGGGCGCCGTCGTGTCAACGCGCGGGAGGAGGACGACGACCGCGGTTGGGCTGGGTCGCGCGGGACTGTACACTCGAAGCCCATAGGCACAATAAGTTAATTTCCCTTTTCTTTTTACTTTTTTTGTTTCTGTTTTATTTCTGCTCTGTGAATTGTTAAGGCCCTAAATGACTTTTATAAAACATGTGACTTGGTTCAAATATTACTATGCAATATTACCTACCATCAGAAATTGGTTTGGTGAAATGACGATTTCATCTGTAGTGTTTATTAAATAAAATGGTATTAAATAGTGCTGTTTTGGTACTGTTTCAATTTCTAGGACTTAGTTTAAGTTGATGGTGATGTTGTTTTTCTTAACAATATTTGTTTTGGATTATTTCCAACATGATGAACATTTTTCCAGTAAATTTTATGCAACTTTAATTCTCTCATACATTTGAATTGGACTTTGAATTGGAATTTGAAATGAGATATGATGCAAATGATGATCAAGCACTGTTAATTTTGGTGACTTGGCATTAACAAAAAGGGTGATCACTATAGATATTACATGGGGCTGTTACAATTCTCCTCCTATAATAGAAATTCTCATCCCGAGAATTAAGAGGTACGTTGAAAGAAAGCGGGGTATTCTTCACGAAGAGGATCCTCGCGTTCCCAAGTGGCTTCATCCTCAGAATGATTTGACCACTGGACTTTAAGAAACTTGATGGCCTTCTGACGGGTTCGACATTCAGCTTGAACAAGAATGTGGATCGGATATTCTGGATAAGAAAGATCATTTCACAATTCAAGCATTTCATGATCCACTGCTTGGATAGGATCCTTGAAGCAGCGTCGGAGTTGTGACACATGAAAGACATCATGAACCTGAGAAAGGTTCGGCGGCAATTCCAATTGATATGCCACTTCTCCTCGTCTTGCGAGAATACGGAACGAGCCGATGTAGCGAGGAGCTAACTTGCCCTTGATTCCAAAACGATGAGTGCCTCTCATCGGAGTGACACGGAGGTAAGCTTGTTCGCCAGGTTGATAGACCATTACCTGGTGTTTTCGGTCATAGTTGCTCTTCTGACGAGACTGAGCAGCTTTCAAATGTTCACGGACAATGTGGACTTGTTCTTCGGCTTGCTGAATAATGTCCGGACCGAAGAGTGGTCGTTCCCCAGTTTCTGACCAATTCAGAGGGGTTTGACACTTACGTCCATACAGAACTTCAAATGGTGCCATCTTCAGACTAGCCCGATAGCTATTGTTGTAAGAGAATTCAGCATACGGGAGAGATTCCTCCCATTTCTTACCAAATGAGATGACACATGCTCGAAGCATATCTTCAAGCACTTGATTGACTCGTTCAACTTGACCCTGAGACTGAGGGTCAAAAGTGGTCCTAAAGGTCAGATGTGTCCCCATAGCTTCTATGAAACTTTCCCAAAATCTTGATGTGAAAAGACTACCACGGTCTGAACTGATTTCCAATGGAACACCATGGAGTGACACAATTCTGGAAACATATAAGTCTGCTAATTGACTAGCAGTGATCGTCTCCTTGACAGGCAAGAAATGAGCAACTTTGGAGAAGCGGTCAATGACGACAAAGATAGCGTCATGACCCTTCTGCGATCTGGGAAAACCAGTAATGAAATCCATTTCAACCTTGTCCCATTTCCATTCAGGAATAGCAAGTGGTTGCAGAGTTCCAGCAGGCCTTTGGTGTTCTGCCTTGATGCGACGGCAAACGTCACACTCAGCAACATAACGAGCAATGTCTCGCTTCATATCAAGCCACCAGTACCTCTGTCGAATATCTTGGTACATCTTGGTGCTACCAGGATGAATAGACAAAGGGGTGTCATGTGCTTCTTTCATAACGTCAGGACGCGTGTCCAGATTGTCCTTTCTGGGGACCACTAGGCGACCTTTGAAGAACAAGGTATCACCATCATCCACAGAGTAGAACAAATAATTTCCCTTAGAGAGATAACGTTTAATCTTCTCAACTTCCGAGTCATATTTTTGCATCGTCTTGATGGTGTGATCGAGGTCCGGCTCAACAACCAGGGTATTGAGATAACCCTGAGGGATAATGTGAAGGTTCAACTTGCGAAGTTCTTCATAAAGAAGGGGTTGCGCTTCGTGAACCATGAGGTTATTGCAATACGACTTGTGACTCAAGGCATCGGCCATTACGTTAGGCTTGCCAGGGGTATAAGAAATATCCATGTCATAGTCGGCTATTGTCTCGAGCCATCTTTGTTGGCGGAGGTTCAAATCTGGTTGAGTATATAGATACTTCAGACTTTGGTGGTCCGTGTATATCTCGCTGCGATTACCGAGAAGGTAATGTCGCCATAGCTTCAAGGCATAAATAACTGCAGCTAACTCAAGATCATGTGTTGGATACTTATCTTCATGAGGACGCAATTGACGAGAGCCATAGGCAACCACCTTGCGATCTTGCATCAGGACATAGCCTATTCCTTATCGAGATGCTTCATAGTAGATCACAAAGTCCTTTCGAGAATCTGGGGGAGCTAGCACTGGGGCAGAGGTCAACTTGTCTTTGAGCATCTGGAAACTTTCCTAGCATTTGTCTGTCCACTCAAACTTAACGCCCTTGTGAAGCAGATTAGTTAGGGGCTTGGCAATGTTGGAAAAGTTCTCGACGAATCGTCGGCAATAACTAGCAAGTCCAAGGAAACTTCTGCCTTGCTTGACAGTTTTTGGAGGAGTCCAGTCAATAATAGCCTGAACTCATTCAGGGTTGACGGCAATGCCATCCTTAGAAATTACATGACCAAGATAGGTTACTTCAGATAACCAGAATTCACACTTGGACTACTTGGCATATAGCTGGTGTTCTCGGAGTCTCTCCAATCACTACTGGAATCAGGTTCTTTGCCGTCTGCCATAGCAGACGGCAAAGGCCTGCCTGGCGGACGGCAAAGCCATTGCCGTCCGCCAGCAGACGGCCAACAGTCCGGCCGAACAGTAGCCGGCAAAGGCCACTTTGCCGTCCCTGGACGGCAGACAAAAGGTGCCAGCCCCGTTAGGGGGCTAACGGCGCTCTTTGCCGTCTGCTGGCAGACGGCAAAGAGCTGCAGCTGACGTCAGCTGACGTCAGGCGTCAGCTGGGCCAACGCAGGCTCTTTGCCGTCTGCCAGCAGACGACAAAGAAGCAAAGGTCTTCGCCGTCTGCCAGCAGACGGCAAAGAGGCCAAATAGGCCAGCCCAGGTTGCACAGGCTGCTGCCACGTGGCCTCTTTGCCGTCTGCTAGCAGACGGCAAAGTGGCTATGTTGCCACTGTTTTTTTTCTTAAATTCAATCATTTTCACAGATATATATATATATATATATATATTCATTTCAAAATATTTCAACAAGTACATATAGCCAACATATCCCTGCCATATGGATATGATCATCCAACACATATATACACCAAATGAAAAGTCCAACATATCCAACAATTAAGCAAAAGGTCCATATAGTTTCATCCATACATACATATATAGGTAGCAAGTTTCACATTGTTCATCCTACAAAATCACAACAAAAAGGAAGGACAAGGAGAAGAGTAGACTCCAACGCAAGCTTCCGTGATCTGAAGCCAATCTGCAAAATGGGAAAGAAGAAAGTTAGAAGAAGAAGAAGACTAGAAGAAGAAGAAGAAAAAGAAGAAGAAGAAGACTAGAAGAAGAAGAAGAAAAAGAAGAAGAAGAAGAAGAAGAATTTTTATTCTCTTTCTTTTTCTTCTTCTTATTGCTTACTTGTGTCATTTTAGAGCTAACCTAGTTAAATAGGCCATTTTTGACCTAAATATGCTAAGTATGTCATAAATGAACTAAATAAGCTAAGTATAGGTCATTTCAGAGCTAACCTAGGTAATTATGCCATTTTTGAGCTAATTAAGCATATTAAGTAATTTTGGAGCTAAATAGGTCATTTCTTAAGCATATTATGTCATTTTTGAGCTAGCTAAGCATAATGAGTCATTTCGGAGGAATAAATGCTAAGTATAGGTCACTTTAGAGCTATCCTAGGTTAAATAGGTCATTTGTGAGCAAATTAAGGTTATTATGTCATTTTTGAGCTAGCTAACCATATAAATTCATTTTTGGAGGAATAAATGCTAAGTATATGTCATTTTAGAGCTTTCCTAGGTTAAATAGGTCATTTTGGAGCTAAATAGGTGATTTCTTAAGCTAAGCTAAGTATAGGTCATTTGAGAGCTATCCGTGGTAAAGTTGGTCATTTTGGAGCTAATTAAGGTTATTATGTCATTTTGGAGGAAACAATGCTAAGTACAGGTCATTTTAGAGCTAAATATGTCATTTCTTAAGCTAAGCTAAGTATAGGTCATTTGAGAGCTATCGATGGTAAAATTAGTCATTTTGGAGCTAAGTAAGGTTATAATGTCATTTTCGAGGAAACTAAGCTAAGTATACGCATTTTGGAGATAAATAGGTCATTTCTTAAGCTAAGTACGCATTTGTTATGCTAAACACTTGCGAAAACTTACCGTCATCACGGAGGTGTAGTTGTAGGTGTAGTTGTAGGACCGGTCGCGCCAGTGGCTGACGGAGGAGGATTGGTCGATGCTTGTCGAGAGTTATGCTGCACCAAAGATCATTTCCAATGTATCGTTAGCATGATGCAACTCAAATGTGAAGACTAGTAACTAATGACCATTCAAATGAAACTCATCGTGCCCGCCGAAGCAATGACTGGCATCGGCGGAGGGGTCGTGCCGGTCTTCTCGCACAGGGTCTGCACATTTGGTTTTGACGAGTCAGTCATATTAGATACTATTGTAAGGAACATTACGTGCATGATTTGGCTAATATGCAGAAGAAACTTACCGCGAACATCTCGTATAGGGCCCGGTTAGCCATCATGTTCCGGTTCCTCTCCTCCTCCAACGCATTAGCCGTCCTGTCCTCAAGCTCCCTCTCCCTCTCCGCCGCCTGCCGGTCCCTCTCCTCTAGAAGCGCCTGGGTCTTCGCTCTCTCTGCCTCAATAGCAGCCTGCAACACCACTCGTTAGCATTGTAATCATCGACGGCCGCACACACAATGTAATGAAGGAAAGGTATCTGAGTCCGTATAACTAACCTTGAATTCGAGCTCCACTGGCCGTGCACGAGGCAATATCTCAGGATCGGAGCTGGTCTGGCGCTTCTTGATCTGCGGGAAAGTGCTACTACAACGTATCAGTCCATTCCCAATGGCTAACGAGCCATGCTGCCTCCCGCCACCAGATATCATCACCAGCTCTGGATCAAGAGGTTGCTGGCTCGGGTTAAAGTCCGGCCCTTTCCTCGCCTTCCCCTCGTCTCTGTACCTCACAAGCTTGTGGTGGGAGGCGCGGTTGCTGAATTTATCTGGATCATCGAGGTCAGACTCAGAGAATGCCTTGGCCTTCTTGTACGAGGCAGTATTGGACATGGCATAGAGGTCGAACAGCTGTGGCACTGGAGCCTTGTTCTCTCGCGCCTAAAAGAGAGGAACAGAGTATTAGTTGAGGGCTCAAGCTAGCATGAAGAATAAATTTGCATGAATCATGAAGCAAACCACATACCCAGTTTTCCCCGTACTGATGTAGGTTGACGCTGCCTAGATGGTGTGGGACACCTTTCATTTTGCCACGCTTGTCCTTTGCAGTGTCGTGTGTGGAGCGCCATTGGGGAGAGCACCACTCATCCACCAACGCCTCCCAACAGTCCATCCTATCCGCACACCATCTCGGGGGCACCTAAGTTAAGCAAGAGAAATTTGAGCGCTACGGCTACGAATCAAATCAAGGAAACTAAGTACAAGGCCTTAAGAATAGGTAATTACCTTCATGTACTTCTCCTTACTCAGAAACTTGACGCGACACTTCTCTCTTTTCCTCCTAATACCAGCCGAGGCGAAGTAGTCTCGAACAGCCTGCGTCCGAGCCTCGTGCCGAAAGTTTTGAAGTAGGCGCCTGCACTCATTGTCGATAACCCGAGCCGCGGCCTCCTCCTGTCCCTCAGCACACCTGTAGAAGGTCTGCAATAAAACAAGAAAACACGGATTAGTACAATCACTAGGGTTGCCAATCAAAGAAGGAAACACAACGTAGACGGCAAAGGAGAAATTACCCAAAACGTCTGGATCACAATGTCGGCCACCTTGTGGCACTCGACATCGCCGATCCTATGCCCCGGCGGGGCCGGGGCAGCCAAGTAGTGCTCCCAGGTCATTCCTAGCTCTGGAACCCGGCCCTCACCGGGCAACGTGACCCACCCCGGGTAGCTCTGGCGACAAATCACACGAAGGACACTGTTGGGCCTGCGGACATGAGGCTCGTGTGTCCAAGACCTGCAGTATGACAAGGCCAACGCATTAGATATTTGAAGAAACGTGAAGGCAAAAGGTTAAAAAAGAGTAAATGCACTTACTTGTCCCCGTTAGGCGCAATCAACCATCTCTGGTCGGGGGTCGCCGGGGTGGGCGGGAGCTTTGTACCACCACGCTGGTAGACTTTGCGCCCCTCAACCCACTCACCCTCGCTATAGCTATCAGAACTATAGCCACCCTCAGCACGGCCACTCGACTCCGTCGAGTCCGCCCATGGGTTCCGCTGCGACTCAGCGTGATCCCTGCTGAGCTCCGGAGTCTCGTGGGACGAAGGCTCGTCGGCCGTAGGCGCGTCTGCCATAGGCTCATCGGCCCGAGGCTCGTGGACCGGAGTCCGAGACGGGTCCACCTCAGGCGGCTCCATCTCAGACGGAGCACTCCTGTGGTCGGGTGAATCAGCTGGGGGTGGTGGCGAGGAAGGCATAGTAGCAGCCTTCCTACCTCTCCCGCCGCCACGTCCACCTCTACCAGCCTTCTTCCCCCCCGACCTCTCCCGTCCGAAGAAGAAGCGACCGCCGGTGGTGTCTGCATACTGAGATCCAGTGCTCTCCGGAGGCTATGGGGTGGAATGGAACTACCCCTCCCACCACGCGCCGAGGTAGGAGCCTCAGAGCGCTCTCGACCCGCGCCCACCATCTGTCAACACCTGCAATGACAAAGAGTAAACGAAATTAGTACAACATAAAAAGAATGAATACCTCACATGAATAATATGTATATAATTTAAGTGTATCATCATCATGAACATAATAAAAAACTGAATACCTAAAAAATTGAATACTTAATTTAAGTGTCGGGGTGTCGGGGTCGTGGTGTCGGGGTGTCCTGTTGGGGTCGGGGTGTCGGGGTGTCGTGTCGGGGTCGGGGTGTCGTGGTGTCGGGGTGCCGTGTCGGGGTCGGGGTGTCGGGTCAGGGTCGGGGTGTCGGGTCGGGGTGTCGTGGTGTCGGGGTGTCGTGGTGTCGTGTCGGGGTCGGGGTGTCGGGGTGTCGTGTCGGGGTCGGGGTGTCGGGGTGTCGGGGGTGTCGTGTGTAACAGCCCAAGTGTAATTCTTGCCTTTTGTAATCATTTCCATGTGTGACCTTCTATTGGATGTTGCAAGGCTATCATGAGTTTGAGTTTCTTCTTTGCCTCTTGTCATCTCATGCATCATGGCATCATATTCATAACATCAAGTGCATCTTATTTTTGCCATGCTTGTGGTTTGTTGTGGTGTGAGGTGGTGTTGTTGGAAGTGTATGTGATGTGGAGTGAGTGCATGTGTTCTTGTTTGGAGTGCTACTCCCTCCCATCTATTAAACTATCCCCTCTTCTTTCTTATTCAAAATATTCCCATGATAAATAATTTACTTGCTGTTTTCACTTATTAAAAATGTTGATCATTTCTGAAATATTCCAAATTGAATTCTAAACCAGCTCCTGTTCCTTCTTGAAGTTTATCCACCCACAAACATCAAAAACAGATTGCATTTTATTTAAAATATGATTTTATTTATTGCTTCTAAAAATGCCATTTTTATTTTTATTAAATAGCATGCATTTTTGTGAGCTCAAAAATGTATTTCTCTCCTGTTAAAACATCTCTCTCTTACTCATGTGCATTTTGTTTTCTCTGGGCTTTATATAAAATGTTAAGCTGTTTGTTTTGTTGAGAGAGAGAGAGAGGAGGCCGGATGGGCTCTACCTGGCCCATTTAGCTGGCGTGGCCCAGTTCCTCGCTCCTGACGGCCAACTGCTCACCGTCTCCCTCCTTTCCGTCAGAGCGCAGAGAGAGAGAGCGCCAGCTCGGCGCCGTGAGCCCTCACGGACGTCGAGGCAGCGTCCCATCCGTGCCTATTTAACCCCCCTTGGCGTCCGTGCCTCGCTAGGGTTCCTCCTCGCCGCCGCCAGCTTCTCCTACCTCCTCCTTCTCCTTCCTTTCCCCTCTGTCAGGTAAGCCTCTGTAGTTCAGAGAGTTTCAGAGACGTAGCCGCCGTCGGTCGCCGTCGTCCTCGCCGCAGGGGTCGAGCCCTTCTTCAGCGTAGATGTCGCGGAGATCCAGGACCCTTCCCGCACCCCGTTCCCGGCGCTAGGGTGCCGTGGGAAGGCCTTCGCCGTCCTCTTCTTCCTCGCCGGCGCCGCGCTCCCGAGGCCATCGTCGGCGCCCCGATTCGTCTCCAGCATCGCCCCGTCGAGCCCGCTGTGAGCCCGCGCCTTCCTCCCCTGTTCCCCCGTTCCTTCGCGCGTAGCCGCCTAGTCGTGCCCTGGTCATCGTTTCGCCGTCGCCGTGGTGTTCTGCTCCCGCAGCCGCCGCGCCGTGCCCGTAGATCCGCCGTAGTGGTAGGGCTTGCTGACGTGCCGTTCGTCGCGTGCTAGCCGTGGGAATGGAACCGCCGTAGCACCCGCATGCTCCGCCGCCGGTTGGTAGGTTCGGTGGTCGCCGGAGGGCTCGCCGGCGCCATCGGAGGCTTCTCTGTCTCCGGGCAGAGGAAGCAGGGGTCTTTTGTGTATTTCTGGGCCGAGCCCCCTCTCTCAGCAGTTGACCGCACCTAGCGCAGTGGTAGCGGACCGCGGGGATGACCGAGAGGTCGTGGGTTCGATTCCCCCTCCCCCTTTTATTTCTTTTGCGCGTGAGTGCCCCTGTGTGTGTGCCCCTGTGTGGAGATCCAGTGTGGCTGTGTGTGATCCGGTGTGTGCTACTCTGTGGCCTGTGTGTGTGCTCTATGATTGGTGTGTGTGTGTGTGTGAGTATGACAGTGGGCCCTGGCCCCACTTGTCATCCTCAGAGGGGCCTGGTGTGTATGACCAGTGGGACCCCTCCCCTTTTTTTATTTTATTTTTGTTTGTTGTTTTTGTCTGCTGGTTTGTTTCTTTCCATTTTTGGAAAGATCCAGATCTGGACTGGCCATTTTTGGCAGTAGCTTAATAGGGTAAGTTGTGACTTATAAGTGCATGTGTGGTTTGTCTATTGTGGTTTTGGGCATTTTATCTACATGTAGATATAAGTATGATATATGATTTTGGGGTAGAATTTTCCAAGGAATCCAATGGTGTTATTTGTTTTGTCATTTGAGCAAGTTTGCAAAAAATGTCATTTTGTCCCAACATGCCATTTTGTCATTTTCATATGATTAAATCCATGCAATATATGTGATACTTGTCAACATGAATATGCTAGTGTTTGAAGGGTACTAGGCCCTGGTATTTTTGTTTGGCATCATAAACTTGTGGATAAGTGGGTTCCTTGCTGTTAACATGCTAAGATAATAACCCTGGTTGCATGTCTCAAATATTACTAAGTGTTGGATCTGTTATTTTCTTGCTATGTTGAGATGATGGTTCCCTTGGATGTGTTGGTCCTTTGAGTTTGGGACATGAACATGTTTTGTTGTGCCCAGCATGCTCTACTAAATTGTGCTAAGAACTTGAGCATTGAGCTCTTGCATCATATTTTAAACATGCTGTCAAGTTGCTATTCTGTTAACATGTGCCCAGTTTTGCCCTTGCTAAATATTTCTAAGTCTGAGAATCTGTTAATATTTTTTATGCCATGGAGAGTGGATGCTACCAAGTTATGTGTTGTGTTATAGCTCATGCTCAGTGCTAGTGTTTTGTTCTAGGTGTTGCCCTCTGTCATCCTGTTAATTTTCATGCCTTGAAATGCCCTCTAGCATATTTAAATACTGCTGTCAATATGCCATCAGGTTAACTCAGATTCCAGAAAACTGGAATTTTCACTAAGTCCTAAGAATCTGTTTCAACATGCCATCTTGTGATCTTCATTGCTATTGATCTATGCTTCCTTTCAAGTTGTGTAGATATATTAATTGTTAAACATGCTGTAAGGTTTCTGTACATGCCTTGGGTTTGATTTAAGACCTGCTGTAGCTCTGGCTATGAGTGTGACAAGATGCCATGTTGCTGTTTGTGGCCAGATTGTGTGTCTGTTTGTTTTGTGTCTTGTGGGGGCTATACTCCATTGTTTTGCTTGTTCTTTAGCTCTATTCTTGTTAGATTTTCATTACCTATCCAGTGGCATCCTTGGAACACCAAGGTATAGCCAGAGATTGCCTCATGTTGTGTTTTGTCTCCGTTAACGTTCGTAACTTGCCGTGAGCATACCGTGAGCTACGTTTCTCCGTTTGCAACGTTCTACATATGCATCTGCATCGTTTTTGCATGAAGCATCCATATTTGCCATGATCATGCATGTCCAAATAATTAATATTGAGGTTCTGTCCAGAATACTAAATAACTTTATAAATGCATGTGAAACATGACTAGCATAGGATTGCCATGCTATACTTCTTAACATGACCATGCATCATCTTGTTTGCGCATTGCACCTTGCTGTTTGTTTATTTGGTGCTGTTCTCTTTGGGTAGACGCGAGTGTTGAGCCTGAGTACGAGGATTCCGGAGAGTACAACTACGAGGATCCAGCTCTTTGTCCCTCTGAAGAACCAACAGGCAAGATGATCATACCCGGATCCCGACACTATTTTTGCCTTGCTAGATGTCTCGCTTTTACCGTTATGTTACGTTACCTACCACTTAAACTGTCAGCCTCCTAATTTGCCATGAAAGCCTCTAACCTTTCCACTACCTAGCAAACCTTGTTTGGCTATGTTACCGCTGCTCAGCCCTTCTCTTATAGCGTTGCTAGTTGCAGGTGCAGGTTTTCCATGTGTCAACATGGATTTTGTTTATATCACTCTATTTATTGTTATTTAATTAATGCACATATATATATCTGGCAACGGTGGAAGGCTTGGCCTTTTGCTTAGTGTTTTGTTCCGCTTTTGCCGCTCTAGTTCCGAGTTCCGGTGTTATATTCCATATTTTGCGCTCCTAACATGCTCGGGGTTGTTATGGGGACCCCCTTGATCATTCGTTTTAGATTAAAACTTGTCTGGCAAGACCCAACATTGGTACTACATTTGCTAAACAACTTAATAAAATTGCATAGGGCTTAGCTACCCCGAGGATAATTTAATCAACCCCCCGGGCCAGTGCTCCTCATGAGTGTTGGTCCAAACCGAGCGATGTCCGGCGCCCCCTGGTCACCCGGGGTTTCAGCCAACCCGACGTCTAGCTCATCTGGTAGTGCCCTGAGAAGAGATACGCGCGTCTCCTATTGGGATCTGGCCTGCCGGGCGGTCTTGCTGGACTTGTTTTACCTTTATCGAATGTCTTGCGCGTGGAATTCCGGTTTTTCTTCGGGCTATCTCGAGGTTGCGGTTTTCCAGTGGAATTGCCAAGGAAGATCACGAGATTCGTGGTCGAGGTTATTCTCGCGGCATGTGGTTAGTTTGTGATGGATGAGTTGGAGCACCCCTGCAGGGTTCAATCTTTCGGAAAGCCGTGCCCGCGGTTATGTGGCAACTTGGAAATTTGTTTAACACCCGGTAATAGATAACTTGAAGTAAACTCCAATAAAAATACACCAACTGTGTGCGTAACCGTGATCGTCTCTGCTCGTGAACATGATCCGAGAGAGAACACGGTGGGGTTATGATTGACGTAAGTAGGTGTTCAGGATCACTTAGTGATCACGCTATTTCACGATCGTCTTACGTATGCCACCATATTTACATTCATGTTCTCGTAAGTTAGCCACCAAATATATGCTTAGCGCTTGCTGCAGCCTCACCACTTAACCAATTCCTTACCCATTGGCTTACATAGTTTCGGCACCCGGGTTATGAGATTGCTGAGTCCCTGTGGCTCACAGATTACAACAATACAGGTACAGGTGTTGATGAGAACGTGCCAGATGATGTGACTCAGCTCCAGTGGGAGTACGACGAGGAGAGTAGACGTATGTATGTTACGTATCCGGACGAGTAGGGAGCTTCTTGGTGGTGATCCTGGGATAGCAAGGCAGTCTTCATTGCTTCTTTTATCGTTTGTTTTCGTCCGTAGCCGGACCCTGTCTTCTGGATGATGTATTGAATAATTGTGTGGACTTGTAATTTAGCTTGTGGCGAGTGTAAGCCAACTTATATACTCATCTCTTCCTACATGTATTGCAATGTTTACTGTGCTTGCGAACGACGAGATGCGCTTCTATCCCCATCGAGGCCACAAGCCTTAATAGGGATAGGACCGCATCTTGGGCGTGACAAGTTGGTATTCAGAGCCATACCGACCATAGGAGCCCCTTGCTTGATCGAACTTAGCCGAGTCGAGTCTAGTAAAAACTATTTTGAGTCTAGTTATATCGGAGAGTAGGATTCTTTTACTCCTCTTCTATACTCTGGTGAGGTATTCGACTTAGGAATTTTCATTCTACTCCTCTTCTCGCTCAAAATTTCTTTAGGATCACGCGGGTATTTTGGAAACTATATGATGCCGATGTGACGGAGTTCTGTCTTGGTGCCTCCTGTCTGACTTGATTTCTTCCGGGGAGTTGAGCTCCAGGGGATTCTTGACACATCGTTATCATTCAGTTTCCTTAGTATCTCAGGACGGAGGATGTTCGAAATTGCTTCAATACTAGTAGTGGCGAGAGGAGTCCGGCATCCCCAGTACTGGTGGAGAGAGTTCGGATGTATTGCCATACTTAGTATCGTTGTGATTACGAGTGTCTGTGGTAGACGAGTTTGCGGAGTTTTCTTGAATTATGGTGTGGAAGGTTGCGGGTGCAGTTGTAGCTGATTACCTTGGGTACGTTCCTGGACCCGCAACCCGAATCGCATAAACAAGAAAGACTTCGGAAATTCTTAGGTGGGAATTCCAGTAGTTCGTAGGATCATCTTCCGACAGATGTATATTGGTTGTACATTTGTTCTGAGCAACCTTAGCTCAATACTTGTTGTGTTATTTCAAGTGGCTTCATGTTCTAATGATGTTTTCAAGATCCTGCAGAAAGCGTTCTTACTATTTGCAGTTTGAATGCAATTGATGATATTCCGTTGCAATTTCTTTCAAGCCGTTGATTCAGCTTATTTCAATCATCTTTGTCAATGGTGTGCTGATATTCTGTCCATCTTCAGGATGGCGCCAGCAACTCGTGGGAACCAAGGTCGTGATGGAGAGCCGTCTGATCCTCCACCACCCCCACCTCCACCTCCACCTCCGGAGGCTTGGCAAGCAGTGATGGCCGCAACCAATGCGAACACTCAGATGCTACTCAGGTTGCTGCAGGAAAGAGAGCAGGGACAGCAAGGTTTTCAAGGGAATTTTCAGAATCAGCCTCAGTTCGCAACTCTGAACCAGTTTCTCGCAAATCAGCCCAAGTCCTTCACCTGTTGTGAGCAGCCTTTCGATGCGGATGATTGGCTCCGTGACATGAACAAGCATTTTGAGTGCAGCAATGTCAGGCCTGCAGACTATGTCAAGTTTGCGACTTTCCAGCTCAAGGGTCAGGCAGCAGATTGGTGGTAGCAGTACAAGGATTCCAGGGGTGATCGTGTTATCAGCTGGGATGATTTCTGTCGTGACTTCAAAGCTCATCACATCCCGACGAGCTTTGTCGAGGAGATGCGTGAGAAGTTCAGGAATTTGAAGCAGGGGAGCAAGTCTGTCTACCAGTATAACATCGACTTCCAGAATCTGGCCCGCTATGCTAAGCAAGATGTTCCCAATGATAAGGCAATGATTTACCAGTTCAGAGGTAGTCTCAGGGATGATCTTCAGCCGGGTCTAGTCCTGCAAGAGCCTCCAGAGTTTGATCAGTTCTACAACATGGCTCTAAAGGTCGAGGCGTCTCAGCTCAGGTTGGAGAATTCCAGGAAGCGATTCAGAGACAACAACTCTTCTTCTTCCAGCTCTCAGATTGTTCCTAAGCAGCAGAAGTTTTGGGTTCCTCCTCCTCCTCCGTTTCGTCCCCCTCAGCAGCAGAGGCAGCACGGTGGTCGTGGTCCTTCCCACCCACCCAACTCAGGTTTTCAGCAGAGGCCTCAGGCACCTAAGTCAGCAAATGCTCCTCCTCCAGGCAACTTTCGTCCGCTCTCAGAGGTTACTTGTCACAAGTGTGGTCAGAAGGGCCATTACTCCAACAAGTGCAACAACCAGCGGCGTCTCCCGGCTCCTCCTCCTATCAGGCCCCCAGGCAATGCTATGGTGAAGCACAATCCCAAGTCAGCAAGAGTGAACATGGTGAATGCAGCTGAAGCAGAGGATTCTTCTCAAGTGATTATGGGTAACCTCTCGGTGAATTCTTTTCCTGCAAAAGTTTTATTTGATACTGGCGCATCGCATACATTCATGTCTAGACCTTTTGCATCAAAGTATGGAATTCATGTGGTGGAGTTGCCTAGACCTTTGTCAGTTGTTTCTCCGGGGAAATTCATGCATGCAAGCACGGAAGCCCCAAATGTTTCTATCAAGATGGGCAATTATTCTTTTCTGGCCTCTCCTATTGTTCTCGGCAATTCCGATATTGATCTTATTCTTGGCATGGATTTTCTGGCGATGAACAAGGCTTATGTTGATTGCAAAGCTAAAGAAGTTCAATTGACTCATCCTTCTGAAGACGTGATCATTTTCGCTGCTCGCGATGACACGATTCGTCTATTCTCTCTCAATGAGAAGGGCGAGATTTCTGCCATTTCTCAAATTCCCGTTGTCTCGGAGTATGAAGATGTCTTTCCAGAAGAGTTGCCAGGAATGCCTCCTCACAGGCCAGTTGAGTTTGTGATTGATCTCGAGCCTGGAACTGAACCGGTGTGCAAGCGTCCTTATAAGCTTGGCCCCGAAGAGCTGAAAGAGTTGAAGAAGCAGCTAGATGAACAAGAGCGTCTGGGTCTGATCAGACCAAGCTCTTCTCCTTGGGGCTGTGGTGTTCTGTTTGTCAAGAAGAAGGATGGCACGGACTGACTATGTGTCGATTACCATCCATTGAATAAGAAGACAATCAGGAACAAGTATCCACTGCCCAACATCAATGAGCTGTTTGAGCAATTGAAAGGTGCCAAGGTTTTCTCGAAGTTAGATCTCCGTATGGGATATCATCAAATCCGCATTCGTGAAGAAGATATTCCAAAGACAGCTTTCAGGACGAGTTTTGGCTCCTATGAGTACACCGTCATGTCTTTTGGTCTAGCAAATGCGCCTCCGACCTTCTCCAGAATGATGAACTATATATTCTCTCCTTTCAAGAATGAGTTCATCTTGGTCTATTTGGATGATATTCTCGTGTTCTCGGAGACTGAAGAAGAGCATGCAGAGCATCTCAGACTTGTGCTTGACAAGCTTAGGGAACATCGGTTTTATGCTAAGTTCTCGAAGTGCGAGTTTTGGCTCAATGAAGTGGTGTACCTCGGGCATGTCATCTCTGCCGAGGGCATTAAAGTGCACCCCGAGAAAGTCGAAGCAATTGTGAACTGGGAGCCTCCTCAGAATGTCAAGCAGCTTCGTAGCTTCCTCGGCCTTGCAAGCTATTGCAGAAGATTTGTTGAGAACTTCTCTCAGATTGCTAAGCCTCTGTCCAACCTCCTTCAGAAGAATGTCAAGTTTCTGTGGTCTCCTGAGTGTGACGTGGCGTTCAATACACTCAAACAGAAGCTGACTTCGGCTCCAGTTCTTGTTCCTCCCGAGCAATCCAAGCCTTTTCAAGTTTTTTGTGATGCTTCTCTCCAAGGTCTCGGTGGCGTTCTCATGCAAGATAAGAAAGTTGTGGCTTATACCTCGAGGCAGTTGAAGCCTGCTGAGAAGAACTACCCCACTCATGATCTTGAGCTGGCGGCAGTAGTGCATGCTCTGATGACATGGAGACATCTGTTGTTGGGAAGACCAGTTGAGGTGTTCACCGACCACAAGAGCTTGAAGTATATCTTCACCCAACCCAACCTCAATCTTCGGCAGTCTCGTTGGGTGGAGATGATCGAGGACTTCAATCCGAGTATTGAATATACTCCTGGGAAAGCTAATGTCATTGCAGACGCGCTGAGCAGAAAAGCGTACTGCAACAGTCTTATCCTCAAGCCTCTTCAGCCCGAGCTTTGTGAAGCATTCCGCAAGCTCAATCTCCAAATGATTCCTCAAGGTTTTCTTGCCAATCTTCAAGTCTCTCCGACTCTCGAGGATCAGGTTCACCAAGCTCAGCTTCTTGATGCTATGGTGAAGAAAGTCAAGAAAGGTGTGGCCAAGAGCATTCCCAAGTATAAGTGTTTCCGTGTTGATGACAAAGACACCCTGTTCTTTGAGGACCGTCTGGTGGTTCCGAAAGGTGATCTCAGGAAAGTTATCATGGATGAAGCACATAATTCCCTCCTCTCGATTCATCCAGGCAGTTCCAAGATGTATCAAGACCTCAAGCAAACCTTCTGGTGGACTCGCATGAAACGCGAGATTGCTCAGTTCGTGAACGAGTGTGATGTTTGTCGCAGAGTGAAGGCGGAACATCAACGTCCAGCAGTTCTCCTTCAGCCTTTGCCTATCCCAGAGTGGAAATTCGATCATGTTGAAATGGATTTCGTCACTGGGTTTCCTAAGTCCAAGAGAGGTAATGATGCCATCTTCGTGGTCATCGACAAGCTCACCAAAGTTGCCCACTTCCTTCCGGTCAAAGAATCTATCTCGGCAGCTCAGCTAGCAGAGTTGTATACGTCAAGGATAGTTTCTTTGCACGGTGTTCCTA
Organism: Elymus sibiricus; assembly: GCA_039707655.1. Taxonomy (NCBI): domain Eukaryota; kingdom Viridiplantae; phylum Streptophyta; class Magnoliopsida; order Poales; family Poaceae; genus Elymus; species Elymus sibiricus. The sequence goes on from CM077673.1 coordinate 432,789,936, forward strand.
AGCTCATATCCTCAGATCGTGGAAGCATCTTCACTTCCAAGTTTTGGGATTCCTTCCAGACTGCAATGGGGACTAATCTCCGTTTCAGCACAGCTTTCCATCCTCAGACTAGTGGTCAAGTTGAGAGAGTCAATCAAATCCTCGAAGATATGCTCAGAGCTTGTGTGATTTCTTTTGGCATGAAGTGGGAAGATTGCCTCCCATTTGCTGAGTTCTCATACAACAATAGCTTCCAAGCAAGTTCCGGCAAAGCTCCTTTCGAGATTCTCTATGGCAGAAAGTGCCGCACCCCGCTAAATTGGTCTGAAACCGGTGAGCGTCAAATCCTTGGTAATGACATGATCACTGAAGCAGAAGAAATGTGCCGTGTCATTCGTGCAAATCTCAAAGCAGCTCAGTCCCGCCAGAAGAGTTATTATGATAGCAAGCATCGTGACATGACCTTTCAGATCGATGATTTTGTCTATCTCAGAGTGTCTCCCATGAAGGGCACTCAACGCTTTGGCATCAAAGGAAAGCTCGCTCCACGCTTTGTGGGTCCTTTCAAGATTGTGGGCAAGAGGGGTGACCTTGCCTACCAACTCGAGCTTCCTCCCAATTTCTCCAATGTGCATGATGTGTTTCATGTCTCTCAGCTCCGGAAGTGCTTCAAGACTCCCGAGCGCACCGTTGACCTCCAAGAAATTGATCTCCAAGAAGACCTATCTTATCATGAGCATCCAGTTGCTATCCTTGAAGAAACTGAGCGTAAGACTCGCAACAAGTCAATCAAGTTTCTAAAGGTGAAGTGGTCACATCACTCCGACAAAGAAGCCACTTGGGAACGTGAGGACCATCTCCGTTCCGAATTTCCCGAGTTCTTCCATTCCTAGATCTCGGGACGAGATCCTCATGTAGTGGGGGAGAGTTGTAACAGCCCAAGTGTAATTCTTGCCTTTTGTAATCATTTCCATGTGTGACCTTCTATTGGATGTTGCAAGGCTATCATGAGTTTGAGTTTCTTCTTTGCCTCTTGTCATCTCATGCATCATGGCATCATATTCATAACATCAAGTGCATCTTATTTTTGCCATGCTTGTGGTTTGTTGTGGTGTGAGGTGGTGTTGTTGGAAGTGTATGTGATGTGGAGTGAGTGCATGTGTTCTTGTTTGGAGTGCTACTCCCTCCCATCTATTAAACTATCCCCTCTTCTTTCTTATTCAAAATATTCCCATGATAAATAATTTACTTGCTGTTTTCACTTATTAAAAATGTTGATCATTTCTGAAATATTCCAAATTGAATTCTAAACCAGCTCCTGTTCCTTCTTGAAGTTTATCCACCCACAAACATCAAAAACAGATTGCATTTTATTTAAAATATGATTTTATTTATTGCTTCTAAAAATGCCATTTTTATTTTTATTAAATAGCATGCATTTTTGTGAGCTCAAAAATGTATTTCTCTCCTGTTAAAACATCTCTCTCTTACTCATGTGCATTTTGTTTTCTCTGGGCTTTATATAAAATGTTAAGCTGTTTGTTTTGTTGAGAGAGAGAGAGAGGAGGCCGGATGGGCTCTACCTGGCCCATTTAGCTGGCGTGGCCCAGTTCCTCGCTCCTGACGGCCAACTGCTCACCGTCTCCCTCCTTTCCGTCAGAGCGCAGAGAGAGAGAGCGCCAGCTCGGCGCCGTGAGCCCTCACGGACGTCGAGGCAGCGTCCCATCCGTGCCTATTTAACCCCCCTTGGCGTCCGTGCCTCGCTAGGGTTCCTCCTCGCCGCCGCCAGCTTCTCCTACCTCCTCCTTCTCCTTCCTTTCCCCTCTGTCAGGTAAGCCTCTGTAGTTCAGAGAGTTTCAGAGACGTAGCCGCCGTCGGTCGCCGTCGTCCTCGCCGCAGGGGTCGAGCCCTTCTTCAGCGGAGATGTCGCGGAGATCCAGGACCCTTCCCGCACCCCGTTCCCGGCGCTAGGGTGCCGTGGGAAGGCCTTCGCCGTCCTCTTCTTCCTCGCCGGCGCCGCGCTCCCGAGGCCATCGTCGGCGCCCCGATTCGTCTCCAGCATCGCCCCGTCGAGCCCGCTGTGAGCCCGCGCCTTCCTCCCCTGTTCCCCCGTTCCTTCGCGCGTAGACGCCTAGTCGTGCCCTGGTCATCGTTTCGCCGTCGCCGTGGTGTTCTGCTCCCGCAGCCGCCGCGCCGTGCCCGTAGATCCGCCGTAGTGGTAGGGCTTGCTGACGTGCCGTTCGTCGCGTGCTAGCCATGGGAATGGAACCGCCGTAGCACCCGCATGCTCCGCCGCCGTTTGGTAGGTTCGGTGGTCGCCGGAGGGCTCGCCGGCGCCATCGGAGGCTTCTCTGTCTCCGGGCAGAGGAAGCAGGGGTCTTTTGTGTATTTCTGGGCCGAGCCCCCTCTCTCAGCAGTTGACCGCACCTAGCGCAGTGGTAGCGGACCGCGGGGATGACCGAGAGGTCGTGGGTTCGATTCCCCCTCCCCCTTTTATTTCTTTTGCGCGTGAGTGCCCCTGTGTGTGTGCCCCTGTGTGGAGATCCAGTGTGGCTGTGTGTGATCCGGTGTGTGCTACTCTGTGGCCTGTGTGTGTGCTCTATGATTGGTGTGTGTGTGTGTGAGTATGACAGTGGGCCCTGGCCCCACTTGTCATCCTCAGAGGGGCCTGGTGTGTATGACCAGTGGGACCCCTCCCCTTTTTTTATTTTATTTTTGTTTGTTGTTTTTGTCTGCTGGTTTGTTTCTTTCCATTTTTGGAAAGATCCAGATCTGGACTGGCCATTTTTGGCAGTAGCTTAATAGGGTAAGTTGTGACTTATAAGTGCATGTGTGGTTTGTCTATTGTGGTTTTGGGCATTTTATCTACATGTAGATATAAGTATGATATATGATTTTGGGGTAGAATTTTCCAAGGAATCCAATGGTGTTATTTGTTTTGTCATTTGAGCAAGTTTGCAAAAAATGTCATTTTGTCCCAACATGCCATTTTGTCATTTTCATATGATTAAATCCATGCAATATATGTGATACTTGTCAACATGAATATGCTAGTGTTTGAAGGGTACTAGGCCCTGGTATTTTTGTTTGGCATCATAAACTTGTGGATAAGTGGGTTCCTTGCTGTTAACATGCTAAGATAATAACCCTGGTTGCATGTCTCAAATATTACTAAGTGTTGGATCTGTTATTTTCTTGCTATGTTGAGATGATGGTTCCCTTGGATGTGTTGGTCCTTTGAGTTTGGGACATGAACATGTTTTGTTGTGCCCAGCATGCTCTACTAAATTGTGCTAAGAACTTGAGCATTGAGCTCTTGCATCATATTTTAAACATGCTGTCAAGTTGCTATTCTGTTAACATGTGCCCAGTTTTGCCCTTGCTAAATATTTCTAAGTCTGAGAATCTGTTAATATTTTTTATGCCATGGAGAGTGGATGCTACCAAGTTATGTGTTGTGTTATAGCTCATGCTCAGTGCTAGTGTTTTGTTCTAGGTGTTGCCCTCTGTCATCCTGTTAATTTTCATGCCTTGAAATGCCCTCTAGCATATTTAAATACTGCTGTCAATATGCCATCAGGTTAACTCAGATTCCAGAAAACTGGAATTTTCACTAAGTCCTAAGAATCTGTTTCAACATGCCATCTTGTGATCTTCATTGCTATTGATCTATGCTTCCTTTCAAGTTGTGTAGATATATTAATTGTTAAACATGCTGTAAGGTTTCTGTACATGCCTTGGGTTTGATTTAAGACCTGCTGTAGCTCTGGCTATGAGTGTGACAAGATGCCATGTTGCTGTTTGTGGCCAGATTGCGTGTCTGTTTGTTTTGTGTCTTGTGGGGGCTATACTCCATTGTTTTGCTTGTTCTTTAGCTCTATTCTTGTTAGATTTTCATTACCTATCCAGTGGCATCCTTGGAACACCAAGGTATAGCCAGAGATTGCCTCATGTTGTGTTTTGTCTCCGTTAACGTTCGTAACTTGCCGTGAGCATACCGTGAGCTACGTTTCTCCGTTTGCAACGTTCTACATATGCATCTGCATCGTTTTTGCATGAAGCATCCATATTTGCCATGATCATGCATGTCCAAATAATTAATATTGAGGTTCTGTCCAGAATACTAAATAACTTTATAAATGCATGTGAAACATGACTAGCATAGGATTGCCATGCTATACTTCTTAACATGACCATGCATCATCTTGTTTGCGCATTGCACCTTGCTGTTTGTTTATTTGGTGCTGTTCTCTTTGGGTAGACGCGAGTGTTGAGCCTGAGTACGAGGATTCCGGAGAGTACAACTACGAGGATCCAGCTCTTTGTCCCTCTGAAGAACCAACAGGCAAGATGATCATACCCGGATCCCGACACTATTTTTGCCTTGCTAGATGTCTCGCTTTTACCGTTATGTTACGTTACCTACCACTTAAACTGTCAGCCTCCTAATTTGCCATGAAAGCCTCTAACCTTTCCACTACCTAGCAAACCTTGTTTGGCTATGTTACCGCTGCTCAGCCCTTCTCTTATAGCGTTGCTAGTTGCAGGTGCAGGTTTTCCATGTGTCAACATGGATTTTGTTTATATCACTCTATTTATTGTTATTTAATTAATGCACATATATATATCTGGCAACGGTGGAAGGCTTGGCCTTTTGCTTAGTGTTTTGTTCCGCTTTTGCCGCTCTAGTTCCGAGTTCCGGTGTTATATTCCATATTTTGCGCTCCTAACATGCTCGGGGTTGTTATGGGGACCCCCTTGATCATTCGTTTTAGATTAAAACTTGTCTGGCAAGACCCAACATTGGTACTACATTTGCTAAACAACTTAATAAAATTGCATAGGGCTTAGCTACCCCGAGGATAATTTAATCAACCCCCCGGGCCAGTGCTCCTCATGAGTGTTGGTCCAAACCGAGCGATGTCCGGCGCCCCCTGGTCACCCGGGGTTTCAGCCAACCCGACGTCTAGCTCATCTGGTAGTGCCCTGAGAAGAGATACGCGCGGCTCCTATTGGGATCTGGCCTGCCGGGCGGTCTTGCTGGACTTGTTTTACCTTTATCGAATGTCTTGCGCGTGGAATTCCGGTTTTTCTTCGGGCTATCTCGAGGTTGCGGTTTTCCAGTGGAATTGCCAAGGAAGATCACGAGATTCGTGGTCGAGGTTATTCTCGCGGCGTGTGGTTAGTTTGTGATGGATGAGTTGGAGCACCCCTGCAGGGTTCAATCTTTCGGAAAGCCGTGCCCGCGGTTATGTGGCAACTTGGAAATTTGTTTAACACCCGGTAATAGATAACTTGAAGTAAACTCCAATAAAAATACACCAACTGTGTGCGTAACCGTGATCGTCTCTGCTCGTGAACATGATCCGAGAGAGAACACGGTGGGGTTATGATTGACGTAAGTAGATGTTCAGGATCACTTAGTGATCACGCTATTTCACGATCGTCTTACGTATGCCACCATATTTACATTCATGTTCTCGTAAGTTAGCCACCAAATATATGCTTAGCGCTTGCTGCAGCCTCACCACTTAACCAATTCCTTACCCATTGGCTTACATAGTTTCGGCACCCGGGTTATGAGATTGCTGAGTCCCTGTGGCTCACAGATTACAACAATACAGGTACAGGTGTTGATGAGAACGTGCCAGATGATGTGACTCAGCTCCAGTGGGAGTACGACGAGGAGAGTAGACGTATGTATGTTACGTATCCGGACGAGTAGGGAGCTTCTTGGTGGTGATCCTGGGATAGCAAGGCAGTCTTCATTGCTTCTTTTATCGTTTGTTTTCGTCCGTAGCCGGACCCTGTCTTCTGGATGATGTATTAAATAATTGTGTGGACTTGTAATTTAGCTTGTGGCGAGTGTAAGCCAACTTATATACTCATCTCTTCCTACATGTATTGCAATGTTTACTGTGCTTGCGAACGACGAGATGCGCTTCTATCCCCATCGAGGCCACAAGCCTTAATAGGGATAGGACCGCATCTTGGGCGTGACATCGTGTCTGGGTGTCGTGGTGTCGGGGTGTCAGGGGTGTCGGGGTCGGGGTGCCGTGTCGGGGTCGGGGTGTCTGGGTCGGGGTGCCGTGTCGGGGTCGGGGTCGGGGTGTCGGGTCGGGGTGTCATGGTGTCGGGGTGTCGTGGTGTCGGGGTGTCGTGTCGGGGTCGGGGTGTCGGGGTGTCGTGGTGTCGGGGTGTCAGGGGTGTCGGGGTGTCGGGGTCGGGGTGCCGTGTCGGGGTCGGGGTGTCGGGGTGTTGGGGTCGGGGTGCCGTGTCGGGGTCGGGGTCGGGGTGTCGGGTCGGGGTGTCGTGGTGTCGGGGTGTCGTGTCGGGGTCGGGGTGTCGGGGTGTCGTGTCGGGGTCGGGGTGTCGGGGTGTCGGGGGTGTCGTGTCTGGGTGTCGTGGTGTCGTGGTGTCAGGGGTGTCGGGGTGTCGGGGTCGGGGTGCCGTGTCGGGGTCGGGGTGTCGGGTCGGGGTCGGGGTGTCGTGGTGTCGGGGTGTCGTGGTGTCGGGGTGTCGTGTCGGGGTCGGGGTGTCGGGGTGTCGTGTCGGGGTCGGGGTGTCGGGGGTGTCGTGTCTGGGTGTCGTGGTGTCGGGGTGTCAGGGGTGTCGGGGTGTCGGGGTCGGGGTGCCGTGTCGGGGTCGGGGTGTCCTTTTCTTTTATTTCCTATCTTTTTTCTACTTCTTCTTCTTTCCTTTTTCTTCTTCTCTTCTTCTTTCCTTTTTCTTCTCCTAAATCTTACTCATATTACCTAAACTAGTAAACGTGCACGTGCACCGCACGTCTTGTGAAGAAGACTTGATTTGCTCTCTCCTAACCTCTCTCTCTAAGGCTATAAGACATGGTTTGCTCTCTCCTAAACTCTCTCTCTAAGGCTATAAGACATGGTTTGCTCTCTCCTAACCTCTCCCTCTAAGGGGATAAGGGCGGAGACAGTTTGCCCCCTCCCTTTGTCATCAATATAGTGGGTCCTTGCCTCCTCGACGCCACCCCAAAATAATATACCGTGCTCTCATCCCACCTTCGTCGTGTTGTAGTGAACCCAAAAATTATTGATAACTCACCGTTCATGTTGTTTATGTTGGGAAGCAGACAAAAATAGTCCAGCTGGGTTATGCTGTTCACTGCCTATTTTGAGCTCCAGAAAGACAGACTAAGACAGCTCCCGTCATAGTACCAGCATATGCTCAATGATCCACAAAATGATGTAACCAAGGGCATATGTGGTTCCCAGCCACAGTTTGCTATGCCTAACCTTAGGCTAGTCACAGATTTTTAGGTATGTGTCTAATATGCATTATAAACATTGCTGCACTTTAATATGGCTTTCTGTCACAAACTTTTGACTTTTTGCTTAATCTTCCATGCTTGTGGCCTGTTTTTCTTACTCACACATCTGTAGCAAGCTGCACTTTGCCTTAGCTTAGTTCTGGCAAGCTATAAATGATACATGTTGTGCCAAACTTTGCAAATTAGACATTGTTCCTTAAAATATTGTGGTGTTTCATGATACTATTAGCTTTGTAAAAATAGGAAGAAAAAAAAGTAAAGAATATATGCTGCAATAATAAACAATAAATGCTCTATGTTCTGAGGAAGACAAATATAAAACCTATATTAGATTAAAGGTGTTGAACCTAGCAAATCGACAAGGGGATGTATCGTTTTATCCGTGAACAAGATGAATCACATACTTCCTAACTCATAATTCACAAATATATGACCCCGTCGGCCTCTGGAAGGCCGAAGAGCACCTTTTCGGTCAACAGGAGGCCGAAGAGGTGTCGGGGGTCGGGGGTGTCGTGTCTGGGTGGCGTGGTGTTTGGGTGTCGTGGTGTCGGCATGTCGTGTCGGGGTCGGGGTGTCGGGGTGTCGGGGGGTGTCGTGTCTGGGTGTCGTGGTGTCGGGGTGTCAGGGGTGTCGGGGTGTCGGGGTCGGGGTGCCGTGTCGGGGTCGGGGTGTCGGGGTGTCGGGGTCGGGGTGCCGTGTCGGTGTCGGGGTGTCGGGTCGGGGTCGGGGTTTTTCCTCTTTTTTTCTTTTCTTCTTCTTCCTCTTCTTCCTTTTCTTCATTTTCTTCCTTTTTTTCCTTCTTCTTCTTCTTCTTCTTCTTCCTCCTTTCCTTTTTCCTCTTCTTCTTCTCCTCCTCTCCTCTTTTTTCTTCTTCTTCTTCTTCCTCTTCTTCTCTTTTCTTCTCCTCCTCCTCCTCTTCTTCTTCTTCCTTTCCTTTTTTCCTCTTCTTCTTCTCCTCCTCTCCTCTTTTCTTCTTCTTCTTCTTCTTCTTCTTCTTCTTCTTCTTCTTTTTTCTTCTCCTCCTCTTCTTCTGTTTCTTCTTCTTCTTCTTATTTTTTGTTCTTTTCCTTTTTTATTTTTCCTTTTTTTCTTCTTTTTTTTCTTCTAGGTTTTTTCTTTTCTTCTTTTCTATCTAAGTTTTTTCTACCTAATATATACTAACTAATATGAACTAATAACTAACTAATATAAACTAACTAATATGAACTAATAAAAATAGAAAAAAACATAAAAGGGGGGAGGGTGGAGCTCACCGGAGGGGGGGTCGAGGCGGCGGCGCGGGGCGGCGGAGGGGGAGGGGCGGAGCTGGGTCGTCGGGGGTGCCTGCTCGCTGGCGACCCGACGCGGCGGAGCGGCGGGGCAGGGGGCGGCGGGGGCGACGGGGCCGAGGTGGTGGAGGAGGGCCGCGGGGAGGGGGCGGGCGGCGCCGCGGCCTGGCTCCGGCGGTGGTGGAGAAGGGCCGCGGGGAGGGGGCGGTGGTGGAGGAGGGCTGCGGGGAGGGGGCGGCGGCGGGAGGGCGGGGCGGCGGCGCTGAGAGAGAGAGGGAGAGAGAGATGTGTGAGAGAGAGAGAGGCGCGGGGCGCGGGGCCGAAAGTTAAGTTCATTTCTTTGCCGTCTGCTGGCAGACGGCAAAGAACTCTTTGCCGTCTGCCAGCAGACGGCAAAGAGGGTAACCGTTAGCCCGCCCCCGCCGTGACATTGTGGGCCCCACCCTCATCTCTTTGCCATCTGCTGGCAGACGGCAAAGAAATCTTTGCCGTCTGCCAGCAGACGGCAAAGAAGTGGCAGATGGCAAAGAGCTTGACCTAGCCAGTGCCGTGCCCCGTGGGGCCCACTTTGGTCTTTGCCGTCTGCTGGCAGACGGCAAAGAAGTGCAGATGGCAAAGACCCTCTTTGCCATCAGTTGGTTCTTTGCCGTCTGCTTTGGCAAGACAGACGGCAAACAGCCTCTTTGCCATCAGCTGGCAGACGGCAAAGAGCTGGCAGATGGCAAAGACCCTGATTCCAGTAGTGAATACAAGCCGAAGATGTTCGGCGTGTTCTTCCTCATTCTTGGAATATATAAGGATATCATCCAAATAAACCACGACGAATTTGTCGATGTAGTCCATGAAGATATAGTTCATCAACCGTGAGAAGGTTGCTGGAGCATTAGTCAATCCGAAGGACACGATGGTGTACTCGTATGACCCATAACGAGTAACGAAGGCGGTCTTCGGAATGTTCTCTTTGCGAACTCGGATCTGATGGTAACCCAACCTTAAGTCGAGTTTTGAGAACACAGAGGATCCAGCAAGTTGATCATAAAGATCATTGATCCGGGGAAGTAGATATTTGTTCTAGATTGTTGCTTGGTTAATAGGCCGATAGTCCTGGACCAATTGGTTCGTTCCATCCTTCTTCTTAACAAAGAGCGAAGGTGCTCCCCAAGCAGAGGAACTTGGATGAATGAAGCCTTTGCGTAGCGATTTGTCGATCTCCTCCTTAAGTTCAAGAAGTTCATGCGGAGGCATCTTATAGGGACGCTTAGAAATAAGGGTAGTGCCAGGTTTCAAGTCAATGACGAACTCGACAGCCCTAACAGGGGGTATTCCTGGAAGTTCCTCCGAAAAGACGTCCGAAAAGTCATGAACGACGGGAACGTTCTCAACTCCCTCAAGAGGTGAGGCGTTCAAAGCATTCAGAGCATAAATCTGAGCTTTGGCATTCCGGGTAATTCGGGCGGTGTAATTCACTATCTCGTCGGAGGGGTGAAGGAGTTGGACGACTTTGGTGGCACAATTGATCGAAGCAATATTAGCTTTCAACCAATCCATTCCCAGTATGAGATCTATAGTGGAAGATTTTAGGATGAATGGGGAGGCAAGGAATTCTAATCCTTCAATTTCAACGGGGACATTAGGTGTCATCATGTCAGCATGACAATGGCCCCCGGGAGTTTTAACGACTAACGGGGTATGCATCTTTTCATATTGTATGCCATGCATGAATGCAAACTTTCCAGAGATGAATGAATGTGATGCTCCTGAATCAAATAAAACAGAAGCGGGTACTGAGTTAACGAGAAGGGTACCCATCACAGTAGCAGGTTGATCCTGAACTTCTTCAATGTCAATGTTATACGCATGTCCACGACCATAAGCAGAAGACCCAGTATTATAGTTGTGGGTCTGGTTGTTACCACGGCCATTGCCACGGCCAGAAGGAAATGCCAACTGACGCACGGTGACCTGGGCAATGACACTTGAAGCACAGACCATCTTCAGGACGAAGAGGGGCATTGGGTGGAGCAGCTTGAGCTCTGGGCTGCCTCGATGGTGGCGGAGGCAGACGAGGTGCAGCATAGGAAGGCTTTGGTGCAGGGGCAGTTGGACGAAACACGTTGTGAGGTATCCAGACTCGACGCTTCTGTGCTGAGCCCGAAGATGAGCTAACGTCACGGTAGCACTTCTGTGACTCCTTGTGCTCCATCTGTGCGGTCTCAACCTAGATAGTCTTGTTCACCAGGGTGGCAAAGTCAGGGAAGTCGAGAATAGCAGAGCAAGCTTGAGGTCTGGGTGGAGTCCATTTCAGAACTTTTCTTGTCTATGAGCATCAGTGGGGATGTCTTCTTCCGCATAGTGGGACAGGTTAAGGAACTCCCGCTGATAAGCTTCAACAGTCTTGTTGCCCTAAGTAAGGTTGCGAAACTCGGCCTTCTTCCGATCCATTATTCCCTGAGGAATGTAGCGGGCACGGAAAGCAGCCTGAAACTCAATCCAGGTAACAACTGTTCCAACAGGCAGTGAACGCTTGTGGGTGTCCCACCATTGAGCAGCAGGGCCCTTCAAGAAGAAGGACGTGAAGGTGACAAAGCTGGCTGGGGCGACATTGGCAGATTCCATCTCGTTGGTGATGTTGCGAAGCCAGTCATCAGCGTCCAGTGGCTGTTCAGAGTTGCGGAAAGTAGTGGGGCTGAGACGCACAAACTCTGACAAAGTTATTGGGAGAGGTTGCTGGTTCTGAGCATTCTGGTTCTGGTGTGGGAACTGAGCCATGATTCCAGTTATGAACTGGCGGTTCACTTCGAATTGCTGCATCATAGCTGCCATATACTCTGGCGGTGGTGGATTTTCAGCAGCACGGCCACGACCACGACCACAAGCATTAGGTCTAACTATCCTGCTATAATTTAACAAGGGGTAGTTTAGTAAAAACCACTGCAAATGTTTAGAGACAAGCATGATATAACACGACAATGAACAAGAGTGCAATAGATACATAATAGTAGTCAATTAAGACATACAAATCCATACACAGAGTCGGTTACACGCGAACAACATAAGTTCAGAAAGTAAAACAGCTAGACATGCTAGGCGGCGCGCAGGCACGCGGTGAGGAATACACAAGAGGACATAGCAAAGGCTACATCAACGTTGGAGACAACCACTGAAACCAGGTAACTACAGGTGCTAACGACGAGTGCTCACGGCAGACGGATCTTGTGTACCGTGAAGACTCTGATGCAGAACCCGATCTCGAACTGGGAGAAGAGCTCCACGTGTGGGTGTGTGACCTCCAACAGCAGGCCAATCGATACCTGCGGGCATCTGAGTCCTGCGTGGGTAAAGAATATACTCTGGATGTATCCCTGTATGAATAACTAGTAGCAACTGTGTCATAGCCTCGTAAAGACGTGCGCGAGTGGCGTACAGCTCGACGGCAAGAGCCCGGGCAGTACGATCCAGAGCCTGGGTGCACTGAATCAAAACCTGCGGGTCATATCGACGCGGCACGTAAGGAGTACAAACAGTAGTGTAGTACCCAGTCTCATCTGCAACAGGAGCATACGGAAGGTACCAGAACTCGGAGTCATCCAAGCGACTCTGCTCGCCAAGAAGACGTGCGACAGCAGAATAGGCAGCGTCATGGACTGCCATCTCAATCATCACACCAATACCGTGCAAGGTATGCAACTCCGTGTTGGAGTCATTCCACTGATCATAGATACGAACATCAGCATGGTACTACTCCTGGTTGAACTCGCGGAAATCCTTGTAAACCATGTACTCGGGGTACCAACGGTAGCCCAATCTGGTCAGGAGGGCGATCAGGACAGCTGGAAATCCAGGCGTATCACGAGCACAAGTCCGAACTACAAGCTGCGTCGTGGAACACGGCGGAAACAAACGATCCATCTGAAATTGAGGAAATTTCAAGGTTGTCAAATGACAGTGTGCAAATGATAAGATACACATTGAAAACAATGGTTGCAGATAATCCAGCTCTCCGGGTGGATGTGATCACGAGAACCTAGAGTCGGAGTTAGTAAAATTATTTAACCCGAAAGGAAGAGTGATCAGAGTCCCAGAGTAAAGAAGAGGAATAAAAGATCCTAATACCACCCATTTGCAATGTGGGCCCGTAAGCCACAGAGTCATGTTAGTAAAATAGTTTTTCAAAGACTAGACTCAACTTCAGCCAAGGAGTTGGAAAGGGGTTTCCTAGAGGCAGTCGGCTTTGATACCAACTTGTGACGACCCCCGCCCGACCGTGCACTAATCATACATGCAAACGTGCATGCTCGGGATCAGGGACGCACTTAGAGATATCACAACACAACTCTAGACATAAATTGAAACATAAATCTTCATATTACAAACCAGGGGTCACGAGGACCCGAATACATGAGTCATCACACAAATAATATCTGAGTACAGACATAGTTAGTCAAATTTGCCTTAAGAAGGCTAGCACAAACAACGATACTGATCGAAAAGGCGAAGGCCTCCTGCCTAGGGCCTCCGAACTACTCCTGGTCGGCTGGCTCAACCCAGTAGTACGTGCCCCCGGGGCTCTCCTGGTAGTAGTCTCTTGCGGTGGCGTCTGGCTCTGGGGCTCCATCATCTGATCGCAGTAATCGGTATGGTGAAAAAGGGAAGCAAAGCAACCGTGAGTACTCATCCAAAGTACTCGCAAGACTTACATCAGAACTATACTAAGTATGCATCGGTTTCAAAGGAATGGGGCTATATCTTTGGACTAAACTGCAGAAATGCCAGGGTAGAGGGGGAAAGACCTAGCCTAACAAAGACTAGCATCTTGAAGCAATTCTTGCAGCATTGGAAGAGAATAGAGCACAGTAATGTATATCACACAAGTATTATTAGTAGCGCCCTGAGATCCTTCCTCGACTCCCTGCGAGAAAGTGATCCCGAGAGCAGTAGTATCAGTATAACATTTGTATCTGAATCCATTTGTAGTTGTAGCAGATCATGATACAACTCCGAGCGTCCTGGTACCATGGACACGGCTATTCGAATAGATAACTTCCCTGCAGAGGTGCACCACTGTTACCCAGCACGCTCGATTACATCTGGCCGGACACACTTGCTGGGTATTACCCGGCCTCGGGTAATTGACATGACGCAGCGCCCTACCTAGGCTCAGCAGAGAGGTCAACACGCCGGTCTAAATCCTAAGTGCGAAGGGTCTTGGGCCATCGCCCTTTGCACTCCTGCACGTTGCGAGACTGGCCGGGGTCCAGGCGCGACACTGTATACACAAGTGACGTAACCAGCCCATCCCAACAATCAGCCCGCATCTCTGAACTGTGACATCTGAAGAGCTTTCGGAGAAACGTACGACGTAGAGGGTCCCATAACCATTATCCCGCGTGGTGGTGGTGCGTATAGGCCATTGGCGAACTCAGATCAAATACCCAAATCCGTTAGGTGTATTTAGTAACTCGCAGAGACGAATAGGAACCCTGTCGCTCCGACTTGGTAACACGCGGACCATTCTGCCGCAATATCACTCGCGGGTGCTCTTGGAGCCGACCCGTCTTTAATATTATTCTCTCGCGGGCACCCTTGGGGTTGGCCCGACTTTGCAGTTTAAAGTATTGCAGTAATGTAACATTCTCGTGATCATTCCCCAGAGTGATCATGGCCCGGTAACAAGCATGGCAACGGACAAGGGTGAAAGGCCACAGATGAAACATAGCATACCTAACTAAGCATCATAGGATTGTATGTAAGGTAGCAATAGCAGACGACAAAAACAGGCTATGCATCAGAATAGGAGCAATCGGAATAATAGTAGAAGCATTCTAATGCAAGCATAAGGGAGAGAGAGAGTAGGCGATATCTAGATGATCAAGGTGGTTTTGCTTGCCTGGAAGCTCAGTTGAAGGGGTCGGGTCGTCGGTGATGGAGTCATAGGTAGCAGGGTCGTCGGTAGCCTCGGGGTCTATCGAGAGAGAAGGAGGGGGAAGAAACAATGAATACACGGCAAACAATGCAATCACTATGCATGACATGCCTAAATGATATGCAGATGTGATATATTGCCTATCTAAGTGTTTTAGTTAATTTAGGAATTTGTTTGGAATTATTTTATTAAACTCATGCACTATTCATTTATCAAAATCGGGCAAAAAGTTCCATGTTCATCTAGATAGGGGTGATGGTCAAGCATTTTGATCACATATTCAGATTCTTCATATTTTTCTGATCATTTTACATATATAAATTATTTTCATCCGAGTTACGGTTTAATTTGTATGATTTTTCAAAGTTTTAAACATTTTCTGGAATTTATTTAGTTATTTAAATTCGAATTATCCAGAATAGTAAATGGTGATGTCAGCCTGACGTAGAGATGGCGTCAGCAGTCAACTGGGCGGCTGACCAGTCAAACCTGACCAGTGGGTCCCACTGGTCAGTGACAGAGGGCTAATTAGTGTTTAAATTAAACTAAACAGATTAATTAGGAGGGTGGGCCCGGCCTGTCAGTGGCCAATTAGACTAATTAACTTTATTTAAATTTAATTTAGTTTAAATTAACACGGGACCCACATGTCAGTGGCTGCGGGTGCCCAGTGAGCGGTTGACTTAGTCAACCGGTCAACGGGACCCACCCGACAGCTTCACAGGGGACCCACACGTCAGGCCACGTCGGACGGCGACCGGAGACTCACCTGAATCACGCCGGCGAGCTCATTTCGCAGCGGCGCGGCCTCGGGTGTCGCCGGAAAACGCGCACAGGGCACGGGGAGGAGCGCGGCTAGGCTCATTCGAGAGCTAGGGCTCGACCGCGTCGAATGGTGGTGGCCGGAGTCGAGCGCTACGACGTCGCCGGTGGCGAGGTGTTCGGGTGAGCTACGGGGACGGCATTTCGGCGTGCAAATGAGCGAAAGAAGAGGCTAGGCGGGTGCTTCGCAGTGCGGCGAGTTCGTCGGGCACTAGCCCGAGACCATTTGGTCATCGGAGCCTCGCCGGCGATGAGCTCCGCGGAGGCGAGCTCGGGCACGTTGGGATCGGCGCTTTGGGGCGGCTATCGGCAACGAGAGGGAAATGAGAGGAGGCAGAGGCTCACCGGGAGGCTACGGAAAGCCGGCGAGGGCTTAATAGCTGCAGGTGGCGCCGGAGTTCACCGGGAAAGAAGAAGTGGCCGAGGTCAGGGACGAGCTCGATTCACCCGCTGCAGCGGTGCAGAACTCGGGCGGCAACGCGTAGTCGACGTAGGGGAGGCAGGCGGAGAGGATGGACGTGTTGGAGAGGCAATCGGGGCTCGGTTGCCGCGCTAGGACACGGCCATGGCGACAACGATTTTCGGGTGTTCGCGTGAGAGGACGAAGACGAGCGAGGAAGGGGGATCTGGAGGCGCTAGGGTTTCGAAGGAAGGGAGAGGCGCTCGGGGGAGTCCTTATCGGCGCCGCGGAGCCGCCAGATGAACGACAGCGGGGCGGGCGCCGCCGTGTCAACGCGCGGGGGTGATAGCGCGGGAGGAGGACGACGACCGCGGTTGGGCTGGGCCGCGCGGGACTGTACACTCGAAGCCCATAGGCACAATAAGTTCATTTCCTTTTTCTTTTTTCTTTTTCTGTTTCTGTTTTATTTCTGCTCTACGAATTGTTAAGGCCCTATGACTTTTATAAAACGTGTGACTTGGTTCAAATATTACAATGCAATATTACCCACCATCAGAAATTGGTTTGGTGAAATAACGATTTCATCTGTAGTGTTTATTAAATAAAATGGTATTAAATAGTGCTGTTTTGGTACTGTTTCAATTTCTAGGGCTTAGTTTAAGTTGATGGTGATGTTGTTTTTCTTAACAATATTTGTTTTGGATTATTTCCAACATGATGAACATTTTTCCAGTAAATTTTATGCAACTTTAATTCTCTCATACATTTGAATTGAACTTTGAATTGGAATTTGAAATGAGATATAATGCAAATGATGATCAAGCACTGTTAATCTTGGTGACTTGGCATTAACAAAAAGGGTGATCACTGTAGATATTACATGGGGCTGTTACAAATTATATGTGTGTTCTTCCACAGATGTACTATGTCTACCTTCTGTATTTGTTTTCTTTAGTCTTTGTTTTATTTATTGGAAACTAGTTCAGAGTCCTCTTAAAATAGTTCAGCAATAGTTTGTATCTGGTGTTGGAATAAAACCACAAACTTGGAATCCGTCATTTGCTAGCAACCATTTCTTTAGTTTCAGTTCCCATCATGCATTCACCCTGCTCGGTGCCTTGAATTATTCTCATAAGCACAATAACAAAATAATTGTCAGTTATTTGCACTTCTAAAGGTTGTAACAAAATAATCATGTAAGGTTTGATGCAACTTGGCGTTCCTGATTATGGATGGATATGTATTGCTTCTGTCCTAGAATTGATGATTTTACATCAAGCTTCTGTCCTAGAATTGTGTAATAAGCGTACCACTGTTAAATGGTTATATGTTTGATGGAAGGCCAATTTGTTTTCTGTACATACATGTAACTATCCTTTCAGTACTCCTTTTTTGTGGAAAATCTTTTCAGTACTCTACATGCTTCAGGATTTGTGCCACCATTTGTTCGAATCCTACATTAGTACCTTCTTAAAAATCTAGGTAGCAAATTCGTGGCTTTTATTTGCAACACCCAAGAAGTATTCGCTGCAAGAAGTATCAAATGCAAAATCATTATTGTTAGTAGTAAGAAAATTATATATTTCTTCTTATACAACATACTTGATGGTTGGTACTTATGAAGACTACACATTGATTCAGTTTATGTGTGTTCGATTTATTTAGTTTCTTAGCTACTCCTTCTGTAAAGAAATATAAGAGCGTTTAGATTACTACTTTAGTGATCTAAATGCTCTTCTATTTCTTTACAGAGGGAGTACCAAACAGAGAAGACAAGGTGCGGTTTGCTTAATTTTGCATTTGATAGAGATGGACGATGTTAGAGATGTTGTGGTTTTATACTAGCTAGCAAAGAGAATAGTGACAGGTGCACACTATATATTCAGGTTGTTCCTGTTTATTTAATGATTTGTGTAGTTCAATTTCAGAAGTTTACTGGATATATTTGAATTTGATGGTTGTTGAAGCTGTTGTTTTAGTTTGGACTACGTGTTTCCTACTACTATGATGCATTGGTGTCCGATTATCATCTTCTTTAAAAATATCATCATCTTCTTCTTTAAACATTTGTTATAAATATGCATCTTCTTGAGTTTGTACAACCCTATTTTTGAACGAAGTTTCTGTTTTTCTTTGTTCTGAAATATTCTTGTGAACACAGAAATTCATGTAGGATAAATGAATTGTGAAGCTCTGGTCTGCTCTGTTTTCCTCTGGTTTGTGAAGCAGAAATTCAAGGTACAAATTGTAATTGTCCTTGCCTGTAGGCTGTAGCTTTCCTCTGGTTTGCTCTGTTTTGTCACCTATGAATACTTGCCTGTAGCTTGAGGTTTACTTGCATGTAACCCGCAAAAAAGGAATACTTGCATGTTACTTGAGGTTTCAATTTCATGCGTCAGGGTTCTCTTGGGGCCTGACAATCTGCCTGTAGCTTGAGGATGCACAATTTGTTATTTTTCATTTGAAATGCATGAAAAAATATTTCCAACCACATAAATAAAGACATATGTTGTTGTATATCTAGAGTTGTTGCAGTTTCATCTGTTACTACCATGTCATATTTAGCATATGTTACTCATCCATTGTTTGTGCACTAATATATTAGTCTTCAGATGTCTCTTAGATATATAGGGCGATATATCATTAAGTGCATATAACTAGATTGCGCATCCATTTTGTTGTGGAACATTATACATAATGAGAGCATTTTGTTCTAAGTCGACTTTAATTTCTTTCTGTCTTTATGCTATTTTCAGGATTTGCTCAACCAAAGCGGCTCGAGGCCTAGGACCAGAAGTGGCTTGAAGCCAAGGACAAGAATATAGAGGAGTAGGGCCATGAACTGGGCACTTTGGAGTGCCTTTGGACTGCAAGATTGACTTCGGTCATTGCGTAAAGACCTCATTAGTGAGCGACTTTTGCCTTCTCTAGCTGGGCTGCAAGGAAAGGGCAAATTAATCTCCATGTGCGTGCTTAAGGTCTCTGCCTATGTAGTGTTTCTAGCATTTTTGGATTCGTGCTCAGAGTGATGGATATGAATGATGCCAACTGTGTGTATGTACATATGAATAATACTAGATGCAAACTCTGCATGAAATGTACTGTGTACATCACAGTACAGTGCTGTTTTTTTTTAAAATTCAAAAATTTCTAGGAGTGGCGGGCAGAGCATAGTGCTCGCCGGTGGTGGATCTTTCTTAGGTGCATCCTTTAGTAGTGGCGGGTGCTAGTTAATGCCCGCCACTGCTAACCAGTTAGCAGTGGTGGGCCTTCGCCTGCCACTTGTGGCCTTTTAGCAGTGACGGGCGGGCCTGGGCCCCTAGCCCGCCACTGATGGTCATTTTGCACCCGCCATTGCTAGCCATTTCTGAAGTAGTGACCTGCCACTAGCGGAAACAAAAGATAGGTTGAGAGCAACAAGAGAAGAAAAACTTCTTCCACCAAGATGATAACGATATAACTTGGATCATTGATAAGCACCACAAATAGCAGCATTCCCAAAGGAAGGCTTTAGGTGATATCTATACCAAGATAAACTCCAATGAAGAAATTACGATGGATTGAAACAACTCATGAACGAAGAGAAAACAATGGTTTTAAATATCTCATTCCTGACAACCTATGAATCATGAAACACGAAGGGAAATTGTCAAGAATGACATAACACCACCTCAAAAGATAAGGTAGAAAGAATTGCACTTCAGAATGCAAGAAGAAGAATACTTGAGCTCCTCCAAAAAGAATCTTCAGAACACTTCGAGAATGAATGAAATCTTTGATGAACCACCATGTAGAGCCTCCATGAAGAACTCCGGATAGAAAAGGATAATAGAAATGAATTGAAGGTTGAAGCGAACAAGACTGAAGCCTTGCCATGATTTCCTTCGAACACCGATAAAGAAAAGAGAAGAAGCTTTGTGATGAGATAATCGATAAAACATGGAACTCTGGAAAAGAGAAGATGAAAACACTTGGAATTGCGAATTCATTCATCATGAACAACTCGAAAAGAAAGAATTGAATCACCTTGGGTAAACAAGAATAAGAATTATTATATGTCTATATATCCTTCATCAAATTAAATTAATGACAAGCCATGGATTTGGCATACTACTTATTCTCGTCGAAAAGGATTAAGGAGAGATATAGCACAAACTTGAAGAAGTCCTCGATGAAACACCTTAAGAATTTTGAACAAATGAAGTAAGAGAAACAAATCACCCGGATGTATTAGAAAATGAACGAGGATAATATGGTTATTGGAGAACGAAGAGATCATGAGCTGACTAGAGAATACTTGAATGATGCACCAGAAGAATATGGCAACGAACGAAGAGGCATGAATCTATACCTATACTAATTAGGGACTCCCCATAAATTACCATGTTAATTAGAAATTATCGGCCGTTAATCTGGTGGGACCGAATTATTATGGTCTAGATCGACTCATAAAATCAAAAAACCTCCCGTCTTAATAATCTGTCTAAAAGGAATTTGGAAAAAAAATCTCATCCAAACATCAATCTCTATCTCACGATTGGGAAAGGGCTTATAGGTGAACTCAAATGAGGGGCGGGCACAACGTGGCAGCGGCCACAGCTAATTTTGAAAGTAGCAGTGGCGGGTACCAAACAGCACCTGCCACTGGATATGCCAAAGCAGTGGCAGGCGCAAAGGACCACCCGCCACAAGTATGCTCCCACAGGTGTACCCACATGCTGAAAGTGATTAGTGGCGGGTTATTATCTGCACCCGCCACTGCAAATTTAGCTAGCAGTGGCGGGCCATCCTGCCGCTCGCCACAAGATCATACATTTTATTTATTCACAGGTTAGGACTGGCGGGTGGTAAGTACTGCCCATCACAGCAACTTAACCCTAAAAATTACAGCTCGGTCATACATAATTATCTGTTTCCAATGCCCGCCATTGCTATTTGGCATGGCGGGCGTCAGTACCCGCTGATGTTACTACCGGTCACATCCCCCCAAACCGCATCTGGATTGAAACTCAACCTGTATCCTCCTACATCGTGTCCCGCGCCAGCCCTACGACGCCGACGTCCTCCACCGCGCCCCCCCGCCGCCGCCCCCGTCCTCCACCGCACCCGCCACGCCCTCCTTCGGCCTGCCCCCTCGCCGCGGCAGTCCTCGTCCACCAGGATCCCCATCCTCCATCGCAGCCCACCCCCTCGCCACGGAAGCCCTCGTCCGCCGGGGTCCCGAGCCGGACATCAGCTCCGACATCATCGAGCCAGCTCGTCACATCAGACCCGGCCAGGCACAAGCCGGCCGGACTCGCGCTTTCGTCGGCTTTACCCATGGGGTCGATCTTTTTGGCGGCTCTACATCTGGCAGTGACACGTTGGTCAACTCCAACAGCGACTCCTCGGTTGGAGATACTGAGTCGATCCTTTCGCTCTTCGATAACAGGCTGGGGGGCTACTCCGACGAGGAGATCAGTCCGGAAGCTTATGAGCCACCCCGTCGCACAGTTGTCTTTATGGCAGGCGCTCCAGTCGAGATAGGACCGGTTCAAAACCCCACAGTGGCCGGGGCCGAGACGGCGGCTTCTGCCGTAGCCGGCTCAGGACCGATGCCAGCTAAAGCACTGATGGAACTTGTGACGACTCTGGGTACGCTTCTGGCAGCCATGGTTACCACGGAGAACATGGCCGAACACAATGCAGAGATTGGTGAAACTCCGTGAACAGGTGACAAAAATTCAAGAGGATATCAATGCAGAAAATCTACACTTGGCACAATACGAGCTGAGATCGTGAGCTAGACAAAACATCTGGAAAAGGAAGCATTGCACCTCAGTTTTTGTTAGAATGGGTCAGATGCGGTACACCGATGAAGGCACCAGAGCCGGCTTCCAGCAGACATCAAGCCGGCGCGCTTGTTTGATACACCGTGCAACCCGGCTTCTCCTATGATTTAGAGGGCACACGTGGTGGTTACAGCCCAATTGGCCCAAAACGCCCCGCCAAACACAGCTCCGCAACATCAGCCGGTTCATCCACCGCTTGCTCAACAGCAGTCACCGGCCCAGAGTCAGCCTCATCGATTCTAGACACTGGCATATCATTATTCCAATCCAGTGGATAATGTGCTGGCGGCGACTCGCAATCTTGCTGCAATTCCGATTACCGGAAATAGCCCGGTAGAAATCGAAGCCAGAAATGCTATTGAGATGTTAAAAACTACAGTCACACAGCATGCAAATTACTCCTATAGCCAACACCGGCTTCACTCTACCCCTCACCCGAGTCATAGTAGGAGTCATGATGCCAAGTCCCCAGCAGTATCCAGCAGTGAACGCCGGCAGCGTCAGCAGCCGCAATAGAATCCACCACGACTGGCGGCCTCAGATGCACAGGCAATCGTAGACGTCGCTCGCGCCATGCGCGAAGCAAGGGCAGGAAATGCAGGGGCAGAATATGTTAAAACCACAACACAGCCCCAACCCACCCCAGCCCAGCCGGTGCTGCGAGGCACTGGGATTTCCAGCAGGACCAGCGGGACTCCATGCTTAGGGCTGGCTCTGTGTAATGAGTGTATGCCTCTTGATTTTAAGGGTCCTCGCAAAGTCCCTAATTATACAGCTGATCTGGAGCCGGCTGAGTGGATTGAAAGTTATGAGTTAGCCATGGATATGTTGGAAGTCAGCGATGCGGTCTGTGCACGTTATCTAACCATGATGTTGGAAGGGCCGGCACGCATGAGGCTGAAGAATCTACCTGCTAATTCCATTAAAACCTGGGAGGAACTGAAGGAGCGTTTCATCAAGAACTTCCAGCGAACCTCAAGCGCCCAATGACGATTGTCTATTAGGAGCACTGCATCCAGCGTGATGACAAGTTAGCCCACCACTGGTGATGCCGAGTTGCAGAGATTATACACTCATCGGACAGCATCTCGGCTGCTCAAGCCGTCCTGATCATAGAAAAGAATTGTCACTTTCAACCTCTTGTTCAGAAGCTTGGTCGTCTCAAGCGAAAGGTGAAAGACATGGGTGATCTCATGGATGTTTTAACTCACTATGCTGAGTCTGATAATACAAAAGATCCAACTTCAGATAACGAG
Organism: Elymus sibiricus; assembly: GCA_039707655.1. Classification (NCBI taxonomy): domain Eukaryota; kingdom Viridiplantae; phylum Streptophyta; class Magnoliopsida; order Poales; family Poaceae; genus Elymus; species Elymus sibiricus. The sequence continues at coordinate 432,812,709 of CM077673.1, forward strand.
AAGTCTGGCAAGGGCAAGAAAAACACCGGCAAGGGTCAGCAGAACAATGGACACAATGGTGGTCAGGGGAACAATGGCAACCATAACAACAAGTGCAAGAATACTGATGGGGGTTCAGATTTTGTCGCTAATACAAATACTAGCTTTAAAAGCCAGCGTCAGAACAACAATTCTGGGAGACCTTATAATGGGAATCAACCTCGTAACTATGAGGAAGCCCTCAAAGACCCGTGTCCAAAACACAATTTTGATGGCAAGCCAACAAATTATTCCTGGGAAAACTGCTTCATCATGCAGGAGTTCAGGAACCAAGCTTATCAGCATCATCATGGTGGGGGCAATGGTGGACATCCAAGAAACCCTGGAGCTGGCAGGTCCGAAGCCGGCTTTCCAGGTGCCGTCTCACAAGGGCATTTCCCCAATGCTGAATTCCAGGGGTCAGGAGCCCAAGGCTTTAGTTTTCAGGGGATTGGTAATGACGTTGGCAATAATCAGCGATCCGGCCAGAGAAATCAGAACCAGTGAAATCAGTCCGAGTTTCAGAGTAATCCCAAGCAGTTGAACAGTGGGCAATATCATGTCTTCATGACTAGTACTTGCAAGCGTGACTGGAAACTCCAAAAACAGGTCGTCAGCATGGTTGAGCCAGCAATTCTGGAATACCTGAACTGGTCAGAGCAGCCAGTGACTTGGAGTTGAGAGGATCATCCTCCCCGGGTTGATAATCCAGGTTGCCTTGCTCTGGTGGTGGCACCTCAAGTCGGCGGGTATAAGCTCACTAAGGTACTCATGGACGGTGGGAGTAGTATCAACATCCTCTACTATGATACTTTCAAGCGGATGAATCTGTCAGAGAAATAGCTCAAACCATCTTCCACAGTGTTTCATGGGATTGTTCCTGGGAAGTCAGCATATCCTATTGGGAAGATTAAGCTGGAAGTTGCTTTTGGAATTGAGTACAACTTCAAATTCGAGTTCCTGACGTTTAAGGTGCTAAAAATCAAAAGTCCATACCATGCACTATTTGGTCGTCCAGCTTATGCTCGGTTCATGGCATGGCCCTGTTATGTCTATTTGAAGCTCAAGATGCCTGGACCTGATGGGACTATCACGGTCAATGGAGACAGGAAAATAGCTCTGGAATGTGAGGAAGGAGATGCAGCTTACACCGAGTCAGCCTGTGCAGCCGAGGAGTTGAAATTTTACAAGGACAACGTTGACTCGGCAGATATGACATATATGAAAAAACCAACTACTGAGTCTGATCCCCTGCTCAAGTTCAAGTCGGCTGAGGATACTAAGCAAGTTGATTTTACCCCTGGCGACTCATCTCAGCAGTTCACCATAGGGGTGAATATGGATCCCAAATAGGAAAGCACGTTCATCGAGTTCATCTATGAGAATCGGGACATCTTTGCATGGAAACCTTCTGACATGCCGAGTGTACCGAGAGGACTCGCTGAGCACCGCCTGAATGTTGATCCCAAGATGAAACCTGTCCGACAATACCTCCGTTGTTTTAATGAGGAGAGACGCAAGGCCATTGGCGAAGAAGTGGCTCGGCTCCTTGCTGCCGGGTTCATTGTTGAAGTTTTTCATCCGGAGTGGTTGGCCAATCCAGTGCTTGTTCTGAAGAAAAATGGTACTTGGTGGATGTGTGTCGATTACACAGACCTCAACAGGTCTTGTCCCAACAATCCTTTTGCTCTTCCTTGCATTCATCAGATCATTTACTCCACTGCTGGTTGTGAGTGCTTGTGTTTCCTGGATGCCTACTCTGTCTATCATCAGATCAAGATGGCGGAAGAGGACCAAGAGAAAACAACCTTCATCACACCATTTGGAGCTTTATGCTATACCTCTATGCCATTTGGACTGAAAAGTGTAGGTGCAACATACCAGCACTGTGTCCAGAACTGTTTTCACAAACAGAACGGTTGCAACGTGCATGCTTATGTTGATGACATCATGGTCAAATCTTAGAAGAAAGAGACCTTACTAGATGACCTCAAAGAGACTTTCGACAATCTTCGAGTCTAGCAGATGAAGCTTAACCCGGCAAAATGTGTGTTCGGTGTTCCTGCAGGCAAACTACTGGATTTTCTGGTGTCTGAGCGGGGAATCGAAGACAACCCGGAGAAAATCAAAGCCATCACCACACTGGCCAAGCCGGCCAACATCAATGCTGTTCAGAAACTGACGGGTCATGTGGCGGCTTTCAGCCAGTTTATCAGCCGGCTTGGGGAGAAGGCTATCCCTTTGTACCAGATACTCAAGAAATCTAATAATTTTGTGTGGGGTGATAAAGCTTTTGAGCTCCTCAAGAAACAGTTGTCAGAACCATGCTACTTGTGAGCTGTGTTGGGATTTCCTCGAAGAGGTGAGGATGAAGCAGTACAGTAGAGATAAGTATTTCCCCCAGTTAAGAACCAAGGTTATCAATCTAGTAGGAGAACCACACAGAACCTCGTTAGCAGCACCTACACACACAAAGGCAAATACTTGCACCCAACGCAAAACAAGGGGTTGTCAATCCCTTGGCGGTTAATTGCAAGGATCAAATCTCGTAGTGATAGATAGATAGAATAAAACACAAAATAAAATAATGGTAAATAAATTGCAGCAAGGTATTTTTGGATTTAATATATGATAAAAGATAGACCCGGGGGCCATAGTTTTCACTAGAGGCTTCTCTCTTGAGATAGCATACGGTGGGTAAACAAATTACTATTGGGCAATTGATAGAAAAGTGACAAGTAGACTGACTCCTGCCTGCATCTACTACTATTACTCCACCCATCGACCGCTATCCAGCAGGCATCTAGGGTATTAAGTTCACAAAAACAGAGTAATGCCTTAAGCAAGATGACATGATGTAGACAAAGTAAGTCCAATCAATATGAATAAACCCCATCATTTTACCCTTAATGGCAATCATACAAATACGTGTCATGTCCCTTTCTATCACTGGGATTGAGCAATGCAAGACCGAACCCATCACAAAGCACCTCTCCCATTGCAAGATAAATCAATCTAGTTGGCCAAACCAAACAGATAGATCGGAGAGAAATACAAAGCTATAACAATCATGCATATAAGAATTTAGAAAAGACTCAAATAATATTCATGAATAATCTGATCATAAACCCACAATTCATCGGATCCCAACAAACGCATCGCTAAAGAAGATTACATCGGATAGATCTCCAAGAAGATCGAGGAGAACATTGTATTGAAGATCAAAGAGAGAGAAGAAGCCATCTAGCTACTAGCTATGGACCCGTAGGTCTGTGGTAAACTACTCATGCATCATTGGAAGGGCAGCAAGGTTGATGTAGAGGCCCTCCATGATCGATTCCCCCTTCGGTAGAGTACCGAAAAAGGTCCCCGGATGGGATCTCGAAGGAACAGAGTCTTGCGGCGGCAGCAAAAGTGTTTCGAGCGGCTCGTCGTTGGTTTCCCGATTTTAGAGAATTTATAGAGCGGGAATTAGGTCAAACGGAGGAAAGGTTGGCCCACAAGCCACATGGGCGCCCCCCAGGGCGTGCCCATGTGGCTTGTGGCCTACACCTTCATCTTCTATCCCTCTCCCAAAGCTTCTAGGGTCTCTTATGTCCAGAAAAAAATCATCAAAAAGTTTCGTGGCATTTGGACTTCGTTTGGTACTGATTTCCTGGAAAACCAAAAACAGGCAAAAAAACAGCAACTGGCACTGGGCACTAGGTTAATAGGTTAGTCCCAAAAAATGATATAATATTGCATATAATTGCATAGTAAAACATCCAAGATTGATACTATAATAGCATGGAACAATAAAAAATTATAGATACGTTGGAGACGTATCAGCATCCCCAAGCTTAATTCCTGCTCGTCCTCAAGTAGGTAAATGATAAAAATAGAATTTTTGATGTGGAATGCTACCTAACATGTCTATCATGTAATCTCTTTTTAGGTATGAATATTAAGATCCGAATGATTCAAAGCAATAGTCTATTGTTTGATATAGACATCAATACTCAGGTATACCAACAAACAATCATGCCTTTTAAAATAAAAATGCTAAAGAAAGTTATCCATACAAAATCATATAGCCCTGTCATGCTCCATCTTCTTAACACAAAATATTTATCATGAACAACCCCGGTTTTAGCCAAGCAATTGGTTCATACTTTTTAACGCGCTTCAGCTTTTTCAACCCCCACGCAATACATGAGCGCGAGCCATGGACATAGCACTATGGGTGGAATCTCTACTCCTAATGTCTCACTTGGTAGGATAGCCTCCACGGTTTTTTTTCGTCTGGTTTATTTTCGCCTGGTTTAGTTTTGTCTCACCTTCCATCGTCATATCCTCACATTGATTTTTTCACCCTCCCAATAAAAACTTTCTTAACATTTGCAAACTTTCCTAACCAGGCACCTCACAAACGGGCAGGTACTGATATCACGTTACCAAACAATAAAACCCCATTTTCATGGAAATCAATTCAAAATCCTAACTTTCCTAATGCATCGATTCTTACCTTTCCTAATAACAACCAATATTTCATACGAGGTTTCGTTCGTCCACCACCTCCATCGATCTCTACTCCTAAAGTCTTAGGTCGTTCGCTCGTTTCCCACCTCCCACCACCCCTCTTGCTAAAAAAACACGTACACCGCTCCTCCTCCTGATCCACCCGTCTTGATGCGACCTATCTCTTTCCATCTTCTCATGATGCGGTGCCTCCCCCATCTCCCGCTCCTCCTCGGAGGCTGACCTACAGCGACCACTCTGGACCGCTCTGGACGACACCCTCCCCAACCAGGATGATCCTCCCAATTCGTTTTAATCATCCTTTTTTATGTCAGGGTGTCTTGATTCTCCCCATTCTGTATGTTCGTAGTGGAGAGTATATATTGTTGATTTATATGTCATGGTGATTGATTTTGATTGCAGAGGATTCATACAGAAAGGAAGTGCAAAAGTTATGGGCAACTCCTATATGACTGGCGCCATCAGTAAGGATTTCTTTTAAGCTAGCTTACTTTTGGGTCCAAGCAAAGTTTATTTCTTGTCACAAATTTATTTACCTTATTGGGTCGATGGGGTTAATATATATACATCAATTTTGAGTATTGGCAGCGCATGAAGCTTGCTTCTGAGGCTGCAACTTGAGGTGTTGTAGATTTATGTGGAGGTCGCATTATTTCAAAAGAAAAAAATCAGAAGTCTTTTTTATCTGATTTTTTATTGCTTCTGCTCTTGGTCGGTGAACTAAGTCAGTAATGTTTATTTTTCCATACTTTTTATTATGATTTCTAATGAAGCTTGTAAATCAACCAACAATGCTTCTATAAGGTAGCTTTTTTCCTCTACGGTAGTTGTTTCTTCAGTTGATTTAGCTGATCGCTGATGGCTGCATTTAGCCTCCTACATGCCTCTGCTTCCTTCATCGTCGTCCATCGGTCTAGGATGGCGCTGTCCGCTCCGTCGCCTTCCAGTTTCTTCTGGAGCATGCTGCAGGTTCGATTCTGCCCTCTCGCATGTGCCTTCGTCCAATGCAATTTCTTTCTACTTCCACTGCCTTTGCATACGCACATGTGGTGAGAAGTTCCTGATTAATCTGTGCGATGTTGGCCATGGCTACATATTTGTTAGTCATTTGGTGGGGTCAACTTTATTTAGTGAGTTCTTCCTTAATGGAGGACATGGTAACAGGAAATAGTGAGTGTTGTTCTAGCTTATATGCACTATTTTCCCCTGGTGTGTAGGTTATGATGTGTGTAAAAGTACATTTCTAAAGGATCAATCGTAGTTGTTCTAGAACAAAGCATTCTTGGGAAACAACATTCAATTTTCAGTTTCAAGTATTAAAGAAAATGGGGTTTTTAATTGTGCCTTTACTGGCCTGAAATGCAAAGAAATAGGTGATAATATTGAATTGCTTTCTTGCATCGGTCTAGATAGATTTTTTTAAAAGTCCACCGACTACATATATAGAGTTTGATGATTCTTTTCTGACTACGGCTTGGTGGTTTATTCTTGAGAGCGCTGGTAGCAAAAAACAAGGCAATTAATCAGCTAGATTAGCCACTGCAACCACAACCAGGTTTAGGAGCGTGTATCTGGACCCTCCTATATGGTAGCTGATCAACCTTACATGAAGATTGAAGTCATCTACATCAATATTTTAATTTTGCTCCTGTTATGCATTTCTTAGAGAAACCTTATGGCACATTTTTTCATTTTTGTTTTCTTCGTATGTCAATGTTTGTAGAAATTTAGTGTAGTTATAACCTTACATTACTAGATTTGAATGTAAAAAATTACTGCAGTTAGCATTTTATCACAATATAGTGGCCTAATTATGTAAATAAATGCAATGATGTAATGTTCTTGGTTAAAACTTCAATTGTGTGTATACTTAGTGATGCAAATTCAAGAATCAAGTGTCTAGGTATGTCATCATTGAAGTGTTGCTTGCTATTATGCTTATTTGTATTTACGAGCGTTAACAGAATTACTAAGACTGTTTCATTATTTCCTTCGTAGAAGACTGGATAGTGTCTACAACAATTGCACATCAATGCGGCCAAAAAATTAGTCAATTCAAGGTGGATTTGACTCGTTCTCGAGAAGCACACAATTCAGAAATCAATGTTTTTCCAAGATGTTAGGAATTGCTCATCGCACAAGGAAATACGTGAGGAGAATCACTATTTTCTATCATATCTAGCATTTTTCTATTTCGGTAGATTCTATATTGTTGGGTACAACCATGGGTACGGCTTGCAGAGGTAAAATCCCAAGCACCCCTCATGCAAAGAGAAGCGAAATCTCCTTTTTTGCTGTATTGTATGCCTTTTCTACTTAATTATATTGCAATAATAATATCCTCATAAGTATTCAGAATAAGAGCAAATTGTTTGATGATTATCTAGAATTTTCATTACTGATGTTTGTTTATTGGACCATGTGTATGTATTTAGTCATTCGTAAATATACATGTGATGTCAACTCAGCCACAGCTATTATTCATGTTAGCTTTGGAACTTCAGGTTTTGCACTCAGATATTCTTCACGGTAGTTCTTTGGCATCATTATGTTTTGCTGATCCAAAATTTACTATTCTCCAAACTTTCATGTTTCATGTTGTTTCCAGTATAGAATTCTTAGAATTTTTACATCATGACATTGTGTAAAATGATTCACTTGCATGAAAAATAACCTCTCATATTTGGTGAGTTGTTTCTGAAATCTAGAATCATTAATCATCCTTTTAGTCTTGGCCATATAAATTGCCAAATGATGCCAGCTCTATTCGAGTGGTTTAAATTCTGTAGACTGAACTCTGTTTGCACCATGTGTACAAATCTCGATTTCACTAAAATGGGCTCCATGTGAATCTAAATAAAATGCTAAACTACAACAATAGGCTAATTGAACTTGTGATTTTGGAAATGTTTTGGCCGAAGAAGCTTATGAAATAGTGTACTGTAAACTGGTTGGTTATTGAGAGGCCCTTTATCTGTTTCTGTCCCAGGAGCATGATAGAGGTGATTATGTGGTATTTGTGATGTTCTTTACACTAACTAGATGCAAGTGATGTGTGTTAGTCTGCTTTTCAGTTTCTTCCCCACCTTTATGTTGAAGCTATTGTTGATTAGTTGGTGAGGTTCATGGATAAGATGTATTTCTGTCACATTTACAGTCTATCATTATGTGCCTTTTCCACTTAGTTGTTGGCTGGACCATATATTTATTGCATGATGAAAACGAATTTCTATGATTGTGTTTTAGACAAAATAAATAGTACACTATAAGATGGTACCTCAAAAGGGTGTGATTCACCTTTAACTTCTTTATCCACTTGGGCTTTCAGTGCTGCAAAGCTCATGCAAAGACCATGAGGAGCATCACAGATGAACGGAACAGAAACAACAACGGTCATGCAGCTTCTTATTCCCCATGCTCGTAACACGGTAGAGGCGACAAACAGTGTAACTAATGGTGGCAGTGGTGGTGCATGGGAGGAGCATAGCAACCATACAATCCAGGAGTCATGATCGCAAGCTGTGCTTCTACCATGTTAGCGGTGCTTGTTACCTTGATCAATGTGTCTTGCAGGCCACCCATTGCCTTGAGTCCACTGTATATTCAGGCTATAATGTTTTGTTTATTCAATGGATTCTTGGCCGTCCTATAGCTAATTCCATCCAGTAAGTAATACAGTTCGTCTAGCAAGTATTTTGGTCTGGTGTGTAGTTTTGGGCCTGCTGTGTTGCCATATCCCTTTCTTGAAACTGGATCTGCCAGGCGATTTGATCACCGGTTCACCGGTCGGACCTCCGGTTGTAATGGTTTGGCAGAGATGCAATATGTAAAATAACTGAGCTAAGTTGGGTTTGATAATGCGATCACAAAGAAGATGCAGACGCCACGGTACATGCGTACAGTATGCACACATTTGAATGTCCCTTAATCGCTGTGTTACACCAGTATGCAAGTACTAGGCCCTTTTCTGTTCAAAAGGAAAATATAATTTCCACCTTAAATGGGATTTATCTTCAGTGAAATTCGAAATTAAGCCAAGAGGTGACAGAGTGACATTTTTCTCTAATCTGTGTATGCATCTGTGAGTGCTAAGCCACATGATCAGAACAGGGCTAAAGTGCAGAGCTCAAGAGAATAGTGCCCTTCTAATCCCCACCTCTACAAACAGTAAAATAAAATTTTAGATTTTTTTTCAAAAGTTTCTGATTTTTTTTGACAACAAACATTGCTTAGTTTCTTCCTTCATGCAAATTTTCATGATGAAATCACATTCATTGAGGTCTAGAAAAATTAACAAAATGAACAATATCTGGTCTTTGTTCTTGTGATGGTATCCATAAGTAGAGGTTCAAAGGCATTGAGATAGAGATAGACGTCAGTTTCTCTACATGCAAAAAAAATCCAATAGAGAGGGAGGGAGGGACAAGCTTAAATTAGAGAGGTGAAGATTGTGGGTAACGAAGAAGAAGAAGAAGAAGAAGTATGCCCCGTTTGTCGATGATAAATCATCAGAATATGTGTAGCCCGTTGCAACGCACGAGCAGTTATGTGGCGCCCCTGCTCGACCGTGCACTAATCATACATGCAAACATGCACGATCGAGATCAGAGACTCACGGGAAGATATCCCAACACAACTCTAAACACAAAATTAAGCATAAATCTTCATATTACAAATCAGGGGTCACGAGGACCCGAATACATAAGTCATACAAGCAAATATATCTGGGTACAAACATAGTTAGTGAAGTTTGCCTTAAGAAGGCTAGCACAAATAGCGACACTGATCGAAAAGGCGAAGGCCTCCTGCCTAGGGCCTCCGAACGTAGTAGTTGCCTCCAGGAATCTCAACGTAGTATTAGTTGCCTCCGGGAATCTCATGCTCCTGGACTCCGTCATCTGATCGCAGCAATCGGGTAGGGGAAAAAAGAGGTAGCAAAGCAACCGTGAGTACTCATCCAAAGTACTCGCAAGACTTACATCAGAACTATACTAAGTATGCATTGGTATCAAAGGAATGGGGCTATATCTTTGGACTAGACTACAGAATGCCAGAGTAGAGGGGGAAGACCTAGCTTATCGAAGACTAGCGTCTTGAAGCAATCTTGCAGCATCAGAAGAGAGTAGAACATAGCAACATATAATAATAAGTATATATTAGCAATGTCCTGAGATCCTTCCTCGACTACCCTGCGAGAAAGTGATCCCGAGAGCAGTAGTAATAGTTTAACATTGTAAAAGTATCCATTCATAGTTGTAGTAGATCAGGATACAACTTTGAGCGTCCTGTTACCGTGGACACGGCTATCCGAATAGATAACTTCCCTGCAGAGGTGCACTACTGTTACCCAACACGCTCGATTACATCTAGCCGGACACACTTGCTGGGTAATACCCGGTCTCGGGTAATCGACACGACGTAGTCCTACCTAGGCTCAGCAGAGAGGTCAACACGCCGGTCTAAATCCTAAGTGCGAAGGGGTCTTGGGCCCATCGCCCTCTGCACTCCTGCACGTTGCGAGACTGGTCGGGGCCCAAGCGCGAATGTGGAAACACCACAGATGTAACCAGCTCACCCCAACAATCAACCCGCATCTCTGAACTGTGACATCTGAAGAGCTTTCAGGAGAAACGTACGACATAGAGGGCCCCATAAACCATTATCCCGCGTGGTGGTAGTGCAAATAGGCCAGTGGCCAACTCAGATCAAATACCCAAATTCGTTAGGCATATTTAGTAACTCGTGGAGACGAATAGGATCCCTGTTGCTCCGACTTGGTAACTCGCGGGCCTCGACTAGGGACCAGGCCCACCTCTCTCCTAGGTGTTCTCAGCCTACCCCGTCGTTCTGCCACAATACCTCTCATGGGTACCCTTGGGTTCAACCCGTCTTGTCTCATTATCTCGCGGGCACTCTTGGAGCCGGCCCGACTTTACAGTTTAAAGTATTGCAGTAATGTAAACATTTCTGTGATCATCACCCAGAGTGATCACGGCCCGATAACAAGCCAGGCAAACGGACAAGGTGAAGGGCCACAAATGGGGTACTAGCATTCCTACACTAAGCATATAGGACAGCAGGTAAAGTGTCAATAGTAGGATATGAAAACAGGCTATGCATCAGAATAGGAGCTATCGGAGCAACAACAGAAGCAATTCTAATGCAAGCATGAGAGAGAAAGAGTAGGTGATATCTGGATGATCAAGGGGGTTTTGCTTGCCTGGAAGCTCAGCTGAAGGGGTCTGGTCGTCGACGTCGTAGTCGTACTCAGTAGTGTCGTCGGCAGTCTCAGGGTCTATCGGGGTAGAAGGAGGGGGAAGAAACAATAAATACACGGCAACAAATGCAGCAGAGATGCATGGCATGGCAACATGCAGTGCTGGTGGTGACCTAATGCAGTGCTAGGTATTTTAAACGAAGCGGAAAAATATCCGGTAGTGTTTCCACAGCTCCGGGTGATTATCGGTATATTAAACCGGAGGGGACGGTTCCATGTTCACTATGTTAGAGGGGTGTGGTAGGTATGTGGGTAGGATATTCGGATTCGTCATATTTTTCTAATCATTTTCCATATATAAATTATTTTCATCCGAGTTACGGTTTAATTACTATGATTTTCCAAGTTTTAATCATTTTTTGAATTTTCCAGATTTATTTAATTCGAATTATCCAAAACAGTGCAAAATACTTTTTCTACTCAGACTCAGCTAGCCCATTTGAATGACAGGTGGGTCCCAGAGCTGAGTCAGCAGAGCACAGTCAGCAGATCTTATCCATTTGAACAGTAAATGGTGGGTCCCACTTGTCATTGTCTCTGGCTTATAAATGGGTTTAATTAAATTAGCTAAACAGTTAGGGGGGCCATAGTCAGTGTCTAGGGTTAGACTAATCAGGGGTTAGTGCCCTAAACTAATTAGGCCGGGGCCCACTGTCAGTGAGCGAGCCTGGCCGGTTTAAGCGCTTGCGCGCTCGCCGGCTACGGCAGAGCGGTGGAGACGGCACGGGAGCGAGCTACGGGCGGCCAAACGGAGCGGCGCGAGCTCCTACGGAACTAGCGTGACGCGCCGCATCGAGCCACGCCACGAGTGTGAGCTGAGGCGGACCAAAATGGCGGCTACGATGAACCCGACGGCGGCCGGAGCACGCGAGCATGGCTACGGCATTTACGGCATCAAAACGCGCGTGCGAGAGAGAGAGAGGTAGCGATGCGGCACTCACAGCGATGCAGAGGAGGGCTCGGGGAAGCCGGAGGAGCTCGGAGCGGCGGGGATCAATGGAGATGGCGTGCGGTGGCCGACGGGAAGATGCTCTCGATCCGGTTGGTGCGATGTTCCCCGGCTCCAACGACTTGTCGTAGACGGTGAAGATGACCACGGCGGTCTTTCCGGACAACTTGGAATGGCGAGTGGTGGCCGGTGGCCACGGCAACGGTGAGCGGCGGCGACGGACACTTTCAGCCTCGAAGAAAATGGAAGGGGACGATGTAACACCCCATGTAATTAGCTACAGTGATCACCTTGTAATAGTGCCAAGTCAACATGATTAACAGAGCTTGATCATCATTGCATCATATCTCATTGCAAATTCTAATTCAACTGGCAATTCAAATTTAAAGTGCAAAATAAAAGTTGTCCAAATTTGAAACAAAAATGTCCATCAGATAGTAAATAATTCCTAACTAATTATGTTAAGAAAAACAACATCACCATCAACTGGAATGTGACTCAAACAACCTCAAACAGTAGCTAACAGCAACATTTTAATCCATTTTATTTAACCCAATTTACAAATGAAATTATATTTTAGCCAAACCACTTTCTGGTGTTAGCTAATATTACACTGTAGTTATTGGACTAGGTCACCTATTTTACAAAAGTCATTAAGTGGTTAAACAATTTGCAAAATAGAAGAAATAAAAGGAAACAGGAAAAGAAAAAGAAAATGGGCAAATGCCTACTGTGCAATTGGGCCGCAAGTGCACAGTAGCCAGCCCAGCCCGCCAGCATGGTCATCCCCTTCCTCCCGCCTGCGTGTCGCCTGGCGCGCGCGCCCGAGCGCGGATCGTCGCCGTGTCAGCAATCCACGCCGTCCCCGGCACCGATAAGGCCTCCCCCGAGCCGCTCTCCCTCCCCCCGAAACCCTAGCGCCCCCAGAAACCCCTCTCGTCCCCTCCATCGCCATCGCCCAAGATCGCCCGAAAGCGCCCGCCATCGCCTCCGTCGATCCCGCGCACTCCAGTGACCCCGAGCCCCACCGAGATGTCGTAAAGCACCGCCTCCGCCCGCTACGCCGCATGGGCCCCGCCATTTACGTCGGGAACCATCGCCGCGAGCTCCTCGAGCTCGTCTTCTTCCTCGGGTCTCCGGCGACCGTCGCCGATTCTGGCGCCATCTGCAGCTACTAAGCCCCCGACGGCTTTCCGTAGCCTCCAGGTGAGCTGCCGCACCTCTCCCCACTCTCCCCTGCGCGTTATCGTCACCGTAGCTCGCCGCATTGGAGATACTCGAACCTGCCGCCGCATAGCTCGTCGCCGGCGAGCCTCCGGTAACCAAATGGTCACGGGCATGTGCCCATCGAGCTCGCCGCAACCCGTAGAGCCCCCCTAGCGCCTCTCCTCGCCCGTTTGCACGCCGCAATGTTCGCCCCGTTGCTCGCCCGAAACAGCTCGCCGCCGGCGAGGTCCTAGCGCTCGCCTCCGGCCATTTCAGCCGCTCCGACCACCGCCAATCGACGCGCCGTCGTCTTGCCGTTCCAACGCACCCAACCGCGGCCAAAATGGTGGCCCGTGCGCGTTTTTCGACCGGTGCCCGAGCCGCGCCACCACGAAACGCGCTCGCCGACGAGATTCCGGCGAGTCTCCGGTGACGCTGAGCTGGCCTGACCGGTGGGGCCCGCTGTGCCACTGACGCGTGGGGCCCCGTTGACTCGTTGACTAGGTCAACGTGCTGACGTGGCACCCACAGTCGCTGACATGTGGGTCCCACCAGATTAAATCGATTTTATAAATAAGTAAATGATTAATTAAATTGTTAATTAAATTAATTAGTTAATTAGACACTGACAGTGCGCGCCCACCCGTTAATTAGTCTCTGGTTAGGTTAATTTAAACACTAATTAAGCCTCTGTGGATGACATGTGAGACTCACTGGGACCCACAGGTCAGTTTGACTCTGGTCAGCCCACTGTTGACCGCTGACGTCGCACATACGTCACGCTGACGTCACCCCCACACTGTTTCGGATAATGTTGATTTAATTAATTAAAATAATTTCAGAAAATGTTTAAAACTTTGAAAAATCATATCTTTTAAACCGTAAGTCAGATGAAAATAATTTATATATGTAAAATGATCAGAAAAATATGAAGATTCTGAATATGTAATCAAAATGCCTGTCCAACACTCCTAGCTAGCTGAACATGCAATAAAATGGCCGCATTCGATAAATGAATAGTGCTCAACTTCAATAAAATAAATCCAAATAAATTCCTAATTTAACTAAATCATTTAGTTAGGCAGTAGAACACCTCTGCATATCATTTAGGCATGCCATACATATTGACTGCATTTTTGCCGTGAATTTACTGTTTCTTCCCCCCTCCTTCTCTCTCGATAGCCACCGAGACCGACGCCGTTGCAGCAGAATTCGACTACACTCCCGGCGAGCAGCCGTCTGACGATCAGCCTCTCTCAGCAGAGCTTCCAGGCAAGCAACCCCCCTTGACGCATGCCAATATCTCCCATTCCTTCTCCCTACTGCTTGCATTAGAATATGCCGCTGCTTTGCTTTATCCTATTCTAATGCATAGCCTGTCATTGTAACTGTTATTTGATACCTGCCTGTTATCCAAACTGCTTAGTATAGGTTGGATGGTAAACCATTTGTGGCCTCTCTCCCTTGCTGTAGTTGCTCCGCTTTAGTATCTGTTCCCCGATCATTGTGATCGAACGGGCCGAGAACAACACATCACCGCACACACCCTAAATTGCTCGACACTGCAGAGCTGGCATCGAGTGTCGAGGGTGATACCTCTTATCTCACTTACGATGGTGCCTCTGGAGAATAGCTATCCGGTGGTGAGTTACCGAGGGTGATTCCTCTTTCATCACCTCCGATAAGCTTCCGTCGTGCAACTCCTCGAGTGGGAATCTATCGAGGGTGATTCCTCGGACTCCTCCTCGATACATTGGACACACAGTTACTTTGGCCTTTATCGCAGGCGGGTCCACCTCGAGAGGTACCCACAGGGAATTATGAAGACGGGTCGGCTCCGAGAGCACCCGCGAGAGATATTGTGGCAGAACAACAGGGATCCTGTTCGTTGCCGCGAGTTACCCAGTCAGAGCGACAGGTAGTCTGTTCGTCTCCGCGAGTTATTAAATACGCCTAACGGATTTGGGTATTTGATCTGAGTGGGTCGTCGTGCCCTATACGCACTACCACCACGTGGGATAATGGTTATGGGACCCTCTACGTGATATGTTTCTCCGAAAGCTCTTCAGACGTCACAGCTTAGAGATGCGGGCTGATCGTTGGGATTGGGCTGGTACTTCACTTGTGTATACAGTGTCGCGCTTGCACCCCAACCAGCCACGCAACGTGCAGGAGTGCAAAGGGCGATGGCCCAAGACACCTTCGCACTTAGGATTTAGACCGGCGTGTTGACCTCTCTGTTGAGCCTAGGTAGGACGCTGCTTCGTGTCGATCACCCGAGGCCGGGTATTACCCAGCAAGTGTGTCCGGCCAGAGGTAATCGAGCGTGGTGGGTAACAGTAGTGCACCCCTGCAGGGAAGTAATCTATTCGAATAGCCGTGTCCACGGTAACATGACGCTCAATGTTGTATCCCGATCTATTATTACTTGAACTAAATACATGATACATTAATTGTAAGCTCCAGGATCGCTTTCTCGCAGGGAGTCGAGGAAGGATCTCTGAGCTTTGCTACAACATGCTTGTTAATTAAAATATGTTACTAATCTGCACTCTTCTAATGCTGCAAGACACTGAAGATGCTAGTCTTTGATAGGACTAGGCCTTCTCTCTCTATTCTGGCATTTCTGCTATATAGTCCACAGATACAGCCTTTTCACTTGATAACAATGCATACATAGTATAGTTCTGATGTAAGTCTTGCGAGTACTTTGGATGAGTACTCACGGTTGCTCTGCTATTCTTTTCCCCCCATATCCAATTGATGATACATCAGATGATGGAGCCCAGGAGCCAGACGCCACCACATGAGCTTACTACCGGGAGGGTCCAGGCGGCACTTACTACTGGATTGAGCCAGCCGACCAGGAGTAGTTCGGAGGCTCCCAGGTAGGAGGCCTGCGCCTCTTCGATCGTTCTCGTTGTTTGTGCTAGCCATCTTATGGCACCCTGACTAACTATGTCTGTACTCAGATATCATTTGTATGACTGAGTTATGTATTCGGATCTTCGTGATCCCTGGTCTGTAATATTTGTGGACCTCCGTTTATCTTTATGTTTTAGAGTTGTGTTGTGATATCTTCCCGTGAGTCCCTGTGCTTGATCGTGCACGTTTGCGTGTATGATTAGTGCACGATTAAGCCGGGGGCGTCACAGACGAGGCGAGGGAGAGGAACGGGCGACCTAGGGTTCGTCCAGGAGCTCGGGGGAGACCTTAACTACGCCGGGGAGCCACGGGATGGACGCCGCGTGGCCATCCGCGGCCATGGACGGGGCGCGCGCGTCCACGGCGCTCCTGGTGAGCAGGAGGAAGGAGGAGGTGGCGAGGTGGGCTGGGCTCCCACTGTTGACCTAGAGCCCAGTCCACCAGTAGTTTAGGTCTTTTCTTATTTTTCTTTTCCGTTTCTTTTATTTCTTCTCTGATTTGTAAATTGTTAGGCCACCCATTCACTTTTGTAAAATATGAGACTTGGCTCAATAAATTACATGCAATATTTAGCACTGCCAGAAAAAGGTTTGGAGGCAAGATGATTTCATTTGAATTTTCATTTAATTAAAATGGATTAAATGGTGCTGTTTTGGCACTGTTCCATGATGTTTGAGTCATCTAGGGAATTTAGGTGATGTTGTTTTCCTGAAAATAATTAGTTATGGATTATTTGTTAATCAATGAACATTTTAGTTTCCAAATTGGAACAACTTTTATTCTCACTTCATATTTGAATTTCAATTTGAGTTGGAATTTGAAATGAGATATGATTCTAGTGTGATCAAGACTAGTTAATCATGAAGACTTGGCATTATCAGAGGGTGATCACTGTACTTAACACATGGGGATGTTACAATTCTCCTCCTCTAAAAGAAATTCTCGTCCCGAGAATTAAGAGGTAGAGTAAGGGTGAAAGATTTGGTTATGAAATTCTATCGAGTCTTCTCGGTCTTGGTTGCTCTTCTCAAAGAAGTTGATCCATCGTGTTGATGTCAACATTTTCTTCTGCAGTCTTGCATCATGTTGAACTTGGCATCTTTTCTTCGGATCTTCATCGTACTTACGAATAGGGTAAGAGGATAACTCGGCAACGAGGGAATTCTACAAGGGTAGTCATCTGAGGTTATCTTAGGAATGAAACACATAAGTATCTCTCGAGTTGGAACTCAGGAAATACATCGAGAGAAATAAAAGTAGGCATGAAAAGTTTCAAGCGGGCAGGCGACCATTTAATGCCCAACCCAGAGTGTGGATGGGGTTCAGAGCAACGAGAGTAAGTATTGCGTCTGCTACCAGAATAGATCATCTATAGGAAAGTGGCTCGTGAATTACATACGAAGCCAAGCGCGAGGAATAACGTTGGACACAGAGATGTGCAGGAGAGTCAGGTTTTGATCCTATGGAACTATGGTTAGTGTGAATTAAGACTAGGAAGGGCGGTGACATCTTGCACGGTCACGATAGCAAGGCATGTCAGAGGATAGCTTGTCAGCTATGTCAGCAACAACATCTGTACCAAGGGCGGGGGATGAAGAGAACCATTTTCCTGCTCGTTAAGACGAGGCAGACCAATAGGCAAAGTTCCCATCCATCGGTGGTTACCGGAATGTCATCAACAATAGTGACAAGGTTTTACTTGGGGTTGTTGGCATAAGCAGGGAATTATCACTGCTCAGATAATAAGGGGAAGTCAAAAAAAGGAACATAGTCTCACACCGATGAGGCTAATCAACGGGCTATGGAGATGCCCATCAATTGATGTCAATGCAAGGAGTAGGGATTACCATGCAACGGATGCACTAAGAGATAGTATAAGTGTATGAAAGCTCAACAATGAAAACTAAGTGGGTGTGCATCCAACTTGCTTGCTCATGAAGACCTCGGGCATTTGAGGAAGCCCATCATCAGAATATACAAGCCAAGTTTTATAATGAAAAATTCCCACTAGTTTATGAAAATGAAAGCATAGGAGACTCTCTATATGAAGAACATGGTGCTACTTTGAAGCACACGTGTGGAAAAAGGATAGTAACATTGCCCCTTCTCTCTTTTTCTCTCATTTTTCTCTTTTTTTTGTTGGGCTCTTTTTGGCCTCTCTTTTTTTATTTTTTTTATTTTTCGTCTGAAGTTTCATCCCGACTTGTGGGGGAATCATAGTCTCCATCATCCTTTCCTCACTGGGACAATGCTCTAATAATGATGATCATCACATTTCTATTTACTTACAACTCAAAATTACAACTCGATACTAGAACAAAATATGACTTTATATGAATGCCTCTGGCAGTGTACCAGGATGTGCAATGATACTAGCGTAACATGTATAAAAAAATGATGAACGGTGGCTGAGCCACAAATACTATGTCAGCTATATGATCATGCAAAGCAATATAACAATGATGGTGCGTGTCATATAAACGGAACGATGGAAGCTGCATGGCAATATATCTCGGAATGGCTTTGTAAATGCCATAATAGGTAGGTATGGTAGCTGTTTTGAGTAAGATATAAGGAGCTTTATGTGTGATAGAGCGTATCATATCACGGGGTTTGGATGCGCCGGCGAAGTTTGCACCAACTCTCGAGGTGAGAAAGGGCAATGCACGGTACCGGAGAGGCTAGCAAATTACGGAAAGGTGAGAGTGCATATAATCCATGGACTCACATTAGTCATAAAGAACTCACATACTTATTGCAAAAGAGTACTATTACGCATGCTCCTAGGGGGGAGGTTGGTAAGAGTTAACCATCGCGCGCCCCCGATCACCACATAAAGGAAGACAATCAATAATAAATCATGCTCCAACTTCCTAGCATAACGACAGACCATACGTGCATGCTTCGGGAATCACAAACCTTAACACCAATATCTATTATATACTTATAAAACAAGAGTCAAACAAGCCATCACGTTCGTCCACATATGCTAATCTTTTTTACACCGTTTGATTAGAATAACAATGGCTGAGATTTAAAGTTTCTTACGTAACATGTAAAATATATGTACCAACAATATTGGACTTTCATGTTGTCACGTTAGATGCATAGAAGAATAACATACGCCAAAGGAAAGGCATGAATTGATCCGGATGTATTAAGACCAGGATTTGCAAGAGGAAAGAGAGATGGTGTTATTCGGATATAAAATATGCAGATGCACTAGCGTGGACGGAACGGACTACATATGGCCATATGGGCACGTATATGTACCTATGAGTCCTATTCAATTACGTGTGAGCTGTTGCATGTCCGCATTGGAAAGAAAAAAGGGACTAAAAAATAAAGTACTTATTTAGAACGACGGACAGGTAAGATTGATCAGCTAAAGTGTATGTACAACATATGCAGAAGTAATTGACCTCCGATAAAGCACTAGCGCGCACGGGACGGACTACATGGGCACGTACTATCTGAGTCCAATACAATCACGTATGAGTTCCTGCATGTCCAGATTGGAAAGCAAACAGGGAAATCAAAAAATAAAGCGCTTAAAGGCTACTACTACTAATTGATTTATTTATGGGCTTGATACACGGTGTGACAGTGACCCATTGGCCTGGCGAGATGGATACATGGATTGAATGTGACAGCTAGCTTGGAACATTTAAGTGAATTTTTTTAATGTTCATATGTAAAGATTTAAATAACCGATATACATACGTGAAATTTCTCACTTTATTTCAATATAACTTTGATAAAAAATAAAAATGTTGTCATGTCTTTCACTATAGCGCCATATTGAATAGAATAAATATATTTATAAAATGTGCATCACAATGATAGCTATACATATGCGAGATTCTCAGACTAGAAAATAGAGCGGTGAACCTAAAATTTTCCACAGTGACCAATGTCAAACAGTGTATGTTATTCTAAATATAAGCTTCAACGGACAAACAACTAAGATCAGATAGCACTGAAATATGCACATGTGTGTGATGATTTTCAGACAACCTCGCCATTCAGCGAATAATAAATATGTGTTTTATTCTAGAACAAAATATTGGGCCTACTGTGTAAAGAAATGGTGGACTAAACAATAATATTACTATGAAAATAATAGAACCGTTTTAAAATACGAACAACGTGACCTTATTATGAAAATCATAGATATTTGGATTTAATATTTAGACATGATTTTCCAGTAACAGATATTTGAATTTAATGTTTAGACGTGATTTTCCATTTCAGATATTTGAATTTAATGTTTAGACATGATTTGCCATTGGTAACACGAGCTTATTATGAATAGAGTTCCCTTGAAATGTTACACATCAGAATATACAATTTTTTGAAAAGAAACTGGAATACGTATTTAAGATGCCAAAAATAATTAAAAACACATTATGATTCTAGCCGTGCAAATGCTCGGGACACTCTGCTAAGAACAAAATATACATCAATAAGAACATAACACTAGTAGAAAACAGGGAATCAGTCCCGGTTCCAGAGGGCCTTTAGTCCCAGTTCTGGAACCGGGACTAAAGGTCCTCACTTTTAGTCCCGGTTCTGTTACGAACCGGGACTAAAGGGGCTCCACGTGACGGATGTGTGGAGCGAGGGCTGGAGGACCTTTAGTCCCGGTTGGTGTTACCAATCGGGACTAAGGGCCTGTTCGGCAGCTTCCCAACTCCTGAAAATCCTGAAATCCAGCTTCCCGTTTCGTATGCCAGCTTCCCAAATGGAAGCTAGCGATCAGAAAACCGTTCGGTGTGCCAGCTCCACTTTTCTCTCGCAACGCATGGGCTGGCAGCCTTTTTCAGTTGATTTTGGCCTATTGGGAGTTGAGGACAAGCCAAACTTGGCCCAAGTTGGAGCTGGCTGGCCCATTAAGCTCGTTTCTGGCCTGGTAGGGAGGGAAGGGAGTCGCTCCGGTCTTTTCTTGGCTTGACGAAACGTTTTCTTCCACTTCGCGGTGGCAGCTCGCCATAAATAGCTCGAACTCCAACTCTTGCGATTTCTGGGATCGACGAAACACCAGCTCCCAGTTTTTGTACGTGGATGCTGGTTCGATCCGGGAAGCCAGCTTCCTGGCGCCGAGCCGTTCGGGCCAGCTCCGCTCGCGGATAGGCGGAAGCTGGGAGCTGGCGAGCTACCGAACAGGCCCTAAAGAACACCAAACGGGACTAAAGGAATTTTTTCGATTTTTTTTGAATTGTTTTTTGAATTTTTTTTTGATTTTCAAATCTTTGAATTATTTGACAATTTAATCTCTAATCACCCCTCCTCACTGCTCCAGTGTGGAGCACTCATTCCAAATCGCCCCCTAGTTTCCAAGTCTGCACTTGTTGTTTTCCTGACAAATGTAAGCTATCAATCCTATTAACCCTTAGGTCTTGATGTCACATGATTTAATTTTTTGAATTCCAAACAATTATTAAAATTAAAAAAATAAGTAATAATAATATTTAATTTCAATGAAAATAAAATAAGTAATAATATTATTTTATTCATTTTTTTGCCATTTATTCATTTAATATGGCATAATTAATATCTTTAAATCTGTAAATTGAAATTCGACAAATAATATATCCATTATTATCAGAAAAATGTGAGGAATCCAAATATTACATCATTTATTTATTTTTAAATAAAATTTTTTTTTTTTATTTTGTAGGAAAAAATCTTCGTTTTGAAATAACTTTTTTTACTTTTGGAATTTTGAGAATTTGAGAAAAGTTCACCGGGTAAACCCGGGTGAAATCGAGCCCCAATTTTTCTCTAGTTTTTTTTGATATATTAAACTTTTTTTTTCGACGTTGTATGCAAAAGTTATGGCCGTTTTACATTTTTTTTCTTTTTTTTTGCAAAAACAGTCAAAATTCATATTTCAATATTTCTATACCAACTAGACACTAAAACCTAACTACATCTCAAAGGATTTTATTTTTTGAAGATTTTATCATTTTTGTTTATTTTCTACAAAACTAAAAAAGGCGGTCCGGGGGGGGGGGGGGGGGGGTAGGCATGAGAGAGAAAAAAAACTTTAGTCCCGATTGGTGTCTCCAACCGGGACTAAAGATAGACCTTTAGTCCCGGTTGGAGACACCAACCGGCACTAAAGGGTATCTACCTTTAGTCCCGGTTGGTGTCTCCAACCGGAACTAAAGGTCCCAATCGAACCGAGACTGATGCCTGCCGAGCCCCGGCCGGCGTCCGATCCCCTCGAACCGGGACTAATGCTCACATTAGTCTCGGTTCGTAACGCAACCGGGACTAATGCTCCGATCCGGCCTGGACCAAAGCCCTGTTTTCTACTAGTGTAAGTAAGGAGAAATTACTACCAAACGACAACTTGAATTACAAATAAATATAAAACAACAAAAAACACAAATGGAAAAATACATACTCCGTATCGTGATTGGAGTAAAAAATATTCCAAGTTTCTGAAGGGAAGAATAAAAAAATCCCAAAACTTAGTAGTACAATTTCCCTAATAAAACAACACATAAATACTTAACTAATGTAGCACAAAGGCATCACCAATGCATACACTAAGTACAAACATTCTTGGACCATATTTTTGAATTGAAAATGTCCTTTTTCATACATACATCCATCCATCCATCCATACATACATACATACATACATACATACATACATACATACATCTATATATATATATATATATATATATATATATATATACATATACATGTATGTATGTAAGTTTAATAGTTTGATATGACTCATTATCAGTCAAAAACAGTTAAGAGTTTTCACATACCTTACGAATAAACTAAATTATCTCAGTACAAAGTTTTAAAACTGATGATTGTATATATGATGTTTATTTAAATGGAAAAATAATATTTAAAATGATTAAATATAGCTATTAACATATGAAATTAAATTCTAGGCGCACAAATGCGCGGGTAACACCGCTAGTTCTTACTAAACCACAATCATTCACTAGTACCTCCCACATATTACCACCTAAATATCGCAAAACTATTGCAAGGAATCAAACTTATCATATTCAATGATCTACATGAAAGTTTTTATTATATCCTTCTTGAATACCTATCCTATTACGACCAATTTCATAACCCGTGCAAATTGCCATTACTATTTATGAGACTCTCAAAAATATATAAGTGAAGCATGAGAGTGTAACTATTTCTTTAAAATATAACCACCGCCGTGCTCAAAAAGATATAAGTGAAGCACTAGACCAACTACCTAGCTCAAAAGATATAAGTGAAGCTCATAGAGTATTCTAACAAATCACGAATAAATGCGTGTCTCTCTAAAAAGGTGTGTCCAGAAAGGGATGATTGTGGCAAACGAAAAAGCAAACAAGCAAAAGAACACTATAATACACAACGCTCCAAGCAAAACTCATATCATGTGATGAATAGAAATATAGCTCCAAGTAATTTACCGATGGGTGGTAGACGAAAGAGGGGATGCCACTCGGGGGAATCCCCAAGCTTAGATGCTTGGGTCTCTTTGAATATTACCTTGGGGTCCCTCGGGCATCCCCAAGCTTAGGCTCTTGCCACTCCTTATTCCTTCATCCATCGTGATCTCACTCAAAACTTGAAAACTTTAGCACACAAAACTCAACAAAAACCTTCGTGAGATCCGTTAGTATAAGTACTATTATGAATCCATTCATATTTTATTATTGCATAATACCTACTGTATACCAACTTCTCCATGACTTATACCCCCCGATATAATCCACAGATTCATCAAAACAAGCAAACTATGCAACGAAAACAGAATCTGTCTAAAACAGAATAGTCTATAGCAATCTGAATAATGACCATACTTCTGAACATCCAAAAATACTGAAAAATTAGGAAAACATGGACAATGTGTATATCAATCATGTGTAAACAATTCAGAGCAAAAACACGGTCCTGTGATTTTTAGATTTTTCTGGACTGGGCGTAAAAGTTTCTGTTTCTTTACAGAATCAAAGCAACTATTATCCCGCATCATCCTAAAGGCTTTACTTGGCACAAACACTAATTTAAATAGAAAAACACAATCACAACAGTAGCATAATTGTGTGCAAACTTAATTAACAGAAAAAGATAAATATTGGGTTGTCTCCCAACAAGCTCTTTCTTTATAGCCATTAAGATAGGCTTGAGATTTTATTGATGCCCACATGAAAGATAATAATTGAAACACAAAGAGAGCATCATAATACATGTGGCAAACACATTTAAGTCTAACATACTTCCTATGCATAGGCATTTTATAAGCAAACAAGTTATCAACCCAAGAAATATCTAACATATTCAAGGGAGAAGAATAAAACATTGACAATCTCAACATAATGAGAGGTAATTTAGTAACATGAAAATTTCTACAATTATATTTTCCTCTCTCATAATAATTACATGTAGGATCATACTCAAATTCAATAATATAGCTATCATATAAAATTTTCTCTTCATGATCCACATGCATAAAAGTCTTATAATCTTCCAAAATAGTGGGATTATCATCAACTAAAGTCATGACCTCTCCAAACCCACTTTCATAAAAAAATTCATAAGATTGAACACTCTCCGAATACGTGGGATTCTTTTTACATAAAGTTGACACTCTCCCAAACCCACTTTGAATACTATTGGAAACATTATTATCAATAGCATATTCATCATGAGGCTTAAATAAATTTTCAAGATCATAAGAAGCATTATCACCTCAATCATGATCATTACACTAAGTAGCGGACATAACAAATTCATTATCCCCAAGCCTGTAGTTTTGCATATCATTAGCACAATTGACATTAATAGTATTTATAGAGACATCATTGAAATCATGCTTTTTATTCAAGGAGCTATCATGAATCACTTTATAAATTTCTTCTTTCAACTCTTCATCACAATTTTCAGATTCACGATTTTCAAGCAAAACTTCATAAAGATAATCAAGTAGACTCAACTCACTAGCAATTGGTTCATAATGATTTGATCTTTTGAAAAAAATAGCAAGTTGATGAGGGTCCATCTTTATTTTTCTTTTTTCTTTTTTGTTCTTTGAGTGTTGACATGAAGAAAATAAAAGCAAGCAAACAAGCAAACAGGAAAAGAAAACAAAAAGGCAAACAAAAATATTTTTGTGTTTTTGTAAAACTATTTTAGAAGTGGAGGAGATGAAAACGAAAGGCAAATGGCAAATAAAGTAAATGCAAGTAGATGATAGTTTGCGTGTACTGACCTGATAGATTACAGTGATATCTCCCCGGCAACGGTGCCAGAAATTCTTCCTGCTACTTGTGAGTTGCGTTGGGATTTCCTCGAAGAGGAGAGGATGAAGCAGTAAAGTAGAGATAAGTATTTCCCTCGGTTAAGAACCAAGGTTATCAATCCTGTAGGAGAACCACACAGAACCTCGTTAGCAGCACCTACACACACAAAAGCAAATACTTGCACCAACGCAAAACAAGGGGTTGTCAATCCCTTGGCGGTTAATTGCAAGGATCAAATTTCGTAGTGATAGATAGATACAATAAAAGATAAAATAACGGTAAATAAATTGCAGCAAGGTATTTTTGGATTTAATATATGATAAAAGATAGACCCGGGGGCCATAGTTTTCACTAGAGACTTCTCTCTTGAAGATAGCATACGGCGGGTAAACAAATTACTATTGAGCAATTGATAGAAAAGCGCATAGTTATGACAATATTCAAGGCAATGATCATGTATATAGGCATCATGTCCGAGACAAGTAGACCGACTCCTGCCTACATCTACTACTATTACTCCACCCATCGACCGCTATCCAGCATGCATCTAGGGTATTAAGTTCACGAAAAACAGAGTAACGCCTTAAGCAAGATGACGTGATGTAGACAAAGTAAATCCAATCAATATGAATAAACCCCATCGTTTTATCCTTAATGGCAATGATACAAATATGTGTCATGTCCCTTTCTGTCACTGGGATTGAGCAAGACAAGACCGAACCCATCACAAAGCACCTCTCCCATTGCAAGATAAATAAATCTAGTTGGCCAAACCAAACCGGTAGATCGAAGATAAATACAAAGCTATAACAATCATGCATATAAGAATTCAGAAAAGACTCAAATAATATTCATGAATAATCTGATCATAAACCCACAATTCATCGGATCCCAACAAGCACACCGCAAAAGAAGATTACATCGAATAGATCTCCAAGAAGATCGAGGAGAACATTGTATTGAAGATCAAAGAGAGAGAAGAAGCCATCTAGCTACTAGCTATGGACCCATAGGTCTATGATAAACTACTCACGCATCATCGAAAGGGCAGCAAGGTTGATGTAGAGGCCCTCCGTGATCGATTCCCCCTCCGGCAGAGTACCGGAAAAGGCCTTCGGATGGGATCTCGAAGGAAAAGAGACTTGCGGCGGCGAAAAAAGTGTTTCAGGTGGCTCTCCATTGGTTTCCTGATTTTAGAGAATTTATAGAGCTGGAATTAGGTCAAACGGAGGAAAGGTGGGCCCACAAGCGACATGGGCGTGCCCCCCAGGGCGCGCCCATTTGGCTTGTGGCCTACTCCTTCATCTTCTGTCCCTCTCCTGAAGCTTCTAGGGTCTCTTATGTCCAGAAAAAAATCGTCAACAAGTTCCGTGGAATTTGGACTTCGTTTGGTACTGATTTCCTGGAAAACCACAAACAGGCAAAAAAAACAGCAACTGGCACTGGGCACTAGGTTAATAGGTTAGTCCCAAAAAATGATATAATATTGCATATAATTGCATAATAAAATATCCAAGATTGATACTATAATAGCATGGAACAATCAAAAATTATAGATACGTTGGAGACGTATCAAACCACCTGTCCTTGCCGCTCCTTATGACAAAGAGCCGATGCTCCTGTACATTGCTGCTAGTAACAAAGCAGTAAGTGTGGCAGTTGTCGTGGAGCACAAAGAGGAGGGGAAGGAATATCCAGTCTACCGGCCAGTCTATTATGTCAGTGAAGTGTTGACAGAGTCGAAACAGCGCTACCCACATTGGCAGAAGCTGGTTTTCGGTGTCTTCATGGCCAGTCGAAAATTGAAACATTATTTCCAGGAGCATCCCATGACTGTAGTTAGTTCCACGCCTCTGGGAGATATCATCCAAAATAGGGAAGCCACAGGCCGGGTCGCAAAGTGGGCTATTGAGCTTGGTCCATATCATCTAAAGTATGTGCCTCGGACAGCCATCAAATCACAAGCTTTGGTTGATTTTATCAATGATTGGACTGAGCTACAAGCCCCTGAAGAGAAGCTGGACAATACATATTGGACGATACACTTTGATGGGTCCAGACAATTGGAAGGCTCAGGGGCAGGAGTCACCATAACATCTCCACGAGGTGATAAGTTTTGTAATGTTTTAAGGCTCATGTTTCCCTGTACTAACAATGCAGCGGAGTATGAGGCTTTGCTTCATGGACTCCGTATGGCTAAGGAGATGAACCTCAGCTCGGTCAGATGTTTGGGTGACTCAGATTTGGTCACTCAGCAAGTTTCTAGGACTTGGGACTCCAAAGACCCCCTCATGGCGGCTTACAGGCATGCAGTGATAGTCATTGCAGGACAATTCAAGGGATACCAGGTTGATCACATTGATCGCCGGCTCAACGAGGCCGTAGATGCATTGTCTCATCTGGGATCTCAGCGCAAGCCGGTCCCTCCAAATGTTTTCCTCGATGTTCTGCATAACCCATCAGTCAAGTTGCCAACGGAGGAAGACATCGCTATTCCTGACCCGAAAGCACAGTTTGTGTAACACCCCGATTTTTGGCCCTTTCTTTTTCTTTTGGATTTCTTCGATTTTTTATTTGGAGTTCTTTTTCCGTGGCAATGTGGTCTTGAAACCTGGGAAGATCTTCTCTCCTGCCACTTCTAAGTGGCTTGTCATTCTCAAATCCATCCCAAGGCCATGTCATTTCCATATTAGCCCAACCCTAACATTTATTTCTTGGGAATATTCCTTTTTCTATTAAAGGAATAATCCTGTTTGCCCTAGGTTGTGAAGCAACCTATATTTCTGTCTCCCACAAAAATCTCAAAAAATTCTCATAAATTCTTTGGGTCATATATTCCACCAATATGTCAAAATATATCCTTTCCTAGTTAAAAAATAATTCAGGAATATTCATTTCATATTCTGTCCAGATTGGCACTTTGTGAAGGAAGTGCCATTTATATTTTCTTGATTGCCCTGCAAATTTTTGGGCACTCTCTCATATCCAAATAATTGCCACATGCCAAAATTCAGCTTCATTTGCCTAGTAAATCTTCCTCAGCAAATTTCCAAAGTTTCTGTCCAGAGAAAAGCATTGTAAAGGAAGTATTATCTAGGCAAACCCAAATGAGTTGAAATTTTGGTAGATCATTCATATGATCAATTAATTATTCTCCACCAAATTTCATCTCCATCCAACAAACTATGTGAGCACACCATCTAATCTTTGTTTCTGGTCACAATTTTAGTTTGTGAAGCAACTACATTTTATATTGCCTCAAAAATTCTGAAATTAATCCAGGACCTCAATATCCCTAAATAATGTGATAATGACAAAACTCACATTAGTTTGCCAAGCCATTTTGTCCACAAAATTCCCCCAAGTTTCTGTCCAGTGTGGATCATTGTGAAGGAAGTACCATTTTTACTTATCCAATTGGGATGAAATTTTTATGGTACCTTCATATGCCCAAATAATCATACCCTACCAAATTCCAGACCTGTCCAACATTCCATCCGAGTGCTACTTCATGATCTTGTTTCTGGACCAGAATTGGCAGTTGCAAAGCATCTATGCTCAAACTTGGTCCAAATGACCTCAAAATCCACAGGATTGTAGTCCTTCCTACCCTAAGCCTCTGTGATATCCTGGTTACTCCTTATCTCATTCCATTTGACCACAACATCATGTCTAAGTTTGCAACAACAATCTTTCCCTGATCATTCCCATCAATTCACAGTGCGTTTCTTCGATACATCACCTCAGGGAGGTCCCACCTTCAATGGACTACACTCTAGACACAGTGTGGGCAGCCCTAAAGTCCCGCGTGCGCCAGTGCACGCGGTGACCAGGCACAGAGCGCGTGCTCTGCAGGCCAAAAGCGCGCTCTGGCGCCGGACCCGCTCTGCCGCCGCCAGAGCACCCGCCGTGTGCCACCTCCGCTCGCCACAGCACCCTCCCCTGCTTCACTCATCTCCCCGGACCGCCCTCCCCCGCTAGAAGCTCGCCGGACTGAGCCAAACTGCGGGCGCACGCGGGAACAATGGCCGTTCATGGCCAACAGCACTGGCCGCGCGTGCCCTGCTCCTCCTGCCTCCCCGCGCGTCTGGCCTGCTCGTCAGCCTCTTCTCCTTGTGCCGTCCAAAGCCACTGTGGCCGCCGTTTGTGCTTGTCGCCTCGCCGGGGCGAGCTCTTTTGGCCGCGGCGGCAACGAGCCCGTGCCTCCCCTCCCTCGCCTATTTAAGCCGTCCCAAGCCCGGTCGAGCTCACCACCAACTTCTCCTCCCTCCCAGCTCTCTCCTGGACTCCCCGCTCGCCATTTCCGCCACGGCCGCCGTCCTACCTAGCTCAAATTCGAGCAATGCCCAACCCATAATCCCCTCCTTTCATCGCCAAAGAGATCCCCTAGCCTCCATGAATCCCCTCTGCCCTTCCCCTCGGCCATGGGTGCCCGGTGGCCGCGAGCCCCATCGGTGCCCGTAGCCGCCGTCCGCCGCAGCTGGAGCCCTGCTCATCCTTGAGCTCCTCGGTGGCCGTGCGGTGTACCGGTGGATGCGCCTCGTTTCCCCGAGCACACCGGTGGTCGGAGCGCGGCGAACGGTGGCCGGAGTCACCGGAACGAGCGCCGGCACCGGCGGCCTCCCTCTGTCTTCGAGCTCGAGTCGGGAAGGAGAAGGAGGAGGAGGAGGCGGGAGGAGAGAGAGAAAGGCGGTGGGCCCCGCCTGTCATCGGCTAAGGCCCGGGTCCAGCTGGATAAGTGGAAACGCATTCAACAGAATACGTTTTCGCTGTACGGGAAGCGTATTTCCCAAAGTACGTTTTCTGTTTTAACCCAGCCGTCCGAAAGCTCTAATTAGCGGACGTTCGTCCGTTAGCAGCCGAAAAGAACAGTTTTTAATTCTTTTTCTGGCTATCGAACGAACGGCAGTATCTCCGCGACCATGACTCCGATTCAGGTGATTCTAAAGCCCACGATCTCAGTTCGTCGAGCCCGTTCCGATGGTACCATTTTGATGAGCTTGTCACACTATGAAAATGACCATTTTGTCCCTGCCCTTATTCAGCCCCCTCCGAGAGGGAATCTTTTCCGGCGATTTTTCCGCGAGTGTCTCCGCACCTCTCCCCGATGGTTCCTCCACCCCCAGGCAAGCCACAACAGCCACTTGCATGATGGCATTGCAGTAGCCATGGTTTCCACTTGAATATTTAATATTTGTTTGCTCATTTAATTATTTGGTGAATGCTTCGAATATGTTTGTGAATCCATGTCTATGCTTATGCCATGTTCTTTTTCCTCTAGTAAGTCATGTGATTAATTGCTAAGCATATTCTTATCATGTTTTATTTTTGCAATTATTTCTGATGCTAGTGATAAGGTTATGCTCATATGAATAGTTATCGGTTGGTTATGAAAATACTTGGGATATTCATGATCATCTTTATGCCCTGCTCATTTGCATCCCGTAGACTAAATGATTTATCATTGCTGATACTATGTTATTAAATGGTTATGTTGCCCATCCATGGTTGCATTGATATCATGCCCATCTGCATTGTTATTTCATCATGCTATATTATTGTGACTCAGCTCATCACCATTCAAGTTGAACCTGACCCTAATCGAATTTGAACACATCTGTTGGCTGAGTCATGGTGCCACCGAATCGAGCTAACCAGTGCAGCCACACTTTCCTGGATGGGGAGGCCCTAATGCGTTCTATTGTCATGCCTCTCGCCGGTGCCTCCTACGAGGGAAGGTTATGGGTGCGCGCTACCCTGATCAGGTAGGCTACCATAAGCCTTGAGGACCCAAGTTTTGATGGTACCGAGGTCCTCGTTTGGGACAATGTTGATGTTTGGCCACGACGGTGGCAGCCACAGAGGTGGCGGGTGTCACATGTTGGCACCGGGGTCACCCAGGACATAGCCCAAAGGGGAGTTTGTCGGAGTGGCCGGGAGAGTGTCATGCAATAGATTGGTTTTGTCGGAATGTCGTTGGTCCACCCGAATGGGAGCACGAGGCCATGAGTTCCGTGGTGTGGGTACAGTGTACTAACCTCTACAGAGTGTATAATCTATCGATAGCCGCATCCTCAGTTATGGACACAGTTCGTAGTAGTTCACACTATGGGTCAACAGAATTAATAACCTGAATAATAATAACCCCGGTCCGATGAGAAAAGAAGTTGGTTGATCTTTATGTGGTCATGCGATGATCACCGATAGAGATCAAGCTCCGTGTGGTCATGTGATGATCACGATGGTAATCTTAATGATGATTAGGTGATCTTGTGATGATCACGATGGTAAGTGAGATTGATACCCATGGGGATTACGAGATAACCTCCGAGCAGAGTAAGTTGGTCCATGAGACCTTAAACGTCGACTCCCTTGCATGCTAGTGCTAGTACCATCATGTTCATATCATGAGTGTTATGTACATGTCATGGTCACGCTGTTGCCATGCTCATATGGTTGCCATGCTTATGTTGTTGCCATGCTCATGTTGTTGCCATGCTCATATCGTTGCCATGCCCATGTTGTTCTAGTAGTATTGTGTTCATCTTTGATGATTAACCTGTAAATGCCATGATGTTGTATGTCTTGATTGCTTTGGTTGCTGTGAGCTTGCGAGTACATTCAAAGTACTCACCTGGCGTGTCATGCCAGATTGCAGGTGATGCCATGATTGCTTGTTTGTCGAGGACCCCAAGGTTGCGCTCTAGGATAAGTCCCAGCCAGAGTCCCTGCGGAGTGGAGTCCGTCACCATCGTCGTTGTTCCGCTGCTAGAAGTTATTACGCTAAGATGTTCCGCTGCTAGCATAGAGCTACCTTAGCTGGCGTAGTGTCGCCATGCCCCTGTAACCTTTGTAATATCGGACCCTTGTACTCATATCAGTTGTAATAAAGAGCTGATTTGTTCTATGCTAAGCAGTGCCGTATTCCAGAAGACTTGATCTCTGGGCTGGAATACAGGGTGTTCCGGTTCATCTGAGTCGGGGTGCCACAAGGCTTGGTATCAGAGCAGGTCTGGCTATAGGACGCCCTAGTCAGCGCGAGCGTTAGAAACCGGTAGTATACAGTCTAGTCCGTTTGCTGCACTTGATTGCTGCATTTGTTTGTCGCATATCATGCATGTAGACTTATTATCTTGTCACTAACGGTTGATCTTGTGAGTGTAGGTGGCATCGGTTTCGATCCACTACCTACACCCTCCTGTCTTGCATATTTGCTCCTTGGTGTTTGGTATCATCTCTGTCCCAGCAGAGTAATGCCAAGGTACCTAGTGGTGTCGATCACTTGCAGGATTGACGCATAGGTATCACACCAATATTTATTTTTTCCGCCAGCCACCTACTGTTTCGGTGATAGACATGTTTCTACCCTGGATCTGGCCATCCAACCCGCCGCTTTGGCAACCCTGACTGGTCTTTGTTACCAGAAAAGGGCAATGCCAGCAGGCCCTGTTTTCCACCGCTATCCTACCCTATCACCCATTCCCTGGACGAGTACGGTTCCCTTCCATCCGCTTGATGGTAATATGGCCGTGACATTCGTGTTCTGCTACATGATCACCAAGTCCGTCCTCACCTCTGGGCCGGTCCAGATGCAATCCGTGTTAAGCCAGCGTTTGGTGTAGCTCCGATTACACCAACCTCTCCACACGTTGATTCACTTTCGTGCACACCGTCACAGCATGTTAGATCGTAGTACCGGAGTCTCCTCGAGAATTGTGTGCTTAAGTAGGCATGCATAGTGAGGTGAATAGTGGTAAAATGTGATGTTGCTTGTATGTAATCTTAATGCTGTGTGTGCTTTTGTTTGAGTCATTTCTTTTGCTTCTTTATTTGGGCCCTCGGTGTTACCTTATTTCCCCTTATGAAAGTTGCTCATCAACCAACACCGGACTCAAAGAATCAGTGCGGATTTCAAATATTTGGAAGTTCAGCTAAACATTATGGAATTCTCAGCCGACTGCATTATATTGGGAATATCTGATCTGAATGCAAAAGATATCCTAGATTGATTATCAGCATCAAGTTTATGTCAGTGTGCAACCATCACAATCGTAATGAACCAGTTGGAAGTCAATTTGTGTGCAAGACAACAATACATTTCCGGTTAAAGGAATATCAAGGGTATACATATATATGGCACGCAGTCTGCGTATCACGGAGAGAAGCTTCTAGAGTAAGCAACCCAGTCTTCCTCCGCACGCTACCAGAGAAGCTTACGATGCAAGGTTCCGCAGTCTTCTTCGGTACGATATGTGGATAGCTTCCATCATAAGGTACTCTGTCTTCTTCGGTAAGCCACTACAGAAAGCTTCTGGCATAAGGCACCGAATCTTCCTCAGTAAGCAACCGAGGGAAAAGCTTCTGAAGCACAGTACCCAATCTTCTTCAGCACGCTATCCCGGCAAAAGCTTCGAGCGCAAGATATCCAGTCTTCCTCAGCACGCTACTCTCAGATGGCTTCCAACACAAGCTATCCAGTCTTCGTCAGTACGGCACTGCCAACAGTCATCATCATTGGTATGAGATATTACATAGTGAGTTGGCAGCATATGGCAGTGCATCTCAAGAATCAAATCCGCAACAGGTTGGACAGAAACATGAGCCAGTCAGGGCACAAGTGTCTGCCTTGGGAGTCAAATGCTTAGTTACACATACTTCCACAGACATATTGTGAGCATGCTGCCAAGGTTATGCAAGTCATTCATACGATAATACGAGCATGAATCCGACAACCACATGAGTTATGCAAGAGGAAGAAAGCCAGTATACACCTCAGTGTGATGCAAGGACCAACAAGCTATGAAGTAAGACAACATTGGGACAACAATCTTGACAGTGGATATCAAGGCCAGCTTCCTCCCAACCGACAAAGTGATATCATTAACCTCTGTCACTGTCATGTGTGATTGACCACATCAGTGAGCTCTATACAAGTAACTGTGAACCTGGTATATGATCCTGATGAACCCTTGCTTATCTTTCTTGGTAACGGCACCACACCTGTGTTCTGAGCTATTTTCGGCCGTCCAGGGTGGATGCCGATTTTATATTTCTCTTTTCAAACAACTGACCCGTGTTCTGAGCTGCTTTTCAGTCATCTCGGGTAGCTGTTGAGTTTCTTTTTGTAGCAGCGACCCTATGCTCTGAGCTGTTCTTCGGCCGTCTTAGGGAACTGCTACCTTCTTCTTATCAACACTGCCTCATGCTCTGAGCTGTTTTTCAGCTGTCATGAGCCATGGTTGAATTATTTCAGTAATGTCCCAGATCTGAGTTGTAACGACCGTTCTGGTGGCTACTGAGTTATTTGCCGATTTCAAGCAAAGGTTCGAATGATCATGGCCATACAGTTAAAGGTTGAGAGATGATGAACTTACCAGTTAAGCATTGTTGCACGGTCGTAAGATAAGGATAAGGATAAGGTATGTTTACCAGAATATTGCACCTGACAGTACCTATGGGCACACAAAGAATTAAGGATCTATATATGGCCAAGCCCTTGTCAGCAAAGGATTCAGAAAAAGAAAACAATAATGAAGGAGCAAGACCGGCAATGCAGATATGATAATTGAACAACATGGTACGGATACCCAAGATAGGCTGATTCCGCATTGAACATCATGAACACGCACCTAAGGGGTCTACTCTGTTTGTAAGGACCTCATATCAATGTAATAGCTGAATCGTCACTATAGATCCGAGACAAAGAAGTTTGCAAGAGTTAGAACTACCTACAAGCAGTCAGATTCCCACAAGAGAGCAGTTATGATCCTCAGCATTGCTTTGAATCTGGAAGACATGCATCCATTTGAGAACCCGATGCAATGATTAAGTGGTTCATGTCCACCGAGGAAATTTGTGCACAACTCCATTGAATACTATTGGTGCTGGATAAAAGAATGTCACGCCAATTGGAAATCACTCCCAGACTTGCGAGAAGAGCACATATTCCAGTCATGATAATGTCAGATAGGCCAGCAGACATAAAAGAATTGGAGTCAGAGCAAGGATGAACGTATGAAGGAAGACTTGTCAGAACATTGGATACCGTGAAGCAAACCACCCCAGATCAAGGCAGTCAGTCATATGAAATTCGGAGCGAACATAAAGGAAAAGGATACCCGAGTTGGAAATGGTTTCCTTAAGTCAGAATTTTCATACTCATTCCCTGAGCAAACAAATCTCGAGGACGAGATTTATCGTAAGGGGGGTAGGTTTGTAACACCACGATTTTTGGCCCTTTCTTTTTCTTTTGGATTTCTTTGATTTTTTATTTGGAGTTCTTTTTCCGTGGCTATGTGGTCTTGAAACCTGTGAAGATCTTCTCTCTTGCCACTTCTAAGTGGCTTGTCATTCTCAAATCCATCCCAAGGCCATGTCATTTCCATATTAGCCCAACCCTAACATTTATTTCTTGGGAATATTCCTTTTTCTATTAAAGGAATAATCCTGTTTGCCCTAGGTTGTGAAGCAACCTATATTTCTGTCTCCCACAAAAATCTCACAAAATTCTCATAAATTCTTTGGGTCATATATTCCACCAATATGTCAAAATATATCCTTGCCTAGTTCAAAAATAATTCAGGAATATTCATTTCCTATTCTGTCCAGATTGGCACTTTGTGAAGGAAGTGCCATTTATATTTTCTTGATTGCCCTGAAAATGTTTGGGCACTCTCTGAAATCCAAATAATTGCCACATGCCAAAATTCAGCTTCATTTGCCTAGTAAATCTTCCTCAGCAAATTTCCAAAGTTTCTATCCAGAGAGAAGCTTTGTAAATGAAGTATTATCTAGGCTAACCCAAATGAGTTGAAATTCTGGTAGATCATTCATATGATCAAATAATGAATCTCCACAAAATTTCATCTCCATCCAACAAACTATGGGAGCACACCATCCAATCTTTGTTTCTGGTCACAATTTCAGTTTGTGAAGCAACTATATTGTATATTGCCTCAAAAATTCTGAAATTAATCCAGGAGGTCAATATCCCTAAATAATTGGAGGATGCCAAAACTCACTTTATTTTGCCAAGCCATTTTCTCCACAAAAGTCCCCCAAGTTTCTGTCCATTGTGGATCATTGTGAAGGAAGTACCATTTTTACTTATCCAATTGGGATGAAATTTTTATGGTACCTTCATATGCCCAAATAATCATCCCCTACCAAATTCCAGACCTATCCAACATACCATCTGAGTGCTACTTCATGATCTTGTTTCTGGACCAGAATTGGCAGTTGCAAAGCATCTATGCTCAAACTTGGTCCAAATGACCTCAAAATCCACAGGATTGTAGTCCTTCCTACCCTAAGCCTCTATGATATCCTGGTTACTCCTTATCTCATTCCATTTGACCACAACATCATGTCTAAGTTTGCAACATCAATCTTTCCCTGCTCATTCCCATCAATTCACAGTGCGTTTCTTCGATACATCACCTCAGGGAGGTCCCACCTTTGATGGACTACACTCTAGACACAGTGTGGGCGGCCCAAAAGTCCCGCGTGCACCAGTGCACGCGGTGACCAGGCATAGAGCGCGTGCTCTGCAGGCCAAAAGCGCGCTCTGGTGCCGGACCCGCTCTGCCGCCGCCCGAGCACCCGCCGTGTGCCACCTCCGCTCGCCACAACACCCTCCCCTGCTTCACTCATCTCCCCGGACCGCCCTCCCCCGCTAGAAGCTCGCCGGACTGAGCCAAACTACGGGCACATGCGGGAACAGTGGCTGTTCGTGGCCGACAGCACTGGCCGCGCGTGCCCTACTCCTCCTGCCTCCCCGCGCGTCTGGCCCGCTCGTCAGCCTCTTCTCCTTCTGCCGTCCAAAGCCACTGTGGCCGCCGTTTGTGCTTGTCGCTTCGCCGGGGCGAGCTCTTCTGGCCGCGGTGGCAACCAGCCCGTGCCTCCCCTCCCTCGCCTATTTAAGCCGTCCCGAGCCCGGTCGAGCTCACCACCAGCTTCTCCTCCCTCCCAGCTATCTCCTGGACCCCCCAATCCCTCACCGGAGCCACTCCCCGCTCGCCATTCCCGCCACGGCCGCCGTCCTACCTAGCTCAAATTCGAGCAATGCCCAACCCCTCCTCCCCTCCTTTCATCGCTAGAGAGATCCCCTAGCCTCCACGAATCCCCTTCGCCCTTCCCCTCGGCCATGGGTGCCCGGTGGCCACGAGCCCCATCGGTGCCCGTAGCCGCCGTCCGCCGCAGCCGGAGCCCTGCTCATCCCCGAGCTCCTCGGCGGCCGTGTGGTGTACCGGTGGATGCGCCTCGTTTCCCCGAGCACACCGGTGCTCGGAGCGCGGTGAATGGTGGCCGGAGTCGCCGGAACAAGCACCGGCACCGGCGGCCTCCCTCTGTCTGCGAGCGCGAGTCGGGAAGGAGAAGGAGGAGGCGGGAGGAGAGAGAGAAAGGCGGTGGGCCCCGCCTGTCATCGGCTAAGGCCCGGGTCCAGCTGGATAAGTGGAAACGCATTCAACAGAATACGTTTTCGCTGTATGGGAAGCGTATTTCCCAAAGTACGTTTTCTGTTTTAACCCAGCCGGCCGAAAACTCTAATTAGCGGACGTTCGTTCGTTAGCAGCCGAAAAGAACAGTTTTTAATTATTTTTCTGGCTATCGAACGAACGGCCGTATCTCCGCGACCGTGACTCCGATTCAGGTGATTCCAAAGCCCACGATCTTAGTTCGTCGAGCCCATTCCGATGGTACCATTTTCATGAGGTTGTCACACTGTGAAAATGACCATTTTGCCACTACCCTTATTCAGCCCCCTCCGAGAGGGAATCTTTTCCGGCGATTTTTCCGCGAGTGTCTCCGCACCTCTCCCCGATGGTTCCTCCACCCCCAGGCAAGCCACAACAGCCACTTGCATGATGGCATTGTAGTAGCCATGGTTTCCACTTGAATATTTAATATTTGTTTGCTCATTTAATTATTTTGTGAATGCTTCGAATATGTTTGTGAATCCATGTCTATGCTTATGCCATGTTCTTTTTCCTCTAGTAAGTCATGTGATTAAGTGCTAAGCATATTATTTTCATGTTTTATTTTTGCAATTATTTCTGATGCTAGTGATAAGGTTATGCTCATATGAATAGTTATCGGTTGGTTATGAAAATACTTGGGATATTCATGATCATCTTTATGCCCTGCTCATTTGCATCCCGTAGACTAAATGATTTATCATTGCTGATACTATGTTATTAAATGGTTATCTTGCCCATCCATGGTTGCATTGATATCATGCCCATCTGCATTGTTATTTCATCATGCTATATTATTGTGACTCAGCTCATCACCATTCAAGTTGAACCTGACCCTAATCGAACTTGAACACATCTGTTGGCTGAGTCATGGTGCCACCGAATCGAGCTAACCAGTGCAGCCACACTTGCCTGGATGGGGAGGCCCTAATGCGGTCTATTGTCATGCCTCTCGCCGGTGCCTCCTACGAGGGAAGGTTATGGGTGCGCGCTACCCTGATCAGGTAGGCTACCATAAGCCTTGAGGACCCGAGTTTTGATGGTACCGAGGTCCCTGTTTGGGACAATGTTGATGTTTGGCCACGACGGTGGCAGCCACAGAGGTGGCGGGTGTCACATGTTGGCACCGGGGTCACCCAGGACATAGCCCAAAGGGGAGTTTGTCGGAGTGGCCGGGAGAGTGTCATGCAATAGATTGGTTTTGTCGGAATGTCGTTGGTCCACCCGAATGGGAGCACGAGGCCATGAGTTCCGTGGTGTGGGTACAGTGTACTAACCTCCGCAGAGTGTATAATCTATCGATAGCCGCATCCTCGGTTATGGACACAGTTCGTAGTAGGTCACACTATGGGTCAACAGAAATAACAACCTGAATAATAATAACCCCGGTTCGATGAGAAAAGAAGTTGGTTGATCTTTATGTGGTCATGCGATGATCACCGATAGAGATCAAGCTCCGTGTGGTCATGTGATGATCACGATGGTAATCTTAATGATGATAAGGTGATCTTGTGATGATCACGATGGTAAGTGAGATTGATACCCCTGGGGGTTACGAGATAACCTCCGAGCAGAGTAAGTTGGTCCATGAGACCTTAAACGTTGACTCCCTTGCATGCTAGTGCTAGTACCATCATGTTCATATCATGAGTTTTATGTACATGTCATGTTCACGCTGTTGCCATGCTCATATGGTTGCCATGCTCATGTTGTTGCCATGCTCATGTTGTTGCCATGCTCATATCGTTGCCATGCCCATGTTGTTCTAGTAGTATTGTGTTCATCTTTGATGATTAACCTGTAAATGCGATGATGTTGTATGTCTTGATTGCTTTGGTTGCTGTGAGCTTGCGAGTACATTCAAAGTACTCACCTGGCGTGTCATGCCAGATTGCAGGTGATGCCGTGATTGCTTGTTTGTCGAGGACCCCAAGGTTGCGCTCTAGGATACGTCCCAGCCAGAGTCCCTGCGGAGTGGAGTCCGTCACCGTTGTCGTTGTTTCGCTGCTAGAAGTTATTCCGCTGAGATATTCCGCGGCTAGCATAGAGCTACCTTAGCTGGCGTAGTGTCACCGTGCCCTTGTAACCTTTGTAATATCAGACCCTTGTACTCGTATCAGTTGTAATAAAGAGCTGATTTGTTCTATCCTAAGCAGTGCCGTATTCCAGAAGACTTGATCTCTGGGCTGGAATACGGGGTGTTCCGGTTCCTCTGAGCTGGGGTGCCACAGTTGGTGGCTGCTGTCCATGCAACAGTGGACTGGACAGTTCCTTATCTGGCTTATCTCACTCGTGACGAGCTCCCTGAAGAGGAAATCATCGCCCGACAAATTATCCGGCGATCAAAGTCCATGACCATCGTCAATGGCGAGTTACACAGGAGAAGTATTACATGCATTTTTCAGCATTTGTGTTTCTCCTGAGGAAGGCCATGAAATTCTCAATGAAATTCATTCTGGTGATTGTGGGCATCATGCTGGCTCATGGTCCTTGGTGGCAAAAGCTTTCCGGCATGGTTTCTACTGGCTTACAGCCCACGCAGACGCAGAGGATGTTGTTCGCAAGTGTGATGGCTGCCAGAAATTTGCACGTCAAGCTCATGTGCCGGCTTAGGAATTACGGATGATCCCAATCACTTGGCCGTTTGTGGTCTGGGGGCTCGACATGGTCGGTCCTTTCAAGCCATCCAAAGACAAAAAGACTCACCTCTTGGTTGCAGTCGATAAATTCATCCAGTGGGTTGAAGCAGAGCCAATCAGCAATTGTGACGCAGCAATAGCAATAAAATTCCTAAAAAAACTAATCTTTCGCTTTGGATACCCGCACAACATCATTACTGATAACAGCACTAATATGTCAAAGGGAGCTATGAAGCAGTTTTGTCAGAAAGAACATATTCGGCTTGATCTGGCTTCGGTGGCACATCCACAGTCCAATGGACAGGCAGAGTGTGCTAATCAGGAATTGTTGCAAGGGATTAAGCAGGCTCATAGTACCACTTGAGCGTACCTCTGGTTGCTGGGTTGAAGAGTTGCCCGCTGTATTGTGGAGCATATGGACTACTCCCAACAGGTCCACTGGCTACACACCGTTCTTCCTGGTCTACGGTGCAGAAGTAGTACTTCCAAGTGACATCCGTCACGATTCTCCCCGGGTAGCAGCATACGTTGAAGTAGATAACAAACTTGCTCGACAAGACTCCCTAGATGCTTTAGAAGAAGAACGCGATTTTGCAGCATCTCGATCAGCGATATATCAGCAAGACCTATGTCGCTACCATAGCCGTAGAGTTAGAAGCCGTACCTTCCAGGAAGGTGACTTAGTGCTCCGTCTGATACAAGAACAGACAGGTATGCATAAGCATTCACCTCCTTGGGAAGGACCCTTCGTCATCAGCAAGAATCTGCACAATGGGTCATATTATCTTATTGATATACGTGAAGCAAACAAGTCATGTACCTCTAAAGAGGAGACCAGCAGGCCCTGGAATATTGCACATATCAGGCCTTATTATACTTAAAGTTATTGGTTTCAGTTTTTGTATATACCTTATCATGTATATACATTAGTGATCAATGAAATAAAGCCGGCATCTCTAGAACCCGGAGTTTGTCGTTTCATCTTAGAAATTATGTATTGAGCCTTTATTCTTTGATCATTGGTCACTTGGGGGTTTCAAACTCATCGAGTTTAGCTACTAACATCCCTCTTGACCCGGCATATGCCACTATAATACTGGGTTAAACCTGCCTGTTAGCTTGATGCTACTCTGAAAAGGTGACCCGACTGTACTCTCTATAAGTCAATCACACTGATGCCTATCATGGCCCGTATTGACCCTGAACTTATCAAAGTTAAAACACCGGCATAAGTCATGTGAGAGCCAGCTTTCAGAGAGCTAGGACAAACCATAAGAGGCTACAAGGCCTGCTTCACATAAGCGAATCAGACTCGAGCCTCGAAAGCCGGTCTTTATGTCGTGCCTCGAAAGCCGGCTTGTTATTTATTTTTTATATGTCATATGCTATTTATTTCTCTCTCTCTCTCTCTCTATTTATATATATCTATAACTTTTTCTTTGCAGGTATTTGTTTTTCTTCCAAATCCCGGGTTATAATACTGGGTTAACAAGTAATGCCGGGTCACAAATTTGATCCGGTCTTGGGCGATATATATTTGCCAGGTCACAAATTTCTTGATTTCTCAAATATATATTTGCCGGGTGGCACTACAATCACAGCCAAGGATTCCATCAAATCTTAAGTCTACTAGTCATGAACCCGTGCATTCGCACGGGCTAGTTACGTTATATTATCTCAGAATCCATAGATAGAAGATAGTGATGTGATGTGTACAACTGCATTGATGGAGCATATATACCATTGAAACCTAAAGTTTCTGAAACACCGAGATTCATAAGAGAATGCATACGTACTATGAATATTATTTTAGTCATTCATACTGGAAATATAAAAATCATATGTACAGATTTGTCTCGAAAAGTATTTCTATAATCTTATAAGTTTCTTGATTTTATAAATATATTATCATAGAAAATTTGTTTTCCAAGTTACATCTTCAAGACCATATTAATGTCCAGGACGCCACTTTATCGTGGGAGTATTATATCTAACGAACTACATGGTACTAAAAAGTTTTTTTCGTAATCATAAACTTTGGTTTACTCTTGTAAATACAATAAGAAAAGCATATAATATCTTGCAGAGAAAACGAAGTTGCTAAAGAATCTATCTTAATCAAGTTAGTGAGTAAATTCCAATTAACTAACGATACAACAAATAAATTGGAACTAAATAGCATCACAATTTAACAATTTGCAAATAATAGAACACTACAACCTACAAAGAGCTGATGTGGAACATCAAGGCAATAATAATAATAAGGCAGGTTGGACTAAATGCACTAGCAACACATATTGAAATATGAATATCTATACACTAATTTTGTAATTTGTAGATAGTACAGTACTACATAGATGGCAAATTTACTTCCACGTTTACATACATAGTGCAAGGCATATTTTCATCGCATTGGAACAATAGTCGAAGATTGTTCACTATCTTTCTTCTTCTGGAATTACAATATAATTAATTTATTAAGGGGATAATTATGACAGGGACATGTCATTTGCAGCCTGAAATTTTCAGCGTCAAGAATTGGTATGCCATAATGATCGAACAAATTAAAACCAACTAAATAATTGTTGAACCTTGTACTGAACTACTGATAGTCATGCAATTTGATAAACTTTTCATTATACAAATGCTTCTACTTATATTATGTATATTTTGGCAGTCTTTTTTTTTTGCGGGGACAAAGAAGACTTACTAAGGGCCTCTTTACCAAAATTAATTACGAACATGTACTTCATCCTGCATTGACCATCACCAGGTCGTGTGTTCGTCCTGGCCGTGCAGACTAAGTCATATCTTGTTTGTGCCACCACACATGTATCATGACCTCTTTTTGGCAGGGGATTGAGGAGAGAAAGTATCAAAAGAGGCATGGCAATAAATGGATCAGTAGGATAAACAGATGTTTTATGAAGCAAAACTGTGGGGAAAAACCCCACTTCAACGGATACATGGATTTTGTCGCAATTAAGAGATAATAGCAGAGAATTTATACGGTTTGAATAAGTACGCTCACCATGTGATCTGATGTGTCACCATATGCTTTGCTTAAGGTAAAGTTTTTATGGGCGCATCATCGCCATGCGTCAGCACGCATCCATAGTTTAAGGTAAAGTTGTTGCGTACGTCTCGTCTATGTACGACACACCTGCAGAATTTTTTCTGTCAAATGGACGTTGGCGACTCCAGTGATTGGTCAAAAGGTAGCTTGCCGATCAACTTGTATGGTGCCATAATCCATGTATACCACAGAGAAATCGGAGAAATAAAATAACGTATATAAATAATTAGAAAAAACACTCATGAGCTGAGTTGTTTTTGTTCCAGCTTTGCCTACATGACATGATTAAACTATTTTATCAAATTACATGATATATCATAGGCGGGGGGTTATCCTCCTTTTCTAAAAAAACATGATATATATATCATAACTTCCCTAAATAATTTATTCTTCACGTGCTGGTCTATAAGTACCAGATTGATGCATCAATTCAGCACCATCCGTCTTCAATAAGTGGAACATAGTTTGATGGATTCTTTGGAAGGCTTCTGTATAGGCATGTGAGACATGGAGGTTAGATTAGATCAACAAAGAAGGCATATATATGTAGAAAGAGAAGGGATGTTAGAGATTGAGTTTACTTGC
Source organism: Elymus sibiricus (assembly GCA_039707655.1). Taxonomy (NCBI): domain Eukaryota; kingdom Viridiplantae; phylum Streptophyta; class Magnoliopsida; order Poales; family Poaceae; genus Elymus; species Elymus sibiricus. Next base: position 432,856,659 of record CM077673.1, read on the forward strand.
GGCATGTGAGACATGAAGACCGAATTAGACGAAGAAGTGCTGCATTCATGCCCGATCTTTCAGGCCCACTCGTTAATCTTGCTTGTATTCAGATTTGAGAGCCTGCTGGTAGGTCAGCACATGGGTCGTAATAGAGAGAGAGACAGAGAGAGAGAGAGAGTTTACTTGCCAAGGCTGGTCCTTCCATCGCCGACTGCCCAGCAGAACGATCGTCCACGATCTCGACGGTGACCAACACCCACACGGTAGAGCTTTTCTTTTACACGTTTCTGCATGCATGGGATGGGAGTACATGCATCCATGATTAATCAAGCCAGAGCAGATTGGAACGTGATCAACTAATTGATGTAAATAGGATTTAGGAAAGGTAGACAGGCAAGCTATGTTGTATCCTTGAAAGGCAGTTTCTATCGGGAGAGAGAGAGATTAGGGAAGAAGGGGCGTTGTAGTAGTAGATGGAAAGAGATTAGGACTCAATCTCTTTTTGGCATCTATCGGGAGAAGGTTTTTTTTATCTCCTTTGGCATCTATAGTAGAAGGGTATTTTAAACCATTACCCGAGGTATTTTCTAATTAATATGAAAATTATCTAGATTAATCTACACCGTAATAACTTGGACCCATGCGAACCAACCTGTGGTTGGATGGTTAGAGGGACTGTGGTATCCCCAGCCCACCAGGGTTCAAATCCTGGTGCTCGCATTTATTCCTGGAATTATTTCAGGATTTCCGGCGATGCGCATTCAGTGGGAGGAGACGTTCCCGTCGACGACGAGGTGCCTACGGTGACTTCGTAAAATTTCAAGATGATATGCCGGCTTAGTCTCTCGGAGGTGCTCATAGGGGTAGGGTGTGCGTGTGTGCGTTCATAGGGATGAGTGTATGCGCGTGTATATGAGCGCTTGCGTCTGTACTGTGTTCAAAAAAAATAAAATAACTTGGACCCATCGGATGAATGGCTCTAATTTTCTGATTAACCGTACTAATTTTCTAATTAATATGGAAATTATATGGATTAATCTACACCGTAATAACTTGGACCAATCAGATGAACGGCTCTAATTTTTTTATTAACGTGTTAATTTGTAGGGAGTGCCTAATTAGTATAGGTATAGATATGACCAGGTTGAAGCACACAGGCATGATCAGAATATATTTCTCATCAGCTTGTCATCGGCACAAAAGTTAAACATACTAGATGCATGAAGGCATTGACAGATCATGGAGTTTTTCTACCAACTATTACAAGCCACATCTGGGCTATTTTCAATAAGTTTTCCAACAAGTATCACAATTGGCAAAGTTTATTGCTGCAAGCCGGCAGTGGAGCTCTCCGGGTTGACATTCCCTCGTCTTCTTTCCATGCCAGTTGTGGCCGGGTCAGCTTGTACCGTCTCTTCTGGACCTTCAGGGGCCGCGTTTTCTGCTCCGGTCTGGGGGTCGTCTGCCACCCACTGAATTGATGATAAAGCTTCAAAAACTGAGTCTTCTCTCATCACAGTTGAAGTGTTGACATCAGGAGTGAGGTTTTGCTTACGAGGAGGAATCAGCTCAACCGGCTTTGCACCAGGCAGACTGATGCGTTTTCCGGCTTCAGAGTAGCTGGCTTGGAACTTTGTCAGGTCCAATTCCTCTGCAATCTTTGTTGCCGTCACTCGGGTCTCCTTCACACACCGCAAATAATCCTTATCAGTGAAAGGAGTGTTATCTGCATTGAATTCAGGGAGCCCATCGGCCAGTAGAGCCGGCTCCATCTCCGAGAGATAAGCTTTGGCACGAGCAAGTGAGTACATGGCTCCCTGCCGACAAGCCGAATTTTTCAATTCCCTGATCCACTCAAGAACAGTGGACAGCTCCTTGAGCATGTCCATGATATAATGAGGTGGCGCCTTCATATTCTTCATTGCCATCACGCAATAAGCACCACCAACATATAGTTGTTCCAGGAATTTATAAACAGCTTTTAGCTTGACCAGAGGGAGTTCCAGCACGTTACGATGTCTCTTGCCCGCCTGTTGATACACATAACACATATCAGTAACCCGACCAACATATTAAGCCGACATTATTTGGTGACTTGCAAGATCTTATACTTACCAAAGATGGCTATGCACATGTCCCTAATATGGCCCTTCAAAGTTGCCAGCTCTTGAGTTACAGGCTCGAGCTTTGACTCGGCCTCCTCTGCGCGCTTGACTAAGGCGGCTCTCTCTTCCTCACAATCAGCTTTGGTTTTTTCGAAGGTGTCTGTCACAGAAAGCAGAGACCTGTGGAAATCTGAAGACAGGTTTTCTGAATTTTATCGTTGTTTCTTCTCTTTCTTCAGCTCTTTCTGTAAGCCGGCAGCCTATGCACTACTAGGGAAAACCCTAGTAGTAGCACAGGGTTTTTGCCTAGCAGTAGCGCGGGTCCACGCGGTACTGCTAGGGCACTACAACTAAAATTTAGCAGTAGCGCTGGGTAGACCTGCGCTACTACTAATGCAGTTAGCAGTAGCGTCCTTCTGCACAAGCGCTACTGCTAAGTAGTAGCAGCGTGGGCTTTACCCCGCGCTACTACTATTCATCTGTATTTCATTTCTTTTATTTTATACTGTATTTATACATCGTTATACAAATTTTGATGTAGTAGCAATTAAGAGATTCTTATATCATTATGATCATGATGAGTTATTATCATTGGGTGGAAGAAACACGGATTAGATTCATGTGGATGGATCCAAAGTGACCAAAAGATGGATTAGTGTCACTAATCCATCTTTTGGTCACTTTGGATCTATCCACGTGAATCTAACCCACGTTTCTTCGACCCAATGATATAATAACTCATCATGATCATAATAACTCATCATCATCATCATCATCATATTCATATAAGAACTCATACATCATCATCATCATAATAATAACTCATCATCATAGTCATATAAGAACTAGCACATCATTCTAGCACAATGTAGCACATAACTCATCATCATCATCATAGTCATATAAGAACTAGCTCATCATTCTAGCACAATGTGGAGCACATAACTCATCATCATCATCATGATAACAACTCATCATCATCATCATAGTCATAACCAACACTAGCTAATTGTTCTTAGCACGTGATGAGTACGTACTACCTAAGACCTGCTACTCTCTCGAAGGTAAAATAGCATAAAACAGGTAAACCCCTGAATCTCCATTATGGAGAACAGAGATCAACCTATCTCCTATTTGTGTGCTGCGCTTGATGTTGCCCCCAAGTAGTTCCCTGCGATCATTCCGAACTTTTCTCCAGTCTTTGATTGTGAGGACTTCATCTCTTTGAGAAATCGTGTATGCACTGCGGTGAATCGTAAGCCAACTTGGCCGTAAGCTAACAATGTTCATGTCACCTTTCATATGCATCAGATGAGGCACACAATCCTTCGGGAGTTTCTATTAAAGAACATCATAATAACATACTTAGCAATGTAGTTTAGCTTAAGAAGAATGTATGCAAAATATGCGCTCATGACATAATAGAAAAAATCTTACCATGATATCTCGATGGATGTTACCGTAGTTCAATACCACTAGTAGAAAACAGGGCTTTGGTCCAGGCCAGATAAGAGCATTAGTCCCGGTTCTGCTACGAACCGGGATTAATGGGTGCATCAGTCCCGGTTCGTGAGGCCAGGACGCCGGCCGGGCCTCGGCAGGACCCCTTTGGTCCCGGTTCCAGACACGAACCGAGACTAAAGGGCCTCGCTCCTGGCGCAGCCCCTTTAGTACCAGTTGGTGGCTGGAACCGGGACTAAAGGTTGGCCTTTAGTCCCGGTTTTAGACACAAACCGGGGCTAAAGTTTTGCCTATATATATCCACCCCCCCCCCATCTTCTCTTTTTTTTGGCCGTGGAAGGGTGGGAGGTTTGTGCTACTCTGTTCTCACCTCCTATGCACATGAGGTGTTTGATGAAATGGCCGAGCCACACTTAAGCTTTCTCCTCTCCAAGCTCGACCTCCAAGCTACATTTTCCCCAAGATCTGTCTAGGTTTGGTGGTGCACCAACTACACAAGTGTTCTAAAAGGTTAGCAACTTCATCGTTTCATCTCTCACTGCTAGTTTAGCTCATTTCAAATGTTGTAGAAGTAGAGTGGTTTGTGGGTTTTAGTGGAGGAGTGTATGTGGGAGTTCTTTTGATTTAGATGCATAATTTGAGCTAAAATTAACTTCTTAGAGTCTGCACATGTGTAGGGTGCCGTCCCCGTCCCCGTCCTCACCGCCGTCGATCGCCCGCGCCGATCTCGTCGCAGGCACCACCGTGGTGAGCCTCTTGTTCTTATCTTCTTTTTAAAGGGAAAATTCTTACTTGTATGATTTAAATAGTTACTTGTATAATTTTCTTACTTGTATGATTGTTTGTTATATATAGTGCCATGACTTTGATATCTGTCCCCGTCGTCCCTCGTCCGGTTTATGATTCGGATGTGGTATATTATCTTTTTTAACTATTTGTTGCATTTCGTGTTTATGACAATTATGCCCATCAAGTTGACATAGATATTTTTATCTAGGAGGTATGTGAACCGGAAATTCCCACCGACCCTCTTGTCGAGAAGTTAAATTTAGTTGAAAAAGAAAACGAGTATTTGAAAGAAAAATTGAAAAGAATTGAAGAAGAGAATATGAAATTGGACTTGTATGTTGCCGATGTCATCGATGATCACAAGATCAAGATGGATGCAATGCGCTTGAAGATTAGAAAGATTAGAAAATATGCCATTGATAATGAGGCTTGGTATCATTATGCCGTTGGATCAATTGTTACCTTAGTTGCGATTATGATCGCATTTGTTGTTGCATTTAAATGTTTTACATAGTTGTATGTTAGTTTCAATGTATGTTTTAATTAGATGCTCTAGAGAGCTATATGTTGTTCTATGAGAACTATGTATGAACTTTATGTATTTATTTTTTCAGTAATAACATTTGATCACTGCAGTACTTTGGTTTTAATGTGATGATGAACTTGTATTAATTTGGTCACTTCTCTATTCATGATGTTCTATAATGGTTTTTGATACACTTAATTATATAATGCACGCAGATGAACCGGCAATGGATGTACGGTGACCGACGCACTTCCGAGTACATTGATGGCATGCATAATTTTCTCGAAGTGGCTGAGGCAAACAAGCAGAATGTTTTTATGTATTGTCCATGTACTGTTTGTGGGAATACGAAGGATTACTCTGACTCGAAAACCCTTCACTTGCACCTGCTTGAGAAGGGTTTCATGCCACACTATAATGTTTGGACCAAGCACGGAGAAAGAGGGGTTATGATGGAAGACAACGAAGAAGAAGAGGATGATGACAACTATCCCCCTGAATATGATGATACTGCAATGGGGGAAGCGTAAGATCAAGAGGCACCAGACGATGTGCCCGATGATGATCTTCGCCGGGTCATTGTTGATGCAAAGAGACAATGCCAAAGTGAAAGGGAGAAGTTGAAGTTCGATCGCATGTTAGAGGATCACAAAAAAGGGTTGTACCCAAATTGCGAAGATGACAACACAAAGCTCGTGTCGGGGCCGGATTTCTAGAACATAACATCCCAGAAATTAACCCCTCGTGTCGTCACCAGCCCCAGGATTACTGTTATTGGTGGACACTTCCTTGATACAAAATTCCAAGCAATTACAATAATTGGATACAAGACCATAAAGGTCTAATGATACAACAATGATTTCTAGTGACGGGTAACGGAAGCAACTTGAGGTTCTTCAACGCCGATGGGGCTCCACTCCAATAGGAACAGCTGACCCGGATAAGTCCTATCCCGCGTGGCTACTATCCTAGGCTTTGCATGGATGTCGTGGTAATACTCCTCGAAGGAATTCTGACCTGGCCCAGTAAATAGCCAGGGACAAGCCAATGAGTACGTTTGAATGTACTCGCAAACATCATGAACAAAAGATATGCCGAACGCAAATGCACATGCTGGATTAAATTACATGCATATGCTGACAGAAATTTAAGACATGGCATGATAAATATTAATATGGTACGGAAGAATGTTATGCATATGCTCATGATGGATTAAAATTATATGCTCATGCTGACTGAAATTTAACCATAGCATGATAATAATATGGTGCAGCAAATAAATAGAACATGTTAGCGATAAACAAAGAATCCAAAAGAAATACCAAATGGGTGTCTACAAGAGAATCGGGCGAGACAGACCGCCTGTGATCTCAAGAGACGCCACAGAGAGGTCTTGAAAAGAAATGCCAATCGGGTGTCTACCAGAGAATCGGGCGAGACAATACCGCCTGTGATCTCAAAAGACGCCACAGAGAGGTCTTGAAAACAAATGCCAATCGGGTGTCCACAAGAGAATCGGGCGAGACAGTACCGCATGTGATCTCAAGAGACGCCACAGAGAGGTCTTGAAAAGAAATGCCAATCGGGTGTCCACAAAAGTATCGAGCGAGATAGAACCGCCTGTGTTCTCGAGGGACGCCACAGAGAGGTCTTGAAAATAAATGAGCATCTCAGGTAGTCTAGCCAGCCCAAGAGATACTCAGAAAAGAAAATAAAACTGAGTGCCACGGGTAGTCCAGCCAGCCCAAGTGACACTCAGGGTTAGTCCAAAATAATATGCATGAAAAACAATAATATTCATAACATTTGCAACCATGATTATAAAAATTATCCATGACAGCATTAGTGATGGCAATAATTTCCTGCAAAATAATTCATGCTCAATTTAATTATTTCCTCCGGAGACCAACACTAAGACCGACACTTGACCAACCCAGACTGTAGTCCTTGACCGCGGACACGGCTATTCAAATAGGTTTAAACTCTGCAGAGGTTGTACTCTTTACCCACGAGTATATGATTTCTTTAGCCAACACCGAGACACTAACTAATTCCCATTACGGTCTTTGGGTTGAAAACACACCTAACCAGCACACACCAGCTTAAACTCACCAAAGCCAGGAATCACCCAAGGCGATGATAAATTAAAACTCTAAGTGGGAAGGCCTCATTCAACGGCCTCCAATAGCATGGGATCACAATATTTATATCGGCGCGCAAACAGGGGTGCTACCCCTCTCCGGCTACAACCGGAGACACCCATGCCCCCTGACCAAGTGACATGCCTACCATGGGCCAATGGTATATTTCACTATGGCCTCTCTGTACGGTGTGTGCAAGAAAGGGGTTAACAACTTACCGAACCGTACCCTACCTGTGGCAGGGACAAGTGGCAGCATGAAACAAGTATGGGGGTTACTGGTGACAAGACTCAATCTATGGTCGACTCAGGAGGTTTATATTTTGCTGCAGTAATTAGCACAATAATTTTCCTTGGTAATACCCAACAGTGTCACCATCTGGCATGTCCCAACATGCCCATATTGATCATTCGCGTCACAACGAGATTTTAGTCTCACGGTCACTTTTCTCGTGACTGATTCTTTCCTGCAGGATAGTCTGGACCAACATGGCATATGTGACATGTAAAAAAAAACCATACCCACTCATACTTCATGAGTATAAAATTTTATCAAGGAACATGCATGCATAACTAACAATATGCAAACTTTATTTGAATCCAACATACTCATGGCTCAATTATACTTGCAAATAATTAACCATGCATTCACCATATCAAGTGTTCAAGATGCTTGCCTTGAGCAGGTGGTGGTGCTGGTTACTTCAAAATTTTGCAAGAAATTATCTTCCGTCCATTTTCCTATTTTTGAAATACTGCAAATACCACACAAATATTAAGCAGGACAAAAGTGCTCTAAAAATGAGAATATCATTTTCTAGGATCTCTCTGGCTATATGAAAAATAACCAGAATGAACCCACTATTCATAGATCTACTGACATTTTTAAACATTTCAATCTAGTGGATACAAGGGATTAATGGACATGCAAGAATTTTACAGAAAACATTTTTTTATAAAATGAGTCGAGGCACATATTAAATGAGTCATAATTTTAGAAACATTTAGGAATTGGTTTCACGGGATTTGGAGTCCAGATGATTTACCTAGAGAATTTCTAAGTTGAAAAGAATGAAGAAATGGACTATTTAGAATATCCAGTAGGAACAGTGTGTAGGAAATTTTTTCACCTAGGCTGGAATAAAAGATCATGATTTTAAGAATCTACAGAAATTTGAATCATCAAATTTGGACTTGTAATAGTGGCTGTGGAATTATTTGAGATATGCTGTTAAAAGAAAAAGAGAAAGATAGAAATGCGCCCTGAGCGCTGTTTAACCGCACGGTGCCCCAGGGCCCCGCCCAGCCGCACGGCCACGCGGGAGCGCTGACGTCGATGGCGTATTTCGGGAAGCCGTTTCCACTTACGCCGCGCTGGCGCGGTACGGGGTCACTGACAGTGGGCCCGCCTGGCCCACTGGTCAGGTTTGACTAGCCCGCGCGCGTCTTTTCTCTCTGGCCGGGCGGAGTGCGGGCTTCGGCGAACGGCGCCGGCGAACGGCGAGGCCCCACGGCGAGCTGAGTCCACCGTTGGGTCTAGGAGACCGAGGCGGTTCCACCGGTACCCGATACGGCCGGAGAGGTGAATGAAATCGTCGGCAGCGAGCTCCCCGGTGGACGACGGGGTCGGCCATATTGGGACTTCTGTCTACGGTGCTTCTCTGGGAAAATTGGAGGCGGGGATGGATCAGCGGATGCACAAGGAAGCTGTTTGTGAAGGAAAGTTGGGTGGGGAGGCCCTAGCCGCGTCGGAATCATCCGGAGGGTGGCTACGGCCGTGGGTGCCGGAGAGGAGGAAGATGGCACTCCTGAGCCATGGGGTCGTTCTGGTGGATGATGGAGTTGACGGTGAGGCTATCTCCCTGCGGATTGAGGCTTGGGGTGGCCTTATATAGGCGGGTGAGGTCGGTCTCCTGGCTTCCCGAGAAAGTTACGATGACGGTGGCCATTCATGGCGGTGGTTGAGGCCGGTGAGGAGCGGTGGCGAGGTCAGCGTGGACGGCGGGGTCAGTACAGTCGGTGGCCGTTTGCGGATGAGCTCGGGTGATTAGCCATTAAGAAGACAGAGACGCGGCGGAGGGGAATTCGTCGGGCGGTGATTGTAGGTGGCGTGGTCGGCGGAGGTCAGCGCTGGAGGATGGGGAAGGATGTCGGTGATGTTCTAGGGTGATCTGCTGACCCAGAGGAGGACTATGATGAGAGGGGGAGGCAGCAGAGCAACGGCAGGGCTCGATGTTCGCGACTGCAGTACTAGCTCTCTGCTCGCGCACAGGTCATGCCCACCGGCTGTTCGACGAAATGCCCTTGGTATCTAAAGTGGCCCAATTGAGCTGCAATTTGGCAGAGTGTTGCTTCTGGGCATGCTAGAGATGGTGGACAAGCTATTTTAGCAGAACGAACAAGTTCCACATGGTGGCTTAGGAGGTTGTCAGATTCTTCCATGCACACCACCCGTTTGACAAAATGCTATGGCCATCTAGGAATCTTTGTTGGCTGCGAGAATTTCCAGGATGGTGTCTCCTTAGTGGTTAGAGATGTTAGTGGAGTTGATTTGAGAAAAGAGAAAACTTGCTAATGCCAGTTTGGAAGATTTTCAGTTCTGGACTGAAAATGCAGAGAACTATTTGGTGGATCTAAACAATGCAAATTGGGCTAATCTCCTGGACTTTAGGGTTTGGTTGGAAGGACTAAAGGTGGGAAAATTTTTAGAATTATTGGAGCAAAGAAAATTGGGGTTGTAGTTCAAAGCGGGATCTAGACCAGAAATAAAAAGAGCTTGCTTCACTCAAATTTTTCTAAACACCAAGAAGGGTTTTTTCATAAAAGTGATCTATAGGCATCACATGACACCTCAGAATTTTCGTGGAATTTTAAAAGAATTATTTAAAATGGTGGTAGTGCAACAGAGGCATTCCACATATTGGAAATGCTATTAAAATAATTAACTTGGGCAAATTTTATTATGAAAACGATTCCTACTGTTATTAAGATATAAATGAAATGGTTTAATAAATCTACCACAGCCAACAGTATTTTTGCAAAAATTTCCTATATGGAGGGAAGGATTTTGGAAGACGGAAAACAAAAGGACTCTGAAAATAATAAAAGACTTAGCATAATTCAAAATTTTATTTCTGGCCAAATTTTACTTAATAAAAACTTGATTAAATTCTTGGGGTGTTACAAACTCTACCCCCCTTAAGAAAATCTCATCCTCAAGATTTGTTGAGGACGGAAGAATTAAATGCATATCACAACAAATAATCATATGCGGAATGCAATCATGGTAAAGCACTTATGGCATACGCCCTAAAATATATCGCAAAGATTGCATCATGTAAACTAGCGGTACACACAGCAACAACCACACTCATGACCGTCTACGGCTCGAAGGTAAGATCTACCGGGTCTTGCGGAAGGGTTCCTGGTGCTGGAACACATTCTTCTTCTTCCGGAGAAAGTGGAAGAACTGGAGGAAGCAGACGAAGAACACGTCCTTCCTGGGTTGGCAGAGGGGGTCTGCCAATGGCGATCTGAGGATTCAGGATAGAAAGATAATGGAGATACTCCATTAGTTGCTGGGTGAAATGCTCCTGAGCCATCACATACTGGATGAGATGGGCCAGAGCTGGATCTCTTTCTATACGTTCACAGCGGAACGTAGCTTCTGCTCCAAAGGCTGCGCGGCTCAGAAAATACCAGTATTTCCTTTCGCTGGCACGGGGTACAATGAATCGAAGACGGGTAACTGCTTCATAGGCTGCAGCCTCCATGGCCATGCCTGTGGTTGGCATGGACCTCCTGATGAAAACTATATACGGGGGGTCTTGGTTTGGGTCCCCCGGTGGAAGGTGTACAACTGCCCAGTATTTCAAGAAATCAGGGGTGATCCTTGATTTGAACAACTCATACTGGGGTGGGTGGATGGAACCAAGGGTGTCGCGGGAAAAATCCCACCAAACCTTGACAAAACTACCGGGGCTTGCATCTGGGGTTCTCAGGTAAGCTCCGGAGTGAGACATGGATGGATGGAGAGAAAAGCAGTGCTCAAGGTTGATGGTTGCTGGTGTTGGATATGGAAGTGGCCTCTTATAGAGTGCCTGGGTTAGGGTACAGGAGGTGGTGCCAGTACGACTTGTGTGTCGGTTCCGGATGGGGTTGTCTGAGTCAAAATCTGAGGCCTCGATCCCAACGAGGAATGTGACACATTACTGTGCGTGTCGGCTAGGGGGCAGTCATGTCAGAAATTTACTCTGCAACCACCCATCAAACAATGCACGCTAGGCCACGCATACTACTATTGGCATACCAGCAATATTACAAGCTTACTACGCCATATAGCGGCTGCTACTAAAATACAGGGGAAACCGGGCCACTAAGGCTTGACAACAATACTGGTGGACTCAGTCCACCTCATCGACATCTAGCCGGGCATGTCTCGTGGATGTCGAGGCTCCTCCGGGTGCCTCAGTGTCGGAGCTGACCGGGGTTGGATGGGGAGCTACAAGGCTGTTGTAGCGGTGATGTCCTTCGCGGGGCGTCGAGGCTATCGTCCCGTTGGAGTAGGTCTCCCAGAGACGACGGAGTTTCTCTGGGGAGGCATAGGCATTGCCCGGGTAGATAACAGGGGCAGACCTTGGGGGCTCAACTGGCCTTCCAAGCAGTACTATCGGGGTGTCGGTGGAGAGTGCAGCTTCACTTCTTGCCAGGGTCAGGAGAGCGAGCGTCCTGCGGGTCGCAATCAGATCAAGGGTTACCTGATCGAATAGTGCCTCTTGCGCTCTCAGGTAGCACACCAGATGCACTAGGGCAGGATCTGCCTCGTGGTCTCCGTCGGTGACTTGGGTCGAGCTACCATAGCCCTCCCGACTAGGGTAGTAGTAGAAAGAGCGGGTGTTAACTCTCGGTGAACGGTGCCGGAGTTGAACTACAGCCTCTCGGGCTGCAAGTTGGATGGCTTGGGGCTCGTCGGAGGTCATCCTCCCGGTGAACCGGTAGGGGCGTTCCGGAGTGGTGCCCCTCCCGTAGATGTGCACCGTGGCCCAGAAGTGGTGGATGGCATCACTCGTGTGCTCATGGTACACAACATACTCCGGGGGCTCTGCTATGCCGAGAGCACGACGAGTGAGATTGGCGAGGATGGCTACAAAGTCTCCCAGCTCGGCTACGGTGGTCTCGTTGTGAACAATGGGGCCAGGCATCTTGATGGCTGGATATTGAACTGAGAGTGAGACTGTGATGTGCTGTGTTGGGGCAGGGCTTCCTTTATAAACCCGCAGAGGCTTCCATCGCACGCTTGCGGATGGGACAACTCTGGTGTCGGCCACAGGCACACGGCCTATGGGCCGGCTGATAGCTTGGGCACCGACTATCAAAAGATGTCGGTTGGCCACTGTGCAGGCTTATCAGATGGAATGGTCGTAGCTATGGACAGGAAAGATGTGGGTGGTGTGTAAACCTAGGGATAGTGACCAGGCTAAGATAGGATTAGCCAGTGGTCAGCCTGGCTCTGATACCAAGGCTGTCGAGGCCGGATTTTTGGAACATAACATCCCAGAAATTAACCCCTCGTGTCATCACCAGCCCCAGGATTACTGTTACTGGTGGACACTTCCTTGATATAGAATTCCAAGCAATTACAAGAATTGTATACAAGACCATAAAGGTCTAATGATACAACAATGATTTCTAGTGACGGGTAACGGAAGCAACTTGAGGTTCTTCAACGCCAATGGGGCTCCACTCCCATAGGAACAGCTGACCCGGATAAGTCCTATCCCGCGTGGCTGCTATCCTAGGCTTCGCATGGACGTCGTGGTAATTCTCATCGAAGGAATTCTGACCTGGCCCAGTAAATAGCCAGGGACAAGCCAGTGAGTACGTTTGAATGTACTCGCAAAGATCATGAACAAAAGATATGCCGAACGCAAATGCACATGCTAGATTAAATTACATGCATATGCTGACAGAAATTTAAGACATGGCATGATAAATATTAATATGGTACGGAAGAATGTTATGCATATGCTCATGATGGATTAAAATTATATGCTCATGCTAACTGAAATTTAACCATAGCATGATAATAATAATATGGTGCAACAAATAAATAGAACATGTTAGCGATAAACAAAGAATCCAAAAGAAATACCAAACGGGTGTCTACAAGAGAATCGGGCGAGACAGACCGCCTGTGATCTCAAGAGACGCCATAGAGAGGTCTTGAAAAGAAATGCCAATCGGGTGTCTACAAGAGAATCGGGCGAGATAGTACCGCCTGTGATCTCAAGAGACGCCACAGAGAAGTCTTGAAAAGAAATGCCAATCGGGTGTCCACAAGAGAATCGGACGAGACAGTACCGCCTTTGGTCTCTAGAGACGCCACAGAGAGGTCTTGAAAAGAAATGCCAATCGGGTGTCCACAAAAGTATCGGGCGAGATAGAACCGCCTGTGATCTCGAGGGACGCCACAGAGAGGTCTTGAAAATAAATGAGCATCTCAGGTAGTCTAGCCAGCCCAAGAGATACTCAGAAAAGAAAATAAAACTGAGTGCCACGGGTAGTCCAGCCAGCCCAAGTGACACTCAGGGTTAGTCCAAAATAATATGCATGAAAAACAATAATATTCATAACATTAGCAACCATGATAATAAAAATTATCCATGACATCATTAGTGATGGCAATAATATCCTGCAAAATAATTCATGCTCAATTTAATTATTTCCTTCGGAGACCGACACTAAGACCGACACTTGACCAACCCAGACTGTAGTCCTTGAATGCGGACACGGCTATTCGAATAGGTTTAAACTCTACAGAGGTTGTACTCTTTACCCACGAGTATAGGATTTCTTTAGTCAACACCGAGACACTGACTAATTCCCATTACGGTCTTTGGGTTGAAAACACACCTAACCAGCACACACCAGCTTAAACTCACCAAAGCCAGGAATCACCCAAGGCGATGATAAATTAAAACTCTAAGTGGGAAGGCCTCATTCAACGGCCTCCAATAGCATGGGATCACAATATTTATATCAGCGCGCAAACAGGGGTGCTACCCCTCTCCGGCTACAACCGGAGACACCCATGCCCCCTGACCAAGTGACATGCCTACCATGGACCAATGGTATCTTTCACTATGGCCTCTCTGTACGGTGTGTGTAAGAAAGGGGTTAACAACTTACTGAACCGTACCCTACCTGTGGCAGGGACAAGTGGCAGCACGAAACAAGTATGGGGGTTACTGGTGACAAGACTCGATCTATGGTCGACTCAGGAGGTTTATATTTTCCTGCAGTAATTAGCACAATAATTTTCCTTGGTAATACACAACAGTGTCACAACCTGGCATGTCCCAACATGCCCATACTGATCATTCTTGTCACAACGAGATTTCAGTCTCACAGTCACTTTTCTCGTGACTGATTCTTTCCTGCAGGTTAGTCTGGACCAACATGGCATATGTGACATGTAAAAAAAATAACCATACCCGCTCATACTTCATGAGGACAAAATTTTATCAAGGAACATGCATGCCTAACTAACAATATGCAAAATTTATTTGAATCCAACATACTCATGGCTCAATTATACTTGCAAATAATTAACCATGCATTCACCATATCAAGTGTTCAAGATGCTTGCCTTGAGCAGGTGGTGGTGCTGGTTACTTCAAAATTTTGCCAGAAATTATCTTCCGTCCATTTTCCCTATTTTTGAAATAATGCAAATACCACACAAATATTAAGCAGGACAAAAGTGCTCTAAAATGAGAATATCATTTTCTAGGATTTCTCTGGCTATATGAAAAATAACCAGAATGAACCCACTATTCATAGAGCTAATGAGATTTTTAAACATTTCAATCTAGTGGATACAAGGGATTAATGGACATGCAAGAATTTTACAGAAAACATTTTTTTTATAAAATGAGTCGAGGCACATATTAAATGAGTCATAATTTTAGAAACATTTAGGAATTGGTTTCACTGGATTTGGAGTCCAGATGATTTACCTAGAGAATTTCTAAGTTGAAAATAATGAAGAAATGGACTATTTAGAATATCCAGTAGGAACAGTGTGTAGGAAAAATGTTCACCTAGGGTGGAATAAAAGATCATTATTTTAGGAATCTACAGAAATCTGAATCATCAAATTTGGACTTGTAATAGTGGCTGTGGAATTATTTGAGATATGCTGGTAAAAGAAAAAGAGAAAGATAGAAATGCGCCCTGAGCGCTGTTTAACCGCGTGCTGCCCCAGGCCCCGGTTCAGCCGCACGGCCACGCGGGAGCGCTGACGTCGATGGCGTATTTCGGGAAGCCGTTTCCACTTACGCCGCGCTGGCGCGGTACGGGGTCACTGACAGTGGGCCCGCTTGGCCCACTGATCAGGTTTGACTAGTCCGCGCGCGTCTTTTCTCTCTGGCCGGGCGGAGCGCGGTCTCCGACAACCGGCGCCGGCGAATGGCGAGGCCCCACCGCGAGCTGAGTCCACCGTCGGGTCCAGGAGACCGAGGCGGTTCCACCGGTACCCGATACGGCCGGAGAGGTGAATGAAATCGTCGGCGGCGAGCTCCCCGGCGGACGACGGCGTCGGCCAGATTAGGACTTCCGTCTACGGTGCTTCTCTGGGAAAATTGGAGGTGGGGATGGATCAGCGGATGCACAAGGAAGCTGTTGGTGAAGGAAAGTTGGGGGGGAGGCCCTAGCCGCGTCAGAATCATCCGGAAGGTGGCTACGGCCGTGGGTGCCGGAGAGGAGGAAGATGGCACTCTCGAGCCCTGGGCTCATTCTGGTGGATGATCGAGTTGACGGTGAGGCTATATTCCTATGGATTGAGGCTTGGGGTGGCCTTATATAGGCGGGTGTGGTCGGTTTCCTGGCATCCCGAGAAAGTTACGACGACGGTGGCCATTCATGGCGGTGGTTGAGGCCGGTGAGGAGCGGTGGCGAGGTCAGCGTGGACGAGGGGGTCAGTACAGTTGGTGGCCGTTTGCGGATGAGCTCGGGTGGTTAGCCATTAAGAAGACAGAGATGTGGCGGAGGGGAATTCATCGGGCGGTGATTGTAGGTGGCGTGGTCGGCGGAGGTCAGCGCTGGAGGACGGGGAACGATGTCGGCGTTGTTCTAGGGTGATCTGCTGACCCAGAGGAGGAGTATGATGAGAGGGGGAGGCAGCAGAGCAACGGCAGGGCTCGGTGTTCGCGACTGGAGTACTAGCTCTCTGCTCGCGCATTGGTCATGCCCACCGGCTGTTCGACGAAATGCCCTTGGTATATAAAGTGACCCAATTGAGCTGCAATTTGGCAGAGTGATGCTTCTGGGCAGCTAGAGATGGTGGGCAAGCTATTTTAGCAGAAGGAGCAAGTTCCACATGGTGGCTTAGGAGTTTGTCAGATTCTGCCATGCACACCACTCGTTTGACAAAATGCTATGGCCATCTAGGAATCTTTGTTGGCTGCGAGAATTTCCAGGATGGTGTCTCCTTAGTGGTTAGAGATGTTAGTGGAGTTGATTTGAGAAAAGAGAAAACTTGCTAATGCAAGTTTGGAAGATTTTCAGTTCTGGACTGAAAATGCAGAGAACTATTTGGTGGATCTAAACAATGCAAATTGGGCTAATCTCCTGGACTTAGGGGTTTGGTTGGAAGGACTATAGGTGGGAAAATTTTCAGAATTATTGGAGCAAAGAAAATTGGGGTTGTAGTTCAAAGCGGGATCTGGACCAGAAATGACAAGAGCTTGCTTCAGTCAAAATTTTCAAAACACCAAGAAGGGTTTTTGCATAAAAGTGATCTATAGGCATCACATGACACCTCAGAATTTTCGTGGAATTTTAAAAGAATTATTTAAAATGGTGGTAGTGCAACAGAGGCATTCCAGAGATTGGAAATGCTTTTAAAATAATTAACTTGGTCAAATTTTATTATGAAAATGATTCCTACTGTTATTAAGATATAAATGAAATGGTTTAATAAATCTACCACAGCCAACAATATTTTTGCAAAAATGTCCTATATGGAGGGAAGGATTTAGGAAAACGGAAAACAAAAGGACTCTGAAAATAATAAAAGACTTAGCATAATTCAAAAATTTTATTTCTGGCCAAATTTTACGTAATAAAAACTTGATTAAATTATTGGGGTGTTACAGCTCGGTACCACACTGGAATTGCTGAAGGCAGACAATGGTGTATCTGACAAGGGATTTGGAACGCTACTAAAAATAATGAAGAAGAAGCTTCCAAAGGATAACGAATTGCCCGACAGTACGTACGAAGCAAAGAAGGTTCTCTGCTCTCTAGGATTGGAGGTGCAGAAGATACATGCATGCCCTAATGACTGCATCCTCTACCGCGGTGAGTACGAGGATTTGAACGCATGCCCGGTATGCGGTGCATTGCGGTATAAGATCAGACGAGATGACCCTGGTGATGTTGAGGGCGAGCGCCCCAGGAAGAGGGTTCCTGCCAAGGTGATGTGGTATGCTCCTATAATACCACGGTTGAAACGTTTGTTTAGAAACAAAAAGCATGCCAAGTTGATGCGATGGCACAAGGAAGACCGTAAGAAAGACGGGAAGTTGAGAGCACCCGCATATGGGTCGCAGTGGAGAAAAATTGATAGAAAGTGGGGGGACTTTGCAGGTGACGCAAGGAACGTATGGTTTGGTTTAAGTGCAGATGGCATTAATCCTTTTGGGGAGCAGAGCAGCAATCATAGCACCTGGCCCGTGACTCTATGTATCTATAACCTTCCTCCTTGGTTGTGCATGAAGCGGAAGTTCATTATGATGCCAGTGCTCATCCAAGGCCCTAAGCAACCCGGCAACGACATTGATGTGTACCTAAGGCAATTAGTTGAAGAACTTTTACAGCTATGGAATGGAAAAGGTGTACATGTGTGGGATGAGCACAAACAGGAGGAATTTGACCTACATGCATTGCTGTTTATAACCATCAATGATTGGCCTGCTCTTAGTAACCTTTCAGGACAGACAAACAAGGGATACCACGCATGCACGCACTGTTTAGATGATTCCAAAATTATATATTTGGACAAATGCAGGAAGAATGTGTACCTGGGACATTGTCGATTTCTTCCGACCAACCATCTCTTAAGAAAGAAAGGTAAGCATTTCAAAGGTGAGGCAGATCACCGGAAGAAGCCCGCCCTCCATATTGGTGATCACATACTTGATATGGTCAAGGATTTACAAGTAATCTTTGGAAAGGGTCCTGGCGGACAATCTGTTCTGAATGACGCTGAGGGACGCGCACCCGTGTGGAAGAAGAAATCTATATTTTGGGACCTACCCTATTGGAAAGACCTAGAGGTCCGCTCTGCAATCGACGTGATGCTCGTGACGAAGAATCTTTGCGTGAACCTGCTAGGCTTCTTGGGCGTGTATGGGAAGACAAAAGATACACCGGAGGCACGGGAGGACCAGCAACGTGTGCACGAAAAAGACGGCATGCATCCAAAGCAGTATCAAGGTCCTGCCAGCTACTCTCTTACCAAAGAAGAGAAGGAAATCTGCTTTGAATGCCTGCTCAATATGAATGTCCCGTCTGGCTTCTCGTCCAAAATAAAGGGAATAATAAATATCCCAGAGAAAAATTTCCAGAACCTAAAGTCTCATGACTGCCACGTGATTATGACGCAACTGCTTCCGGTTGCATTGAGGGGGCTTCTACCGGAAAACGTTCGATTAGCCATTGTGAAGCTATGTGCATTCCTTAATGCAATCTCTCAGAAGGTAATCGATCTAGAAATCCTACCAAGGTTAAAGAATGATTTGGTGCAATGTCTTGTCAATTTCGAGTTGGTGTTCCCACCATCCTTCTTCAATATCATGATGCATGTCCTAGTTCATCTAGTCGATGAGATTGCCATTCTGGGTCCTGTATTTCTACACAATATGTTCCCCTTTGAGAGGTTCATGGGAGTCTTAAAGAAATATGTTTGTAACCGTGCTTGGCCAGAAGGAAGCATCTCCATGGGCCGGCAAACAAAGGAGGTCATTGGGTTTTGTGTTGACTTCATTCCTGGCCTTAAGCCGATTGGTGTCCCTCAATCGCGGTATGAGGGGAGACTGACTGGAAAAGGCACGCTAGGAGCGGATTCAATAATATGTAGGGACGGGCATTCTTGGGCTCAAGCACACTACAGAGTTCTACATAATTCTACCTTGGTGACCCCGTATGTCAATGAACACAAGAATATTCTGCGCTCCAAACACCCGGAGCAGTGTCACGACTGGATTACATGTGAACACATCAGGACTTTCGGCAGTTGGTTGCAAACACATCTCATGGGTGACAACATTGTTGGAGATGAGCTGTACTCGTTGGCCAGGACACCATCTTCGACTGTATTGACTTACCAAGGGTATGAGATAAATCGGAATACATTTTACACGATCGCCCAAGATGAAAAGAGCACCAACCAAAACAGTGGTGTCCGCTTTGATGCAGCAACCAACAGGGGAAAGGAGACATATTATGGTTACATAGTGGACATATGGGAACTTGACTATGGACATGATTTAAAGGACCCTTTGTTTCGGTGCAAATGGGTCAATCTGTCAGGAGGCGGGGTACAGGTAGACCCGCAGTACGGAATGACAACAGTGGATCTCAACAATCTTGGGTACACAGACGAACCATTCGTCCTAGCCAATGATGTGGCACAGGTTTTCTGTGTGAAGGACATGTCTACCAAACCGAGAAAAAGAAAAGATAAGGAAGCGAATACATCATACGATGAGCCAACGCGCCACATAGTTCTTTCAGGGAAAAGAGACATCGTGGGAGTGGAGGGCAAGACAGACATGTCTGAAGATTATGAAAGGTTTCATGAAATTCCTCCCTTCAAAGTGAAGGCTGACCCAAGCACCCTGTTAAACGATGAAGATTATCCATGGTTACGGCGCAATAAGCAAGGGACACACGCGAAGAAAAAGTGAAGACTTTCTCTCCACAACTATTCTGATGATGGCTTTGATCTAGAATATCACTGCAGTTACATGTCAAGAAATGAAATGCCTTTTGTAACATATGAGTTTTCGTCCAAAACCGTGATACTTCGAAAGAGATTGACCATTTTGTACACGAAGTGCATCCAGTTTTTGCTATAACCCTCTCAACTTTTTAGCACATGATATGTGGCTGAAATGATGATACCATGCCAAGTTTCAACCTTTTCAGAATTCATTTGTACTGCTTTTCAATTTCAGGGTCATTTAGCTAAAAAAATCAGTAAATGCATGAAAAATAGCAAATGAAGTCAGAAAGGGTTGAAAATTGATGATGCGGCTTTGAATGGTGCATATTGAACGCACAAAAACTCTGGAGTTCAAATAAGTTTAAAAAATATGAACTAAAACAAAACTATAATATTCTTCAACAACAAAAAGAATCAACTAAAAAGCTTTTATAAACCTCTAGTTATTATAAAAGTATTTTTGAAACTAAAATTATATAAAATTTATACAACTAAAATTATCAAAGTATTTTTTGTTCAAAACTTTAATAGCAAAAAGAATTTTCATAAAGTATTTTTTGTTAGAAACTTTAATAGCAAACTAAAATAACAAAATCTGTTTTTGATTAAAACACCCATTTAAATTAACCTAAAAATTACCAAATTGAATATAATGATAAAACACACTAATATTAAACAGCAGGAAAAAGAATCACTCAAAAATCTATTATTAAAGTAAAGTTATTCACAAACTAGTGATTCACACAAATTTCAAAGAATTCAAATTTAAACTATTCAAATTTGAAAACTACTCGCACTAACAGAAAGTTTATAATTTTTTTGACCTAAAGCAAAAAGAATCACTGAAAAACTCTAAGTATTTAGCTATAAGTAGAAACAAAAGAAAATAAATAAAGCAAAAAACAAAACAAAAATACTGGAAAAAGACTTTAGTCCCGGTTGCTACCACAAACCGGGACTAAAAAAATAAAAAAAAATGCCGCCTACTGGGCCACCACGGCTTGCATACGACTAGAAACCCAACTCGCTAGTTGGGCCAGGATGCAGGCCCGCAGCAGGCCCAGTAGGCCCACAGGCAGAGAGAGTACGTTTAGGCCCATAGGACTGCATAAGAGAGGAACTCGAGAGGGTTGGCGCAACCGCGCTAATAAACCACTCTCGACGCCTCTCAGCTAGCGAGGTGGGACTAAACTTTCGACACCGCTGTGCAGGCCCCCTTTAGTCCCGGTTGGTGGCTCCAACCTGGACTAAAGGCCCCCCTTTAGTCCTGGTCCGAGCCACCAACCGGGACTAAAGGGCTGCGCTTCCCGCCCTTTGGGCTGGTGAAATTCACCCTTTAGTCCCGGTTGGTGACTCGGACCTGGACTATAGGTGTGGCTATATAAGCGGGACTTAGGAAAATTTCCAAAGTCATCTGCTCCCCGACGCCCACATACCCACGACGCCGCCAGGCTACCGGATCGCCGCCGCCCCCGAGCCCGTCCTCGTCGTCGCCGCCCCCGACCCCGGCCGCCCGCGCCTCCTCCCCGGTGCCCTCGACCTCGCCGTCGACCTCACCGGCGCCCTCGACCTCAACCTCGACCTCGACCTCGACCTCGCCAGCGCCCTTGACCACGCCGTCGCCACCGAGCCCGCACTGTGAGCCTCCCCCCTCTCTCCTCCTGATCAAAGCCCCTCTCCGAGCCCATCCCCCACCTCGCCGGCCGCCCCTCCCCGAGCCCATCACTACTGGAATCAGCAAATTTGCTGTCAGCTAGTTCTTTGCGGTCAGCTGGCGGATGGCAAAGAAGCTCTTTGCCATCCGTTTCTAGAAAACCGACGGCAAAGAACTAGCTGACGGCAAAGAAGCTCTTTGCCATCAGCTAGCTGACGGCATAGAAGCTTTGCCGTCTGCTAGCAGAAGGCAAAGAGGGTGGGTGGCCCACTAACGAGAATGACCTAACGGCCACCTTCTTTGCCGTCTACTGGCGGACGGCAAAGCTTCTTTGCCGTCCGTCAGCAGACGGCAAAGAAAGTGGCCGTTTTAACGGCTGTTTCCCCCGGCCCCACCCCACTAGCTAGGCTCTTTGCCGTCTGCTAGCAGACGACAAAGAGCTGTGACCTAACTGAAAAGGGGCCGGCACCCACACCCCACCCCTCTCTCTCTCTCTCCCGGCCCTCACTTCACCCGCGCCGCCGCCCCTCTCTCTCTCCCCTCTCTCTCTCCCGGCCCTCACCTCACCCGCGCCCCACCCCTCTCTCTCTCCCCTCTCTCTCTCTCCCGGCCCTCACATCACCCGCGCCGCCGCCCCCGGGCCCGAGCTGCCCCCGCCCCGACCCCCGGCGACACCCCGCCCCGGCGCCCCGCCCCACTTCCCCGGCGACGCCCCGCCCCCAGCGCCCCGCCCCGCCGCCCCGGCGGCGCCCCGCCCCAGCCGCCCTGGCTCCCCGCCCCGCCGCCTCCTCCACCACCGCCGGAGCCAAGGTGAACTTTTTTTTGTTTTTTTCTACTGTTATTTGCTGTTTAGGTTTAGGTGTTATTAATAGGTTTAGGTTCGTGGTAGGATTAGGTTAGTGCTAGGTTTAGGTTTAGATAATTAGAAGAAGAAGAAAGTTGAAAAAAAGAAGAATAAGTAGAAGAAGAGGAAAAAGGAAAAAAGGAAGAGGGTCGTGGATTGCCGGTCCCCGAGGGGAGAGATGGTGGAGCCAGTGGGTCCCGCCGGTACCGACGCCGTCGCCCATGCCGAGAATCCCCCGGTCCGAGTGCTGACCCGTCGACCGTGCGTCGCCATACCAGAGGGCGCCCGGGGACGAGCGGGTTAGGGGGTTCCTCGACGTCGATGGAACCCTAAATAGCAAGTATCGTCGGTGCGAGATACATGTGGCCGTCGGTGTCGAACACTACATCCACGTCCCACAAGTGACGCCGGCGTCCGGCGTCCCGCAGCAACAGTTCTCGGGGTCGATGGCGGTCGAACACCTATGCGAATTTGTCTTGCAGCCTCTGCGATGAGGATTAAAGCCAAGTTTTGAAACTTCAAACAACCAAACCGAAGTCGGTTTGGTTGTTTGAAGTTTCAAAACTTGGCTTTAATCCTCATCGCAGAGGCTGCCAGACAAATTTGCCAAGGTGTTCGACCGCCATCGGCCCCCAGAACTATTGCTGCGCGCAGGACACCGGGCGCCGGCGTCACTTGTGGGATGTGGATCTAGTGTTCAACGCCGAGCGCCACATGTATCTCGCACCGATGATACTTGCTATTTCAGGTTTCATCGATGTCGAGGAACCCCCTAACCCGCTCGTCCTGTTATAAATATTTAGTTAGGTTGACGGAAAAAACAATATTGCTATGTTACTCATCTTTCGATTTAAATGTGCAGTTTTTTCGTCGGCGCGAGGGTCTAGTGTTCGACGAGCTCCGCCCCTGCGTTCGTGGGTGAGCACAAATGACATCTCCTCCTCCCCCCTTCATTTGCTCTGTTCCGGTCTTCGTGCCGATGAAACTTGCTAGCTATAGGTGTCTTCAATCATCAGTATGCGTGACCACTATGCATCTCCCGTTCGAAAGGGTTACATCTATAAATATGCATGCATTAGCATATTTATAACCGTGATTCTTTCGAATTGTCCAACGTTATCCATGGACAACCCGAGTATGTGTAGATTGGGTTCGTTTTCCCATATGCTCTGCTCCGGATCCGATGCAGAATTTCGTCAGTGCCTCCCTGTTGTTCTCCGGGTACACATCCTCTCTGCTTATTGCCGAGACGTGTATCAGGAGAACAGCGGGGAGGTGCTGTCGAAATTTTGCGTCGGGTCCGGAGCAGAGCATGGGAAAACGAACCCAATCTACACATACTCGGGTGGGATTAGGACGTATCTTTACCTACTAGCATCTAGGTTGCATGGACGTAATAAAACTGACAAACTCTATTAACTGATGAATATGGTTTGCTGAATTATGTATATATTTCTTGTGTGTCCAGTAGCTAGGCAAGATGAGTGATCGTGCGTGGATGTACACCGGTCACACTAGTCAGAAAGACATGACCCATGAATGGATAACAAAAACCAAGGGGTTTGTGACAGCCGCATTTGCAAATGGACAGAAAACAACCTGGTGCCCCTATGTCGATTGCGACAACTATCATAAGAGGTCGGAGTTTGAAATGATCAAACACCTGCAGAAGTGGGGTTTTACGTCTAATTATACGGTCTGGACATTTCATTGTGAGTCTGCCCAACGTGCCAGAGCTGAGGTGGTTCGTCGTCGCACCGACGAGCATGGTACCAGGATCGAAGACATGGTGCAAGACTTTGATGATGCTCGGGATTCGGACGATGAGATGGAGGAATCTGCAAAGGCCTTCTATGAAATGTTGGAGTCTTCAAAACGTCCTCTCCACGAGCACACTGAGCTTTGCCAGCTGGATGCCATCGCGCAAGTAATGGCTCTCAAGGCTCAGTTCAACCTGGGCAGAGAATGCTACGACGCGATGATGACGATACTTGGACGCTTTCTACCCAAAGGCCATGTATTGCCAGCAAACCTGTACCAGTCGGACAAAATCCTACGTGCGGTTAAGATGCCCTATGAGAAGATAGATGCCTGTGAGAATGGATGTGCCTTATTTAGGCTTGAGTATGCGGGCTTCAACTATTGTCCCATTTGCAAGTCTTCCAGGTATGTTGTGGTAGACAACGGTATGGGTGAGAAGAGTCAGACCAAAATCCCAGTTAATGTTCTTCGGTATATGCCAATCATACCAAGACTTCAACGTCTTTTCATGGTCGAAGAGACGGCCAGACAGATGACGTGGCATAAATTGGGCAAAAGAACCGAACTAGATGCAGATGGGAATCCGATGTTGGGACACACTTCAGACGCTTTTGCGTGGAAGCACTTCGATGCTTTACATAAGGACAAAGCGGCAGATACAAGGCATCCTCGAGTCACCATCAGCACGGATGGGTTCCAAGTGTTTGGTATGACGGCAACCCAATACAGTTGCTGGCCTGTATTTGTCATTCCACTCAATCTCCCCCCCGGAGAGATTATGAAAAGAAAGAACATTTTCTTGACGTTGATAATTCCAGGGCCCAACTATCCGGGGAAGAATATGAATGTGTACATGCAGCCGCTTAAGGATGAATTGCAAGAAGCTTGGGATAATGGGATCAAGACATATGACGCCGCTACAAAACAAAACTTCAAAATACATGTGTGGTACATGTACTCGACGCATGACTTGCCGGCGTATGCGCTATTCGTTGGCTGGTGTGTGCATGGAAGGTTCCCGTGCCCCACATGCAAGGCAGCTCTTCAGTTCCGTTGGCTGTAGGCGGGTCGCAAGTATTCTTGCTTCGACTTGCATAGACAGTTCCTGGATCCTGGCCATAAGTTCAGAAAAGACAAGAAAAATTTCATGAAAGGTAGAGTTGTCAAAAACTCTGCACCACCTGCATTGACAGGCCAGCAGGCCCTGGATCAGTTAAACGCTCTCGAGCCTAATCCAGAGCGTCCAGGATATTTCAAAGGGTATAATTCGGAACACGCCTGGACTCACAAGATATGCTTGTGGGATCTGCCTTACTTTAAAGACCTCATTTGCCCACCCAACATCGACGTGATGCACACTGAAAAGAATATCGCCGAGGCCCTTTTTGGTACATTGTTCGGCATAGAGGGGAAGTCAAAGGATAACCCTAAGGCTAGAGTCGATCAAGAGGCTCTATGTGATAGACCTTTACAAAACATGCGACAACCGAAAGGAAAGAAGAACTGGAGGAAGCCAAAGGCATGGTTCAATCTTGGAAGGCCAGCTATGAGGGAAATGATCTTGTGGGTGAAAATGCAGTTGATGTTCCCCGATGGGTATGCAGCGAATCTAAAGAGGGGAGCGAGTCTTGACAAATTGAAAATATTTGGTATGAAGAGTCATGATTGGCACATATGGCTTGAGCGGGTAATGCCGGTGATGTTGCGTGGCTTTATCCCTGAGGATGAATGGCTAGTACTGGCAGAGCTGAGCTATTTCTTCCGTGCTCTTTGTGCGAAAGAACTATCGCCTGACGTGCTGGACGAACTGGAAGAGTTGGCGCCGGAGTTGATCTGCAAGTTAGAAAAGATCTTTCCACCGGGATTCTTTAATCCAATGCAGCATTTGATTTTGCATCTCCCGACGGAGGCAAGATTGGGGGGGGGGGCCCGTGCAAAATCGTTTACCTAAGATTTTGAGCTTATTTTGCTCCTAAATGGCATAATTACCTAAGTTAGATAAAAAATGAGCTATACTTACGTAAGTTGGCTCAAAAATGGCATCATCCTCGAAAATGACATAATAACCTTACTAAGCTCCAAAATGACCTATTTGCCTAGCTTAGCTCTAAAATGACCTACACTTAGCATTTTTTCCTAGCTTAGCTAAAAAATGGCATTTTTACCTACCTTAGTTAGAAGAAGAAGAAGATAAAGAAGAGGAGAGGAGAAAAAGAAAGAGAAGAAAAATTCTTCTTCTTCTTCTTCTTCTTCTTCTTCTTCTAGTCTTCTTCTTCTTCTTCTTCTTCTTCTTCTTCTTCTTCTTCTTCTAGCTAGTCTTCTTCTTCTAGTCTTCTTCTTCTTCTTCTTCTTCTTCTTGTTCTAACTATCTTCTTTCCCAATTTGCAGATTTGCTTTCGATGAGGAAGCTTGCATTGATGGAGTCTACTCTTCTTCTTGTGCTTCCTTTTTGTTTAGATTTTGTAGGATGAACAATGTGAAACTTGCTACCTATATATGTATGTATGGATGAAACCATTGTATGCTGGTTGTTGGATATGTTGGCTAGCTATATATGTTGCATATGGACTTTTCATTTGGTATGTATATGTGTTGGATGATCATATCCATATGGCAGGGATATGATTTGGTATGTATATGTGTTGTTATGCTTGTTGAAAGTATTTTCAAATGTGTATATATATATATGTGAAATTCTGTGAAATTGAATGAATTTAAGAAAAAACAGGGGCTGTACAAGCTCTTTGCCTTCAGCCAGCAGACGGCAAATCTGCCACGTGGCAGCTACCTGTGCAACATGGGGTGCACTGGGCTGGCCTATTTGGAAGCTTTGCCGTCTGCTGGCAGACGGCAAAGACCTTTGCATCTTTGCCGTCTGCCAGCAGATGGCAAAGCACGCCGTTAACCCCTTAACGGACCTAAGCTGCCACGTGTGCCGTCCATGCCCTTTGCCGTCTGCTGGCTGACGGCAAAGACGTTTGCATCTTTGCCGTCGGCCAGCAGACGGCAAAGTGGCCTTTACCGGAGCTTCTTCAGCCGGATGTGTTGCCGTCTGCTGGCTGACGGCAAACACCTTTGCCATCCGCAATGCATGCCTTTGCCGTCAGCCATGGCAGACGGCAAAGTTGCTGATTCCAGTAGTACACCCCCACCTCGCCGGCCGCCCCTCCCCGGTGCTGTGGATTGAACACACACACACATACACACACACACACACACACACACACACACACACACACACACACACACACACACACATTCTTCTGTTCCTTTTTTTAGTGTACAATTATAGGTTATTAGTTAACAGAATGTTCCATTTTGTAAAATCCATAGTAAATGATCTGTGCATCATATGAACTTGTGCCAATGGAGTATTTGAAGATTGCTATGTCTACTACATGCTCATGTCAGTTTCATAAATTGTAAAATTGTTATGCTTGCTGTTATGTGCCTCCCAAGTCCGCATCATGATGTTGTTGTCAGCATGCCCAGTTTTTCACTAAGTCTAAAATCTATTATATCTTCTTGTTATGCTTGTTATGTGCAACTAGTACTTCCATGCCTACTTTTACTTGCCATGTATAACCACTGTAGCATATTTATTTCTTGTCTCCAACATGTCATCAGATTAACTCTGCTCATGCATGTATGTGCTCTGTTTTTCACCAAGTCATAAAAAATTGTTTTTTTGCCATGTCAATTCTTTTTACTAGGTTTTTCTCAATTGGTGGAATTATAGGTTGTGGCCGGTGTTGCATCTCTGTGGAGTTGGTCCCTGATCGTCCCTCCGCTGTTCGACAAAAGGTGTCCATTTGTTGTATGTTGAGTTTTGTAGTTCATAGGATGATGGTTGGTTCATTTGTTGAGTTGTGTATTCATCCATGTGTATAAATCTTGTATTCATCTTATGTATAAATCTTGTATTCATCTTGTCGTTAAAACATAACCCCGATATATAACTTTGATTTTGAGGCATATGAAAACATGAGAGAGGGGGTCGTTAAAACATAACCACGATAACCCCGATAACTTTGATGTTATGATATTAATTTGCAGAAACTATGGACAGAGACTTTGGGAAAACATTCCCAGATGTTATCCCCCTTCACCTATATCGTGTAGTGCCACGTTAGAACACCCCTAAGTCTCTCGGGAATTCAACATATCCCCGATAACTTCGACATGAGGGGGGGGGGGGTCCGCAAGTATCCTCGACGACCATGAGAAAGACATGAGGGGGGAGGAGTCCTCGACGATCGTCTGAAACTTGTGAACTTTGCATGATGTTTGCCACTAATCCATTGCTCATATGCATATTTGCAGAAACTATGGACAGAGACTTAGAAAAAGAAGAGTTGTTGGGGGATATAATCCGCAACGGAGGTGATATCACCTTGTCGTTTCTCAACGACACCGATGGTGAGGAAGGAGATCATGACGGCTCCGGTGATCGAGTGGAGGAGGAAGGAGATCATGACGGCTCCGGTGATCCAATGGAGAAGGGAGCCTTAACTGTTTCAAAGTCTGGCGAGGTGTATATATATTAATTAAGCCTCTGCTGACTAGATGCATTAATTGTTTTGTATGTACATATATTGATGCTTCTTTCTTCTTTTAGCCCTCCGGATTGTGCCAAACTTCGGTAAGGAGAAGAGGCCCGAAGAAAAGGTTGGGCCAGGATGAAAGGTTCACGATCAAAGAAATCGCTCCAAATGGCCAACCGATTGCTCCCAAGCGGACCAAGGACACATTTGTACATCAATGCGGAGTTGTTGTTAGGGACAGTGTCCCGATCAGTATCCAAGAATGGAATAAGAAGAAGGACCCTGAAGTTTCTTATGTCCAAGATAGACTGAAAGATGATCTTTGGAACTCGCTGATGACAAATTTCAGCCTACCGCCAAAGGAGGATTGGAATAACCCAGTTATACAGCGAAAGGTCAAGGCGTGGGCTCTTAAGAAGATGGCAGCACTATTCAAGAACTGGAAGAAAGATTTGAAGAAAAAGTTTGTTGACAAAGACAAGACTCCAGAATTCACCGGTCAATATGAGAAGATAAGAGATCACTGGCCCGCATTTGTGGCCTACAAGAAATCGGAGAAGGCTAAGCAAAGGTCACTGACAAACAAGCAAAATGCTGCAAAGAAGCAGTATCACCATGTTACGGGGTCAGGTGGCTACAGCAAAGCCAGGCCTATGTGGGACAAAGCTGAGCAATACCTGCTTGCTAAAGGGGTCCAACCAGTGACATTGCACTGGCCAGATCGGTCAAGGACTTGGTTCTTCAGGGTTGGGGGAACTTTGGACCCAGAATCAGGGAGGTGTGTTTGGACGAAAGCTCAACTTGCAATACCCCTCAAGAAGCTTGAGGCAGCAATCAAGGCAGCGCATGAAGGGAGGTTCCATCCCGACAGAGAGAAGGACGAGCTGACAGAGGCCCTCGGGAATCCTGAACACCCTGGACGAACACGAGGCAAATCAGGCTCCGTTCCGTGGGTGCATGGGTTTCCCGACAGCAGTGGTTATTGAAGCCAAGAGAGAAAGAAGAAAGAGGAAGCAAGCGAAATGCCAAAGATCAATGCAAGATTAGCGAAGCTAGAGGAACTTGAGAACCAGTGAGCTACCGGCCAACCATCTCAGTGGCACGAAGATCCTTCATTCGACGCTGCCCCCGAAGCTACCCCACCATCTCAGCGGAGAAGCAGCGTGGCTTCCACGGAGCTCGTTCAGCCTGATATCATGGCTCCTCGCTACCCCGTGGATAGTATCATGGAGAATGAACATTGTGTGCTAATGGCGCCATGCCATAACCTGACCTTGAAGGTGGCGATCGGCTATGTCTTACCTCCTCGAGCTGAGGGAACTTTCCATTGCCGTCCGATTCCACCTGGCTTTGCTATTGTCGGGGTGGATGAAATAATGGAGGGATTTGAGGGGCTGCAGCTTGAGTACCCTACAGGTGAAGGGGAGATTTTTCTGGAAAATGCCTTAAGGAGTACCTGTCTATGGAGAAAGGAGAACATCAAGCTTCCAAACTGGACGCCGCCTCAGCAGACTCAGCCGGATCCTCAGCAAACTCCTCCTCACAGTCCAGCTGTGCTATCTCCGCTGCCTGAGTCGTCTCCGGCACGTCATCCGTCTCCGCCGCCTCAGCGGACTCTAACGGAGGAGGCCCCTCAGCAGAATCCTCCTCCGCCTCATCTGTCTCCGGCGCGTCAGCCGTCTCCCCCGCCGCAGCTGTCTCCGGCGCGTCAGTGGTCTCCGTCGCCTCAGTGGGCTCCGGCGCGTCAGCGGACTCCGCCGCCACAGCAACAGCGGAAGAGACGTGCCGATGCTCCGGCGGCTAGCAGTATAACAGGCAAGAAATTCAAAGCTGGTCCAAGCCTCAGGGCTCCTCTAGAGTTATCATATGAGAGGACTGAGGAGGAAAACAGGGACATCGTGGCTGCCGAATTGCAGGCCCATTTTGAACGGAAATGTCCACCTCCGAAGGAAAAAAATAGATCCGGTGAAAGCGAAGCGCTCTCTGGATGCCCTTAAGTGACCAGCACCACCTCCGCCGCAATCACACTATGATCGTTGTATTGAAAAGACATATGATAAAGCGCGGCGGTCGGGAAGTACTACCAGTGCTGGAAGACGAAGTGGGAAAACAATTCCCTAGCTCGGCGAAGAGGAGAAGCAATCGTGCCCCCCGCTCAAGGTGTCTAGCGATATCGCTAATCATTCGGGGCTAGCGCCCGGTACCACTCTTGCTGATTACGTGGCCGATGATGTACAGTTTGAAATGGCTGAGGTAGTTAAGGTCTTTAGGTACGAGCACGGGAAGCCTCTCGTCAAACCTGATCAGCTCCCGCATCTACCAACGATGATGCGAAGATTACATGACTGGTACTTGGAAACCTGCAGGAAGGATGGGACCGACAGTATGATGCTGCAAATTAAAGATGATCACGACTTCATTGGAGTCGACGTGATGCCTGTTGAATTTGTGGAATTATGTCAGTTATTCAATCAAGAGGCCCTCAACAAACAACTCATGACTTGCTACTGACTGTAAGTATTATGTCTGTAATTAAGTCTCTAGCTCAGCTCATTCATTGCATGTATATATAATTATCCTCACTATATTATGCAGATTGAAGATCGCCGAATGCAAAAGAAAAATCTATGACATTGGGTTCATTAGCCCAAATACCGTAAATGAATGCGCGGTACAAAAGAAAGCCACAGATACTGAGGATAACTTGCTAAAAGCATTTCTTCGACATCAAAACAAAAGGGAAATACTCTTTCCTTACAACTTCCAGTGAGTGTTACTGTCTTGTGCATATTCGGTTTCGCTTACTCGAGGTTAAGTACAATAGTTGATGAGTTATGCGTGCGCAGATTCCACTTTATTCTGCTATCCATTAAGCTTGATGGGGCAGTAGTAACTGTCTTAGACTCGAGACGTAAAGACCAAAAGGAGTGGGCGGACATGAGTGAAATGCTGCAGAGGTAAGTTCAATCATTATCGCACCATATCGGCAACTTTCGTTCATTTCCTGATATCAAGTAATCATTTTCTTTGCCGGGCAGGGTTTGGAAAAAGTCCACCGGAATGGTCCCGGGTCTGAAGAAGGAGCTGCGATTTACACACCCCAAAGTAAGTAGTACTAGCTGGTTCCGTGCATCTCTCATTGATTCTAGTTTCATCAATACCATTATCATGCTTGATTATCAGTTTGATTGAACTCTATTCTCGTAAAGTGCTTGTGGCAGGCACCCGGGACTAATTTATGTGGATACTATGTTTGCGAGTTCATTCGCAACTCGACCCTTGAGCAGGGCATAACTTCAAAACAATTTGAAGTACGTAAACAATATTCACAATTCTTTTTTATTACCATCAATTTGTTGAGTTTAATTCATATATATGTATTGACCCCCTTCTTTAAATTAGATGTGGAAGATGCGGGATGAACTCCTACCACGTGATCGCATACGAGCAATTCAAGAGGAATTGGCGGGATTCTTTCTTGACCACGTCATATCTAAAGATGGAGAATACCATATGGACTTGGAAATGGATCTTAGGTAGATGATGTTAGGGATTGTAAGAGATGTTATATTGTATATATGTAGTAGCGTCGGATAGATATACGAAAACTTGTTGTTCGACCAAGCATGGAGAAAGAGGGGT
Source organism: Elymus sibiricus (assembly GCA_039707655.1). Lineage (NCBI taxonomy): Eukaryota > Viridiplantae > Streptophyta > Magnoliopsida > Poales > Poaceae > Elymus > Elymus sibiricus. Next base: position 432,889,116 of record CM077673.1, read on the forward strand.
CACTTCTCTCTATATATGTTTATGACGATGTTGTGTAATTAATGGTTCCTTCATTTGCCTACTAGCTAGCATCGAGTTCTCTCTATATGTAGTAGCTAGCGTCGACCAAGCACAGAGAAAGAGAGGTCACTTCTCTCTATATGTAGTAGCTAGCTAACACAATATGAAACCCCTAAACCCTCCAAAACCCCTAAAAACCCCTTTCAAAAAAAAACCCCAGCGCCTGGGAGCTGCTGACGCGTGGCTGCCTTTTAGTCCCGGTCGGTGTTACCAACCGGGACTAAAGGTCCTCCTGCCTGGGCGCAACACAACGGCCACGTGGAGATCCTTTAGTCCTGGTCGGTGTCACCAACCGGGACTAAAGGTCCTCCTGCCTGGGCACCCCACATCGGCCACGTGGAGCTCCTTTAGTCCCGGTTCGTAAGCCAACTGGGACTAAAAGTGAGGGGCTTTAGTCCCGATCGTTTTGTCCCGGTTGCAGAACCGGGACTAAAGGCCCTCTGGAACCGGGACAAGTGCCCTGTTTTCTACTAGTGTACGTGGACTAGTGGCACATATTGATCATAATTTGGAGGAATAAAATGACTCGTCTTGAAATTCTCAACATCATTAATCCATGAAATAAAATGATTTATCTCCTCCCAAGTTAGTTCAGAGCCATAACTGTAGTAGGTTTTGTCAATGGAAATAAGCTGTCAACTATTTTTAAATAAACAATATAAACTACTTAATAAATATGTTTGAGCAACTCACATAGAGGTAGAACTGCAAGCGTATCAACATCGACCCAAATGTCGATATTATCTTCGATGTCATCTTCAGGACGAATATCGAAGGTGACATGCATACCCTCTTGAAAACCATACGCCTTGCATAGTGCTATACAATTCGAGCAACCAAAATGGGAGTAGGTCACCGCATTGTGTAGCTTTACGGCAAAAGCGTAACCATGTTGGGTCCTGAGGTGAACTCTCTTTGTCTCCTTATTCTCATGATCTTCGAAATCCAGCTTCTCCAAGACATAACGTCTTGAATGGCAGCGGATGCACTAGTCGAATTGTAAAAAATAGAAATTACACATTGAAGAAGCAGAAGTCATGCTTAATTATGGAAAAAGACTTGTCGTCGTTGCGTACCGTACAAACATTGAAGGTCTCGTTGAGCTTAATACTGAAGCGCCGACCGTCTTCCAGGTGAGGCCTGTCGCACAGACCCCAGTCATCGCCGCAGTAGTCGCACTCTGGGATCCTATCATCGTCAGACATTTCCTATATGTTCATAATTCAAAGATTAAAAAGTAGAAGCGACCCCCACGACAACAGCCGGGATTCTTCTCTCTCATATATGGAGCAAGGAGCCCCAACAGACTGAAAGTCAACCCGTTACATATATGGAGCAATGACTTAAAAAATGGCCTATGTTCTGCCGGAATGTTGATTAATTCCCGTTCCGGCAAATCACGGGCACTTGATACTTCCTACTTTCTAGCACATGGCATGCCAAAATTCACGAAAAATAGGACATATCGAGCGCCTGAAATTTGCCGGAATGGAAATGAATCAACATTCCGGCAAAACATAGGCCACTCGGAGGTGTTCCCTGCAAGCAATAAAAGCCAAGATAACACTTGGCAAGCACATACACATGCTAGTACTACACATCACTACTACACATATCACATGTCCAAATAGATCATCTTTACTCACCAGACGGCTGTCGAGGATGGGGGTGTTGTCGGTGATCTTCTGGGTGTCGTCGAGCGGCTCGTCGGTGTGATCTACCCTGCACCACATGAGGAGTCACACATGAGCATGTAAACACTATTGACATTTTCATTTCTTCACATTTTCATTTCAAAAATACCAGCTTCATTTCTTCACATTTTTATTTTCATTTCTTCACATGTTCAAACAGAGTCAAGTTCCTTACATTTTCATTTCAAAAAAAATCCTAGCTTCACATTTTCATTAAAAAAAATACAAGCCTCACATTTTCAATATATGTACTACAAAAACTAAATTAGTAAAATCCTAAAACCCTAATAAACCTAATTTTCTATTCTATTCAAAAGAAGAAAATTTACTAAATTTTTTCTATTGTATTCAAAAGACCTACATTTACTGAAATTTTTCTAATTTTCTATTCTATTCTACATTTACTAATTTTCTATTCTATTCAAAAGAAGAAAATGTACTGAAAATTTTCCATTCTATTCAAAAGACCTACATTTACTAAAAATTTCTCATATAGCATTCCAATACATTTCTATACCTAAAAAATTCTATTACTAAATTCTTTTAGTAAAAATTTCTATTACTAGATTACTAGAATAAACCTACATTCAAAAAGAAAGGGAGGGGAAGGGAGGGACGAAGAGAGGGAGGAGGGACGGAGGGAGGTGGGGGGAGGAGGGAGGTTGCTGGGAGGTGGACACAGGAGGGAGGGAGGAGGCAGGAGTGAGGGAGGGGGGGTGGAAGGAGGATATGGAGGAGGGAAGAAGGGAGGGAGGAGGAGTGAGGTGGAAGGAGGAGGGAGGAGGGAGGAGGGTGGGAGAAGCTACCTCGGTGGAGGAGGAGCGATGGGCGACGACGGCGGCGGGCAGCGGTAGGAGAGTGTGAAGAAGTGAGAGTGAGGAGAGTGAGGAGGAAAGGGTCGCCGGCCGGGGGATAAGTCGAGCTTAGCAGTAGTGCCGGTTTTAGGGCCAACACTGCTGCTAAGTGCGGCCGGGGAGCTGGGCACGGGCTGGCCTGAGTAGTAGCGCGGGTTAGGGGCCCAACGCTACTGCTAATATGCTTAGCAGTAGCGTGGATTCCTCAGCCCGCGCGGCTACTACACGTAGACTGGTCGGTACGGTGAGACCCACTTAGCAGCAGCGAGGTTACGTGAACCCGCGCTGCTGCTAAGTTGATACCAGTAGCGCATGTCCACTGCCTGCACTACTGCTAATTACCAGTAGCGCATCTCTTTTACCCTCACTACTGTTAAGCCTCCACCTATAAGGTTTTCCCTAGTAGTGGTGACTCGGCCTGGTTCAACATATCCTGCATATAAGATTCACAAGGTCAGGCATATTAGTGATAGTCCCAAGCCACCGAAGGTGAGCGACCCTGCACTTGGGGGCTACATTATTCAAATTTCTAAAGAAAGTGCCGAGTGGCCGCTAGTGAACGACCCGGCATTTGGGGGCTACATCAGTCAGTTCTGGCTTATCTTATATCAAGTCCCATGTAGCTGCAAGCACTCAACATGGCACTTGGGGGCTAATGCATTGTCCTTTTTTCTTCCACATATACTTAAAAGACCCAGCCCATCATATAATGATGAGCCGGCCCTTGGGGGCTACCAACTACTCAAATTCATAAATTCAGATCTACATAAGTCCCAGCTCATTATTTCTTCATGACCCGGTTCTTGGGGGCTACATCTGAGTACAACTAAAGTCGTTACATCAAGGGCGGGTCAAGGGTGTTAACTCGGATTTTTTCTACGAAGTTTTGTTGAAGCAAGTCTCAAACGTATCGCTACTCTCTACTTAAGACTTGGGGGCTACATATATATACATAAGGAAGAAAAACAACAAGGCATACCTCATATTTTCCCTTCAGAGTATTGACCATGGCGATTTTAGTATCACGGCTTTCAGACAGCTGGGTCAAATGCCCTTGGTGAAGGGATTTCACATCTAGATCTTCCAGAGATTGAAATTCAAGTTGGGTTTTCCCTTTCTCCTTCATTAGCGACTCATCTTTCATAATGATTTTTGCCAAGATATTTGAAGTTTCTGGAGTACTATGCTTTTCTGCAGTGATCACCACATCTGTATGAGTCATTCCCAGCGGTGGTTCTGAAGCAGGATTTTCATTCCCCTCCATTATAGGAGTGGAGGCATAGGCAGGACTCGCCGGGTAATCTTGATGAGTCGGCTCGCCTTCATCAACCAGCTTGTCTTCACCAGCCAGCTCGTCCTTGTCAGCCGGCTTGTCCTAGATCTCCGGGTTGTCCAGCATCAGGTCCCGAGAAGGAACTTCAATCTCCACCGCAGTAGAAGTTGACCCACCGGCTTTGCTCTTGACAAAGGCTTTAGCTCTGAGGTCACACAAAGAAAAGTCAGCTAAGAAGACAGGTATAATAAGAATTAATATGAGTTTTTAAAATACTTTCCCATGGTTCATATTGAAAGCTGCCACTTGGGTAGTGCTAGACTCATCAGACGACGGGGACGTCAGCTGGTAGTCTGGGTCAGATGGATGGAGAGGCTCTTTGAGTTGGCCGGCTCGGGGGCGAGAAGGAGTTGGGCTGTGTGGCACCTCAACTCGTGACTTACGTCGAGCCGGTGAATTTGGTAAGCCTTCTGCCAGTTCTCCGGAATCGCTCCGGGTCTTCTGCTTCAAGGTACCAGCGTACTGAGTTTTCTTCAAAAGAAATTGTAGGTCTAAGTAAGCGCATCTAGATGTGAAAATGGTACCTTTCGGATCGCCCGTCTCTTTTTCTTCAGGACAACCGGTTCCAAGTCGGGAGATGGGATTACCTCAGCTTCACCGGCTCGATTGGATTCAACTTGCTCCCGAGGAGAGGGGGCGTCAGCAAGTTCGTTAAAAAGACGACCAAGTGAGTCAAGTTCTACCTAAGATTCTTCCTCGTCGTCTGACTCTTCTGCATTGGTGTCCTTGGGAGGAGTGGGAACTCGAGGTTCAGTTTTGCACCATTCAGAGTGCTCCTGGGCAAATGACAAGCCGGCATAATAAATATAGCAACAAGACAAGATTATATAAGCAGGACGAATGAAAATGTAAAAAGGCAACTAACGGGAGGTGCTGGGTTGCCTGCGAAGAAAGGAGCCAGGCTAACAAGATCAATTGCCTCCCGGGTCTCGCCAAGCAGTTTCTTGATAGATTTGAAAGCTCGACGACTGATAAATTGATCGGGCTAAAGCGCAGTACATCTTCTGGCTCGCCTGTCTATGTATGCATAATCCGGCCTCTCAGGCTGAGGGGTTGGATTTGCCAGCTCATCCAACACCGGGTCAGATCAACTATAAGGAGGCCGTGAGCTATTAAAGTGTTTATCTTTGAGTATAAAGGCTGCAATGCTTCCCTTTCTGCTTGGGAGGCGAAGCCCGGAAACAAGGTTGATGGTCAAGCCGGTCCAATCTATAACCCGGCAACTGGTATTGGTGTGCTGGAGAAGTGTCTTTGCAGTAAAACCAGGTCTTGTGCCATCCTTCAGGATGGCTTGCCAGTTTTACTCCAGGGAAGGCTGAGTTTTTCCTACTTTGGATAGTAACCCCTCCAAGTTCTATACTTGGTCCCCCTTTGCACTCTGTCTGATGATTGAGATAGAAAAACTCTTGGAAGAGGCTGACAGACGGCTTAATCTGGAGATATACTTCACAAAACACTTGAAATTGGCTCAAGTTCAGAATCGAGTTAGGACCAAGGTCTTGAGGCCTAACGGTAAAGTGAAGAAGCACATCGCGGAAGAATTTTGAGCCCGGAGGACGGAAGCCCCTGTCCAGGTGGTCGCCAAATATAACAATCTCATTCTGACCCGGCTAAGGATGGATTTCTTCATCGGGTGCAAGCCATTCAATTTCACCTTGGGCTGGAAGCAACCCGGAGTTCACTAGATTCTGCAGCCTAAGTGCAGACATGTTTGATTTGGTCTAGTTGATCACCTTGTTGGTTTTAGGAGCCATGAGTTCAATTGCAGTGAAGGTTCAACTACAAAGTATGAAGAACAAGTATAAGCCGATAAAATTATGGAACCATTCTGGGATAACTCAATTATGAATCAAAATATAAAGCCGGTTATGCGCCCGGGTTGTGATTATCAGATAAGCAAAGCTCTAGAACATGAACGTCTACAGACTAGAATGAAATTCTGAGCCTGCAATAGTTCAAGCCGGTAAAAGCAGGACAAGTGCATTTCACAACTTGATAAGTGGTAAGGCAAAGACCGGGTCATGGCAGTCAAAAACAGAAAACGTTCGGATTTGGTTATAACTATAGATCTGGAAAATGTTTGAAAAAGAAACAGAAAACCCTAGCCATGGCGGAGTTGCTAAGTAAAAGAGGTAGCAGTGGGGTCTATTGAACGCAACAAAAGGGATCTAAAATGAGATGAACTACATTACGATAGTGGCTAAATACCCTATGGGTGGCAGTTTGTTGCTAGATTAGATCTACAACCTCGTCTGAGATGAACTTGGATGAATTTGTGATGAATTGCAATGGCGGGGCATGGAATGAGGTACTCACAGATATGTGAAGAGGGGGTCAAAAATGCCGAAGGTCAACGGCGTGGCTGCGACATTTTCGATGAGCTCCGATGATGGTGTCCTCTCTAGTATGGTCGCTGACTTGACGGGGCGGCGAGCTCAAGGTGGCGCAGTACGTCAGATGCAAGAGGAAGATGGACATGAGGCGAGAGAGAGAGTAAAAAGGAACCTGGGGGCATGCCATGGTATTTATAAAAGGAAGAGCACCCAAAACGGCGGGCGTGAGAACCTAGGAGGTGCAGTAAATTTAGGCCAAAAATGTGCCTCGATTTTTGTGTAACACCCCGATTTTTGGCCCTTTCTTTTTCTTTTGGATTTCTTCAAATTTCTGTTTGGAATTCTTTTTCCGTGGCTATGTGGTCTTGAAACCTGGGAAGATCTTCTCTCCTGCCACTTCCTAGTGGCTGGTCATTCTCAAATCTATCCCAAGGCCATGTCATTTCCAACTTAGCCCAACCCCAATATTTATTTCTTGGGAATATTCCATTTTCTATTAAAGGAATAACCCTGTTTGCTTTAGGTTGTGAAGCAACCTATATTTCTGCCATTCCTAAAATTCCCACAAAATTCTCATAAATTCTTTGGATCATGTCTCCCACCAATATGTCAAAACCCATCCTTGCCTAGTTCAAAAATAATTCAGGAACTTTTTGATTCCGTCGAAAATCTATTTTACATATTCATTTACTATTCTGTCCAGAATGGCACTTTGTGAAGGAAGTGCTATTTCTCTTTTCTTGATTGCCCTCAAAAAATTTGGGCACACTCTCCTATCCAAATAATTGCCACATGCCAAAATTCAGCTTCATTTGCCTAGTAAATATTCCTCAGAAAATTCCCAAATTTCTGACCAGAGGGAAGCTTTGTGAAGGAGGTACTAGCTAGGTTTATCAAAATGAGTTGCAATTTTGGGAGATCATTCATATGATCAAATGATGACTCTCCACAAAATTTAATCTCCATCCAACAATCTATGTGAGCACACCTTCAAATCTAGGTTTCTGGTCACAATTTCAGTTTGTGAAGCAACTATACTCTATATTGCTTCATAAAATCTGAAATTAATCCAGGACCTAAATATCCCTAAATAATGTGAGCATGCCAAAACTCACATTATTTTGCCAATCCATTTGCTCCACAACCCCCCCCCCCCCCCCAAGTTTCTGTCCAGTAGCAAGCATTGTGAAGGAAGTACCATTTATACTTATCCAAATGGGATGAAATTTTTATGGCACCTTCATATGCCCAAATAATAATCCTCCACAAATTTTCAGCCCAATCAAACACTCCATGTGAGTGGTACTTCCTGATCTTGTTTCTGGACCAGATTTTGGAGTTGCAAATCAACTAGGTCAAATATTGGTGCAAATCCCCTCAAATTTCACAGGCTCATAGTCCTTCCTACCCTAAAACCCAAAGACATCATGGTTAGCTCTTATCTCATCTCAATTGATCACTATTTCATGCCTAAGATTGATACATCAAACTTCCATCGACATCTCCCATCAACATACAGTAGTTTTCATCGAGCCATCACATCAGTGGGTCTGTAGGTTGGAGGGACAACACGATAGACATCTTTTGAAAGACCCTCATGCCTTCTCCTTGCCATGCCACGCGGTGACCACGTGGCTGGGAGGCCATTGTCGTGCTCTCTGCGTCCTTTGCTTCGGGCCTCTTCTCCCCGTCCGCCTCGGCTCGTCCCCTGGTGCCGTCCATCCTCCCCCATCACCCACGTATCCCCCTGGTCCCTCTCCCCCTCCAGTAGCGCTTGTCGCTGGCCCCGGCCACCACCGCACACGAGTGCGCTGTGTGCCCGAGTGGTCAGCCACCCTCTGGGCTCGCCCCGTCCGGACCCACACGTCCCCAGCACCACGTGTGCATCCCCTCTGCCTCTTCCGTCGCCCTCAGCTGCCCACGCGTGCCCTGACCGCGCTAGAGCATGGTTCACTCGGCCGCAGCGGCATCCGGGGACGGCGCCTTCGCCCCGGCTATTTAAGCCGTGCCCGAGCCCTCCTCTCCTCGCCAGCCTCCCTCTCCACCTCCTCTAGCCCTGCCTAGCCTCTCTCCCGAGCTCGAGCACCTCTCCTCGACCACCATTGCCGCCATGGCCGCCGCCGGCCTGCTCTTAAATTCGGATAAGGCTGAGCTCGCCTACCTCTCATTCCCCCACCAGGAGACCCCCCTAAGAATTGTAAAGCGCCCCATCTCTTCATTTCTTCCTCGGGTCGACCGCGTGGGTGGAACCAAACTCGGCCGAGAGCCTCGCCGCGGGTGCTCAAGCCACCATCCCTCCAGCCCTCCTCGGCGTCCGTGTCTGTGCAGGATGGACGCGGCGCTCTGTCCCGACCTCGCCAGTGCCTCCCCCTCGATCGGAGGTGGCCGGAGTCGCCGGAGCCAGCGCCGGTGGCGCCCTTCCTCGCCCTCCTCTATTTCTGTCGGGAGGAAGGAGAAGGAGACAGGGGAGAGAGGGAGGTCAGCGCGGGCCCCACTCGTAAGTGACCCAGAGGCCGTGCCCAGCCACTTAAGTGGAAGCGCATTTGGGCAAATGCTTTTTCCAGTGTTGAAGGCATATTCCAAGCAAGTGCGCTTTCTGTTTAACCTAACCAGCCGATTCTATTAAATTGTGAACGTTCACTCGTTAGCCGCAGAAATGGACAGATTCTATTTGTTTTTCTGGCTATCGAACGAACGGCCACAAGTTTGCAACCGTGACTCCAATTCAGGTGATTCCAAAGCCCACGATCTCAGTTCGTCGAGCCCATTCTGTTGGTACCATTTTCATGAGGTGCTCACATTCTGGAAATGACCATTTTGCCCCTGCCCTTATTCAGCCCCCTCCGAGAGGGAATCGTTTTTGGCAAAAAATTCCGCGGGTCCTCCGCACTTCTCCCCGGTGAATCCTTCACCCGCAGGCAAGCCACAACAGCCACTTGCATGATGGCATTGCAGTAGCCATGGTTTCCACTTGGATATTTAATATTTGTTTGCGCATTTAATTATTTCGTGAACACTTCGAATATGCTTATGAATCCATGTCTATGCTTATGCCACGTTCATTTGCATCTAGTAATTTAAATGATTATTTGCTAGTATTATTATTGTTATGATTGTTCTCAGATTTATTTTCCGATGCTAGTGATAATGATATGTCCATTTGAATAGTTAGGGTTTGTTATTACTTATTATATTCATGATCGTCATTATGCCATGTGCATTTGCATCTCGCAGAATAAATGATTCATCATTGTTGAGGTTATGTTGTTAAATGATTATGTTGCCCATCCATGGTTACACTAGTATCATGTTCATATGCATTGGCATCTCATCATGTTATTTTGTTATGACTCAGCTCATCACCATTCAAGTTGAACCTGACATTAATCCAACTTGAACAAATCTGTTGGCTGAGTCATGGTGCCACCGAATCGGGCTCACCAGTGCAACCACACTTGCCTGGATGGGGAGGCCCTAATGCGGTCTATTCTCATGCCTCTCGCCGGAACCTCCAACTAGGGAAGGTTATGGGTGCGCGCTACCCTGATCAGGTAGGCTACCATAAGCCTTGAGTGCCCGAGTTGTATGGATCCGAGGTCCCCGTTTGGGACAGTGTTATGTTTTGGCCACGACGGTGGCAGCCACAAAGGTGGCGGATGTCACGAGTTGACATCAGGGGCAACCCAGGACATAGCCCAAAGGGGAGTTTGTCGGGAGTGGCCGGGAGAGTGTCATGCAATAGATTAGTTTTGTCAGAACATCGTTGGTCCACCTGAATGGGAGTACGAGGCCATGAGTTCCGTGGTGTGGGTACAGTGTACTAACCTCTGCAGAGTGTATAATCTATCGATAGCCGCGTCCTCGGTCATGGACACAGTTCGTAGTAGGTCACACTATGGGTCAACAGAAATAATAACTTGAATAAATAACAACCCCGGTTCCATGAGAAAGAAGTTGGTTGATGTTTATGTGGTCATGCGATGATCACAGGTAGAGATCAAGCTCCGTGTGGTCATGTGATGATCACGATGGTACATTTGATACCGAGCTTGGTTGATCCTGAGGTGATCGTGTGATGATCATGATGGTAAGTTTGTGGTTACGAGATAACCTCCGAGCAGAGTAAGTTGGTCCATGAGACCTTAAACGTTGATCCCCTTGCATGCTAGTGCTAGTATCATTCTGTTCATATCATGAATTATATGTACATGCCATGCTCATGTCGTTGCCATGCTCATGTTGTTCTAGTAGTATCGTGTTCATCTTGGTTGATTAACCTGTAAATGCCATGCTGTTGTATGTCTTGATTGCTTTGGTTGCTGTGAGCTTGCGAGTACATTCAAAGTACTCACCTGGCGTGTCATGCCAGATTGCAGGTGATGCCGTGAATGCTTGTTTGTCGAGGACCCCGAGGTTGCGCTTTAGGATGCGTCCCAGCCAGAGTCCCTGTGGAGTGGAGTCTGTCACTGTCCTCGTTGTTCCGCTGCTAGAAGTTATTCCGTTAATAGATGTGCCGCTGCTAGCATAGAGCTATCTGAGCAGGCATAGTGTCGCCGTGCCCCTGTAATCCATTGTAATATCGGACCTTTGTACCGTTATATTTGTAATAAAGAGCTGATTTGTTCAATGCTAAGCAGTGCCGTATTCCAGAAGACTTGATCTCTGGGCTGGAATACGGGGTGTTCCAATTCCTCTGAGCCGGGGTGCCACAACTGTTGGTATCAAAGCAGGTCTGGCTGTAGTATGCCCTAGTCCGCGCGAGTGTTAGAAACCGGTAGTTCAGAGTCTAGCTTGCTTGTTGCACTTGGTTGTTGCATTTGTTTGCCGCATAGCATGCATATAGACTTATTATATTGTCACTAACAATTGATCTTGTGAGTGTAGGTGGCATCGGTTTCGATCCACTGCCGGCACCCTCCAGCTTTGCATACTTGTTCTTTGGTGTTTGGTGTCATCTCTGTCCCAGCGGAGTGATGCCAAGGTATCTAGTGGTGTCGATCACTTGTAGGATTGATGCATAGGTATCGCACCAATATATTTTCTTCCACCACACCTATTGTTTTGGTGGTAGACATGTTTCTACCCCGGGTCTTGCCATCCAATCCGCCGCTTTGGTAACCCTTATTGGTCCCTGTTACCAAAAAAAGGGCAACGCCAGCAGCCCATGCTTTCCACCGTTATCCTACATAGTCACCCCTTTCCCTGGAAAAAGTATGGTTCGCTTCCATACGCTTGATGATGATCTGGCCACGAAATCCGTGTGTCGCTACATGATCATCGAGTCCGTCCTCCCCCCTAAGCCTGTCCAGATGCAACCGGTGTTGATCCAGCATTTGGTGTAGCTCTGTTTACACCAACCGCTCCACACACTGATCCACTTTCGTGCACACCGCCACAGCATATTAGATCATAGTACCGGAGTTTCCTCGAGAATTGTGTGCTTAAGTAGGCATGCATAGTGAGGTGAATAGCTGTAAAATGTGATGTTGCTTGTAAGTAATCTTGATGCTGTGTGTGCTTTTGTTTGAGTCGTTTCTTTTGCTTCTTTCTCTGGGCCCTCGGTGTTACCTTATTTCCCCTTATGAAAGTTGCTCATCAACCGACACCGGACTCAAAGAATCAGTGAGTATTTCAAATATTTGGAAGCTCAGTTTAACATTATGGAATTTTCAGCCGACTGCATTATATTGAGAATATCTGGTTTGAATACAAGTGATATCCTGGAGATTGATTATCAACATCAAGTTGTGCAACCATCACAATCGTAATGAACCAGCTGGAAGACAAATTGTGTGCAAGACAACAATACATTTCCGGTCAAAGGAATATCATGGGAGTGTATATATATATGGCATTCAGTTCGCATATCATGAAGAGAAGCTTCTGGTATAAGCAACCCAGTCTTCCTTCGCAAGCTACCAGAGAAGCTTATGATGCAAGGCTCCTCAATCTTCCTCTGTACGATATGTGGATAGCTTCCAGCATAAGATAACCAGTCCTCTTCAACACGCTATCCCAGCAAAAGCTTCGGACATAAGCTATTCAGTCTTCCTCAGCACGATACTCTCGATGGCTTCCAACACAAGCTATCCAATCTTCCTTAGTACAGCAATAAAAACAGTCATCAATATTGGTACAAGTAATTACACAGTGAGTTGGCAGTGCATCTCAAGAATCAGATCCACAGCAGTTTGGTCAGAAACACGAGCTAGTCAAGACACAAGTGTCTGCCTTGGGAATCGAATGTTCAGCTACACATGCATCCAGATATGTTGTGAGCATGCTGCCAAGGTCGTTCAAGTCACTCGTATGATGATACAAGCACGGTGAGAATCCAACAAATCCATGAGTATGTAAGAGGAACAAAGCAAGTTATACACCTCAGTGTGATGCAACGTCTAACAAGTTATGAAGAAAGACAATGTTGGGACAACAATCTTGACAGTGGATATCAAAGCCAGCTTCCTCACAAGGTGATATCCTTAACCTCTGCCACTGTCATGTATGATTGACCACAACAGTGAGCTCTATACAAGAAACTGTGAACCTGGTATATGATCCTGATGAACCCTTGCTTACCTTTTCCTAGTAACGGCACCATGCCCGTGTTCTGAGCTGCTTCCGGCCGTCCGGGGTGGATGCCGATTTTATACTTCTCTTTTCAACAACTAACTCGTGTTCCGAGCTGCTTTTCGGCCGTCTCGGGCAGCTGTTGAGTTTCTTTCTGTAGCAGCGACCCTATGCTCTGAGCTGTTCTTCGGCCGTCTTAGGGAACTGCTACCTTCTTCTTATCAACACTGCCTCATGCTCTGAGTTGCTTTTCAGCCCTCATGAGCCATGGTTGAGTTATCTCAGTAATGTCCTAGATCTGAGTTGTAAAGACCGTTCTGGTGGCTACAGGTTTATTTGCCGATTTCGTGCAAAGGTGCGGAGGATCATTGCCCTACAGTTAGAGCTTGTGAGATGATGAACTTTCTAGTTAAGCATTGTTCCACGATCATAAGATAAGGATAAGGATAAGGTATGCCTGCCAGAATATTGCACCTGATAGTACCTATGGTCACATGAAGAATTAAGGGTATATTTGGCTAAGCTCTTTCAGCAAAAGATTCAGAAAAAGAGAACAATAATGAAGGAGCAAGATCGGCAATACAGGAATGATAAGTGTTGCGAACAATAATGAAGGAGCAAGATCGGCAATACAGGAATGATAAGTGTTGCACGATCAACAGGGTACGGATACTCAAGAAAGTGGAGTCAAGATAATTCAGAACTACCTACAAAAAGTCAGATTCCACCAAGACAAGGGTTGTGATCTCCAGTATGATTTTGAACCCGGAGGACATGCATCTACTCGAGTAACCCGATGCAAGGAGTAAATGTTTTGTGTCCACCGAGGAAATTTGTGCACAACTCCATTAAATACTATTGGTGCTGGATAAAAGAATATCATGCCAAATGGAAATCACTCCCGGACTTATGGAGATTCCCGTCATAATAATATCAGACAAGCCAGCAGACATAAAAGAATTTGAGTCAGAACAAGGATGAACATATGAAGGAAGACCTGACAGAATATTGAATACAGTGAAGAAAACCACCCCAAAGCAAGGCAGTCAATCATATGAAATTCAGTGAGAACAATTTATAAAGGAAAAGGATACCGAGTTGGAAACGGTTTCCTTAAGTCAGAATATTCATACTTGTTCCCTGAGCAAACAAATCTCGAGGATGAGACTTTTATAAGGGGGGTAGGTTTGTAACACCCCGATTTTTGGCCCTTTCTTTTTCTTTTGGATTTCTTCAAATTTCTGTTTGGAATTCTTTTTCCGTGGCTATGTGGTCTTGAAACCTGGGAAGATCTTCTCTCCTGCCACTTCCTAGTGGCTGGTCATTCTCAAATCTATCCCAAGGCCATGTCATTTCCATCTTAGCCCAACCCCAATATTTATTTCTTGGGAATATTCCTTTTTCTATTAAAGGAATAACCATGTTTGCTTTAGGTTGTGAAGCAACCTATATTTCTGCCATTCCTAAAATTCCCACAAAATTCTCATAAATTCTTTGGATCATGTCTCCCACCAATATGTCAAAACCCATCCTTGCCTAGTTCGAAAATCATTCAGGAATATTCATTTCCTATTCTGTCCAGAATGGCACTTTGTGAAGGAAGTGCTATTTATCGTTTCTTGATTGCCCTCAATCTTTTTGGGCACTCTTGCCTATCGAAATAATTGCCACATGCCAAAATTCAGCTTCATTTGCCTAGTAAATATTCCTCAGAAAATTCCCAAAGTTTCTGACCAGAGGGAAGCTTTGTGAAGGAGGTACTAGCTAGATTTATCAAAATGAGTTGCAATTTTGGAAGCTCATTCATATGGTCAAATCATAACTCTCCACAAAATTTCATCTCCATCCAACAATCTATTTGAGCACACCTTCAAATCTAGGTTTCTGGTCACAATTTCAGTTTGTGAAGCAACTATACTCTATATTGCTTCATAATCTCTGAAATTAATCCAGGACCTAAATATCACTAAATAATGTGAGCATGCCAAAACTCATATTATTTTGCCAATCCATTTGCTCCACAAAATTCCCCCAAGTTTCTATCCAGTAGCAAGCATTGTGAAGGAAGTACCATTTATACTTATCCAAATGGGATGAAATTTTTATGGCACCTTCATATGCACAAATAATAATCCTCCACAAATTGTCAGCCCAATCAAACACTCCATGTGAGTGCTACTTCCTGATCTTGTTTTTGGACCAGATTTTGCAGTTGCAAAGCAACTAGGTCAAATATTGGTCCAAATCCCCTCAAATTTCACAGGCTCATAGTCCTTCCTACCCTAAAACCCAGAGACATCATGGTTAGCTCTTATCGCATCTCAGTTGATCACTATTTCATGCCTAAGATTGATACAGCAAACTTCCATCGACCTCTCCCATCAACATACAGTAGTTTTCATCGAGCCATCACATCAGTGGGTCTGTAGGTTGGAGGGACAACAGGATAGACATCTTTTGAAAGACCCTCGTGCCTTCTCCTTGCCATGCCACGCGTTGACCACGCGGCTGGGAGGCCATTGTCATGCTCTCTGCGTCGTTTCCTTCGGGCCTCTTCTCCCCGTCCGCCTCTGCTCGTCTCCTGGTGCCGTCCATCCTCCCCCATCACCCACGTATCCCCCTGGTCCCTCTCCCCCTCCAGTAGCGCCTGCCGACGGCCCCGGCCACCACCGCACGCGAGTGCGCTGTGCGCCCGAGTGGTCGGCCACCCTCTGTGCTCGCCCCGTCCGGACCCGCGCGTCCCTAGTGCCACGTGCGCATCCCCTCTGCCTCTTCCGTCGCCCTCAGCTGCCCGCGCGTGCCCTGACCGCGCCAGAGCATGGTTCACTCGGCCACGGCGGCATCCGGGGACGGCGCCTTCGCCCTGGCTATTTAAGCCGTGCCCGATCCCTCCTCTCCTCGCCAGCCTCCCTCTCCACCTCCTCTAGCCCCGCCTAGCCTCTCTTCTGAGCTCGAGCACCTCTCCTCGACCACCATTGCCGCCATGGCCGCCACCAACCTCCTCCTAAATTCGGACAAGGCTGAGCTCGCCTCCCTCTCATTCCCCCACCAGAAGACTCCCCTGAGCCTCGCCACGGGTGCTCAAGCCGCCGTCCCTCCAGCCCTCCTCGGCGTCCGTGTCTGGGCAGGATGGACGCGGCGCTCTGTCCCGACCTCGCCGGTGCCTCCCCCTCGACCGGAGGTGGCCGGAGTCGCCGGAACCGGTGCCGGCGGCGCCCTGCCTCGCCCTCCTCTGTTTCTGTCGGGAGGAAGGAGAAGGAGACAGGGGAGAGAGGGAGGTCAGCGCGGGCCCCACCCATAAGTGACCCAGAGGCCGGGCCCAACCACTTAAGTGGAAGCGCATTTGGGCAAATGAGTTTTCCAGTGTTGAAGGCGTATTCGAAGCAAGTGCGCTTTCTGTTTAACCCAGCCAAGCGAATCTATTAAATTGTAAATGTTCACTCGTTAGCCGCAGAAATGGACAGATTCTATTTGTTTTTCTGGCTATTGAACGAACGGCCACAACTTTGCAACCGTGACTCCGATTCAGGTGATTCCAAAGCCCACGATCTCAGTTCGTCGAGCCCGTTCTATTGGTACCATTTTCGTGAGGTGGTCACATTCTGGAAATGACCATTTTTCCCCTGCCCTTATTCAGCCCCCTCCGAGAGGGAACTGTTTTCAGCAAAAATTTCCACGGGTGCTCCGCACTTCTCCCCAGTGAATCCTTCACCCCCAGGCAAGCCACAACAGCCACTTACATGATGGCATTGCAGTAGCCATGGTTTCCACTTGGATATTTAATATTTGTTTGCACATTTAATTATTTCGTGAATACTTCGAATATGCTTGTGAATCCATGTCTATGCTTATGCCACGTTCATTTGCATCTAGTAAGTTAAATGATTATTTGCTAGTATTATTATTGTTATGATTGTTCTCAGATTTATTTTCTGATGCTAGTGATAATGATATGTCCATTTGAATAGTTAGGGTTTGTTATTACTTATTATATTCATGATCGTCATTATGCCATGTGCATTTGCATCTCGTAGAATAAATGATTCATCATTGTTGAGGTTATGTTGTTAACTGATTGTGTTGCCCATCCATGGTTACACTGGTATCATGTTCATATGCATTGGCATCTCATCATGTTATTTTGTTATGACTCAGCTCATCACCATTCAAGTTGAACCTGACATTAATCCAACTTGAACAAATCTGTTGACTGAGTCATGGTGCCACCGAATCGAGCTGACCAGTGCAACCACACTTGCCTGGATGGGGAGGCCCTAATGCGGTCTATTGTCATGCCTCTCGCCGGAACCTCCAACTAGGGAAGGTTATGGGTGCGCGCTACCCTGATCAGGTAGGCTACCATAAGCCTTGAGTGCCCGAGTTGTATGGATTCGAGGTCCCCGTTTGGGACAGTGTTATGTTTTGGCCACGACGATGGCAGCCACAAAGGTGCCGGATGTCACGAGTTGACATCAGGGGCAACCCAGGACATAGTGCTAGTATCATTCTGTTCATATCATGAATTATATGTACATGCCATGCTCATGTTGTTGCCATGCTCATGTTGTTGCCATGCTCATGTTGTTGTAGTAGTATCGTGTTCATCTTTGTTGATTAACCTGTAAATGCCATGCTGTTGTATGTCTTGATTGCTTTGGTTGCTGTGAGCTTCCGAGTACATTCAAAGTACTCACCTGGCGTGTCATGCCAGATTGCAGGTGATGCCGTGAATGCTTGTTTGTCGAGGACCCCGAGGTTGTGCTTTAGGATGCGTCCCAGCCAGAGTCCCTGTGGAGTGGAGTCCGTCACTGTCGTCGGTGTTCCGCTGCTAGAAGTTATTCCGTTATGAGATGTGCCGCTGCTAGCATAGAGCTATCTAAGCAGGCGTAGTGTCGCCGTGCCCCTGTAATCCGTTGTAATATCGGACCTTTGTACCGTTATGTTTGTAATAAAGAGCTGATTTGTTCTATGCTAAGCAGTGTCGTATTCCAGAAGACTTGATCTCTGGGCTGGAATACGGGGTGTTCCGGTTCCTCTGAGCTGGGGTGCCACATTTTGAGATTGATGCGATTTGACGTATCCACCCAAAGATTCACAGTGATGTCATGTGTGGGAGTCGGAGGCCAGTTGGATGATGTCATAATGTGGAAAGGTGGAATAAGTTGCACAACCCGGCAGATGGATCAACCCGGATGGATGCTTCAAAGAGCAGAAATGATGGAAATTGAAAGGGTGAGAAGACACCGGCTCAGAGCACTAGACCCAGAACTTAACCCTTCACGTTTTCCTTTCCTTGTTTTATTTTCAAAATGAAGTTTAACATGGGTAAATCCAAGCTAAAAAGGGGGGCTAATGTTGGGGATATTCCCCACGACCGAGACCCGGCATAAGGTATGACCCGGCAAAATGCCAGAAGCATTATGGGTCATCTCATCTCCCGGGTCATGGTGACACAACAAGGAAAAGACTGGAGGTTCAAGGCGAGACTCGGCCAAAGGCCGGCTTATGGATGAGCATTGTGGGCTGGCTTGAGGAGTAGGCCCAAATAAAGCATTCCCTAACTTGGAGGACAAGATAGATAGGAATTAGAGTAGGACATGGTTTGACAGTATGACCTGAACTCTGTTGTAAACCTAGGGACTCAACCTATTATATAAAGCGGAGCCACTTGGACAAAAAAACTTAAGTTGCAATCTCTCGAAAGCTAGGTTAGCGAATCCACATCCTTGTAATCGAGATCATCGTCAATATCAATCAAGCATGAAGTAGGTCTTTACCTCCACCGTGAGGGGCCCAACCTGGGTAAACTTGTGTCCTTCATTCCCGATCAACCCTATGCAAGCAACCACCTAGTTGCGATGGCCTCCAGTCTCAGTCCTTTCACAAGGACAATTGTCGTGACAAAACCATGACAAGGGGGATCTTCATTTATAGGCAGGAGGGGGTTTAGGGGAAGTTTTGAAGCCCTCCGATCGAGATCGGACAGTTTCGGATAGAGGGAAGGGTTAGCTGGGCTAGGTGGGCTGTGAAGAGAGGGCTAGGTCGAATAGAGATGAGAGAAGACAGGTCTGGCATAAGTTTTGCAATACCAAAAACATCTGCGATTTGATCGGCTATAATGCCGCTATGGTTTAACGGTTGGTCTATCAAACGACCTCCGAATGCGACGAAATTTGGCAGGTGGTCTACCTACAATATAATAAGACCGCATGCCAACTTCCAACTCTGAGAACATTTTATTCCCACTTAGAAAATAATATTATAACAATGCCGCGGGCGCGTGCAAGGGTGTGGTTGGTCTCGGAACGGTCAACGAAGACAACAGGCAGAAACGACGACTATGGACGGATGCAAGTTTTGAAAAATGACTACAACGGAGTGCCGATGCAATGCGAATGATGCGATGATGAATGCAACAAACAAATAATTTATGCGGCTATGATGAAATATATGGATGGCATCTGGAGCGTCGGTCTCGGGCTGTCACAACACTCCCCCACTTATCAGAGATCTCCCCCCGAGATCTAGGAACGAAAGAAGAGGAAGAGGAAGAGGTAAAACAAAGTTGCTTCTTGGACAAATGAGTGAAACCAATGAACCTTGGAAGATTGCAAGACATGAAGAATGGCACAAGGGCAATGAAGAATTCGGAAAACACTCCGGTTGGAAATAGAAGCAAGAAATACAACATGAAGTTGGCAAAAATGTAAGCACTTGGATGAGACTTCAGTTAAAAGAGAATGAAAAACAGAACATGAAGTTGACAACCTAGAGAGAACTTGGAAAAGAGCACCAACACGATGCTCCCTTAGCAAAAGAATTGAAGTTGGATAGTTGGAAGGCAAAGGACGGAGAAGAAACCAACGTCTTCTACCACCAAGAACTTGAAAGAACAACCTTACAAGGAAGGCTTGAACGGAGTTGTTGAAAATCAAGAATCAAATGATATGCTTCAAATGGTCTTATGGGAAACACCCGAAATTTTGGAGGTGAACACCTGCCACTAGCGGAAATAAAAGATAGGTTGAGAGCAACAAGAGAAGAAAAACTTCTTCCGCCAAGATGATAATGAGATAACTTGGATCATTGATAAGCACCATAAATAGCAACATTCCCAAAGGAAGGCTTTAGGTGATATCTATACCAAGATAAACTCCAACGAAGAAATTACGATGGGTTGAAACAACTCATCAACGAAGAGAAAATGATGGTTTTAAATATCTCATTCCTGACAACCTATGAATCATGAAACACGAAGGGAAATTGTCAAGAATGACATAACACCACCTCAAAAGATAAGGTAGAAAGGATTGCACTTCGGAATGCAAGAAGAAGAATACTTGAGCTCCTCCAACAAGAATCTTGATGAACACTTCGAGAATGAATGAAATCTTTGATGAACCACCATGTACAGCCTAAATGAAGAACTCCGGATAGAAAAGGATAATAGAAAAGAATTGAAGGTTGAAGCGAACAAGACTGAAGCCTTTCCATGATTTCCTTCGAACACTGATAAAGAAAAGAGAGGAAGCTCTGTGATGAGATAATCGATAAAACTTGGAACTCCGGAAAAGAGAAGATGAAAACACTTGGAATCGTGAATTCATTCATAATGAACAACTCCGAAAGAAAGAATTGAATCACCTTGGGTAAACACGAATAAGAATTATTATATGTCTATCCTTCATCAAATTAAATTAATGACAAGCAATGGATTTGGCATATTACTTATTCTCGTTGAAAAGGATTAAGGAGAGATATAGCGCAAACTTGAAGAAGTCTTCGACGAAACACCATAAGAATTTTGAACAAATGAAGTAAGAGAAATGAATCACCGGGATGAATTAGAAAATGAACAAGGATAATATGGTTGTTGGAGAATGAAGAGATCATGAGCTGGCTAGAGAATACTTGAATGATGCATCGGAAGAATATGGCAACGAATGAAGAGGCATGAATCTATACCTATACTAATTAGGGACTCCCTAGAAATTACCATGCTAATTAGAAATTACCGGGCATTCATATGGTGGGACCGAATTATTACGGTCTCGATCGACTCATAAAATCAAAAAAACTCCTGTCTTAATAATCTGTCTAAAAGGAATTTGGAAAAAAAATTCTCATCCAATCATCAATCTCTATCTCACGACTGGGAAAGGGCTTATAGGTGAACTCAAATGAGTGGCGGGCACAACGTGGCAGACGCCACAACTAATTTCGAAAAGTAGCAGTGGCGGGTACCAAACAACACCTACCACTAGATATGCCAAAGCAGTGGCGGGCGCAAAGGACCACCCGCCACAAGTATGTTCCCACAGGTGTGCCCACGTGCTGAAAGTGATTAGTGGCGGGTTATTATCTGCGCCCGCCACCGCAAATTTAGCTAGCAGTGGCGGGCCATCCTACCGCCCGCCACAAGATCA
Source organism: Elymus sibiricus (assembly GCA_039707655.1). Classification (NCBI taxonomy): domain Eukaryota; kingdom Viridiplantae; phylum Streptophyta; class Magnoliopsida; order Poales; family Poaceae; genus Elymus; species Elymus sibiricus. The sequence continues at coordinate 432,910,386 of CM077673.1, forward strand.
TACATTTTATTTATTCACAAGTTAGGACTGGCGGGTGGTAAGTGTTGCCCGCCACATCAACTTTAACCCTAAAACTTGCAACTCGGTCGTACGTAATTATCTATTTCCAATGCCCGCCATTGCTATTTGCCGTGGCGGGCATCTGCCAGTACCCGCCACAGTTACTGCTGGTCACATCCCCCCAAACCGCATCTGGATCAAAACTCAACCTGCGTCCTCCTCCATCGTGGCCCGCGCCCGCCCTACGACACCGACATCCTCCATCGCGGCCCACCCCCCGCCGCCCCCGTCCTCCACCGCACCTGCCCTCCTCTGGCCCGCCCCCCTCGCTGCGGCAGCCCTCGTCCGCCATGATCCCCGTCCTCCATCGCAGCCCACCCCCCTCGCCACGGCAGCCCTCGTCCACCGGTGTCCCCATCCTCCATCACGGCCCGCCCTCCTCGCCGCGGCTTCCCCTCATCCGCGGGGTCCCCATCCTCCGTCCCGGCCCCCTTGTCGCGGCCCCCTCGCCGCGGCCATCTTCGTCAGCCGAGGCCGCCCTCGTCCGTCGGGTCCTCGTCCGCCGAACCCCTCATCCACAGCGGCCTCCCTCCTTCGTTCTCCCCGAACGCGATGGCCTCCGCCAGCAGTGGGGGGCTGACACCGCCGGCAGCCACCTCCTCCTCAGCCGAGGCCACCGATCCATCGTCCGCCTCGCACTCAAGCAGTGTGCAGGTAATTAAATTTGATTCATGTTAGATTGTAGATTAATGTTGGTGTTTATATGCACGTCAATATAGATTGTAGATGACACGCCCAGAAAATATAGATTGTAGATGAATTGATTAACAGGGCTTCAAAGGAGTGTCTAAAATATCGTGAAACGTTGATTAATTTCCGTTTCGCAACATTTTGGACACTCAATGTATTCATTTTTTAGCATAATTCATGCCCAATTTTTTTGTCCATACATACTTTGTATTATTGGTTGATGTAGAACACATACTCTAAAAAGAAATATGAATCATTGTAATACATAGTCTAAAAAGAAATATAAATCATTGTAATACTTAGTTAAAAAAAGAACATATTCTAAAAAATTATATAAATCATTGTAATACATAGTTTAAAAAAAGAACTTATTCTAAAAAATATCTAAAAAAACAATCGTCCTAGTCTTCATCTTCCGAATCGGAATCTTCATCAGAACTTAATACTTGCCTTCGAACTAGTGTAATAGCTTTGAATCTCAACGTCACTTCTCGCCTATTGTTTCCAGGAATAACAAGTATTACTAACCACACGTCAACATATATATCATGTTGACTTACAAAATTACTCCATGCAGGACTGTTAATTTCGAGACGGCCATCTCTATTAATATGATAATTAACTTTTATTGGTTGGTGTGTTTGCCGGCTCATTTCCAGTAAAAGTGAACCATACTGTTCTAGACCAAGGCTCCCAACTATTGATCTATGTATTACCTGCATTAAAAAAGAATAAATTTTATTAAAATGTGAATTGATGAGATTGCATTTTACATATTGTATTTTACTTACCAAATACGTTGGCAGCTGTAAACTAATGCACCTGCGCAGGATAGTCCTCATACGTCTGCAATAAAGTGTGCATATTGATGACTTGCCTTCGTGTTAGATTAAACTCATTGTTGTATGCAACAAATCTTTCTCCTTCGTCGAATACGTCAGCTTTATGAATTTAAAAAATTGAACAATTGTTAAATATAAAAAATTATTACTAAAGAGACAACTAATATAAAACAATATGTACTTACTAATTATAGCCTTTGGTCACCATTGGGATGTATTGGGGACATATACATCGCAAAATCTCTACAGTTGTAGTGAAAATGTATCGTGTCTCCTCTTCTTATATCGTACTCGTAGCAAAAGTAATCCCATTCAATGCCCTCTATACAATTTCTATCTCCATTGTCTCTCGCACACATCCTGTAGCTAGATCCATGAGAATTCTTGCCTGTGAAATATCGTTGCTTGATGTAGTACCTAAATTGCTTAACGCCTCGGCAAGGTACATTTTATACTTAATTAGTGGACGTAGTAAGTTACTCCTCAATTCGATATATAATACAGTTACATATCACATTACAAACCAAAAAATGTTGACTCACAATCCCAGAACGATGACTGTCTGGAACTATCGCCCAGAATTGTGGTACTTGTTCATGATCTAAGGTGCATGGTATTACACCCGTATACCACAAATGTCGCAGACGTTAGCCCTTTGAACCTGAAATAGTTACATTCAACAGTGTTAGTACACATCGAATATTAGTTTAGTACATACAAAATGTAAAGTAAATATGTTACCTTGGAGTACTCGTGAATTTTTCTTGATAGAAGGCAAGCAACCAATCTGTGTGATACAATCTTATCTCACTATGCACAGCTTTGTTCCCTCTATTTATTGTTAGGCATATAGGATTATGTGTGGTTCTAACAAAAAGCGGTTGTGTGGTTTACCATTTATTTAGCATACGGAAGTCTCGGCAATGAACGAAGCATGAAGCATGCATGCCCCTGGTATGGCGACAGTAGACTATGTGCTATTTATAGTGAGAATGTTTGCGGCTAAAAAGTTTGTGGTTTAACATATAGAATTATTCCATAACATGAATGTAGGCAATCACTAGTAGAAAAAGGGCCATTTGTCCCGGTTCCAGAGGCCCATTTGTCCCGGTTCTGGAACCGGGACTAAAGGGTCGGGACTAAAGCCCAAAACCTTTAGTCCCGGTTTGCTTACGAACCGGGACCAAAGGCCCTCCACGTGGCCGCTGCGGGGAGCCCAAGCAGGAGGACCTTTAGTCCCGGTTGGTAACACCAACCGGGACCAAAAGGCATCCACGCGTCAGCATCTGGCAGGAGCTGGGATTTTTGTTTTTTTTAAAGGGGGGGGGGTCTTAGGGGGTTTTGTAGGGTTAATTTAGGGGTTTCATATCGTGTTAGCTAGCTAATAGAGAGAAGTGTCCTCTCTTTCTCCGTGCTTGGTCGACGCTAGCTACTATAGAGAGAACTCGACACGCTAGCTAGTAAGCAAATGAAGGAACCATTAAGTACATAAGATCGTCATGAACATATACAGAGAGAAGTGATCGACCTCTCTTTCTCCGAGAGATTGGTCGAACAACAAGTTTTCGTATATCTATCCGACGCTACTACATATATACAATATAACATCTTTTACAATCCCTAACATCATGTACCTAAGATCCAATCACAAATTAGAATGGTATTCTCCGTCTTTAGGTATGACGTGGTCAAGAAAGAATCCCGCCAATTCCTCTTGAATTGCTCGTATGCGATCATGTGGTAGGAGTTCATCCCGCATCTGCCAGATCTAATTTAAAGAAGGGGGTCAATACATGCATATATATGAATACAACTCAACACAATTGATGGTAATATAGAAAATAAAATTGTGAATATTATTTACGTACTTCAAATTGTTTGTCAGAGAAGCCCCGCTCAGAGGTCGAGTGGCGAATGAACTCGCATACGTAGTATGCACATAAAGAAGTCCCTTCTTTCTGGTACAAGCACTTTACGAGAATAGAGTTCAATCAAACTGATAAGCAAGCATGGTAATGATATATTGATGAAAATTTGAATCAATTAGAGATGTGCGGAACTAGCTAGTACTACTTACTTTGGGGTGCGTAAATCGCAACTCTTTGTTTAGACCGGGAACCTTTCGAGTGAACTTCTTCCAAACCCTGCCAGGCAAAGAAAATGATTACTTGATATCAGGAAACTAACGAAAGTTGCATGCCGATATGGTCCCGGTATTGACTGAACTTACTTCTTGAGCATTGCAGTCATGTCCGCATAATTCTCGGGATCTTTACGTCTCGAGTCTAAGACAGTTACTAATGCCCCATCAAGCTTAATGGATAGCAGAATAAAGTGGAAACTGCGCACGCATATATAACTCATCAATTACATTACTTAACCTCGAGTAAGCGAAACCGAGTATACAGAGAAGACAACAACACTCACTTGAAGTTGTAAGTAAAGAGTATTTCCCTTTTGTTTTGATGTATAAGGAACGACTTTAGCAAGTTCTCCTCGGTCTCTTTGATTGAGTTTCGTACCGTCCATTCATTTACGGCATCTGGACTAATGAACCCAACGTCGAAGATTCCTAGTTTTTTGCATTCGACGATCTTCAATCTGCAAAATATAGTGAGGATAATTATATATACATGCAATGAACGAGCTGAGCTAGGGACTTAACTATAGAAGTAATACTTACAAACAGTAGGCAGTCATGAGTTGTTTGTCGAGGGCCAGTTTATTGTATAACTGAAATAACTCCACAAATTCAACAGGCATCACGGGAAGTCCAATGAATTCGTGCTCTGGTTTCACTGCCATATACATAGTGTCTCTCCCAGACTCCCTGCAGGTTTTCATGTACCACTCATGCAATTTGTACATCATCGTTGTTAGAGGGGGATGATCAGGTTTGACGAGAGGCTTCCCGTGCATGTATTCATATTCTTCTTTTGTTACCTCAGCCGATTGAAAAATTACATCATCCCCCAAGTAATCAGCAGGATTGGTACCGGGCACCATCCCCGGATGATTTGCGACGATATCGCTAGACACCTTGAGTGGGGGGCACGATTGCTTCTCCTGTTCGCCGAGTTGGGGAATTGTTTTCCCACTTCTTCGTTCTGCTAACCTTGTATCACTAGAAGTACTTCCCGACCGCCGCGCTTCTTCATATGTCTTTTTAATAATCCGGACATAGTTGGAATCCGGCGGAGGCGGTGGTGGTCGCTTCAGGGCATCGATAGTGCGCTTCACTTTCACCGGATCTAGCTTCTCCTTCGGAGGTGGAGTTTTCTTTGCAAAATGGGCCCTCAATTGGTCCTGACATATCTCCTCCTTTTCAGACTCGGTCCTCTCATATGGTAACTTTGCCAGAGGCTTGAGAGATGGACCGTATCTGTATTCCCTCCCGCCTCTGCTTGTACTGGTACCGCCGGAGCGGCGGCGTCTCTCTTCCGTTGTTGCTTACGAGGCGGAGAAGGAGGCGGAGTGCTCCAACGCGCCAGAGGAGCTGGAGCGGCGGCGTCTGTCTTCCGCCGTTGCCGACGAGGCTGAGGAGGAGGCGGACTGCTCCGACGCGCCGGAGTAGGCGAAGGAGGAGGCGGAGTGCCCTCACGCGTCGGAGGAGCCAGAGAAGGAGGCAGGGTGCCCTGATCACTCGCCGGAGGAGGAGGAGGAGGAGGAGGAGGCGGAGTGCCCTGACTCGCCGGAGGAGGAGGAGGAGGCGGAGGCGTCCAGTTTGGAAGCGTGATGTACTCCTTCTGCCATAGACATGTACTCCTCAGGGCACGAACCAGCCGATTCTCCCGTTCACCCGTAGAGTGGTCAAGCTCGAGCTCCTCAAATCCCTCCATTACTTCATCCACCATCACAACAGCATAGCCATGTGGAATCGGACGGCAGTGAAAAGTTCCGTTGGGTTGAGGAGGTGCAACAGAGCCGACAGCCGCCTTGAAAGTGAGGTTCCGGTATTTCGTCATAAGCTCGCAATGTTGAGCCTCCGTGATAGTATCCACGGGGTAGCTAGGAGACGTGCAGTCAGGCTGAACGTGCTCCGTGGAAGCGACGCTGCTTCTCCGCTGAGATGGCGGGGTAGCTTCTGGGGTAGCTTCGTGCCGCTGAGATGGTTGGCCAGCAGCTCGCTGGCTCTCAGCTTCATCTAGCTTTTGTAGTCTTGCATTGAGCTTCTGAATTTCGCTCAGCTCCGCTTTCCTCTTTCTCTCCCGGCTTCTGTAACCGCCTGCGTCGGGAGACCCAATCTTCCACGGAACGGAGCCTGGTGTGTCTCGTGTTCGTCCAGGGTGCTCAGCATTCCCTAGGGCCTCAGTCAGCTCGTCCTTCTCTCTATCGCGAATGAACGTCCCTTCCTGCGCTACGGTGATATACTCCTGAAGCTTCATGACGGGTATTGCAAGTTGCTCGTCCGTCCAACGGCACTTCCCTGTTTCAGGGTCCAAAGTTCCCCCAACCCCGAAGAACCAAGTCCTTGTATGGTCTGGCCAGTTCAATGTCTGTGGTTCGACCCCTTTAGCAATCAGGTCATTCTCAGCTTTGTCCCACAATGGCCGAGCTTTGGGGTAGCCACCTGACCCTGTGCGATGGTGATACTGCTTCCTTGCAGCGTTGTTCTTGTTTGTCTCTGACATTTTCTTACTCTTGTCCGATGTCTTGTAGGCCACAAATGCGGGCCAGTGATCTCTTATCTTCTCAAATCGGCCGATGAATTCTGGAGTCTCCCCTTTGTCGACAAACTTTGATTTCAACTCATTCTTCCACCTCCTGAATAGATCTGCCATCTTCTTAAGAGCACACGCCCTGACGAGTGGCTCTATAACTGGCTTATTCGGATCCTCCTCTGGCGGTAGGGTGAAATTTGCCTTCAGCAAGGTCCAAAGATCATCTTTCTGTCTATCGGTGACATAATCACCTTTAGGGGCGCCGTCCTTAGGCTTATTCCATTGCTTGATGCTGATCGGGATGTTGTCCCTAACAATAGCTCTGCACTGAGCAGAAAATGCGTCCTTGGTCCGCTTGGGTTCAATCGGATGGCCATCGTGCGCGAGTGCTATGATCGTGAACCTTTCATCCTTGCGCAGCCTCTTCTTCGGGCCTCGTCTCGTTACCGAAGTTTGGCTCGATCCGGAGGGCTATAAAAGAAGAAAGAAGAGTTAATTAATATATGTACATACCAAAACAATTAATGCATCAATTAGCTAGTCAGCACAGGCTTAATTAATATATATACCTCGCCGGACTTTGCAACAGCTCCCTCCTCCGTTCGGTCACCGGAGCCGTCATCATGGTCTCCTTCTTCCTCCGGCATTCGGTCACCGGAGCCATCATGATCATGTCCTTCCTCCTCCATTGTTCGATCAGCGGAGCCATCATCCTCTCCTTCCAGACCATTGGTGTCGTTGAGAAACGACAAGATATCACGTCCGTAGTGGATTATGTCCCCCAACAACTGTTCTTGTTCCAAGTCTCTTGGATCCATAGTTTCTGCAAATATTACAACATGGCAATTAATATACAAACATGAATGTCCGACGTCCGGACCACCTCTCTCATGAATGTCCGACGTCCGGTTTGGGGTGGCCTCGACAACACTTCTAGGGTTTGGGTGGCCTCGAGAGTTTATCGGGTAGGGACGGGAGGGGGTAGGAGATCGACAACGCTCTTTCTTCTAGGGTTTGGGTGGCCTCGAGAGTTTATCGGGTAGGGCGAGAGGGCCGGGATTCTCTTAACCTTTTAGGGATTTAACAAAATGGCGCCATTCTGGATGTGCAGAAAATGGTCCATATTTTTCCTGATCTCATCTACCCTTCTATATGTTACGTTGTCTAGTGTCAAAGGATTCAAGAAAACCACGGCTTCATCATTAGCCGGAACTTACAGACGCATAATGGTACGAAGCTCTCCAAAATTGTTTTGGAACGGAGTCCCGGATAGGATAATTAGCTTTTTGGTACGAAGTTCAGCAAGAGCCTTCCGAATATCGCTATTTGGAAGGCCGTTGCTGAAATTCGTACCAAAAAGCGAATTATTCTATCCGGAACTCCGTTTCAAAACAACTTTTATCGGGGAGGGGGTATATCAACAACGCTTTTTTCTAGGGTTTGGGTGGCCTCGAGAGTTGGTCGCCCGGTATATCTAGAGGGGGGTGAACATTTTACCTTAGTAACTTAGAAAAAAATGTTATCGGGGAGGGGGTATATCGACCCCCCCCTCATGTCGAAGTTATCGGGGAGGGGGTATATCAACAACGACATACATTCCGGATCCGTTGGAAAGCTCTCAGGGAGCCGATGCCAACGTGATGATAGGGGGCCGGGGTGCTCCCGTGGCCTTGTTGATAGATAGAGCCGATGATAACGTGATGATAGAGCCGATGCCAACATTTTCATCTAACAAAAAAACTACCTTCAAAAAAAGACTTGCTTCGCCGCGGGTGCTCGGTGCGACGTGGACTCAGTGGAAAAACTTTATGAAAATGCGGTGGTGGCCGGGCCGGGCGGTTTTCTTTTCCTACTTCATTTTTTCCTTTGTTTTTCCTTATATGTGGGTTTTCGTTTACACTCTACATTTTCGTACATATGAAAAACAACGAAGACTTTTTACATGAACATATACACACATATACATGAACATATATACATATACATGAAAAAAAACATATACACATATACATGCCTGCAAAAAAAACCCTAAACGATGACGGGGCGGCACGAGGTGAGGGGGAGTAGGGGACCATGGGAAAGGGGGGGCTCACTGGGGGGGGCGGCGATGGCTGGAGGCCGGCGATGGCTGGAGGCCGGCGACGGGGACGAGGACGGCGGTGACGGGGACGAGGACGGCGGCTCGGGGAGGCGACGGGGACGGGGACGAGGACGGCGGCTCGGGGAGGCGACGGGGAGGCGACGGGGACGAGGACGGCGGCTCGGGGAGGCGACGGGGACGAGGATGGCGGCGACGGGGAGGCGACGGGGACGAGGACGGCGGCTCGGGGAGGCGACGGGGCCGGCGACGAGGACGGTGGCTCGGGGAGGCGACGGGGATGAGGACGGCGGCTCGGGGCAACTGGTAGATGAAAACTGAAATTTTCTAAGGGTTTTCTTATATACCAGAAGCATTGGTCCCGGTTGGTGGCACCAACCGGGACCAATGCCAACCTTTAGGCCCGGTTGAAGCCACCAACCGGGACCAAAGGTCTCTTTTCAGCAGCCCAAACGCGGCAAGCAGAGACCTTTGGTCCTGGTTGGTGGCACCAACCGGGACCAAAGGTAGGCATTGGTCCCGATTAGTGGCACCAACCGGGACCAATGGTAGGTATTGGTTCCGGTTGGTGGTACCAACCGGGACCAATGGCCTTGCACAGCGGCGTGGTTGGAGTTTAGTCCCACCTTGCTAGTGGAGAGAGTGCCGCACCTGTTTAGAAGGCGCGGTGCGCCTGAGCCTTCGAGCTCCTCTCTAAAGCAGGCTTACGGGCCTAACCACTTTGTATCTGCCTGTGGGCCTAGTGGGCCTTCTGCGGGCCTGAATCCTGACCCAATTGGCTGGTTGGGTTTCTAGTCGTATTCAGGCCGTGGTGGCCCAGTAGGCGGCATTTTTTTTATTTTTTTCTAGTATTTTTGTTTTGTTTTTTGCTTTATTTTTTTTTAATTTTTTTCCAGTATTTTTCTTCTGTTATTTTAGTTCATTCTTTTTAACAAATAAATACTTTGATAATTTTAGTTGCATAATTTCCATTATTTTTGTTTTGTTTTTTGCTTTATTTATTTTTTGCTTTATTTATTTCCAGTGTGTTTTATCATTATATTCTTTTTGCTATTAATGCTTTGAACAAAAAATACTTTGATAATTTTAGTTGCATAATTTTTATATAATTATAGTTTCAAAAATACTAGAGGTTTATAAAAGCTTTTTAGTTGATTCTTTTTGCTATTAATGTTTTATTTTTTTCCAGTATTTTTGTTTTGTTTTTTGCTTTATTTATTTTTTAAATTTTTTTCCAGTATTTTTCTTCTGTTATTTTAGTTCATTCTTTTTAACAAATAAATACTTTGATAACTTTAGTTGCATAATTTCCATTATTTTTGTTTTGTTTTTTGCTTTATTTATTTCCAGTGTGTTTTATCATTATATTCTTTTTGCTATTAATGTTTTGAACAAAAAATACTTTGATAATTTTAGTTGCATAATTTTAATATAATTGTAGTTTCAAAAACACTAGAGGTTTATAAAAGCTTTTTAGTTGATTCTTTTTTGAACTCCACTCCCACGATGTTTTGAAAGAAATTAAAAAGCACTTCAAATGAACTCTGAAAAGGTTGAAAGTTGGCATGGTATCATCAATCCACCCACATAGCATGTGCTAAAAAGTTGAGAGGGTTACGGCGAATACTGGATGCACTTCGTGTACAAAATGGATAATCTCTTTCGAAGTATCAGGGTTTCGGACGAAAACTCATCTGTTACAAAGGGATTTCATTTTTTTGAACTTATTTGAACTCCAGACTTTTTGTGTGTTCAAAATGCACCATTCAAAGCCACATCATCAATTTTCAACCCTTTCTGACTTCATTTGGTATTTTTCATGCATTTACTGATTTTTTTAAGCTAAATGACCCTGAAATTGAAAAGCACTACAAATGAACTCTGAAAAGGTTGAAAGTTGGCATGGTATCATCATTTCACCCACATAGCATGTTATAAAAAGTTGAGAGGGTTACGGCAAAAACTGGATGCACTTCGTGTACAAAATGGACAATCTCTTTCGAAGTATCACAGTTTCGGACGAAAACTCATCTGTTACAAAGGGATTTCATTTTTTTGAAATTATTTGAACTCCAGACTTTTTGTGTGTTCAAAATGCACCATTCAAAGCCACATCATCAATTTTCAACCCTTTCTGACTTCATTTGGTATTTTTCATGCATTTACTAATTTTTTTGAGCTAAATGACCCTAAAATTGAAAAGCACTACAAATGAAGTCTGAAATGGTTGAAAGTTGGCATGGTATCATCAATTCACCCACATAGCATGTGCTAAAAAGTTGAGATGGTTACGGCGAAAATTAGATGCACTTCGTGTACCAAATGGACAATCTCTTTCGAAGTATCACGGTTTCGGACGAAAACTCATCTGTTACAAAGGGATTTCATTTTTTGAACTTATTTGAACTCCAGACTTTTTGTGTGTTCAAAATGCACCATTAAAAGCCACATCATCAATTTTCAACCCTTTCTGACTTCATTTGGTATTTTTCATGCATTTACTGATTTTTTTTGAGCTAAATGACCCTGAAATTGAAAAACACTACAAATGAACTCTGAAAAGGTTGAAAGTTGGCATGGTATCATCATTTCACCCACATAGCATGTTATAAAAAGTTGAGAGGGTTACGGGAAAAACTGGATGCACTTCGTGTACAAAATCTTCAATCTCTTTCGAAGTATCACGGTTTCGGACGAAAACTCATCTGTTACAAAGGGATTTCATTTTTTTAACTTATTTGAACTCCAGACTTTTTTTGTGTTCAAAATGCACCATTCAAAGCCACACCATCAATTTTCAACCCTTTCTGACTTCATTTGGTATTTTTCATGCATTTACTGATTTTTTGAGCTAAATGACCCTGAAATTGAAAAGCACTACAAATGAACTCTGAAAAGGTTGAAAGTTGGCATGGTATCATCATTTCACCCACATAGCATGTTATAAAAAGTTGAGAGGGTTACGGCAAAAACTGGATGCACTTCGTGTACAAAATGGACAATCTCTTTCGAAGTATCACGGTTTCGGACGAAAACTCATCTGTTACAAAGGGATTTCATTTTTTTGAACTTATTTGAAATCCGGACTTTTTGTGTGTTCAAAATGCACCATTCAAAGCCACATCATCAATTTTCAACCCTTTCTGACTTCATTTGGTATTTTTCATGCACTTACTGATTTTTTTGAGCTAAATGACCCTGAAATTGAAAAGCAGTACAAATGAACTCTGAAAAGGTTGAAAGTTGGCATGGTATCGTCATTTCACCCACATAGCATGTTATAAAAAGTTGAGAGGGTTACGGCAAAAACTGGATCCACTTCGTGTACAAAACGGACAATCTCTTTCGAAGTATTAGGGTTTCATACGAAAACTCATCTGTTACAAAAGGCATTTCATTTCTTCACATGTAACTGCAATGATATAGTTGTGGAGAGAAAGTCTTCACTTTTTCTTCGCTTGTGTCCTTTGCTTATTGCGCCGTAACCATGGATAATCTTCATCGTTTAAGAGGGTGCTTGGGTCAGCCTTGACTTTGAAGGGAGGAATTTCATGAAACTTTTCATAATCTTCAGACATGTCTATCTTGCCCTCCAATCCCACGATGTCTCTTTTTCCTGAAAGAACTATGTGGCGCTTTGGCTCATCGTATGATGTATTCGCTTCCTTATCTTTTCTTTTTCTCGGTTTGGTAGACATGTCCTTCACATAGAAAACCTGCGCCACATCATTGGCTAGGACGAATGGTTCGTCTGTGTACCCAAGATTGTTCAGATCCACTGTTGTCATTCCGTACTGTGGGTCTTCCTGTACCCCGCCTCCTGACAGATTGACCCATTTGCACCGAAACAAAGTAACCTTAAAATCATGTCCATAGTCAAGTTCCCATATGTCCACTATGTAACCATAATATGTGTCCTTTCCCCTATAGGTTGCTGCATCAAAGCGGACACCGCTGTTTTGGTTGGTGCTCTTTTGATCTTGGGCAATCGTGTAAAATGTATTCCCATTTATCTCGTACCCTTTGTAAGTCAATACAGTAGAAGATGGTCCCCTGGCCAACGAGTACAACTCATCAGAAACAGTGTTGTCACCCATGAGACGTGTTTGCAACCAACTACCGAAAGTCCTCATGTGTTCATATGTAATCCAGTCGTCACACTGCTCCGGGTGTTTGGAGCGCAGAATATTCTTGTGTTCATCGACATACGGGGTCACCAAGGTAGAATTCTTTAGAACTGTGTAGTGTGCTTGAGACCAAGAATGCCCGTCCCTACATTTTATTGAGTCCGCTCCTAGCGTGCCTTTTCCAGTCAGTCTCCCCTCATACCGTGATTGAGGGAGACCAATCTTCTTAAGGTCAGGAATGAAGTCAACACAAAAGCCAATGACATCCTCTGTTTGATGGCCCATGGAGATGCTTGCTTCTGGCCTAGCGCGGTTACGAACATATTTCTTTAAGACTCCCATGAACCTCTCAAAGGGGAACATATTGTGTAGAAATACAGGGCCCAGAACAACAATCTCGTCGACTAGATGAACTAGGACGTGCGTCATGATATAGAAGAAGGACGGTGGGAACACCAGCTCGAAACTAACAAGACATTGCACCAAATCACTCCTTAACCTTGGCAGGATTTCTGGATCGATCACCTTCTGAGAGATTGCATTGAGGAATGCACATAGCTTCACAATGGCTAATCGAACGTTTTCCGGTAGAAGCCCCCTCAATGCAACCGGAAGCAGTTGCGTCATAATCACGTGGCAGTCATGAGACTTTAGGTTCTGGAACTTTTTCTCTGCCATATTTATTATTCCCTTTATATTCGACGAGAAGCCAGACGGGACCTTCATACTGAGCAGGCATTCAAAGAAGATTTCCTTCTCTTCTTTGGTAAGAGCGTAGCTGGCAGGACCTTCATACTGCTTTGGATGCATGCCGTCTTTTTCATGCACACGTTGCTGTTCCTCCCGTGCCTCCGGTGTATCTTTTGTCTTCCCATACACTCCCAAGAAGCCTAGCAGGTTCCCGCAAAGATTCTTCCTCACGTGCATCACGTCGATTGCAGAGCGGACCTCTAGGTCTTTCCAATATGGTAGGTCCCAAAATATAGATTTCTTCTTCCACATGGGTGCGCGTCCCGCATCGTCAGTCGGAACAGATAGTCCGCCAGGACCCTTTCCAAAGATTACTTGTAAATCATTGACCATATCAAGTATGTGAGCACCAGTACGGAGGGCGGGCTTCTTCCGGTGATCTGCCTCACCTTTGAAATGCCTTCCTTTCTTTCGACATTGATGGTTGGTCGGAAGAAATCGACGATGCCCCAGGTACACATTCTTCCTGCATTTGTCCAAATATATATTGTCGGTGTCATCTAAATAGTGTGTGCATGCGTGGTATCCCTTGTTTGTCTGTCCTGAAAGGTTACTGAGAGCAGGCCAATCGTTGATGGTTACAAACAGCAACGCATGTAGGTCAAATTCCTCCTGTTCGTTCTCATCCCACACACGTACACCTCTTCCATTCCATAGCTGTAAAAGTTCATCAACTAATGGCCTTAGGTACACATCAATGTCATTGCCGGGTTGCTTAGGGCCTTGGATGAGCACTAACATCATAATGAACTTCCGCTTCATGCACAACTAAGGAGGAAGGTTATACATACATAGAGTCACAGGCCATGTGCTATGCTTGCTGCTCTGATCCCCAAAAGGATTAGCGCGATCTGCACTTAAACCAAACCATACGTTCCTCGGGTCACCTGTAAAGTCGCTCCACTTTCTCTCGATCTTTCTCCACTGCGACCCGTCAGTGGGTGCTCTCAACTTCCCGTCTTTCTTACGGTCTTTTATGTGCCATTGCATCAACTCGGCATGCTTTTCGTTTCTGAACAGACGTTTTAACCGTGGTATTATAGGAGCATACCACATCCCTGTTGCTCGTCCGTCCAACGGCACTTCCCTGTTTCAGGGTCCAAAGTTCCCCCAACCCTGAAGAACCAAGTCCTTGTACGGTCTGGCCAGTTCAATGTATGTGGTTCGACCCCTTTAGCAATCAGGTCATTCTCAGCTTTGTCCCACAATGGCCGAGCTTTGGGGTAGCCACCTGACCCCGTGCGATGGTGATACTGCTTCTTTGCAGCGTTGTTCTTGTTTGTCTCTGACATTTTCTTACTCTTGTCCGATGTCTTGTAGGCCACAAATGCGGGCCAGTGATCTCTTATCTTCTCAAATCGGCCGATGAATTCTGGAGTCTCCCCTTTGTCGACAAACTTTGATTTCAACTCATTCTTCCACCTCCTGAATAGATCTGCCATCTTCTTAAGAGCACACGCCCTGACGAGTGGCTCTATAACTGGCTTATTCGGATCCTCCTCTGGTGGTAGGGTGAAATTTGCCTTCAGCAAGGTCCAAAGATCATCTTTCTGTCTATCGGTGACATAATCACCTTTAGGGGCGCCGTCCTTAGGCTTATTCCATTGCTTGATGCTGATCGGGATGTTGTCCCTAACAATAGCTCTGCACTGAGCAGAAAATGCGTCCTTGGTCCGCTTGGGTTCAATCGGATGGCCATCGTGCGCGAGTGCTATGATCGTGAACCTTTCATCCTTGCGCAGCCTCTTCTTCGGGCCTCGTCTCGTTACCGAAGTTTGGCTCGATCCGGAGGGCTATAAAAGAAGAAAGAAGAGTTAATTAATATATGTACATACCAAAACAATTAATGCATCAATTAGCTAGTCAGCATAGGCTTAATTAATATATATACCTCGCCGGACTTTGCAACAGCTCCCTCCTCCGTTCGGTCACCGGAGCCGTCATCATGGTCTCCTTCTTCCTCTGGCATTCGGTCACCGGAGCCATCATGATCATGTCCTTCCTCCTCCATTGTTCGATCAGCGGAGCCATCATCCTCTCCTTCCAGACCATCGGTGTCGTTGAGAAACGACAAGATATCACGTCCGCAGTGGATTATGTCCCCCAACAACTGTTCTTGTTCCAAGTCTCTTGGATCCATAGTTTCTGCAAATATTACAACAAGGCAATTAATATACAAACATGAATGTCCGACGTCCGGACCACCTCTCTCATGAATGTCCGACGTCCGGTTTGGGGTGGCCTCGACAACACTTCTAGGGTTTGGGTGGCCTCGAGAGTTTATCGGGTAGGGACGGGAGGGGGTAGGAGATCGACAACGCTCTTTCTTCTAGGGTTTGGGTGGCCTCGAGAGTTTATCGGGTAGGGCGAGAGGGCCGGGATTCTCTTAACCTTTTAGGGATTTAACAAAATGGCGCCATTCTGGATGTGCAGAAAATGGTCCATATTTTTCCTGATCTCATCTACCCTTCTATATGTTACGTTGTCTAGTGTCAAAGGATTCAAGAAAACCACGGCTTCATCATTAGCCGGAACTTACAGACGCATAATGGTACGAAGCTCTCCAAAATTGTTTTGGAACGGAGTCCCGAATAGGATAATTAGCTTTTTGGTACGAAGTTCAGCAAGAGCCTTCCGAATATCGCTATTTGGAAGGCCGTTGCTGAAATTCGTACCAAAAAGCGAATTATTCTATCCGGAACTCCGTTTCAAAACAACTTTTATCGGGGAGGGGGTATATCGACAACGCTTTTTTCTAGGGTTTGGGTGGCCTCGAGAGTTGGTCGCCCGGTATATCTAGAGGGGGGTGAACATTTTACCTTAGTAACTTAGAAAAAAATGTTATCGGGGAGGGGGTATATCGACCCCCCCCCCTCATGTCGAAGTTATCGGGGAGGGGGTATATCAACAACGACATACATTCCGGATCGACGATGGTGGCCGGTGCGGGTGCTCGGTGCGACGTGGACTCAGTGGAAAAACTTTATGAAAATGCGGTGGTGGCCGGGCCGGGCGGTTTTCTTTTCCTTCTTCATTTTTTCCTTTGTTTTTCCTTATATGTTTGTTTTCGTTTACACTGTACATTTTCGTACATATGAAAAACAACGAATACTTTTTACATGAACATATACACACATATACACGAACATATATACATATACATGAAAAAAAACATATACACATATACATGCCCGCAAAAAAAACCCTAAACGATGACGGGGCGGCACGAGGTGAGGGGGAGCAGGGGACCATGGGAAAGGGGGGGCTCACTGGGGGGGCGGCGATGGCTGGAGGCCGGCGACGGGGACGAGGACGGCGGCGATGGGGACGAGGACGGCGGCTCGGGGAGGCGACGGGGACGGGGACGAGGATGGCGGCTCGGGGAGGCGACGGGGACGAGGACGGCGGCTCGGGGAGCCGACGGGGACGAGGACGGCGGCGACGGGGAGGCGACGGGGACGAGGACGGCGGCGACGGGGACGAGGACGGCGGCGACGGGGACGAGGACGGCGGCTCGGGGAGGCGACGGGGCCGGCGACGAGGACGGCGGCTCGGGGAGGCGACGGGGATGAGGACGGCGGCTCGGGGCAACTGGTAGATGAAAACTGAAATTTTCTAAGGGTTTTCTTATATACCAGAAGCATTGGTCCCGGTTGGTGGCACCAACCGGGACCAATGCCAACCTTTAGGCCCGGTTGAAGCCACCAACCAGGACCAAAGGTCTCTTTTCAGCAGCCCAAACGCGGGAAGCAGAGACCTTTGGTCCCGGTTGGTGGCACCAACCGGGACCAAAGGTAGGCATTGGTCCCGGTTAGTGGCACCAACCGGGACCAATGGTAGGCATTGGTCCCGGTTGGTGGTACCAACCGGGACCAATGGCCTTGCACAGCGGCGTGGCGGGAGTTTAGTCCCACCTTGCTAGTGGAGAGAGTGCCGCACCTGTTTAGAAGGCGCGGTGCGCCTGAGCCTTCGAGCTCCTCTCTAAAGCAGGCTTACGGGCCTAACCACTTTGTATCTGCCTGTGGGCCTAGTGGGCCTTCTGCGGGCCTGAATCCTGACCCAATTGGCTGGTTGGGTTTCTAGTCGTATTCAGGCCGTGGTGGCCCAGTAGGCGGCATTTTTTTTTATTTTTTTCCAGTATTTTTGTTTTGTTTTTTGCTTTATTTTTTTTTTAATTTTTTTCCAGTATTTTTCTTCTGTTATTTTAGTTCATTCTTTTTAACAAATAAATACTTTGATAATTTTAGTTGCATAATTTCCATTATTTTTGTTTTGTTTTTTGCTTTATTTATTTTTTGCTTTATTTATTTCCAGTGTGTTTTATCATTATATTCTTTTTGCTATTAATGCTTTGAACAAAAAATACTTTGATAATTTTAGTTGCATAATTTTAATATAATTGTAGTTTCAAAAACACTAGAGGTTTATAAAAGCTTTTTAGTTGATTCTTTTTTGAACTCCACTCCCACGATGTTTTGAAAGAAATTAAAAAGCACTTCAAATGAACTCTGAAAAGGTTGAAAGTTGGCATGGTATCATCAATTCACCCACATATGTTACGTTGGCATGGTATCATCAATTCACCCACATATTTTTCCTCGTACCCTTTATCTCGTACCCTTTGTAAGTCAATACAGTAGAAGATGGTCCCCTGGCCAACGAGTACAACTCATCAGAAACAGTGTTGTCACCCATGAGACGTGTTTGCAACCAACTACCGAAAGTCCTCATGTGTTCATATGTAATCCAGTCGTCACACTGCTCCGGGTGTTTGGAGCGCAGAATATTCTTGTGTTCATCGACATACGGGGTCACCAAGGTAGAATTCTGTAGAACTGTGTAGTGTGCTTGAGACCAAGAATGCCCGTCCCTACATTTTATTGAGTCCGCTCCTAGCGTGCCTTTTCCAGTCAGTCTCCCCTCATACCGTGATTGAGGGAGACCAATCTTCTTAAGGTCAGGAATGAAGTCAACATAAAAGCCAATGACATCCTCTGTTTGATGGCCCATGGAGATGCTTGCTTCTGGCCTAGCGCGGTTACGAACATATTTCTTTAAGACTCCCATGAACCTCTCAAAGGGGAACATATTGTGTAGAAATACAGGGCCCAGAACAACAATCTCGTCGACTAGATGAACTAGGACGTGCGTCATGATATAGAAGAAGGACGGTGGGAACACCAGCTCGAAACTAACAAGACATTGCACCAAATCACTCCTTAACCTTGGCAGGATTTCTGGATCGATCACCTTCTGAGAGATTGCATTGAGGAATGCACATAGCTTCACAATGGCTAATCGAACGTTTTCTGGTAGAAGCCCCCTCAATGCAACCGGAAGCAGTTGCGTCATAATCACGTGGCAGTCATGAGACTTTAGGTTCTGGAACTTTTTCTCTGCCATATTTATTATTCCCTTTATATTCGACGAGAAGCCAGACGGGACCTTCATACTGAGCAGGCATTCAAAGAAGATTTCCTTCTCTTCTTTGGTAAGAGCGTAGCTGGCAGGACCTTCATACTGCTTTGGATGCATGCCGTCTTTTTCATGCACACGTTGCTGTTCCTCCCGTGCCTCCGGTGTATCTTTTGTCTTCCCATACACTCCCAAGAAGCCTAGCAGGTTCCCGCAAAGATTCTTCCTCACGTGCATCACGTCGATTGCAGAGCGGACCTCTAGGTCTTTCCAATATGGTAGGTCCCAAAATATAGATTTCTTCTTCCACATGGGTGCGCGTCCCGCATCGTCAGTCGGAACAGATAGTCCGCCAGGACCCTTTCCAAAGATTACTTGTAAATCATTGACCATATCAAGTATGTGAGCACCAGTACGGAGGGCGGGCTTCTTCCGGTGATCTGCCTCACCTTTGAAATGCCTTCCTTTCTTTCGACATTGATGGTTGGTCGGAAGAAATCGACGATGCCCCAGGTACACATTCTTCCTGCATTTGTCCAAATATATATTGTCGGTGTCATCTAAATAGTGTGTGCATGCGTGGTATCCCTTGTTTGTCTGTCCTGAAAGGTTACTGAGAGCAGGCCAATCGTTGATGGTTACAAACAGCAACGCATGTAGGTCAAATTCCTCCTGTTCGTTCTCATCCCACACACGTACACCTCTTCCATTCCATAGCTGTAAAAGTTCATCAACTAATGGCCTTAGGTACACATCAATGTCATTGCCGGGTTGCTTAGGGCCTTGGATGAGCACTAACATCATAATGAACTTCCGCTTCATGCACAACTAAGGAGGAAGGTTATACATACATAGAGTCACAGGCCATGTGCTATGCTTGCTGCTCTGATCCCCAAAAGGATTAGCGCGATCTGCACTTAAACCAAACCATACGTTCCTCGGGTCACCTGTAAAGTCGCTCCACTTTCTCTCGATCTTTCTCCACTGCGACCCGTCAGTGGGTGCTCTCAACTTCCCGTCTTTCTTACGGTCTTTTATGTGCCATTGCATCAACTCGGCATGCTTTTCGTTTCTGAACAGACGTTTTAACCGTGGTATTATAGGAGCATACCACATCACCTTGGAAGGAACCCTCTTCCCGGTGCACTGGCCCTCAACATCACTAGGGTCATCTCTTCTGATCTTATACTGCAATGCACCGCATACCGGGCATGCGTTCAAATCCTCGTACGCACCGCGGTAGAGGATGCAGTCATTAGGGCATGCATGTATCTTCTGCACCTCCAATCCTAGAGGGCATAGAACCTTCTTTGCTTCGTACGTACTGCTGGGCAATTCGTTATCCTTTGGAAGCTTCTTCTTCATTATTTTCAGTAGCGAACTAAATCCCTTGTCAGATAAACCATTCTCTGCCTTCCATTGCAGCAATTCCAGTGTGGTACCGAGCTTTCTGTTGTCATCTTCGCAATTTGGGTACAACCCTTTTTTGTGATCCTCTAACATGCGATCGAACTTCAACTTCTCCCTTTCACTTTCGCATTCTCTTTGTGCATCAACAATGACCTGGCGAAGATCATCATCGGGCACATCGTCTGGTTCCTCTTGATCTTCAGCTTCCCCCATTGCAGCATCGCTGTATTCAGGGGGCGGGTAGTTGTCATCATCCTCTTCTTCTTCGTTGTCTTCCATCATAACCCCTCTTTCTCCGTGCTTGGTCCAAACATTATAGTGTGGCATAAAACCCTTCTCAAGCAGGTGGAAGTGAAGGGTTTTAGAGTTGGAGAAAGCCTTCGTATTCTCACAGACAGTACATGGACAATGCATAAAACCATTCTGATTGTTTGCCTCAGCCGCTTCGAGAAAATTATGCAGGCCCTTAATATACTCGGAGGTGCGTCGGTCACCGTACATCCATTGCCGGTTCATCTGCGTGCATTATATTATAAAGTGTATTAAAAACCAAATTAATAGAAATTCATCATCACATTAAAGCCAAAGTACAGGAGTGACCAAAATAAATACATAACGTTCATACATAGTTCTCATTATTGAACAACATATACACTACTAGAAAAACGGCTATAGCTAATATGGACATTAATGTCGCACCATGTATGTGGTGCGCCACTGCTATATAGCAGTGGCGCACCAGATATGGGTGCGCCATTAATGGCCATATTACTAATGGCGCACCTGGTGTGTGGTGCGCCATTACTAGTTTTGTCCTGGCCCCACACCCTTCCCAGACTTAGCAGTGGCGCACCAGCGGAAAGTGCGCCATTACTAGTTTTAACTAGTAATGGCGCACCACACCCACGGTGCGGCACTACTAACAATTTTTTTTTCAATTTTTTTTTCAAAACTAGTAATGGCGCACCACACACCAGGTGCGCCATTAGTAACCCTGGTTACCAATGGCGCATTCTTAGGAGGTGCGCCATTGGTAACCTGAGAGCAGCTAGATATTTTTGACAGCCACCTACCACACTCACTTTCCCCACTTCATTCTCTCCACCTCTACCAAGCTTGGTCTCGGCTGCCTCCTCCTCCTCACCTCATTTGCACCATAGATTCACCCAAATTAAGTGGTTACATTTTCTTTTTTTGATAGGTAAGTAAGGGGAAAGCTTTCTTTATGTTCTAGATCTACTTTTTTCTCCCTCCAACGTACACACTTTTTATGGCCTAGATCTACGTATGTTTGTGGTGTTGCATATGTTTGTGTTTGCAGGTACCGGTATTTGAAATGCGATAGTTGCCAATATTTTAACGGAATGTTGATTCATTTCCGTTTCGGCGAGAATTTGGCACTACGCATTCTTTTTGGTCCTATTTTTAGGCAAAGTCATGCCAATTTTTTTTTTGGTTCTAAAATATCGTTTTGCTCTACCCCGCAGGCGACCATGGTCCGCACGATGACCGAAGGCATCGTGAATAGGTTTTGAGCTCCGCGAAGGCCGAGATGCTTCAAAAGAACGAGACGGAGATAAGATGTCCGTGTCGAAGATGCAAGCTGAAGAGCCTTATGGACCCGGATTCCAGACAGGTGCGGGACCACCTGCTCGTGCGTGGTTTCATGGATGGCTATCGGTGGCAAGGTGATGAAGATGATTATGAAGTCGTCCATGGGGGCCGGGCAAGAAATAAGGAAGGGCAGCAAGACAATAGCGGCGAGGGCGGGCGAGAAGACGAAGAATCTCCAGGACATGATCACGAAGTAGATGCAGGACACAGTCATCATGTATAAGATGCCGGACATGATGATGAGGAAGATCAAGACGAAGGGCATGATCATGAAGATGAAGATGCCGGAGCAGACGACGATGGACCATCGATGGGCTGGGTGCAGGACCCTCATATTCAAGAGCTGCTTCTCAAGCAGACGGGTAACGCAAGAGCTGCCGCCCGAGAGAAAGCCAAGCTGGATCAACTGGAGATAGACGCGGTTACTCCATTGTATGAAGGATGCAGCCCGAGGATACCCGCCTGAAAGTAACGCTCATGGCTCTGGAGATGAAGGTAAAACACAAAATGCCCGACGCATGCTTCGACGAGAACATGTCATTCTCGCACGAACGTCTTCCCAAGGGGAACAAGTGCCCGACCAGTTTCGAGGAGGCGAAGAAAATCGTGTGTCCTCTGGATTTACCGCACGTGAAATACCATGTGTGCATGAATGATTGCATCATTTATCGGGACGAGCACGCAGAGTCTACCATATGTCCGGTGTGCGGCGTCACTTGATACAAGAAGAGGAAGAAAGCTCCTCGAAAAGTGGTGTGGTACTTTCCGATCACTCCTCGTCTGCAGCGGTATTTCGCGGACCCTAAGCAAGCAGAGCTCCTACGTTGGCACGCGGATAGGGAGGAGAAGAAGCGAGAAGATGACAGAAATGATCCGGAGATAAATAAAAAAGACAAGATGCTGAGTCACCCTAAGGATGCGAGCCAGTGGCAAGCGTTGAACTTCGAACACCCAGAATTTGGGGACGATCCAAGGAACATCATGCTGGGCGCAAGCACCGATGGAGTCAATCCGTTTGGCAGCCAGAGAAGCACACATAGCACCTGGCCTGTGTTTGTGTGGATGTACAACCTTCCCCCCAGGATGTGCATGAAGAGGAAGTACATTCACATGAGTATGCTAATTGAAGGGCCGAAACAACCAGGGAACAACATCAATCTGTATCTGGGGCTGCTGAAAGAGGAGCTAGACACGCTGTGGAAAATGCCAGCCAATACGTGGGACGCCGCAGCGAAACAATATTTCCCTATGAGAGCCGCACTGCTCACGACGGTGCACGACTATCTCGGTTACGGATATGTCGCGGGGCAGGTGGTCCACGGATTTTGTGCATGCGTCAGGTGCATGGATGACACAACGTATCGCCAGCTAGATAGAGATCCCGGATCTTCGAAAACCGTGTTCATGGGACATCGAAGGTGGCTTCGCGACGATGACGCATGGAGAAAACGCAAGGATCTGTTCGATGGTGAAACCGAACCCCGAAGACCCCCACGTACGATGACCGGCGAGGAAATAGACGAGCTGTTGTAAAATTGGAAAGAGTGCCCACCGCTGGGAAATAAGCGAAAGGCGCCAGAGCCGCTGCTGAAGGTATGGAAAACGAGGTCTGTTTTCTGGGACTTGCCGTACTAGAAGATCCTCCGTGTGCCTCACAACCTTGATGTCATGCATATCACGAAGAACGTGTGCGAGAGTCTGCTTGGTACCCTGCTCAACATGCCAGAGAGGACCAAAGATGGGCCGAAAGCAAGGGCAGACTTGCAATCAATGGGCATCAGGGAGGAGCTTCACGCAAAACGCCCTAATGATGATGATGATGATGATGATGATGATGAGGCGAAGGACACGGAAAGTCGTCGCAAAGGCAAAAAGGCCAAGAAGATCGAATATGACTGCCCTCCCGCGTGCTTCACTCTAAGTCAGAAGGAGATCGAGTAGTATTTCACCTGCCTCGTAGGAGTAAAACTTCCTTATGGTTACGCGGGGAAGATAAGCAGATACCTAGACTCAACGAAGCAGAAGTTCAGCGGGATGAAGTCTCACGACTGTGACGTGCTGATGACGCAGATACTTCCAGTTGCAATCCGTGGGATCATGGACGCGCACGTCCGTGAAACGCTATTTGGCCTATGCAACTTTTTCGACGTCATCTCTCGGAAGTCGGTTGGCGTGAGGCAAATCAGAAGGCTACAGGAAGAGATCGTGGTGATACTATGCGAGCTTGAGATGTACTTCCCGCCCGCATTCTTCGACGTTATGGTGCATCTGCTGGTCCATATCGTGGAGGATATCATCCAACTCGGGCCGAAGTTCCTGCACAACATGATGCCGTTCGAAAGGATGAATGGTGTCATCAAAGGATACGTTCGCAACAGGGCACGTCCAGATGGAAGCATAGCCAAGGGCTTTCTGACCGAAGAGTGCATCTCCTTCTGCACGAATTATCTAGGCATCGAGAACCCCGTTGGTCTGCCCGTCAACAGGCACCTCGGCAGGCTCGCTGGATGGGGTCACCGCGAGGGTCGCCGCGAAATGCATGTCGACTTCAAGGGTCGACTTGCCGACTTTGAAAGAGCAAACCTAGTCGCGCTACAACACATAGACGTGGTCGATCCTTGGGTGGTAGAGCACAAAACCTTTATTGAGAAGACGTACAATGACCGAGGCCAACAGAGGACGGACGGAGATATAATCAAAGAGCACAACTCATGTTTCACGCGTTGGTTCAAGGACAAGCTTCTGTCGTATCCTTTACATGAGGATTCTTCCACGGAAGAAAAACTCATATTCGCCTTGTCACAGGGCGCCGAGCACAACCTGATGACCTATGAGGCGTACGATATCAACGGCTACACATTCTACACCGAGGAAAAGGACATGAAGAGCGATTATCAGAACTACGGGGTAACGATGGAATCCTACACCGGTAACGACAAGGACAGATACTACGGAAGGATCGAGGAGATCTGGGAGCTGAGCTACGCTGGAGAGAAGGTCCCGATGTTCCGTGTCAGATGGGCCAAGAGCGTCCTAAAAGAAGACCGGTATTTCACCACCATGGTTATACCCGAAGCCAAATCCAAGACCGCGGGCGCAAACGTCACCGCGAAAAATGAGCCATGGGTACTGGCTTGCCAAGTGGACCAATGCTTCTTCATTACCGACCCGTCAAAGCCCAGTCGTGTTGTCGTGAGGAGAGGCAAAAGGAACATCATCGGAATGGATGGAGTCGCCAATGAGCAAGACTTCGACAAGTACGGCGACCCGAAGATGGAAGATGACGACGACGATGAAGTACCATACACCACAAGAAGAAGCAGGACCACCCTACCTAAAGGACGTCCGTTCAAGAGAAGAATTCAAGGGGTTCCGGGGCTAAATTATTCAACCGCGAGAAAGAAGGGCAAGAAGATTGTGAAAAGATAGCTAAGATCGAATCACGACGTGTCGGCCGTGTGTGTGTGTCAGTGGCAAGCTCAATCTTTGATGGCTGTTATTTCATGTCACTTGATTTCCACCGTGTCATCTAATTCTAAATCTTTGCACAATGGTTTTATCACTCCATTTGCATTTTCCTTTTCTTTTATCTCAAATCTTAAATTATTACATGCAACTAAAAATCCAAAAAAATAAAAAAAAGTTAGTAATGGCGCACCAGGAGAAGGTGCGCCATTGCTATCACGGTGTTTATGGCGCACCCCTAAAAGGTGCGCCATTGATATACCAATTTTTATGGCGCACCCCTAAAAGGTGCGCCATTGCTAACCCTCCCCCCACTACGGCATTATCCTACTCCTTCCCCTTCTTTCATTCCCTCCCCTCACTCGTCTCTCCTTTGCCAGCCACCGCCGCCACCCGGCTCGTCCCGCCTCGCCGCCACCCACCTCGCCGCCTCCACCTCGCCGCCTCCCCCGACCCCTGCAGCAGCCGGCGAGCGCGGCCCCGACGCGCCAATCCCACCGGCCCTTGCCTCCCTCCGCCCCCGGTTCCCCCAGCAGCAACCCCGACCTCGGGACGGCGCCGTGACCCCTCCTCGCCACCCCCCGCCGTCTCTTCCTGCGCGTGTCCAGCCGCTGCTCTCAGTTGACCGCTGCCCGGGGTGAGCCCCTCTTCCTTACCTTTATTTCCTGGTTCATCTCTCTGTTCCCTGGTCCTCTCTTGTTCATGCTGCTAGTTACATCCATGGATCAATGGGTGTAGGTTGATGTTAGGTACTGTACATGATTTGCTTGATGGATGGATGAGTCGTGCTTGTTGCTTGCTAGATGGATGGATGAATGGCGCAAGTATGTAGATTTTTTTTGCTACTGTGAAGGGTTAATGCTACTGTCATTCTGTCAAGGTTCCCTTTTGCTGTTGCTTGGTGCTAGTTTGCTGCTGTTAGGTTTATGTGGCCTCTTATTATCTCTAAACCGGTCTCCTAAGCAGGCTTTGCATTGCTTCAAGTAGTTTTCTCCGTGTTCCATCAAGTAGTTAACAGCTTGCTAGTTTATGATACGTAATTGGGGTGTTTGTATTGGCTAGTTTAAGGAAATAAGGAAAAAAAATTGAATTTTATTGTATGCCTTGATCTAAACTGTAGTGGTGTGAGTGTGTTTCTGCTCTGCCCTCCCTTCCCTTGTGAGAGCAGAGTCCCCAGTTTATCCTACAACTGTACTCCTACTTACTACTAGTAGTACCAACCTATAGAACACCATATAGCTAAATAAAAGGGACATGGAGTTGGGTGTTGTTTCCAACAAATAACAGCACCCTCCTAGTCGTGCTGTTGGGCATGGGCCTTTGCCTAGCTCAAGCTAGCCCCCTTACTGCTCTTTCTCTGCAGACCACGGTCGGTCCAAACTCGGTCCAAATCGGTTGACAAATAGTTACCCCTTTCTCCTGAAATGTTGATTAATTTCCGTTTCGGTTGAGAATGGGGCACTCCTAGGTCAAGAAAATTAGCAAAGGTCATGCCCAATTTTCTTGACCTAGAAGGTGCCCGATTCTCAACCGAAACAAAAATTAATCAACATTTAGAGACAATGTTATTTCTACAAAGCAAATATTTCTAAGTTGAAATGCAAACCAAGAAAAGGAGATCTTACCTATGGGTGTGCATCAATTTGCATGTTTTATTCTCAGTTTTCCTCTAAATCTGAGAAGAATAGATACTACCCTGATCTCATCCAATAACTCTAGTAGCCTTTTTTCCTATTTAGAGCGAACATGGCCGACAACGATGAGGCCGGCGGTTCGGGCAAGCCATTCTGGGAGCTGTCCCAGGAGATGGAGGAAGAACCTCACCGCTATGAGGACGCCGCGGAAGACACCGATCCCGACTACACAACCCCTAGTGGCGTCGGGGATGACACCACTGATGGTGCCGCCGGGGATGCCACCACTGATGATGGCAGCGAACGCACAGATGGCAGCCAACCGAAGAGGCAACGGAAGGACCGGCGCCCGAACGTGCTCAGCACCGTCAAGGAGGAATTTACTGAAGTGTTCTCCAGTGGGCATCCAACGGCACCCAAAGAATTAGTCGGTGGGTACGCGGGACAACTCGGGTGCATTCTCCGGAGCACCGTCTCGATCAACACCGAGAACCTAAGGCATCGTGACCGAGGGAATTTGCGCAACCTCCTCTTCACGAAGCTGCACGAACGATACAAGTTCCCCAGTGACTTCGCAAACACACGCCTCTCAGGGAATGAAGTGAACAGTGCCGCCCTCACGAAGATGAGCACGGCCCTGGCTACTTGGAGAGCCGCGGTGAAGAGAAGGATTCTAAGAGGTGATAGTTATGAGAAGATCAAGGAGACAAATCCTTCGATCAGCGAAGCTGACTACTTGGAGTTCAAGATCAAGTGCGAGAGCAACGCATCCGCGGAATCAAGTCAGTGGGGGAAAGATATGCGGGACTTGAACTTAGGGGTCCACAAACTCGGTCCCGGCGGTTACAGAGTGACGGAACCTAAATGGGACAAGGAGGACGCGGAGCGTGCCGAGCAAGGCCTACCGCCCCTCTTCGATAAATACCATGAAAAGCAGACCAGGAACTTTGTCAGGGCCCGGTACAAGGTGGACCCGGTAACAAAGGAGCTTACCACGGATCCGAAGGTGAAGGAGCTTGAGCGTGTTCTGGTAAGGAATACACCCCCACATAATTAGCTCCATATGGTTGCATTCTAATTAATGAAGCCAAATTTCTAAATGGTTCACGTTCCTTCCGCACGAAACTGAAAGCAGTAGCGCGGGGTCTCAGAGCTCCCCGTCTGCCCCTTGGGACACCACTTTAAATAGGGCGTTGAACGTAATGAAACACAAGGATAAGTTCAGTAAGCCGTCGTCAGCTGGTCGTGTGGCCGGCGAAGGCTTGTCCACGAAATGGTCGGAATACTATAAGGCTGGGCGAAAGGAGAGAAAGACCAGCTCGGAAAGCCAGGAGCGCGAGGTTAAAGAACTCAAGGCACAAGTGGCCCGGATTCCGGAGATAGTCCAAGAGCAAGTGCGAGACCAACTGGGAGCGACGATCACCGCCATTATGCCTTCCTTGCTTGAGGGGCTGCGGGGGTGGATTGCGGGCGGCCAACAGGGGCCACCCCCGATTCCCAGCTTCATGGGCAGCAACTCGCACAACGCGCCGGCATTGGTGTCTCCGGCGGAGGCGGCATTGGTGTCTCCGGCGTCGGCGCCGGTATTGGAGCTTATTGCACCCGGGTGTGGGAAGAATACGCCGGCCGACACCTCGGCAGCAAGCGGCCCCTCCGTCACTTGCACGCCTGCCGTTGGCGGTGCCTCGACATTAGCCGAGCTCGACGCCATCATGGTAACTAAGCCTCGGCCGATGACTTCATTTCCTTGCCTTTGACTGGGCATCCCTGATGCCCTACATGTTTTCGTAGGGCGCCACCAACGTTCCATGCACTCTCCTGCACTTCGTGGACGGCGAGTTGATCGATGTCGCCAAGGCCAAAATCGTTGAACCGGGCAACTGCGTGTTCCACGGTAATCCGATGCCACCCACCGTGTATAGGGTTCAACTGGTTCGGGTGCTGCGGGGCTGCGACGACTTGTTACCTCCGTATCGACCCCCTGGGGCTGACGAAGATGATGTGATGACCCTCAGCACCTGCTTAAACTGGTCCATGCTTTGGCCGAAGAGCCAGATTCGTTTGGGGGCGGGGGACACCACCCACAGACAACACCGCCAGTCGTGCCGGCGCCAAGCCATGGCAAGACCGCCGCAACGCTACCGCCGTCAGCTGATCCGGACATGCATATGGCACAGGATCCGGACGACGACGACAGTACATTTTCCAACGTCGATAAGTACATCAACAAACATGGGTACGGTGACGAATTCTTGGGGCCTCCTTCTCAAGAACCCAACCCTGCAAAAGACGATCGCGATCTAGCTGGTACCGCGGAGAAACCCAATTGCAACAGGCGTCGTCTGTTCAGTTCTCAGGAGACGCCTCCAGCTGCCGCCTTCACCGAGACTCAAATAGCCGAGGTGCGAAATATTATCAGCCCCAACACACTCAAGAAGGTGGTCTCTGAGCAGAAATCGATCCCATTACAACAGAAGAAGCAGAAGGGACGGAAAAGAAAAAGTAACAAGGGTGCGAGCCAGCCGGCACCGAGTACGTGCTCAGGATGGGCCACCAATACCTAAGGATATCTCGAGGAGGGTGCATGTGGCGGGTAGGCCGATGCTACCGACTAATCTGCTCAATGCTGCAACCGGTGCTATGCGGAGTCTGCATGACGGTGTTCTTTCTATGGAGAAGCGGCGTCTCTCTGAGAATGATGTGGCATACCCAGTTTTTGTGGCCAAGGTGCCAGAGGGCAAGGGCTTTGTCGATAGCACCATCGGGCGTATGATCGTCCTGCGGTTTGATGACATCTTCCCTATGTTTAACCTTTATCCGCTGCACTACACCTTCATTCGGCTATTTTCGCTCAGTATGGAGATGCGGATCATTAGAGACAATACCCCGGACATCGTGATAGTCGACCCCTTCTACATGCGTGCCAAGATCTTGGGCAGCGCTGGGGACCGGCAAGTCACGAGTTCATACCTCGAAGGCGTCATTCTGGCGAACCCAGATAAGGATAACTTCCTCGTGCCTTACTTTTCCGAGTAAGTC
Organism: Elymus sibiricus; assembly: GCA_039707655.1. NCBI lineage: Eukaryota > Viridiplantae > Streptophyta > Magnoliopsida > Poales > Poaceae > Elymus > Elymus sibiricus. The sequence goes on from CM077673.1 coordinate 432,940,191, forward strand.
ATCCCCTCACCGCCCCGTAACATATGATTTCTTAGATTTCGATCGTTCTTTTTTTTTTCTAACATTCCGTGTTTTGTGCAGTGACACACATTGCACACTCATCCTCTTAAGCCTGAAATATTCCATGGCCACGTATTTCGACTCGGACCGTCAGTCGAAGAAAGACTACACAAATATGAAGAAAGTTCTTGATGATGCTCTCCCCGGCTACGCCAAATCTGGAGGCACCTTCAGGAGGCCAATTTGTAGGTACGGCAAGCACGTGTTCACCCACGTAACGACGTTCCCCTGCGTCAAGCAGCCGCCTGGCAGTCAGAAGGATGCCTACTACGCCCTCCATCACATGCGGGCGATCGTACGGGACCATCATCACCTTATGCTACCAGGACGAGGACGCTTGTCGGCAATCCAGGACGAGGACATCAGACAAGAATTCTTTCGGATCCAGTCGGAGTTTGCGGAAATCATCTATCAAGATGTCCTTCGTACCTCGGGGCAGTTCTACCTCAACTATCAACCGTCCAACAGTGAAATAGAAACAACGCTACAAATGCAGGCTGACAACGACCGCACATTCATGACCATCACGAAAGACGGCGGCTTCATCCACGCTCCGGTCCCTGAGTCGAGTCGAAAGTATTGATGCTATGTAGTTCTGAAATATCAATTAGCTCATGTTGTAATTAAACTTTAATGAACTTGTATGTCTCTTTAGTTTGGACAGTCGTTCAACTTATATGTAATCGATGCTATTTATTAGTAGGACCATGAATCGTGCTATTAATGTGTTGCTTTTCTCTTCCGATCCTTTTGTTGCATACTTATATATTGCTTATATATTATCTGTGAATTGCTACTAACGTTTTGTTTGTCTAGTGCATAGAGATGCCGTCGTATGTCGTGTACAAGGGTGAGGTTCCCGGAGTCTACGACGACTGGGAGGAGTGTCGGAGACAGGTTCACCGTTTCAGCGGTAACAGTTACAAAGGGTACACCACTAGGGCGGAGGCGGAAGCTAGATACGCGCGCTATCTAGCGGGAGAGAGGAGGGAGCAGAGGAGGAACCGGATGAAGATCAGTTTCATCGCGATGATGCTCATCGTGACCGCAACCCTCTTCTATGTGATGGTAGTTTAGATATCGACTTGTAATGTGAAGACAAACTCGCTACTCGCGGTCTCGAGACTTGTAATGTTCTAACTTTGTTCGGTATTTTGAATTCGGAGACTAATATGATGAATTGTATTCGGAGACTAATCTTCTATTGTATTCGATAAATCTGCTGTTTATATGTTGTGCTGTTTATATTCTGTGCTGTAATGTATTTTGTAACCTGTGCAAATATCAGAAAAGCAAAAAATAATAATTCCTAATATTCATAGTAGTGGCGCACCATATTGCACTTTAGTGGCGCACATAAATAAACACCCCAGTGGCGCATTATCTAAAAGTGCGCCATTAGTAACCCAGAGCACAAGGTACACATGGCCCCTTGGAGTAACAGCAGTGGCGCACTTCTGGGCCTAGTAATGGCGCACTTTAGCTGCGCCATTAGTGTCTGGGATAGTAATGGCGCATCAGGTGGTGCACCACTGTTATGTAGATTAACAGTGGCGCACCAGGCGTGCGCCATTACTATTTATTAGTAGTGGCGTGATAATAGTGGCGCACCTATAGTGCGCCATTAATAGCCAAAATAGGTGCGCCATTAAAACATACATTGAAACTATAAAATTTAAATGCAACAACAAATGCGATCATAACCGCAACTAAGGTACCAATTGATCCAACGGCATAATGATACCAAGCCTCAGTATGAATGGCATATTTTCTAATCTTTCTAATCTTCAAGCGCATTGCATCCATCTTGATCTTGTGATCGTCGACGACATCGGCAACATTCAACTCCAATTTCATCTTCTCCTCTTCAACTCTTTGTAATTTTTCTTTCAAGTAATTGTTTTCTTTTTCAACCAAATTTAACTTCTCGACAAGAATTTCTATGTCGGTTGGAATTTCCGGTTCACATACCTCCTAGATTAAAAAATCTATGTCACGTTGGTCGGCATAATTGTCATAAACACTAAATAAAACAAATAGTTATCAAAGATAATATATACCACATCCGAATCATAGACAGGACGAGGGCCGACGGAGGCGGATACCAAAACCATCGCACTATATAATAACAAACAATAATAAAAGTAAGAAAGTTACACAAGTATCTATCTAAATCATACAAGTAAGAACTTTTTTCTTTTAGAAAGAAGATAAGAAGAAGAGGCTAACCACGGTGGTGCCGGCGGCGAGATGGGCGCGGGCGATCGACGGCGGTGAGGACGGGGACGGGACAGGACGGACCGCCAAACCTAAACAAATCTTGAGGAAAATGGAGCTTGGACAAGGAGCTTCCAGAGGAGAAAGCTTAACTATGGCTCGGGCATTTCATCGAACACCTCATGTGCATAGGAGGTGAGCTAGAGCACCACAAAGCTCTCCCCTCGCCGGCCAGAAAAACAGAGCAGTGTGGAGTGCTCTGCTCGCTGGCGAGGGGGTATGTATAGGCATCTCATTGGTTCCGGTTCGTGGCTGGAACCGGGACTAAAGGACCCCCTTTGGTCCCGGTTCCAGCCACAAACCGGGACCAATGGTTGTGGGCCAGGAGCGAGGCACATTGGTCCCGGTTCGTGTCTGGAACCGGGACCAAAGGGTCCAGACGAACCGGGACCAATGCCCCACGAGGCCCGGCCGGCCCCCTGGCCTCACGAACCGGGACCGTTGCCCCCATTGGTCCCGGCTCGTGACTGAACCGGGACTAATGGGCTGGCCCGGCCTGGACCAAAGCCCTGTTTTCTACTAGTGAATGAACGATGGATGTCACTTCTGTGGCGACACGAGGCTTGGTGCGTGTCACAAAGTTCACCTAACTTGCAATGAGATTTGTGTCGATCTTCACGACAACTTCATGGAGTGGGCGGTATGTTCCATTTGATTCGTGTTTTCCTTTTTCTGTTTTCATGGAGTGGGCGGTATGTTACATGATAAGTTCACCTAATTTCTGTTTTCTTTTTATCATGCTCAGCGTATCCCTTGTTAGGGAAGGGAGGATTTCATGCGTATGGCCAGCCTGGCCATCGATGAGAACTGGACGATTCAGTTCGACATGAAGCTATTAAAAAAATGGCATTCTCTTGACCCTTACTGTCACAAACGAGGGAGGGAGAACTTATTTCCATGGTCAAAATTGGATTGAAATTGCCACACAACTCGGGATGTAAGCTGGGAGGTCATTCTTACTATTTCTTGATGAATATGAGGAGGCTCATGAGGGCGGCAACAAAATTTATCTTTGGTACAATGTCCCACAATCACCGTAGTACGTACTTTCGGTGGTGATCAGGATGTCGTATTTATATGTACTTCTAGAACATATATGTTGTACGCTCTTATCGTATTGTATTGTGTAAGTTCTAAACATTAGATAGTTGTTTAACATATATATGTTTATTGCTTCATGTTGTACAAATATTATATCTTCATAACAATTAGCTAGTGGTTAACATATATATACTGCAATATGTATCTTAGTTTCATGCAAAACGCAGCCATGGCAGCAAAAATGCTGCCACGGCCGCAGAATTTTTTATTTGCATGGCAAAGCTTTCAGTGGCGGGCGCTGCATGAAGGCCTCCACTGCTTAAACTGTAAGCACTGGCGGGCGCGGCACCCTACCCGCCACTGCAATAACCTCAAGACTGGCGGGCAGTCCTGCGCGCCCGCCACAGGAAGTAATCCACCCGTGGCGGGCGCGCGCCCGCCACCGATGTCGTCATAGCAGTGGCGGGAGGTCGGTGGCGGGCGCACCTGGGAGCCTGGCCTGCCACTGCTGGGCTTTTCCCGCCCGCCACTACTAGGCATTCCTGCAGTAGTGTCTCTTCCCGTGGACTCTTTCTTCCCCGTAGAAACCAAAAGGAAATTGGGAAAAAAATCAGCCGAACATCAATTTCTATCTTTTCCCGTGGACTCTCTCTTTCCCCGTGGAAACCAAATCTACTAGGTCTCTTCCTCTACCCTATAATTGACGTGGATTTGATTTGGAAAATTTGACTTTCCTGATCGCCAATTTGTTCCGTGGCCTCACCCCTTCATCTCCATCACGTACTCCCCCTTGATCTCCCTCATTGCTGTGACCATGATATCTACGCACGTGCATCTTCCAATACAAAATACAGACCTATCCACATCTCTTTCTGCTGTGATGGTCCCTCGACCAAGAAGTGGCTAGATTTTTTCTTCTGTCAAATATACTTTGATGATTGCATCAGTGGCGATTCAGACGGCACAATCTACATAGCCAGGCAAGATTTAATCCGTGTTATTTCCTAATATGCTAAGATCAATTCAATCAAAGGTGATTCATGAGGTGCGATCAAGCATGGAGCACCGGCGTTCTTCCTATTCACATGGAGGAACCGCACTGGTGCTCTTGCCGCGGACAGCGCCGTTTTCCTATCTTTCTACCAAAGGGAGGCGTACCGTCTGCGTTCTTCTATTCTCTTCAATATCTGCTAGGTATCTGGTTAATTTTGAGATTATTACTCAACTGGTGTGTCTACAGCAACGAAAACCTAATTTTTTTATTCTCAACGCTGTGTATTTCATTAATCAGTGTTCGCTGAATCTTATTCAATTTGAATAGCCAGACGTTGTACTGCTTTTTTGTCTATATAAGAGTTAATTTTTTCTTGCATCTCTGTAGGAGTTGACCTCATGGTGTCGTGTTCTCACGTTTGCTATTTTCTATTCGTTTCTTGATGAAATTGTCACAAAATGATTTTTTTTGTTCTATTAGGGATGCAGGACAGACTTTGCTAGAGGAGGAATTTATGCACCAGTATTGAATTCCATGAGGTTGCACTGATTAGTAGTGATGAATTGTTTCAGGTAGAGACTGTGTGAGAAGTAACACTATGTGTTCATCAAGTGTGAGAGATGGCAAGAATATGGTACATATTGCTACATACATCTGTACTACTAAAATGTGTTGGCTGCATGTTTTGTCAGGCAAATAAGAAAAACAGTTCAGAAGTGTTTTAGTTTGTATGTGCTCCAAGATTTCAAAGGTTTTTTTGGACATTCACATTCCTTCCGTGTGTCACAAAAAAAAAATAGACCAGTCGCTAAGGAGGAACATGACTGTACAAGGGATATAACTCGACAAATTGCACAACCAGATGTTTTCTTCATTAAGCAACCTGAAGCAGATAAGGCCTTGATTGGAGAATATCCTTCTTTGCGTTCATTCCAGATATGCCAAGTAGTGTACAACGCTATTACAGACCAGAAGCCAAAATGGCTCCACCAAGATGGTATCAAACTATGAAGAATGAAATACTCAGACTGGAGTGCTCGGGGCAGGTCAGGTGCCACAGTTCCCTTGCAAAAGGGCATATGCAGACGAGGTGCACTGCTGATTCGAAAATTTGGTCGCACTGCACATAGAGATCATCATTGGGTCCTTTGGAATTGGATATTTTTATGAGCAGTTCATGTTCTGTTTCAAGTCAATTCTTGAGTAGCATTCATCTCATTGCGTATACTTTTACTTCTTGTGGAAGTACAATGGGAAATTTCAGATGCAAACCAAGGAAACAAAATGCTGATGGAATATCGCGTACTATTGCTGAGGCAATTAATCATCTTGGCATTACTTGCTTTACTTTGATAGGTTTTAGGTATGTCCTCTACAATCATAGGCAATTGGTATGGTTGCCCTGAAAACACGTATAGTTGCTTTGAGAAAATATGAATTTCGTAGTTAATATCAGGGCATCTAACTTATGGGATGAGAAAAAGTTTAGGTAGCATATAAAGGTTCTAGAGAATGTGGCCGACGTAGCACTTAGTTGTATAGTCCCAAATAAATTTATCGTCAAATATAGATCAGTTTCTAGACCGGTCAAGCTATTCCCTTTTCATGGACCCAAAACATAAGGTGCTATGTTTAGCTACTTTAGTATCAGACGCCACATGCACTACTGGAATAAAGCTAGTTCCCGACGGCCATTTCTATGCCGACGGCATTTTGTCGTTGCCGGCATAGATCAATCTATGCTGACGGCATAGGGAAGGCCGTCGGCAACGTAATGCCGTCGGCACAGACAGATCTATGACGACGGCAACCGTAGGCATACAAAGGCCGTCGGCACAAGGGGGGCCGTGCGACCCGGTCTGCAACGGACCGTTGACGCCGTCATAGATATGCCGACGGCGCCGACGGAGGCCGTCGGCATACCGAGAGCTATCACGTGGCAGGTCTATGCCTACGGCTTGGCCGTCGGCGTACTTTGCAGCTATGCCGACGGCAAAGCCATAGGCATTGTCCTTGGACAGGACCTACCAGGAGCGGCCATGTGGCATCTCTATGCCGACGGCAAAGCCGTAGGCATAGTGAACAGATTTTACATGTGTTTTTTTATGTTAAATTATTAGGTTAAAATTTGATTAATTTAAATCTCACTTATCAAGACTTAAACATACACAAATTTTATATCTATTTGGCGTAGAATTTTTCATAGATTATGAATATCCAGTTTATTTTGTTTTCGAGTAAGTTAGAACTATGACCTCATGTACTTTTGCATATAGGTCCTTGTACTTTGTTAAATCAATAGTAATTGATACTTGCATCGATATAGACAAATTTTATATGTTTTTTTATCAGAATCTTGAAAGGATTCTGTTGCTATACTATGTTTTCAAATTTGAAAAAAATTAAATCATATTTGCTTTAGATTTATAGAAAACACCCTTTTGTTTTGACTTTTTTGTATATTTTTCATTCCCTAGCTAAACGAGACAAATTATATATATAAATACATGTCTCCGGGGTGTGGCCCACCTCACGGACGGCGATGACACCGTAGTAACGTCCTGTAGTTCTATTGTTGCATGAATTATGCCGAACACTCGGAGCGTGATCAATTCATGAGTTTTTTACACGGTGCAGAGACACGCGATATAAGATGTGTGGTAATTTTCCATAATTTTTTGAAATGCAGAAGTAAGTGTAAAATTTCCTCTTTGCGGATTGTTCTTCGCATGTCTACGAGTGTGGTCGGGGGTCTTCGGGGGCTAGCAATGCCACCAAATCTTGCGTTGGGCCCTCTTACATGTCCGGAAGTGTGGTGGCAGGTGCAAACAGCCGGCACGCGGCTCGGGAGTGTGACCCCCTTCACGGACGGCGCTGCCGCAAGCACTTGGAGGGGGGAAATGGCCACGTCGGGTCGACACGGAGGGAATCTTATGGTGGGTTGGGTCCATACCTTGTTCTGAAGTATTCCTACAGGCCGACCTATCACAACCAGGTGGATAAGTCCATTGGTCAAAGCCCGTCCGGCGAAAGTCAAAGGGGTAGATTTCCGGGTCAACGGGGCCAGGGTTAGGCCGGCCGGGGGCCTTAGGGGGGTATCAATGCCACCAAAGCATCGCTTTCGGATCCTCATACATGTCTTAAGGTGTGGTGGGATGTTCAAACAGGCAATACACAGATCCGGGGTGTGCCCCCCCCCCCTCACGGACGGCGATGACACCGTAGTAAGGTCCTGCAATTCTATTGTTGCATGAATTATGCCGAACACTCGGAGCATGATCAATTCATGAGTTTTTTACACGGTGCAGACACACGCGATATAAGATGTGTGAAAAAATTTCATAATTTTTTGAGATGCAGAAGTAAGTGGAAAATTTTCTCTTTGCGAATTGTTCTTCGCATGTCTACGAGTGTGGTCGGGGGCCTTCGGGGGCTAGCAATGCCACCAAATCTTGTGCTGGCCTTCTTACACATTTGGAAGTGGTGGCAGGTGCAAACAGCCGGCACGCGGCTCGGGAGTGTGACCCCCTTCACGGACGGCGCTGGTGCGAGCACTTGGAGGGGGGGAACGGCCACGTCGGGTCGACACAGAAGGAATTTTGTGGTGGGTTGGGCCCAGACATTGTTCTGAAGTGCTCCAATGGGCTGACCTATCACAACCAGGTGGATAAGTCCATTGGTCAAAGCCCGTCCGGCGAAAGTCAAAGGGGTAGATCTTCGGGTCAACGGGGCCAGGCTTAGGCCGGCCGGGGGCCTTAGGTGGGTAGCAATGCCACCAAAGCATCGTGTCGGATCCTCATACATGTCTTAAGGTGTGGTGGGATGCTCAAATAGGCAATACTCAGCTCCGGGGTGTGCCCCCCCCCTCACGAACGGCGATGACACCATAGTAATGTCCTGTGGTTCTATTGTTGCATGAATTATGCCGAACACTTGGAGCGTGAACAATTCATGAGTTTTTTACACGGTGTAGACACACACGATATAAGACGTGTGGCAAGTTTTCATAATTTTTTGAGATGCAGAAGTAAGTGGAAAAATTCCTCGTTGCAGATTGTTATTCTCATGTCTACGAGTGTGGTCGGGGGCCTTCGGGGGCTAGCAATGCCACCAAATCTTGCACAGGGCCCTCTTACATGTTCGGAAGTGTGGTGGCAGGTGCAAACAGCCGGCACGCGGCTCATGAGTGTGACCCCCTTCACGGACGGCGCTGCCACGAGCACCTGGAGGGGGGAAACGGCCACGTCGGGTCGACTCGGAGGCAATCTTGTGGTGGGTTGGGCCTAGACCTTGTTCTGAAGTGTTCCTATGGGCTGACCTGTCACAACCAGATGGAGAAGTCCATTGGTCAAAGCCCGTCCAGCGAAAGTCAAAGGGGTAGATCTCCGGGTCAACGGGGCCAGGGTTAGGCCGGCAGGGGGCCTAAGGGGGTATCAATGCCACCAAAGCATCGGGTTGGATCCTCATACGTGTCTTAAGGTGTGGTGGGATATTCGAACAGGCAATACGCGGCTCCGGGGTATGCCCCCCCCCCCTCACGGACGGCGATGACATCGTATTAACGTCCTGCGGTTCTATTGTTGCATGAATTATGCTGAACACTCGGAGCGTGATCAATTCATGAGTTTTTTACACCGTGCAGACACACGCAATATAAGATGTGTGGTAATTTTTCATAATTATTTGAGATGCAGAAGTAAGTGGAAAAATTCCTCTTTGCAGATTGTTCTTCGCATGTCTACGAGTGTGGTCGGGGGCCTTCGGGGGCTAGCAATGCTACCAAATCTTGTGCGGGGCCCTCTTACACGTCTCGAAGTTTGGTGGTAGGTGCAAACTACTGGCACGTGGCTCTGGAGTGTGACCCCCTTCACGGACGGAATCTTGTGGTGGGTTTGGCCCAGACCTTGTTCTGAAGTGTTCCTATGGGCTGACCTATCACAACCAGGTGGGGAAGTGTAACACCCCGAGACCGATGCTCCAGTTGCCTTCCATTTATTTTCGTTATCGCCGTGTGTTTCATTTGGGTGTTGCATTCTTCATCACATCATTCGCTTTGCATCTGCACTCCGTGTCGTCAGTCTTTTCAAAACTTGCATCCGTTCGTAGTTGCCGCTTCTCCCCGTTGCCCTCCGTTGTCCGTTCTGAGGCCTATCACACTTGCATGCGTCCGCATCACCTCCAAAATATTATTTTATAGGTGGGGGAAAAAGTTCTCGAAATGGGTTGAACGTTGGCATGTGGTCTTATTATATTGTCGGTGGACCACCTGCCAAATTTCATCGCGTTCGGAGTCCGTTTGAAAGCCCAACCGTTCAACTATAGCGGCACTATAGCCCAATGACCCTACATAACCACAACCAGCCCACTAGGCCTGCCCTAGCCCCCCCTCCGACCGGAGCCATCAGATCGCGATCGGAGCGCTCCGAAACCTCCCTAAACCCCCTAAACACCTAACCCTAGATGCCCCTGCTATATATAGACGTTCTCCCCTTCCATTTCTGGGCATCCTCCTTCCTCCTCCCTCAAATTCCGCGCGCAGCCGCTCCTCCGCCGCCACTTGTCGCACCTACAGCGGCAGCCGCCGCCGCTGCCACTACCCGCAGCCTTTCGCGTGCCACCACGTGGCCTCCCCACGTCCTCTTCCCCACACCCGTTGGCCCGCGCCGCCCGGGAGCGCTCCGCGGCTCGCCTGCCGGACGCCGACCCTCCGCGCCCCTCCGCCGACCCACCGCCGCCCGATAGTTCTCCGCCGCCGCATTGACCCCGTCGCCTCGGCCTCGACCCCGCCGCTGTGCCTACTTGCCCGCGCCGCCGCCTTCGCGCCGCAGCCACCGGAGCTTCCCCGCCTCTTTCGACCTCGCCGCCCTCTCCCTCGATGCCGGCGAGCTCCATCGCTTCAGCCATGGCCTCCCATCCGCGCATCCGATCCCAGCCACCTCTGCCTGTGCCACTGCCAGGTGAGACCCGGTAGTCAGCCCTCCAGACTTAGAATTTTCTCCATGTCTTTTCATGTCTGAAAATTATCATGTATGCATTTTGTATGGGCCCTATCGTTGTGCATGTTTGTCATATGGAGATGATTTGTATATGTACATTGATCTACTCTTCGTGCTCTACATGTTTGTGGCATTTGCATCCATTTTAGGGTTCATCTTCATGTGCTAATCTCTATTGCAAAAGTGCATCCTGATGTTAACTATAGAAAACTGTTATAACATACAATCTTTGCTTGATGATTCCCACTAATCTAGAGCTCAGATGCATGTGGCTCCTTCTTGTGATTTGGTCTATGTAATGTGTACATTGATGCCATGCCCTTGGTTGCCATGTAGAGTTGCTTTAGCATGTCTCTTTCTTGCTCTCAAGTTGCCATCATGATAAAAACTGTCAACCTATTAACAGAAAGTTGCCTTTCGTAAAAATTGTAGTAATTAATCTATGCATCCTATGAATTTGTGCCAATGGAGTAATTTGGAGAATGCCATGTCTACTATATGCTCATATCAATTTTATATATATTAAAATTGCTACGCTTGCTGTTATGTGCCTCCCAAATCAGCATCATGATATTATTGTTTGCATTTCCAGATTTTCCCCGTCTAAGAATCAGCTTAGTTCACGGCTGCATCTTGTTTTGACAAATGCCATGAATCTGTTGCTCCTATGAATATGTCCATGTTATATGATTTCATCTACATGTTTTGTACTACCATGATGTACACATTGATGCCATGTTCTTGCAATGTAGCTTATTTGGTCCGTGCCTCCAACATGCCATCATATTAACTCTGCTCATAGAGATGCTCTGTTTTTCACTGTCATGAACTGTAACAGAACATTGCATTTTGCATGGATCATATTGAATTGACCATGATGCCAATGAACCTGAACCTTAAAGTTAAATTGAAGCATGTTGTCTCTACTTTGAGTGCACATCAAGTTTGTGCCCATCATGTTCCTATAGCTTGCTGTTTTGATGCTTGCAAAGAGCGATGTTGCTGTTTTGGGCAGATTGCTATTATAACTTGTGTTGATTGTAATTGTTGAACCGTTGCTCTGTTTTGATCATGTTCTATATGAAACCTGCTTATATTCGGGTGTAGTTTCATATTGTCATGTTGCATCCTTGATTTGAGCATTTGTGGTTGATGTTTGCATGCATTTTCCATCAATGCCCCGTTGAACTTGTTTAGCTCATATCTTCTAGACCGTAGCTCCGAATTAAATGTTCTACATATGTAACTTGATTAGAAAAACATGTAGATCATCATGGTGCATGTTAACTTGCTGTTTAACAACTTTAACAATGTGCTTAATTCAGAACAGTACCAAATTCGAAATTTGCATATGGGGACTTCCGGAATAATTATGTGTGGTTTCCGGCCCCATTTAAACTTGTGTAGATGTGTATTTCAAGTGTGCTTCACCTCTTGCCATGCTTAACAACATTTAATATTGATGACTAGTATAAACGGGAGTGAACTAAATAATCGATGTGGTGTTTCGTCAATATGCAACCCGTTGCATATTGAGCTTCACTTAATGTGTTGATTTGGGTTGTGCATCTTGCCATGCCATGACTCGTTAAACCGGACATGCATCATACTTTGTTGTGCATCATCCCATGTTTATGCTTAATTGTTTACCATATTGCTTGCTTCTTTCCGGTTGTGCTTTTTCTCGATAGTTCCCGGTTACGTTTCGGAGTGAGGATTCGTTCGACTACGCTTGTTAGACTACTTCATGGACTCGATCTTCTTCCTAGCGGGACTCCAGGCAAGATAACCATTACCTTGGATATCACTACTATCTTTGCTTGCTAGTTGTCTCGATGCTATCGCTATGTCTCGCTTTCGTACCACTTGTTTGTTAGCCTCCCAACTGCCATGATACAGCCTCTAACCGTCCACCATCCCAGCAAACCATTGTTTGGCTATGTTACTGCTTGCTCAGCCCTTCTTATAGAGTTGTTAGTTGCAGGTGCAGTTGCAGGTGCAGTTGCAGGTTGTTCCATGCTAGACATGGATATCATGGGATATCACAATATGTCTCTATTTAATCAATGCATCTATATACTTGGTAATGGGTGGAAGGCTCAGCCTTTTGCCTGGTGTTTTGTTCCACTCATGCCACCATAGTTTCCGTTATACCGGTGTTATCTTCCTTGATGAGCTCTTCTAACACATGTGGGGTATATGGGGCCCCCTTTATCATTCGTTTTAGGATAAACTTCTCCAGCAAGGCCCAACATTGGTTTTAATATTTGCCTAATAACAACTAAAACTTGCATAGGGACTTGCTAGTCCCCGCGGATAATTAATCAACAACCTCGGGCTAGTGCCCCTCATGAGTGTTGGTCCAAAACTAGAGCCACTTGAGGCGCCACCTGGGGCAACTCGGGTTTTTGCTGTCCTACGTAGTGTTCATCCATCGTGTCCTGAGAACGAGATACGCGGCTCCTATCGGGATCGTCGACACGTTGGGAGGTCTTGCTGGTTTAGTTTACCCTTTTACGAGTGGCTTGTCCACCGGGATTCCTTATCGCAAGCATCGTGTTATCATGGTGTGAGGATGTTCCATCGGATGCGTGTGGTAATTTGTGATGGACTACTTGGAGCACCCCTGCAGGGTTAGATCTTACGGAAAGCCATGCCCGCCGTTATGTGGCGACTTGGAAATTTATAATATCCGGTTATAGAGAACTTGACACTAAATTCTAATTAAAATACACCAACCACATGCGTAACCATGATCGTCTCTTTCCGAGGGAGTTCGGGAAGAGAACACGGTCGAGTTATGTTTGAACCGTAAGTAGGTGTTCTGGATCACTTCTTGATCATATTAGATTGCGACCGTTTATGCGTAGTTGCTCTTCTTATTCTTGTACTCGTTGATATGTCTCCAATGTATCTATAATTTATGAAGTATTCATGCCATGTTTATGACAATTCTATATGGTTTTGGTATGATTTGAATGGAACTAACCCGGACTGACGTTGTTTCCAGCAGAATTGCCATGGTGTTGTTTTTTGTGCAGAAATGAAAGTTCTTGGAATTGGATGAAACTTTTTGGAGATTTTTTATGGAACATATAAAAAATATTGGCACCAAGACCCACTGGAGGGGGGCCACCCAGTGCCCACGAGGCACCAGGGCACGCCACCCCCCAGGCGCGCTCTGGTACCTCGTGGGGCCCATGTGGCTCCGTCTGACGTGATTCCAACGCTGAAAAATCCTATATATTCAGAAACCGCCGAAAGTTAACCTAGATGACTTTTGACGCCACCGCAAGCCTCTGTACCTCCACGATCTCATCTACAGCCCTTTTTTGTTGGCACCCTGCTGGAGGGGGGAAGGCATTACCGGAGGCCATCTTCATCATCCCGGCGGTCTCCATGAGGAGGAGGGAGTAGTTCACCCTCGGGGTTGAGGGTTTGTACCAGTAGCTATGTGTTTTATCTCTCTCTCTCTCTCTCGTGTTCTTGAGATGGCACGATCTTGATGTATCGCGAGCTTTGTTGATATAGATGAATCATATGGAGTTTTCCCCTCTCTATCTTCTTGTGATGAATTGAGTTTTCCGTTTGAAGTTTTCTTATCGGATTGAGTCTTTAAGGATTTGAGAACACTTGATGTATGTCTTGCATATGAATATATGTGGTGACAATGGGATATTCACTTGAGTCACTTGATGTATGTTTTGGTGATCAACTTACGGGTTCCGTGACCTTGGGGATTTATGCATAAGGGTTGGCACTCGTTTTCGTCTTGACTTTCTGGTAGAAACTTTGGGGCACTCTTTGAAGTTCTTTGTGTTGGTTTGAATAGATGAATCTGAGATTGTGTGATGCATATCGTATATTTGTGACTTTGGAGTGAACTCTTTGTCGCACGTGAGGGATTTACATATGATTCAACTATGTCAACAATGTTGAGAGATTGCACTAGCGAAAGTATAAACCCTAGGCCTTGTTTTCAAGCATTGCAATACCGTTTGTGCTTACTTTTGTTACTTGTTACCTTGCTGTTTTTTCTATTTTTAGATTACAAAAACCTATATCTACTATCCATACTACACTTGTATCACCATCTCTTCGCCGAACTAGTGCACCTATGCAATTTACCATTGTATTTGGTGTGTTGGGGACACAAGAGACTCTTTGTTATTTGGATGCAGGGTTGTTTCAGAGAGACCATCTTCATCCTATGCCTCCCACGGATTGATAAACCTTAGGTCATCCACTTGAGGGAAATTTGCTACTGTCCTACAAAACTCTGCGCTTGGAGGTCCAACACGAGTCTACAAGAACAAGTTGTGTAGTAGACATCAAGCTCTTTTCTGGCGCCGTTGCTGGGGAGGTGAGTGCTTGAAGGTATATCTTTAAATCTTGCAATTGAATCTTTTAGATTCTTGTTTATCACTAGTTTGGCTTATAAAAGAAAACTACAAAAAAATGGAATTGAGGTTGCCTCATATTATTCACCTTTATAATGTCTTTCATGAAAATAATGGAAATGAAAATTGTGCTCAATTGATAGAAGAAGAATTCAATAAAATGTTTGGCATAAAATCTTTGAATGATGAGCATGATTGCAATGTTGCTAGTATGAATTCTTTGAATATCCATGATGCTAATGAAATGCAAAACCATAAGCTTGGGGATGCTTTGTTTGATGAAGATGATATTTTTAGTCCCCCAAGTTTTGATGTGCAAATTTATTATGATGATTGCATGCCTCCTATTTATGATGATTATGTTGATGAAAGTGGGTTTGGAAGAGTGTCAACTGTATGAAATAATGATCCCACTATTTTGGAGGGTGTTGAATCTTATTATAATAATTATGAAAGTGGATTTGGTGAGGTCATGACTTTATTTAATAATGAATCCACTATTTTGGAAGAGGTTTCAATTGATTACGAAAACAAAGTTGCTATCTATGATGATTATTGTGATGACATGTATGCTATAAAGAATAATGATAACCATGAAACTTGTCATCATGATTTTAATGTTCAATTTGATTATGTCAATCGAGTATCTCATGATAGTTATTTTGTTGAGTTCGCTCCCACTACTATGAATGAGCATAAATTTGCTTATGTGGAGAGTAATAAAATTTCTATGCTTGTGGATCATGAAAAGAATGCTTTATGTGATAGCTATATTGTTTAATTCATTCATGATGCCACTGAAAATTACTATGAGAGAGGAATATATGCTTGTAGGTATCTCAATAATATCAAGTTTCCTCTCTATGTGTTGAAAATTTTGAAGTCATGCTTGTTTTGCCTTCCTATGCTAGTTGATTCTTGCTCCCATAAATTGTTTGCTCACAAAATCCCTATGCATAGGAAGTGGGTTAGGCTTAAATGTGCTAGTCATATGCTTCATGATGCTCTCATTGTGTTTCAATTCTTCGTTCTTTTGCGAGCATCATTAAAATCATCATGCCTAGCTAAGAAGGCATTAAAGAAAAGTGCTCGTTGGGAGACAACCCAACATTTACCCCTACTGTTTTTCTGTGTTCCCATGATTAAGCTACTTTAGTGATCATGTTTTATAGCTTTTTTTTCAATAAAGTGCCAAGTAAAGCCTTTGGGATAGTGTGGATGATAGTTGACTTGATTCTGTGCAAAAACAGAAACTTTTGCCCAGTTCTGGAATTACTATAAATCACTGGGCATTGAAAAATTCTGAATTTTTCTGCACATGATTGATATACAAATTTCCTACATTGTCCTAATTTTTCATAATTTTTAGAGTTACATAAGTATGGTCATTGTTCAGATCATTACAGACTGTTCTGTTTTTGACAGATTCTGTTTTCAATGCATAGTTTGCTTGTTTCATAGTTTCTATGGCTTATATTGGTCAATATAAATTGTAGAAATTGTAGAATGCAGTAGGCATTGTGTGAGAACAATTATTAATGTTGTCTTGACAGTACCAAAGTGATGGTTTATTCTTTATCATGCTAACCTATCTCACGAAGTTCCGTTAAGGTTTGTGTGATTGAAGTTTTCAAGTTTTGGGTAAGATATCGATATGAGGAGAATAAGGAGTGGCAAGACACTAAGATTGGGGATGCCCAAGGCACCTTATGGTAATATTCAAGGAATATCCAAGCAACTAAGCTTGGGGATGCCCCGAAAGGCATCCCCTCTTTCGTCTTCAACATTATCGGTAACCTTACTTGGAGCTATATTTTTATTCATCACATAATATGAGTTTTGCTTGGAGCGTTATTTTATTCTGTTGATATTTGCTTGCTGTTATCAATAATCATGTTTTGTATCTTTTAGTTCAATAAAATGCCAATTATAGCCATTACCATGCTCAGTTTGCAAGTTTATGTGTTGCTGTTTGAAAACAGAAAGTTTTTTGTTATGTACAGAATATTCCTGAATAGTCAGAACATGATAAAAATCTGAAATTTTTACACAAAGCATGCATGAGTTCTCTGTCACGTGGTAATTTTTTAGAATGTTTGGAGTTAGGGAAGTATGGATTCTTATTCCCCTTTTACAGACTGTTCTGTTTTGGCAGATTGCTGTTATAGTTGCATTGTTTGCATATGTTTGCGTGTTTAATGTTTCTATTTGTGGATAGGAGTATTAAATATGCAGAGGCAATTAGTATGCAATGTTTAATTATAATTTTTTTGATTTGTTACAGTAGAGAATGTCGAGGTTTTGAGTGGATTTATACTAACATACCTCACAAGTTCTTGTCAAGTTTTGTGTGGATGAAGTTTTTGAAACTTAGGGCAACTACTATATGAGAAGAATTAACGAGACACAAGAGTTCAAGCTTGGGGATGCCCAAGGCTCCCCAAGTCAATATTCCAAGAAGTATCAAGCATTCAAGCTTGGGGATGCCCCGGTAGGCATCCCATCACTTTTCTTCATCAACTATCGGTTAGTCTCGATTGAACCCAAGTTTTTACTTGTTCACATAATGTGTGCTATACTTGGTTGTGTCTTTGTTTTGCTTGCTGTTTGAATAAAATATCAAGGTCTGAAACTTTTTAAATGAGAGAGAGTCCTCACATAGCTACTTAATTTTTTCACTACTCATTTGATCTTCACTTATATCTTTTTGGAGTAGCTTGTCATTAATTCTCATGCTTCACTTATATCTTTTTGAGAGTTAATAATAGTAATGGTAATTTGCACAAGATATGAATTTGGTCCCAAGGTGATGAATATTCGAGAGGGACATAATAAAAACTTCATTGCATATGATAAGTGTGATTCCTTGCAATGAAAATAATGAAAGAGATCATATGCTAATCTTATGGAAAGTAATGACATTACATAAAGGGAAGTATAAGTGGTAAAATTTATTGGAGGTTAACAAGTATAGCATTAGTCAATGATGCAATTCATGAAAAAGTTAATAAGGGAAGAGAAGATTCACATGCAAATATACTATCTTGGACATCTTTTATGATTGTGAGCCCCCATTAAGTATTTTATGTCAAAGTGTTGACGTTGGACAAGGAAGACAACGTAATGAATTATGTTTGTTCATATTCACATAGAAGTTATATTGTTATAGATCCTCCAACATGTGGTGCTTGCTCAGTATCTTTGCTAGCCAAAAATCCGCACCAAGTAGAGATACTACTTGTGCATCCAAAACCCTTAAACCTAGTTTCTTCCCATGAGTGTCCACCATATCTACCTATGGATTGAATAAGATCCTTCAAGTAAGTTGTCATCGGTGCAAAAAGCAATAAAAATTGCCTCTAAATATGTCTGAACTTTTATTGTAAGGGAAATAAGCATTGTACAAACTTGTGATGGTAAAGAAATAAAAGCGACAGACTGCATAATAAAGGTTACTATCACAAGGGGCAATATAACGTGACGTTCCTTTGCATTAAGGGCTTGTGCATCCAAAAATAAAAAGTGCATGACAACCTCTGCTTCCCTCTGCGAAGGGCCTATCTTTTACTTTTATGCATTTACTTTTATGAATTTACTTTTTATGCAAGAGTCAATAGTGTTCTCCTCTATTTCCTTTTTATTTTTCTCTTTTGCAAGCAGCATGTGGTGGGGAAAGATCTAGGCACATATATCCAGTTGAATATGAGTTATTATTGTTGACATCACCCTTGAGGTGACTAAGTTGGGTGGCAAAATCACAAGCCCCTATCTTTCTATGTGTCTGGCTGAAACTTTTGCTCCATATATATGTCGTGAGTGTTAGCAATCATAGAAGACTAAATGATGGTTGAGTATGTGGACTTGCTAAAAAGCTCCTACATGAGACCCTTCCTGAAAATATGATGAATTGCAATTGCATTGTTGAATAGAATAGTTTGTTAGTTTCCAAGAAAGTTTATGCCTTATACTTCATTGTTGTGATGAATTGTTACTCGCTCATGTGAAGTTTTATGATAAAAAATATTGTTGTTATAATAATGATCTTGCTTTGAATCATTCAAGTCCAATGTCCATGCTATAAAAGAAAAGATTATATGATGATTATGATAAGTAGCATTCCACATCAAAATTTCTGTTTTAATTGCTACTTTAGCATGATGACTTTATGAGAGAAAGTTGCTGTTATGATGCTAGGAAAAGTGATTGAAATTATCATTGATCAAACTTATGCACTATGCTAGCATTCACACTTCATAAATTATTTATTTTATCATTTACCTACTCGAGGACGAGCAGGAATGGAGCTTGGGGATGCTGATACATCTCCAACGTATCTATAATTTATGAAGTATTCATGCCATGTTTATAACAATTCTATATGGTTTTGGTATGATTTGAATGGAACTAACCCGGACTGATGCTGTTTTCAGCAGAATTGCCATGGTGTTGTTTTTTGTGCAGAAATGAAAGTTCTTGGAATTGGATGAAACTTTTTGGAGATTTTTTATGGAACATATAAAAAATACTGGCACCAAGACCCACTGGAGGGGGGCCACCCAGTGCCCACGAGGCACCAGGGCGCACCACCCCCCTAGGCGTGCCCTGGTACCTCGTGGGGCCCACGTGGCTCCGTCTGACGTGATTCCAATGCTGAAAAATCCTATATATTCAGAAACCCCTGAAAGTTAACCTAGATGAGTTTTTACGCCACCGCAAACCTCTGTACCTCCACGATCTCATCTACAGCCCTTTTTCGGCACCCTGCCGGAGGGGGGAAGGCATCACCGGAGGCCACCTTCATCATCCTGGCGGTCTCCATGATGAGGAGGGAGTAGTTCACCCTCGGGGCTGAGGGTTTGTACCAGTAGCTATGTGTTTTATCTCTCTCTCTCTCTCTCTCTCTCTCTCGTGTTCTTGAGATGGCACGATCTTGATGTATCGCGAGCTTTGTTGATATAGATGAATCATAAGGAGTTTTCCCCTCTCTATCTTCTTGTGATGAATTGAGTTTTCCCTTTGAAGTTTTCTTATCGGATTGAGTCTTTAAGGATTTGAGAACACTTGATGTATGTCTTGCATATGGATATCTGTGGTGACAATGGGATATTCACTTGAGTCACTTGATGTATGTTTTGGTGATCAACTTGCGGGTTCCGTGACCTTGGGGATTTATGCATAAGGGTTGGCACTCGTTTTCATCTTGACTTTCCGGTAGAAACTTTGGGGCACTCTTTGAAGTTCTTTGTGTTGGTTTGAATAGATGAATCTAAGATTGTGTGATGCATATCGTATAATCAAACCCGTGGGTACTCGTGGTGACATTGGAGTGCCTAGGTGACATTAGGGTTTTGGTTGATGTGTATCTTAAGGTGTTATTCTAGTACGAACTCTAGTGCTGTTCATGACAATTAATGGGGATGGCTCATAAGATTGATCGGGAAGGATAACTTTGAGGTGGTGTCGTACCCTACAACAATTTCTTCATTTGTTCTCCGCTATTTGTGACTTTGGAGTGAACTCCTTGTCGCACGTGAGGGATTTACATATGATTCAACTATGTCAACAATGTTGAGAGATTGCACTAGCGAAAGTATGAACCCTAGGCATTGTTCTCAAGCATTGCAATACCGTTTGTGCTCACTTTTGTTACTTGTTACCTTGCTGTTTTTATATTTTCAGATTACAAAAACCTATATCTACTATCCATACTACACTTGTATCACCATCTCTTCGCCGAACTAGTGCACCTATACAATTTACCATTGTATTTGGTGTGTTGGGGACACAAGAAACTCTTTGTTATTTGGTTGCAGGGTTATTTGAGAGAGACCATCTTCATCCTACGCCTCCCACGGATTGATAAACATTAGGTCATCCACTTGAGGGAAATTTGCTACCGTCCTACAAAACTCTGCGCTTGGAGGCCCAACACGAGTCTACAAGAACAAGTTGTGTAGTAGACATCACTCGTAAGTTAGCCACCATACAATGCTTAGTGCTTGCTACAACCTCACCACTTATCCATACCATACCCATTAAGCGTTGCTAGTCTTGATACCCATGGTAATGGGATTGCTGAGTCCTCGTGGCTCACCGATTACTACAACAATAGGTGCAGGTACATGTACAGCGATGACTTGATGCGAGCGCGATGCATGTTTCTTTGTTTTGGAGTGCTTCTTCTTCTGCTTCTTCTTCTTTGTCGATCAAGGGATAGGTTCCTAGTCGGCAGCCTGGGACTAGCAGGGTGGATGTGTTGACGCTCAAAAGTGGCAAAGTCATAAAAAGTAGCTTAAGCTATGTCAATATTAATTCAAACTTATGATTGGAAGTCACCTTCGGATGGCTCTCTTCAAGAAGATCAAGATGGATACGAAGATGGTCCAAAACGGAGCTCGAATGCAACAGTTATGACTATTTCAGAGATGCTCTTGTTGACATCAGATTATAAAATGGCATGAAACGTTATTAATATAGCCTCTGGTGGAAAAGTGTCCAACATCAAAGTTGTGCGTCTCGTCGAAACGGTTGATTTTGATATAAAAATCATCATAATCCGAGGTCGTATGCAACCTGTGGAGTCAAAACAAGGTCAGAAACAGAAGCTGCGGAGTCATTTCGGACCGACCGAGTTTATTTGACTCGGTGAGACCGAGTTGACTTGGTAATTCTGAGTGAAACCACTCGGAAATTCCGAGTGAGATACAGAAGATTAAAGAATGTTGGCCATGTTCACTCGGTGGGACCGAAGCAAACCACTCGGTGGCTCCGAGTTGATCCGAAAAATTGCCAAAGATTCCTGTCCGATTTAGGTTAGGGTTTTTGATGTTTTGGACGGAATTTTTAGTCCTTTTCTTGTACGGGAAGTCCAGCCCTCTCATAAATAGATGAGAGGTGACGGCCGATTGAACAACACACAATCGCAAAATACATCTATACTACTTTTTCATATACGTTTTGTCTCTCCCTCGTTATTGCTTCCTCGTTCTTCGCCGTTCTTTGTGATTAAGAGCTACGAATCCCGAGGCTCTAGGGGCGGTTGGACCAACCCAGGGCAACCCATAGCCACTGCACTCCCCGACGGGGTCCCTCCCGGGCGTGTGGGGTTTCGGGTCTTCAAAAGCTCTCGCCGGTCGTCTTGCGAATCGCGCTTCTGGTGAGACCCCTTCGACGTGAGCTGCGGTGCATCACCCCCGGTGTCGAGGGTACACGTGACGTGTTCGTGTGCGAACAGGATTCCGTTCATCCTTTTCGTTTGATTTCATCCGTAGTCGGATCCTGCTCTTCTGTATGATGATTGCTATGTATTGATGTAATAATGTATTCATGTTGTAGCTTGTGGCAAGTGTAAGCCTATATCTGGTATTCTCATCTACTCAGTACATGTATGATGTAATGATATCCACCTTGCGAAGCATTTTCGATATGCGCTTCTATCCTTAGTGAAGCTTCCGAGTTCCTTGAGGATAGGACAGCATATTGGGCGTGACAAGTTGGTATCAGAGCCTCTACCGACCATAGGAGCCCCCTTGATTGATCAAACTTGGCCGTTGTCGAGTCTTGAAGAAAAACTATTTTGAGTCCTAGATATATATCGGAGAGTAGGAATTCTTTTTACTCCTTATCCCCTTCGTCGCTCTGGTGAGGAATTGTGACGTAGGTGTTTTGATTCTACTACTCTTCCCTTTCAAAAAAAAATTAGGATCACACGGGTATTTTGGAATCGTTATGATATCGTTGTGACGGGAATTCTGTTCTTGGTGCCTCCTGACATTTTGGGGTTGTGGTAGTGTCCCGGGGTGTTGAGCTCCAAGGTTTTCGCGCCACATTCACTACCATTCCAGTTCCTAAATACCAGAGGACGCCGACATCAAAAAACACTTCTATCTTGTTAGTGGTGAGATAACCCCGACGTCACCCAGTATTGGGGAGGTAGTTCGGGAGTACTACCATGACTAGTATAGCGGATGTTTTTCGAAGGTCTGAGGTACACGAGTTTTCGAGATTTTAGTTATGTGTTGATGGAGGCGGTACATTTGGAGCGTAGAATTCTGCTAGGAGTTGTGTGATGATATTTTGCTCCTTGTACTCGTTGGACCGGATTGCATAATCGAGAATTTCGGGAGTTCATAGGTGGGAATTCAATTAGTCACCTAGGATTATCCTTCCAACAAATGCATGAGGGTATATGCATTTGTTTCCAGCTTATTCCACAAGCCCAATCCTTCGTTTTGTTTTGGTTGTGGTATTCAAGTTGCTTCGAAGTCAAGTGTGGATCCATACCTTTCCTAAGCGGTGTTCTCATATTTCTATGGGATCATCGACATTGACATGTTAATTCTTTTACAACTGGCGTGCTTCTCTTCGAGTTAATCCGATCCTTTCAACAATAGCAAAGATCAATTCTCAATTTTCTCAGCGGCATTTGTTTCACCCGTCCCAAGTTGTCTTTATTTTTCCCACCCTCCCACCCTTTTCTTCGCGGAGTCAGAGATCTCAAATCAAGAATCCATCTCATTCATGAGAAATCTCTCCATTCTTTTCCTTCAATGTTCTTAGCCGGTGATTTCTCGTGAAGATGCTTAGGAGCTACAAGTGCTCATTCTTTTTTCTCATTTTTCTTCTCCGGTGGTCTAAATTCAAGCCTTCGGTGTTAATCATACCCCTTTCTTCGATTCTAATGTTTTTTCCATGTTGGAAATTCTTACCCAAGCCTCTCTTATCTATCCAATTCTCTCTATTTCTTCTCTAGAGTGCTGAAGTTATCTCAAAAGATTTGTGTTTCCATTCAAGATCCGTTCGAGCTATTTCATGGTTCTTATTTCATTCAAGCCATTTAAGTCAACCGGTGCAATCTCTCTTTCAAGCAATCATTTCCAATGGTGTTTCTTTTGAATGGGCCCATAACCCACAGGTCTTTTCCCAGGATCTTCCATGACTCTTCTGCTTTTTCAGAGTTTTTTCCCAAATTCTTTCAAGTTTGACGTAAGTATGGATTCCATCAGTCATATCCCTTCTCCAAGGTCGCTTTCAAATTATTTTCATCTTTGGCTTAACCTTTCTATTCTTCATTGTTCCGGAGTGTCTCAACAATGTTGGTGGTGTTCCTCGTCATTCTCAATATTTGAAGACCGAAAGAAGAGTTTCTCTTACATCATATTTGCCCCGAGACTAATGCTCCAGTTCCCTTCCATTTATTTTCATCATCGCCGTGTGTTTCATTTGGGTGTTGCATTCTTCATCGCATCATTCGCATTGCATCAGCACTCCGTGTCGTCAGTCTTTTCAAAACTTGCATCCATTCATACTTGCCGCTTCTCCCCGTTGCCCTCCGTTGTCCGTTCTGAGGCCTAACACACATGCACGCGCCCGCGGCACCTCCGAAATATTATTTTATAGGTGGGAGAAAAACGTTCTCGGAATGGGTTGAAAGTTGGCATGCGGTCTTATTATATTGTCGGTGGACCACCTGCCAAAGTTCATTGCGTTCGTTTGATAGCCCAACTGTTAAACTATAGCGGCACTATAGCCGATAAAACATCGGACGTTTTCGGTTTTTCCAGATGTTGCCGGGCCAAACAACTTCCCTCTCTTCTCAGCCCAATGCATCTACACAACCACAACCAGCCCACTAGGCCTGCCCTAGCCTCCCCCCCCGACCGGAGCCATCGGATCGCGATCGGAGGGCTCCGAAACCTCCCTAAACCCCCTAAACACCTAACCCTAGATGCCCCTACTATTTATAGACGTTCTACCCTTCCATTTCTGGGGATCCTCCTTCCTCCTCCCTCAAATTCCGCGCGCAGCCGCTCCTCCGCCGACACTTGTCGCTCCTCCAGTAGCCAGCCGCTGCCTGCAGCCTTTCGCGCTCCGCAATGTGGCCGCCCCACATCCTCTTCCCCGTGCCTCCAGCCACCGCCGGCCCAGCCAGGCCCGCGGGGGCCCCCGAAGCCCATTGGGGCCCGCCCTGAGCCCACGCGCACCCGTTGCCCCGCGTCGCCCTGGAGCGCTCCGCGGCTCGCCATGCCGGACGCCAAACCTTCGTGCGCCTCCGCCGACCCGCCGCTGCCCGGGAGTTCTCCACCGCCGCATCGACCCCATCGCCTCGGCCTCAACCCCGCCACCGTGCCTACTCTGCCCGCGCCGGCGCCTTCACGCCGCGGCCACCGGAGCTTCCCCGCCTACTTCGACCTCGCCGCCCTCTCCCTCGACGCTGGTGAGCTCCACCGCGTCAGCCATGGCCTCACATCCACGCATCCGATCCCAGCCTCCTCTGCCCGTGCCACTGCCAGATGGGACCCGGTAGTTATAACATTCAATCTTTGCTTGATGATTCCCACTAATCTAGAGCTCATATGCATGTGGTTCCTTCTTGTGATTTGGTCTATGTAACGTGTACATTGATGCCATGCCCTTGGTTGCCATGTAGAGTGGCTGTAGCATGTCTCTTTCTTGCTCTCAAGTTGCCATCATGATGAAAATTGTCCACCTGTTAACAGAAAGTTGCCTTTCGTAGAAATTGTAGTAATTAATCTATGCATCCTATGAATTTGTGCCAATGGAGTAATTTGGAGAATGCCATGTCTACTATATGCTCATATCAATTTCCTAAATATTAAAATTGCTATGCTTGCTGTTATGTGCATCCCAAGTCAGCATCATGATATTCCTGTTTGCATTCCTACATTGCATCTTGTTTTGACAAATGCCATGAATCTGTTGCTCCTATGAATATGTCCATGTTATATGATTTCATCTACATGTTTTGTACTACCATGATGTACCATTTGATGCCATGTTCTTGCAATGTAGCTTATTTGTTTCGTGCCTCCAACATGCCATCATATTAACTCTGCTCATAGAGATGCTCTGTTTTTCACTGTCATGAACTGTAACAGAACATAGCATTTTGCATGGATCATAATGAATTAACCATGATACCTATGAACCTGAACCTTAAAGATAAATTGAAGCATGTTATCTCTACTTTGAGTGCATATCAAGTTTGTGCCCATCATGTTCCTATAGCTTGCTGTTTTGATGCTTGCAAAGAGCGATGTTGCTCTTTTGGGCAGATTGCTATTATAACTTGTGTTGATTGTAATTGTTGAACCGTTGCTCCGTTTTGATCATGTTCTCTATGAAACTTGCTTAGATTTTGGTGTAGTTTCATATTGTTATGTTGAATCCTTGATTTGAGCATTTGTGGTTGATGTTTGCATGCATTTTTCATCAATGCCCTGTTGAACTTGCTTAGCTCATATCTTCTAGACCGTAGCTCCGAATTAAATGTTCTACATATGGAACTTGATTAGAAAAATGTGTAGATCATCATGGTGCATGTTAACTTGCTGTTTAACAACTTTAACAATGTGCTTAATTCAGAACAGTACCAAATTAGAAATTTGCATATGGGGACTTCCAAAATAATTGTGTGTGGTTTCCGGCGTCATTTAAACTTGCCTAGGTGTAGTTCAATTGTGCTTCATCTCTTGCCATGCTTAACAACATTTAATATTGATGAGTAGCATAAACGGGAGTGAACTAAATAATTGATGTGGATTTTTGTGAATATGCAACCCGTTGCATATTGAGCTTCACTTCATGTGTAAATTTTGGTTATGCATCTTGCCATGCCATGACTCGTTAAACCATACAAGCATCATACTTGGTTGTGCATCATCCCATGTTTATGCTTGCTTGTTTACCATATTTCTTGCTTCTTTCTGGTTGTGCTTCTTCTCGATAGTTCCTGGTTACGTTTCGGAGTGAGGATTCGTTCGACTACGCTTGCTCGACTACTTCATGGACTCGATCTTCTTCCTAGCGGGATTCCAGGCAAGATGACCATTACCTTGGATATCACTACTATCTTTGCTTGCTAGTTGTCTCGATGCTATTGCTATGTCTCGCTTCTTACCAATTGTTTGTCAGCCTCCCAACTGCCGTGATACTGTTGGAAATATGCCCTAGAGGCAATAATAAAAGTAGTTATTATTATATTTCCTTGTTCATGATAATCGTTTATTATCCATGCTATAATTGTATTGATTGGAAACTCAAATACATGTGTGGGTACATAGACAACACTGTGTCCTTAGTAAGCCTCTAGTTAACTAACTCGTTGATCAAAGGATGGTAAAGGTTTCCTAACCATGGACATGAGATGTCATTTGATAACGGGATCACATCATTAGGAGAATGATGCGATGGACAAGACCCAAACTATAAACATAGCATATGATCGTGTCAGTTTATTGCTATTGTTTTCTGCATGTCAAGTATCTGTTCCTATGACCATGAGATCATGCAACTCACTGACACCGGAGGAATACCTTGTGTGTATCAAACGTCGCAACATAACTGGGTGACTATAAAGATGCTCTACAGGTATCTCCAAAGGTGTCCGTTAAGTTGGCATGGATCAAGACTAGGATTTGTTGCTCCGTGTGACGGAGAGGTATCTCAGGGCCCACTCGGTAATACAACATCACTATAAGCCTTGCAAGCAATGTGACTAAGGTGTTAGCCACGGGATCTTGTATTACGGAACGAGTAAAGAGACTTGCCGGTAACGAGATTGAACTAGGTATAGAGATACCGACGATCGAATCTCGGGCAAGTAACATACCGAAGAACAAAGGGAACAGCATACGGGATTAACTGAATCCTTGACATAGAGGTTCAACCGATATAGATCTTCGTAGAATATGTAGGAACCAATATGGGCATCCAGGTCCCGCTATTGGTTATTGACCGTAGAGTTGTCTCGGTCATGTCTACATAGTTCTCGAACCCGCAGGGTCTACACACTTAACGTTTGGTGACGATTAGTATAGTTGAGTTATTGTTGGTGACCGAAGGTTGTTCGGAGTCTCGGATAAGATCCCGGACATGACGAGGATCTCCGGAAGAGTCCGGAGGTAAAGATTGATATATGTGATAATAGTGTTTTGATCTCCGAAAGGGTTCCGGAATTCACCGGAAGGGGTTCCGGATGTTTACCGAAGTGTTCGGGTGCAGCAACACTTTATATGAGCCAAAGGGATAAAACCCATGAGGTATTGGAAAGTGCAAAAGGGAGTTTTGCTGCTGCCTTAAGCAGTAAGGCAGCACTGCCGCTTAAGCGGTACTACCGCTTGTGTAAAGCGGTACTACCGCTCAAGCGGTACTACCGCTTGGGTGAAGCGGTACTACCGCTCAAGCGGTACTACCGCTCCCGAGCGGTACTACCGCTTGTGCGCGGTGCTGCAGGGATCCGAGTTGGACTCTTTCCTTGCGGGCCAAACCGACCTTGTGCGGGCAAAACCGAGCTGGTGGAGGCTTTTTGTCCAAGTTTAGACCCCAGGGCTCAACATATAAATAGAGGGGCAGGGCTAGCACACGGGACACATCAGGATTTCCCAAGCCGTGTGCCGGCAACCCTAGCCCTCTAGTTCGTCCGTCATAATCTCCATAGTGCTTGGCGAAGCCCTGCTGAGATTGCTACTCACCATCATCACCACGCCGTCGTGCTGCTGGAACTCATCCACTACTTCATCATCGCTCGCTGGATCGAGGAGGTGAAGGCGTCATCAAGCCGCACGTGTGTTGAACGCGGAGGTGCCGTCCGTTCGGCACTAGATCGGAAGGATCGTGATTGGATCGCGGGACGCTCGGCGATTTGGATCGCAAAGACGTTCGACTACATCAACCGCGTTTATTAACGCTTCCGCTTAGCGATCTACAAGGGTATGTAGATACAATCTCTCTCTCGTAGATGCTCATCACCATGGATAGGTCTTGCGTGTGCGTAGGAAAATTTTTGTTTCCCATGCAACGTTCCCCAACAGATACAACCTCTAACCCTCCACCATCCCAGCAAACCATTGTTTGGCTATGTTACTGCTTGCTCAACCCTTCTTATAGCATTGTTAGTTGTAGGTGCAGTTGCAGGTTGTTCCATGTTTGGACATGGATATCATGGGCTATCACAGTATCTCTCTATTTAATTAATGCATCTATATACTTGGTAATGGGTGGAAGGCATGGCCTTTTGCCTGGTGTTTTGTTCCACTCATGCCGCCCTAGTTTCCGTTATACCGGTGTTATGTTCCTTGGTGAGCGCTTCTAACACATGTGGGGTATATGGGGCCCCCGTGATAATTCATTTTAGGAAAAACTTCTCCAGCAAGGCCCAACATTGGTTTTACCATTTGCCTAATAACAACTAAAACTTGCATAGGGACCTGCTAGCCCCCACGGATAATTAATCAACATCGCCGGGCCAGTGCTCCTCATGAGTGTTGGTCCAAAACTAGAGCCACTTGTGGTGCCACCTGGGGCAACTCAGGTTTTGGCTGTCGTTCGTAGTGTTCATCCGTCGTGTCCTAAGAACGAGATATGCGACTCCTATCGGTATCGTCGACACGTCGGGAGGTCTTGCTGGTTCAGTTTACCCTTTTATGAGTGGCTTGTCCACTGGAATTCCTTATCATAAGCATCGTGTTATCATGGTGTGAGGATGTTCCATTGGATGCGTGTGGTAATTTGTGATGGACTACTTGGAGCACCCCTGCAGGTTAGATCTTTCGGAAAGCCGTGCCCGCGTTATGTGGTGACTTGGAAATTTATAATATCTGGTTGTAGAGAACTTGACACTAAATTCTAATTAAAATACACCAACCGCATGCGTAATCGTGATCGTCTCTTTTCGAGGGAGTTCGGGAAGAGAACACGGTGGGGTTATGTTTGAATAGTAAGTAGGTGTTCAGGATCACTTCTTGATCATACTAGATTGCGACCCTTTATGCGTAGTTGCTCTTCTTATTCTTGTACTCGTAAGTTAGCCACCATACAATGCTTAGTTCTAGCTGCAACCTCACCACTAATCCATACCATACCCATTAAGCTTTGCTAGTCTTGATACCCATGGTAATGGGATTGCTGAGTCCTCTTGGCACACAGATTACTACAACAACAGGTGAAGGTACAGGTAAAGCGATGACTTGACGCGAGCGCGATGCATGTTTGCTTGTTTTGGAGTGCTTCTTTTGCTTCTTCTTCTTCGTCGATCAAGGGATAGGTTCCTGGTCGGAAGCTTGGGACTAGCAGGGTGGATGTCGTTCATCTTTTTTGTTTGATTTCATCCGTAGTCGGATCCTGCTCTTCGGTATGATGATTGCTATGTATTGATGTATTAATGTATTCATGTTGTAGCTTGTGGCGAGTGTAAGCCTATATCTGGTATTCTCATCTATTCAGTACATGTATGATGTAATGATATCCACCTTGTGAAGCGTCTTCGATATGCGCTTCTATCCTTGGTGCAGCATCCGGGTTCCTTGAGGATAGGACCGCATATTGGGCGTGACAAGAAGTCCATTGGTCAAAACCCATCCGGTGAAAGTCAAAGGGGTAGATCTCCGGGACAATGGGGCCAGGGTTTGGATGGCCGGGGGCTTTAGGGGAGTAGCAATGCCACCAAAGCATCGCGTCGGATCCTCATACCTGTCTTAAGGTGTGGTGGGATGTTCGAACAGGCAATACGCGGCTCTGGGGTGTGCCCCCCCCCCCCCTCACGGACGGTGATGACACCGTAGTAACGTCCTGCGGTTCTATTATTGCATGAATTATGCTGAACACTCGAAGCGTGATCAATTCATGAGTTTTCTACATGGTGCAGACACACGCGATATAAGATGTGTGGTAATTTTTCATAATTTTTTGAGATGCAGAAATAAGTGGAAAAATTCCTCATTGCAGATTGTTCTTCGTATGTCTATGAGTATGGTCGGGGGCCTTCGGGGGCTAGCAATGCCACCAAATCTTGTGCTGGGCCCTCTTACATGTCCGAAAGTGTGGTGGCAGGTTCAAACAGCCGGCATGCGGCTCGGGAGTGTGACCCCCTTCGGGGACGGCGCTGCCGCGGGCACTTGCAGGGGGGAAACGACCACGTCGGGTCGACACGGAGGGAATCTTGTGGTGGGTTGGGCCCAGACATTGTTCTGAAGTGTTCCTATGGGCTGACCTATCACAACCAGGTGGAGAAGTCCATTGGTCAAAGCCCGCCCGGCGAAATTCAAAGGGGTAGATCTCTGGGTCAACGGGGCCAGGGTTAGGATGGCCGGGGGCCTTAGGGGGTAGCAATGCCACCAAAGCATCATGTCGGATCCTCATACATGACTTAAGGTGTGGTGGGATGTTCAAACAGGCAATACGCGGCTCCGGGGTGTGCCCCCCCCTCACGGACGGTGATGACACCATACTAACGTCCTGCGGTTCGATTGTTGCATGAATTATGCCAAACACTCAGAGCGTGATCAATTCATGAGTTTTTTACACGGTGTAGACTCACGCGATATAAGATGTGTGATAATTTTTCATAATTTTTTGAGATGCAGAAGTAAGTGGAAAAAATAATCTTTGCGAATTGTTCTTTGCATGTCTACGAGTGTGGTCGGGGACCTTCGGGGGCTAGCAATGCCACCAAATCTTGCACTGGGCCCTCTTACACATCCGGAAGTGTGGCGGCAGGTGCAAACAGCCGGCACGCGGCTCGGGTGTGGGACCCCCCTTCACGGACGGCGCTGCCGCGAGCACTTGAAGGGGGGAAATGGCCACATTGGGTCGACACGGAGGGAATCTTGTGGTGGGTTGGGCCCAGACCTTGTTCTGAAGTGTTCCTATGGGCTGGCCTATCACGACCAAGTGGATAAGGCCATTGGTCAAAGCCTGTCCGGCGAAAGTCAAAGGGGTAGATCTCTGGGTCAACGGGGCTAGGGTTAGGCCGGCCGGGGGCCTTAGGGGGGTAGCAATGCCACCAAAGCATCACGTTGGATCCTCATACATGTCTTAAGGTGTGGTGGGATGTTCGAACAGGCAATACGCTGCTCCGGGGTGTGCCCCCCCTCACGGACGGCGATGACACCGTAGTAATGTCATGCGGTTCTATTGTTGCATGAATTATGCCGAACACTCAGAGCGTGATCAATTCATGAGTTTTTTACACGGTGCAGACACATGTGATATAAGATGTGTGGTAATTTTTCATAATTTTTGAGAAGAAGAAGTAAGTGGAAAAATTTCTCCTTGCGGATTGTTCTTCGCATGTCTACGAGTGTGGTCGGGGGCCTTCGGGGGCTAGCAATGCCACCAAATCTTGTGCTGGGCCCTCTTACACGTCTGGAAGTGTGGTGGCAGGTGCAAACAGCTGGCACGCAGCTCCGGAGTGTGAATCCCTTCATGAACAGCACTGCCACGAGCACTTGGAGGGGGGAAACGGCCATGTCGGGTTGACACGGAGGGAATCTTGTGGTGGGTTGGGCCCAGACCTTGTTCTGAAGTGCTCCCATGGGCTGACCTATCACGACTAGGTGGAGAAGTCCATCGGTCAAAGCCCGTCCGGAAAAAGTCAAAGGCATAGATCTCCGGGTCAACGGGGTAAGGGATAGGCTGGCCGGGGGCCTTAGGGGGGTAGCAATGCCACGAAAGAAGAAGAAGACGAAGAAGAAGAAGAAGAAGAAGAAGAAGAAGAAGGTGCTAGGAGATGTTCTTTTAAAAATGACGGTGTATGTTAAATAAATTGAAAAATATAGTTGCCGACGGTTGGGCCATTGTAGCACCCCAAAAATTTAACCATATTTTTATTAAGTAAAATTTGGCTAGAAATAAAACTTTGAATTATACTAGGTCTTTTACTAATTTCAGAATCTTTTCTGTTTTCTGTTTTTCAAAATCCTTCCCTCCATATGGAAATTTTGGTAAAATATTGTGGGCTTGGGTAGTTTTCTTAAATCATTCCATTTATATTTCAATAACAGTAGGAAATATTTTCACAATAAAATTTGCCCAAAATAATTCTTTTAGTAGCATTTTCAGACTCTGGAATGCTTTTGTTGCACTAAAACCCTTTTAAATAAGTCATTAAAAATTCCAAAAAAATGATGAGGGGTTATGTGATGCGTATAGATCACTTTTATGCAAAAACCCATCTTGGTCTTTTGAAAATTTTGAGTAAAACATCCTCTTTTCAATTATGTCCCATTCCTAGGTTATAACTGCAACCCTAATTTTACTTCATCAAACAATTCTGAAATTATTCCCACTTATAGTCCTTCCAACCAAACCCTTAAGTCCAGTAGGTAAACTTCACTTGCATCTTGGAAGACCTCCAAATAAATCCTCCAAGTTTGGGTCCAGAACTGAAAGTCACCAAAACTTGCACTAGACACTTTCTTATTCTGCCAAACCAACCCTGCCATCCTCTTTATCATATAAGGAGACACCATCCTGTCAAATTTCACATCCAACAAAGCCCCTTAGACAGCCGTAGCATTATGTCAAGCACCTTGTGTGCATGACAGAAATTTTGCCTCTTCGTAAACTGCATTGAACACTTGGTCATTTGGCCAAACTATCTTGTCCAACATCTGTAAAATCCAACTAGACACCACACCGCCAAAACTTAGCTCAATTAGATCCTTCTACCTCCCCTGGCAATTCGCCGAACACATCACGTGCGCGTTCGGAGCGTGTCCGGAGCCTATGTTGGCACCGCATCGGCACCGAACCCCTTCCACCGCCCTGCTGCCTCCCCGGCCCTCGCAACAGCCCAGGCGGCATCGACATAAACCCACCGACCCCACTGACACTCCCCCTCGTCCTCTAGCGCTGCCCCCGCCATCCAGAGCCACTGTCCAGAGCCGCCGTCCAGGTCCGCCGTCCCTGCCACGTCCCCGCCGAGACACGCGGCTCGCCCCGAGCCGACCATCCCCCCGACGTAAATATGGGCGGCCACCGCCCTCACCTATTTCCGCCGACCCCCACCGGCCTCACCAACCTCTCCACCACCCCCTGTTCGTCGTTAATGGCCGCCACCAAGTCAGTTGGCACAGTTCTTCGAGGAACCGACCTTATCCATGCCTATATAAGCCACTCGTACTTGCCCCGAACTTCAGCATTTCCCCTCCCTCCTCTGTAAGCCATCCAGGCAGCCACATGACCGGAGGTGACCGTCTTCCTCGCTTCCAGCAACCACGGTTGCCGCCGCTGTCAAGAAGATTCCGACGCCGCCTAAGCCTCCCCCTCTCCACTCTCTGCACCAAAAGCTTCCTCTTGATCCTGCGAATCCATCCCCACCTTCAATTCCACCGGAGATACACCGTGGGCAAAAGCCCCAATTTGTCGCGACCTGAGCTTCTCGGGAGAGCTCGTTGCCGGCAACTTCGTCCACCCTAGCTACCATGGCGGGTACCGGAAGGACCGCCTCGACCTCCTGCGCACGCCCAGGTGTTCAGCTCCCCGTGGGGCACCGCCGTTCGCCGGCGAGGACCACCGGAGTCCCGCCTCTGTTCTGCCGGAGAGAGAGGCACGCGCGAAACGACTGGTCAAACCTGACCAGTGGGCCGAACGGGCCCACTGTCAGCGACCGAAGCCGTGCCGGCTCGTCTGTAAGTGGAGGCAGGCTTCCCTGAGGCCGTCTTCGCACGGGGAAAACCTATTCCTATGAATACGCCTTCGACGTCGACAGCCCTCCCGCGTGACCGAGCGACTGGTCCTGGCCCAGTGACGACATGCATCTAAATCACGCTCAAGGCGCGTTTCTGCTTGCCCGGTTGCGGCTCTTTTCTTTTTTCTTTTCCAGCAGGATTCAAATAATCCTATAGTAACCATTTCAAAATCAAATTTGATGATTCAGATTTCTGCATACTCCTAAATTCATGCTCTATTAATCTAGCTAGGGTGAAATTTTTTCCTAAGCTTTGTCTCTGCTGGATCTATTAAATAGTCCATTTCTTCATTTATTTCGGCTTAGAAAATCCCTAGGAAAATCATCTGAACTCCAAATCAATTAATTCTTTTTCTCGGATTCTTTATTTTCCCTCTACTTTATTTTAGTATTTATTTCAAAAATTCCAAACAACTTTTTAGTACTGTTTCAAGTTTATGTGGTAATTTTAATATTTTTAAAATAGGAAAAATGGAGGGAAGAAAATTTTCAAAAGTTTTGGAGTGCACCCAATCTTTCTTCATGCTCAAGGCACGCATCTTGAAAACTTGATATGGTGAATGCATGGTTAATTGTTGCAAGAATAATTGAGTCATGAATATATTGAAATCAAATAAAAATTGCATATTGCTAACTATGCATGCATGATCCCTTGATAATATTTTATCTTCATTTAAATATGAAGTGTGGGTGAGTATGGTTATTTTCACATGTCACATATGCCTATGTTGGTCCGGACTAATCTGCAGGAAAGAATCAGTCACAAGAAAGGTGACTGTGAGATTAAAATCACGTTGTGACGAGAATGATTAGTGAGGGCATGTTGGGACATGCCAGATGGTGACCCTGCTGGGTACTACCAAGGAAATATATTGTACTAACCACTGCAGGAAAACTTAAACCTGCTGAGTCGACTGTAGATCGAGCCTTGTTACTTGTTTCATGCTACCACTTGTTCTTGCCACAGGTAGGGTACGGTTCAGTAAGTTGTTAACCCCTTTCATTGCACAAACCATACAGAGGGGCCATAGTGGAAGATACCATTGATCACTGGTAGGCATGCCAATTGGTCAGGGGGCATGGGTGTATCCGGCTGGGCCGAGAGGGGGGCACCCCTTGTATTCCGCGCATTATAACTTGTGATCCCATGCTATTCAACACGATGATCTCCTCGTCTTAGAGTTTTTCTTGACCGATGCTTTGGGTGATTCCTGGCGTCAGGAAAGTTAATCTAGTGTGTGCTGGTTAGGTCAGTTTTCAACCCAAAGGCCGTAATGGGAATTAGTCAGCGTCTTGGTGTTGACTAAAGAATTCCTTTACTTGTGGGTAAAGAGTACAACCTCTACAGAGTTTTAAAACCTATTCAAATAGTCATGTCCGCAGTTAAGGACTACAGTCTGGGTTGGTCAAGTGTCGGTCTTAGTGTCGGTCTGTGGAGGAAATAATTAAAATTGAGCATGATTCAATTTTTGCAGGATAATCATTGTCACTACTGATCCTAGCCTGAATATTATTGCTAACATGGATATTATTGTGGAATAACCTTTTTCTTCTATGTGCAACCTTGGGTATCTCTTGGGATGGCTAGTCCACCTGGATACTAACTTCTATTTTTTCTGGGTATCTCTTGGTATGGATAATCCACCTGGACACTCATTTCTATTTTTCTGGGTATATATTGGGATGGCTATTCCACCTGGATACTCATTTCTATTTTTCTGGGTATCACTTGGGATGGCTAATCCACCTAGATACTCATTTCTATTTTTCTGGGTATCACTTGGGATGGCTAGTCCACCTGGATACTCACTTCTTTTCAAGACCTCTTGAGGCATCGCTTTTAGACACCCATTGGGCATTTCTTTTCAAGACCTCTCGAGGCGTCACTTTTAGACACCCGTTTGGCATTTCTTTTCAAGACCTCTCGAGGTGTCGCATTCAGACACCCGTTTGGCATTTTTCGGGGAAGTCCTCGGGCGGTCCAACGCCCGATGTTCCATTTTATATTCTTGGTTTATTACTAACATGATATATTTATTCATCCACACCGTATTAATATTTAACATGCCATGCTTTAATATCGGTCAGCATATGCATATAAAATAATCCATCATGATCATATGCACTCTATTACTTTTGGTATAACTTTTGTTCATAATGTTTGCGAGTACATTCAAACATACTCACTGGCTTGTCCCTGGCTATTGTCTTGGCCAGATCACGATTAGGAGAAGAGCACTACGAAGGCACACACCGCAACCTAGGAAATCAGAGATAGCAGCCACGCGGGATAGGAGTTATCCAGGTCAGCTGTTCCTGTGGGAATGGAACCGCACCAGAGATGGAGATCCGCTACCCGCTTCCGCCAACCGCTGTTAGAAATCATTGTTGTATCATTAGACCTTTATGGTCTTGTATCCAATTCTTGGAATTGCTTGGTAATCTATAACAAGGAAGTGTCCACCAGCGAACAGTGATCCTGGGGCTGGTGATGACACGAGGGGTTAATTTCTGGGATATTGCGTTCCAGAAATGCGGCCTTGACAGCCTTGGTATCAGAGCCCAGGCTGACCATTGGCTAATCCTGTCCTAGCCTGGTCACTATCCCTAGGTTTCCACACCATCTAAAACCTTTCCTGTCCATAGCCAAGCCCATCTCATCCGATAGCCTGCACAGTGGCCAGCCGGCAACTTTTGACAGTCGGTGCCCAACCTATCAGCCTGTCCATAGGCCGTGTGCCTATGGCCGACACCTGAGTTGTTCCATCCACAAGCGTGCGATGGAAGACTCTGCTGTCCTATAAAGGAAGCCTTGCCCCAACCCAACACAACACAGCCTCACTCTAAGTTCGATACCCAATCACCAAGATGCCTGGCCCCATCGTTTGCAATGAAACCACCGCAGCCGAGCTTGGAGACTTTGTAGTCATCCTCAACAATCTCACCCGTTGAGCTTTTGGCATAGAAGAGCCCCCGGAGTATGTTGTGTACCAAGAGCACACGAGTGATGCCATCCACCACTTCTGGGCCACGGTGCACATCTACGGGAGGGGCACCCCATCAGAACGCCCCTACCGGTTCACTGGGAGGATGACCTCTGACGAGCCCCAAGCCATTCAACTAGCAGCCCGAGAGGCTGTAGTTAATCTCCGGCATTTGTCACCGAGGGTTAACATCTGCCCTTTCTACTACTACCCTAGTCATATAGGCAATGGTAGCCCGACCCAAGTCACCAACGGAGACCATGAGACGGATCCTGCTCTAGTGCATCTGGTGCGCTACCTGAGAGCGCAAGAGGCACTATTCGATTAGGTCACCCTTGATCTGATTGCGACCCGCAGGACGCTTGCTCTCCTGACCCCGGTGAGAAGTGAAACTGCACCACCGACACCCCAATAGTGCTGCTTGGGAGGCCAGTCGAGCCCCCAAGGTCTGCTCCTGTTATCTACCCAGGCAATGCCTTTGCCTCCCCAGGGGAACTCCGTCATCTCTTGGGGACCTACTCCGACTGGACTGTGACCTCGACACCCCGCGAGGGACACCATCGCTACCCCAACCCTGTGGCACCGCATCCTACGCCGGCCAACTCCGACACTGAAGCTCATGGAGAAGCCTCGACATCTGCGAGACACGCCTGGCTAGATGTCAACGAGGTGGATTGAGTCCACCAGAATTGTTCTAGAGCCTTAGTGGCTCTATTGCCCTGTATTTTTGGAGTAGCAGTCGTATGGCGTAGTAAGTTTGTAAATTACCTGTGTACCATTGTATTAATAGTTGTATGCGTGATCTAGCATAAATTGTTGGCGTGTGGTGGCAGAGTAAATTCTAGATGTGACTGCCGAACCCCCTAACCGACACGCACAGTAACACATCACATTCCTTTTGGGAAGTGAGGTCCGAGACTTTGACTCAGACAACCCTATGGCAGAAGTGATGCACAAGTCATATCGGCGCCGCCTCATGTTTCCTAACCCAGGTACTTTATAAGCGGCCATATCCCACTCCACACCAATAACCTTCAACCTCGAGCACTGCTTTTCCCCATTCATCCATCCATGTCTCACCCCGAAGCCTACCTCAGAATTCCAGATTCAAGACCTGGTAGCTTTGTCAGAGTTTTGTGGGATTTTCCCCACAATACTCTTGGTTCTAGCCACCCACCCTAGTATGAGTTGTTCAAATCGAGGATCACCCCTGGTTCCTCGAAATACTGCGCAGTTGTACACATTCCACCAGAGGATTGAAACCAAGGCCCTCCATATGTTGTCTTCATCGGGAGATCCATGCCAACCTCAGGCATGGCCATTGAGGCTGCTGCTTATGAAGCAGTTACCCGTCTTCGATTTGTGGTACCCGCTGCCAGCAAAAGGAAATACTGCTATTTTTTGAGCCGTGCAGCGTTTGGAGCAGAAGCTACGTTCCACCGTAAAAGTATAGAAAGAGATCCAGCTCTGGCCAATCTCATTCAATATGTGATGGCTTAGGAGCATTTCACCCAGCAACTAATGGATTATCTCCATTATCTTGTTGTCCTGAATTCCCAGATCGCCATTGGTGCACCACCTCTGCCAACTCAGGAAGGACATGTTCTTCGTTTGCTTCCTCCACTTCCTCTGGAAGAACAAGAATGTGCTGCCGCACCCGGAACCCTTCCACAAGACCCTGCAGATCTCACCTTCGAACCGTAGATGATCATGAGTATGGTTGTTGCTGTGCATAGCACTTGTTTGCATGATGCGATCTTTGCGATGTATTTTAGGGCATATGTCATGAATGCATTAATATGATTGCAGTTTTCCTATGAATATTTGATTATGGTGATCTGCATCTCGTTCATCCGCCCTTAGGAGAGAAAATTTCTTAATGGCCATTATCACAAAAAAATTCCCAGCATAAATTTAATTCGCGTGTAGCCACGGCATCCGGCTTACAGTCACACTGACTCTACCACATGCAGTGAGTGCAGAAAACACACACACACACACACTCTTAACGCCCAATCAGCCGCTTCATCCACTGGATCACTCTCACCACACCATAGTTTTCTTGAAGAAAAACTCGTGGGTTTTTATTTTTACGGACCTGCAACAAAATGCACTATCACCCACTCATACCCGACACTGATGCCTAGTTCTCATGGTCACCGCCGCCCTAGAGAGCCACCACTCGAGCAGTGGCATCACGGCGATCATCGAGGATCATCGCACACAGCAACAATGAGAAGCCAAACAACGCCGCCAGCATACCCACCAGGAGGATCGTGATCATCTCCGGAACCACGTCCTCCATTAGTGCCTCGTCTCAAGCTCCTGCAACCAGAAGGAGAAGAAGAAGAAGTGAGGTGAGGTGTGAGGTAGGAGGAAGAAGAAGACCGTGGTCATTTTTATAGCTCGAGCTCGGTGCATGGTGAGCAAAGTCCACCAGCGCCGCTCATCGCTCGATCACCGGTGTTCGGAGGCGAATCCGGGAGCAGTGCCGACAGGTTACTGGCCCGTGAGGTGAGTGCACGCTGCGCCGATGACAAGCACGCTGCGCACTACTGCAGTACGGCCCTAGATGCCTACATGCTAGACGCCACAGGAGGAGAAACTGCGGGAGATCACGCGAGAGAGAGAGGAGAAAGGAGAGCCAGAGGAAGAAGAAGAGACTGGCAGTGGGCCCTGGGCCCACCTGTCAGCCGAAGAGAACACTGTGCACTGGAGTACGGCAAGTGAAATTTGGAATTAGAAATTATACTTTTTCCAAATTTGTCGTACAGTAGAACCACAGCACCAGTACCTCACTGTAGTTGCACCAATTACCAGTAGCCCCACATAAACTGTGCTTAATTAGATAATCTAAATAATTAGTTCTGATGATCACCTTAATAAATCTTGAGGATGAGATTTTCTTAAGGGGGGTAGAGTTTGTAGCACCCCGAAAATTTAACCATATTTTTATTAAGTAAAATTTGGCCAGAAATAAAAATTTGAATTATACTAGGTCTTTTACTAATTTCAGAATCTTTTATGTTTTCTGGTTTTCAAAATTCTTCCCTCCATATAGAATTTTTTGTAACATATTGTGGGCTTGGGTAGTTTTCTTAACTCATTCCATTTATATTTTAATAACAGTAGGAAATATTTTCATAATAAAATTTGCCCAAAATAATTCTTTTAGTAGCATTTTCAGACTCTGAAATGCTTTTGTTGCACTAAGACCATTTTAAATAATTCATGAAAAATTCCACAAAAATTATGAGGGGTTATGTGATGCCTATAGATCACTTTTATGCAAAAACCCAACATGCTCTTTTGAAAATTTTGAGTAAAACATCCTCTTTTCAATTCTGTCCCGTTCCTAGGTTATAACTGCAACCCTAATTTTCCTTCATCAAACAATTCTGAAAATTTTCCCACTTATAGTCCTTCCAACCAAACCGTTAAGTACAGTAGATCTACTTCACTTGCATCTTGGAAGACCTCCAAATAAATCCTCCAAGTTTGGGTCCAGAACTGAAATTCACCAAAACTTGCACTAGAAACTTTCTTATTCAGCCAAACCAACCCTGCCATCCTCTTTATCATATAAGTAGACACCATCCTGTCAAATTTCACATCCAACAAAGCCCCTTAGATAGCCATAGTATTCTGTCAAGCACCTTGTGTGCATGACAGAAATTTTGCCTCTTCCTAAACTGCATTGAACACTTGGTCATTTGGCCAAAACTATCTTGTCCAACTTCTGGAAAATCCAATTAGACACCACACTGCCAAAACATAGCTCAATTAGATCCTTCTAGCTTCTCTGGCAATTCGCCGAACACATCGCGTGCGTGTCCAGAGCGTGTCCGGAGCACGCGTTTTGCACTGTGTCAGCACCGAACCCCTGCCGTCACCCTGCTGCCTCCCCGGCCCTCGCAATAGCCCAGGCGGCATCGCCATAAACCCACCAACCCCGCCCACACTCCCCCGCATCCTCTAGCACCGCCCCTGCCGTCCAGAGCCGCCATCCAGCACCGCCATCTCTGCCACATCCCCGCCGAGACATGCGGCTTGCCCCGAGCCGACCAGCCCCCCTGGCGTAAATATGGGCGGCCACCACCCTCACTATCTCTGCCGACCCCCACCGGCTTCACCAACCTCTCCACCTCCCCCTGTTCGCCGTTAATGGCTGCCGCCAAGTCGGTTGGCACAGTTCGTCGAGGAACCAACCTTCTGCGTGCCTCTATAAGCCACTCGAGCTCGCCTCGACCTTCAGCACCCCCTCCCTCCTCTGTAAGCCATTCGGGCAGCCACATGACCGGAGGTGACCGTTTTCCTCACTTCCGGCAACCACGGTCACCGCCACTGTCCAGAAGATTCCGATGCCGCCTGAGCTTCCCCCTCTCCACTCTCTGCACCAAAAGCTTCCTCGTGGTCCCGCAAATCCATCCCCACCTTCAATTCCACTGGATATACACCATGGGTGAAAGCCCCAATTCATCGCCACCGAAGCTTCTCGGGAGAGCTCACCGCCAGTGACTCCGTGCACCCCAGCTACCATGCCGGGTACCGGAAGGACCGCCTCGACCTCCTGAACACGCCCCGTGGGACGCCGCCGTTCGCCGGCGAGGACCGCCGTAGTCCCGACTCTGTTCTGCCGGAGAGAGAGGCGCGCACGGGACGACTGGGCAAACCTGACCAATGGGCCAGGCGGGCCCACTGTCAGCGACCGAAGCCGCACCGGCTCGTTTGTAAGTGGAGCCAGGCTTCCCCGATGCCGTCTTCGCATGGGGAAAACGTATTCCCATGAATATGCCTTCGACGTCGGCAGCCCTCCCGCGTGGCCGAGCGACGGGGCCTGGCCCAATGGCGCCATGCGGCTAAATCATGCTCAGGGCGCGTTTCTGCTTGCCAGGTTGCGACCCTTTTCTTTTTTCTTTTCCAGCAGGATTCAAATAATCCGACAGTAACCATTTCAAAACCAAATTTGATGATTCAGAGTCCAGCTTACTCCTAAATTGATGCTCTATTAATCTAGCTAGGGTGAACATTTTTCCTAAGCTTTGTCTCTGCTGGATCTATTAAATAGTCCATTTCTTCATTTATTTTAGCTTAGAAATTCCCTAGGAAAATAATCTGAACTCCAAATTAATTAATTCTTTTTCTAGAATTCTTTATTTTTCCTCCAGTTCATTTTAGTATTTATTTCAAAATTTTCCAAACAACTTTTTAGTACTGTTTCAAGTTTATGTGGTAATTTCAATATTTTGAAAATAGGAAAAATGGAGGGAAGAAACTTTTTAAAAGTTTTGGAGTGCACCCAATCTTTCTGCATGCTCAAGGCAAGCATCTTGAACACTTGATATGGTGAATGCATGGTTAATTGTTGCAAGAATAATTGAGTCATGAATATATTGAAATGAAATAAAAATTGCATATTGCTAGCTATGCATGCATGATCCCTTGATAATATTTTATCTTCATTTAAATATGAAGTGTGGGCGAGTATGGTTATTTTCACATGTCACATATGCCTATGTTGGTCCAGACTAATCTGCAGGAAAGAATCAGTCACAAGAAAAGTGACCGTGAGACTGAAATCTTGTTGTGACGAGAATGATTAGTGAGGGCATGTTGGGATATGCCAGATGGTGACCCTGTTGGGTACTACCAAGGAAATATATTGTACTAACCACTGCAGGAAAACTTAAACCTCCTGAGTCGACCATAGATCGAGCCTTGTTCCTGTAACCCCCATACTTGTTTCGTGCTGCCACTTGTCCCTGCCACAGGTAGTGTAAGGTTCAGTAAGTTGTTAACCCCTTTCATTGCACACACCGTATAGAGGGGCCATAGTGGAAGATACCATTGATCACTGGTAGGCATGCCACTTGGTCAGGGGGCATGGGTGTATCCGGCTGGGCCGAGAGGGGGGCACCCCTTGTATACCACGCGTTATAACTTGTGATCCCATGCTATTCGAGATGATGGTCTCCCCGTCTTAGAGTTTTTCTTGAGTGATGCTTTGGGTGATTCCTGGCATCAGGAAAGTTAATCTTGTGTGTGCTGATTAGGTGTGTTTTCAACCCAAAGGCCGTAATGGGAATTACTCAGCATCTTGGTGTTGGCTAAAGAAATCCTTTACTTGTGGGTAAAGAGTACAACCTCTGCAGAGTTTTAAAACCTATTCGAATAGACGTGTCCGCGGTTAAGGACTATAGTCTGGGTTGGTCAAGTGTCGGTCTTAGTGTCGGTCTGCGGAGGAAATAAGCATGATTCCATTTTTGCAGGATAATCATTGTCACTACTGATGCCAGTGAATATTATTGCTAACATGGATACTATTGTGATCTAACCTTTTTCTTCTATGTGCAACCTTGGGTATCTCTTGGGATGGCTAGTCCACCTGGATACTCATTTCTATTTTTTCTGGGTATCTCTTGGGATGGCTAATCCACCTGGATACTCATTTCTATTTTTCTGGGTATCTCTTGGGATGGCTAGTCCACCTGGATACTCATTTCTATTTTTCTGGGTATCACTTGGGATGGCTAGTCCACCTGGATACTCATTTCTATTTTTCTGGGTATCACTTGGGATGGCTAGTCCACCTGGATACTCACTTCTTTTCAAGACCTCTCGAGGCGTCGCTCTTAGACACCCATTTGGCATTTCTTTTCAAGACCTCTCGAGGCATTGCTTTTAGACACCCGTTTGGCATTTCTTTTCAAGACCTCTCGAGGCGTTGCATCCAGACACCCGTTTGGCATTTTTCGTGGAATTCCCGGGCGGTCCAACGCCCGATGTTCCATTTTATATTATGGGTTTATTACTAACATGATATATTTATTCATCCACACCATATAAATATATAACATGCCATGCTTTAATATCGGTCAGCATATGCATATAAAATAATCCATCATGATCATATGCACTCTATTACTTTCGGTATATCCTTTGTTCATAATGTTTGCGAGTACATTCAAACATACTCACTGGCTTGTCCCTGGCTATTGTCTTGGCCGAATCATGATTAGGAGAAGAGCACTACGAAGGCACACACCACAACCTAGGAAATCGGAGATAGCAGCCACGCGGGATAGGAGTTATCCAGGTCAGCTGTTCCTGTGGGAATGGAGACCCACCAGAGATGGAGATCCGCTAGCCGCTTCCGCCAACTGCTGTTAGAAATTATTGTTGTATCATTAGACCTTTATAGTCTTGTAGCCCATTCTTGTAATTGCTTGGTAATCTATAACAAGGAAGTGTCCACCAGCAAACAGTGATCCTGGGGCTGGTGATGACACGAGGGGTTAATTTCTGGGATATTGCGTTTTGGAAATCCAGCCCCGACAGCCGTCGGCATAGTTGCACACGTGGCAGACCTACCTATGCCGACGGCTAAGCCGTCGGCATAGATCAGCCTTATCCACTCACGGCAAACTCCCTCCACTCATTCGCTATCCCCATTCGATTCCACCCCGCCGCCGCGCCGCCTCCGACCGCCAGCCACCACCAGCCGTCGCCGTCCCCTACTCCAGGACGACGGCCGCGTCCTTGATTATCCACAAGTATAGGGGATCAATCATAGTCCTTTCGATAAGTAAGAGTGTCAAACTCAACGAGGAGCAGAAGGGAATGACAAGCGGTTTTCAGCAAGGTATTTTCTACAAGCACTGAAATTATCGGTA
This sequence comes from Elymus sibiricus, assembly GCA_039707655.1. NCBI lineage: Eukaryota > Viridiplantae > Streptophyta > Magnoliopsida > Poales > Poaceae > Elymus > Elymus sibiricus. The sequence goes on from CM077673.1 coordinate 432,985,105, forward strand.
ACAGATAGTTTGGTAGCAAGGTAATTTGTAACAAGTAACAAGTAGCAAATGGAACAATAGGTGCAGCAAGGTAGCCCAATCCTTTTTATAGCAAAGGATAGGCCGGAATGTTCTCTTATAGTAAGCAAAGCATTCTCGAGGACACATGGGAATTCATCTAGTTACTTTCATCATGTTTATTTGATTCGCGTTCGCTACTTTGATAATTTGATATGTGGGTGGACCGGTGCTTGGGTGCTGTTCTTACTTGAACAAGCCCCACACTTATGATTACCGCCTCTCGCAAGCATCCGCAACTACGAAACAAAAATTAAGATAAATCTAACCATAGCATGAAACATATGGATCCAAATCAGCCCCTTACGAACTAGCGCATAAACTAGGGTATAAGCTTCTATCACTCTAGCAACCCATCATCTAATTACTACTCCACAATGCCTTCCCGTAGGCCCAAAGATGGTAAAGTGTCATGTAGTCAACGTTCACATGACACCACTAAAGGAAGCAACAACATACATATCATCAAAATATCGAACGAATACCAAATTCACATGATTACTTATAACAAGACTTCTCCCATGTCCTCAAGAACAAAAGTAACTACTCACAAACCATGTTCATGTTCAAGATCAGGGGGGTATTGAATATCATTAAGGATCTAAACATATAATCTTCCACCAAATAAACCAACTAGCATCAACTACAAGATGTAATCAACACTACTAGCAACCCATAGGTATCAATCTGAGGTTTTGGGACAAAGATTCAATACAAGAGATGAACTAGGGTTTGAGATGAGATGGTGCTGGTGAAGATGTTGATGAAGATTGGTCCTCCCACGATGAGAGGATCGTTGGTGATGTCGATGGCTTTGATTTCCCCCTCCTGGAGGGAAGTTTCCCCTGCCGAATCGCTCCGCCGGAGAGCAAAAGTGCTCCTGCCCAGGTTCCACCTCGAGACGGCGGCGATTTGTCCCGAAACCTTCTTCTTGATTTTTTCTAGGTCAAGACCCTTCATATAGGAGAAGATGGGCTTTGGAGGCCTGCCAAGGGCGCCACAAGCTCGGGGGGCGTGCCCCCAGGCTTGTCGCTGCCTGGTGGGTCCCCTGATGATATTTCTTATGCCATTATTTTTTATATATTCCAAAATAATTCTTCGTAAATTTTTAGGTCATTTGGAGCTTCGGGGAATTTCCACCTCTTCTGTAGCCTTTTCCAGTCCAGAATTCCAGCTGCCCACAATCTCCCTCTTCATGTGAAACTTGCAAAATAAGAGAGAAAAGGCATAAGAATTGTATCATAAAGTGAAATAACAATAGAAAACACAATAAATAATAGTAGGAAAACATGACGCAAAATGGACGTATCAACTCCCCCAAGCGAAAGCCGAAATCGATAATCATGACCACATCTTTAGAGAGAGAGGCATCGATAAAAACAAAATACGGATATGAAAGCATCATGATCATTATAATAACAGCAATATATCATCATAAAAATTCTCATGAACAAGTAATAATTCATTCACAAGATAAAGTACGAACCATAAACCTCATTGGAAACTAACAAGCTATGATCTCGGTAATTGAAACAATTGCAATCTATCATATTATCAGAAAGAGTCTATATAAGAGCTTTGTTTAGCAAGTTCACATACTCAACTATCATTTAGTTTTCTATGATTGCTGACACTCACGGCATATTTATGGAGCAAAAGTTTCAGTCAAACACATAGAAAAATAGAGGCATTATTTCCGCCACCCAACTTATTTACCTCAAGGGTAATGTCAACAATAATAACTTATGATCACCTAAATTCAGCTAGATATATGTGCCTAGATCTTTCCCCAACACATGATGCTTGCAAATAGAGAAAATAAAAACGGAATAGAGAGGAATACTATTGACTCTTGCATAAAAGTAAATACATAAAGTAAAAGATAGGCCCTTCGCAGAGGGAAGCAGAGGTTGTTATGCGCTTTTTATTTTTGGATGTGCAAGCTCTTAATGCAATGGAACGTCACTTTATAATGCCCCTTGTGATAGCAACCTTTATTATGCGGTCTGTTGCTTTTATTTCTTCACCTCACAAGTTCGTACAAAGCTTATTTTCCCTTACAATAAAAGATCATACATATTTGGGAGCAATTTTAATTACTTTTGCACCGATGACAACTTACTTGAAGGATCTTACTCAATCCATAGGTAGATATAGTGGACTCTCATGACATGAAACTGGGTTTAAGGTTTTTGGATGCACAAGTAGTATCTCTACTTGGTGCGGATTCTTGGCTAGCAAAAGATATTCAGCAAGCACCAAATGTTAGAGGATCCATGACAATATAACTTCTATGTGAATATAAGCAATCATAACTCATTACATTGTCTTCCTTGTCCAACGTCAACTAATTGACATAGAATATTTTAATGGGGGCTCACAATCATAAAAGATGTCCAAGATAGTATATTTATATGTGATACCTCTCTTTCTTTATTACTTTTTCATGAATTGCAACAATGACCATTGCTATGTTTTATCGATTATACTTCTTTTATGTGAAGTCATCACTCCCCATGGGATTAGCATATGATCTCATTATTCTCCTTATTCATTCTAATTGAAACAAGAAAATAAAATAACTTGACTCAACTCAAACTCAAACTAATCTCTATTATATAACTCTCGCACTCGATTACATAGATAGATAGATCACTAAGCAAGCACTCGATAGATCAAACTAAAACTTTATCCTTCTAAATCACAAAATAACTAGGGATCGAACTAAAATAGATAATGATGATAAAACTGATGGTGATACGATACCGGGGCACCTCCCCCAAGCTTGGCACAAGCCAAGGGTGGTTCCCATACCCGTGTACTCAAGTCTCCTTCTTTGGTGGTGGTGGTGGCACAAGTAGAATGTCGATCAGTAGTCCCGGTCGGGATGTGCCTTGAGTACCGGTTCCCCAACCGATACTAAAGGGTCGGGACTAAAGGTCCAGACCTTTAGTACCGGTTGGACCACAGACCGGTACTAAAGGCCCACCACGTGGCTGCCTGCGTGGGCTGGTGGTGGAGGACCTTTAGTACCGGTTGGTGATACCAACAGGTACTAAGTGTTCTGTTTTTTTTGTTTTCGCTTTTAATTAGGTTTTAGTTTTCCTCTCTATTTATTGTGTTTTCCATTCATTTCAAATTTATTTTACGGTGCTACATACTGTAAACATTAATTACACAAGTTGATGCATATATATATATTTAATATAATATACAATATCTCATACACAGTATATATACAAATGGAATTACACATCCATATATATTCTGGACTTATAACTTAATACCCAAAACCCGGCCGGGACTAGCTAGCTAGTGCTCCGGATGAAATCTCAGTTTTCTACTACTGATTTGCTGGCATTATTGAGGCGGCGGTAAGTAATAGTGCTCTCCGTTTACATCAATGACATGTTGAAGAAGAAATACCGCAAATTCCTCTTGAAGTGCTACAAAGCGTTGCTCGGGTGAGAGCTTGGACATCATCTGCCAAACCTGGAGTTGTCTTTCACATGCTCCTCTGGGACGTATACGGCCTTCGGTCTGGATGCGAATGCTCTCGCAGAGGAAGTATCCACATAAATTTGTCCCCTGTGGCTGCTTCGCGCACTTTGCAAAAGAATAGAATTCAATAAGATAATTAATAATCAAGCATGATAATGGTATCGAAACTAGAATTAAAGAGATGCGCGGACCTAGTAGTACTACTTAATTAACTGCATCTTTTTCCACTTTAGCTTCGGTTTCCATTGACGACCGTGATGGTTTTTTTCTATCATCTTTTTCCAAACACTACGCGGCAAAGAAAAAGAACGAAAGAGTTATTATAATTACTTTTGATATCAGGAAATAATGAAAGAAAGCGAGGTCGATAAAGATTGAAATTACCGTTCTATCATAAAATACAAGTCCACGTATGATTGTTCTAGTGTATCTAGTGAGTCGTACACTTGAACAAGTCCATCCGCGAGGATAATATTTAGGAGGATATAGTGGTCTCTGTGCAGAAGTTTATATAATTAAGCAGACATGCATATAACTCATCAACTACACTTGACAGCGAGCTAGTAAGCAAAAATAGAATTTGTAGTATACAAGAGAGTAAACACTCACCCCATGTTGTAAGGAAATATTATAGTAGATTTGGTATTCATTAGTGCCTCTAGCAATTTTTCCAAGAGATCTTCTGTGTCCTTGGCATAATGTTTTACCACATGACCATTAACGGTATTTGGGTCGATGAACCCAATGTCATCGATTCCCTCTTGTTTCAATTCCCACATCTTCAATCTGCATAAATAGCGTAGAAAAGAACATATATAGTGAGGATAAGCCAATGAACGGTATCTTAGCTAGAGACTTAAATTATTAAAGATATAAATCACTTACAGACAATAGCAACCGATGAGAGTTTTGTCGATAGAGTCCATGTGGTATAACTGGAAAAGTTCTGAGAATTCAAGACATATCTCACATGCATTGACGTAATGCTCTTTCCTTACTTTGACCATGACCGCCGTCTCCCCTCGCTTTGCTTCACGCAGGTACCAATCATGCAACCGTCGCATCGCAGTTGGTAGTTCCTTGTACTGCTCGGGTGTGACAAGTGGTTTTCCGACGGCATATTGCATTGCGTACTTAGTTGCACCGTACCCGCGGAATTCCTCGGTGCCAAGGATTTGGCCAAGAGTGAGACCTGCAGCCTCTACTTCTTCGAGGTCGATTGGGTTGCCTTGCACGTCGACTGGTTGGATTGATTGCTTGCTTGGATTGGTACTCACCTTGAGCGGAGAGATCGATTGCTTGGATTGTTCTCCGAGCTGGGGAACAGTTTTCCCGGTAGTAGTACCACCTGTCGTTGATGCCGTACTTCCCGACTTCTTCCTTGGGCTGGGCCGACTTCTCTGCTCACTTGCCTTCTGAATCTGTCGCTCATAGTGTGTCGGCATACGCTCGACATATGCCGGGGGTCGATCAATAAAGTGTTCCATAAAGTGCTCTTGGACTTCCTTGGGTATTACCTCCTTTGGCGGCACGGTCTTCTTCGCAAAAAAGGCTTTCACTTGGCGATCGCTTTCAATTTCGTTTTCCTCTGGTGTCATGTCGTAAGGCAGCTTCCTTTTGGTCGGAGGCTCGGGTTTCTTCTTTGCTTTCCTCCAAAGAGGACTGCTAGTGGCCTTCCTCTTTTGGGAGCCCTGCTGGTGGGACCGCTGCCGGGGTGGAGTCGGCTCACGCGGCGGAGATCGATATCGACGATATGGACTCGCGTCGTGCTCCGTCACGAGGTTGGGAGGACTACTGGCGAGGTGGGGAGGACTGCTGGCTAGGTGGGACGCCTCTCGAGGTGGGGATGACTGCTGGGGAGGTAGGGAGGACTGCTGGCGAGGTGGGGAGGACTGCTGGCGAGGTGGGGAGGACTGCTGGCGCAGCGATGCCTCTGGCTGGGATCCCTCGCGCTGGACATCGATACTCGGAGGAGCCGGTGGCCTTAGCGCCGTTTGTGGAAAGACGATACAGTCCTTACTCCATAGAATGAGACCACGGCCGGCTTCTGCCAGTGTGGACTCCCCCTCACCTCCAGGGATGTCAAGCAATAGTTCATCATATCCTGGCTCTATTGCGTCCACCGCGACACGAGCATACCCAGCTGGAACCGGATTGCAATGCCAGAGAACATCAGGTGTATTTGGTAAAGCATAGCCCGTCGCGACCCGCACGGGTATGTTCTTCATTTTCTGGATTAGCTCACAAGATGTCTTCTCGGTGATATCATCCACGGGGGTGTGACCCAGCGGTGCCCCCGTGGAACACACGCTGCTTTTCGGCAGTGTAGATGGGACGGGATCCCCTGCCGCCTGCTGCGGAGTTTCCCTTTGCTGGGTCAGTACCTGTATCTGCAGCTGCTGCTGCTCGTACTTCTGTTCCAACTTTGAAAGTTGGTCTGCTTCCACCTTCTTTTTTCTCGAACGGCTTTTATAACTGTCCTTCCATCCCGCAAACCCCTCGTACCACGGAACAACGCCCACGCCTCGTGTTCGTCCTCCGTGTTCGGGATTCCCGAGGGCGAGTGTAAGCTCGTCGTTCTCTCTATCGGGGTGAAACCGTCCTTCTTGGGCAGCTTTTATTGCTTCAATCAACTCATCTGATGCATGCTTCAGACTGGCCAGGGCAATAATCTTCCCTGTTGCTGGGTCCAACTTTCCCCCATGCGCAAAAAACCAATTCCTGCACCTCTTGGGCCAGTAGAAGGTTACTGGAGTGATCCCTTCAGCATGCATCTTATTCTCTAATGCATCCCACTTAGGAATGGCTGACTTGTATCCACCTGTCCCTAGTTTATGGTGATACTTTTTTTCTTCGCATTTATCTTATTCTTTGCCGACTTCTCCATAGCAGCTTCCGATGTCTTGTACTCGATAAATGCATCCCAGTGATTCCTTACCTTCTCGTATATTCCTATGAATTTGGGCGCCTTCTGGCCTCTAGCGTTATACTCGGTCCATAATCTTTTCTTCCAAGTCTGGAACGCGCCAGCCATCTTATGGAGAGCAAACTCCTTGACTTTGTCCCTTTGGCGCTCCGAGAGAGAATCTGGTAGGATGAAATGCTCCATGAGATCTCGCCAAAGGGCATCTTTAATTCTTGTATCGACATAATTCACTCCTGGTTTTGGGTTGTTTGGTTGAATCCATTCTTGCATTGTGATCGGGACTCCATCCCTAACAACCACTCCGCATTGACCCACAAATGTCTTGGCATTGGCTTCAGGGTGAGTCGGTGCGCCATCATGTTTGAAAGCATCAAGATTGAGCTTTACGTTGCCGGCCAATATTTTGGCACCGCCTCGTACCTTTCTACTAGATTGGCTCGATCCGGAGGGCTGATAATTAAAAGAAAAAATATTTGTTAATATATATATATATATATATATACAAATCAATTAATACACATGTAATGATCACCAGAGGCTAATATGTGTATATACCTCGCCGGACATTGTTAGTTGTTCCGGATTTTGGAACATAAGTTGTTCTTCCTCGGCCTCACATCCATCACCGTAATCGTTCAGATATTGTGAGCCGTCATCATCATGTGATTCACCCAGAAGCTCCGTTGGGTTTTCGGAGGAGCGTATCATGTCGAAGATGTCCTCTTCATGAGCTCTACCGGTATTGTCCATAGCTTAATAACTAATCCATAATAATATAGATAAAACAAATTAGTATTCAAATTAGCATGCATTCAAGAAGCAAAATAACTGATAGTTAATTAATAATGCATCATCGAATACATATATAGTAGTTCTTAGAAAAGATCTCATCTCATAATCTCGGATAATTGTTAATACATCGGCTAATCCATCGATCTAGCTAATACATCATAATAATACATATATAGTAGCTATATATTGATCTAGCTAGCTAGAACCCTAGCGCCCGACGGATATCGGGGTGGGCGGTGGACACCCAAAGAGAAGGAACCATCACAGGAACATAGATCCAGTGAGATCCCCGAAGAAACTGCCAGGTATTGTCGGACCTGGCCTCCAAAGCTGTGAGGTAGCGACGGACGTGCTCGTTCTCCTCGCGGACATGGTACTGTACCACCTCCGCGGGGGACTCAAGCCTCCGAACTGTCCGTGGCCCATGCGGCCACCACCACACAACCTCCGGGTCGACGACGGGCTGGCTCCTCACCAAGCTGCGCCACCCGGAAGTCTGCACCTCCCAGTACCAGCCCGGCGGAGCCCAGTCCCGGACAGGGCCCCTCGGCTCAAGCAGCAAACCTCCTCCGCCGACTCGACGACGAGGATGCGGGATCGGCATCATCGACGTCGAGAAGAAAACACTTAATTATGAAAAAAAAATATAACACTTAGCATCTAACAAATTAAATAACACTTAGCAAAATTAGCACTTAGAAAAATACCCTAGAATCACTTTGGGTGGGGGGGTTCGACGTCGAGGGACCCTAGAAACCCTAGATTCACTTTGGTGGGTTTTTCGACGTCGAGGGATCCTAGATACCCTAGAATCACTTTGGGGGGGGGTTCGACGTCGAGGGACCCTAGAAATAACTAACTAATTAACAATGTTAACATCTATTCATCATCATCATCATATATTCATTATCATCATCATCATCATCATATATTCATCATCATCTACAAATAACTAACATCATCCATTCATCATCTACAAATAACAAACATCATCCATTCATACTTGCATCATTCATCAATTAATTAACATCATCTCTTCATCAATTAACAGCATACATATATGGATCCATCCACTCATCAATTAGCATCATCTCTTCATGAATTAACATCATCTCTCTTTGTCAATTAACATCATCTCTTCATCAACACGGGGCCGGCCGGGAAAAGGAGCGCACCGAGGGGAGCGCGCAGCAGGGGCGGGGGAGGACTCGCCGGAGGGTGGACTCACCGGAGGGAGGAGGGGACGACGCGCGCGCCGCATGGGGGAGGACACGCCGGAGGGGGAGATCCGCGCGTGGGGCAGAGTGGCCGCGAGGCCGCCGGAGTGGGGGTGGTGGTGCGCCGGCGGCGAGGGGCGTGGGCGGCGGTGGTGCGACGGCGGCGAGGGGCGTGGGCGGAGGTGGTGGTGCGATGGCGGCGAGGGCGACGGCGAGGGCGCGGGGGCTAATTTCGGCAGCCTGGCGGCGCAAATGTGAGCTCTCCCGGTGCGTGGCTTGCCCCGGGACTAGGGCGTTCCTATTTATACCACGCACCCCTTTAGTACCGGTGCGTGGCTCACACCGGTACTAAAGACCCTTTAGTACCGGTGCGAGCCAGGCACCGGTACTAAAGGTCCTCCCCAAAAAATGCGTGGGGCGGTGGACCTTTAGTACCGGTGCGTGGTTCTCACCAGTACTAAAGGGTTTTTTAATTCAATATTAGTTATAATTTTCAGAAAAAACCCCTAAACTTTAGAAAATCATAGAAAAAAATCTATGACTCCAATGGAAATAAATAATATATGAAAAAATATCAGAAAAATATAAACAATCTGTTTATGGCATTTCCATGCATGTTTGAACAACTTCAACTGCTGTATAAGACAATTTGATTAAATGGCATTTGAAATGTCATATATCGAGTTTGAAAAGCAGTACAAATGAACTCTGAAAAGGCTGTAACTTGGCATGACATCATAATTTCACCCACATAGCAACTTCTAAAGAGTTGAGAGGGTTACGGCAAAAACTGGATGCACTTCGTGTACAAATTGGACAATCTCTTTCGAAGTATGAGGGTTTCGGACGAAAACTCATGTGTTACAAAGGGATTTCATTTTTTTGAACTTATTTGAACTCCAGACTTTTTGTGTGTTCAAAATGCACCATTCAAAGCCACATCATCAATTTTCAACCCTTTCTGAATTCATTTGGTATTTTTCATGCACTTACTAATTTTTTTGAGCTAAATGACCCTGAAATTGAAAAGCACTACAAATGGATGCTGAAAAGGTTGAAAGTTGGCATGGTATCATCATTTCACCCACATAGCATGTTATAAAAAGTTGAGAGGGTTACGGCAAAAACTGGATGCACTTCGTGTACAAAACGGACAATTGAGCATCATCCTTTCCCCTGCACACAGCCCGACGGTGGCTCGTGAGTGCCCGCATATGAAATGCACCGTCAGACCGTATGCAGGGAATCCGAATGATTTGTATTCGGTCGATGAACTAAAGGATTTCTAGATAGATCAACAAAACACACGGTTTCCCTTGCATACAGCCCGATGGTGGCTCGTGAGTGCCAGCATATGAAATGCACCGTCGGACCGTATGCAGGGAATCCGAATGATTTGTATTCGGTCGATGAACTAAAGGATTTCTAGATAGATCAACAAAACACACGGTTTCCCCTGCATACCGCCCGACGGTGGCTCCTGAGTGCCCGCATATGAAATGCACCGTCGGACCGTATGCAGGGAATCCGAATGATTTGTATTCGGTCGATGAACTAAAGGATTTCTAGATAGATCAACAAAACACACGGTTTCCCCTGCATACAGCCCGACGGTGGCTTGTGAGTGCCCGCATATGAAATGCACCGTCGGACCGTATGCAGGGAATCCGAATGATTTGTATTCGGTCGATGAACTAAAGGATTTCTAGATAGATCAACAAAACACACGGTTTCCCCTGCATACAGCCCAACGGTGGAAATATGAAATGCAATGTTGGACCGTATGCAGGGAATCCGAATGATTTGAATCCAAATGAGTACACACACTAAGTGTCGAACATGTCCGAGAGGTGGGTTATATATAGGGTCGTGTGCCTCTTTAGTCCCGGTTGCTAGCACGAACCGGGACTAGTCGTTATAGTGCTGATCCAACAGCTCACAAGCGCTTGAAAGAAACACACGATCCGTGTGCTTCTTCCTGATTCGTATGACCTTGGTCCTGGGAGTGGCTAAAATTTAGTCCCACCTCGCCAAGCGAGAGGGACTCGCAGCGGTTTATAAGCCCTGAGTGCAGAGATGAAGAACGATGAAGGAGAGGCGCAATGCTCACCTGCACGTTGCTTAGCTTCAGGCCTTGAGGAAATGGTGTAGACTGCACGGAGCTATCTGCAGTTTCTCAAGGCCTGAAGCTAAGCAACGTGTAGGTGAGCATTGCGCCTCTCCTTCATTTTTAATAACTTATTTTAACTCCGAAGATTTTGTGTGTTCATTATGCACCATTCAAAGGCACATCATCAATGTTCAACCCTTTTCTGCCTTCATTTGCTATTTTTCATGCATTTAATGATTTGTTTTGAGCTAAATGACCCTGAAATTGAAAAGCACTACAAATGAAGTCTGAAAAGGTTGAAACTTGGCATGGTATCATAATTTCACCCACATAGCAAGTGCTAAAAAGTTGAGAGGGTTACGGCAAAAACTGTATGCACTTCGTGTACAAATTGGACAATCTCTTTCGAAGTATGAGGGTTTCGGACGAAAACTCATCTATTACAAAGGGATTTCATTTTTAATAACTTATTTTAACTCCATACTTTTTGTGTGTTCAATATGCACCATTCAAAGGCACATCATCAATTTTCAACCCTTTCTGACTTCATTTGATATTTTTCATGCATTTAATGATTTATTTTGAGCTAAATGACCCAGAAATTGGAAAGCACTACAAATGAAGTCTAAAAAGGTTGAAACTTGGCATGACATCATAATTTCACCCACATAGCAAGGGCTAAAAAGTTGAGAGGGTTACGGCAAAAACTGGATGCACTTCGTGTACAAATTGGACAATCTCTTTCGAAGTATGAGGGTTTCGGACGAAAACTCATCTATTACAAAAGGATTTCATTTTTAATAACTTATTTTAACTCCATACTTTTTGTGTGTTCAATATGCACCATTCAAAGGCACATCATCTATTTTCAACCCCTTCTTACTTCATTTGATATTTTTCATGCATTTAATGATTTATTTTGAGCTAAATGACCCTGAAATTGAAAAGCACTGCAAATGAAGTCTGAAAAGGTTGAAACTTGGCATGGTATCATAATTTCACCCACATAGCAAGTGCTAAAAAGTTGAGAGGGTTACGGCAAAAACTGTATGCACTTCGTGTACAAATTGGACAATCTCTTTCGAAGTATGAGGGTTTCGGACGAAAACTCATCTATTACAAAGGGATTTCATTTTTAATAACTTATTTTAACTCCATACTTTTTGTGTGTTCAATATGCACCATTCAAAGGCACATCATCAATTTTCAACCCTTTCTGACTTCATTTGATATTTTTCATGCATTTAATGATTTATTTTGAGCTAAATGACCCAGAAATTGGAAAGCACTACAAATGAAGTCTAAAAAGGTTGAAACTTGGCATGACATCATAATTTCACCCACATAGCAAGGGCTAAAAAGTTGAGAGGGTTACGGCAAAAACTGGATGCACTTCGTGTACAAATTGGACAATCTCTTTCGAAGTATGAGGGTTTCGGACGAAAACTCATCTATTACAAAAGGATTTCATTTTTAATAACTTATTTTAACTCCATACTTTTTGTGTGTTCAATATGCACCATTCAAAGGCACATCATCTATTTTCAACCCCTTCTTACTTCATTTGATATTTTTCATGCATTTAATGATTTATTTTGAGCTAAATGACCCTGAAATTGAAAAGCACTACAAATGAAGTCTGAAAAGGTTGAAACTTGGCATGACATCATAATTTCACCCACATAGCAAGTGCTAAAAAGTTGAGAGGGTTACGGCAAAAACTGGATGCACTTCGTGTACAAATTGGACAATCTCTTTCGAAGTATGAGGGTTTCGGACGAAAACTCGTCTATTACAAAGGGATTTCATTTTTAATAACTTATTTTAACTCCATACTTTTTGTGTGTTCAATATGCACCATTCAAAGGCACATCATCAATTTTCAACCCTTTCTGACTTCATTTGATATTTTTCATGCATTTAATGATTTATTTTGAGCTAAATGACCCTGAAATTGAAAAGCACTGCAAATGAAGTCTGAAAAGGTTGAAACTTGGCATGACATCATAATTTCACCCACATAGCAAGGGCTCAAAAGTTGAGAGGGTTACGGACCAAACTGGATGCACTTCGTGTACAAATTGGACAATCTCTTTCGAAGTATGAGGGTTTCGGACGAAAACTCATCTATTACAAAGGGATTTCATTTTTAATAACTTATTTTAACTCCATAATTTTTGTGTGTTCAATATGCACCATTCAAAGGAACATCATCTATTTTCAACCCTTTCTGACTTCATTTGATATTTTTCATGCTTTTAATAATTTATTTTGAGCTAAATGACCCTGAAATTGAAAAGCACTACAAATGAAGTGTGAAAAGGTTGAAACTTGGCATGACATCATAATTTCACCCACATAGCAAGTGCTAAAAAGTTGAGAGGGTTACGGCAAAAACTGGATGCACTTCGTGTACAAATTGGACAAGCTCTTTCGAAGTATGAGGGTTTCAGACGAAAACTCATCTATTACAAAGGGATTTCATTTTTAATAACTTATTTTAACTCCATACTTTTTGTGTGTTCAATATGCACCATTCAAAGGCACATCATCAATTTTCAACCCTTTCTTACTTCATTTGATATTTTTCATGCATTTAATGATTTATTTTGAGCTAAATGACCCTTAATTTGATAAGCAGTACAAATGAACTCTGAAAAGGTTGTAACTTGGCATGACATCATAATTTCACCCACATAGCAACTTCTAAAGAGTTGAGACGGTTATGGAAAAAATTGGATGCACTTCGTGTACAAATTGGACAATCTCTTTCGAAGTATGAGGGTTTCGGACGAAAACTCATCTATTACAAAGGGATTTCATTTTTAATAACTTATTTTAACTCCATACTTTTTGTGTGTTCAATATGCACCATTCAAAGGCACATAATCAATTTTCAACCCTTTCTGACTTCATTTGATATTTTTCATGCATTTAATGATTTATTTTGAGCTAAATGACCCAGAAATTGGAAAGCACTACAAATGAAGTCTAAAAAGGTCGAAACTTGGCATGACATCATAATTTCACCCACATAGCAAGGGCTAAAAAGTTGAGAGGGTTACGGCAAAAACTGGATGCACTTCGTGTACAAATTGGACAATCTCTTTCGAAGTATGAGGGTTTCGGACGAAAACTCATCTATTACAAAGGGATTTCATTTTTAATAACTTATTTTAACTCCATACTTTTTGTGTGTTCAATATGCACCATTCAAAGGCACATCATCTATTTTCAACCCTTTCTTACTTCATTTGATATTTTTCATGCATTTAATGATTTATTTTGAGCTAAATGACCCTGAAATTGAAAAGCACTACAAATGAAGTCTGAAAAGGTTGAAACTTGGCATGACATCATAATTTCACCCACATAGCAAGTGCTAAAAAGTTGAGAGGGTTACGGCAAAAACTGGATGCACTTCGTGTACAAATTGGACAATCTCTTTCGAAGTATGAGGGTTTCGGACGAAAACTCATCTATTACAAAGGGATTTCATTTTTAATAACTTATTTTAACTCCATACTTTTTGTGTGTTCAATATGCACCATTCAAAGGCACATCATCAATTTTCAACCCTTTCTGACTTCATTTGATATTTTTCATGCATTTAATGATTTATTTTGAGCTAAATGACCCTGAAATTGAAAAGCACTGCAAATGAAGTCTGAAAAGGTTGAAACTTGGCATGACATCATAATTTCACCCACATAGCAAGGGCTCAAAAGTTGAGAGGGTTACGGCAAAAACTGGATGCACTTCGTGTACAAATTGGACAATCTCTTTCGAAGTATGAGGGTTTCGGACGAAAACTCATCTATTACAAAGGGATTTCATTTTTAATAACTTATTTTAACTCCATAATTTTTGTGTGTTCAATATGCACCATTCAAAGGCACATCATCTATTTTCAACCCTTTCTGACTTCATTTGATATTTTTCATGCATTTAATGATTTATTTTGAGCTAAATGACCCTGAAATTGAAAAGCACTACAAATGAAGTGTGAAAAGGTTGAAACTTGGCATGACATCATAATTTCACCCACATAGCAAGTGCTAAAAAGTTGAGAGGGTTACGGCAAAAACTGGATGCACTTCGTGTACAAATTGGACAAGCTCTTTCGAAGTATGAGGGTTTCAGACGAAAACTCATCTATTACAAAGGGATTTCATTTTTAATAACTTATTTTAACTCCATACTTTTTGTGTGTTCAATATGCACCATTCAAAGGCACATCATCAATTTTCAACCCTTTCTGACTTCATTTGATATTTTTCATGCATTTAATGATTTATTTTGAGCTAAATGACCCTTAATTTGATAAGCAGTACAAATGAACTCTGAAAAGGTTGTAACTTGGCATGACATCATAATTTCACCCACATAGCAACTTCTAAAGAGTTGAGATGGTTACGGCAAAAATTGGATGCACTTCGTGTACAAATTGGACAATCTCTTTCGAAGTATGAGGGTTTCGGACGAAAACTCATCTATTACAAAGGGATTTCATTTTTAATAACTTATTTTAACTCCATACTTTTTGTGTGTTCAATATGCACCATTCAAAGGCACATCATCAATTTTCAACCCTTTCTGACTACATTTGATATTTTTCATGCATTTAATGATTTATTTTGAGCTAAATGACCCTGAATTTGAAAAGCAGTACAAATGAACTCTGAAAAGGTTGTAACTTGGCATGACATCATAATTTCACCCACATAGCAACTTCTAAAGAGTTGAGAGGGTTACGGCAAAAACTGGATGCACTTTGTGTACAAATTGGACAATCTCTTTCGAAGTATGAGGGTTTCGGACGAAAACTCATCTATTACAAAGGGATTTCATTTTTAATAACTTATTTTAACTCCATACTTTTTGTGTGTTCAATATGCACCATTCAAAGGCACATCATCAATTTTCAACCCTTTCTGACTTCATTTGATATTTTTCATGCATTTAATGATTTATTTTGAGCTAAATGACCGTGAATTTGAAAAGCAGTACAAATGAACTCTGAAAAGGTTGTAACTTGGCATGACATCATAATTTCACCCACATAGCAACTTCTAAAGAGTTGAGAGGGTTACTGTTACACTTCGTGTACAAACTGGATGCACTTCGTGTACAAACTGTTACAAAGATACCATGCTAGAAAATGCATGCATGTCCTTCGAATAGAAAGTGATGACGGTGAAGCCGGTCACATCCCAGAGTGGGATCTCGTGGTGTAAGACTTTTTCTGCGTGTTTGTCCCGTGCTTATGATTGCGCCGTAACCATGGAGAATCTTCATCATTTAACAGGATGCTTGGGTCAGTCTTCACTCTGAAGGGAGGGATTTCATGAAACTTTTCATAATCTTCTGACATGTCTGTCTTGTCCTCCACTCCCACAATGTTTCTTTTCCCTGAAAGAACTATGTGGCGCTTTGGCTCATCGTATGATGTATTCGCTTCCTTATCTTTTTTTCTCCTCGGTTTGCTAGACATGTCCTTCACATAGAAAACCTGAGCCACATCATTGGCTAGGACGAATGAGTCGTCTGTGTATCCAAGATTGTTGAGATCCACTGTTGTCATTCCGTACTGCGGGTCTACCTGTACCCTACCTCCAGTATATTTGACCCATTTGCACCGAAACAAAGGGACCTTAAGATCAGGTCCATAGTCAAGTTCCCATATCTCCTCTATGTAACCATAATATGTGTCTTGAAAGTTGGTTGCATCATAGCGGACACCACTGTTTTGGTTGGTGCTCTTTTTATCTTGGGCGATCGTGTAAAATGTATTCCCATTTATCTCGTACCCTTTGAAAGTCGTTACAGTCGAACTTGGTGTCTTGGCCAACCAGTACAGTTCATCTGGAACATCGTTGTCATTGATGAGCTTTGTTTGCAACCAACCGGCAAAAGTCTCCATGAGTTTACGTTCAATCCAGGGGTCAGACTGCTCCGAGTTCTTGGACCGTACAATATCCTTGTGTTCCTCCATATATGGAGTCACCAAGGTGGAATTTTGTAGAACCGTGTAGTGTGCTTGAGTGAAAGAATGCCCGTCCATATTTATTGCTTCTTTCTTTCCTAATGTGCCTTTTCCACCCAGTCTCCCCTCATGCCGCGATTCAGGAAGACCAATCGGCTTAATGTCAGGAACAAAGTCAACACAAAACTCAATAACCTCCTCTGTTCCATATCCCTTGGCGATGCTTCCTTCTGGCCTAGCACGGTTATGAACATATTTCTTTAAGACTCCCATGAACCTCTCGAAGGGGAACATATTGTTTAGAAATACAGGACCCAGAATGTTAATCTCTTCGACTAGGTGAACTAGAATGTGCGTCATAATATTGAAGAAGGATGGAGGGAACACCAACTCGAAACTGACAAGACATTGGACCAGGTCATTCTGTAACCTTGGTAGGATTTCTGGATCGATTACCTTCTGAGAAATTGCATTGAGGAATGCGCATAGCTTCACAATGGCTAATCGAACATTTTCCGGTAGAAGCGCCCTAAGTGCAACCGGAAGTAATTGCGTCATAATCACGTGGCAGTCATGAGACTTTAGATTTTGAAATTTTTTCTCGGCCATATTTATTATTCCCTTTATATTCGACGAGAAGCCAGACGGGACCTTGATACTGAGCAGGCATTCAAAAAAGATTTCCTTCTCTTCTTTCGTAAGAGCGTAGCTGGCAGGACCTTGATATTGCTTTGGAGGCATGCCGTCTTTTTCGTTAATTCTTTGCTTGTCCTCCCGTGCCTCCGGTGTATATTTTGTCTTTCCATACACGCCCAAGAAGCCTAGCAGGTTCACACAAAGGTTCTTCGTCACGTGCATCACGTCGATTGCATTGCGGACCTCTAGGGCTTTCCAATATTCAAGTTCCCAAAATATAGATTTCTTATTCCACATGGGTGCGTGTCCATTGGCGTCATTCGGAACAGATTGGACGCCAGGACCCTTTCCAAAGATTACCTGTAAATCCTTGACCATATCAAATATATATTCACCAGTACGGAGGCCAGGCTTCTTCCGGTTATCTGGCTCACCTTTGAAATGGTTGCCTTCCTTTCTTAAGATATGCTTGATCGGTAGAAATCGACGATGTCCCAGGTACACATTCTTCTTACATTTATCCAAATATATACTTTCAGTATCATCTAAACAGTGCGTGCATGCATTGTATCCCTTGTTTGTATATCCTGACTAAGAGCAGGCCAATCATTGATGGTTACAAACAGCAACGCTCGTAGGTCAATTTCCTTCTGTGTGTGCGCATCCCACACACGTACACCTGGTTTTTTCCACAACTGTAGAAGTTCATCAACTACTGGCCTTAGGTATACATCAATGTCGTTGCCGGGTTACTTAGGGCCTTGGATGAGCACTGGCATCATAATGAACTTCCGCTTCATGCACAACCAAGGAGGAAGGTTGTAGATACATAGAGTCACTGGCCAGGTGCTGTGACTGGAGCTCTGCTCCCAAAAAGGATTCATGCCGTCTGTACTAAGACCAAACCATAAGTTCGTTGCGTCAGCTGCAAAGTCCTCGAACTCCCTCTCAATTTTTCTCCCCTGCGACCCATCAGCGGGTGCTCTCAACATCCCGTCTTTCTTACGTTCTTCTTTGTGCCATCGCAACAACTTGGCATGCTCTTTGTTTTGGAACAAACGTTTCAACCGTGGTATTATAGGAGCATACCACATCACCATGGCAGGAACCCTCTTCCTGTGGCATTCGCCCTCCACATCACCAGGGTCATCGTGGGGCATCTTATAGCGCAGTGCACCGCATACCGGGCATGCATCCAAATTCTCGTACTCCTCACCGCGGTAGAGGATGCAGTCATTAGGGCATGCATGTATCTTCTGCACCTCTAATCCTAGAGGGCAGACAACCTTCTTTGCTTCGTACGTACTTTCAGGCAATTCGTTATCCTTTGGAAGCATCTTCTTTATCATTATCAGCAATTCTTGAAATCCCTTGTCAGTTACACCATTCTTCGCCTTCCATTGCAGCAATTCCAGCGTGGTACCCAGCTTTTTCTGGTCATCTTCATAATTTGGATACAATAATTTCTTGTGATCCTCTAACATGCGTTTCAACTTCAACCTCTCCTTGTCACTTTCGCAGTTTCTCTTTGCATCAGCAATGACCCGACCCAAATCATCAGCGGGCTCATCTCATGCCTCTTCTTCAGCTTCCCCCATTGATGCCTCTTCTTCACCTTCCCCCATTGTTGTATCGGCGAAAGGATAGTTGTCATCATCCTCTTCTTCTTCATTGTCTTCCATTATAACCCCTCTTTCTCCGTGCTTGGTCCAACAGCTATAGCCGGACATGAAACCGGACTTCAGCAGGTGGTAGTGAAGGGTTTTTGAGGTAGAGTAAATCCTATCATTCTTACAGTCACGACATGGACAACACATGAAACCATTCTGCTTGTTTGCCTCAGCCACACGAATAAAATCATGCAGGCCATTAAGAAACCCTAGACTTAGTCGGTCATCGTACATCCATTGCCGGCTCATGTTCACTACACAACATCGAAGTAACCAAATTAATACAACTTCATCATCACATTACAACCAAAAGTAGAGCTAGTAGTGACCAAATGTTATTACTGCAAATAATAGATACTTATAGTTCATACATACATCTCATAAAACAACATGCAACTATCTAAAACATGTAAATGCAACAACAAATGCGATCATAATCGCAACTAAAGTAACAATTGAGCCAACGGCATAATGATACCAAGCCTCTTTATCAATGGCATATTTTCTAATCTTTCTAAGTTTCAAGCGCATTCCAGCCATCTTGTTCTTGTGATCATCGACGATATCGGCAACATGCAACTCCATTCCCATCTTCTCATCTTCAGTTCTTTTCAATTTTTCTTTTAAATGATCAATTTCTTTTTCAGCTTGTGTTAATTTCTCGAGCAGAATTGCATAGTTGGTTGGAATTTCTGGTTCAACTACTTCCTATAGATAAAAACATCTATGTCAATTTGGTGGCATAATTAATTGTCATAGACATTAGATGATGTGTGAAATAGTTATAAAAGATAACGACATACCACATCTGAATCATAGACTGGACACCATAGCCGACGATGTGTCATGCAGGCCGACGTGGGCTGATACCATAACCATGACACCATAGAATAACTAACAATAATACAAGTAAGTAAATCGTACACGCAGCTATCTAAATCATACAAGTAATTTTTTTTAACAAAAAGGTTTTAAGAAGAACAAGAGGCTCACCAAGGTGGCCGGTGCCGCGACGAGACGGTGCGGACGATCGACGGTGGTTAGGACGGGGATGGGAAGGCACCAAATAAACCACACCTACACATATGCAACCTAACAAGTTAATTTGAGCTCAAATTGCATATAAATCAAATAAACTCCCACATAATGATCACTCCTCCAAAACCTAGCTAAAACCCACAAATCACATATCTTTGAGCATACCACAAGCTAATCTAGCAATGAGAGATGAAGTTGCAAAGTTGCTAACCTTTATGAACACTTGGATAGATGGGGTGCCTTTAAATCTTGACAAATCCTTGGCAAAATGGAGGATGAGCTTCGAGCAAGAAGAAGAACAGGGGAGAAAACAAAGAAATGAGAGCCCCTTCGATCGGCTGCGGACGAAGCGTATATGTAGGAAGTCTTTAGTACCGGCTGGTGACACCAACCGGTACTAAAGGTTGCCCTTTAGTACCGGTTGGTATCACCAGCCGGTACTAAAGGTGCAAGCGGGGCCCAAGTCTAACCAACAGCCTGCCACGCCCCCTTTAGTACCGGCTCGTGACACGAACCGGTACTAAAGATCGCTCACGAGCCGGTACTAAAGGTCGCCCTGCTCCTAGCCGTTGGAGCCGGCACGAACCGGGACTAATACCATCTTTAGTACCGGCTCGTGACCAGACCAGGACTAATGCTCGGGACGAAAGGTCTATTTTCTACTAGTGTGGTGATGGTGTAGTGGACTTGTCCTCCGGCTTCCAAGGCATAGGCTCACCATCATAAAAGGATGAACGTGTCTCCGGAGTCCTGAAACTTGCAGCTAAAATCATACCTTTAAATTTAGGTTCATACTCAAAATTTTGATCTTGTAAATCATAGACTAGGGCCTGAAGGTTGTCAGTCCTGTCATTGAGCTTGAAGTTGGCATCACCAATCTCCTTGCTGTCCAGCTTGTGCTCATGGGTGAATTCCCTTATCATGGAGAGGTTGGCATTGAGCCCACACTCTACCTTCCCCTGGCACTTGAAGATCTCCTGTTCCACCGCTTCAAGCCTGGCCTTCTCGCTTCCAGTCTTCTTAGGCCCTTGAATATCCCGGATGTGAAGCACCCCCTAATGCATCTCGATCCCTTGAGGGTGTTTCATCACTTCCGGAAGGTAGGGGTTGATTACCTTCTCATAGAACTTGTCCTTGGATGAGCTTGGAGAGGCCATAGCGATCTAGATCTGTAAGAAAACAGCTCGAAACAAGAGCAGAGGAGAAACTTGCGATATGGTGGTCAAAACATCTGGGAGTATATATAATGAATTTTTTTCCTGCAGGATAAGTTATATGGAAAGAAAACGAAGTGAGGAAAGTCCACGAGGGAGCCACAAGCCTGGGAGGCACACCCTGGGGGGTAAGGCCCGCCCCCTGGACTTGTCACTCTCTTGTGTACTTTTCAGACTATTTATTATTTTCCTAATTTTTTATATATTCCGAAACGAACAAAAAGTACTTTTATGGAACTTTTGGAGTCATTTTACTTACCGTAGCACATACCTACTCCTTTTCAAGGTACTGGAGCGTTCCGGAAGGTTTTCTTTATGTGCTCTTCCTGTGTCATAATTTGGATAATATTGGTTTCAACATTTATTCGGGTACCTGAAATATAATGCTTAATTCTCTGACCATTAACCACCCTCGAATTGGTGCCCTCGGCATTGTTGATCTTGATAGCTCCGGAGCGGTAAACTTCTTCAACGATATACGACCCTTCCCATTTAGAGAGAAGCTTACCTTCAAAGAATCTTAAACAAGAATTGTATAATAGAACTTGATCACCTGCTTTGAATTCATGTTTCTGAATTCTTTTATCATGCCATCTTTTAACTTTTTCTTTAAACAACTTGGTATTTTCATAAGCTTGTGTCCTCCATTCATCTAGAGTCCTAATATCAAATAACCTCTTTTCACCGACAAGTTTGAAATCATAGTTAAGTTCTTTAATTGCCAAATATGCTTTATGTTCTAACTCAAGAGGTAAATGACATGCTTTCCCATAAACCATTTTATATGGAGACATACCCATAGGATTTTTATAAGCGGTTCTATATGCCCAAAGTGCATCATCAAGTTTCTTAGACCAATTCTTTCTAGATCTATTAACGGTCTTTTGCAAGATCAACTTTATTTCTCTATTGCTTAATTCAAACTAACCACTAGATTGAGGATGATAAGGAGATGCAATTGTATGGTTAACATCATATTTAGCAAGAAGTTTACGGAAAGCACCATGAATAAAATGTGAACCACCATCAGTCATTAAATATCTAGGGACTCCAAACCTTGGGAAAATAACTTCTTTAAGCATCTTAATAGAAGTGTTGTGATCAGTACTACTAGTTAGAATAGCTTCTACCCACTTAGTAACATAATCAACAGCAACTAAAATATGTGTGTACCCATTAGAGGTAGGAAAAGGTCCCATATAATCAAATCCCCAAACATCAAATGGTTCAATAACTATTGAATAATTCATAGGCATTTCCTGACGTCTACTAATATTACCAATTCTTTGACATTCATCACAAGAAAGGACAAACTTACGTGCATCCTTGAAGAGAGTAGGCCAATAAAAACCAGACTGCAATAACTTATGTGCAGTTTTGTCTCCAGCATGGTGTCCTCCGTATGCCTCAGAGTGACACTTCCGCAAGATTTGTTCCTATTCATGCGTAGGTACACAACGTCTAATAACACCATCTCCTCCTTCTTTATATAGATGTGGGTCATCCAAAAAGTAATGTCTTAAATCAAAGAAGAACTTTTTCTTTTGTTGGTATGTTAAACTAGGTGGTATATATTTAGCAACAATATAATTAGCATAGTACACATACCATGGAGTATTATGAGAAGCATTTATGAAAGCTAATTGCTCATTAGGAAAACTATCATTAATAGGTAGTGGGTCATCAAGAACATTTTCTATTCTAGACAAATTATCAGCTACGGGATTCTCAGCTCCCTTTCTATCAATAATATGCAAATCAAATTCCTGTAGCAAAAGAACACACCTAATCAACCTAGGTTTAGCATCTTTCCTTTCCATAAGATAATTAATAGCAGCATGATCGGTGTGTACAGTTACTTTAGAATCGACAATGTAAGATCTGAATTTATCATATGCAAACACAACTGCTAAAAACTCTTTCTCAGTAGTAACATAATTTCTTTGAGCACTGTCTAGAGTTTTACTAGTATAATGAATAACATTCAATTTCTTATCAACTCTTTGTCCTAGAACAGCACCAACGGCATAATCACTAGCATCACACATAATTTGAAAGAGCAAGTTCCAATCAGGTGGTTGAATAATAGGTGCAGAAATCAAGGCTTTCTTAAGTATTTCAAAGGCTTCTACGCAATCATCATCAAAAACAAATGGAACATGTTTTTGCAAAAGATTAGTAAGAGGCCTAGAAATTTTAGAGAAGTCTTTTATAAACCTTCTATAGAAACCAGCATGACCAAGGAAACTTCTTATACCTTTGATATCTTTAGGACATGGCATTTTCTCAATTGCATGAACTATAGCTTTATCAACTTCAATACCTCTTTCAGAAATTTTATTCCCAAGGACAATACCTTCCTTTACCATAAAGTGGCACTTCTCCCAGTTCAAGACAAGATTTGTTTCTTCATATCTCTACAAAACTCGATCAAGGTTGCTTAAGCAGTCATCAAAGGAAGTTCTGTAAACGGAGAAATCATCCATGAAAACCTCAACAATCTTTTCACAAAAGTCAGAGAATATAGCAGTCATACATCTTTGAAAGGTAGCAGGTGCATTGCATAAACCAAAAGGCATACGTCTATAAGCATAAGTTCCAAAGGGGCAAGTAAAGGTGGTTTTCTCTTGATCTCCTTGTGACACAGGTATTTGAGAAAAACCAGAATAATCATCTAGAAAACAGAAGTGTGTATGCTTGGACAATCTTTCTAACATTTGATCAATAAAAGACAAGGGGTAATGATCTTTTCTAGTAGCTTTATTTATTTTCCTGAAATCAATTACCATCCTATAACTAGTTACAATTCTTTGGGGAATAAGTTCATTTTTATCATTAGGAACGACGGTAATGCCTCCTTTCTTAGGGACACAATTGACAGGACTTACCCATCTACTATCAGCTATGAGATAGATTATACCTCCTTCCAGAAGCTTTAATATTTCCGTTCTTACCACATCCTTCATTTTAGGGTTTAAACGACACTGATGATCAACAACTGGCTTAGCATCAGGCTCCATATTAATCTTGTGCTGACATAAAGTGGGACTAATGCCCTTAAGATCATCAAGAGTATATCCAATAGCAGTACGGTGCTTTCGCGGAGTTTTAAGTTGTCTCTTTTCTTCATGCTCTGAAAGGTTAGCACTAATAATAATAGGATATATCTTCTTTTCATCAAGATACGCATATTTAAGTGTATCAGGTAGTTTCTTTAATTCAAACACAGCATCACCCTTAGGTCGAAGGGGATCCCCAAGAGTTTCAACAGGCAAGTTATGTTTAAGGATAGGTGCTTGTTTGAAGAATATGTCATCTATCTCATTTCTTTCATTCATATGCATATCATTTTCATGGTCTAGCAAATATTCTTCTAAAGGATCAGTAGGAGGAACGACAAAAGAAGCAAGACCAATAATTTCATGCTTACTAGATAATTCATTCTCATGTGATTGTTTGCTAAACTTAGAGAAATCGAATTCATGAGATACATCACCAAACTTAATTCTAACTTTTTCTTTAACACAATCAATTTTAGCATTAACAGTATTTAAGAAAGGTCTACCAAATATAATGGGACAAAAATTATCTTGTTGTGAACCAAGCACTAAGAAATCAGTAGGGTACTTGATCTTGCCACACAAGACTTCAACATCTTGAACAATCCCAAGTGGTGAAATAGTATCTCTATTTGTGAGTTTAATAGTAACAATGTCTTCAATCTCAATAGGTGCAATATCATTTATAATTTCTTGATATAAAGTAAATGGAATGGAACTCACACTAGCACCCATATCACATAAAGCATGATAGCAATGATCTTCCATTTTAACAGAAACAACATGCATGCCTACTATGGGTTTATTATTATCTAGCTTATCATGTTCATTTCTAACAGGTTTACCAATTCTAGAAGCATCATCATAGAAATAAATAACATGCCCATCGATATCATCAACCAAGAGAACTTTAACCATTGCAATATTAGGTTCAACTTTAATTTGTTCAGAGGGTCTAGGTTCTCTAATATTACTTTTATTAACCATAGTTGCAGCTTTAGCATGTTCCTTAATCCGTATAGGGAAAGGAGGTTTCTCAATGTAAGCAGTTGGCACAACTGGATCAACATTATAAACGATTGTTTCATCTTTAACTTTAACATGTTCCTCAACTATTTCTTCAATAGGTGGATGATATTTAAACCATTTCTCCTTAGGGAGATCAACATGAGCAGCAAAAGATTCACAAAAAGTAGCTACTATCTCAGAGTCAAGTCCATATTTAGTACTAAACTTATGTAACACGCCAAAAATATTTCCTTTGCATTTTCAAAATTTTCTCTCTGGATTTTCAAATCTTTTTATTAAAAGAAAATACCTTGAATTATTTTGATCCTATTCTTTTTCTTCTGTTCTGACTTTCATTTTAAATTTTAAATAAGGTTTCAAAATGCTTGCATGGTTCGATTTTGAAGGTTTATTAATTTGGTATTTATTTTTGAAAGATCAAAAATAATTTCTTCTTAGTAAAGTTTTGAGTAGTTCAAATTATTCCAAGGTTATGATCTTTTTACTCCTCACAAGCACTCCAAAACCCATTCAATAATTTTTCTGCCACTCCTAAATTATCCCTCAAGTCACTCACACCTTCTAGGACAGTATCCAACCCTTTCCGACCTTACAAAAATATTTCTATAATATTTACTAAATTCCAAAGTTGGAATTTATTTTAGTCATGGATTCTTGGGTTTACAAAGGAACCCTACTTTCTACAAATCTTCTGCTTCCACCAAAATTATCCTAGCAACTAGACAGCACCTAAAACCCATTTCACCAAAAACATTTGGTTCCATAGTTCAAAATTTTCAAATTTCCTTCAATTCAAATTTGGACCAGAAACAATCCCTCTGATACAAACCCAATTTTAAATGCTCCAAAAATTCCGAAACTTTGCCAGACACTCTCTTATGCATCAACACCTCACCACAAAAATCCCTCAAAATTCCTAAAATGCCTAGACCTCTCTGTCATTCATCATATAGGTGGGGGGTGTACTGTTCATCGCTGACAGAATTCAGTTAACTGAATTTTTTTCAGTCGGCAGAGGCATTCTGCGCCGTGCACACCACTCCATCCTCCCTCCTTCTCCTCCATGCCTCCTCTCCTCTTAACTGAGCCACCCCAGACCCTCTGGTCAGTGGCTCAACGCCGGTGAGCTGGCGGCAGGCCGGTGTAGCTACCTCCGAGCTCATCCGCGGCGGACGAGCGGAGCACCTCGGCCACCGACCGCCTTCACTGCTGCTGCTACCCTTCTACACCTACTCTGTCCACGCGTCGATCCTCTCCGCCTCTCTGTGCGCTGACCCTGCCGCCCAAGCCTCTGGACCCCTCCTGGTTGTCGCCGAAGTCGGTCATTGCTGCCGCACCCGTACGGGAAGCATCTCGAGGATGAGGCGATCCGGCCCGAGCTCGTCCATGCCAAAGCTTCTGGAGTGCACCAATCACCTCACTCATAATGCACTGAACCTCGCCACCGCCCCTAACCTACTTCACCGGCCGAAGTAACTCCGGCGTCACCCGCAAGCCACGGCCACCCTCGGATCAGCTATAAAAAGGGCTCCCGAGCTCCATTCACTTCACTCACCACCCACACCGCATCCCAATCGCCCTCCCGTGCACTCCCCCGACCTCGGGGAGGCCTTCTTCCTCCTCTCCGGCCACCGAGCCGCTGCCACCCTCCCTGAACGGTTCATCGCCGATAGGCCACCTCCACCACTGAAATCTCTCTAGTAGCCTCATATCACTCTCTCTCGTCGATCCCGCACCTCAATTCGGGTCCCCGAGCTCTCTCCGGCGAGGTCCCATCCCACCCGAATCGCCGTCCGCCGCCGTCAACCTCGCCGTCGTTTCGTTGCACACCGACGACCACCACCACCTCTCACCGATGCGAAAACACTCCCCGAGCATGACCACACCATCGCCGCCCTCAGATGTGCCGGCAATCGTCGCCGGCGATCGCCGCACCTGTTCTGTGCATGCGGGCGAGCGCTTTTGAATTTAAACCTGACGGGTGGGCCCCCAACCGTCAGCGTTTTTTTTCTTTTTTTGGTTAAAACAGAAAATGTATTTTGCTCGTTACGTCTTCTGTGCTGGGAAGCGTAATCTGTCCCGAAGCGTTTTCTTTTAAAGTTTTTAATAAAAACTGATTTGACTGGAAGTTTGACTGCTTCTAGTTTTTAAACCACTGTTCCAAATGACTTGATTCTTTTTTTGAAATTATTATTTTTATCTCTAGTTTTTTTTATTATTTAATTAAAAATATTTTCAGACAAGTTTTTGTACTGTGATGGAATTCTTGATTGGATTCAAATTTGCGTTTTTCAGAAAAAGAACAGGGAAACTTTGCCGAGAATTTTGAGGGCTCTTCTCCTGACTACTTTGGGCAAGGCAAGCACTTTGAACCTGGTATATGGTGATTGCATTGCTTAGTTGCATTGGTTGTGATTGCACCGTCTGTGTGGTAGTGGTGAATGCATGCACGGATGGTCATGTCATTCTTTTTCATTTGCTTGCATGCCACTCAAGCATCACTCTCTGACATGCATGAAGGTTCTGAGAATTCAGAAGTATAGCTCCTGCCTTGGACGTGCCGGTGGGCACGGGTCACGTTTTGACACAGTGGTGTCACGGTGACATATATGGAGTATACTGGTCATAATAATAACACCTCCTGAGTCGGCCTAGATCGAGTCTTGTTCCATCACACCTAGCTAAATACCGTGCTACCACGGGTCTTTCCATGAGGAAAGTGCCGTCTAGTAAGTTGCTAACCCCTGTCCGTGTACACACCACTTAGAAAGGCCATGATGAGGGTTCCACGGCCATGGCTAATGCCCGTCATCTGGTCAGGGGGCATGGGTGTATCCGGCTGGGCCGAGAGGGGGGCACCCCTTGTAATCCACGCGTAAGAAATAGTGATCCCATGCTACTCGAGATGATGGTCTCCCCGACTTAGAGTTTATTTGGAACGATGCTTTGGGTGATTCCTGGCATCCAGAAAGTTATTCTGGTGTGTGCTGGTCAAGTGTGTTTTCAACCCAAAGACCGTAGTGGGAACTAGTCAGTGCCACGATGTTGACTAAAGAAATCCCATGCACGTGGGTAAAGAGTACACCCTCTACAGAGTTATACATATTCGAATAACCGTGTCCGCGGTCAAGGACGTTAGCTGGGAAGGGTCAAGTATTGGTCCGGTGTCGGTCTTCGGAGGAAATAATTAATTTGTGCACAAATTATTTTGCAGGATATTATTAGCATCACTAATGCTGTCATGGATATTTTTGATTATCATGAATATTGTTGTTGTGAATATTATTGTCGTTATGCATTTTATTGTGGACTAACCCGTTTCTCTTATTTTAATTTCCTGAGTGTCTCAGGGGCTGGCTGGGCTACCCCGGACACTCGATTTTATTTTCAAGACCCCTTCATGGCGTCCCTTGAGTTCTCAGGCGGTCCTGTCTCGCCACTACTCTTGTGGATACCCGATTGGCATTTCTTTTCAAGACCTCTACGTGGCGTCCCTTGAGTTCTCAGGCGGTCCTGTCTCGCCACTACTCTTGTGGATACCCGATTGGCATTTCTTTTCAAGACCTCTATGTGGCGTCCCTCGAGTTCTCAGGCGGTCCTGTCTCGCCACTACTCTTGTGGACACCCGATTGGCATTTATCTTTTGGATTCTCAGGCGGCCCTGTCTCGCCCGAGTTTCCATTTACTTTCTTTGTTTGTCACTAACATTTTTATTTATTTATTAATTCTGCTGCTCATACTAATTTTTAACCTGCCATGATTAAATTTTGGTCAACATATGCATATCAGTTATCATAGCATGAGCATATCATTTTAACCCATCATGCGCATATGCATTCGGTATATCTTTGGTTCATAATGTTTGCGAGTACATTCCAATGTACTCACAGGCTTGTCCCTGGCTTTTAATGTGGCCAGACCTGGAGGATGACGAGCTTGTGGAGCAAGAGTACGCTAGCGAGCCCGACGCTTAGGGGTATTCCTAGTCAGTCAACCTGTGATATTGGAGTCTACTAGATGTATCATCCACAGTGCTTCTGCTACACCAATAAAATAGTCAAGCCTCACACTGACGCTTGGCTCTATTTTATTGTATCAGTATTGTACCACCGCACCACTGTCATATTCCGCTACTGCCATATATTGGCGAGTTTGTAATAATTGTTGCGCACTCAGACTTAACCCTGTGTAATATTATAATTGTACTGGTTATCTGTATCAAGGAAGTCCACCAGTTGTTTCTTGGGGCTGGTGTGACTTGGGGCTATTCTGGGATTTATCCCGAAAAGGGGCCCGACAACTTATGAAAAGCATCGGTTTCCATGAAAGATTTAACACAATCAAACTCAAGATTTATACCCGACTCTTTACCTTTGTCGAACTCCCAATCTTCAGAGTTGCGTTTAATTCTTTCCAAAAGATTCCACTTGAATTCAATAGTTTTCTTCATAAAAGAACCAGTAGAAGAAGAATCGAGCATGGATCATGTAACATCCCCAGTATCATACTACAGTGATCTTCCCCTAATGGTGGTCAAGTCATCATGATCACTATGCCAATCTGCCACTTGTCCAAAATCAAAGCCAAATTCCAAATTTGAATTGCATGTCAAATATTTACTTCTTTTGTCATGCAATCAAAATAGTTCACTATTTGGAAAATATTCCCTAGGTATTTTTCATGTTGAAACCAACTTCTTTTGGGTTCCCAAATTGCCCCTAGGAATTTATTTAGTGGTCCTGCAGCATTTAATTTGGCCTTTTCCATTTCTAAAAATGGTTAAGCAATTTGAATTGTTCTGAAACTTTTTGTGCCATCTCAGTATATTGCAATGTAATTATGTGACAAGTTCTACCTTTGTCAAAAATCATTTGATACCTAAGCTAAATAGAAAACAATAGCTAGGCAAATAAACTAGAAAAGAAAAGTGGTAAACCATCTATGCACCGCAGCCCAGCCCACCGGGGCATTTCTCCCTCCTCCCACCTGCTCTCGTGCCCGTGTCAACGCCGCGCTTGTTCACACCGGTGATGCGGCTCGTGTCATCCATCCGGTGGCAACTCGAGCGGATAAGGATCTCCCTCCGGTGTCTCTCTCCCCCGAAACCCTAGGCGCCCTCAGATTCCCCCTCGCACGCTCTCTTTGCCCCAATTTCTTCGACATTCTAGCACATCCGCCATGGCCGCTTCCCATTGCCGCGGCCACTGACCTCCCCGGCGCTCGGGAAGGTGTCTCGGAGATGTGCCGTGGCCGTCTCCTTCTTGCTGTGCCCCTGGTTCGCCTTGGGGAGCGCTGCATCTTCCCCGAGCTCGACTTCCCCTTCTCCGGCCACCGTTCACCTCATCATCGATTGCCGCAACCACACGCCTCCCCGAGCTCGTCTTCGGGTCCACCATGAGCTTCACCTCCTCCTCCTCTCTTTTTGAGCTCAGGTTCGAGTTCTTGCGTGTGCCCACCGTAGCCGTAGCTCTGGCCACCGCCGCGAGCTCCGTTCCGACAAGCTCAGCCCACCCCAGCCCCTGCCGTTTGTCCCTTTGGATGCGCGTGAGCACCAGCAGCTCATAGCCACAAATCGCGTAAAGAACGATGCCCTAAATCGCCCGGACGGTGAACTTTTGCCATCGGTACGATCATCGCCGGCAAAGCTCCAGCAACGCTGACGTGTCCGGCGTCATTTAGACACTAATGATGCCTATTAGGTTAGCCCAGAGAGACCGACAGCGGGCCCCATCCACTAATTAACCCTGCTTAACTTTTTTGTTTTGTATTAAGTTAATTGTCGTGGCCCACGCGTTAGATTTCACCTTGCTGATGTGGCCTTTAAATGGGCCCAGTCATCAGTGCCTGTGGCCAGATGACATGTGGGCCCTCTTTGACTTCTTTGACCAGTTAACTGGTCAGCAATTGACTGGGCTAACTGGACATTGACTGGGCCCCTGGCCCCACCAGTCAGTGGTATAAGAATATCGTCGATAAATACTACCACAAACTTGTCCAGGAAGTCCATAAAGACCTTGTCCATCATGCTCATGAAATAGGCTGGAGCATTGGTCAGCCCAAACGACATGACTGTAAACTGATATAGACCATATCGAGTGGTGAAGGCTATCTTGGGGATATCTTCTTTCCTGATTTTTAGCTGGTGATACCCCGTTCGAAGGTCAATCTTGGAAAATACCCGGGCCCCATTCAACTGGTTGAACAAATCATCAATGCAGGGGAGGGGGTACTTATTTTTAATGGTGACCTCATTCAGCGGGCGATAGTCCACGCACATTCGTAGACTGCCATCTTTCTTCTTAACAAACAGCACGGGCGATCCCCACTGCGATATGCTTGGGCGAATGTATCCCTTTTGCAACAATTCATCCAGTTGCTTCTTCAATTCCACCAGCTCTGTGGATGGCATGCGGTAGTACTTCTTGTATATTGGAGCAGTCCCGGGAATAACATCAATAGCAAACTCCAGTTCCCGGTCGGGTGGCATTCCTGGTAGTTTTTCTAGAAACATGTCTGGAAATTCACTGACTACCGGAATCAAATTCATATATGTAGCGGTGGTCTTGAATGCCATTCCTTTCTTTGACAGCATCTTGCTGGCGGTAAACTAAACTGTTTGTCCTGCCGGGTTAACCAATGTCACTGTCCTGTTGGCGCAGTTGATGCAGACCTATTGAGGTGTCAACCAATCCATCCCCAGTATTATGTCCAGTCCGAGGGATTCAATGGCGACAAGGGTGGCTAGAAACTTAACTCCATGTATCAAGATTTCCAGGTCCTTATATATGACATTTGTTCTGAGCATGGAACCAGGGGATTGTACCACCATGATTTTGTCCAAAAGAGAAGGAGAGAATTTGTGTCTGGTGGCAAAACTCCGTGAGATAAATGAATGGGAAGCCCCGGAATCAAATAAAATTATTGCAGGTATGTTGTTAATAGAGAACATACCGAGGACCACATCTGGTGCTTCACGGGCTTCCTCAGCAGAGATATGATGGACTTGGCCACAACGTAAGTCCTGGTTGGAGCAGCGTCCAACATGGTTGACTTGTGGCTTGGAGTCGGATGGGGGCTTCCCTGCTCTTGTGGGGCACTACTTTGAATAATGCCCGCCTTGGCCGCAAGTGAAACAAGTGTTGTTGTGGCGACAATCTTCCAGCACTGGCTGCTTGCCATTAGTCTTGTCCTGGTTACCCGGCTTATTGTTATTATTGCCGCCATTCCAAGCGGGCTTGTACTCATGCTGAACTGGTTGCCAGATACGTGGCTTCTGCGCAAACTGCTCACAGCTGTCCTTCTTGGGTTCAAATTTACGCTTGCGGTTATCATATCCTGACTTATGCTCCCGTTCAGCTATAAAAGCTTTGTTCACCAAAGTCTGAAAGTCAGGAAAGTCCAGCATGCAGAGCTGACAACGGAGGGCATGGTTCAGATAATGAGATAAAACACCACTAGCCCGATCACTCACCGGATCAACAGGCGCAAAAAGGACTCGCCCTGTCGTAGGCGACACGGTGGGGTAGTGAAAGAAACCTGGATGTGTCTGCATCTCGACCTCGTGGAAGTGCAGGTCAGTGAGAGCCTCCATAGTAGCAAACTGAATCGCCAGAACGGGAGTAGAAGCAGTTCCACCCTTGGAAGAGCGAAAATAGCTGCCAATCTCTGAACTCGTGGTAAGGAAGGCCTCAGCGTGGTACTCGTACACCGAATCTGCAAGCTGCTCTCGGAACACCTGATACACTGGGTCTTCACCATTAGCATAGAGTTGAAGCCAGACGCTGTGAAGTAGTACCGAAAAAGTGAACGGTGTCGGCTCATGGTGGTAGTGGTACGGAACTGGTGCCATCTACACTCATAAGACCAGCGGTTAGCGAAACAAATGAATCCAAATACATGATGTGCAACAGGCAAATGCAGCAAGCAAAGCACACACCAAAACTCTAGACTAATCGGGACTCTAGCACGAGGTTAACTAGGGTGTCCTTCAGTCAGCACGGCTCTGATACCAAGCGTTGTGGCACCCCGGCTTAGAGAACCGGTTTACCCTGTGTTCCCAACCCAGAGATCATGTCTTCTGGAAACACACAACAACTTGGAACAGAATAGAACTGGTCTTTATTGATATTATACTTGTACAAGCTTGGATGTTACATAGGATAGTGAGGCCAGGAGCACTACTCGTGCTATGATAGTATCTACATTATTTATGAAACATCTCAAGGGCCCCAACACTAGTGGGTGATTCTACAGCGTAGCGGAACATCGGGTGAGACACTCCATCCCATAGGGACACTGCTGGGACATGACCTAGTTAGTGTAGCACGAACCATTAGGATCTCCATCCTCGGCTTCTCCTGCATCTGGCATGATACGCCAGGTGAGTACTTGGAATGTACTCGCAAGCTCACAGCAACCAAAACAGTGCAGCAAACAACAGCATGGCAATGACTGGAATACTTAGAAACTAGCTATGCAATGTGATGGTCACTTACTGTTGCGGGCAACCAACTTACCCTCCTCCGGGTTCATACCGTGACCCCCGGAGCACACATGATCCATAGATCATATCTGGCTTAAGATGAGTTCTTCAATCATTATTACTGTTGACCATACAGTGTGACCTAGTGCGGAATGTGTCCAATACCATGGACGCGGCTATTCGAATAGATTCTTACACTCTGCAGAGGATGCACACTTTTCCCACACCATGGACATTCGTCTAACGAAACTTGCCTAACCCGTGACCCTTCTATCGTACCACCGACAATCATTCCACTTTCGGGTCATGTCCTGGGTGGTCCCTGTGTCACTCCTGACACCTGCCACCATCATGGTCAAACTAAACTATCCCAAATGGGGACGCCGGCAAATAACTCAACTTGGGCTCACAAGGTTATCGTCGTCTACCTGATCAGGGCAGCATGCACGCATAACCTTCCCTCTTTGGTGGTACCGGTAAAAGAGCACGAGGTTAGACCAAGTTAAGGCCATCCCATTCCGGCAGATGTGGCTGCACGGGTGAGTCTGGGTCGGTGGCACTTGATCAACCATCATGTTTAAATTTAAGTGAATAACATGGTTCATGCAAGTTATCAAGCAATATGAATTACGATATATAATTGGGTCATAATTATATTGGATTAAATTAATGCAAAAGAAATCAACATACACTATTGTAATGCCTTATGCAATGGATGATGTGGCTTGCCTTCCTCAAATGGGGTGTTCACAAACTCCTGGTCTTCAACACCAAAGCAACTCCCTTCTAGAAATATTTTTAAATAGCAACCGAAAATGTCACATAAAGCAATTCTATTGGCCAGAAATTCTGTACACATTATAAAAATACCAAATTTTGCCAAAAAATAAAGGAGCTCAAGACAAAACTACTACAAAAAAGAATCAATTGATTTGGACTTGTGGTTTAAAAACTAGAGCTGGTCAAATTTTCTGGTCAAACTGGATTAAATAAACAGAAAACAGAAAATCAGAAAATCCTACAGCGGGCCACGTCGAAGGCGTAAACCCAGAGTACGCTTCCACTAGCGTACCGCTTCGGGCGCGGTTGGGTCACTGACGGTTGGGGCCCAGCTATCTAATTTAAAAGAAAAAGGAGGGGAACAGAGGTGGGCGGCTCACGAGCGGTGGTTGCCGGCGATAAAGATGGCGGTGAGGTCGGAAGATGGCAGGGATGGAACGAGCAGTCGACGGTGGTTCTCCCCGTACCCATGGCTTCTCCGGAGATGGTCGGACGGCATTGCCCCCTTCCTCTCCGGCGGCGGCTGGTTTCGGGTGTCGCTGGAGACGGCGATTCCAGCAGCACCTTGGCCGGAGAAGAGGTCAGGGATGGCTAGGAAAACTTGCTGGACTCGATGGCGGGCTCGAGTAAAGCTGGGGTCGGGTGTAGCTGGCGAGTTGTGGAGCTAGCTTGGCGTTAGGGCTCTGGCAAGATGCGAGGCCAGAGGGCCTCCCGGCCTTGGCTCGGCGAGCTGGGGCTCGATTTGGTGATGGTGGAGTGCGGTGAGTAGCTGAGCAAGTCGGGCGAGGGCTTTTATAGGCGGGCGGATGCGACCGTGGCCGTAAGCCACCATGGATTTGCTGGCGAGGAGTGGATGATGAGCTGGCCGTCGTGGAGTGAGGGGAGGTGATTGAGAAGGTCAGAGAGTTAAGGTGACGCGATTGTTCGACGGGAGGAAGGCGACAGCCAACGCAGGCAGAGTGCCCGCACGGGTCCAACAGTGGTGGCGCTCGGTGTTGTCCAGCGAGGGTGTCTCCGGCGAGGGAGAAGATGCTGGAAGGTCCAGGTGGATGGCGGCGACGATGTCGGCATGGTGGGACAAGGAGAGGCATCGAGAGACGGCTGGAGTGGTCGTGTCCGAGGCGGCTGGCACGCAGAGCGCGACTTTGGCCCGGCTAGCCTCATGATCACCATGGGTGCTGGCACCTGGAGGCCATGCCAGCCTGCAAAACCTTGACCATTGCGTCGACCAGAGCTCAAATACTGGGCCCAGGGCAAGGGTAGAGCTAGGAGTAGCTCAGACTGCTCACCCTTAGCCAAAACATGTTCTGGATAGCATCTTGGGGAGGTTCCAGAGAAGAAATGAGCTGTGAATTGAGCCAAATGATTTGTCTGGGAGATTCTTTGTCGGAAGGAGTACATGCTGGAGAAACTGGGTACATGTAAAACCCATATTTTGGTCCAAAAACTAGTTGAAGATGATGCACTCATATGGTTGATCTCCTTGGAGTGAAATTGGGTACTTGGAAGTTATTTGGTGATAGAAAGATGCTATAAAAATTTCAGAGGCAATGGCCACTTCTAGCTGGTTCTTCCTTCACAAAGGTTTGAAATGACCAGAAGCTGAAGAGAATTTATTTGTTGGAAAATTGTACTGGTCTAAGAGAGATTTTTGGATATTGTGGAAATATATGACTCCTAGCATCTCAGGGATTAATTTGGGAATTTTCTAAGTCATGGAAATATAGGTTGCTTCCCAAAGGGTCAATTCTGTCCGGAAGATAAAAGGAATATTCTGGACAAAATTTTGAACTACAGAATGAAATATTTTTAGATATTGTGGGAGTAGATGATGTCAAGAAGGTGTGGTATTAATTTGGGAATTTAATTTGGATCACAACCCATAGTGAAGACATATATTACTAAAGGAGACAATGATTTAATTTGGAAGAATAAAAATTAGGGTTTGGGTCAAAAGGTGTGAGACAAGATATTGGCAAGATGTTGAGGGTGTTGGATCACTTAGAGAGAAATTCAAAGCACCCTCATGTCCAAAATCAATGAACTAGCTTGAAATTCAACCAAAAAGGAAATAAAACCAGAAAAAATGCAAAGAAAAAGTGGCCAAAACTAGGGTGTCACAAGTGGCTAGGGCTAGCTCTGGCTGGGTGAAAAAAAAGTTATGGCACTGTTTAAATTCGAATTAAATAATTCCATAATTCCAGAAAATGTTTAAAACTTTGAAAATTCGTAGAAATTTAACCGTAGCTCGGATGAAAATGTTTTCTATATGAAAAATGATCAGAAAAAGCTAACGAACCCGTTTATGTCATCTGCATTCATGTTAGAATCCTCTAAGTAGGTGAACCTGTAACTTTTGGCCTGTTTTTGATAGATGAATAGTGCATGACTACCGGATAATAATTCCAAACTAATTCCTAATTTAACTAAAACTGTTTAGAGATGCATTAGGTCACCCATGCATTGCATTTTGCCATGTCATGTTCTGTGATTCCAATTGTATGCTTTGCATTTATTGTTTCTTCCCCCTCTTCTCTCCGATAGACCCCGAGACTGACACTGCTCCCGAGTACGACTACGCCCCTGACAACCAGACCCTCTCAGCAGAGCTTCCATGTAAGCGAAACCCCCTTGATCATTCCTATATCGCCCATTCTTTCTCTCCCATGCTTCCATTAGATTTTGCTACTGTATTCGGCTGCTCCTATTCTGATGCATAGCCTGATTTTGTAACCTACTGTTGATACTTTACCTGTTGACCTATATGCTTAGTATAGGCTGGTTAGTGATCCATTAGTGGCCCTACACCCTTGTCCGTGTTGCCATGCTTTGCTTTCGGATGCTTCAATCAACGTGATCAATGTGCAGAGACCGACACAGCACTGCACACCCCCTTAGTTGTACGACTCTACGGAGCTACTATCGACTGTCGAGGGTGATCCCTCCTACCCCACTCCTGATGATATCTCTGTAGCGTAGCTAGTCGGTGGTGGGTTACCCAGGGTGATTCCTCTTTCACCACCTCCGATGATGCCTCTGTCGTGCAGCCCCTCAAGTGTGAACTCATCGAGGGTGATTCCTCTAAGTTCACCTCGACGGTTACATCGAGTGGGAATCCATCGAGGGTGATTCCTTGGATTTCCCTTGATGTTTAGGACACACTGTTAGCTTACATTGTTTGCCATTTACTATTACTGTGGGACTAAAGAGACCGGTGGTACCACCCCGGTAGAGGTGGACCTGAGTTCCCAACAGTCTCTTGATAAGTCGGGTTGACCCCGAGGGGTACCCGCGAGAGATGAGAAGTCGGGTTGACCATGAGGGTACCCAGACTGCCCCATGAGAGGGATGGGCCTGACCCTTGCCGTAAGTCTGCGAGACGGGGCGACAGGAGCACTGATCATCACCGTGCGCTCCCAACACACTAATGGGTTTGGATATGTGATCTGTGTAGGCCTCTGGCCTTTTCACACTAACCACCACGCGGATATAAGTATGGGCACTCGGCGTCATACGATTCTTCCGAAAGCTCTTCAGACATAAGCAGTTGAGCGGCAAGCGCCCGGGTGGACTGCGACAGCCTGTGTGTGTATACAAGGGCTAGGTCTGGTCCTGGCCACGTACGCAACACGCAGGAGTGCAAAGGGCGATGGGCCCAAGACCCCTGAGCTCTTAGGATGTAGACCGGCATGTTGGCCTCTCTGTTGAGCCTAGGTAGGGTTACGGTGCTTCGATCAGCAAAGGCCGGGCATGACCCGAGTAAGTGTGTCCAGCCAGAGTTAATCGAGCGTGTTGGGTAAGTTGGTGCACCCCTGCAGGGAAGTATATCTATTCGAATAGCCGTGTCCATGGTAACGGACGCTCAGAGAGTATGCCGATCTACTACAACTAGAACTGGATCCTTGTGTTACTTAATAACTTGATAGCTCCAGGATCAGTTTCTCGCAGGGAGTCGAGGAAGGATCTCTGGGCATGGCTACTATTATACTTGTTACTATTACTTTTATATGCTAATCTGCACTCTTCTAATGCTGCAAGACACTGCAAGATGCTAGTCTTCAACAGGCTAGGCCTTCCCCTCTATTCTGGCATTTCTGAAGTCCAGTCCATAGATACAGCCCCTTCCCTTTGACACCGATGCATACTTAGCATAGATCTGATGTAAGTCTTGCGAGTACGTTGGATGAGTACTCACGGTTGCGTTGCTACCTTTTTCCCCATACCCGATTGCTGCGATCAGATGATGAAACCCCGGAGCCAGCTGCTTCCGCCGATGACTACTACTACCCCAACGGAGCCTGCTACTACATGGAGATCGATGACCAGGAATAGTTAGGAGGCTCCCAGGCAAGAGGCCTACGCCTTTTTGATCTAGTTGTCGCTGTTTTGCTCAGCCTTCTTAAGGCAACCTTGTATAAGTATGCATGTACTCAGATACTGATGCTTTCACTGACTCTTGTGTAATCGAGCTTATGTATTCGAGCCCTCGAGGCCCCTGGCTTGTAATATAAAGCTTGTATTATTTTATTTCGTGTCTAGAGTTGTGGTGTGATATCTTCCCATGAGTCTCTAGGCTTGATTGTGCGCATTGCATGTATGATTAGTGCACGATTGAGTTGGGGGCGTCACAAGTTGGTATCAGAGCCGACTGCCTGTAGGTAGCCCCCTTTCCAACTCCTTGGTCGAAGTTGAGTCTAGTCTTTGAAAAACTATTTTACTAACTATGTTGTATGTCTTACGGGCCCACAACACAAATGTATGGAATTTGGAACTTTTATTCCTCTCCTTTACTCCGGGATTCAGATCTCTCTTTTATTCGGGTTAAAGATTTTACTAACTTTAACTTTAGGTTCTTTAACTACTTTTTCCCGGAGAGCCCCTCATTCCAGATGATCTCTTGATTCACCAGAAGATTTTGAAGATACTCTTCGATGTTTTCCCGAGACCATTGCGCCCACCGCCTTGCAATTCCTGACCACCGATGAGTCCCTATGGATAACTACATACACTTACCCTTCATACATTCATTCCCAGTTGCTCTTGTTTTTAGAAGATACCCTGACATACTCTTTGACTTTTTGAGAAGCATATAGGTCCTACTGCTGTTGAAATTCCCTGTCGCCTACTTGCACTTGTGGTTAACTCCAGGTGTTCAGCAATCATCATTGAAATCCTCTGTGATCTCATTCTGATCCTATTGATTCAACATGAGTACGAATACTCGCAATCATTAGTTGATCCTTAGAAATTATCTTTCCGGCTCAGACATCATTCCGTACATGAGTTGAGTTGGTTTTCAGCCAATCAAACCTTGACCGATCGTGCCTCTAAGTCTATTCAACTTACTCATATTTGATCAGAGCATTTGATTCTGATACACCGATCTAGATATCATAATTCCTTTGTATTTAAGCATCGAATTATTCAGATGTTTCTATAATCCGATGCCTTTGCATTCTTTCTTCTTCTGGTTGAGTACCGATACACACATCAGATCCTTTGTGGACCGCCAAGTCCTTTGTTGGATTATTATCCGACACTATCCTTCATATTCAGTAACCTTGCGAGTTCTTTCCCTGATACATAATGACTTTGGTAAATTGTATCCTCTGCTTTTGGCAAACATGCTCTGCTATCGAGCTTGTGCCCTTTACTCTTGAAGTTTGTGGTATTTGTTCCTAAGATGCCCAGATGGGTTGAACCTATGCCTTCCCTAATCTGTGTACACCCGACACTTCTACGAGTCATACTCTTCTGGTGTTATGCCAGATCAAATTTCAACACCACAACTCCATCGAGAGCGAGAAGTGAATGAAATGTTATGCATTGAAGAAGTGGGAGTCGACCTTGAACCTTTCTGCTCATGCCCATGGAAATGATGTACACCGCCTCGGAAGCTTGTTGCAAAATAATTATCCATTTGTATAATTCCTTCGGTATCCATAACTGGATTCGATGCAGTTATGGTTTTGACCATGCTGATCTTATTTGATCACTCCAGTTACGCGCCTCGTCTATTTTTCGACAAAGTTAAAGTATCTGCTGTCGCAGGTCAATGACCCAGTTCAGCTTCTATTATATTCTACCTTCGGGTATTACCCCTGGTATCTTGAGGTTATCATGCCATTGCACTACCTCTTATGAATTCTCGTGGGAATAATACTTCTCACCGTTCTAGTCACTCCATAGGTTTGCATTATCCGTCACTTGAGAACTCTGACAAGTGACTCGAATCCACATTGTGATCCCATACTCCTAGTACTTTGTTGCTGGGGAGTTTAATACTCCATCATGTCCTTCCTAGCCTGATCGGCTACATAATTATCATGCTAACTTTAACTGTGCTACCTGGTCCTTCTTCCCGGTGCACATTTTTGGCAATGGGCTAAGCCTGTGTCAAACTTTCTTCTTCATATCGCCTTGCCTAGAGAACATGAATCCGAGTGTCATATCCGTGGTTCCGTTGACCTTGAACCTCATTCCATCTGCTTTGATCGTCTTACTGATCAATTTCATCTTCAAGAACCTCTTGACAAATGTGTCATGATCATCGTCAACCTTTTGGCTTTTCCCAAGATGTCAATTGAATTCATGGTGAGAAATACCATCCTTGCCCCTCGATGATTTGTGTTATCATCGACAGCATCCTTAACTTCCCGCCAACACAGAATTGCTCATGTTTTGCTCATACATTGAGTTCCTTACTACTCTTGGAATTGTTCCTTCGTATTTCTTGTGATCTTTAAACCCAATCTTTACTTAACACCATATCATTGCTACCCCGA
This sequence comes from Elymus sibiricus, assembly GCA_039707655.1. Lineage (NCBI taxonomy): Eukaryota > Viridiplantae > Streptophyta > Magnoliopsida > Poales > Poaceae > Elymus > Elymus sibiricus. The sequence continues at coordinate 433,026,387 of CM077673.1, forward strand.
AGCATGACTGTGGTACTCCAAACATCAACAAGAACATTGGACGCACAATGCTAACTGTTTCTTTATCAATTATCCAAACACCATTGTATGGGTAATATCATGATTTTACCTCGCCCCTTTATCAAAATGATTTGGTACTTGCTGTTCCGTCATGTTTATCATGCTCTGCTTTTCCTTGAGAAGGTTATACACCTAATACATGTGTATAAACACATTTTCCTTTCCATTCGTCTGTTTAATCTGGTAATCACATTTTCCTTTCCATTCAACTATTTAACCTTTCTTGTGAGTTATATGATCTAAGCGGTAATAATTCTCTGCTTATGAAAACACCTCGGTGTATCACTCTGTCAGTAACACCTTGTTACTATTGTTGATGACATTCCGGTAACACCGGTGGACGAGAACTTTGCCTGTTGGTCCGCTTCATATTAACAAGCAGGAAAATGGTTCTCTTCGTCCCCCGGTCTTGGTACCGACATTGCTGACAAGCTATCCTCTGACACGCCTTGCTATTGTGACCGTGTAAGATGTCACTGTCGTTCCAACTCTTAAATCCACACTCACCACAATTCCACAGGATCGAAACCTGACTCTCCGGTACATCCCTGTTTCTGAGGTTATTGGTCACGCTTGGCTTCATATGTATTTCCGCAAGCCACCTTCCTTGAGATGACCCATTCTAGTATCAGACGCAATGTTTATTCCCGTTGCCCTGGTACCCCCTTTCATCATTTGTCATAGGTAACGAATGCTTGCCTACCTGCTTGAAACTTCTTATTGTACCTTCTTATTTCTCTCTTGATGTTTTTTAAGTTTCAATTCGAGAGATACCCTAAGCCACATTCTCTGAGTTATCCCCCAGATATTCAACCTTGCAAAGGTCCATTCTTCCAAAGATACCCCTTACACTTTTCGTAAGTACGATGAAGACTCTGAATGAAGGGTGATAATTTCGACACAATACAAAGAAGCAGAGGAATGGAGGAATAAACATCATGGGGAGAACTCTTCAAGAAGAGCAACCAAGACCGAAAAGACTCGTTAGAATTTCGTAACCAATTCTTTCCCCCTTACTCCACCTCTTAAATCTCGGGACGAGATTTCTTGTAGTGGAGGAGAATTATAACACCCCTAGTATCATACTACAGTGATCTTCCCCTAATGGTGGTCAAGTCATCATGATCACTATGCCAATCTGCCACTTGTCCAAAATCAAAGCCAAATTCCAATTTTGAATTGCATTTCAAATATTTACTTCTTCTGTCATGCAATCAAAATAGTTCACTATTTGGAAAATATTCCCTAGGTATTTTTCATGTTGAAACCAACTTCTTTTGGTTCCCAAATTGCCCCTGGCAATTTATTTAGTGGTCCAGCAGCATTTAATTTGGCCTTTTCCATTTCTAAAAATGGTTAAGCAATTTAAATTGCTCTGAAACTTTTCGTGCCATCTCAGTATATTGCAATTTAATTATGTGACAAGTTCTACCTTTGTCAAAAATCATTTGATACCCAAGCAAAATAGAAAACAGCAGCTAGGCAAATAAACTATAAAAGTAAAGTGGTAAACCACCTATGCACCGCGGCCCACCTGCCACAGTGCACTCGGCCCAGCCCACCTGGGCCTTTCTCCCTCCTCCCACCTGCTCCCGCGCCCGTGTCACGCCGCGCTCATTCGCACCGGCGATGCGGCTTGTGTCGTCCATCCGGTGGCAACCCGAGGGGATAAGGATCTCCCTCCGGCATCTCCCTCTCCCCCGAAACCCTAGGCGCTCTCAGATTCCCCCTTGCACGCTCTCTTTCCCCCAATTTCTTTGACATCTGAGCGCATTCGCCGTGGCCGCTCGCCGTTGTCGTGGCCATTGACCTCCCCGGCGCTCGGGAAGGCATCCCGGAGATGCGCCGTGGCCGTCTCCTTCTTGCTGGGCCCCTGGTTCGCCTCGGGGAGCGCTGCATCTTTCCCGAGCTCAACTTTCCCTTCTCCGGCCGCCGTGCACCTCGTCGTCGATTGCCGCAACCACATGCCTTCCCGTGCCTCCCCGAGCTCGTCTTTGAGTCCACTGTGAGCTTCACCTCCTCCTCCTATCTTTTTGAGCTCAGGCTCGAGTTCTTGCGTGCGCCCACCATAGCCATAGCTCCGACCACCGCTGCGAGCTTGCTTCCGGCGAGCTCAGTCCACCCCAGCCCCTGCCGTTTGTCCCTTTGGACGCGCGCGAGTGCCAACAAACCGCGTGAAGAACGGTGCCCTAAATCGCCCGGACGGTGAACTTTTGTCGTCGATACGGTCGTTGCCGGCGAAGACCCGGCGACGCTAACGTGTCCGATGTTGTTTAGACACTAATGATGCCTATTAGGTTAGCCCAGAGAGACTGACAGCGGGCCCCATCCACTAATTAACCCCGCTTAAATTTTCTGGTTAGTATTAAGTTAACTGCCGTGGCCCATGCGTCAGCTTTGACCTTGCTAATGTGGCCTTTGACTGGGCCCAATCGTCAGTAACTGCGGCCAGATGACATGTGGGCCAGTCGTCAGTGACTGCGGCCAAATGACATGTGGGCCCTCTTTGACTTCGTTGACCAGTCAACTGTTCAGCAGTTGACTGGGCTGACTGGTCGTTGACTGGGCCCCTGGCCCCACCAGTCAGTGGCTAGGCCTAGCTCTGGCTGGGTGTAAAAAAGTTATGGCACTGTTTAAATACGAATTAAATAATTCCAAAATTCCAGAAAATGTTTAAAACTTTGAAAATTCGTAGAAATTTAACCGTAGCTCGGATGAAAATGCTTTCTATATGAAAATGATAAGAAAAAGCTAACGAACATGTTTATATCATCTGCATTCATGTTAGAATCCTCTAATTAGGTGAACCTGTAACTTTTGGCATGTTTCTGGTAGATGAATAGTGCATGACTACCGAATAATAATTCCAAATTAATTCTTAATTTAACTAAAACTGTTTAGAGATGCATTAGGTCACCCATGCATTGCATTTTGCCATGTCATGCTCTGTGATTGCATTTGTATGCTTTGTATTTATTTTTTCTTCCCCCTCTTCTCTCCGGTAGACCCCGAGACCGACACTGCTCCAGAGTACGACTACGCCCCTGACGACCAGACCCTCCCAGCAGAGTTTCCAGGCAAGCAAAACCCCCTTGATCATTCCTATATCGCCCATTCTTTCTCTCCCATGCTTGCATTAGATTTTGCTACTGTATTCGGTTGCTCCTATTCTGATGCATAGCCTGATTTTGTAACCTGCTATTGATACTTTACCTGTTGACATATATGCTTAGTATAGGATGGTTAGTGATCCATCTGTGGCCCTACACCCTTATCCGTGTTGCCATGCTTTGCTTTCGGATGCTTCGATCAACATGATCGATGTGCAAAGACCGACACAGCACCACACACCCCCTTAGTTGTATGACTCTGCAGAGCTACTATCGAGTGCCAAGGGTGATACCTCCTACCCCACTCCTGATGATATATCTGTAGCATAGCTAGTCGGTGGTGGGTTACCGAGGGTGATTCCTCTTTCACCACCTCCGATGATGCCTAAGTTATGCAGCCCCTCAAGTGTGAACTCATCGAGGGTGATTCCTCCAAGTTCACCTTGACGGTTACATCGAGTGGGAATCCATCGAGGGTGATTCCTCGGATTTCCCTTGATGTTTCGGACACACTGTTATCATACATTGTTCCCCATTTACTGTTACTATGGGACTGAAGGGACCAGCGGTACCACCCCGGTAGAGGTGGACCCGAGTTCCCAATAGTCTCTTGATTAGTCGGGCCGACCCCGAGGGGTACCCGCTAGAGATGAGAAGTCGGGTTGACTGTGAGGGTACCCGCGAGATAATTACGCGGCACGGCCCTGCAGTCAGACCGCCCCAGGAGAGGGATGGGCCTAACCCTTGCCGTAAGTCCGTGAGACGGGGCGACATGAGCACTGATCGTCACCCCGCGCTCCCAACACACTAACGGGTTTGGATATGTGATCTGAGTAGGCCTCTGTCCTTTTCGCACTAACCATCACGCGGGAATAAGTATGGGCACTCGGCGGCGTATGATTCTTTCGAAAGCTCTTCAGACGTCAGCGGTTGAGCGACATGCGCCCGGGTGGACTACGACAGCCTACGTGTGTATGCAGGTGCTAGGTCTGGTCCTGGCCGCATACGCAACGCACAGGAGTGCAAAGGGTGATGGGCCCAAGACCCCTGAGCGCTTAGGATGTAGACCGGCATGCTGGCCTCTCTATTGAGCCTAGGTAAGGCTATGATGTGTCGATCAGCCGAGGCCGGGCATGACCCAAGTAACTGTCTAGCCAGAGTTAATCGAGGATCTTGGGTAAGTTGGTGCACCCCTACAGGGAAGTATATCTATTCGAATAGCCGTGTCCATGGTAACGGACGCTCAGAGAGTATCCCGATCTACTACAACTAGAACCGGATACTTGTGTTACTTAATAACTTGATAGCTCCAGGATCGCTTTCTCGCAGGGAGTCGAGGAAGGATCTCTGGGCATGGCTACTATTATGCTGGTTACTATTACTTTTATATGCTAATCTGCACTCTTCTAATGTTGCAAGATGCTAGTCTTTGATAGGCTAGACCTTCCCGTCTATTCTGGCATTTCTGTAGTCCAGTCCACAGATACAACCCCTTCCCTTTGACACCGATGCATACTTAGCATAGATCTGATGTAAGTCTTGTGAGTACTTTGGATAAGTACTCACGGTTGTTTTGCTACCTTTTTCCCCATACCCGATTGCTGCGATCAGATGATGGAGCCCCGGAGCCAGCTGCTTTCGTCGATGACTACTACTACCCTGACAGAGCCTACTACTATGTGTAGACCAACGACCAGGAGTAGTTAGGAGGCTCCCAGGCAGGAGGCCTGCGCCTTTTCAATCTAGTTATCATTGTTTTTCTCAGCCTTCTTAAGGCAACCTTGTCTAATTATGTTTGTACTCAGTTACTGATGTTTTCGCTGACTCTTGTGTAATTGAGCTTATGTATTCGAGCCCTCGAGGCCCCTGACTTGTAATATAAAGCTTGTATTATTTTATTTTGTGTCTAGAGTTGTGTTGTGATATCTTCCCGTGAGTCTCTGGGCTTGATTGTCCGCATTGCATGTATGATTAGTGCACGATTGAGTTGGGGGCATCATAGATCGATCATTATGAGAAAGCCAAGCATAAAAGTTCATAATAATAATTTCTCTTGAGAGCTCATGATTGGGGCATGTGTGCATCATGTACTTAAGCCTCCCCCAAGCATGAGCGATACTTTCTCCTTCATGAGGCCAAAATTATATATATAATTCCGATCATGATGAACCAGATGCATATGATAAAACTTCTGATGTAAATCCAATTTCAACCGGTTCCAATCCCATGTTCCAATATCATCACATAGCCTATACCATGTCAATGCCTTTCCCTGCAAAGATAAAGGGAATACCTTCTTCTTAACTCCATCCTCGGATAAACCTGCAAGCTTAAACAATCCACAAATTGCATGCACATATATTAAGTGCATATCGGGATGTACCGTTCCATCTCCTGCATAAGGATTAGCTAGCAGTTTCTCTAACATACCCGAGGGAATATCATAATAAACATTTTCAGTAGGTTTAGTAGGTGGAGGAGAAACTCTTATTACTTCTGGTTGAGGTGAAGATACCCCGAACAAAACCCTCAGAGCATTACTTTCCTTAGTGACAAGTGAAAGTAAATTTCAGCACGTAATATAAATGTTTCCTTAGCAAATTCCACTTACCAAAGGCGCTTCACTCCCCGGCAACGGCGCCACAGAAGAGTCTTGATGACCCACAAGTATAGCAGATCAATCGTAGTCCTTTCAATAAGTAAGAGTTTCGAACCCAACGAGGAGAAGAAGGAAATGACAAGCGGTTTTCAGCAAGGTATTTTCTGCAAGCACTGAAATTATCGGTAACAGATAGTTTGGTAGCAAGGTAATTTGTAACATGTAACAAGTACCAAAAGTAACAATAGGTGCAGCAAGGTAGCCCAATCCTTTTTATAGCAAAGGACAGGCCAGAACGTTCTCTTATAGTAAGCAAAGCGTTCTCGAGGACACATGGGAATTCATCTAGTCACTTTCATCATGTTTGTTTGATTCGCGTTCGCTACTTTGATAATTTGATATGTGGGTGGACCGGTGCTTGGGTGCTGTTCTTACTTGAACAAGCCTCCCACTTATGATTACCCTTTCTCGCAAGCATCCGCAACTACGAAAGAAGAATTAAGATAAATCTAACCATAGCATGAAACATATGGATCCAAATCAGCCCCTTACGGAATAGCGCATAAACTAGGGTTTAAGCTTCTGTCACTCTAGCAACCAATCATCTAATTACTACTCCACAATGCCTTCCCTTAGGCCCAAAGATGGTAAAGTGTCATGTAGTCGACGTTCACATGACACCACTAAAGGAAGCTACAACATACATATCATCAAAATATCGAACGAATACCAACTTCACATGATTACTTATAACAAGACTTCTACCATGTCCTCAATAACAGAAGTAACTACTCACAAACCATGTTCATGTTCAAGATCAGGGTGGTATTGAATATCATTAAGGATCTGAACATATAATCTTCCACCAAATAAACAAACTAGCATCAACTATAACATGTAATCAACACTACTAGCAACCCACAGGTACCAATCTGAAGTTTTGGGACAAAGATTGAATACAAGAGTTGAACTAGGGTTCGAGATGAGAGGGTGCTGGTGAAGATGTTGATGAAGATTGGTCCTCCCATGATGAGAGCATCATTGGTGATGTCGATGGCTTCGATTTCCCCCTCCCGGAGGGAAGTTTCCCCGGCAGAATCGCTCCACCGGAGAAAAAAAGTGCTCCTGCCCAGGTTCCGCCTTGAGACGGCGGTGCTTCATCCCAAAAACTTCTTCTTGATTTTTTCTAGGTCAAAACCCTTCATATTGGAGAAGATGGGCTTTGGAGGCCTGCCAAGGGCACCACAAGCTCGGGGGGCGTGCCCCCCAGGTTTGTCGCTGCTTGGTGGGTCCCCTGATGATATTTCTTCTGCCATTATTTTTTATATATTCTAATAATTCTCCGTAAATTTTCAGGTCATTTGGCGCTTCAAAGAATTTCCACCTCTTCTGTAGCCTTTTCTGGTATAGAATTCCAGCTGCCGACAATCTCCCTCTTCATGTGAAACTTGCAAAATAAGAGAGAAAGGCATAAGAATTGTATCATAAAGTGAAATAACAATACAAAACACAATGAAAAACAGTAGGAAAACATGATGCAAAATGGACGTATCAACTCCCCCAAGCTTAGACCTCGCTGGTCCTCAAGCGAAAGCCAAAATCGATAATCATGACCACATGTTTAGAGAGAGAGGCATCGATAAAAAGAAAATACGGACATGAAAGTATCATGATCATTATTATAACAGCAATATATCATCATAAAACTTCTCATGGACAAGTAATAATTCATTCACAAGATAAAGTATGAACCATAAACCTCATTGGAAACTAACAAGCTATGATCTCGGTCATCGAAACAATTGCAATCTATCATATTATCAGAAAGAGTCTATATAAGAGCTTTGTTTAGCATGTTCACATACTCAAATATCATTTAGTCTTCTATGATTGCTGACACTCACGGCATATTTATGAAGCAAAAGTTTCAGTCAGACACATAGAAAAATAGGGCATTATTTCGGCCACCCAACTTATTTACCTCAAGGGTAATGACAACAATAATAACTCATGATCACCTACATTCAGCTGGATATATGTGCCTAGATCTTTCCCGAACACATGATGCTTGCAAATATAGAAAATAAAAATGGAATAGAGAGGAATACTATTGACTCTTGCATAAGGGTAAATACATAAAGTAAAAGATAGGCCCTTCACAGAGGGAAGCAGAGGTTGTCGTGCGCTTTTTATTTTTGGATGTACAAGCTCTTAATGCAAAGGAACGTCACTTTATATTGCCCCTTGTGATAGCAACCTTTATTATGCGGTCTGTTGCACTTATTTTTTCACCATCACAAGTTCGTACAAAGCTTATTTTCCCTTACAATAAAAGATCATACATATTTAGGAGCAATTTTTTATTGCTTTTGCACCGATGACAACTTACTTGAAGGATCTTACTCAATCCATAGGTAGATATAGTGGACTCTCATGACATGAAACTGGGTTTAAGGTTTTTGGTTGAACAAGTAGTATCTCTACTTGGTGCGGATTCTTGTCTAGCAAAAGATATTGAGCAAGCACCACATGTTAGAGGATCCATAACAATATAACTTCTATGTGAATATAAGAAATCATAACTCATTACGTTGTCTTCCTTGTCCAACGTCAATTAATTGACATATAATATTTTAATGGGGGCTCACAATCATAAAAGATGTCCAAGATAGAATATTTATATGTGAGACCTCTTTCTTTATTACTTTCTCATGAATTGCAACAATGACCATTGCTATGTTTGTCAACTTCCAACAAGTTTTATCAATTATACTTCTTTTATGTGAAGTCATCACTCCCCATGGGATTATCATATGATCTCTTTATTGTCCTTATTCATTCTAATTGCAACAAGAAAGTAAAATAATTCAACTAGGCTCAAACTCAAGCTAATCTTTATTATATAACTCTCACACTCGATTACATAGATAGATAGATCACTAAGCAAGCACTCGAAAATAGATCAAACTAAACTTTATCCTTCTAAATCACGAAATAACTAGGGATCGAACTAAAATGGATAATGATGATAAAAGTGATGGTTATACGATACCGGGGCACCTCCCCCAAGCTTGGCACAAGCCAAGGGTGGTGCCCATACCCGTGTACTCAAGTCTCCTTCTTTGGTGGTGGTGGTGGTGATGGTGTAGTGGACTTGTCCTCCGGCTTCCAAGGCATAGGCTCCCCATCATAAAAGGATGAACGTGTCTCCGGAGTCCTGAAACTTGCAGCTAAACTCATACCTTTAAATTTGGCTTCATACTCAAAATTTTGATTTTGGAAATCATAGACTTGGGCCTGAAGGTAGTCAATCCTGTCATTAAGCTTGAAGATGGCATCCCCAATCACCTTGCTATCGAGCTTGTGCTCATGGGTGAATTCCGTGATCATGAAGTGGTTGGCATTGAGCCCACACTCTAGCATCCCCTGGCACATGAAGATCTCCTGTTCCACTGATTCAAGCCTAGTCTTCTCGCTTCCAGTCTTCTTAGGCCCTTGAACATCCCGGAAGGTAGGGGTTGATTACCTTCTCATAGAACTTGTCCTTGGATGTGCTTGGAGAAGCCATAGCGATCTAGATCTGTCAGAAAACAGCTTGAAACAAGAACAAAGGAGAAACTTGTGATACGGTGGTCAAAACATCTGGGAGTATATATAATGAATTTTTTTTCATGCAGGACAAGTAAGTTGGAAAGAAAACGGAGTCAAGAAAGTCCACGAGGGAGCCACAAGCCTGGGAGGCGTGCCTTGGGGGGTAGGGCCCGCCCCCTGGACTTGTCGCTCTCTCGTGTACTTTTCGGACCGTTTATTATTTTCCTAATTTTTTATATATTCTGAAACAAACAAAAAGTACATTTATGGAACTTTTGGACTCGTTTTAGTTACTGTACCACACACCTACTCCTTTTCAGGGTACTGGAGCATTCCTGAAGGTTTCCTTTATGGGCTCTTCCGGTGTCATAATTTGGATAATATTGGTTTCAACATTTATTGGGGTACCTAAAATATAATGCTTAATTCTCTGACCATTAACCACCCCCGGATTGGTGCCCTCGGCGTTGTTGATCTTGATAGCTCCGGAGCGATAAACTTCTTCAACGATATACGGCACTTCCCATTTAGAGAGAAGCTTACCTGCAAAGAATCTTAAACAAGAATTGTATAAAAGAAATTGATCACCTACTTTGAATTCCTATTTCTGAATTCTTTTATCATGTCATATTTTAACTTTTTCTTTAAACAACTTGGAATTTTCATAAGCTTGTGTCCTCCATTCATCTAGAGTGCTAATATCAAATAACCTCTTTTCACCGGCAAGTTTGAAATCATAGTTAAATTCTTTAATTACCCAATATGCTTTATGTTCTAACTGAAGAGGTAAATGACATGCTTTCCCATAAACCATTTTATATGGAGACATACCCATAGGATTTTTATAAGCGGTTCTATATGCCCAAAGTGCATCATCAAGTTTCTTAGACCAATTCTTTCTAGATCTATTAACGGTCTTTTGCAAGATCAACTTTATTTCTCTATTGCTTAATTCAAATGGACCACTAGATTGAGGATGATAAGGAGATGCAATTCTATGGTTAACATCATATTTAGTAAGAAGTTTACGGAAAGCACCATGAATAAAATGCGAACCACCATCAGTCATTAAATATCTAAGGACTCCAAACCTCGGGAAAATAACTTCTTTAAGCATCTTAATAGAATTGTTGTGATCAGCACTACTAGTTGGAGTAGCTTCTACCCACTTAGTAACATAATCAACAGCAACTAAAATATGTGTGTACCCATTAGAGGTAGGAAAAGGTCCCATATAATCAAATCCCCAAACATCAAATGGTTCAATAACTATTGAATAATTCATAGGCATTTCCTGACATCTACTAATATTACCAATTCTTTGACATTCATCACAAGAAAGGACAAACTTACGTGCATCCTTGAAGAGAGTAGGCTAATAAAAACCAGACTGCAATACCTTATGTGCAGTTCTGTCTCCAGCATGGTGTCCTCCGTGTGCCTCGGAGTGACACTTCCGTGAGATTTGTTCCTATTCATGCTCAGGTACACAACGTCTAATAACACCATCTACTCCTTCTTTATATAGATGTGGGTCTTCCCAAAAGTAATGTCTTAAATCAAAGAAGAACTTTTTCTTTTGTTGGTATGTGAAACTATGTGGTATATATTTAGCAACAATATAATTAGCATAGTCTGCATACCATGGAGTATTACGAGAAGCATTTATGACAGCTAATTGCTCATCAGGAAAACTATCATTAATGGGTAGTGGGTCATCAAGGACATTTTCCATTCTAGACAAATTATCAGCTACGGGATTCTCAGCTCCCTTTCTATCAATAATATGCAAATCAAATTCCTGTAGCAAAAGAACCCACCTAATCAACCTAGGTTTAGCTACTTTCTTTTCCATAAGATATTTAATAGCAGCATGATCGGTGTGTATAGTTACTTTAGAATCGATAATGTAAGATCTGAATTTATCACATGCAAACACAACTGCTAAAAATGCTTTCTCAGTAGTAGCATAATTTCTTTGGGCACTGTCTAGAGTTTTACTAGCATAATGAATAACATTCAATTTCTTATCAACTCTTTGTCCTAGAACAGCACCAACGGCATAGTCACCAGCATCACACATAATTTCAAAGGGCAAGTTCCAATCAGGTGGCTGAACAATAGGTGCAGAAATCAAGGCTTTCTTAAGCATTTCAAAGGCTTCTACGCAATCATCATCAAAAACAAATGGAACTTATTTTTGGAAAAGATTACTAAGAGGCCTAGAAATTTTAGAGAAGTATTTTATAAACCTTCTATAGAAACCAGCATGACCAAGGAAACTTCTTGTACCTTTGATATCTTTAGGACATGGCATTTTCTCAATTGCATCAACTTTAGCTTTATCAACTTCAATACCTCTTTCAGAAATTTTATGCCCAAGGACAATACCTTCCTTTACCATAAAGTGGCACTTCGCCCAGTTCAAGACAAGATTTGTTTCTTCACATCTCTGCAAAACTCGATCAAGGTTGCTTAAGCAGTCATCAAAGGAAGTTCCGTAATCAGAGAAATCATCCATGAAAACCTCAACAATCTTTTCACAAAAGTCAGAGAATATAGCAGTCATACATCTTTGAAAGCTAGTATGTGCATTGCATAAACCAAAAGGCATACGTCTATAAGCATAAGTTCCAAAGGGGCAAGTAAAGGTGGTTTTCTCTTGATCTTCTTGTGACACATGTATTTGAGAAAAACCAGAATAACCATCTAGAAAACAGAAGTGTGTATGCTTGGACAATCTTTCTAACAATTGATCAATAAAAGGCAAGGGGTAATGATCTTTTCTAGTAGCTTTATTTAATTTCTTGAAATCAATTACCATCCTATAATCAGTTACAATTCTTTGGGGAATAAGTTCATTTTTATCATTAGGAACAACGGTAATGCCTCCTTTCTTAGAGACACGATGGACAGGACTTAACCATCTACTATCAGCTATGGGATAGATTATACATGCTTCCAGAAGCTTTAATATTTCCGTTCTTACCACATCCTTCATTTTAGGGTTTAAACGACGCTGATGATCAACAACTGGCTTAGCATCAGGCTCCATATTAATCTTGTGCTGACATAAAGTGGGACTAATGCCCTTAAGATCATCAAGAGTATATCCAATAGCAGCACGGTGCTTCCTCAGCGTTTTAAACAGTATCTTTTCTTCATGCTCTGAAAGGTTAGCACTAATAATAACAGGATATGTCTTCTTTTCATCAAGATAAGCATATTTAAGTGTATCAGGTAGTTGCTTTAATTCAAACATAGGATCACCCTTAGGAGGAAGTGGATCCCCAAGAGTTTTAATAGGCAAGTTATGTCTAAGGATAGGTGCTTGTTTGAAGAATATGTCATCTATCTCATTTCTTTCATTCATATGCATACCATTTTCATGGTCTAGCAAATATTGTTCTAAAGGATCAGTAGGAGGAAAAGCGATAGAAGCAAGACCAATAATTTCATACTTACTAGATAATTCTTTCTCATGTGGTTGTCTGCTAAACTCAGAGAAATTGAATTCATGAGATACATCTCCAAACTTAACTCTAACTTTTTCTTTAACACAATCAATTTCAGCATTAACAGTATTCAAGAAAGGTCTACCAAATATAATGGGACAAAAATTATCTTGTTGTGAACCAAGCACTAAGAAATTAGTAGGGTACTTGATCTTACCACACAAGAATTCAACATCTCGAACAATCCCAAGTGGTGAAATAGTAACATCAATGTCTTCAATCTCAATAGGTGCAATATCATTCATAATTTCTTGATATAAAGTAAATGGAATGGCACTCACACTAGCACCCTGTCGGTGTATAAATCATGGGTATTTATACCCTGACTTATGCACAGACGGAAGTGGCCTCCCTGCCAGCAAGGCCTTGCCGGCAACTGCCAAAACCAAGACTCAAGACCCAATTACAGAAGCTCAAGACGATCCGTCAGCAAAATGCTCGACCAGTACTGGGGATGAAGACGCCTCATCCCGGCAAGCCTAACCCGGCAAGATGAAGACCCGGCAAGCTCCGTGCCGGCAAGCTCAAGTCAGCCCTCCCGCGCTCCACCTCACCGCAGAGGTGTTCGCCATTAGGCGAGGTGTCGACCGCGCAGGCCGGTTGGCGAGGTTTGCCATGCATGTTTCAGCACACCGGGACAAGATTCGCCCTTAACGACACCCGTCCAGCAGGCGTGTCAGGATTATACGAGGTAGCTGGGCAAGCGGTGCAGAAACCTTGCCGGGACTACCTCTCCGCGCAACACCTAACAATACATTTAATGCCTTTGTCCTAAACTGGCAGAGTTAGGTATGATAGCACTGTTCGCTATCTAATCACTGTGTAATTACTGTTTTGCCACTGTGGTAACCCCTTGAGCTATAAAAGGAGGACCAAGGCAATAGTTTAGGGGATTCGGACTCTTTGACAAACACGAGCACCTCTCGCGCAGCTGCTCCCCTCGGTGCCTTGCCGGGGAAAGCGCTCCTTGTACTGTGCTCCCACACCGTCAATACACCAAAAGTAGGAGTAGGGTTTTACGCTTCTCAGTGGCCCGAACTTGGGTAAAATCCCGACCGCTGTCCATTGTTCATGCTCTTTGTACACGTCGACCTCCCTCGCCGAACCACAAGGGGATGCATGGCCCCATAGATGGTCGCACCGCCGCGACATCTTTGGCGCGCCAGGTAGGGGGAAGTGCGCTTGTGCGAACCTCAATCAGTGGATCGCGCGTCGTCTTCATCGACCCCATCATCGTCTTCCTCGCCACCAATGGCACCAAAGAAGAAGGGCATCACGATGACGGGCCCCTCGCACACGTCCGCGAGCGGCGCAGGCGGCGCGGCCGATGCGGGTGGCGCGGGTACCACTGCTGGCACGACCAGCGCAGGCGGCAGGGTCGTCGTGCCCCCCGCGGTCGGCTCAAGCGACGAGCACGCTGGGGCCAACCGACCTCCTCAGTCCTCTGGCGAACGGATCCACGGCGGCGCGGGAGGAGCGTACGGACATCCTCCTCCTCCTCCTCCTCACCGCGCAGACGAACGCAGCCACCGGAGCGGTAATGCCCGGACTGGCGCGAGCCGAGGTTCCGCTACAGCAACGTCCGAAGATGCTGCCTCAGGACAAACACCGCATCCCTTGCGCAACGGACGCGGTACGACTCCGAGTGGCATCAACGACTCCGGGCAGTGGCGACCTCATGGCAAGACTCCCGTGGATCAGACCCCGGATCCTCAGGCACCGCCTCCGTCGCGATGACCCACCGCTAATCATGTGCCGGGATAGCAGGGCCACGATGGCGCTCCTACTAGCTCTGCCAGAAGTAGAGTGACGTCGCACTCTTCGCTCCCTGCCATGCCAACCACGGCGACAGAAGCAATGGCGCGAGCCCAGATGCTGCTGAACTTCCCCCCCAGCAGCGGAAAAGATGGATGAGTGGAGAGCCACCATCCAAAGTTTGATTGGATTTGCCGAAGCCAGTAAATCTCAGCAAGCAGAGCCCTCATGGCGTCCGCAAGTAGCACAGGCATTTCCAGATGGTGGCCGCATTGGCGATGCTACGCTAATGGTGCAATCACCACCGCGGCAACCGCCTCAGCAGCAACAACATCTACAGCCACGATGGGCCCAGCAATCTTTTGGACCCGACGAGATGTCGATGGCTTCTTCGGATCCGTGGGCGTGGCAAGATCAGCGGCAAGTACTGCGAGACAGACGGGCAGAAGACGCCCGCACCACCATCGAATGGCGCCGCAAAGTGCGCCATCAATCCGACGCGTGTAACGGTCCCATCATCGATGAGCCTGTGCTAGGGGTTGGCGGATACATACCTTACGAGGTCGGGTGTCCGGCCTTCACTCGAGAGTTGTGGCAATTCCGATGGCCGTCCGTTCGAGTCTTCAAACCAGAAGTGCCAGAAAAATATGACGGCAAGCTGAACCCGGTAGAATTCCTGGGCATCTACACAATTGCCGTGCAAGCTGCCGGGGGAAGAGATGAGAAAATCCTCGCCAACTACTTTCCGTTGGTACTAAAACCCAACGTGAGATCTTGGCTGATGAACTTGCCGGAGGACTCCATCTCCTCGTGGTCAGATCTCTGCAATGAGTTCGTTGGAGCCTTTACCGGAGGCCACAAGGCCCCTGGATAGCCCAGCGACTTGCAGGTGATCCCACAAAGAGACGGTGAGACCTTGCGGAAGTACATCTAGAGGTTCAGCCGTGTGCATCACAATATTCCAGATGTGCACCCCGCAGCCGTGATTGCCGCCTTTCACACAAACGTGCGCAATCGAAGGATGCGGGAGAAGATGAACGTCAAGCTGCCCAAGACCGTCAACGAGCTCTACACGTTGGCAGATAAGTGTGCACATGCTGAGGAAGGGAGAAGGCTTCCCGGGGAGGACGCTGGTGCCAAAGTAGATTCTAAGGACGATGATGCTGCCACCCCAGGGAAGAAGGGCCAAAAGCGCAATAGGAAGCGCAAAGCAAGACTATCATGGCCGTCAAAGGCTCCGGCAACTCTGAGTCTGCCAAGAAATCCAAGACAGAGAACTCTGGCAAGGGGGCTGCTGCGTGCGCCGCTTGTCAGGAGGCGGCGGTAAACAAGAAGGCCGGCACGTCTGATGGGCCATACTGCAAGATCCACCGCACCAAGGGCCATGATCTCCAGGAGTGCCGACAAGTCGAGCACCTTGTTGAGAAGCAGAAGGCTGAATATGAAAAGCGTGACAGAGAAAAAGGTCAAGATGGCGCCGGTGGGTCAGGCAAAAAGGGCCGCGGTGGTCGAGGAGGCCATCGCGGCAAGGCCAAGCAGCAGAAGGCGAAACCTGCTAGGGGCCGTGAGAAAAAGGAAGAGGATGGCGGAAGTGATGAAGAGGATGATGATGAGACCAGTGAACAAGAATTCCAGAAGGAAACTGAGGCTATGTGCATTGACGGAGGCGCATCTTTGCACTCCTCTCACCGCCAACTTAAGCGGTGGGCTCGTGAAGTTAACGCGGCAAAACCAGCGATGGGCTCTCAAAAGCCACTCAAGTGGTCACACACGCCTTTCATCTTTGACGCTTAGGACCACCCTGATCACGTAACTGCGGTTGGGTGCTTGCCGTTGTTGGTTTCACCAATAATTCGCAACCTCCAAGTAACGAAGATGTTAGTTGACAGTGGGGCCAGCTTGAACTTGATCTCTCCAGAGGTTATCAAGAGGCTGCAGATTCCTGATGAGGAACTCGAAAAGACAGGCACTTTTCAAGGAGTGAACCTGGGAAGAAGCCAGCCCAAGGGGAAGAATACATTGCCGGTAACATTTGGCGGGGAACTGAACTACAGAACCGAGAAGATCGTGTTTGACGTTGTGAAGATTCCTTTGCCATATAATGGAATTCTTGGCCGACCAGCGTTGGCAAAATTCATGGCAGTATCACACTATGCGTACAATACATTGAAGATGCCAGGGCCGATGGGTGTCATTTCCATCAATTCCGACAAGAAAGATGCAGTCATTTGCGTCGACAAAATGTACAGGGATGCGGTTGCAGCAGAGGCTGCCAAGGCGCCAGCTCCTGCCAAGAAGAGAGAAGGAAAGGACTCCAGCAATACCTCTAGCAAGGATTCTAGGAAGCACACCTCTTCGGAGTGCTGCGCACCCATTGAAAACTTGCCGGAGTGCTCTGCCGGTAAGAAATCCAAAGCCATCACACCGGCAAGCAAGAAGGTGCCAGCAAAGGAGGACGGCACCGACGGTTCTTTTACCATCAGTGCCATCCTTGACAGCAAATAGGAAAGCGCGCTCGTTGCCTTCCTGCGGGCGAATGTCGATGTGTTCGCATGGCGACCAACCAACATCCCCGGTGTTCCCAGGGAGGTAATTGAGCACCACCTCACCGTCTGTCCCCACGCTAGGCCCGTCAAGCAGAAAGTCTAGAAGCAAGCTTTGGAGCGGCAACAGTTCATTGTCGAAGAGATCAAGAATCTCGAAGCAGGACGGCTGGTCAGAGGAGTGCTACATTCCACTTGGTTGGCGAATCCAGTGGTGGTACGCAAAGCAAACGGAAAGTGGAGACCTTGTATCGACTAAACTGATGTCAACAAAGCTTGTCCAAAGGATCCCTTCCCCTTGCCGCGCATCGATCAAATTGTAGACTCCACCTCTAGCTGTGATCTGCTCTCCTTCTGTCGGGGCCGGATTTCTGGGACATAATATCCTGGAAATTAACCCCTCGTGTCATCACCAGCCCTAGGATTGCTGTTACTGGTGGACACATCCTTGATACAGAATTCCAAGCAATTACAAGAATTTGAGTACAAGACCATAAAGGTCTAGAGATACAGCAATGATTTCCAACAGTGGATGACGGAAGCGGGTAGCGGATCTCCAACTCTGGTGGGGCTCCATTTCACAGGAATAGCTGACCTGGATAATTCCTATCCCGTGTGGCTTCTATCCTAGTCTCCGCATGGACGTCGTCGTAGTACTCCTCATCGAAATCCTGACCTGGCCAATTAAATAGCCAGGGACAAGCCAATGATTACGTTTGAATGTACTCGCAAACATTTTGAATAAAGGATATACCGAATGCATATGCTCATGATGAATTAAAACGATATGCTCATGTTATAATAAATGATATGCATATGTTGACCAAAATTTAATCATGGTAGGTTAAATATTAGTATGAGCAGCAGAATTAGTAAATAAAAATTTTGGTGACAAACAAAAAAAAGTTAATGGAAAATCGGGCGAGACAGGACCGCCCAAGAGTCCAAAAGAAAAATGCCAATCGGGTGTCCCCAAGAGAATTGGCGAGACAGGACCGCCTGAGAACTCGAGGGACGCCACGTAGAGGTCTTGAAAAGAAATGCCAATCGGGTATCCACAAGAGTATTGGCGAGACAGGACCGCCTGAGAACTCAAGGGATGCCACGTAGAGGTCTTGAAAAGAAATGTCAATCGGGTATCCACAAGAGTATTGGCGAGACAGGACCGCCTGAGAACTCAAGGGACGCCACGTAGAGGTCTTGAAAATAAATGAATATCTCAGGTAGTCTAGCTAGCCCAAGAGATATTCAGAAAATAAAATAAAACTGAGTGCCACGGGTAGTCTAGCCAGCCCAAGTGACCCTCAGGGTTAGTCCATAATAATATGCATAGTAATAATAATATTTATAACCATAAATAACCATGATAGCATCAGTGGTGACAATAATTACTCTGCAAACTGATTTCTGCTCAGTTTAATCATTTCCTCCGAAGACCGACACTAAGACTGACACTTGACCGACCCAGACTGTAGTCCTTAACCGCGGACACGGCTATTCGAATAGGTTCAACTCTGCAGAGGGTGTACTCTTTACCCACAAGTAAAGGATTTCCTTAGCCAACACCTAGATGTTAACTAATTCCCATTACGGTCTTTGGGTTGAAAACACACCTAACCAGCACACACCAGTTTCAACTCACCCAAGCCAAGAATCACCCAAGGCAAAGATAAGATAAACTCTAAGTGGGAAGGCTTCTCACCTCCAATAGGATGGGGTCGCAATCTCATATATAACGTGCGCATAAGATCAGGGGTGCTACCCCTCTCGGCTACAACCGAATACACCCATGCCCCCGGACCAAGTGACATGCCTACCATGGGCCGATGGTATCTTTCACTATGGCCTCTCTGTATGGTCTGTGCAAGAAAGGGGTTAACAACTTACTGAACCATACCCTACCTACGGCAGGGACAAGTGGCAGCACGGATCAAGTATGGGGGTTACCGGAACAAGACTCGATCTACGGTCGACTCAGGAGGTTTAAGTATTTCCTGCAATGGTTAGCACAACATATATTCTCGGTAGTACCCAACAGGGTCACCACCTGGCATGTCCCAACATGCCCACACTGATCATTCTCGTCACAACGAGAATTCAGTCTCTGGGTCACTTTTCATGACTGATTTCTTCCTGCAGATTAGTCTGAACCAATACAGGCATATGTGACATGTGAAAATAACCATCCTCACTCATATTTCATGTTTAAATGGAGATATAATACTATCATGAAGTCATGCATGCATAACTAGTGATATGCAAATTTTATATGAATTTAACATATTCATATATCAATTATTCTAGCAAACAACCGCTATGGATCCACCATATCAAGTGTTCAAGAATGCTTGCCTTGAGCAGATGGTGGTGCTGGTTACTCCAAGATTTTGCAAGAAATTATCTTCCCTCCATTATTCCTATTTTCAAAATATTGCAATTACCACATAAAGCAAAATAGTGCTAAAAAGTTGTCTGGAAAATTTTGAATTAAATACTAAAATAAACTAGGGGAAAATTAAGGAATTTTAGAAAAAGAATCAAATTATTTGGAGTCCAAATGATTTACTTAGAGAGTTTCTAAGCCGAAATAATTAAAGAAATGGACTATTTAAAATATTCAGTAGGAACAGAGTTTAGGAAAAATGTTCACCTAGGCTGGAATAATAGGGCATGATTTTAGGAGTCTACAAAAATTTGAATCATCAAATTTGGATTTGAATTGGTGGTTGTGAAATTATTTGAAAACTGCTGAAAAAGAAAAGGAAAAAGGAGCAGAGGGGCGCCTTGAGCGCTATATAGCTATCCGGTGCTACTGGGCCGAGCCCAGCTGCTAAACCTTGCCAGCAAAGAGGCGAGGAGAGGTTGACAGCCGGGCCTCGCTTGTCGGGTTTGACCGGTCCTCGCGGGTCGTCTCTCCCACGGCAGAACTGGGCGGAGCTCCGGTGAGCCTCGCCGGCGAACGGTGGCTCCAGTCGAGGAGATGAGGCCACCGGCCTGGCCAGGAGGGCCTGGCGATCCAGTCGAGGTATGGCATTGTCGGTGGGAAGCACGGAGCTGCCGGCGGCAAGCCCGCCCGAAGGATTCCGGCGGAGCTGGAATGGGGATTTTGCCTACGGGCTTGCTCCGACCAAATTGAGGAGGGGGATCGATTGGAGAGGGTTCCAAGAGGCTAACGGTGGAGGAAATGGAGAGGGGGAGGCACTGGTGGCGATGAATTCGACCGAAGAGCAGCGGCGGTGGCTACGACCGGAGACGGGGAGATGGCCATCCCCGACTCAGTTGGCTGTCACAAAGGTTGCGTGGAGGGAGGAGGAGAGGTTGTGTTCGCGAGGGAGGGTGCTCTGGGGGCCTATATAGCAGGAGGTGGCTACGCCCGTGGCTTCCAGAGAACGTCACTGGGTGGATGGCCATTGATGGCGGTGGGTGAGGCCAGTGGTGAGGTCGGCGAGCTGCGGATGACCCCGAACAGTTGGTGGTTGAGCGCGTGGTGCGTTGGCAGTCTCGGGTTGGTGCCAGGTGCTAGGGCGGTGCCGTGCCCATGTAGGTGATGGTGGCGGCGGCTTTGGACGGTGGTGGACGGTGCCAGGGGAGGAGGGGAAGTGTCGGCGGGGTCTGTGGATGACCACAAGGTCCAGAGGAGGGCTAGGGCGAGCGAGAGGGGCAGCCGAGGAACAGCAGCAGCTCGAGTGCTCGCTTATGATGAAGCTAAGCAAGAGCAGCTGCGGCAATCTGACGCGCTGCTCCTCGAGGAAGATCGTCTTCGGGCAGCTATGCGAGCTGCACGCTACCAGCAAGCCTTACGCCGCTATCATAGCCGCAAAGTGCATGCCCGAAGCTTTGAGGAAGGTGACCTTGTTCTTCGGCGCGCTCAGTCCGCCAAAGGGTCAAACAAGTTGACGTCGAAGTGGGAAGGCCCTTACCGGGTAGCACGAGTCACCAGAGCTGGCGCAGTCCATCTGGAGACCGAAGATGGCACCCTAGTGCAAAACTCATGGCATATTGAGTATCTTCGCAAGTACTACCCGTAAGGCGCAGTTGCCGGGCCTCCCGGCAACCCATTTTGTACAAGCTTTGTCGGCAAGACTCGTAACCCTTTGTACAAAGCCAGGAGTAGACCCTGTGCATAAGTGAAATAAAGCTAAGTGTCTCGCAACCTATCATGCATTTTTTCTTTATGTATGTATGGATGTTGTGATTACGCTTTAATTTGTGTGAAATGACTAACGAACCGTCCAGGTTCCCAAACCCCCCATTTTATCTTCTTTCTTTTTCTTAAAAGGACAAGAGAATCCCTCGCGCGCAAGTTTCCTGGGGAGGGAGTGGACATGGGATACCATTTCAATAACGCACAATGGTTTCATTTCATACAACAAGAGGGATGACGCAAGGAAAAGCTAAGTTGAAAAACTTTGAAATTTTCCATTAACTGCATTCGCGTTTTCCCTTGGACGATTATGTGCTTTGTATGAGAAACCTGCACGAGAAGGAATCTTGTCATCATCAGATTGCGCTCTTGTTTTGCCTCGAGTCTGCTCGACAAGGCATGTAGCTGCATTGTGACGGCAAGCTTCTTGCCGGCAACAGTGCTCCCAGCAGGCTGCAGAGGACCCGTTCCTCTAAGCGCTCGCAGCGAGTACCTGCACCGGCAAGTTGCCGCGCTGAGAACGGCAAGATGCCTTGCCGGTAGCGGCACTCCCAGTAGGCTGCTAAGGACCCGTTCCTCGATGCGCTCGCGGCAAGTGTGCGCATCGGCATGTTTCCAAATAAGCGTAGGGACACATCATGCAAAGAAAAATAAAACAAGGGGAATGACGCGCGTACATTCAAGCAACACAAGTTATATTACACCACAGAAATAGTGCGAAGCTAACAAAAGATCGGATGTATCTTGTACATGGCAGCACAATAGTGGATATAGCGCCAAGCTCCGTCTCGACGATCGCCTTGGACCCTGGGGATTGGAGGACCTTGTCGGCAAGAGGGGCAGCAATCTTGTCGGCGGCGGAAGCAGTTCTGGCTTGAGGAGGAAGATGAAGCAGAAGGAAAACAGGGGTGAATGAGCGGCGCCCTCTCGTGGTTGCCTTTTTATGGGAAGGCGCGAGGAAGGGCTGGCTCTTCGCTGTTTCCCCCGGCCACGATTTTTTACAAGCGCACTACCGCGGTATAACCGCAACAGTCCAAGTCCCCATGACCCGCATTTAATGCGTGGATTGGATGTGCGTCAGAGCAACCATCATGATGAAAATTGCAATGGTAGTTTCCCGCCGCATGTCTGTGCATTGTTTGGCCCTAGCCCAATGATGCTTCCGACGCGCGTATGGCCCAGGCTCGGGGGCTCCTGTCGGTGTATAAAACATGGGTATTTATACTCTGAATTATGCACAGACGGAAGCGGCCTCCCTGCCGGCAAGGCCTTGCCGGCAACTGCCAAAACCAAGACTCAAGACCCAATTACAGAAGCTCAAGAAGATGCGTCAGCAAAATGCTCGACCAGTACTGGGGATGAAGACGCCTCATCCCAGCAAGCCTAACCCGGCAAGATGAAGACCCGGCAAGCTCCGTGCCGGCAAGCTCAAGTCAGCCCTCCTGCGCTCCACCTCACCGCACAGGTGTTCGCCATTAGGCGAGGTGTCGACCGCGCAGGCCGGTTGGCGAGGTTTCCGAGCACGTGTCAGCACACCGGGACAAGATTCGCCCTTAACGACACCCATCCAGCAGGCGTGTCAGGATTATACGAGGTAGCTGGGCAAGCGGTGTAGAAACCTTGTCGGGACTACCTCTCCGCGCGACACCTAATAGTACATTTAATGCCTTTGTCCTAAACTGGCAGAGTTAGGTATGATAGCACTGTTCGCTATCTAATCACTATGTAATTATTGTTTTTCCACTGTGGTAACCCCTTGAGCTATAAAAGGAGGACCAAGGCAACAGTTTATGGGATTCAGACTCTTTGACAAACACGAGCACCTCTCGCGCAGCTGCTCCCCTCATTGCCTTGCTAGGGAAAGCGCTCCTTGTACTATGCTCCCACACCGTCAATACACCAAAAGCAGGAGTAGGGTTTTACGCTTCTCAGCGGCCCGAACCTGGGTAAAATCCCGAGCGCCATCCATTGTTCGTGCTCTTTGTACACATCGACCTCCCCCGCCGAACCACAAGGGGCTGCATGGCCCCATAGATGGTCGCACCACCGCGACACACCCATATCAAATAAACCATGATAGCAATGATCTCCAATTTTAATAGAAACAACAGGAATGCCTACTATGGGTTTATTCTTATCTAGCTTATCACGTTCATTTCTAACAGGTTTACTGCTACTTGTGAGCTGTGTTGGTTATTCCCCGAAGAGGAAGGGATGATGCAGTACAGTAGAGATAAGTATTTCCCTTAGTTATGAAACCAAGGTTATCAATCCAGTAGGAGAATCACGCAACACCTCGTTAACAGCACCTGCACACAAAACAACAAATCCTCACACCCAACGCGAACAAGGGGTTGTCAATCCCTCGACGGTAAAGTGCAAGATTAAATTGTATGTGATAGATAGATAGATTAAACAAAAATATAATATAAAATAAATAAGATAAAATTGTAGCATGTATTTTTAGGGTTTTAGTAATTGAAAAAGATAGACCCGGGGGCCATAGTTTTCACTAGAGGCTTGTCTCTTGAAAATAGCATACGGTGGGTAGACAAATTACTGTTGGGCAATTGATAGAAAAGCAAATAATCATGACGATATCAAAGGCAATGATCATGTATATAGGCATCACGTCCGAGACAAGTAGACCGACTGCTGCCTGCATCTACTACTATTACTCCACCCATCGACCGCTATCCAGTATGCATCTAGAGTATTAAGTTCATAAAGAACGGAGTTACGCCTTAAGCAAGATGACATGATGTAGACAAAGTAAACTCACGCATGAATAAACCCCATCTTTTTACCCTTAATAGCAATGATATATACATGTCATGTCCCTTTCTGTCACTGGGATTGAGCACCGCGGGATCAAACCCATTACAAAGCACCTCTTCCCATGGCAAGATAAATCAATCTAGTTGGCCAAACCAAATCAATAGATCAGAGAAGAAATACAAAGCTATAATAATCATGCATAAAAGATATTAGAGAAGACTCAAATAATATTCATGGATAATCTGATCATAAACTCATAATTCATCGGATCCCAACAAACACACCACAAAAAGTGATTACATCGAATAGAACTCCAAGAATATCGAGGAGAACATTGTATTCAAGATCAAATAGAGAGAAGAAGCCATCTAGCTACTAACTATGGACCCGACGGTCTATGGTAAACTACTCATGCGTCATCGGAAGGACAGCAAGTATGATGTAGAGCCCCTCCGCAATCGATTCCCCCTCCGGCGGAGTACCGGAAAAGGCCTCTAGATGGGATCTCTCTGGAACAGAAGCTTGCGGCGGCGGAAAAAGTATTTCGTGGACTCCCCTGTTGGTTTCCCAATTTTAGAGAATTTATAGATGTGGAATTAGGTCAAATGGAGCCTTGTGGGCCCCACGAGGTACCAGGGCCCGCCACCCCCCTGGGCGCGCCCTGGTGCCTCATGGGCCACTGCTTCATCTTCTGGCCCTCTCCCGAAGCTTCTAGTGTCTCTTATGTCCAAAAAAAAATCTCCAAAAAGTTTCGTGGCATTTGGACTTCGTTTGGTACTGTTATTCCGGAAAACCAAAAACAGGCAAAAAACAGCAACTGGCACTGGGCACTAAGTTAATAGGTTAGTCCCAAAAAATAATATATAATTACTGTAAATGTAAATAAAAACATCCAAGATTGATACTATAATAGCATGGAACAATCAAAAATTATAGATACATTGGAGACGTATCAGCATCCCCAAGCTTAATTCCTGCTCGTCCTCGAGTAGGTAATTGATAAAAACAGAATTTTTTGATGTGGAATGCTACCTATCATATTATTCTTTTCTTTTGTGGCATGGACATTTGGACTTGAATGATTCAAAGCAATAGTCTATAATTTGACATGAAGATATAAATACTCAAACATACTAACAAGCAACCATGTCTTTCAAAATATCAATGCTAAAGAAAGTTATCCCTAGCCCATTATGCTCAATCACTGATCCATTCATGTAACACACTCAATATTAACTACACCCAATGCACAAGTATGACAATAGTGCTCTCTAGTTGGTGCTTTTATAAGAGAAGATGGAGACTCAAAATAAAATAAAATTGGCATAAAAATTGATAGGCCCTTCGCAGAGGTGCCAGAGCTCAAGGTTTAAATTAGAGAGATAAAATTGTTTTGAGAGGCATGCTTTTCCTGTCAACGAAAACCACCGAGAATTCCCAATATCTTCCATGCTAGACACATCATAGGCGGTTCCCAAACGAAAAATAAAATTTGTTTTCTTTCCTCCATTCTTTCACAATCCATGGCTAGCCGTATCCATGGGTGCCCTCCATACCAACACTTTCCAAGGAATTTATTATTAACATCATACTAATTTTTTTTGCATTTCGGGACTGGGCATCCCTATTACCAGCCACTCTCTCATGCAATGACAAGTGAATAAACACTCATCTTGAGAATAACACACCTAGGATGGAAAATATTGGCCACCCCCTGCCGCTTCATGAGTGGTACGGGCACACAAAACGGAAAATTGTTTTTGAAAATTTTAGAGTTGGCACATGCAAATTTACATGGAACGGCAAGGTAATACCGCATATAGGTACGTATGGTGGACTCATTTGGTACAACTTTAGGTTTAAGGATTTGGATGCACAAGCAGCATTCCCGCTTAGTACAAATGAAGGCTAGCAAATAGATTGAGAAGCAACCAACCAAAAAACAAAAATGGTCATAAACATGCATTGAACATAAATAACACCGAATAATGCACCATAAGTAGGATATAACTTCGTTGCATAACTATTGACTTTATGTGCATGCATAGGGAATCACAAACCTTAACACCAATATTCTTACTAAAACACAATTACTCACTAACATGACTCACATATTATCATCTCCATATCGCAAAACTATTGCAAGGAATCAAGCTTATCATATCCAATGATCTATATGAAAGTTTTTATTATATCCCTCTTGAATATTCATCACTTTGGGACCAAATTCATATCTTGTGCAAATTACCATTGCAATTACCAACTCTCAAAAAGATATAAGTGAAGCATGAGAGTGCAAATATTTCTTCAAAATTTAATATTATCAACTCTCAAAAAGATATAAGTGAAGGATGAGAGTGTATGTATTTCTTCAAAATATAATCACCGCCGTGCTCAAAAAGATTTAAGTGAAGTACTAGAGCAACTGCCTAGCTCAAAAAAATTAAGTGAAGCACATAGAGCATTCTAACAAATCATGATGATCGTGTGGCTCTCTCAAATAAGTGTGTCCAGTAGAGATGATTGTGACAAACTAAAAAGCAAACAAAGCAAAGACTCATATAATACACGACGCTCCAAGCAAAGCACATATCATGTGACAAATAAAAATATAGCTCCAAGAAAATTACCGATAGTTGGTAGAATAAAGAGGAGATGCCTTTCGGGGCATCCCCAAGCTTAGTTGCTTGAGTATTCCTTGAATATTACCTTGGGGTGCCATGGGAATCCCCAAGCTTAGGCTCTTGCTACTCTTTATTCCTTCATCCATCGTGATCTCACCCAAAACTTGAAAACTTCAATCACACAAAACTCAAAAAACCTTCATGAGATCCGTTAGTATAACAAAGCAAATCACTACTTTAGGTACTGTTGCAAACCCATTCATATTTTATTTTTGCATTATACCTACTGTATTCTAACTTATCCATGGCTTATACCCCCCCCCCCCCCCCCCCGATACAATCCATAGTTCCATCAAAACAAGCAAAACAATGCATCAAAAACAGAATCTGTCCAAAACAGAATAGTCAGTAAAGTTCTGAATTATGGTCATACTTCTGTAACTCCAAAAATTCTTAAATATTAGGAAAACGTGGGAAATTAATATATCAATACTATGTAATAAATTCAGAAGGTTCTGACATTTAAGAGAAAATTAGAAATTCCAGCACTGGACGCAAAAGTTTCTGTTTTCCAACAGCATCTATCATACTATCTTCCAAATCATCCCAAAGGCATTACTTGGCACAAACACTAATTACAACATAAAAACACAATCATAATAGTAGAATAATTGTGCAAACACATGAGAACAGAAACAAAAAGCAAAAATTTATTTTATTCATTGCGTTGCCTCCCAACAAGTGCTATTGTTTTATGCCCCTAGCTAGGCATAATGCATAGTTTTAAGTGTTGTCATCCTTCAAGTTGATTCCATAAGTGGCCCTCATAATGGATTCATAAGGTGCTTTAATTCTTTTCCTAGGGAAGTGTTCCATCCCTTTCTTTAGTGGAAATTTAAATTTTATATTCCCTGCTTTCATGTCAATAACGACACCTATAGTTCGTAAGAACGGTCTACCAAGTATTATGGGGCAAGACGGATTGCAATCAATATCAAGTACAATAAAATCAACAGGCACATAGTTCCTATTTGTAAGAATAAGAAAATCATTAATTCTACCCAAAGGCTTTATAATAGTAGAATCTGCCAAGTGCAAATTAAGAGAACATTCATCTATATTAGTAAAACCTAGCACATCACATAGAGATTTTGGAATTGTGGAAACACTAGCACCCAAATCACATAAAGCATTGCACTCATAATTTTAAATTTTAACTTTAATGGTGGGTTCCCACTCATCATATAATTTTGTAGGAATTGAAATCTCTAGTTCTAGCTTTTCTTCTAACGCTTTCATCATCGCTTCTACGATGTGTTTAGTAAAAGCCTTATTTTGCTCATAAGCATTGGGTGAATTTAGCATGGATTGTAACAAAGAAATGCATTCAATCAAAGAGCAACTATCATAATTAAAATATTTGTAATCCAAACGAGTGGGCACATCAGTAGTTAAAGTTTTTACCTCTCCAAACCCACTTTCATCAATTTTTTATCAAGATTTCCACCCTCCGAATTATGGGGACGCCTACTAGCTAAAGTTGACTCTTCTTCAGTCCCCTTTTCATCAAGTTTTATATTTCTAAACAAAGAATCAATAGATGAAACACCAATCATTTTAATATCCTCATCATTACTGTGGTAGAAACCGGGAGGGATCGCTTTTTCTAAAAATTCTCGTTTAACTTTTAGCATAGCGGTTCTTTTCTTACTTCCATACATGGAGACATATAAAGCTTTAATTGATTCATTAATATCAATTTTTGGTGGCAAAATTTTAGTCTTGAGATTTTCAACATCATGAATAATTCTATCAATGCTCCTAGACATAACATCAAGTTTACTCAATTTTTCTTCTATCGTAGTGTTGAATACTTTTTGAGAATTAATAAATTCTTTAATATTACTTTCAAGATCAAAAGTCATCCTATTATTATTATAAGAATTTCCATAGGGATTGCCATAATTATTAGAGGAATTTCCAGGAAACTGTCTAGGATTAAAATTACCCCTATAAGCATTACTATTAAAATTGTTTCGCGTGACAAAATTCACATCTATGGGATCATTATTTTTCTCAATCAAGGTGGATAAAGGCACATCATTAGGATCAATAGGAGTGGTTTTGCTAGCAACCAATTTCATAAGCGCATCAACTTTACCACTCAAAGTACTAATTTCTTCAACAGAATTCACTTTTTTACTAGTAGGAGCTCTTTCAGCATGCCATTGTGAATAATTTGCCATAATATTATCAAGTAATTTAGTAGCTTCTCCCAAAGTAATCTCTATAAAAGTACTACTCGTGGCGGAATCTAAAAGATTTCAAAAGACAAAATTTAATCCCGCATAAAAATTTTGTATGATCATCCACAAATTTAAACCATGAGTAGGGCAATTTCTTATCATTAATTTCATCCTTTCCCAAGATTGGGCAATATGTTCATGATCAAGTTGTTTGAAATTCATAATTTGGTTTTTAAGGGAAATAATTTTCGCGGGAGGAAAATACTTAGTAATAAAAGAATCTTTGCACCTATCCCAAGAATCGATACTATTTCGTGGCAAAGATGAAAACCAAATTTTTGCACGATCCCGCAATGAGAACGTGAATAATTATAATTTCACAATATCATTATCCACATCTTTTTTATTTTGCATATCACACAATTCTACGAAAGTGTTAAGATGAGATGTAGCATCTTCATTAGGACTACCAGCAAATTGTTCTTTCATAACAAGATTCAACAAAGCAGCATTAATATCACGAGTCTCCGCACTAGCGGCGGGAGGAGCAATTGGAGTACTAATAAAATCATTATTTTTAGTATTGGAAAAATCACATAATTTTGTATTTTCTTGAGACATCGTGACTACGCAAACAAGATAACAAGCAAGCAAAGAAACACACAAGAAAAAGGCAAACGGAAAATATTTTTTGTATTTTTTTGTAAAAACTTTTTAGAAGTGGGGAAGATGAAAACAAGAGGCAAAGGCAAATAAAGTAAATGCGAGGAGATGAGATTTTATGCGTAGGTACCTGATAGACGTTGATGATGTCTCCCCGGCAACGGTGCCAGAAATTCTTCCTGCTACTTGTGAGCTGCGTTGGTTATTCCCCGAAGAGGAAGAGATGATGCAGTACAATAGAGATAAGTATTTCCCTTAGTTATGAAACCAAGGTTATCAATCCAGTAGGACAATCACGCAACACCTCGTTAACAGCACCCGCACACAAAACAACAAATCCTCACACCCAACGCGAACAAGGGGTTGTCAATCCCTCGACGGTAAAGTGCAAGATTAAATTGTATGTGATAGATAGATAGATTAAACTAAAATATAAAATAAAATAAATAAGATAAAATTGCAGTAAGTATTTTTAGGGTTTTAGTAATTGATAAAGATAGACCCAGGGGCCATAATTTTCACTAGAGGCTTCTCTCTTGAAAATAGCATACGGTGGGTAGACAAATTACTGTTGGGCAATTGATAGAAAAGAAAATAATCATGAAAATATCCAAGGCAATGATCATATATATCGGCATCACGTCCGAGACAAGTAGACCGACTCCCGCCTGCATCTACTACTATTACTCCACCCATCGACCGCTATCCAGCATGCATCTAGAGTATTAAGTTCATAAAGAACAGAGTAACGCCTTAAGCAAGATGAAATGATGTAGACAAAGTAAACTGACGCATGAATAAACCCCATATTTTTACCCTTAATAGCAACAATACATACATGTCATGTCCCTTTCTGTCACTGGGATTGAGCACTACAAGATCGAACCCATTACAAAGCACCTCTTCCCATGGCAAGATAAATCAATCTAGTTCGCCAAACCAAATCAATAGATCGGAGAAGAAATATGAAGCTTTAATAATCATGCATAAAAGAGATCATAGAAGACTCAAATAATATTCATGGATAATCTGATCATAAACTCACAATCCATCGGATCCCAACAAACACATCGCAAAAAGTGATTACCTCGGATAGAACTCCAAGAACATCGAGGAGAACATTGTATTGAAGATCAAATATAGAGAAGAAGCCATCTAGCTACTAACTATGGACCCGAAGGTATGTGGTAAACTACTCACGCATCATTGAAAGGGCAGCAAGGATGATGTAGAGCCCCTCCGTGATCGATTCCCCCTCCGGCGGAGTACCAAAAAAGGCCTCCAGATGGGATCTCTCTGGAACAGAAGCTTGCAGCGGTGGAAAAAGTATTTCGTGGACTCCCCTATTGGTTTCCCGATTTTAGAGAATTTATAGATGTGGAATTAGGTCAAACGGAGCCTTGTGGGCCCCATGAGATACCAGGGCGCGCCACCCCCCTGGGGCGCTCCCTGGTGCCTCGTGGGCCACTGCTTCATCTTCTGGCCCTCTCCCAAAGCTTCTAGTGTCTCTTATGTCCAAAAAAATCTCCAAAAAGTTTCGTGGCATTTGGACTTCGTTTGGTACTGATATTCTGGAAAACCAAAAACAGGCAAAAAAAACAGCAACTGGCACTGGGCACTAAGTTAATAGGTTAGTCCCAAAAAAATGATATATAATTGCTGTAAATGTAAATAAAAACATCCAAGATTGATACTATAATAGCATGGAACAATCAAAAATTATAGATACATTGGAGACGTATCATTTACCAATTCTAGAAGCATCATCACAGAAATAAATAACATGCCCATCGATATCATCAACCAAGAGATCTTTAACCATTGCAATATGAGGTTCAACTTTAATTTTTTCAGAGGGTGTAGGTGCTCTAATATTACTTTTATTAACCACAGTTGCAGCTTTAGCATGTTCCTTAATCCATATAGGGAAAGGAGGTTTCTCAATGTAAGCAATTGGCACAACTGGATCAACATTATAAATGATTGTTTGATCTTTAACTTTAACTGGTTCCTCAACTATTTCCTCAATAGGTGGATGATATTTAAACCATTTCTCCTTACGGAGATCAACAAGAGCAGCAAAAGATTCACAAAAAGTAGCTACTATCATAGAGTCAAGTCCATATTTAGTACTAAACTTATGAAAAGCATCGGTTTCCATGAAAGATTTAACAAAATCAAACTCAAGATTTATACCAGACTCTTTACCTTTGTCGAACTCCCAATCTTCAGAGTTGTGTTTAATTCTTTCCAAAAGATTCCACTTGAATTCAATAGTTTTCTTCATAAAAGAACCAGTAGAAGAAGAATCGAGCATGGATCGATCATTATTGGGGCATGTGTGCATCATGTACTTAAGACTCCCCCAAGCTTGAGTGATACATTCTCCTTCACGAGGCCAAAATTTTTATATATAATTCCGATCACGATGAACCCGATGCATAGGATAAAACTTCTGATGAAATTCCAATTTCAACCGGTTCCAATCCCACGTTCCAATATCATCACATAGCGTATACCATGTCAATGCCTTTCCCTCCAAATATAAAGGGAATACCTTCTTCTTAACTCCATCCTCGGATAAACCTGCAAGCTTAAACAATCCACAAATTTCATCCACATATATTAAGTGCATATCGGGATGCACCGTTCCATCTCCTGCATAAGGATTAGCTAGCAGTTTCTGTAACATACCCAAGGGAATCTCATAATAAATATTTTCAGTAGGTTCAGTAGGTGGAGGTGCAACTCTTATTGCTGCCGGTCGAGGTGAAGATACCCTGAACAAACCCCTCAAAGGATTACTTTCCATAGTGACAAGTGAAAGTAAATTTTAGCATGTAATATAAGTGTTTCCTTACCAAATTCCACTTACCAAAGGCGCTTCACTCATCGCTAACGGCGCCAAAAAAGAGTCTTGATGACCCACAAGTATAGGGGATCAATCATAGTCCTCTAGATAAGTAAGAGTGTCAAACCCAACGAGGAGCAGAAGGAAATGACAAGCGGTTTTCAGCAAGGTATTTTCTGCAAGCACTGAAATATTCGGTAATAGATAGTTTGGTAGCAAGGTAATTTGTAACAAGTAACAAGTAGCAAAAGTAACAATAGGTGCAGCAAGGTAGCCCAATCCTTTTTATAGCAAAGGATAGGCCGGAATGTTCTCTTATAGTAAGCAAAGCATTCTCGAGGACACATGGGAATTCATCTAGTCACTTTCATCATGTTTGTTTGATTCGCGTTCGCTACTTTGATAATTTGATACGTGGGTGGACCGGTGCTTGGGTGCTGTTCTTACTTGAACAAGCCTCCCACTTATGATTACCCCCTCTCGCAAGCATCTGCAACTATGAAAGAAGAATTAAGATAAATCTAACCATAGCATGAAACATATGGATCCAAATCAGCCCCTTACGGAATGGCGCATAAACTAGGGTTTAAGCTTTTGTCACTCTAGCAACCTATCATCTAATTACTACTCCACAATGTCTTCCCTTAGGCCCAAAGATGGTAAAGTGTCATGTAGTCGATGTTCACATGACACCACTAAAGGAAGCAACAACATACATATCATCAAAATATCGAACGAATACCAAATTCACATGATTACTTATAACAAGACTTCTCCCATGTCCTCAAGAACAGAAGTAACTACTCACAAACCATGTTCATGTTCAAGATCAGAGGGGTATTGAATATCATTAAGGATCTGAACATATAATCTTCCACCAAATAAACCAACTAGCATCAACTACAAGATGTAATCAACACTACTAGCAACCCACAGGTACCAATCTGAGGTTTTGGGACAAAGATTCAATACAAGAGATGAACTAGGGTTTGAGATGAGATGGTGTTGGTGAAGATGTTGATGAAGATTGGTCCTCCCATGATGGGAGGATCGTTGGTGATGTCGATGGCTTCGATCTGCCCCTCCCAGAAGGAAGTTTCCCCGGCGGAATCGCTTCGCCGGAGAGCAAAAGTGCTCCTGCCCAGGTTCCGTCTCGAGACGGTGGTGCTTCATCTCGAAACCTTCTTCTTGATTTTTTTTAGGTAAAAACCCTTCATATAGGAGAAGATGGGCTCTGGAGGCCTGCCAAGGGCGCCACAAGCTAGGGGGCATGCCCCCAGGCTTGTCGCTGCCTGGTGGGTCCCCTAATGATATTTCTTCTGCCATTATTTTTAGGGTCTTTTACATCTATGCCCCTAACTGGAACCCACTGCTCAAATTTGCCCCTAATTCCGAAGCCTGCTCAAATTTGCCCCTCTGCCGTCAAGTCACCTTATAGAAATGCCCTTCCGTGCCGTTACCATCCGGTCAAAGGGCTTTGACCGTCTGGTAAACAGTATAAAAAATCTAAAATTTAGTGGGATCGAAGATACTCAGGTGCATAAGGTGCGTGAAAATTTTCGTGCTGTTTGGACATTCCAGGAGCTCGTGGCAAAGGAAAATAGTAAATCTATATGCCTGTGAATAGTAAATTCAAAAAAATAGCAAGAAAATTCAAAAAAATATGAAATTTTTTGGCATCAAAGAGGCTTGGGTGTGCAAGGTGCTTGCAAGTTTTTGTGATCAAATGACATGCGAGGAGCTCTAGCAAAATAAAATAAAAATAGTGCATTATTTCAAAGTTTTTTCTGAGCCAAATTTTGTTTTTTCTCCACGAGGTCCTACAATGTCCAAACACAACAAAAATTTGCACACACCTTACGCACCCGAGCATCTTGGATGCCAAAAAATTTCATATTTTTTGAATTTTCCTGCTATTTTTTTTCAAATTTACTATTCATAGGCATGCAGATTTACTATT
Source organism: Elymus sibiricus (assembly GCA_039707655.1). Lineage (NCBI taxonomy): Eukaryota > Viridiplantae > Streptophyta > Magnoliopsida > Poales > Poaceae > Elymus > Elymus sibiricus. The sequence goes on from CM077673.1 coordinate 433,060,826, forward strand.
TTTTTTTGCCACGAGCTCCTGGAATGTCCAAACAGCACGAAAATTTGCACGCACCTTGCGCACCTGAGTATCTTCGATCCCACAAAATTTCAGATTTTTTTGATACTGTTTATCAGACGGTCAAAGCCCTTTGACCAGACAGTAACGGCACGGAAGGGCATTTCTATAAGTGCACACGACGGCAGAGGGGTAAATTTGAGCAGGCTTCGGAATTAGGGGCAAATCTGAGTAGGTGGTTTAAGTTAGGGACAGAAATGCAAATGGCCCTTTTTTTATATATTCCAAAATTATTCTCCATAAATTTTCAGGTCATTTGGAGCTTCGGAGAATTTCCACCTCTTCTGTAGCCTTTTCCGGTCTAGAATTCCAACTGCCGGCAATCTCCCTCTTCATGTGAAACTTGCAAAATAAGAGAGAAAAGGCATAAGAATTGCATCATAAAGTGAAATAACAATAGAAAACACAATAAATAATAGTAGGAAAACATGATCCAAAATGGACGTATCAGACCGCTCGACGCCGCCGTCCCGTCCCGCGCTGTCCCGCCCCGCCCCACGCCACGCCATCCCGCCCCGCCCCATGTCGTCCTCGCCCTCAGGGCCACCGTCCAGTCCCGCCCCATGCCGTCCCGCCTCTACTCTACCCCGGGCCGAACCACCCCCGCGCGGCCGTGCTCTGGCGTCAATACCGCGACTTCTTCAATGAGGTCGGCCTCGCCCTCAACTCCCTCGACGTCGCGCCGGCCCGTCCCTCCCCCGGCCGGCCAGCCAGCCCTGCCATGCCCCGTCACTGAGCTCCCCCCGCCGCTCCCCTACCGTGCCGCTACTGTCGCTGCTTGCTATGCCATTGCTTTGCTGGTGCTTGCTGTGCTGCTGCCGGTGCTTTGCTGCTGCTTGTTGTGCTGCTACCGCTGCTTGATGTGCCGCTGCTTTACTGCTGCTATTAGCTGTTAGACAGATAGCTAGTTAGTTAGATAGTTACATAGATAGATAGTTAGACTTGTAGATTGACAGATAGGAGTTGTAGTTTCTATAGGTCTGTAGTTTTAGTACATTTGTAGTTTTTGTTGGTTTGTAGAAAGATACATACATACATTGTAGGTTTGTAGATAGATGCATACATATATGATGAAAAACTTGGCATTTGGGAGAGTAATTATGATTTTTTCCTACTTGAGAGAGAAGTTTTTGTAGGTTTGCTAAAAAAGTATCATGATGACCTAAATTGTTCACTAGATGTCGTTATCACTATGATTTTTTCCCACTTTGAATGATCAATGCTATATGAGATGTGAGCATTCTTCTCTCTTTTTTTCATTGTTCAGTTTTTTGCTACTGTTTGTTAGGTGGATGGATGCTTATTTTGCAATTTGAGATGTTGTTAAAAAGCTATGTGAGATGTGATGGTCTAAATTTTTCAGTCGGTGGAATTTTTATGGATTTGTGGTGTTGCATCTCTGTGGAGTGATTGTCGACCTCGGAGCTATTGGTCCCCGATCGTCCCTCTACTGATCGACTACATCCTCTACATCCGAGGGTGAGATACAAATCCACCACCTTCTCCTCCGCTATTTTTTTATGTCACTAGATTTCATTTTCACGTCATGTCGCGTAACGTAGGCGTCTCCCATCCGGAAGGGTTGCATCGATAAATATGCATTAAATTGCATATTTATCACCACAACTCTTTCGGGTTGTCCAGCATTTTCCACGGACAGCCTGAGGATGTGTAGATTGGGTACATTTTCCATGCTCTACACCGTTCCAAGACAGGATTTCGGCGACGCCTCCCCGTTGTTCTCCGGATGCACATTCTCTCGGCTTCTTGCCGAGACATGTATCTGGAGAACAGCGGGGAGGTGCTGCCGAATTTTTGTCTCGGAACGGGGTAGAGCATGGAGAACGTACTCAATCTACACATCCTTGGGTGGGATTAGGATCCATCTTTACCTATTAGAGATGTAGGTGGATTCAATGCCATTTCTCATCAACCCGGTAGAAAATAAAACATTAATGTGATTAATTGAAATGAATCCTTAATTTTGTTGTGTGGCTCTCAATAAAGCAGAGGATGGCAGATAATCAGTGGATGTACAGTGATTTTTTTCGTCGGAATCAAGTAACAGCAGAGTGGGCCAAGAAAACTAATGTGTTTTTGAAGGAGATATTCTGTAGTCCAATGACAATTGTCCCAGATTGCCCCTGTGCAAAATGTAAGAGGCGTATCCATAGAGATAAGTCCGAGATGACTTTGCACCTTCGCATGAATGGATTTATGCCAAACTTTCCGATGCCGATAAACTTTTCCCAGTGGGACCATGGTAGAGAGGAGGTGATGCAACAATGCATCGATGGTCATGAGGACGATGGGGTTAGATACATGCTAGATGATGTCTGTGCTGCACAGACGGCACATGCGACACCTTCAGAGAATGAACCGGAGGAGCTGGAGGAAACCACAAAGGCCTTCCTGGATATCTTGGCCTCATCAAAGAAACCTCTTTATGAGGGTGCCAAGCTCTCTCAGCTGGATGCCATCTCGCAACTGATGGCAGTCAAGGCCGAGTATGGTTGTAGCCAAGGTTGCTTCGAAGCATTTCTAGGAATATGGGCTAACAGCCTCCCTGAGTGTCATGAACTGTCGAAAAGCATGTACGGTATGAAGAAAATCATGAAGGCGCTCTCTATGGATTATGATAAAATACATGTTTGTCCAAAGAATTGCCTTTTGTTTAGGCACGACTATATATGTGAATGGCAAGTACAGTAGGAAGTGCGGTTCCTCTTGGTATCTTGAGGTGGTCGATGAGGATGGTCAGAAGAAGCAGCTATCCATCCCTGCAAAAGTTCTTTGGTATCTCTATTTCATAGAAAGACTGTAGCATCTTTTCATCACCGAGGAGTCTGCCAGAATGATGAAGTGGCACAAGGTTGGGAAAAGGTACCATCCAGAAAAAATCGTACATCCTTCAGATGGTGAAGCATGGAAGTCATTCGATATAGAATACCCTGAGGAAGCAGCATAGGCTGGGAATGTCAGAATTGCTATATCATGTGATGGGTTCAATCCATATGGTATGTCATCTAATCTATACAGCTGCTGGCCCATGTTTGTTATTCCGCTCAATCTCCCTCCTGGCGCCACAATGCAACGCAAGACCATGTTCCTGTCGCTGATAATTCCAGGGCCTGAATATCCGAGGAAGAATTTGAGTGTGTTTATGCAACCGCTGGTGGATGATTTGCACCATTCTTGCTGCTTCCCGAGGTTAACATACGACCGTCATCTGCAGAGAAATTTCTTGATGAAAGTTTGGTTGCAGTATCGCATGCATGACTTTCCCGGCTATGCCTTATTCTGTGGATGGTGTACAAGTGGCAAGATGCCATGCCCAGTGTGCATGTAGGCTCTGCATTTCATTTGGCTGAAGAAGGGTGGCAAGTATGTTGCCTTTGATCTACATTGACAATTCCTCCCTCCAGACCATCCAGACAGGGAAGACAAGAAAAACTTCATGAAAGGCCTAGTTGTCCATGAAGTAAACGAGATTCCAATGTTTTCGGGTGCGGATGTTCTTGCTCAGCTAAAAGCTCTTAAGCCTAAAGGCGAAGGCAAAGCCAAAGCCAAAGCCAAAGGCAAAGCCAAAAGCGAAGGCGAGGGCGAGGGCGAGGGCAAAGGGAAAGGCAAAGGAAAAGCCAAAGGTTTTGAGGGATATGGTGAGACGCACAACTGGACTCACATTACCCCTTCACGCAGCTTCCCTATTTCAAGGACCTCAAACTTCCATATAACATCGATGTGATGCACACTAAAAAGAATGTCGCAGAGTCCCTTTTACGCATGATCCTCAACATTCATGATAAGACAAAGGATAACGTTGATGCTAGAGTCGATCAACAGAAGATTTGTGATAGACCACGTCTAAACATGTGGCCTCCCACAGGCAGTCGAAAATCTTGGTTCAAGCCAGATGTTGACCTCGTCCTTAAAAAGCCTGAAAAGATGGAGGCATTGAAGTGGCTCAAACACGTCGTGAAGTTCACTGAAGGTTATGCATCGAATATAAGTAAGGGAGTCAATCTTTCAATGGGCACAGTCACCGGGCTCAAGAGTCATGACTATCATGTATGGATTGAGCGGATTATGCCGTTGATGGTTTGAGGCTATGTTCCCGAGCGTGTCTGGCATGTGCTTGCGGAGCAAAGCCATTTCTTTCACACGCTCTGTGCTAAAGAAGTATGTCCCGAGATGATTAAACAATTGCATAAGAAGGTTCCAGAGTTGATATGCAAGCTAGATAAGATCTTTTTGCCAGGCTTCTTTACTCCGATGACACATCTCATTTTGCACCTCGTGAATGAGGTATTGTTGGGGGGCCCTGTGCAGAATCATTGGCAGTACGGCCCTTTGAGATACAACAAGCATCTTTGATACAAATGTGGAAACAAAGCTAAGATTGAAGCTTACATAGCTGAGGCAGTTATCCTAGAGGAGGTGTCAGACCTCAGGACAGCTTACTATCCAGACCACGTCCCCACTCTGCATAATAAGGTGTCTCGATACAACACAGAAGAGCCCAAGTATAAACCCAAGCTCCCTTTATTCTGCGGGCAAGGTGGCAGGGCTGGGTGCTTGAAATCTTATAACATGCCACAATAGGTGTGGGAGGACGTCATGTTCTATGTCTTGCACAACATCAAGGAAGTTGAGGATGAGTGGATGAGGTAATACTGCTGCACCATTATTTTAGTCAATTCCTTATGTTCACTTTGTCTTGGTCTAATACTGCTTTTCTTCTTTTAGTCAATTCGTTAATGAAGAGTGGGCGGGAATGATACCTCCTACTAAAGCGGAGGCACTTACTCTTCTTCGACAGGGTGCTGATGGAAGGAAAAAAATTGTTGCTTGGTTCATGGAGAAAGTAATTTTGACATTCCCCTATTACCTAAACTAACATTTATTAGATATCAAAACTAATGCACCCAACATTTTCAATTAAACTTGTAGGGAAAAGATCCAAACACAGCAATGGATGAAGAATTGAGATGGGTTTCCAAGGGTTTTAACAGTCGGGTCATGACATGTGAAAAGTATGATGTGAATGGATATCGCTTCCATACAGAGGAGCACCAGAACAGTTGGCCTGATCCCAAAACTATAAATACTGGAGTGTTCACCGAAGGAGATAATAAAGTAGAGTACTACGGTAGGGTAGGAAAAATATACGAGGTTACATTTAACCATGGGCGCGAAACCCTAAGTCTCGCTGTGTTCAAATGCCGATGGTTCAACCCAAAAAAGGGTTTGAGACATACGCCTTCAGTTGGTTTAGTCAAAGTTAAACCATCAACCGTCTATGCCGAAGCCGATTTCTTTATTGTGGCTACCGAGGCCACACAAGTTTATTATTTGCCCTACCCATGCCAGAAAGAGTACCTAAAGGGTTGGGAAGTTGTTTCAAGGTGTCGCCACATGGTAAGCTACCGGACCCGAACGATGACGATTACTACAACATAAAACCCATGACATACGTGGGAGTGTTCTTTCAAGAGCAACATGATGATGTGGTCCGAAACAATGATGATGATGTTGATGTGGACCCAAATGATGATGATGCACAGAATGATTATGAGGCAATTGTGAATCAAAAAGACATACTTATGCTTGAAAAGTTAAATGAAGACACTGACGATGAGGAGGAGCCTCCACCTCCATCAGACAAGGAAGATGATATGCATGATAGTGATGATGAGACCGGTCAAAAAATCGATTACAATAGTGATGATTCATATGGATTCTAGCAGATGTATGTTTTATGTCTTTTTTTATATATAGCATGCTTATAGTTTATTAATATGCTTCCTTCCTTTGCCAAAATGCTTCCTTATTTATATATAGCATGCTTATACGCTGCATCTTTTTATGTCCCTTTTTGTATGCTTATTTATTTGTTATCCTTACTAATTGTTTACTCCCTTCTCAATGCAGGTTTGCTAATCATGGGGAAGGCCGGCGGCGCGGGTTTCCTAAGCAAAATGAAAGGAGTTGTTAGTCGGAGTGGACGACAGTGTCATGTTCCCTCCCGACTACATGAGGATGACACCTCACAGGGAGGTCGAGGGGTTGGGGGAAGAGCCCCTAGAGGAGGAGGGGGTGGGGGGAGAGCTCCTAGAGGAGCACGGGGTCGGGGCAAGAAACTGCGCTTTGTGTCCGACATAGGGGGGTCGTCTTCAACGCCATCCTATAGTGAGGTGCCCTCTGAGTCTGAGGAGGAGAAGGTTGGTGAGGGAAGGAAGTCCGAGGAGGAGGTTTGCGAGGAGGAGGATGTTGAGGAGGATGAGGAGGTTGAGGAGGAGGAGGAGGAGGAGGTTGAGGAGGAGGAGGAGGGTGGTGGCGGTGAGTGGGGTGGCTTGCCGATGGGTGGCACGAAGGGGTGGCTGCGTGGTTCTGCGCAACTCCCTAAACTTCCTGCTACCAAGGAGCAGAAGTGGCTCCTTATTCCCGTGGGGAAAGAGTAAGTGCCTCTCAATCATATTTTGAACATATACTAACATTTTGATTGTACACATGCTAATATTTCGATTATTTTGCAGCAACTGGAAACTTGTTGGAGACGGCCGTATTCCAAACGGTGTTATCACTATCCTGTTGAAGGAGTATTGGCCGGGCATGTTCAACCCGCGGCCAGACAAGGACCCAGAGCTGCGGGTTTTTGTCACGAGGTGGGAGCACTACGAAGCTGCCAGCCTCACGGACTACGGGACGGCCGCTAAGGCCGTGATCACAAATTTTTGGGTAAGTTCTCTTTAGAAGCACGAGTCTTGAGTTTTATCATCGAATCACTTAACCCATTCCTTGTTCCATTCTGGTTTTGTGCATGACTGTAGAAATTCTATAGAGTTCATGAGGAGGACAAGGCCACTACTGACGTGATTTTCATGGAGGCTGTGAGGAAGAAGGCCAGCCAGATGCAGTACGAGGTGCGATGGGTGGCCATCTTGGACTACTATCACAACATTCTTGGTCAGAAGATGACCAAGAAAGTAGCTCAGAGGCAGAGGCTTACCTTGAGTAGGGACAAATACTTGGCCGTAAGTATTACAGACTTTTCATTTCGACGTTCGTGGTCATTTTCATTATTTTGTGTTGACATGTCATGCTTTCATTATTTAGGTTACTCCTTCTTGGTGCTACAGTAGGATTGACGGATGGGCTAGTTTGGTGGATCTGTGGCTCGGGCAGGATGCAGATTTTGCTGCCAAGAGCAAAATAAACCAGTCTAATCATGGAACCGATGGAACACACGGCTAAGGAAACCAGACACACTGGCGCTACAAGGAAATCCAGGTATATCTATATACATTATGTATTCTTCTTCTTCTTCTATTTACCATTATGTATGGCTAAATTGTATTTGACATTGTAGGAGGGCAAGTTGAAGCAGCCACTGTCAGACATGGAGGTGTGGAGGCTGGCCCGTGTGCGGAATAAGTGCAAGGAAGGCAAGGGCGAGTACTACGGCAAGACCGAGAAGAACCTGACGGCCTATACGCAGTCATTTCAGAGGTTGAATCCTGGGTCGGATGTTGAGAACCCCATCCAGTCACAGACCGATGAGACGGAGCTGGTAGCCATCCAGCCAAAGTACCATGGCCGCTACCCGTGCCTCGATGGTGTGATCACTCCTCCTATCTCGTACACACGGCTCCGAGCTACCAACCCGAGCCCGAGCGTGAGTACGGCCCGCTCGCAGCCGAGTGTAGCCAGCCTGAATGCTGTAATTATTGCCCCCTTTGTCTCTTTCTCTCTCACTTTATTTTCAGCATTGCTATGATTTATGAGTTTTAACATGTCATATTGTAGGCCTATTCTAAGTATGTCGAGCTTAAGCATGAAGAGCTGCAGGAGAACGCCGACAGAGTCCAGGAAAATGAGGATTCCAACCATCGGATGCTGGTGGTTAGTTTTGCCCCACTTAGAACCAACCTAAATTTTGCACTTTCATTTCTTCCGACCTTCGTGTTTGATTGCTGAAATAACATCCAGGTTATGTTTTTGGCTATGCAAAACGGCACGGTTCCAGTATTAGTGGGAGAAGCACCACCACCTGTTGGATCCGCCCCAATCTTGCTTTCGTTCAAAGAATGGGTGTCACTAGGCAGTGCGACTCCGGTTAGTACATTGCCAAACTATTCAACCACTAGTTATCATTGATTTGACACTATCATATTTACCCTTACAATCTCTTTTCACACATGTAGGGAACTGGTGGATCATCCATTGGTGGTGGTGGTCTTGGTGGTTCCACTCCTGCTTCACAGAGCCCAGTCACTTGGTTTGGCGAGGTGGTGAAGGTCTTGGCGGTGCTGGTGGTGGTGACGGTGAAGCTAGTCGTGGCGGCGGTGATGATCTTCTCTAGATGATGATGTTGTCCATGTTTTTTAAGCTTTTCATGTTTCATACTTCATCCTAGTGTTCTTTAGATGATGTTTCATACTTATGTTCATGAAGTTTCTCCGATGATGATGTTTGATGACATTCGACGATGATGATCTTTATGTGCTCGTGTTCTTTATGATGGTCTTTCATATTTATATGATGATGATGATATCCAGTATATGATGATGATGATGTCCAGTATATGATATATATATATATATATATATATATATTTATATGCTTTTGCTGTCAATTTGAATCAAAGAATGAAACAGAAAAGACAAAAAAATCTGACCAAAACTATGACGACGGCATGGCTGTCGGCATAGCTGCCGACCAAGTTCCCAGGAGCTGCCACATGGCATCTATGCTAATGGCCAGCCCATCGGCATAAATTTAAACCTATGCTGACTGCCAGGCCGTCGGCATAGATATCTATATGCCAACGGCTGAGCCATCGGCATAGGTAGCTATATATGCCGACGGCCTGGCCATCGGCTTACAGGTGGGCCCTGTTGTACTTAGCAGCTACCATGTGGCAGGCTTATGCCGACGGAGAGGCCGTCAGCATAGATTTCAACCTATGCCGATGGCCAGGCCATCGGCTTACCTTTTCCACGTGCCAGCTGCTGACTGGCTTGGCTTGGAGACGGCGCCGTCTGCTGTCGTCTCGGCGTTTTTTTTGCCGGTGACACATCTATGCCGACGGCCGTCCGAAAGCCGTCGGCATAGCCACCTATGCCGATGGCATTTCTATGCCGACGGTCTGACAGAACTATGCCATCGATATCTACGCCGACGGGTCTATGCCGACGGCATAGCCCTATGCCCTAAGCTGTTGGCAACTAAGCTTATTTCCGGTAGTGATGATCTAGATTTTTTTTCTGATGCCTCTACGCACAATAAGTGCATAGTACCACATTTTTCTTCTTCTTATAGTTCAAGTTTTTCTCTATTTTATTTATTTACTGATATATTTGCAACAAAATTATTCGGAGGGTTCTACACTTATATAAGTAAAAAGATTGTAATCTACTACGCAATAGCTTACTGAAGTTCACATATACAAATGGAGGTTGTTTGAGTATTTCAAGTGAAATGTAATTTGTGAATGTTTTTTCTGAGATTATATATTTTTTTAGCTTCATATACCATTATAGTTTTATGGACAAATTTACGTAACAATTGACTGAAAATGTGTATCAATTAATTTATCTGTGATAGTATGACCTCTATGGTTACCATTTATTGACACCTTTCCCTTTTTTTAGTGCAAACATAGAGTTATCCAATATGGGTTGAAATGTAATGATATCTATGCTCGGTGCATATATATGCGTTTTACTTCCATACTACAGGTTATATATTCTATTTGTGCATTCGATAATACCTTCACAACCTATACATACAAATTAGCCTTTTGTGCTTTTCACACCTAGAAAATCACAAACATACTTTTCTTGATTATGTCATCCAAAAGCCTATATGTTGGGTTATTTCATTATAGATTTTGCTGTGCCGTCCTGCCATTAGGTTTTGCAAGCTCTTCTGCTGACTTTAATATCGAAAAGCAAAACATTGAGGCATAAAAGTGTAATCCGTGACTAGATATAATCTGCAACGTTGCTTTGTAACATAAATAGTTTGTGTGGTTGCGTCTGCTCCTCTATAGCTTCTGTTTTGGTGCTTTGAATATTCTCATTTTATATGTTCTCAGTGTCCATATGAGTATAACCATGGACATGTTACTTACTTATCTTTTAGGTCATGAATATTATTGAAATGACTGATTTAGATCATCAATCCAAGTTGGTAGCAGTTCTGAACACTGGTGCAAATGTCGATAAGGATGTAGTGTCAGAACTATTGGGAAAACGAAAGTCAACAATTGCATTAGGCTTAGACTACGATTAGAAATAAGATAGCACATGCATATAAAGTGAAACAATTCCTGTACATTTGTTTAGTGATTTCCCTGTATTAGAAAAGTTTGTTATCTCCTTGGCTTCAGTTAATATGCATGTGAGGGAAGTCTGCAGTGGATGTCATATTAATTCTTTGACTTTCTAAATGAGTTTTCCTTTTTTTACTACATGTTATCCTGATGATCTAAATTCTTAATAGATATGTGTATTCTTCTATATTTCAGGTTAAATAAAATTCCAATGCAAGTATAATATGACAACATCAATGCGTGGCAATTTTCAGTACATGGATGTAGGGTCATTTCAGGAACTCAAGATATTCATCAAATTTGGTGGATTACAAAAGTAATAATAGGAAAACTTTCCTATTTTTCCAATTTGTTGAAATACCACATATTCTCATGTGACAGAAATATTACGAAGAGAAATCTACTCATTTTTCTTATTGAATATTGCAAGCGCGTGCAGTTGCACGAGTTGATGACTTGTTGAGAAGGATTGGGGAAATTACAGCTGAAAAAATGAGAACAAAGAAATCTTCTGAAACGATGGCCTTCGGATGATCGAGAAATGAAAACAACTCCTGAAAAGTGTCGGATGGGTATGAAAAGAATTCTTGACGGTCGTTAACAATTTGAGAGGATAGCAACAAGCTTGAACCACAATCTTCAAGAGAACGGACAAGATTTGGAGGAAAACTCTTCTTCGGTCTTCAACTACAACTATGAACGGATGCAAGTTTTGAAAAATGACTACAACGAAGTGCTGATGCAATGCGAATAAAGGGTGGGAGGGTGGGAAAAAACAAAGGCAACTTGGGATGGATGAAACGGACACCGTTGAGAAAACTGAGAATTGATCTTGCAAATGGGGAAAATGATAGAATTATCTTGAAGAGAAGCGCACCGGTTGAAAAAGTATTTACATGACAATCTCGATGATCAAGAGGGTAAGCACTCCCGTAGAAATATGAGAACACTGTTTAGGAAAGGTATGGAATCAACACTTGACATCGAAGCAACACGAATACCACAACCAAAAAAAACAAAGGATTTGGCTTTCACAATAAGCCGGAAACAAATCATGACAGATATTTCGTCCGAAATTTTCATGGTGAGGCCCCACGGGCTCGATCGTACAGTGACTACGAGGCGTCCTCGAGCCGTAGCAAAGCTACAAGGGCTCTTTAAGACACAGTAGACCCACTATAAAACTGAACATGACAAGTGAACCACTAGACGTCGAACCCCAACCTCATATCATGCATTTGTCGGAAAGATATCCTGGGTAACTACTTGAATTCCCACCTAGGAACTCCTAACAATTTTGGTTTTGCAATCCGGTCCAACAAGTACAAGGGTAAAAAATCCTCACACAACTCCTAGCATAATACTACGCTCCAAATGTACCGCCTCCATCAACACATAACCAAGAACCTTGGAAACTCATGTACCTCAGACCTTCAAAAAACAACATCTATACTAGCCATGGCAGTACATCTGATCCCCCTCCCCAGTACTGGGTGGCGCCAGACTCGTCTCACCACAAATAGTATAGAAGAGTTTCGATGTCGGCGTCCTTTAGTATTTCAAAACTGAAACGATAGCGAATGTGACAAGAACACCTTGGAGCTCAACTCCCGGGGACACTGCCACAACCCCAAAATGTCAGGAGGCACCAAGAACAGAATTCTATCATAACGATATTGCAACGATTCCAACAATACCCGCGTGATACCAAATAATTTGAAGGGGAAGAGGAGTAGAATCAAAACACCTACATCACAATTCGTCACCAGAGCGACGATGGGGATGAGGAGTAAAAAGAATTCCTACTCTCCGATAGATATCTAGACTCAGAATAGTTTTTTTCTAGACTCAACAATGGCCAAGTTTGATCAATCAAGAGGGCTCCTGCGGTCAAAACCTGGCTCTGATACCAACTTGTAACGCCCAATAGGCGGTCCTATCGTCAAGGAACTCGGAAGTCCCGCTAAGGATAGAAGCGCATATTGGAGATGCTTCGCAAGGTGGATATCATTACAACATACCATGCACTGAATAGATGAGAATACCAGATAAAGGTTTACACTTGCCACAAGTTACACCATGAATACATCAATACATAGCAATCATCATACAGAAGAGTAGGATCGGACTATGGATGAAATCAAACGAAAGAAGAACTACATCCACCCTGCTAATCCCAGGCTGCCAAACGGGAACCCATCCTATGACCGATGAAGAAGAAGAAGAAGAAGAAGAAGAAGTAGAACTCCAAAAGCAAACAAGCATCGCTCTCACGTTAAAGCATCGCTTTACCTGTACTTGCACCTGTTGTTGTAGTAATCTGTGAGCCACAGGGACTCAGCAATCTCATTACCATGGGTATCAAAACTACCAAAGCTTAATGGGTATGGAATGGTTAAGTGGTGAGGTTGCAGCAAGCACTAAGCATTTGAATGAGGCTAACTTATGAGTAAAAGAATACGAAGAGTAAACTACACATAACGAACATGAACTAGTAATGATCAAGAAGTAATCCTGAACTCCTACTTACGAGTCAAACATAACCCCACTGTGTTCTCTTCCCGAACTCCCTCGAAAAGAGACGATCATGGTTACGCACATGGTTGGTGTATTTTATTTGAAGTTTAGTGTCAAGTTCTCTACAACCGAATATTATAAATTTCCAAGTCACCACATAATCGCGGGCATGGCTTTCCGAAAGATTTAACCCTGCAGGGGTGCTCCAAGTAGTCCATCATAAATTACCACACGCATCCGATGGAAAACCTCACACTATGATAACACGATGCCTGTAAGGAATCCTAGTGGACAATCCACTCGTCAATGCTAAAACAATTCCAGAGAGACCTCCCGACGTGCCGACAGCCTGATAGGAGCCACGCGTATCTCGTCTCAGGCCACGATCGGATTGTCCAAACTTCTGGTAGGCCAATCACAGAGTTGCCCCTGGCGGCCACCAGCGGCTGACGAGTTTGGACCAACACTCATGAGGAACACTGGCCTGGGTTGTTGATTATTTATCAACGGGGGCCGGCAGGTCCCTATGCAAGTTTTATTAGGTTGGCGAATGGTAAAACCAAAGTTGGGCCTTTCCGAAAAAGCTTTAATCTAAAACGAATGATCAGGGGGTCCCCATAAAACCCACACATGTTAGGAGCGCTCATCATGGAACATAACACCGGTATGACAGAAATTAGGGCGGCACGAGTGGAACAAAACACCAGGCAAAAGACCGAGCCTTCCAAACACAACCAAGTATATATATGCATTAATTAAATAAGAGATATTGTGATATCCCATGATATCCATGTCCCAACATGGAACAACCTACACTACACCTGCATCTAGCAATGCTATAAGAGGGGCGGAGCAAAGCGGTAACATAGCCAAACAACGGTTTGCTGGGTAGTGGTGGTTAGAGGCTGCATCATGGCAATTTGAGGGGCTGACAAACAAGTGGTAGGTAGTGAGACATAGTGATAGCATCAAGATAACTAGCAAGCAAAGATAGTAGTGATATCCAAGGTAATGATCATCTTGCCTGGAATCCGGCTAAGAAGAAAATCGAATCCATGAAGTAGTCGAACAAGCATAGTCGAACGAATCCTTACAACTCCGGAACATAACCGAACGCTATCGAGAGCAGAAAATTGGAAAGAAGCAAACAACACGGTAAACACACAATCATGGCATGATGCACCCCCAAGTATGAGGCATGTCTGGTTTAATGAGGCATGCCATGGCAAAAAGCAACAAAGAACCCTACACATTAAGTGAAGCTCAATATGCAACGAGTTGCATATTGATAAAACTCCACATTCAATATTTTGTCCCATCCCATTTAGTTATGCATCAATATTAAATGTTGGTTAACATGGCAAGAGGTGCAGCATGATGGAACTACCCATCTAGGCTAGATTAAATGAGGCCGGAAACAACACATAACAATTCCGGAAATTTCCCATGAGTAATTTTTGAATTTGCTACTATTCTGCCTAAAACATAACTTTATTGTTAGTAAACATGCAAAGTAAGAGCACCATGTTGATCTACACATTTTTCTACTCCATTTACATATATAATTTATTTAATTTAGAGCTACGGTTATTTAGTTATGAAATAAACAATTTTAACAAGTTATTTAGTTATTTTAATGCAAACAACAATTTTAGGCATTTTTAACATGGATGAATGTTGGATATTATGAAACTAGAAAAAATTCTAAGCATTTTACATATATAAATCATTTTAATCCGATTCATGGTTATCTAGTTATTAGCATTTCAAAATAGTGGCAGTTTTCTGTAATTATGCATATCCTGGATAATTGTGAAAATTGCAGAGCTGGAAAAAAACAGGAACTGGGCCGAAACAGGGTGAGCGCTGGATAGAATATTGTGCAAGGGTGAGGATTAGCGGGATGGTGCTCACTTTGGGTCCTTGGACAGGTCGATGCAGCGGACGGAGACATCCCGCTTGGATGGAGGTACGGCTCGGTCCAGGGGACGATGCGGTGTTGGGATGATGCGGGATGGCGCGGCTCGGTTGGTTCACGGCATGAGGAGGTCCAGGGGCAGCGGTCCAGGTGGTTTGGTGCGGGCCAACCCAGTTCGGTCGAACCGGTTGGTTCTTGCCGGTTTGTGGTGGCGGCTTGGCGCAGGGGAGGCCGAGGACGGCGCTGGAGGTAGCGGCGTCTTGGGGCTCTGGCAAGCTGGGGAGGTTTGGCGGGGTGCATAGGCATGGAAGAAGGCAGCTCAAGTGGCAGCGCGGCTGATGGAGGGATGCCAAGTGGCGGCGGCTGGGAGGTGGAAGGAGGCTAGGGGCTAGGGTTCCAGATTTGGAAGGAGGGGCATGTCCATTTATAGGTAGGAGGGCGTCTAGGGGAAGTTTCGGAGCCCTCCGATCGAGATCGGAAGGTTCCGGACAGAGGAAAGGGCTAGCTGGGCTAGGTGGGCTGTGAAGAGAGGGCTAGGTCCAATAGAGATGACAGAAGAGAGGTCCGGCATAAATTTTGCAATACCGAAAATGTCTACGATTTGACCGACTATAATGCCGCTATGGTTTAACGGTTGGGATTTCAAACGATCTCCGAATGTGATGAAATTTGGCATGCTTTCTACCTACAATATAATAAGACTGCATGCCAACTTTCAACCCATTCCGAGAATGTTTTATTCACACTTAGAAAATAATATTTTAACGATGCCGCGGGCGCGTGCAAGTGTGTGGTTGGTCTCTAAACGGTCAACGAAGACAACAGGGAGAAACGATGACTATGAATGGATGCAAGTTTTAAAAAATGACTACAATGGAGTGCTGATGCAATGCGAATGATGCGATGATGAATGCAACAAACAAATAATTAACGCAGCTATAACAAAATATTTGGAAGGAATCTGGAGCGTCGGTCTCGGGCTGTCACAAGAAAGCAGAGGAGGGCGAGGGGGAGAGTGGCGAGGGGGTCACGGTGATGCGGATGGCAACTTGGAGGCTACCCACATCGTCACGCTGGAAATGGAGGGGTAGGAAGGTTGCTGCATGGGGCGCTGGGCATGCGCGCCCGGTGTCCTTCTTGCGCGAGGAAGAAGATGGGCATGCCCCTAGTGGGTTGGGTTTATTTCTGTTTTACTTCAGTTGTTTTGATTTGATTGAAAATACCATACCATTTTATTTCTATTTTCTATTTTTCTTTTATTTATTCTTCAGTTGTTTTGATTTGATTTAAAATACCAAATCATTTTTATAAATCCTGAAACTAATTGTGGGCACTAAATGAATTATTCCAGAGGCCCTAAAGTGACTTCAGAATTTTTGGAGCATTTAAAGATATTTATGGGATTTAAATGCCGCAATTCAAATACAATATGAGTTAATTCAAAAATCCAGAATGTCCTAGATATATGTGCATCATTTTTGGCAGTGATTTTCACATTTTTCAATAATCATGAACTTTTCTGAAGAGCATTTTGGGTTCATTGAAATTTTTCTATTTTGATCCTAGTTGAATTTCATTTCACTACTAGGGAAAAGCCTAGCAGTAGCGCGGGTCATATGCTTATCAGTAGCGCGGGCAGCCGCGCTACTGATACGGCGCTACAGCTAACCTTTAGCAGTAGCGCGTGTCCACCCGCGCTACTGATATCTAGGGTTAGCAGTAGCGTCTATTTCAAAGCGCGCTGCTGCTAACTAGCTGTAGCGCCCTTGTATAGAAAGCGCTACTGATAATACCACGCTACTGCTAATGGCATACACGCGCTACTGTTATTAGTTTCTGAATTTTTTTTTTCTGCTCCATATTTTGTGCTGCTGAATTTTATTTAGGGTTTTACACAATAGTCTCTAGCATATCATACACATACAAATCTTATCATATCATACGCATACAAATAGTCTCATCAAATCGATCATGTCATCATCATAATCATCATCCAACACAAAATGATGTCTCTCGTCATCATCTCGAAATAGCGATACAAGTTATGACATGTCTCGAATAGTTGCAACTACATCGTCGTCCATCTAAACAATGACATAGAAGAGAAGAGCTATCACTATGAGTGAGAGCGAAACTATGCAGTACATGAGGCGGCGGTTATGATGCCTCTCTCGCACTAGCGTGAACCTCAAGTAACTAGCTTCTGCTTCTTGTCTGCTTTTGAAGCCTTTATGGCTGGCGCCCGAGAACCGTTCCACTTGCGCCTGACACTCGTGCCACTCGTCGTACACTCCCGGAACCTTCCCTATGTACACGACATAGCACTGCTTCTTTGCCATTAAGGATCTAGGTACCCGTTAGAGATGCATCTCCATAAAGAGAATGTACAATCATATGCAACAAAATATACTTGAGCAACACGAAAAGAAAGGGTATGCAAATAGATGCAACATATAGTAAACATAAATAATCAACGCAGTTTCATCGTACACAAACTAATTAACTAGAGGTATGCATGTCATCGTACCCAAACTAACAAAGTAGCATTACACAAGTTCGGCAGGGACCGTGGACATCACAAAGTTTCATCGCTACAGAAAGTATGCAAGTTCAACCGCCACATATCTTCATCATCGGCATCGTAAATCACTAGAAGTTCCATCCATCCATATCCGGGAGGTTGCACCCTAGCTTTGTGAACGGCGTGAGGTCCTGACGTTGCATGCCTATGCGAGTTCGGCCATCAGCTCGCGATATAGGGCCATGGTGGAACATCCCCTTCTCTTCGACAACTTCTTTCATGATGATCGTTGCAATGTCCCTCTGGATGCGAAAGAAGTCATCTCTAAGTTTATAATCCGCTTCTCCTTGGGATTCTACCCACTTGCGGATATGATCATCGCTTCTGGTTGTCATGCAAAGCTGTTGATGATCCCTTCTGAATTCCATCATGAGATGGAGGAGGTAGAATCCATCATTCCTGCTAGGTTTTGGGACATGGATGCAGCAGAAGTTAGTTTTATGCGAGAAACCCGGCCTGTGGTTCCTATTTTTCCTGATTTGGATGTAGCCAACCTTCAAGCTGAAGCCGTGGAGAGCCTCATCTAGAATATTCATTACGTGGGTGTAGTCCTTCTTCTCGTAGTTTCTGGTAGGGTCGAAATACACGACGTGGGAGACTCGCGGGTAAAGAACGATAAGGATGGCGCGTTCGTTGCTGCGGGAAAAAAACACCTCAAATTATTCTCCATATGAGCGAGGTGGAATGATTGAAATATACGAAAGGGTTGTCCGGCAATGACTTACATTGGATGCTAAGGCAGGAGGATAATTTCGTTGTCCTTATTACTTATCATGAAGTTTTCCAGGTAATCCCTAGCAGCTTCACGCTCAAAGTCACCGAGACTCAAGAAGGACTCATGCATGTAGTATGGATCCGCCACACAGATTTGCGAGACTACTTCTCTCTTCATGACGGAGCTCATATGTAGCGTAAAAAGGCGGATGATTGTAAAATCGAGCCGCCTTGTCAGAAACATCTCGAAGATATGGTGAAACCACAGGAAGAACACCTCCGAGGGTCGTGTGTCAACGTAGCACTTCCCCTCAGGCACACGAACCGCGTATAGCGGATATCCTGGATCCTTCGAGGCTAGTAGGATTTTCTCAGTCGACAGGACATGGTCGTGCAGTCTCCTGAGATCCCCTGATATGGCCGCCAGCGGTTTCGGCGGTAGGATCGGCTCGCCCGCGACATGGAACATGGCCGCACCCACGACGGGTACACGCTCTTCAAAATCCTCCGTCTGACTGCTATGTGCTCTGGCTTGTTTGTAGGCCCCATTGCCTTTCTTCGACGGTCTCTTCCTCGTCTCCTTTTTCTTGACCTGACCTTCCAAACCCTTCCTTAACCCCTGCCCCAGTGTTGTCGGGCTAAGCACTGTACGCCCCTCGGCTAGTTGAGCATGCGTTGAGGGGGCAACTTCAGGCGTGTCCTGTGATGATTGCAAGAAGAGAGACTTCTTGCAATCAACCCTGCTAGGACGTTCCTGCCCGGACACATCATCCATCTCCTCATCAGCATGCTGATAGGCCGAGTCGTCATATGGCTGACTCATCATTTCTATGTCATTGTCATTGGGGCCTGTATTGAGGAACCGAAGAGGGTTATCCTCGTCCATCTCATCATCCAATCTTTGTTTTACGAGGGCGATTACATCATCCGCTATTGGACCCCCTTCCTCGCGTTGTCGGCCGCTCTCACCCAGCACTACAGGCGCTGCTATTTGCGTGGGCGGGGTGGTTGTGTTCATACCTTCTTGCTGATGTGTGGTTATTGGTGTGCCATCGGCCGCCTCCAGACGAAGAAGATTCTTCGGCCATTGCAGCATCCAACCCTTGCAGTTTCCAAGCCGCGTCGGGGTCTCGTCGTCCTCTCCCCCGAGCCGTACTGGAGGTGGCAAATCCTCATGCCCCGATTTCACACTCGACAAGTTAACCCTGAAGTGGCCAACGGGGATCTGCTGGCCGTGGAACCTGAGTTCCAAGGGCTTCGTTATCACCGCTTTTCCCATGTCCACCTTCTGGCCTTTGATCAAGTATAGTACGGTGCACGGTGTTTCGTCGGCCTGCAAAGACATGTCCGCGACGTAAAACATCCGAAAGGGAACGAAAATGGAATATTCTAGATATATGTTGGTGTGACGTGAAATTACCGTGAGGGCGTCAAGCGCAGGCAAAGACAAAGGCCCGCCTAGCGCGCCAGAGATAGAGGACGGGCTACTATGAGCGGGTGCGGGTGCGGGTGCGGGAGCAGGCGCGGTTGCATGAGCAGGTGATGGTGCGGTTGTGATGTTCACCGAGTTGCTCCCGACGAAGCTGGGCATGGGAAAATCATGTGCCGTCTTGTCTGGATTTTCCTTCAACCAGTTGATGACAGCCGGGATCAAATTAGTAGCGAAATCATTTCTGCAGGCATCTAGAGCTGCAGCGACTGCCTGCTAGACCAACTCATTTTTCTCCTGAGCTGCTTTTTTCGCGTCCTCAGCTTCTTTCTTCTCGAACGCAAGCTTAACCTTCTCATCGATGTCCGCATGACTAAACTTCTTTTTCAGCTTCTTGGCCTCAGGGCCCTCGTTGAAAAATACCTTCCACGTGGCACCATCTCCGGCGCCGTGCACACGTCCTTATTGCGGCCGCGGGTCCAAATATCGCGCATTCCCGTACGATGCATCTGAGTTGGTTCCCATAGCACTTGCAAGGTTCTTCCGGCTCTAATGGCTCAAACTTGCCAGTGGCCATCTTTGTGATCACCAGTCATCCGATGCCGAGTTTGTTAGGTTTTCATATCCTCTGCTTCTTCTGCTTCTTCTTTTCGTTAGCGGCTTCGGCGCCGGTACCTTCCCCGCCGGTCTCGGTGTCGATGTCGGTGCCATCGGTGTCGATGTCGGCGTCAGTACCATCACCGAGGCCGTCCTGCAAACCTTGACTGCGCTTAGCAGCCAAATAGTCGAGGTAGTTATGTTCACCCTCATAATCCATCTCGTCTGCATCGTGGTCAGAAGGCCCGGTTTCTTCATTGCTCGACATGTTTCCTATGATTAAGTCTCCTCGTTTAATTTTTAAACTATAATAAAATGAGAAATGACATAAAAAAAGGTCTATGGTTTGCCGGAATGCCTATTCATTCCCGTCGCAGCAAATCCCGGCACTCGATATGCCTACTTTCTAGCACAAGTCATACCAAAATTCACGGGAAATTTCGGCATGACCTTTGCTAAAAAGTGGACATATCGAGCGCCTGAAATTCACCAGAACAGAAATGAATCAACATTCCGGCGAAACATAGGCCACTCGGAGTTTCCCTGCATATAGAAAAAATGGCTCTGCTTGCAAATTCAGTATCACTCAATGGATATCATCATCTTGTACTGAATGGAGATCATCATGCTCAAATTACAATACAAAAAGTACTAATATTTATTGCACTAAAAAAGCACCTAAAATTCTGTTAACTCATCTAAACCCTAGAATTCTGTTAACTCATCAAATTACAATTTTATCATCTAAACCTAAAGTACCTAACCCTAGAATTCAGTTAACTAAACACCTAAACTATAGTACACTGGGCAGGGGCTTACAGCGGCGAGGAGGAGGTCAGGGGAGATGGCAGCGGGTTGATGGATGAACCCTAGAAATCTACACAAATCTCATGCTCTCTCAAACTCAATTCAAAAACCAAATATAGATGGATGAATCCTAGAAATCTAGAACCTTTACATATTTATGTCCTAAATTTGATGAACCCTAACTAATTAGATGAACCCTAGCTACTTAAGCACCCTAGCTAGGCAGAGGTAGGGGAGGAGGAGGAGGAGGTGTAGGCGTGCTCACCTCGGGCGCCGGCGGAGGTAGGGAGTAGGAGGAGGCAGAGGTCGGGCTCGAGGTCGGGGTCGGGGTCGGGGCTCGGGGTCGGGGTCGGGGCTTGGGCGCGTGGCGAGGGAGGGCACCAGACAAGGGCGACGGCGATGAGGGCGACGGCGACGAGGGCGACGGCGGTGACAGCAGAGAGGAGAGTGGGGGATTTGGGGGAGAAAGCCCGCGCGTGGGGGGTTATGTAAAACATAGCGGTAGCGCTGGTCGGAAAAGCGCTATAGCTAAATTAGCTATAGCGCTGGTAGCTAAAACGCGCTACTGCTATAGTAAGTAGCTATAGTGCGGTACCTAAAAGCGCTATAGCTATCGGGAGTAGCTATAGCGCTTTTTTCAGTACCGCGCTATAGCTAACTTAGCTATAGCGGGTTTCTTCAACAAGAGCCATTGCTATTGTTTTCATTTTTTCTTTTACTTTCATTTTTTGCTTTCCATTTTTTCTTTTCTTTTCCTTTTCTTTTCTTCCATTTTCTTTTCCTTTTATTTTCTTTTCTTTTCAACAAGAGCCGGAATGAATGGAAGGTGATACAATGTATATAACTAAGGCGATATATATTGCATCATTTGACCCATATATAATTAACGGTTAAGTGTGTATACAAAATAGGAACATATATATTACATCATTTGACCCATAACGGTTTCTCAGCGTCGACGTTTTCGTTTTTGAGTGAGCTTCTTTCCCTTCTTGTTCGTTGACGAATAATTGAGCCCCTCGTTGTGACTTTTCCTTTTCCATGGAGTACGATCTTTCTTAGGTAATGTAGTATTGATTCTTCTTTTGACGTATGCTTCGTCATCATCGTCATCTTCCCTCATCGGGTTGCCGTACTGGTCGTAGTCTTCCTCGTTGGCGACTCCATCCATTCCAATGATGTTCCTTTTGCCTCTCCTCACGACAACACGGCTGGGATTACTCGGGTCGGTTATGAAGAAGCATTGTGTCACGTGCTTAGCGTGTACCCATGGCTCATTTTTTGCGATGGCGTTCACGGTAGCGCTCTTGGCATCGGGTATAGACATGGTAGTGATATACCGGTTTTCTCTTTCGACATTCTTTGCCCATCTGACATGGAACATCGTCGCGCTGTGCTGTCCAGAGTAGTCAAGCTCCCATATCTCCTCGACCCTTCCGTAGAATCTCTCAGTTGCGTCGTTGTTGCCGGTCATGCATTCCATCGTCACCCCTGAGTTCTGATAATCACTATTCATATCTTTGGCCTCCGTGTAGAATGTGTATCCATTGATATCGTATGCCTGATAGGTCGCGAGGTTGGCCGCGGGGCCATTTGCTAAGGCGTATATGAGCAATGCGTCCTTAGAGCCCTCTTCCGGGGGGATTAGCCTGAATATGCTCTTTGAACCAATACAGGAAAGTGGAGTTGTGCTTTCTAGTAACTTTGGCGTTCGTCCTGCATAGCCCCCGGTCACGATAGTTCTTTGCTATGGTTTCTTTGTGCAGTGTGACGAAAGGATCTACCACATCTAGGTGTTGTAGCACTACTAAGTTTGCTATGTCAAAGTCGTTGCGTCGATCCGAGTAGACCACATGCAGTTCCCTGCGATTGTTGGAGTGACCTTCTCCTTCGAGCCTCCCAAGGTGCTTCTTAACGGGCAAACCAACACCAGGCCGGTCTTCGCCATATAGATAATTCTCGCAGAATGATATGCACTCTTGTGTCACATAGCCCTGGACGATGCTTCCATCTGGACAGGACATGTTACGAATGAATCCTTTGATGACCCCATTCATCCTCTCGAACGGCATCATGTTGTGCAGGAATGACGGCCCCAGGTCTATTATGTCGTCCACAATGTGGACACAGAGATGCACCATGACGTCAAAGAACGCGGGGGGAAGTACATCTCAAGCTCATTTAGTATCACAACGATCTCTTCCTGTAGCCTTCGGAGCTGCTTCACACTGATCGACTTTTGAGAGATGACGTCAAAAAAGTTGCAAAGACCAGTAAGTGTGTCACGGACGTGCTTGTCCATTATCCCTCTAAGGGCAACAGGTAGTATCTGCGTCATCATCACATGACAGCCATGGGACTTCATCCCGCTGAACCTTTACTTCTTCGTGTCTAGAAATCTGCTTATCTTCCCACAGTAACCGGAACTAACTTTGATTCCGGTAAGGCACTTGAAGAATTGATCGATCTCAGCCGGACTTAAGGTGAAGCAAGAAGGGGGGCAATAATCCTCTTCCTTCACTTTTTTGCCCTTCTTCTCCTGCACCTCCGTCTCTGTCTCTGTCTCCTCCGACTTTTTATGGGGCGGCATGTGCAGATCTGCCCTGATTTTCAAATCTTGCAAGTCTTTTATTGCCTTCGGCCCATCATTGGTCTTATCCGGCATGTTCATCAGTGTCGCAAGCAAGCTCTCAAGGACATTCTTACAGATATGCATTTGATCAAGGCAATGAGGCGTGTCGAGTTTGTGCCAGTACTCCAAGTCCCAGAAAACAAACCTCGTCTTCCATACCTTCAGCAGCGGCTCCGGTGCCTTTTTCATCGTCTTTTCCCGGCGCGGGGCAATGTTCCCAGTTTTTCAACAGCTCATCGATTTCGGCGCCGCTCCGCTTACGTGGAGGTCCTCGATGCTTAGCCTCACCATTGAATAGATCTCCACGGTTTCTGGGTCGTCCTTCTCGAGCCATCTTCGATGCCCCATGTACATGATTTTCCCAGACCCGCCTTCTTTCGTTGACGTTAGCTGCTGAGACGTCGTATCATCCATGCACCGCGTGCATCCGCAATATCCGTGGCACACCTATCCATAACCGAGATAGTCGTGCACCGTCGTGATCAGCGCGACTCTCATATAGAAATACTCGACTTTGCTGGCGTCCCATGTCTTGGCCGGTGTTTTCCATAATGTGTCTAACTCCTCTTCAAAGTAGCCCCAGATACAGATTAATATTATTTCCCGGTTGTTTCGGCCCTTGAATCAGCATGCTCATGTGTATGTACTTTGACTTCATGCATTTCCATGGGGGAAGGTTGTACATCCATACAAACACGGGCCATGTGCTATGGTTGGTGTTCTGGTTGCCAAACGAATTCATGCCATCGGTACACGCGCCAAGCACGATGTTCCTTGCATCACATGCGAAATATGGATATTCGCCGTTGAACGCTCTCCACTGGCTTGCATCCGTGAGGTGTCTCAACTTCGGATCATCTCCATCGTCGGGCTTTTTCCTCTCCGCGTGCCAACGCATGAGCTTTGCTTCCTTGGGATCTACAAAATAACGTTGCAGATGGGGAGTGATCGGTAAGTACCATACAACTTTCTGGGGAGATTTCTTTCCGGCCTTCTTGTATCGAGAAGCATTGCACACCGGACAGCTGGTTTTTTCCGCGTGCTCCTTCCGATAAATGATGCAATCATTGATGCATGCATGGTATCTAACGTGTGGTAGATCAAGAGGGACACGATCTTCTTGGCCTCATCCACACTAGTAGGACATAGATTCCCCGCGGGAAGAACATCCTTTAGGTACTTGAGAAGCTCATCAAAGCTAGTGTCGGTCCATTTGTTTTTAGCCTTCGTCTTCAGAAGTTCGAGCGTGAAACTCAAGCGGGTCACCTTGGGATCGCAACCATCATACAATGGAGTGTTCGAGTCTACCACCAGTTGCTCCAGCTTGGCCTCCTCTCTAGAAGCAGCTTTGCCAGTACTCGTCTCCTTGCGAAGCAGCTCTCAAACATGAGGGTCCCGCACGATTGAACTTAGTAGCGACGAAGTCTGCGGTGTGTAGTCCATGTTTTCTCCGCCGCCATGTCCGGCCTCTTCTCCGCCGCCATGTCCGGCCCCTTCTATGCCGCCATGTCCGTCCCCTTCTCCACCGCCATTATCGGTCATCTCTTCGTCTTGATCCGTGTCGTAATTGGCTGCCCCGTCGGCGTCCTCATCATCATCTTCTTCAATTATCCACCGAGTATAGCCATCCATGAAACCAGTCATGAGCAGGTGCGCCATCAAACGACCACCCTCATAGGGGTCGAGCCAAACTCCTTCTTTGCATCTTTGACACGGACATAAAATCTCTGTCCGGTTATTTTTATTCATGTCCTGCACTGCCGACCGCAACCACCTTTCCACCATCGTTCCACTGACCGTCATGAACGCCTGCGCGGTAATAATAAACAAATTGATTATAAAAATGCCTTCATGCATCAAAGTCATACAAAAATTCGGCATGACCTTCCCTAAAAATAGGACATATAGAGTTTGCCCGAAATTCGCCGAAACGGAAATAAATCGACATTTCGGCAAAACAGAGGCAACTCAAGCACAATTCGGCGGCAAGTCATGTGTGACACCCTGGGCTTTTGCTACAGTGATTATTGTAATTAAGCTACAGTAATCCTACGTTAGTGATGCCACGTCACCGCAATCATTGTTGCCGCGATCACTGTTGTTGAACTCGCGTCCGTGCAAACCCCGTTGATTTTCGTTGCAATTTAAATCGTCCGAAAAAGGCGGATGATAAAGTTGTTCGAAACTAAAATTAAAAATGTTGGATGGATCGCGCATATTCCGCAAAGTTTTATAAAATTAAAACGGGCATTTTTAGAGTTTGTTTGGTGCCCCGAAAGTATTTAAAACGTGTTTTTGGATCGTAGCCCCCCCCGCCGGAGCAGGCCCGGCCGGCCCGAGCGGTCCGGCCCCGTTTCCCCCCACCCCCCGCGGACGCGGCCAGCCCAGCCGGCCCGCGCCGCGGCCGACCGCCGCCGCGCCTCCGCACCGCCCGCCGCCCGGACCCGCCTCCGTCGCCGCGCCCCCGCACCGACCGCGCCGCCGCCGCCCGGATCCGTCGCTGCGTCGCCGCCGGCCGCCTCCGCCGTCGCCTCCCCGCCGCCGGATCCGCGCCGCCGGCGCCGCCGCCTGCCACCTCGCCGCTTCGCTTCACCGCCTGCCGGTCATCGCCCCGGGGTGAGCGCTCCCCCCCCGCCCGCCGCCGACGGCGGCCATCGCCGGCCGGCCGCCGCACCGGCCCGACCCGGCCGACTGCGCGCGCGCGTGCGTGTGCGATGTGTGTGCGTGTGTGGATGTGTGTACGTGAGTGCGTGTGTGTGTAGCAGTGGGTGTGTGTATGTATGTGTGTATACATACGTGCATACGTACGTATGTATACACAGGTATATACGTATGCAAGGAATAAAAATTAAAGTATTTAGAAAATAAATGAAAATAATAAATAGTAATATTAATAATTAATTAATTAGAATAATTAATTAGTTGATTAGTGATTTAGTTAATTAGTTAATTAATTAAGTTAATTAGCTGATTAAGGTTAATTAGATTAACTAATTAATCTGTTAATTAATTGAATTAAATAAACAGTAAATACTGTTTCGGATAATGTTGAATTAAATAATTAATTTAATTCCAGAAATATATTAAATCTTTAAAGATTAATATAAAATAAACCGTAGCCCGGATTAAAAAGTTTTGAACATGAAAGTTGCTCAGAAAGACGAGACGAATCCGGTTACGCTGTCCGTTCGTCTGCCACGTGTCCCTAGCATAGCAAACCTGTAACTTTTTGCCTGTTTCTGGCAGATGAATAGTGCGCGTCTTTAATAAAATAATTCCAGATAAATCCCTAAATTAACTAGAGCGCTTAGATAGGCAGTATATCACCCTGCACTGCATCCTAGCCGTCCCATGCCTTTGACACCGCGAAAGCGCAACCGTTCCCCTCCGGTCATCTGTCCGACATTTGTCCGGGACCGGGAAAACATTCCCGGATGGGTTCCCCCTTCTCGGTATCGTGTAGTACCGCGTTAGTGCATGCCTAGCTAAGCACTTTGCCATGTCATGCATCATGTTGCATCTGTGTGCATTGTATTTATTGTTTCTTCCCCCTCTTCTCTTCGGTAGACCCCGAGACTGACGGAGCTGCCGGGTATGACTACGTGACTGACGACCAGCCTTTTGCCGCAGAGCAGCAAGGCAAGCAAAAATCCCTTGAGCATTCCGATATCACCCACCTCTCTCTCTCTTATGCTTGCATTAGAGTTTTGCTACTGTATTAGATAGCTCCTATTCTGATGCATAGCCTGATTTTGGTGAACTGCTACTGTACTTGTTGCTATATCAACTGCCTAGTTTAGGTGGATCAGTGAACCCTTGAGACCCCTTAGTCCCAGTTGCCTCTGCTTGATCTTTGACGACACCGAGGACGTGAAGACAGAAGACTTAGTCTTTATGACTGACGAGCCGTTACCGACACAGCACCACACCCCCTTTAGTAGGGCACTGCAGAGCTACCATCGAGTGTCGAGGGTGATACCTCACTTAGCACTCCCGATGTTATTTCTGTAGCATAGTTATCGGTAATGGGGATCGAGGGTGATTCCTCCCTTCCATTTACCGGTAACGACTCTTGTCTTACTCTTACTTCGAGTGGGATCCATCGAGGGTGATTCCTCGGATCTCCACTTGGCGTATAGCCACCCAGTTACTAAGACCGGGTTACTGATACATGTTAAAGACGGGTCGGCCCCAAGGGTACCCGCGAGAGATATTGGTGGGATGCGCCGTAAGGCATCCGGAGACTTGGTGGGGTGCGCCGGAAGGCACTCGAGTGTTCTTGGCGGGGCGACGAGCTGCAATATGTTCGATCTTGCCCCGCACCTAATAACTTGCTAATGGGTTGGGTGCTGGATGTGAGTTGGGTCATTGGCCTTAATACGCACTAACCTTCGCCTGGGGTAGTTATGGGCACTCAGCGTCGTTGTATCAGCCGAAGCTCTTCGGACGTCAGCAATGGAGCGGCGCGCGACGGATTGGGCTGGAACGTACAGCTCTGGAGTGGAGTGTACTAGGTCTGTTTCCGGCCGCGTACGCACCGTGCAGGTGTGCAAAGGGCGATTGGGCCCATGAACCGTGAGCACATAGGATTTAGACCGGCGGGCTGGCCTCTGCGATGAGTCTAGGTGGGGCGACGATGTGCTGATATCCCGAGGGCGGACATTACCCCGGAAAGTATGTCCGGCCAGAGGTGACTCAGGCGCGTTGGGGAATATGTGGTGCACCCCTGCAGGGATGAAATATCTATTCGAATAGCCGTGTCCACGGTAACAGGACGACTTGGAAAGGTGCTATGACCTTATACAACTTTAATCATAATTTAATTTAAAATTGAATTGTGGCTCCGGGATTGCTTCCTCGCAGGGAGTCGAGGAAGGATCTCTGGGCGTGTTACTTAATTAAAATTGCTCAACAATATGTTTATATGCATGAGCTGCAGGTCTACTCTCTTCTCATGCTGCAAGATGTTGGAGATGCTAGTCTTCGATAGGACTAGGTCTTCTTCCTATTCTTGCTTTCTGCAGTCAGTCTAGAGATACCCCCCCTTTTATTGAGAATGATGCATATCTAGTTTAGTTCTGATATAAGTCTTGCGAGTACTTTGGATGAGTACTCACAGCTGCTTTGCTCCCCTTTTCCCCTTCGATACGTTGCTGCGTTCAGAGGTTGGAGCCCCGGAGATGGAGTTCGCTGGAGACGGCTACTACACCGCCGATGGAGATTACTACTACGTGGAGACTGCCGACGCTCAGGAGTAGTTAGGAGGTTCCCAGGCAGGAGGCCTCGCCTCTTTCGATCCGCTATCTTATGTTTGTGCTAGCCTTCTTAAGGCACCCTTGTCTAACTTATGTCTGTACTCAGATATTGTTGCTTCCGCTGACTTGTGTTTGTCAGAGCTTTATATTCGAGCCCTCGAGGCCCCTGGCTTGTAATATTAAGCTGTATGACTTTATATTTGTGTCTTTTGTCGTGTTGTGGTACTAATCAGTGAGTCCCTAATCTTGGCCGTACGCCTTACGGGCCCACGTCGCCATAGGGTGGTATTAGGATCTTTTATTCCTCGTCTATACTCTGGGATTCTGATCTCTCTTCTCTTCGGGTTAAAGATTTTACTAAATCTAACATTAGGTTCTCGTGATCACATCCACCGGAGAATGGTTTCGTCGACAGTTGTTTGCTCTTGAAGTATGATACACGCACTGTCATTTGACATCCTTAATCTTCTTGTTACAGATGCGTCCCGCTAGGCAGATCGTCCGTCTGACCTATACGCACGATACGACTAGGTTCCCGGCCATTCTGAACGGTCTCTTGAAGACGCTGGGTTATCGTTGGTACCCCGAGTACACTGTTTACGAGGATTACCACGAGTTTAACCAGGAGCAGTATGAGGCTGAGATGGTTATCTGGGATAAGCACACTCATACCAGAGATGGGCTGCACACCTTCCGTGGCATTGGAGTGACTGTTGAGATGGCAGTACAGGATCCTGCCTATGCTGCGATTGTTCGTCTCCGTGCTGCGAACCCCAGCTTAGAGGATTCGGCATATCGGTACATTCCGTATGTCCCTGATGGAGTTGATACACCAGCTAACGCTGAGGTCTTGGTCCCTTTCGCTCCGCAGCGTACTGATCGGACTTACACTGCTGTTTGCGCCCCCTATGTGAGTCGTCGCTACGACCCACGGGTTCTGATGCAGTATACTCAGGCACTGGATCGCACTGTCAGGGCTCTTACTGTCGAGCTGCACGCCACTCGAGCTCGTCTGTATCAGGCTATGGAGCATTTGATGCCAGCAGTTCGTGCGGGGATACATCAGGAGCACATCCTTTATCCGGCTCGGACTGCGTTTCCTCCAGGTCTTGAGTGGCCTGAGGTTGGAGGTCGTACTCCGGCACGTGGACCTGCGCTTCCGCCTAGCATGCAGGTTCTACATCGGAGTCTGCACGGGATGCAGTACTCCAACACCAGATTTCAGGGTCATATGCAGCTCCCTGGCTACTATCGTTGTCCCCGACGCTGATGCGTTGTTGTATCTCTCCACCGCGTGCCTGCGTGCCGCCTAGTTGTCTAGTTTAATTTCATGCCGGACCTATCGTCTATTTTGTAACGAACTTATGGTTTGTAATAGACCTATGTATGGATCTGCATGTGAAATGTGAACTATTATGTCGTATCTATTGCACTGCTTTCCTTGTGCATTTTACTTCATGAATGATTCGTTGAATCTGTAATTACAAAATGCTAAGCTACCCCTGTTATTAATTTGACAGAATGGTTAGGCCTGCTGGTCGTGGTCGTGGTACGCCTGAGCCACCACCACCCCCAGACTACATGGCTGCTATGATGCAACAATTTGAGCTGAACCGTCAGTTTATGCAAGGGCTGATGGACCATTTCCCAAGGCCGAACATGAATCAGCCGCCAGCCCCAGTGACGCTGCAAGACTTCATACGTCTCAACCCTACAGCTTACCGCAGCTCAACTCAACCACTTGACGCAGATGACTGGCTCCGCGACATCACTTATGAACTGGAGTCTTCAGGTGTCCCAGAGGCTAGCTATGTTACTTTTGCCTCATACTTTCTGAAGGGCCCCGCTGCTCAATGGTGGGACATCCACAGGCGCTCTCAGCCTGTGGGAACAATCATCACCTGGCCGGAATTCCAAGCTGCTTTCCGTGCTCGTCACATTCCTCAGGGAATGATGGATAGGAAGAAGCGTGAGTTCCGCAATCTAGTCTAGGGCAACAAGACTGTGGATGCCTATCAGCGTGAATTTCTGGATCTGTCTCGCTATGCTGAAGAAGACGTTGCAACTGATGCTCGTAGACAGGAGAAGTTCCGTGAAGGCCTCCACCCAGATATCAAGCTGGCACTTATTGCTCAAGACTTCAACAACTTTGCCGCCTTGGTGAACAAGTCGATTATGGTGGAAACGGGTCTGCAGGAATACAAGGACAGCAACAAGCGCCACCGTGACATGGGCTCATCTTCGGGCTCAGCAAGTCAGAAGCGCAAGGTCTGGATCCCCCACAACGTGTACCATGCACCGCCTCCGACACCGAGGCCGTCCTATGCTGCACCTCGTCTGCCTCCACCCCCACCCAGGCAGCCGAGGCTTCCAGCTCCACCACCTAGAGCTCCTGCCCCCCCCCCCTCGTCCTGAGGATGGGCTGTGTTTCAAGTGTGGTCGTCCAGGACACCGTGCTAGAGAATGCAGGCAGGGTCAGAAACAGCCTGTTTCCAACCAGCCCCGCAACAACAATGCTCATGCTAACAATGCTGAACTGAATGAAGCTCAAGGCCAGCCTGCTACTGTGATGGGTACACTTCTTGTCAACTCAGTACCTGCTACTGTATTATTTGATACAGGAGCATCGCATTCATTTATGTCAGAAGAATTTGCATACATGCATGACATTAATTGCGAAGAGATGAGAGTCCCAATAGTGATAAACACCCCCGCGGGCCAGTGTCAGGCTTCCATTTGTAGCCCAGATGTCGTCGTTGAAATTGAAGGGTTGGAATTCCATGCCTCCCCCATAATGTTGAAGTCTTCCAAAATCGATCTCATTCTCGGAATGGATTGGTTGAAAGCACATACTGCTTCTGTAGTGTGTGCCACCAAAACTGTCCACCTTCTGCATCCTTCGAATGAGATAGTCAGCTACCATGCTCATCTTGTTCGGAATGCTGAGGCTCGACTGTATGCCTTAAATGCATTAAATGAATCACCACTGGAAGGAATTGAAAACATACCAGTTGTCCGGGATTTCCAAGATGTTTTTCCGGAAGAACTTCCAGGGATTCCCCCTGCTAGAGCTGTCGAGTTTGTCATCGACTTGGTACCTGGTACGACTCCTATTGCCAAGCGTCCGTATAAGATGCCGCCTCATGAACTACTTGAGCTTAAGAAAGAAATTGATAATTCACTTCGTCTGGGTTTCATTCGTCCTAGTTCCTCTGCATGGGGAGCACCTTCTCTCTTTGTTAAGAAGAAGGATGGTACGAATCGGTTGGTCCAAGATTACCGACCTATCAACCAAGCAACAATTCAAAACAAATATCCGCTTCCTCGGATCAACGATCTGTATGATCAGCTGGCTGGATCAGCAGTATTCTCGAAACTCGACTTGAGGTTGGGTTATCATCAGATCCGGGTTCGTGAAGAGGATATACCCAAGACCGCATTTGTTACTCGCTATGGATCATACGAGTACACCGTCATGTCCTTCGGCTTGACTAATGCTCCAGCAACTTTCTCTCGCTTAATGAATTATATTTTCATGGATTATCTCGATAAATTCGTCGTGGTATATCTGGATGATATTCTGGTTTTCTCCAAGAATAAAGAAGAGCATGCTGAACATCTTCGTCTTATATTGGAGAGGCTGCGAGAACATCAACTTTATGCAAAGTTCTCAAAGTGTGAGTTCTGGATGGACGAAGTAACTTACCTTGGTCATGTGATCTCCAAGAATGGTATTGCGGTCAACCCTGAACGAGTTCAGGCTATTCTTGACTGGACTCCTCCGAAGAATGTCAAGCAAGTCAGAAGTTTTCTCGGTCTCGCCAGCTATTACCGTCGATTCGTCGAGAACTTCTCCAAGATTGCAAAGCCCTTAACCAACTTGCTTCACAAAGGAGTTAAGTATGAGTGGACAGGAAAATGTCAGGAGAGCTTTGAAACACTCAAAGACAAACTGACGTCTGCTCCAGTGCTTGCTCCTCCGGATACTCGTAAAGACTTTGTCATTTATTGTGATGCTTCACGTCAGGGAATGGGTTGTGATCTAATGCAAGAGCGCAGAGTGGTTGCTTATGCATCCCGTCAATTGCGTCCTCATGAAGAGAACTACCCAGTTCATGATCTTGAACTTGCCGTAGTAATTCATGCATTGAAAGAGTGGCGGCAATACCTTGTTGGCAACCGATGCGAGATCTACACCGACCATCAAAGTCTGAAGTACTTGTTTACTCAGCCAGATCTGAACCTCTGCCAACAAAGATGGATGGAACGTATAGCAGATTACAATGTGGGTATTTCTTATACCCCAGGCAAGGCTAATGTGGTGGCTGATGCTTTGAGCCGCAAATCATACTGCAACTACCTCGAGGTTCATAAGGTTCATCCTCGTCTTCAAGAAGAAATGCGCAAGCTGAACCTCCATATTGTTCCTCAAGGTTATCTTGTACCCCCTCCACCGGAAGCCCGTAAGATGCACCTCCGTGTTGTTAATCAGGGATCTCTGTGCAACTTGGTTGCCGTGCCAGATCTCGAGGGCAGTATCAAAAATATGCAAAGCTATTGCAGTGAGGTCGACAAGATTAAGCGCCACCTGGCGGAAGGTAAACCCTCGTGCTTCACCGTTGCTGATGATGAAGCCGTTTAATTTAAGGGTCGATTATTCGTTCCCACAAAGAAGAAAAACCTGGATATGACCGCTAAAATAATGGAAGAAGCTCACGATACTCCATTGTCTATTCATCCGGGTAGTACCAAGATGTACCAGGACATCCGTCAAAGGTTCTGGTGGCCAAATATGAAGCAAGACATTGCACGCTATGTTTCAGAATGCGACATTTGTCGTCGGATCAAGGCAGAACATCAAAAGCCTACGGGAACTCTGCAACCTATTTCTATTCCTGAATGGAAATGGGATCATGTTGAAATGGACTTCATTATTGGATTTCCCAGGTCGCAAAAGGGTAATGATGCTATTCTTGTCGTCATTGACCGATTGTCCAAAGTGGCACATTTTCTGGCTGTCAAGGAAACCATTACTGCTAGTCAGCTGGCAGATTTATACATGTCCAGAGTTGTTTCACTCCATGGTATTCCTCAGGTTATTAGTTCAGACCGTGGCAGCTTATTCACTTCAAGATTCTGGACAAGTTTCCAGGAAGCTATGGGAACTCGTTTGAATTTCAGCACCGCTTTTCACCCTCAATCTCAGGGACAAGTTGAAAGAGTCAACCAAATCCTCGAAGACATGCTTCGAGCTTGCGTCATCTCTTTCGGCAAGAAGTGGGAAGAATCTCTTCCGTTTGCGGAGTTCTCCTACAACAATAGCTTTCAAGCTAGTTTGAAGATGGCTCCTTTTGAAGTGCTATATGGACGTAAGTGTTGAACTCCTCTGAATTGGTCAGAAACTGGGGAACGTACACTTATCGGTCCGGATATTATCCAACATGCCGAAGATCAAGTCCGCATTATTCAAGCAAATCTGAAGGCTGCTCAGTCTCGTCAGAAGAGTCAGTATGACCGTCATCATAAGGACATGGTCTATCAACCTGGCGATAAGGCTTATCTTCGAGTCACGCCTATGAGAGGTACACACCGGTTTGGAATCAAGGGCAAGCTGGCTCCTCGATATATTGGTCCTTTCACCGTTCTCGAACGACGTGGTAAAGTGGCATATCAGTTGGAACTACCGCCTAACCTTTCTCAGGTTCACGACGTGTTCCACGTGTCACAACTTCGTCGCTGCTTCAAGGATCCTATCCGAGCAGTGGACCACGAAATGCTTGAGCTGCAACAAGACCTTTCTTACAAGGAGCAACCGGCCCGCATAATTGATGAAACTGAACGTCGAACTCGCCAGAAGATTACCAAGTTCTTCAAAGTGCAGTGGGCAAATCACTCTGAAGATGAAGCCACTTGGGAACGCGAAGATCATCTTCGTGCAGAATACCCCGGACTCTTCCCTTCTACTTCTTAATTCTCGGGACGAGAATTCTTGTTAGTAGGGGAGAATTGTGACACCCTGGGCTTTTGCTACAGTGATTATTGTAATTAAGCTACAGTAATCCTACGTTAGTGATGCCACGTCACCGCAATCACTGTTGTTGAACTCGCGTCCGTGCAAACCCCGTTGATTTTCGTTGCAATTTAAATCGTCCGAAAAAGGCGGATGATAAAGTTGTTCGAAACTAAAATTAAAAATGTTGGATGGATCGCGCATATTCCGCAAAGTTTTATAAAATTAAAACGGGCATTTTTAGAGTTTGTTTGGTGCCCCGAAAGTATTTAAAACGTGTTTTTGGATCGTAGCGAATTTAGACCGTGAGTTGGACCGGATTTGGACGAAACTGGTTCGGCCCAGGCCGCTCGTATAAAAGGACGGGGCGTCCCCTTGTGCCCCCGTGCCCGCCTCATTCCCCCCCCCCCCGCCGTCTCGCGCGTCCGCCCCCCCCCCCCCCCGCCGGAGCAGGCCCGGCCGGCCCGAGCGGTCCGGCCCCGTTTCCCCCCCCCCGTGGACGCGGCCAGCCCAGCCGGCCCGCGCCGCGGCCGACCGCCGCCGTCGCCTGAAGCTCCGCCGCCGCGCCTCCGCACCGCCCGCCGCCCGGA
Organism: Elymus sibiricus; assembly: GCA_039707655.1. Classification (NCBI taxonomy): domain Eukaryota; kingdom Viridiplantae; phylum Streptophyta; class Magnoliopsida; order Poales; family Poaceae; genus Elymus; species Elymus sibiricus. Next base: position 433,096,269 of record CM077673.1, read on the forward strand.
CCCGCCTCCGTCGCCGCGCCCCCGCACCGACCGCGCCGCCGCCGCCCGGATCCGTCGCTGCGTCGCCGCCGGCCGCCTCCCCGCCGCCGGATCCGCGCCGTCGGCGCCGCCGCCTGCCACCTCGCCGCTTCGCTTCACCGCCTGCCGGTCATCGCCCCGGGGTGAGCGCTCCCACCCCCCCCCCCCGCCGCCGACGGCGGCCATCGCCGGCCGGCCGCCGCACCGGCCCGACCCGGCCGACTGCGCGCGCGCGTGCGTGTGCGATGTGTGTGCGTGTGTGGATGTGTGTACGTGAGTGCGTGTGTGTGTAGCAGTGGGTGTGTGTATGTATGTGTGTATACATACGTGCATACGTACGTATGTATACACAGGTATATACGTATGCAAGGAATAAAAATTAAAGTATTTAGAAAATAAATGAAAATAATAAATAGTAATATTAATAATTAATTAATTAGAATAATTAATTAGTTGATTAGTGATTTAGTTATTTAGTTAATTAATTAAGTTAATTAGCTGATTAAGGTTAATTAGATTAACTAATTAATCTGTTAATTAATTGAATTAAATAAACAGTAAATACTGTTTCGGATAATGTTGAATTAAATAATTAATTTAATTCCAGAAATTGATTAAATCTTTAAAGATTAATATAAAATAAACCGTAGCCCGGATTAAAAAGTTTTGAACATGAAAGTTGCTCAGAAACCGGTTACGTTGTCCGTTCGTCTGCCACGTGTCCTAGCATAGCAAACCTGTAACTTTTTGCCTGTTTCTGGCAGATGAATAGTGCGCGACTTTAATAAAATAATTCCAGATAAATCCCTAAATTAACTAGAGCGCTTAGATAGGCAGTATATCACCCTGCACTGCATCCTAGCCGTCCCATGCCTTTGACACCGCGAAAGCGCAACCGTTCCCCTCCGGTCATGTGTCCGACATTTGTCCGGGACCGGGAAAACATTCCCGGATGGGTTCCCCCTTCTCGGTATCGTGTAGTACCGCGTTAGTGCATGCCTAGCTAAGCACTTTGCCATGTCATGCATCATGTTGCATCTGTGTGCATTGTATTTATTGTTTCTTCCCCCTCTTCTCTTCGGTAGACCCCGAGACTGACGGAGTTGCCGGGTACGACTACGTGACTGACGACCAGCCTTTTGCCGCAGAGCAGCAAGGCAAGCAAAAACCCCTTGAGCATTCCGATATCACCCACCTCTCTCTCTCTTATGCTTGCATTAGAGTTTTGCTACTGTATTAGATAGCTCCTATTCTGATGCATAGCCTGATTTTGGTGAACTGCTACTGTACTTGTTGCTATATCAACTGCCTAGTTTAGGTGGATCAGTGAACCCTTGAGACCCCTTAGTCCCAGTTGCCTCTGCTTGATCTTTGACGACACCGAGGATGTGAAGACAGAAGACTCAGTCTTTATGACTGACGAGCCGTTACCGACACAGCACCACACCCCCTTTAGTAGGGCACTGCAGAGCTACCATCGAGTGTCGAGGGTGATACCTCACTTAGCACTCCCGATGTTATTTCTGTAGCGTAGTTATCGGTAATGGGGATCGAGGGTGATTCCTCCCTTCCATTTACCGGTAACGACTCTTGTCTTACTCTTACTTCGAGTGGGATCCATCGAGGGTGATTCCTCGGATCTCCACTTGGCGTATAGCCACCCAGTTACTAAGACCGGGTTACTGATACATGTTAAAGACGGGTCGGCCCCAAGGGTACCCGCGAGAGATATTGGTGGGATGCGCCGTAAGGCATCCGGAGACTTGGTGGGGTGCGCCGGAAGGCACTCGAGTGTTCTTGGCGGGGCGACGAGCTGCAATATGTTCGAGCTTGCCCCGCACCTAATAACTTGCTAATGGGTTGGGTGCTGGATCTGAGTTGGGTCATTGGCCTTAATACGCACTAACCTTCGCGTGGGGTAGTTATGGGCACTCAGCGTCGTTGTATCAGCCGAAGCTCTTCGGACGTCAGCAATGGAGCGGCGCGCGACGGATTGGGCTGGAACGTACAGCTCTGGAGTGGAGTGTACTAGATCTGTTTCCGGCCGCATACGCACCGTGCAGGTGTGCAAAGGGCGATTGGGCCCATGAACCCTGAGCACATAGGATTTAGACCGGCGGGCTGGCCTCTGCGATGTGTCTAGGTGGGGCGACGACGTGCTGATATCCCGAGGGCGGACATTACCCCGGAAAGTATGTCCGGCCAGAGGTGACTCAGGCGCGTTGGGGAATATGTGGTGCACCCCTGCAGGGATGAAATATCTATTCGAATAGCCGTGTCCACGGTAACAGGACGACTTGGAAAGGAGCTATGACCTTATACAACTTTAATCATAATTTAATTTAAAATTGAATTGTGGCTCCGGGATTGCTTCCTCGCAGGGAGTTGAGGAAGGATCTCTGGGCGTGTTACTTAATTAAAATTGCTCAACAATATGTTTATATGCATGAGCTGCAGGTCTACTCTCTTCTCATGCTGCAAGATGTTGGAGATGCTAGTCTTCGATAGGACTAGGTCTTCTTCCTATTCTTGCTTTCTGCAGTCAGTCCAGAGATACCCCCCCCCCTTTTATTGAGAATGATGCATATCTAGTTTAGTTCTGATATAAGTCTTGCGAGTACTTTGGATGAGTACTCACAGCTGCTTTGCTCCCCTTTTCCCCTTCGATACGTTGCTGCGTTCAGAGGTTGGAGCCCCGGAGATGGAGTTCGCTGGAGACGGCTACTACACCGCCGATGGAGCTTACTACTACGTGGAGACTGCCGACGCTCAGGAGTAGTTAGGAGGTTCCCAGGCAGGAGGCCTCGCCTCTTTCGATCTGCTATCTTATGTTTGTGCTAGCCTTCTTAAGGCACCCTTGTCTAACTTATGTCTGTACTCAGATATTGTTGCTTCCGCTGACTTGTGTTTGTCGGAGTTTTATATTCGAGCCCTCGAGGCCCCTAGCTTGTAATATTAAGTTGTATGACTTTATATTTGTGTCTTTTGTCGTGTTGTGGTACTAATCAGTGAGTCCCTAATCTTGGCCGTACGCCTTGCGTGATTGATTAGCGTACGGACGAGAGTGGGGGCGTCACATCATGCCACACACACAATTTCCATCATATCGCCTGATTATGTCATATCGCACACATACACATATTTCCATTCTTGCAAAAGCACAAATTTTTAATCACCTATCTCGAGATCAAGCACGGTGATGATGATGTCGATCGGTGTCGTCACACACCTAGGGAATGATCAAAAGTGGGCAAAGCATACTTCTTGACATGCCTAGATCTAGTTAGGGAGGTACATAGGTCACTTCATTAAATGGGTAGATCTACCTAGCTAGTTGGGGAAAGAGATGACTCTAACTAGTGGAGGGGACAAAAAAGAGAAGAAAGGAGTTGCATTAATGGAGGTGGTGTAGTTAGCAAGGAGCAATAAAGAGAGGTACAAGAAAGAGAGTAATGGGGGGAGAAGTAGTGAGGAAGAATCAAGTGAGGGGGAGATGAGGTGGGAGTTAGGGGAAAGTGAAAGGAAGAGAGGATGGGGGAGGGGAAGGGGTGGGAAAAGGTGGCTGCTACGCGTTAGCAGCAACGCGGTTCCAAAAATGCGCTGCTGCTAAAGTAAGTAGCAGTAGCGCGTTCCAGTAGAACGCACTGCTGCTAAGGGGGCCCACCATGTGGATAAGTTCAAAACTTAGCAGTAGCGCCCTGACATAAACCAGCGCTACTACTATTTCCTTATCAGTAGCGTGGTTTGTTGAAGGGCGCTACTACTATACCTAGCTTGTTGGCAACGGTGTGGCAATTATAGTAGTAGCGAGTTTCACCACTGCCGCGCTACTACTATGTATATAGTAGTAGCGCCCGTTTATACACGGCGCTACTGCTAAGTAGCAGCAGCGCATCTTTGTAACCAGCGCTACTAATAAGCGTCTGTGTATAAGGTTTTCCCTAGTAGTGTTTGGTGCTAGGGTTTGAACATCCCCATTTCAAATTCATTTGAATTTTAAACATGATGCATGGATGCAGATGCAACTATTTAAAATAAATATTCTAGGGATGTGACACTATGACTTACACAGTCCTTCATTTCCTTTTTCTGTCTATATCAAGGCAATTGTTGTCTTGGTTGCTGGAACTTCCTGGTGGAGGGGATCTGATCAATCCTAACAACATGAGAATCACCTACTGAGAGGTAAACCTCTGGCTCTGATAACCAAATCTATCAGAGGAGATAGGATTGTTATCCTCACCATGGAAGTAGTAAGATTGATGTGGTGGTTGCTTTTCATCGTAGTGCATGCTATCCAATTCTAAAGAGACCCCCCCTAGCATCGACTAAAGAAAGCAACGCCACGGGAGAAAAACTTCAAAGAAAGCATCCTTGTTGGGTCGTTACCACCTGCATGGCGCAATGCTAAATCCCACAATAGGGCGATGTATCGGAGCTCCCTAACCCTAACCCTGACCCCTCTCATAGCGCACCTCCTCTCCGACCCCGACGCCCCTTCTCCCCCTTCTCTCTCCCGCATATCTCGACCCTCTTCAGTGGCCAGTGACCCTCTCCGGTGATGACGGTTCCCTGTAAGCAAGGTGAGTACCTACCCCCTCCACTCTCCACAACCTCTCCTTTCTTGGACCAACCCGACGCTGAATTTGTGCACCCGCAATAGTGGCTAGGCCAAACTAAAATTGAATCCCCTTTTTGAACCCTAGGTTGCACCGTCGCATCCGCCAGAATTGCATTACATGGTTATGTAGATTGATGCCATGTTTCCTTTGGTACAGCAAAAATGGTGGAACTTGGAAAAGAAGAGGACCCCTTGGTCCACGACAAAGCCATGCTGGATGATGATGATACTGAGGAGGACTATGTGGAGTCAGAAGGCAATGATTCAGAGGAATAATTGTAGGATGAACCTTCAAAGAAGGCTGTGTACAACAAAGAGGGGCTCCTTGAGAAGCTCGAGGACATAGCCAGGCCAGAGAATGTGGACTGGATGCACAAGGTCACCGTCGATCATGACCAGGGGGAGAAGGTCGATGTGAACAATGATCTTACCCGCGAGCTCACCTTATACACCCAGGATTTGGATGGCACGAGGAAGGCCTTTGAGAAGTTGCAGTCCAGGAATGTCTGGTTACTTAGGCCGGCAGAGTACTATGCGGAGATGGTCAAGATTGACTGTCACATGCACAAGATCAAAGGGAAGCTCTTGTTTGAGAAGAAGAAGATTGAGGAGGCCGAGGAGAGGAAGAAGGCCCAAGAGTTGGAGAAGCGATCGAAGGAGGTGCAAGCAGAGAAGCTTAAGGTGAGGGCCAAGGAGAGGAAGGAGAGCATCAAGTCAGTAAAGAAGTGGAGGAAGCAGAGGCAACAGGGGGACTCTCCAAGGGAAAGGAGGATGGGCCAAACCTGAACTTTGAAGTTGAAGAAGGAATTGATAACCCACAAGTATAGCGGATCGTTTGTAGCCTTTTTTGATAAGTAAGAGTGTTGAACCCAACAAGGAGCTAAAGGTAGAACAAATATTCTCTTCAAGTTCTATCGACCATCGATACAACTCTACGCAGACTAACGTTTGCTTTACCTAGAAACAAGTAATAAACTACTTTGTAAGTGTAATAGGATAGGTTTGCAAGATAATAAAGAAAACATAAATGAAAGTGAGGGGCTATTTAGATAAAAGAACAATTAAGTTAGTATAGCGAGTGCGGAAAAGTGGTGGTAGGATTTGCGGAATTGTCCCTAAGCAATTGGCTAAGTTACTAGAACAATGGCAAGTTTTTATGTGGGAGAGGCCACTGCTAGCATATCATCCCTTACTTGGAATTCTATGTACTTATGATTGGAACTATTATCAAGCATCCACAACTACAAAAGTTCTTTAAGGTAACACCCAACCATAGCCTTAAGATATATTGGTCCCCCTTCAATCCCATATGAATCAATTTCTATGGTAGGAAGAAGCTTCTGTCACTCTTGCCCTCCAATGCATAGTCCTATCAACATACAACTAAACCTAGGGTGTGATCCACGCGCAAGCTCATATGATGGGCAACAAAGGACAGCAACATAACCACAAGCAATTTAAACCAATCATAGAAATTCACCAATTACCAACAGGACAACAAAAATCTACTCAGACATCATAAGATGGCAACACATCATTGGATAATAATAAGAAGCATAAAGCACCATGTTCAAGTAGAGGGTACATCTGGTTGCGGGAGAGTGGGCCGCTGAAAATAGATGAGGGAAGGTGATGGAGGTGTTGAGGAAGACGGCGGAGTTGTTGGAGTAGATCGCTGCCATGATGGTTCCCCCGGCGGGCGCTCCGGCGCCACCGGGAGAGCGGGGGGAGAGCCCCTGAAAATGCCACTAATCCTCGGGTGGTTTTGGTAATTCATAACAACATATATATCATTGATCTAATGCTTATTGAAAATAGATTTCAGAAAAGATCAATCATTGGCGGGGCAATGACATGAGAATGTGAACCCCTCAAAATGCTAAGGATATGGAATTGGCAAAGCTTCGAGACTCTACATTTTTGGTTAAGTGATCCAAGATCACATTTAGTCCATAGGAAAGCCAATACTATTAAAAGGGGATGTTGTTTGGATTATGACTCAATTGCTCAAGTGCTTGATGATATTGCTCCAAAAGCCTCAACCACCTTCTCCAAATCACATATGTCCAAACCCTAAATATCCAACTCGGTCCCACCGAAAACAACTATCCCGGACCCACCGAGTTGATCCTATACACTGCCAGAGTCAAACCCTAGAATTTCGGTCTCACTGAGATTGAGATTGGTTTCACCGAGTTGTAGTGACCAGTTTTCTGTAAGCCACTTCATTCACTTCAGAATCACCGATTTGAACTAATCAGAACTACCAAAACGAAGTCTTGCCTAGGTTATCGCATTTTGGTATGTCCGAGATTTCCACTTCGGTCCCACCGAAAAGCCCAACGTTCGTATCTTTTACACAGTTCGGCCTCACCGGGTTTTTCCTCTGGTGTCACCGAGTTGAGTCAAAAGTGTGTAACGGTTGGATTTTGGGTGAAGACTATAAATACCCTACCACCCTCACCAACTCTCTAAGAGAGCCATCAGAACGAATCTACACTTCCACAATTCATTTTCTGAGAGAGAACCACCTACTCATGTGTTGAGATCAAGAGATTCCAATCCAACCATTTGAACCTTGATTTCTAGCCTCCCCAAGTTGCTTTCCACTCCAATTCCCCTCCTACCCAAGCCAAATCTGTGAGAGAGTGATTGAGTGTTGAAGAGACTATCATTTGAAGGACAAGAGCAAGGAGTTCATCATCAACTACACATCTATTACCTTTTGGAGAGTGGTGTCTCCTAGATTGGTTAGGTGTCACTTGGGAGCCTCCAAGATGTAACACCCCAAAAATTTAATCATGTTTTTACTAAATAAAATTTGGCCAGAAATAAATTTTTGTTTTATATTAGGTCTTTTAATTAAGTTAGAGCCTTTTTGTTTTCTGTTTTCCAAAATTCTTCCCTCCATACAGAATTTTTTTGTAAAAATATTGTTGGCTGTGGTAGTTTTCTTAAACCATTTCATTTATACCTTAATAACAGTAGGAATATTTCCATAATAAAATTTTGCCCAAGATAATCATTTTTTATAGCATTTTCAATTTTTGAAATGCTTCTGTTGCACTACAACTATTTTAAATAATTATTTTAAAATTCCATAAAAATTTTGAGAGGTCATGTGATGCCTATGGATCACTTTTATGAAAAAAAGGCATCTTGGTCTTTTAAAGTTTTTGAGCAAAACATCCTGTTTTCTTTTCTGGTCCAGATTCAGCTTTGTACTGCAACCCAATTTTTTGTTGCTCAAAAAATTCTGACATTATTCCCACTTATAGTACTTCCAACCAAACTCGTAATTCCAGGATATCAGCCCCATTTGCATCATTTAGGTCCACCAAATAATTCTCTGCATTTTCTGTCCAGAACTGAATTTCAGGAACATTTGCACTAACAAGTTTTTCTTTTTTCCAAACCAACTCCACTACCATCTCTATAATCCAATGAGACGTCATCCTATCAAATTTCACATCGAACAAAGCCTTCTAGATTGCCATAGCATTCTGTCAAGCACCTTGTGTGCATGACAGAAAGTTTGCCTCTTCCTAAACCACAGTGAGAACTTGCTCATATGTCCAAACCATAATGTCCCTCATCTCTAGAATACCCAGAAGCATCACCCTGTCAAAATTCATCCTCAGAAGAGCCATTTATGTCCCCGTGGCATTTCGTCGAGCACCTGACGTGCATCTCCAGAGCGCGACCAGAGTGCTTGTTATGCAGTCAGTGGCACCGAGTCGCCGCGGCTCCCTGCTCCCTCTTCGGTCCTCACAACAGCCTAGGAAGCACCGCCATACAACCACCGACCCCGTCGACACCTCTTCTCATCCGCTAGCGCCAGCTACCGCCGTCCACCGCCGCCAATCATCGCCGCCGTATCTGTCACGGCTCTGCCAGGACACGCGGCTCGCCCTCGAGCCAACCAGATCCTCCTTGGCATAAATTTGGACGGCCACCGCCCTTACCGAATTCCTCTGACCTCCAACGCCCCCTCACCGGCCTCACCACCGCCTCATCGCCATTAATGGCCGTCGCCGGAGTCGGATGAAACACCAGCACGAGGAACCGCCTCTCTGGTGCTATAAAAGGAACCCCGAGATCATCCAAGCTCACGCAGATTCTCCACACCTCTTCACGACCACTCAGACGAGCCCGAGGAGGCCTTCTTCTCCACCTCCGGCCGCCTCTGTCACCTCTGAACTACGGTTGATTTCCACCTTGTTAGTCCATGTTTCTGTCCCAAATTTCGTCAGTCCCCTCCTGACTAATCCCCACAAACAACCCGCACCTCAATTTCAACAAAGAAACTCCATGGTCGGGGATCAACTTTTCGTTGCATCGGCCGTCCGCCAATTTGAAAGCCATCGGAGCACCAAGGCTCCCCGGTTACCACCTCCACCTCTATTGGACGCGGACCATCCTCCTGATCACGCCAGTACGTCGGGCTCCGCGAATGGTTGCTTCTACCACCGGGAATCGCCATCGGCACCGTTGCTGACGTCACCAGTGCGAGGGAGACGACGACGTGGGTGGCTGACCCAGTCAAACCTGACCAATGGGCCAGGCGGGCCCACTGTCAGTGACCCATAGCCACGCCACGCGGATAAGTGGAGGTGGGCTTCTCCAGAAATCGTCTACGCGCGGAGGAAACGTATTCCAGGAATACGTCTGCGACGTCATCCGCCCTCCCGCGCAGCCGAACGACAGGGCCCGGCCCAGTAGCGCCATGCTGCTAAATTTTGCCCAGGGCACACTGCTGCCCTTGCTCCTTTTTCTTTTTCCAACAGGTTCAAATAATTACACAGCAATATTTTCTATACACAAATTGATGATTCAAATTTCTGTATATTTATAAATTAGTACACTATTAATCCAGCTTGGGTAGACATTTTTCCTAAGCTTTGTCTCTGTTGAATCTATTAAATTGTCTATTTCTTTATTTATTTCAGCTTAGAAATTCCCTAGGAAAATCATATTAACTCCAAATGAATTGATTATTTGTTTTTTATTCTTTATTTTTCCTATAGTGTATTTTACTATTTATTTCAAAAATTTCCAAGCAACTTTTTTGTACTGTTTTGAGTTTATGTGATATTTGCAATATTTTGGAAAATAGGAAATGGAGGGAAGATAAAATTTTCAAAGTTTTGGAGTGCACCCAACACTTCTGCATGCTCAAGGCAAGCATCTTGAACACTTGATATGGTGAATGCATGGTTGATTATTTGCAAGAATAATTGAGTCATGAATATGTTGAATTCAAATAAAATTGGCATATTGCTATTTTTGCATGCATGATCCCTTGATAATATTTTATTTCTGTTTAAACATGAATTATGTGTGAGCAGGGTTATTTTCACCTGTCACATATGCCATGTTGGTCCTGACTAACCTGCAGGAAAGACTCGGTCACGAGAAAATTGACCGTGACACTTAAATCTCGTTGTGACAAGAATGATCAATGTGGGCATGTTGGGACATTGCAGGAAAACATAAACCTCCTGAGTCGACCGTAGATCGAGTCTTGTCCGGTAACCCCCATACTTGATTCGTGCTGCCACTGGTCCCTGCCACAGGTAGGGTATGGTTTAGTAAGTTGATAACCCCTTTCCGTGCACACACCGTACAGAGAGGCCATGGTGAAAGATACCAGAGGCCTCTGGTAGGCATGTCACCTGGTCAGGGGGCATGGGTGTATTCGGTTGAAGCCAAGAGGGGTAGCGCCCCTGATCTTTCTGCACGTTATATATGAGATTGTGATTCCATGCTATTCGAGATTGTAGTCTCCCCGACTTAGAGTTTTCTTGAATGATGCTTTGGGTGATTCTTGGCATCTGGAAAGTTAATCTGGTGTGTGCTGGTTAGGTGTGTTTTCAACCCAAAGACCGTAATGGGAATTAGTCAGCGTCTCGGTGTTGACTAAAGAAATCCTTTACTTGTGGGTAAAGAGTACACCCTCTACAGAGTTAAACCTATTCGAATAGCCGTGTCCGTGATTAAGGACTACAGTCTGGGTTGGGCAAGTGTCGGTCTTAGTGTCGGTCTTCGGAGAAAATAATTAAATTGAGCATGAATTATTTTGCAGGAAAATTATTGTCACCCTAATGCCATCATTTATATTTTGTTATCATAAATGCTATTGTTATAAGTATTATTATTACTATGCATATTATTGTGGACTAACCCGTTTCTCTTATTTTATTTCCTCAGTGTCTCAGGGGTTGGCTGGACTACCCTAGACACTCGGTTTTATTTTCAAGACCTCTCGTGGCGTCGCTTGAGTTCTCGGGCGGTCCTATCTCGCTCGATTCTCTTTTAGACACCCGTTTGGCATTTCTCTTCAAGACCTCTCGTGGTGTCGCTTTAGTTCTCGGGCGGTCCTATCTCGCCCGATTCTCTTTTAGACACCCGTTTGGCATTTCTCTTCAAGACCTCTTTGTGGCGTCGCTTGAGTTCTCGGGCGGTCCTGTCTCGCTCGATTCTCTTTTAGACACCCGTTTGGCATTTCTCTTGGATTCTCGGGCGGTCTTGTCTCGCCCGATTCTCCATTTTATATTTTCTTTTGGATTCTCGGGCGGTCCTGTCTCGCCCGATTCTCCACTTTTATTTTCTTTTGGATTCTCGGGCAGTCCTGTCTTGCCTGATTCTCCGCTTATATATTTTCTTTTGGATTCTCGGGCGGTCCTGTCTCGTCCGATTCACCACTTTTATTTTCCTCTGGATTCTCGGGCGGTCCTGTCTCGCCTGATTCTCCATTAACTTTCTTTGTTGTCACTAAATTTTATTTACTAATTCTTCTGCACATGCTAATATTTAATCTGCCATGCTTTAATTTCAGTCAGCATAAGCATATAATTTAATCCGTCATGAGCATATGCATTCGGTATATCTTTTGTTCATAATGTTTGTGAGTACATTCAAACGTACTCACTAGCTTGTCCCTGGCTATTTAATTGGCCAGGTCAGGATTTCAACGAGGAGTACTACGACGATGTCCATGCGGAGCCTAGGATAGCAGCCACGCGAGATAGGAATTATCCTGGTCAGCTGTTCCTGTGTAAATGGAGCCCCACCAGAGATGGAGATCCGCTACCCGCTTCCGTCATCCACTGTTAGAAATCATTGTTGTATCATTAGACCTTTATGGTCTTGTATCCAATTCGTGTAATTGCTTGGTAATCTGTAACAAGGACGTGTCCACCAGTAACAGTAATCCTGGGGCTGGTGACGACACGAGGCGTCATTTGCTAGGATATTTGTGTCCCGGAAATCCGGCCCCGACACAAGATCTTGTGGAGTTGAACCAAGGAGTTTGTAAGGTTAAGGAGATCGCCTAGTTCATGAAGATCTACCCTGAGTGAGGCTAGTCCTTCGTGGACGTAAGCCATGATGGAATAGACAACATTGCTTCTTCATGGACCCTTCGTGGGTGGAGCCCTCCGTGGACTCACACAGCCGTTACCCTCCGTGGGTTGAAGTCTCCATCAACGTGGACGTACGATAGCACCACCTATCGGAACCACGCCAAAACTCACTGTGTCTTCGTTGCGTTTGATTTCTTCGATCCCTCATTTACGTTCATATGCAAAGTCTTTACTTTCTGCTGCTCAACTCTTAGACTTGCATGTGTAGGGTGTTACTTGACTTGGTAGAATTGCTAAAACTTGCCTACAACTAACATTGGGAAAAGAATAAGTTTTTATTCGGTCAAGTAGTCTAATCACCCCCCCATCTAGACATACTTTTGATCCTACAAGTGGTATAAGAGCTTTGGTCTCCATTGCATTTGTTTCACAACCTAGGAGATTATGGTGTCTAGTGAGGGTAATTATCACCATAGAGGTCCATATTTTGATGGTACAAACTTTGCTAGTTGGAAGCATAAGATGAAACCAGATCATGAAGCAACCGCGGAAGAATTGAATATGTTGCAATACAACGCTCGAGCATGCGACATTCTCTTCAACAGTTTGTGCCCCGAGGAGTTCAACAAGATTAGTCATCTCGAGAATGCAAAGGAAATTTGGGATACTTTGGTTGATATGCACGAAGGTACCGAGTCCATAAAGGAATCCAAGTTCGATGTGCTTCAAAGTCAACTTGATAAGTTCAAGATGAAGGATGGTGAAGGAGTCGCTGAAATGTACTCTAGGCTTGCTCTCATCACAAATGAGATTGTCAGCTTAGGAAGTGAAGAGATGACCGACAAGTTCATCATCAAGAAGATCCTTAGAGCCTTGGATGGAAAATATGATACCGCGTGCACATTGATCCAAATGATGCCCAAATACAAAGATCTCAAGCCCACAAAAGTCATTGGAAGGATTGTTGCTCATGAGATGTCACTTAAGTGCAAGGAGGAGCTCCATAACAAGTCAAGTGGTGCATACAAAGCCTCAAGCGATGCTCCCACAACATCATGTGACAAGCTAGTATCCAATGAGGAGCTAAGCCTAATGGTGAAGAACTTCAACAAGTTCTACAAGAATAGAAGCAAAGAGAGAAGCTCCAACTCAAGACACTATGAGCAAAGATCATCAAGTCATGACCGTAATTGCTACAATTGTGGAAGACCAGACACTACTCCAATGAGTGTACGTCACCTCACAAGAAAAGAGATTAATCACCTAGAAGGAAGAGTAGAAGAGATGAATCACCTCACAGAGAGAGAAGGAGTAGAGATGATCGTTATGCACGAAGACCTTCTCGAAGAAACATGGATTCAAAAAGGAAAGACAAGTCAACCAAGAGCTACTCTAGAAGAAGACATCAAGCTCATGCTGGTGAATGGGTTTCCAGCTCCGACTCCGACAACCATTCCGAGAGAAGTTATCACTCCAACTCCGACTATAGTCAAGATGAAGGTGTTGCCGGACTTGCTCTCATATCCTCCAACTCCCATGACCTATTTGATTCACCAAAAGAAGGAATTGGAAGATGCTTCATGGCTAAAGGCCCCAAGGTATCACACCCCGGGTATCTTGATTTCAATAGTGATGAGGATCATTTGCTAGTGATGATGATTTGCTTGTTGATAAAACTAGTGATGTGAGTTATAATGAACTTGCCAGTAATCATGATAGTCAAGATGAAACGGATGACAATGCTAAGAAGGAGATTGAGTGTTTAACTAAAGAACTAAACACTCTTAAGTTAGCTCATGAAACAACTCAAGAAGATCATAGAGAGCTCCTAAGAACTCATGAGAAGCTATGCTTTGAGAAACTAAATTTAGAGCAAGAGCATGAGCTTCTAAAAGCAATCAATGATAATCTTCGAAAGAAGAGTTCTTCTTACATTGCCAAACGTCTTCTCTTGTCTACTTTTGTGCCACAAGATAAATCCACATAAACTAGTAACAAGAGTAAGAAAGGTTCTACCTCTAGCATTTTATTGTATCAGTGTTCTAGCTAAAGTGAAAGAGTAACACTTGGTAATTGTGACTGCTCGTACAGTCAAGTCTTTTATATCTTGCATTAGCTACAGGCCTCTGTGTATCACAATCAGTGTCACATTCGTCCTGCTTCTCTGCTTTTTTGATATTGAATGCTTGTGTTTCATACTCCAATCATACTAAACAAATTTGGTTTGATGCATTGTTCATTCTTATTACTATGCATGGCCAGATGTAGTTGGGGATCATTTATTTTTTCTTGTTGATTTTGATTGTTGGAACAACTTTTGCATTAGCTGCAGTACCAATATGCGGATACGGCTTGCGATGAATGCATAAGCCTAAATTCTGCAAGTTGCGGCTTGGCTGGTGTTGACACGGTTTTCGTTCAAAATAAATATAGTGTGGGAACCATACAAAATAAATAAATGTTAACAACAAAAATCCGTTATATAATAAAAGAAATGATAAAGTTAACCGCACAAAGAGAGGGCTGGTGATAAAAAGGCACATGATATATTGCCGAATGTCGATAATGCAGATACGGAAAAGAGCCAATATTTGCAAAATTTGTACATGAATAAAAATCTATATAAAATATTTTCCCTAATAAAATTACAATTAGCAAGATACATAGTCTGCATGCGTGCACGCCGCCACTGACGGCGGGTTTCTAGTGCCAACATAAAATCATCATAACTGGCGCTAATATCACCGCAATATCCGACCGTACGGTAAATGTGAGCCTTATTCCGTCGTTCATGTGAAATATCAACGCGATGTATAAAAAAATATAGGACATGATGTGATATACAAAAAGAAAATGTCAGGCCATCATATAATTATCAATCAAAGAATAGCTTCCTTTGTCTGATGTCACGCCAAGGAAATTAGGCTTAATGAACTATTACAATTAATAAGGCCTGCCTCATCTATACAAGGTGCTACGTACTAGTACATGATAACATGGGAGTAGTTCACAAGGTGCTACATACATGATGCATGGGATTAGTTCCCACAAGGCTGTTGTGCATGCATGTGAATGGTGGTGCCAAGTTGTCGGTGTCAAAACCGGCAGACCTCGGGGTAGGGGGTCCCGAGCTGTGGATCTCGGATTGATGCTAACAGGGACGAAGGAGACTCTACAAGAAATATGTCAACTTGTGACCTTCTGTCAGTGACCCTGGAAGAAATGGTCGTAAATCCAAAGTTCGAGAAAGCGCGCTTATGCGGCCGCTTATGCGCGGGGCACTAGCTGAACGCCTCGCCTAGGCCCTGTGCGCTCGAAAAGGCGCGGGGCGCGCCTAGGCGTAGCGCTTTTTTAAATTGTGCGCGATTAGGCGCGAGGAACAGCGACTAGGCGCGCTTATCTGGCGCAGAATGAGAAGCAGGGCCGGCGGGGAAGAGTAGAAAAGGAGTGGGCAGAGGCACGAGACAGAGGTTCGGGACCATATGTTAGGGTTAGGGTGCTCTCCTCCTCGCGCCGCCGGGTCTCCTCACGCCTGCGGGTCTCCTCACGCCGCCAGCTGCCGGAGCTGAAGCTTCTCCTCGCGCCGCCAGCTGCCAGGCTCGGATCTCCTCCGCCTTGCATCGCCGGCTGAGCTCATCCACCTCGCGCCGCCGAGCACTGCTACTCCCCTCGCCTTGATCTGCTCCCCCCGCCTCGATCTACATCCTGGTGAGCTCTCTTCCTCTCTTCCTTCTCCGTTTCTCCCATTCCTGCCTACTGGTGCGAGGTGGAGTTGCTCTGCTACTGCCGTGTGCTCCCGCAAGCTGTTGGTCTTCCTGCTGGTCGTGCTCTGCTGCTCTCGTGCTCAGGCTGTTGGTCATGCTCTCATGCCGTTGCCTGTTGCTGCTCTGCTGGATGCTTCTACTAGTGCTAGACTGCTAGTAGTTCCCTCTGTTTCTGCTAGTATAGCATGTAGTTTTCAGTTTTGTCTTCTGTAGTGTATTTCCTGGCTTGCTGCTGCTCAGTTGTGTACTAGTAGAGTAAGAGTAGAAGTAGTTGGCGGTGCTGCTGTTAATTTGCTGCTGGGTACTTGCTGCTGCCGGTGCTAGCTGCTGCTGCTTGTTTGCTGCTTCTGCTTAGTTGCTACAGCTACTAGCTGCTGCTGCTGTTAGCTACTGCTCCTGCTAGCTGCTGCCTGCTCCTACTAGCTACTAAATTGTGTTGTTGTTGACTTTGTAATCAGGATGTCAACATCACAGAACACCACCGCCGAGACAGAGTCGGAAAGGCCGATAGCTCTTAAGAGGAAGTCAAATGATGTTGGATGGAACTACGGGAAGCTATGCGATGTGACAAACAAGGAGAGGGTGAAGTGTGACTTTTGTGGCCATATTAGCACTGGAGGAATAAATCATTTCAAGCTACACATCACAGGCACCACATCAAGTGTTATATCATGTTCAAGATCAACTACAGAAGCTAAAGCAATATGCCAAAGAGCTCTTGATGCGTATGAGGCAAAGAAGGTGGCGAAGAAGAAACATAAGGCAGAAGTGAGGGCTGATGTGCATGTTACAGCTCTAAATGAAGCAAGGGAGGTTAGAGAATCTGTTTGTGTTGGAAGCACATCATCGGAGCCCGACAAATTAGGGCCAATGGACAAGTTTGTGCGTCCTATTGATGGTAAATGAAGCAGAGAGGAAGCCTTGAGGCAGCTAAGTATGAATGAAGCACTATTCAAGGAGAGAAGAGCTCAATGTTCACCATACGTTGCTAGATGGGTGTATTCACATGGTAATTCCAAAGTCCTTCATTTCTTTGCTTGCTTGTGCATTGCTTGAATGTATGATAACTTGACAAGTCTAAATCTGTTTGCAACTTTGCATTGTTTTGCTGCTTGTAGGCATACCATTTAATGCTCTTGACAATGATGAGTTTTGTCAAATGTGTGAGGCCATAGGGAAATTTGGTCCTGGATATGAGCCGCCTACTCAATATGAGCTTAGGGAGAAGTTATTGAGTGATGAATATGCAAGGACCAAGAGTTTGTTAGATGAGCGTGAGAAGGAGAAGATAAAGCTTGGATGCACCATCATGACCGATGCATGGACGGACATGAAGAGGAGGAGCATAATGAATTTGTGCATGCATTGTAGCGGGGGGACAAGTTTTCTCAAATCAAAGGAAACATCCGATGTGTCACATACAAGTGAAGTCATATTTCAGCTAGTGGACAGCGCAATTGAGGAGGTAGGGGTGGAGCATGTGATGCAAGTGGTGACGGACAATGCTTCCAATAACATGGGAGCCAAGAAAATGTTGCTTGAGAAGAGGCCGAAGATCTTTTGGAGCTCTTGTGCAACTCACACTATCAACTTGATGCTCCAAGGAATTGGCAACCTCAAAAGATTCAAGACAATAATTGATCAAGCAAAGAACCTCACCATCTTCATCTATGCACATCACAAGACTTTGGCATTGATGAGGGTTGCTACAAAAAGGAGAGATATCATAAGGCCGGGGGTGACTAGATTTGCTTCCGCTTTTCTCACTTTGCAAAGTTTGTTGGAGAAGAAAGATGCTTTAAGGTGTATGGTGGTTGAAAGAGCTTGGGAAGAGATGAGTCATGTGAAAACAAAGAAAGGCAAGGATGCAACGGCAACGGTCATGGATGCTAACTTTTGGAAAGGTGTGCTCCTATGTATAAAGGTGTTTGAGCCATTGGTGAGAGTTCTTCGTTTGGTTGATGGGGATATTAAGCCATCGATGGCTTGTCTGTATGGAGAATTGGTGAATGCAAAGAGGGAGATGAAGGAGGCATTTAACAACTTGGAGAGGAACTACAAAGATACTATGGCCATTGTTGACAAGAAGATGAATGGAAGGCTTGATTCTCCACTCCACATGGCTGCATATGTGTTGAACCCACACTATAGTTATGCGGATAGCTCCATCTTCACCGTTGCAAATGAAGGCTTCCAAGAGTGTGCTGAATAGTACTTTGCAGATGATCCTGACACTTGCATGTTGGTTGTCAATGATGAGTTTCTGAAATATGAAAACAAAGAAGGAACTTTTGGAAAGAGGCTTGCAAAAGCATGTGAAAATAAAAGCTACAGCCCGGGTATACTTGCTTGCTCCTGCCCACTACTTGCTAGTTGCTACTCTTTGCTTGCTGCTGCTACTATCTAGCTGTTGCTGTTGCTACCTTGCTGCTACTTGCTTCTTGTAGCTGCTGCTCTCTTGCTGCTGCTACCTTTCTTCTACTGCTGCTGCTACTATCTTGCTGCTGCTGCTATGCTATTATCTTGCTGCTGTTGATGCTAACTTGCTGCTGCTATTGTCCAATTTCTAGTGGGTTGGTGGAAGCTTTATGGAGGAGAAACACCAAATTTAAAAGAAATGGCTATGAGAATCCTCTCTCTGACCTCTAGCTCTTCTGGTTGTGAAAGAAACTGGAGTGCATTTGAATCGGTATATCTCTTCTCTAAATTTTGTCTTCTCTCATTTTTGTTTTTTAATATGCTCATGCAAAGTGATGTTTAATATGTAGATACATACCAAGAGAAGAAATAGGCTCACAACGGAGCGATGCAACAATTTGGTCTTCATAAGGTTCAATAATAGGATGTTGTCTAGGAAACAAAAGCTCCTGGAGAAGAAGAAATGGGATGTGCTCATCAGCACCGATGCTACCGAAGCTCAAGGATTTCTATTTGAAGGAGGAGATGATTATGCAAATGTTGTTTATCTTGATGAGGAGGATGGAGATGTTCATCCGGGTACGGGGATATCATAGGATCTACTTGGTGAAGCAATGGGAGCACAAGAGCAACTCCAACTTCGGAGGAGTGCAAGAGTGAGAGACCTTGAGGAGGAGGAGTTTGAATCCGATCAGGACAATGAGATAGTGGATGAAGATGAGATTGAGTATGAGGATGATTGAGAGGCATTGAGCATTTGAGCTAGTGGTCATTGCATGATGGTTGGCAGCATCATGCCATCAAGTGATCAAGTTATCATGCATTTGCATTCATGCATTTGTCTTTTGTTTGTTATTTGTTATGTAAGAGACTATGATGGAGTGGTGACTGGTGAGACTATCGTGGATCGTGGTCATGGTACTTTGGTTTGGTAGAACTAAGCAAGTTTAAGACTTTTATTTGTTATGTAATATGCTTGCTTGTGAAGTTGTGAACTGGTGATATGTTCTGCCTATTGCTTGTTTGCTACTTTGCTAGTTTGCTTTGATTGCTCATTCAATTCGGAGAAGCTAGGAAAGGGAGAAGGCTATGAGCCAATGAGATAAGCTTCATAAGTTCATATTACAATTTACATATATAATGCTTTGCTTGCTGGTTGCTGCTGCTAACATCTTGTCATCTTCTCTATGATGTATGTAGCTGCTGGCCTGCTGCACAATGCATTGGAGGGAGAGGATCAGAGGACAACATACAAAGAGGGAGGGGCAACATATTGGAGAGAGAACAAGGTTATAAACTTATAATTGTACCTCCAGTTTACATTCTAGCACTATTTTTTATGGAAAACTGCTCTTTGTTGCCCGTATCCGTACAATTGTATAGAAAACGCATAATTGCGCCTAATTGCGCCTAATCACGCCTAAGCTAGAAAAGCGCAAGTAGGTGGCCAAACGCATAATTAACGCCTAGCGCTTTCTCAAACTTTGCGTAAATCTATGACCATTTGAGACCAATTGGTCATAAGCTGTTTGGTGGGCTCCAAACCCTAAACCATAACGACCATTTTGGTCAGAAAGGTCATAATTTCCTTACACGAAATGGTCGTAAAGAAGACAGCACTGGTCCGCTGCCTTATTTCTAGCTGATCACGACCAATATAGATGGTCATAGCCTTGTAAATTGTGGTGCATTGCTATGACTTGGCGCCACCTCGTCAATTTTGCCTATGTGTCAATTTTTGCCTATGTGTTATGTCCATGTGTCAATTTTTGGCCTAGGTTGTGAAGCAGCCTACATTTCTGTCATTCCCAAAATTCCCAAAAAATTCTCATAAATTCTTTGGATCATATCTTCCTCAAATATGTCAAAAACCTTCCTTTCCTAGTTAAAAATAATTCAGGAATATTCATTTTCCTATTCTGTTCAAAACAGCACTTTGTGAAGGAAGTGATATTTGTATTTTCTTGATTGCCCTCAAAAATTTTGGGCACTCTTTCCTATCCAAATCATTGCCTCATGACAAAATTCAGCTCCATTGTCCTAGTAAATCTTCCTCAGCAAATTTCTAAAGTATCTGTTCAGCTAGAAGCACCTCAACAAAACCCCTCCTTTACCAACGTATATGTACCAACGAAATGGTAACATGTGTTGTCTGTTCAACCTCCCACACATCCCGCACTGAAGCAACCTCCCGGTACCCACCTCCACCAATACCTCGTCCGTCGAAATATCACGCGCCAAGTAAAAAAAAAGGAGCGAAACTTTTCTATCCACCATCTCCCTCTCGCCTGATTCCTCTCTCTCGCCCCAACTTCCATCACCACGACTCTGCCGCCGCCACCTCCAAATTCATTTTGACGATCTCCTGCTAGCGCCACCACCGGCCAGCCCCACCGCGAGCCCCCAGCCTCCACGATGGCTGCAAGCCTGCAGCTGGCCGCCATGCCTGAGCCGAGCAGCCGCCGCCGCCGCCGAACTGCCACAGTCAGATCTGGGCCCAAGCCCACACGGGAGCAGCAGCTCCCTGCACCACTGACCACCGCCTCCACCTCTCCTACGCAAGCAGGCACCACAGTCGGCGCCCCGGAGGAGCCACCTCGACGCCATAGAAGCTGACGTGAACCCCGCCGCATGGACTACCACCGGCCGCCACAAGGTCCCCCAACTCGCGGCCGCAGCACTTGACTCTGGGAGAAACGGATCCCATAGCCGCCGGCGACGGCGAGAGGGAGGAGGAGGTGGAGCCAGCAACATCGCAGCATCGGTAACGACACACATCTTGAGGGACTTCCTTGATTTCTGTGAATCCTTATATTCTGTCGTAATCTATGATAGATGTTCCAACATAGCTAGTACTGGCATGCACCTTTTAACTCTTTATTATTTAAGACCACGTTGTGGAAAAAATTATTTGCAACTTCAAACTATTGGTATCACAGGTTTTGGCTGTAAAACTATAATGTACTGGTACCCTATTGGTTGATTCAGACCACGCATAGATGAATCGTGCTGCACACCAAGGCTTGTAACCATACCTTCATGTTATATATACAAGTGATTTATTCTTAACCCTAGTTGAAATGGTGGCCGCCGTCGTTCCATCGCCTATGGTCTGTTGGCCCACTACCTCACATGTCCGTGCATGCTCCTGCCTGCTCGGGCATGACGGTGCTGTGCCGCCCTGGCTATCTTGTGCCGTTCCCTCAGCCTATGGACAAGGAGGCTGCGTTGATGCACATATTTTTGATGAATAACACTCGGATGGCCAACAAACAAACTGTATGACCCAAGGCAGCTATGATGTCAAATAAACCAATCTCATTATTCTAGTTGTTATGATGATAAAAAATCACATTTAATTGATTCTATTTGCTGGGACGATAGGTGATCCTATTTGATCCCTTGATTCTATACTTGCACATTTCTCTGTAATGTCCTTGCTATCTGCACCCCATCATCCTAGTTGATCAAATACACATTCCTCTGCATCGGTTCTAACTAAGAACAATAAATCCAGCAAGCAACAGCTAGTCCAAAACAAGTGAGACTATCAGGTAGCATTGCAAAGTAATGAACCTTGAGACATCCAGGTCTCCCTGACAGAATCACGGCGCTTCTTGCTACTGAAGGCGGTATTGATCCCGATCACCACAAAAGCCTTTTTCCTTTCCTGCCTTACGCCATCCGCACTCTCAAGCAGCTCATGCTTGCTGTGCCGTGCCGTCATCTCCATCTGCAGTGTGGCGATCGACTTGCTTCTGGACTGTAGGTTGGATCTGAAACAAATTACATTACACGCCCGTAATGCAGGTATGATTCAGCTGCTAATTTTATTCCCCTTCTATTTTCAAGATAAAACGTTCATTGAACCTATGATGTACTCTATTGGCATCATCATCTATGTTCTGGAGGATATGGAGGAGCTCCAGGCTGCCTCGGCATTAGTTTCAGGTTGTCATACCATGAAATCTCCGAGCTCTGCAAATCACTTGCGTGTTGGAGTTGTACTACTCCATGACAAGGAGGTTAGTAGGAAAACTTACCAGTCCACCAATAAGATTTGTGTCGATTGTATCTAAATATATTTCCACCTGTATATCATCATGTGATTTTTTCCCTTGCATTTTCTGTGCCTTTGAAATGTCAGCTAACAGTCATTAGTCTCTAAATACTCCTACAGCTCAGGTTTCAAACTAGATGCACAAATAGATAAGATTATGGTAAAATATTTAGCTTGCCTTGCCTGATTGTGTAAGAGATTTACTTGCTTTAACGGCGTGCATCTTCAGGGTCAGATGGATATGTACACCTTACTACAATATCAGAGAAAGTGGGGCAACCCATTCATTTCTTGATACACCCTCCCCTGGTTCAGAAGAGAGAAGACCACTAAGGCTTCAGTTTCATTTTCTTCTCCTCATGACAGACCATTCTTATTTATTACATATCCTTAATTTTTACACTAACTGGTCCAACGAGTCTTTGTTAGATAAATATGTCAATTATATATCTATTTATACAGTCTTAAAATTTGCCCAGTCCCATATTTTGTACATTCATATAGGTATTGATGATCAGTTATTCAATGACAGGACAAATGATACTGATTAGAGATCAAATCTCTTGATTATATGATATGCCACATTGGCAGCAAAGGTGCACGGGTAGTGTTTCTTAAAACTGGTGCGCACTGACAAAAAAAATTTAGCCATTACTTAGTTCTATTCAGATTGTTCAGCCATTACATTGGTCACCTATGATGCATTTCTTAAATATGTAATCAGCTTTTGTACTACGTTCGTCATGAAGAATAAAACAGTGGCATGTTAATTTCTTCTTATTTTTCTGTAAACATTTAGGATCCCACCTTCTCTAGAACAGAACTTTCCTACTTTTTCCTAGAGAAGCCCGAATCTGATGATGCTTTTCTTTGTCATGCTGTTCCTTCTACAGGTTCTGAGAATCTTAATTCATGGATTGGGAAATTCTAATGTGTGACATTGTAGTTCTCAGGTAAGTACGAAGGTTTGCGTGAGGTAGATTATTTAAGGATCTTTGACTTGTTGGCATTGAGTTTGTTTCTCCTAATACACCATACCAAGCATGATTAGTACGTGAGTAACGGTGACGCAAAAATAATTAATGCAATGACGTTTGGAAAATAACCCTGTATAGTTGATATTACTGTTACCTATTCATCTAATAGTTGGTTGCTGAATTCATCTCATTGTTATTAATATAATATAATCTTTGGATAATTGTTAGTAGTACATGCATGTTGATGGTTGTTCACAGTGAACATGCACAGATTGGTCAGATATGCTTTGTGTTTTAATATGTACTAAGTGATTTGTCAGACATACATAAGCTTGTATTTTCTCCCAACGGTCTTTTCTTGCACACTTGGTAATTTTTATATCGATCCTTTAGGTACAATACAATGCATAGCATGTATATTTTTAAACTTCAAATTTCTAAATATGCCTGAATAGTATTATCTTTTTTCATTGTAGGTTGAGAAGTTCAATAATACTCTACATGGTTACTTGGATCCTTGGAGCATATGGGTCTGTTTGGTTCAGAGCCGGGAGCCACCGTGCCAAATTATTGGTGAAGTGTGTTGGCCAACGTTTGAATGGACGCCAACTTTTTGGTCCAACATTCAGTTTTCTGCAAACTCTTAGTGAGATGGCAGTGGCAAATTTGTCCGCCGAATTGGCGAGCCTAGCTTTGGTAGGGCTGGCGTGGGTGCAAGCCAAACATCCCCTATATGTTGACGCCTAGTACTTGGAGGAGTCGAAGACAGTTCTATGAATGTTTAGAAATTTATATTATGTAAAATGTACTTTCTAAGAAAGTGATGTACTCCTAACTGATGATACTTCAATTGTAATGTTACAGATTGTGCAATTGAATCAATATATTAGTTTCATTTCCACTCTCAAAATTTTACTGAAGTTGTGCCTTGTACTGCTATTCAAACTACGTGCTGTTATAAATGATTATATAAGGAGGTTATTCTATTGCGCAAACAACAACAGATAGAAGCGTTGCATGAATCCGTTGTTGCCTTGCAACACATTATTCTTCAGATTACCAACGGATCTATATATGTTGTTGTAGTCCTTTCCAACGCCACCTACGACAACACATAATAATCCGTTGGTGTAGACCTTAGCAACGCTTATATGGACAAACGACAACGCATCGTTGCGTTGCTAAAGGGGGGTTCTTGTTGTAGTGAAGCTTTGTGAAGGAAGTACTAGCTAGGCACATCCAAATGAGTTGAATTTTTGCCACATCTTCTATATGCCCAAATCATAGCTCTCCACAAAATTTGAGCCCCATCTAACAAACCATGTGAGCTCACCATCCAATCTTTGTTTCTGGTAATATTTTCAGTTTGTGAAGCAACTATATTTTATATTGCTTTATAGTTGCTGAAAATTTACCAGGACATGACCCTGACCATAGAATCTCCCTCCACAAAATTTTACCTCATTTAATTTTTGCCAATTTCCCTCAATATTTTTCCAATTTTCTGTTCAGTGGAGAGCGTTGTGAAGGAAGTACCATTTTTATTTATCCAAATGGTATGAAATATATATAGTGCCTTCATATGCCCAAATTATCATCCTCCTCCAAATTGCAGCTCAATCCAATTATATATGTGAGCCCACCTTCAATTTCTATTTTCTGTCCAGATTGGCACATTGCAAAGCAAGTGCTATCTAGACCGCTCCTATTGCCCTCAAAGTTTTTGGGCACTCTTCCAAGTCCAAATCATTGCCACATGCCAATATTCAGCTCTATTTGCCTAGTAAATCTTCCTCAGAAAATTTCCAAACTTTCTATCCAGAGAGAAGCTTTGTGAAGGAAGTACTAGCTAGGCTTATCGAAATGATCTGAGATTTTTCCAAATCTTCCATATGCTCAAGAAATCACTCTCCACAAAATTTGAGCTCTATCCAGCAATCCATGTGGGATCATCATCCAATCTTTTATTCTGGTCATATTTTCAGTTTGTGAAGCAACTATATATTATATTGCTTAATTATTGCTGAAATTTTACCAGGGCAAGATTCGACCTATATAACTTCCCTCCACCAAATTTGAGCTCATTTCATTTAGCCAATTTCTCTCAATAATTTTCCCAAGTTTCTGTCTAGAGAAGAGCATTGTCAAGGAAGTACCACTTTGGCATGTCCAAATGGTATAAATTTTTTACAGTGCTTTCCTATGCACAAATGACTGTAGTCCACCAAATTTCAGATGAATCCATTCATTAATTTGAGCCCAGTTTCAACATTCATATTTCTGTCCAATGTGGTACTTTGCAAAGCAAGTGCCACCTAGGCTCCCCCATTTGAGCTGCAAATTTGCCAAGACAGTCTCCTTAGTAGATGATCATCCTCAGCCAAA
The DNA here is from genome assembly GCA_039707655.1 of Elymus sibiricus. Lineage (NCBI taxonomy): Eukaryota > Viridiplantae > Streptophyta > Magnoliopsida > Poales > Poaceae > Elymus > Elymus sibiricus. Next base: position 433,121,876 of record CM077673.1, read on the forward strand.
ACTCAGGCCCATTGGCCGTGTGCATTTCCCCCACCGCTAATCAAACACTTGGCAGCTAATACATGTTTGAGCTTAGTTCAGTCTCCTTGTGAGATTCTTCTGTTGTCTTCTTCTTCCTAACACCTACCGAGGGAGTTCCCAACCCACCAGACATGCCTAGGCCGCCCAGAACGCGTGGCAACACCACGGTCACGCGGTGACCACGCGGCTAGCATGCCAATTTACGCGCTCTGGAGTTGGGGCCCTCGGCCACCGTCCAAACCTCGACATCTCGCCACCACACCATGTATCTCTAATTAAATAGATACTTATGTACCTAGAAATGATTTTTGGAAAAAATAAAGAGCAAACTATAAGGCAGCTGCAGTTCAAATTTGACCCGCTTCCACCTGAATCGGCGAAAATTTGTCTTTTTCATGAGAGGTGGATCAAAGCTTTTGACATGCAACCATTTGGTCAATTGTACATTAAATATGGCCTAATATTTTATAAAATTGATTTGGTCCAATTTTGCGACAAATATATGGTAGGTCCTTCACAAAAAAACTCATTTTGGACACTCAAAAAATGGAAAATGAAATTTTCATCCAAAGAAAATGAAAACTTCCTTAGGCAACATTGTTTGCCATTCCAAGATGCACCCTTGTGCACAATATGAGATTATTTGAATAAACTATGCCATGAATGTGGCCATAAGATTGATCATTTGGCTTGAAAGCCATAAATCTTCACACATGATAGCTCATTTATGAGAACACTTTTTTAAAATAATTGCCATATTACAAGTTTATTATTTCTCCTGGTAACTTGGTCACATATAATGACACAATGCGAAGGTTTTCCAATTTTTTAATTTTTTTGAAATTTTCATGCCCATTTCAAAATGCGGTCAAAACGACGGGCATGACCGTTCTGAGCTAGTGGTTGAATCTTGGAAAACTTTTGGTGTTTCTCTGATTAAATAGATACTTATGTACCTAGAAATGATTTTTGGAAAAAATAAAGAGCAAACTATCAAGCAGCTGTAGTTCAAATTTGACCCGCTTCCATCTGAATCGGTGAAAATTTGTATTTTTGAGGAGAGGTGGATGGAAAGATTTTGACAACCAACCGTTTGGTTAATTGGACATAAAATGTGGCCTAGTATTTTAGAAAATTGATTTGGTCCAATTTTGCAACAAATATATGGCACGTTCTTCACAAAGAAAACTCATTTTGGGCACTCGAAAAATGGAAAATAAAATTTCCGTCCAAAGAAAATGAAAACTTCCTTAGGCAACATTGTTTGTAATTTCAAGATGCAAACTTGTGCAAAATATGATATCATTTGAACAAAACTATGCCATGAATGTTGCCATAACATTGGCCATTTGCTTTGAAAGCTATGAATCTTCATACATGATAGCTCATTTCTGAGAACACTTTTTAAAGAAATTTGCCGTAGTCCAAGTTGGTTATTTTTCTTGGAAACTAGGTCACATATAATGACACAATGCGAAGGTTTTCAAAATGCGGTCAAAACGACGGGCATGACCGTTCGTAGCTAGGGGTCGAATCTTGCAAAACTTGCGGAGTATCTCTGATGAAATAGATACTTATGTACTTAGAAATGATTTTTGGAAAAAATAAAGAGCAAACTACGAGGCACGTGTAGTTCAAATTTGACCAGCTTCCTACTAAATCAGCGAAAATTTGTCTTTTTCACGGGAGGTGGATCAAAAGCTTTTGACACCCAACCATTGGTCAATTGTACATTAAATATGGTCTAATATTTTATAAAATTGATGTGTTCCAATTTTGCAACAAATATTTGGTAGGTCCTTCACAAAAAAACTCATTTTGGGCACTCGAAAAATGAAAAATGAATTTTTCGTGCAAAGAAAATGAAAACTCCCTTCGACCACATTGTTTGTAATTCCAAGATGCAAACTTGCGCAAAATATGATATCATTTGAACAAAACTATGCCATGAATGTTGCCATAACGGCGGGCATGATCTCTTTGCTGATATCGTCCAGTGTGTGTATAAAGGGTGGTTTTTTCTCCCGTTGCAACGCACGGGCATGTTTGCTAGTTGTACATAAAATATGGTCAAATATCTTTGAAAATTGGTGCGGTCCAATTTTGGAATAAATATTGGGTATGTTTTTTTCAAAAAAAGAGGCGATTATTAAACCGATTGAAGAAAAAAGAGAAAAAGAGACAAAGGTGTGTTGGATGAGGGGAGGGTTTTGGAGTGTTGGATGTAGGAGGAGTGGATGGCCAAGATTTGTTCTAGGGGATGGATCCGTGGCCTCGCGTGTGATTGGCTGGCTACCAAAGTGAAAAGAAATGAGAGAAAAAAAAAGAGATAGAAAGAAACCCTATCTTCTCACGAGCCCCATCTCTCTCTGCCCCATGACTCCTCGCCGCCGCCACCTACGGCGGCCGATCCCAGCGACTTTTGGTGGCAATCGGCGGCTCCCAGCGCACCACCGTGACCCCCTCCCTCCACTCCATCCTCCCCTTAGACCAGATCAGACGCGCGCATCCTATAGCTGCCACGCGCCACCCTCCGACGGCTAGGGTTTCGGCCTCCTTGTCACCGGCGAGGCTCCTCTGGCCTCCTTGTCGCCGGCGATGCGACATGGACGGATCCACGGCACGGTAGTGAGGGCCTCCCCTCGCTCCGCTGCTTCCACTCCACCAGCCAGATTTGCCACGCCCGCGCACCATCGCTTACCCACAACCCTCCTCCGAGGCTAGGGTTTCTGGTGGGGCGTCACCGGCGGCCTCTGGTTGGTCCCTCCTCTCTTCCTCGCCAGGATCCGCTGCCCCCACACCTTATCTTTTCTTCCTCACCTCATCTTCTCTTCATATCATCTGCTGCAGGTGGAGCACGCCATGGGAGTTCCCCATCAACCACGGTCGCCGCCGTCAAGTGCTTCTTCACGGAGATGCCATGGACGCCATGGATCTGCTCCTCCCCTCCCCTTCCCTTTTCTTTCCTGCTCTCTCCTCTGACCCCCATCTCGTCTCTGCTCGCTCTCTAGGTACATTATAGCCACATAGCAGCGAGGTGTAGCACCCTCTCCAAATACCGGTGTCCTAGGGTATGATTCCCTACCTCAGCCTCCTTGTGGATTGGCTGCTTGTTTCTCAAGTAGAACCATGTGAGATGTGTGCTTTCTGTTGGTGGAGGTTAATTACCTTGATTGCCTGCTGTTTAAGGCTGATTAACTTAATTACCTGCTGTTTAGGGATGAATATATGAGTATATGAGCTACTGTATGTTTTAGTAGATATATACAAATCAAGGTAAATTCTGAACTGAGCGACCCATGAGTTCATCCATACAAATATGAGATTTTTGGGCCTCAAATGGGCCACTGAATATTCATCCACTGAATATTTGTCAATTGAATCAAGCCGAAAAATTTGAGACTTCACTGTAAAAATGGTTGCTAGCTCGGTTTGTCACCCATTTTTTATTTGTTTGTTCTGTTTGGTTGGAGCAGGAGCGTGCTAGTTGAACTAGTTGCTGGTTGTACTAGTTGAACAATTGTCCTTTGAATTCATATCAGTTTTGCTCCTGCTGCTGTACAAGTGATGCGTGTGTGGTTGTTGATGGTCATGAACTAGCTAAGCTTGTTGTTTTTGTACTAAATGAATGATATTTCAGTAGGAGCAATTATCTTATTGTGGATGACACCACCATTCTAGCTACAACACTTGCTCTGGCAATTAGCAGAGAATGAATTAATTTGACAACTTCCAGCGGATGTTTATTATACTATTGAGTTGAATTCATGTACTGCTAACTGCAAGATGCTATAGTCTAGATACATGATGCAAAGTATGTTGTATTTACACACTTACATCCAACTGCAGCAGCCGCACGGGCGAGTTGAGGTGGGGGACAAAGAGGCTGAGTCGTGCGGGTTCTGATCATGTACAACGGCACACTTTCCAGCATCGACCTGAGCAAACCGATGATGCAAGGCTGCTCCTCCTTCTACTGCATGTCTTCATCGACTTGATTCTTTGACAGGGAGATATATAAATCCTTCACTTGTTCATTGTGTCATCTGCTGATTACTTCTTCTATTTTTTTTGCAAAGCACGTAATGGTTTGGAGTAGTTGATCATGGCCTGATGGAACGTTCATGTCGTTAGCATGTATATATACACTATTACAGCAGCCAGATGCAATCCATTTTATTAAATGCGTTCTGGTTAGGATTTGGTCATGGCATGACTTTGTTGTTCTGTTTTCTACGAATCTGGTCACTACTTCTGGAATTCATTGTAGGACTTCATCATGTGATTATTAGTTATTTTTAACCAATGCTAGTCCTAGCATGTGTAGTCTGTGCGGTGATGTTCTTTAGATTGCAGCAAGCAAGAACAGGATTAGAACATATAAGTATGACATTTGATCTTAGCTATAAATCCATATATTTTGCAATAATATTTTGGTTTGCTTTGCTCATATTATTTGCAATCTACAGTAGTAGTGGTACTTTGATTTCACTGCAATCTATAGTAGTAGTTTTTTTGTAAAGCTTCTTTGCCATGTATTTCATTAGGATGTGAACAATCTACTACATGCTCACAAAGCTATTGACTTAAAATAGTTGTTGCTTTGCTGTCAATGTTTGGTTGGGCAAATTATCCTTATTCATATTGAGCTTTCCATCTACTTGAGGCAAGTGCGAGATGGTAAAACTGTTGCTTTCTTTCTGCAGTCACGACCAAGAGACAGAGAAAGCATAGGTTGCTCTTCTAGATTTGTCTGAACTGAATCTCGGGTGGATGCTAGAGGTTAGAGCTGCAGGAGATTCAGTTACATGCTCTTAGTTTTTTTTCTTTCAATGCTACGTTGTGGTAGTCCATGCTGTACGTTTCCAGGTTTTCTAACTATATGCAAAACTTCCTGTAGGCTCGGTGAGGGATGCTCCACCAACATCCTGCTGCTTGGCGGTGGACGACAAGGACTTCCTCGCACATGAGGCATCTTCTAAGATTTACAACGTCAAGGTAATCTCACTATCTCTAACCCTGGTTGTTTTGTGTGTACGATTGCTGTAGATGGTGGTCTGTGTGGATCTTGTTATAGTGAGGGTGTTATGCTGGTGGTGGCTTGAAAGAAGGGCAGAAATGCTTAGCAATCTATTTCCTGTAGTATTTAACTGTTTACATTATGAAATGTGTGGACAGTAGGTATGTTTCCCAGGTTATATGGTAATAATTGTACACCTTATCGTTGAGTTTGATCTGTGTTTATAGAATGACAAGGTTGGTTAATTAAGCCTTGCCTGTATCTTTTAGAGTTTACTTCATCGGTAGCACATTCAGCTGTATTAATTAATATTGTACATGTTGGAGAATTTAGACAAAGATAACAAACTGTAATCATGAATACTCATATAGAAACTTGAACAACCATCTTGTTTAATTTGGTGATGTTCCTCCATGCTAAGAGCTAATCTGCTGCACTGTTATTCAACTTTCATTGACAGTTTTAATTTTGCTGAAATCATGTTTTCTTTTCTATGCTTATGTCTATGGACGACCACTACTACCTCGAGAAGGACCGACATTACCATCAAGTACGCCATCGAGGTAATTCACCACTCCATCATCAACTATGCTTTGCTCTGCTTGCTATCCTTAGTTTTGCTCTTTGCTGTAAAGCACAAAGAAAATTGAAGCTATGTAGATTACTTGATCTCAAGAGGGTCAAAGAGGACATGACCACATGTTTACTGCCTTACTATCTTCTTCTTGATCTGACACTATTTATGTCCAAACCTGGGAGTATATTTTTTGCTTGTCGTCATCACCCATTTGTTGGGCTGTATACTTAATGTATCTGTTGTCCAATTTGCTCCATCATCTTTCCTGATGTACTTCTACATATATATGTTGGTTGTAATCTACTTGAATGATCCAAGTACTTGATATTCCATTTTGTTCTTGTAGGTGAATGGAACTTGTGTTGCTGGTTGAACTCCGTTGACTACTTCTTCCCATGTTGAAGAGCATGTTCCGTGGTGTCCAAGAGTAGCTAGCTTTACACTGGTAGAGTGTTTTATTTGTAGATCGCAATATTTCTGATTGTGTGGAATATTGTATGGTTATCTACGTGAAGTTTGAAGTTCCTGGGTATGCAAGATTTGACAGTTAAACTGGTTGTTGTGATGTGAACGAGTGTATGGAGTTTCACCTGTTCTGTTCTGTATAGAATATATTGTAATAAACCTATTTTGGTTGTTATTTGAAGATTTTCATATGTTTTTTCTCTCCTTTCTATATTATACATTGCTTATCAATAAGTTGTGGAAAAAAATCAAAACCTAACAATTGGGACCCACGCCTAGAAAAATCTGACAGTTAGGACCCATTTGAAAATTGGACTTGGAAATAAATGGATTGTTAAAAGGCCATGGCCCAAAAAATAAAAAGGCCGAATTGTAGGGCGTGGCCCTCGTAGCTGACCAAAATTGGCAGGAAAAATATATATAAATGGGCTGAATTAATGGGTTGGCCCATATAGACACCGAATTGGACCAGGCTGATTCTTATCAACGACCAATTCAATTGGTCACAATTTTGCCACATTAGCTTGCCACGTTGGATCCGACATGGCCTGGGCGGACAACCAGTGACCAAAACAATTGGTCGTAGAATCTATGACCTTTTGTTTTGGTTGTAACCTTCTATGACCATATCACAAAGAAGGTCGTTAAGTTTCATTAAAGACGGCCAGCTTTTGACCAACTATTTTTGTCATAAAAAGGTCACAAATGGAAAACAATGACCATTCAGTGACCAATATTGATGGTCGCAAGTTAGCATATTTCTTGTAGTGAGACAGAATTTACCCAGGTCCGGGCCCTCTCGAAGAGGTAATACCCTACGTCCTGCTTTGATTGTATTGATGATGAAGTATCGAGTACAAGCTTGATCTACCTTGAGATCGTAAGGAGGGACCTAACTCTAGGGCTAGATGCATGTAATTGTGATTGGATCCCCCCTATAATCTAAACCCTCTGGCTTATATACATGCCAGGTAGGGCATCTAGGGTTACATGGTCAGTATCCAGGGGTACTCATGGAGATTGCAGGAGATGTCTTGGAGTGTACGCCAAGTCTTCGGAAGATGCGATCTTGAACACATCCAGGCGTGTAGATTTCGGAGTCCACCTGAATGAGAATGAGGGCCTACAGGCCCATCCCGAGGACTATGGGCCGACTAGGTTGGAACCCCCTAGTCCAGGACACTGTCAGTAGCCCGCGAACTGGTCTTCTATGCCGAGGACGACCTCTTTGATTTTAACAACTTCGGATCCGAAGTCCTTGGTTCGACAGACGAGTTCCCCCTTTTTGATAATTCGAGATACTTTCCTTTATTCAAAGCCACCATGGACCACTCCTCGAAGGAATGGTGTCCCTTGAACAGGACCCGACCGAACCCGCTCAGCGTCCGAAGACGTGAGGTTACTTAGCCTTGAAGGCCCGCCACGTGGGTGTGAACAATGCTTCTAGCCTGACAACTTTATCGAAGTGGCACCACCCATGACTAGGCAGGAAGTTACTGCTCACTCGAATCGTGGCCCGAGGCAATCCTCTTATTGGCACGTCTCATCGAAACGGAGATCGTGCCCGTTTTCTAAGGGATATCATTAAGATTTTGTTTCTCCCTATATGTATAACGGCATCTTTTTGCGGGTAATGGTGATATCAACAGTGCAGCCGGAGGGACTCTTGGCCTTTTTATCAGCATATATAAGAGCAAAGGGATAGTGACGGGTAAAGTACGCTCCCCTTCCTTCCTGCCTGTTGCCTCTCGATATCCAGTGCCCAGATCCAATCCTGAACTCATTTTGCTCCAGCAGCGCTTCTCCACCTCCATCCCCAACAATGGCAGAGGCCACCCTCAAGGGACACTGGGTTGGCTCCTCCGTCACGGAGGGCACCATCTTAGAGCTGCGCAGCCCAGGGTATTTCCCCATTGAGGTCAACACTCGAGTGCCGGATTCACACCAACGAGTACGCGCTCCCCGTCCTGGGGAGAGGGTTGTCTTCATCCCCCACCTCATCAGGGGTCTAGGGTTCCCGTTGTACCCCTTCATGCACAGGATCATTTTCTTCTACGAGCTAGATTTCCACCATCTAGCCCCGAATTCCATTCTTCACGTCACTTCCTTCATCACTGTCTGTGAGGCTTTCCTCTGCGTCGAGCCGCACTTCGGATTGTGGCTGAAGATCTTCGTTATCAAGCTGAAAATCCAGCGGCTCTGAACTCACAGAGTGTGGGGGCATGATGATTAGCAAGAACCAGAAGGTGGGCTGGTTCAAAGGCACCTTTATAGAAACCATCAAGGAGTGGCAGCGCGAGTGGTTTTATATCACCGAGCCACTCGCTGCTGGCCAGGCTGAGGTTTCGGTGTTCTTGGCTGGACCTCTGAAGAGGCTTGCATCCTGGAGGAAGAAGGGCATGGACTAGGGGAACCCTAAAGAGGTGAAGGCGTTGTTCCAGAAGATCCAGCTCTGGACAGACAAGAAGGACCTCTAGCTAGTGGACGTGGTAAACGTCATGCTCCACCGTTGTGTCTTGCCGCTCCAATCTCGGGCCGCCCCGATGTTGGTGTATAAGCCCGAGGATAAGGTGCCCATCCATCACTTCTTCTGCTCCTCACCAGCCGAGATGTGGACGCTGCTGTTCAAGCCGTCCTAGAATGAGTTTGCTACGAAAGGGAGGGACCTCGGCTTCGAAGCCGCCCATGACGCCCCCGAGGTAATTTTCAATACATAGCTCAACACTCCGTGTTTCTTTGAACCTTATAGACTTTGGCTGACTAGTCGATTTTATATTTGCAGAAGTGGATCTCCAAGGCGCAGCATATGCTGTGCCTGGCGCCGCTGGCCGAGGGGTAGAGGACTCCCCAACTTATGGCCCTCTTAACCGAGGAGCCGTACGTGGTGCCCCCTAAGGAATCGAAACCTCCGAGGGGCAGGGCAGGCCTCTGAGCACGGGAGACCTCGGTCACCCGATCCGGGGAAACCCACGCCTCCTCCACCCACGAGGATGAAGCAGAGGAGGACACGGGGGAAGGAAACCCTTCCCTCAAGGGGAAGAGGGCGGCATCCAAGGGCACCGATGAGGAAGCATGGCCAAAAGGCCTGAAGAGGCCGCGTAAGGCCTCCGCGATCCTGCCGGCAAGCCTGCCCTGCCAGAGAAAGCTAACTTCTCCGACGAGTCAAACGAGGACCTCCTCGAGCTGGGGAGGGAGAAGCCGACACCCAGGAGGTACGTTATTGTAACCAGATTTGATCTTCGAAAGCCTATTTATCAAATGAAACTTATAAAGGCATTTTTCCAGCCCGCCGAAGGTATGCCTCAGTGGCGACACCTCGAGCGGGCTACCTTCATCGGGCAGCGGGACGCCTGAGCCCGCCATGACCCCTCCAGCTCTCGAGGGGCTAGGGGAAGCATCATCCGGTCCAGCCCCCCCAGTCAACACAACGGGGGCCGAGGTACCAGTCATCATGGACGAGGTTGACACCTCGGCCAAATAGGGCCAAGAGGACGCAGTCTTCGTGGTCCCCAAGGAAGGGCTGGGTCAGACAGTGGCCCAGCCTAAACCATCTCCGTCGCCAGCGCCACAGCCGGAGGCCCTCGTTCCCAGCACCTCGGTGATGGGTTCAGAGGTTGTACCACCCCTGCATCCTGCCCCAGCACGGCCTGCTGTGGGATGGGCCGAGGATATGGAGGTAGCCTTAACGGGCTCCTCCATCGCAGAAGACCACCCCACCCTAATCGGCACGGCGCTGCAGGGCTTTCGATCCGTAGAGGCCGGAATGCATGAGGTTTTCAAGGGCCTCGTCAAGAGCTTCGAGGTATGCTTCTTTATATTTGTATTAAGAATAACTTCCATGCTTAAAATTGCTCGTAAAGGCGGGCTTTTGTCTGAAGACTTTTTGCTTATATCGTAGCGTAGCACTTGTAAGAGCATAGCCAGTAAGTAGCCCCCGAGCCCAAAACTAGTTTTAAGAAACTAGCTTTGGGGTCGAAGCATATGATCATAAGCCATTGATTCAGTAGCCCCCAAGACTCTGGCTGGCCTTCAAAAAGGATGGACCAGGGGATTGACGTCAGAAACAGGAAATAAGGAGTGAGTGTATGTTTGTAGGTATCAACCTCGGCTCCAAACTCCACCTCCGAGGAGATAGCGGAGATGAACCGGAAGCTCAAGAGGTCTGAGGAAGACCTCGATCTGATGCAAAAGCAGATCGAGCTATCCCAAGGTAAGCTCAAGAAGTTGCAAGGTTATCAAATTTACTTTGAAAATGCGCTGAAATTTTAATGCTGATGCTGAACTATTTTTCATGACAGCCGCTATGATAGAGCTTGTGGCTATCAAGGCCGAGCTGACGAAAGCTTGGCAGGAGGCCGAGCAGCAGAGGGCTATGGCCACCAAGGCCGAGAAGGACTTGACCGCCAAAAAGGTGGCCAGGAGCAAGGACACTACTAGGGAAAACACTAGCTGTAGCGCGTTTTATTGGCTTAGCAGTAGCGCGGGGACTGGCGCTACTGCTACGGCGCTACAGCTAACTTTTAGCAGTAGCGGTGGCCTACCCGCGCTACTCCTAACTGTGTTAGCAGTAGCGTGTTTCCTTACCCACGCTACTGCTAAGTAGTAGCAGCGTGTGCTTTACCCCACGCTACTACTATTAATCTGTATTTCATTTCTTTTATTTTATACTGTATTTATACATCGTTATACAAATTTTGATATAGTAGAAATTAAGGGATTGTTATATCATTATGATCATGTTGAGTTATTATATCATTGGGTGGAAGAAACACGGATTAGATCCATGTGACCAAAATATTGATTAGTAGGATCGTCCTACTAATCCAACTTTTGGTCACATGAATCTAATCCATGTTTCTTCCACCCAATGATATAATAACTCATCATGATCATAATAACTCATCATCATATTCATATAAGAACTCATACATCATCATCATCATCGTCATAATAACAACTCATCATCATAGTCATATAGGAACTAGCTCATCATTCTCGCACAAGGTAGCACATAACTCATCATCATCATGATAACAACTCATCATCATAGTCATATAAGAACTAGCTCATCATTCTAGCACAATGTGTAGCACATAACTCTTCACCATCATCATGATAACAACTCATCATCATAGTCATATACGAACTAGCTCATCATTCTAGCACAATGTAGCACATAACTACCTAAGACCTGCTACTCTCTCGAAGGTAAAATAGCATAAAACAGGTAAACCCCTAAATCTCCATTATGGAGAATAAAGATGAACCTGTCTCCCATTTGTGGGCTGCGCTTGATGTTGCCCCCAAGTAGTTCCCTGCGAACATTCAGAACTTATCTCCAGTCTTTGATTATGAGGACGTCATCTCTTTGATGAATCGTGTATGCACTGAAGTGACACGTAGGACAACTTGGCCGTAAGCTAATAATGTTCATGTCACCTTTCATTTCCATAAGACGAGGCACGCAATCCACCAGGAGGTTCTGTTGAAGAACATCATAATAACATACTTAGCAAAATGTAGTTTAGCTTCAGAAGAATGTATGCAAAAGATGCACTGGTGACATAATAGGAAAAATCTTACCATGATATCTCAATGGATGTTACCATAGTTCAACACATGGACTAGTGGCACGTATTGATCATAACTTAGAGAAATATTACAACTTGTCTTAAAAGTCTCAACATCTTTAATCCATGAAACAAAATGATTTATCACTAGTAGAAAATAGGGCTTTGGTCCAGCCCTGAAAAGGCCATTAATCCCGGTTCACTCACGAACCGGGACCCATGGGGGCATCGGTCCCGGTTCGTGAGGCCAGGGCGCCGGCCGGGCCTCGTGGGCCATTGGTCCCGGTTTGTCTGACACCTTTGGTCCCGGTTCCAGACACGAACCGGGACCAATGGGCCTCGCTCCTATCCCACAACCATTGGTCCTGGTTTGTGGCTGGAACTGGGACCAAATGGTGTCCTTTAGTCCCGGTTCCAGCCACAAACCGGGACCAATGGTTGGCCTCTATATACCCCCTACCCACGAGCAGAGCAGTGCACTGCTCTGTTTTTTTGGCCGGCCGTGGGAGAGCTTTGTGGTGCTCTAGCTCACCTCCTATGCACATGAGGTGTTCGATGAAATGCCCGAGCCACACTTAAGCTTTCTCCTCTCGAAGCTCCTTGTCCAAGCTTCATTTTCCTCAAGATTTGTCTAGGTTTGGCGGTCCGTCCTGTCCCGTCCCCGTCCTCACCGCCGTCGATCGCCCGCGCCGATCTCGGCGCCGGCACCACCGTGGTTAGCCTCTTCTTCTTATCTTCTTTGTAAAAGAAAAAAGTTCTTACTTGTATGATTTAGATAGATACTTGTGTAATTTTCTTACTTTTATTATTGTTTGTTATTATATAGTGCGATGATTTTGGTATCCGCCTCCGTCGGCCCTCGTCCTGTCTATGATTCGGATGTGGTATATATTATCTTTTATAACTATTTCTTTTATTTAGTGTTTATGACAATAATGCCGACCAACGTGACATAGATTTTTTAATCTAGGAGGTATGTGAACCGGAAATTCCAACCGACATAGAAATTCTTGTCGAGAATTGAAATTTGGTTGAAAAAGAAAACAATTACTTGAAAGAAAAATTACAAAGAGTTGAAGAGGAGAAGATGAAGTTGGAGTTGCATGTTGCCGATGTCGTCGACGATCACAAGATCAAGATGGATGCAATGCGCTTGAAGATTAGAAAATATGCCATTCATACTGAAGCTTGGTATCATTATGACGTTGGATCAATTGGTACCTTAGTTGCAGTTATGATCGCATTTGTTGTTGCATTTAAATTTTATAGTTTCAATGCATGTTTTAATTAGATTCTCTAGAGAGCTATATGTTGTTCAATAATGAGAACTATGTATGAACGTTATGTATTTATTTTCGTCACTACTGTACTTTGGCTCTAATGTGATGACGAATTTCTATTAATTTGGTTTTTAATACACTTTATTATATAACGCACGCAGATGAACCGGCAATGGATGTACGGTGACCGACGCACCTCCGAGTATATTAAGGCCTGCATAATTTTCTCGAAGCGGCTGAGGCAAACAAGCAGAATGGTTTTATGCATTGTCCATGTACTGTCTGAGAGAATACGAAGGCTTTCTCCAACTCTAAAACCCTTCACTTCCACCTGCTTGAGAAGGGTTTTATGCCACACTATAATGTTTGGACCAAGCACGGAGAAAGAGGGGTTATGATGGAAGACAACAAAGAAGAAGAAGATGATGACAACTACCCGCCCCCTGAATACGGTGATGCTGCAATGGGGGAAGCTGAAGATCAAGAGGAACCAGACGATGTGCCCGATGATGATCTTCGCCGGGTCATTGTTGATGCACAGAGAGAATGCGAAAGTGAAAGGGAGAAGTTGAAGTTCGACCGCATGTTAGAGGATCACAAAAAAGGGTTGTACCCAAATTGCGAAGATGACAACAGAAAGCTCGGTACCACACTGGAATTGCTGCAATGGAAGGCAGACAATGGTGTATCTGACAAGGGATTTAGTTCGCTACTGAAAATAATGAAGAAGAAGCTTCCAAAGGATAACGAATTGCCCGACAGTACGTACGAAGCAAAGAAGGTTCTATGCCCTCTAGGATTGGAGGTGCAGAAGATACATGCATGCCCTAATGACTGCATCCTCTACCGCGGTGCGTACGAGGATTTGAATGCATGCCCGGTATGTGGTGCATTGCGGTATAAGATCAGAAGAGATGACCCTGGTGATGTTGAGGGCCAGTGCACCGGGAAGAGGGTTCCTGCCAAGGTGATGTGGTATGCTCCTATAATACCACGGTTGAAACGTCTATTCAGAAACAAAACGCATGCCGAGTTGATGCAATGGCACATAAAAGACCGTAAGAAAGACGGGAAGTTGAGAGCACCCGTTGACGGGTCGCAGTGGAGAAAGATCGAGAGAAAGTGGAGCGACTTTACAGGTGACCCGAGGAACGTATGGTTTGGTTGAAGTGCAGATGGCTTTAATCCTTTTGGGGAGCAGAGCAGCAAGCATAGCACATGGCCTGTGACTCTATGTATGTATAACCTTCCTCCTTGGTTGTGCATGAAGCGGAAGTTCATTATGATGCCAGTGCTCATCCAAATTTCAGGATAACAAGGCGCGTGTCTAAATTTCGGGAGAACAGTATGCTACCGAATCAATTCGCACTTCCCTCGAACAAAATAAAATAAATAAATCAATTCACAGCACACAAGAGAGTGTCTTGTCCCGTTTTGCTGTATGAATTACTACAAATGCCATTCAATACTTTGAATCCATGTTATGTTAAATTAAAATATTTTGCTACGTGTATAATGCATGTAACCTACTCACATGAACATTTTAGTGCATTCCAAATGTATACTACCGGCTGCAATATGAACTAAATTTGAATTCATTTCTCTATTTGAATAATAATCTACAATTACGGTTGTTGTCAAGTTAAACCATCATTTGTATATTATCTTCGCAACACACCACATGGTTATTGTCAAGTTAGATATCAACTACTTGTACCATATAAACTCGAATTCAATATTTTGAATCCACTTTATAATGATTTCAAATAATAGTACATTTCAAGCTCTAGCTAGATCTTCATAATCTAAACCATGTTTCATATGTATAGTGTGTTTATGACACAATGTATGCATGGTGCCCCGCCCCCCACAACTACAAGTATTTAGATGTGAGCTGCAAAAGCCACACATTATCACAAATTCAAAAAGTGGTTTGCATGGATACAATGTGGTCACACAATGCCTGCCATCGGTATCTCAATTTCAAATGAAATGTGAGATTGTTTGATATATATATATATATATATATATATATATATATATATATATATATATATATATAGTATAGCATGTTCAAAACCACACCACGCATATCACTATTATATTGATGTGTGCATCGGTTTAAAACAC
The DNA here is from genome assembly GCA_039707655.1 of Elymus sibiricus. Taxonomy (NCBI): domain Eukaryota; kingdom Viridiplantae; phylum Streptophyta; class Magnoliopsida; order Poales; family Poaceae; genus Elymus; species Elymus sibiricus. The sequence continues at coordinate 433,136,939 of CM077673.1, forward strand.
CATGGTCTATTATTCAAATATCTGAATCCACTTTTATAAGGAAGTATGATCTCTTTTAGTCTTTTACACCCACACACTCCTCTTCTCTATATAGCTATCACTTACTTTCTCGTGCATGCACACACCCCTCCTCCCTCAACATTCTCTAGATTGCGCACATTCGTTATTCTTTAGGTCGTTCTCCCACAGTCTTTATAGGTCTCCCCAGGTCCTTCTTTCCGACACACATCAATCGATATACCTCTCTAGTCAGGCTTGCCTACCAGATACACACTTTCCCTCTTCTCCTCTCACCCTCCTTGCCCCCTAGCTACCTCTCATACGCTCGCATGCAAATGCACACTCTGGCCCCTCTTTTGATCGATCTCGCACTCGCACCACCTCCTAGCTGCATCCCTTTATCTCTATCTGTCTCTCCGGCCTTATTTGCCTCTAACGCATGCATGTGTACACCGATTGATCTCCCTCTATACATATAGCTAGGTCGGTTATCCCTCATTTTCCCCACACATCGATCGATCTACCTGAATAGTTATGTCTCGATCTCCCTTTCTCTGACACACAACGATTTATCTACCTATCTAGTTAGGCCTGCCTGCGACACACATATATCGCCCCCCTCATCATCCATGCATGCCTCCTACCCCGTCTCTCACCTGCACGCATTCGCACACACGCGCACGTACACACACACACACACCCCTCTCTTATTGATTGCAGCCGTACCCTCCATTTATCTACTAGGCCTCTCCCACCATCGTCTCCGAGAAGCAACTCCACCAACCCCCCTCCAGCACCCTAGCTCAGTCTCTCTCCCAACCATATTCCTCTCCAACACATGTACGGATGCCAATCAATCTCCCTCGATACATAGCTAGGTCTCTTCTTCTCCACACATGTACCAGTCGATCTACCTCTCTAGTTAGGTCTCCCTCCCCCCCCCCCCGACACACACACTGATAGATCGAACACTATAGTCAGTTCTCCCTGCCACACACAAAATGCCCTTTCCCCTCTCACGTGCCAATAGGCCAGCCGTCCTATATCTTTGACGTGCGCACACACAATTTTGCAGGCTCTCTTTATCGATCTCGCACCCATACACTTCATCCCTCTCTTTGTTTCTATCGATACCTCATGCTGATGATCCCTCCCCTCTCTTCTCGTGGATCGCCCCCTCTATATGATATATCTAGCTAGGCCTCAGTTTCACACACATTGCGTATGTTCCATTTTTTTGGGTTGAGATATCATCGACACATATTCCCTATCTATCTCTCCCGGACACAAATACACTCACGAAATCACCCGCATAAAAACACTCACGAACGCACACACACCATCTCTCTCTAGGTTTGTATCTCTCTCACCAATACCCACATAGGTGGGGTACGTGCAGGAAGAGAAGAGGTGCACGCAGCGACGCACGTACTCCCGTCTCTTTCCTGACCACACCCGCGCGGGTACACCGTGGAGCTCATTTCTATACGAAAAGGCAGCCCACGTGATAATTTGACGCCTGTAGTGGTTGTCCACTTGATGGAGGGTCATGTACCACGCATGAACAAAACAAAGTGGGATGCGTTTTATTTGTAAATAAAGTTTTATTCCTCAATGGCACGTACTAGTAGCACAGAATATAAAACGATTGTTATCCAGACAAAATAGAAAACCGCTGCACTATAGTATATAATATAGGCAAGATCCTATGCTTTGCTTGCTGGGGTTGGTCTCTTCACTGTTCACACTCTCTCACACAAGATGGTGGTGGCCACTCTCTCTCTCACCGCTGGTCACTAATCCAGCCGGATCTCGTCAACCGGCGGAAAGGGAGGATGTGCAGTGTTGCTCTCGTCGCTAGCGTCGAGGCAGGAAACCCACTGCCGGCGCGTCCTGATCTGCGGTACACGCCGTTCTCTCTGACGAAGCTCTGGCGCGGTAGGGCCTTCGCCCCTTGCTCGCTGCCGCATCATATCCCGCCCGGCGCCGCCCTCCGCGTTACACCCAGACAACCCTCAGGTACAGCTTCCTCTGGAACCGGCCTTGCTTCACTGCCCAACTTCCCACGTCACTGCATGTGGATCTTCTCTAGTTCTTTGCCTAAGATGTAGCTCGGCCGGCGTACTTCCCATTTTGCAATCTCGTCCTCACACCGTTTTAGAGAAACCACCATGCTGCTATCTTTCCCGACAATGAATATGCTTCTTTTTGTCGGCGTATGTGTCATCAAGTGTTATTGGCCAGTAATTGTTTCCTTTCTACCTCTTTTGGCAAACAGGGATATCCATTTCACCTCGTTGCTATTGTGACCTTTTGGTCAACTGCACAAATCACTTTTTTCTTAAGAGTGTTTTGTGCAGTTTGACTATAATGTCACACGGGCAACGTTTCTACATTTCAGTACGACTGCACACAGGGAGATTGGTTTTGCTATCCTCCTCATCCAACTCTGAGCCTAATCTTCTCCAACAAGTAGTTAGTTTTATGAGAGATTGCAAAGGTGACCGGCTTCTACTTGTGTGTGTATGTTTCATCAACTACTACTGGTGCCACTATTAATGTAATCACACTTGTTCAATATCTTTGCAAACAGGGATGCTTAGCTCGATTTTAGTGGAACTGCACAAAATGATCGGATGGTCCATGTCCTCCATAGAATCCTTTCTTGGCTAACATGTCTTGTTCAGTTCCACAGAGCTGCGTGAAACTAGCTGCCAACCAATGAACGCCAGGAAATGGAACCATGCCTACGGACATCATCCTTCAATTTTTTATTTTTCTTTATTTGTACACATTCTCACAACTTTGTCTTCAGTTGTGATGTAAATATTGGCGCTGATCTGCGAATCATTGAGATGCATTAGCATGCACGTTAGTTTCCTTTGTATTTGATGGAATGTTGTAACGAGACAACTTTGGAGGCAAGAGGACACATGAAACCAAAGTTGAAAGCTTCATAGCATTACAGCACAATTTCATTATGCTGGAAAATTATGTGTACATATAAACATATCCCGGAAGCTTGATAGCAATGCCACAAATCATTCAACTTCCTTTCGCCCACATGTGGGACATCCAGAATCCGGGTCCACGTGCCATGCACCAATATTGAGTGCACAACCGCTGGCGAGATTCAACCCACTCGTTGCGCCACAGTAATAATGACTAATGAGCAGCAAATCACAGAGCCCCACCTTTCCTGCAGTACTAGTAAAAGTTGCTCGGGCAAAGCAACCATCATTTCACTCTTTGTTGAATGCGCTCGTACTCCAATATTCCAAGAGTAAGTTGCTCGAACGAATCAACCATAAGTACAAGCGAATATTGGACGGTAGCCGCACAACATCAAGTGTATGGGTTTATGGGGCTCAAATCAAAAATTGAAACCAACCAATGAAGTACTAGATGGTGAGCGTTTAGAGCAAGTACAATAGGAATGACGTAGGCGGGCTGTAAGACTATAAATATTACTACCAAAATTTCAGTTTTTCCGTTTTATAAGTCACATTTTTTGTTAATTCCCATCACATGTTCAGATTTCAAGGTGCATTAAATCTCTGCTTGCAAGAATTAAGATAAAACTCATCAATACATGTAAAGCTTCTTGGTCCTTTTTTGGCCACACATACATGCGTTGCAATTAATGCATTGGTAAATACAGTTTTTCGAAGAAAACGAGCGCATTAATTGAGTACTTTTGCAAATTACAAAAATCATTCCACCACTCACCATCTACCTTGGTTGGTGAGATTTGTTAATTGAGCCCTATAAACCAGAAGGGAGGGAGAAGAGAAGCGGGCCACATTTTGTGAGAGAGGAAGGTGGTGATATACGTACTACTAACAAAATGTTAATTGGTTCTCTTTGTATTTTGTGTCAAATTTTGACCATAGATTTAACTAACAAAATGTTAATGCATGTCACTGAAAATTATATCGTTGGATTCATACTTGAACATAGTTTCCAATGGTATAGTTTTTTATGACATGCATTGACACAATGTTAGTTAAATTTATGGTCAAACTTTGACACTAAATACGAAGGGGACTAATAAACAAGGACGGAGGTAGTACTGCATATTTATACGTAACTATTGTACTTGCCGGCTATAAGCTTGGCTATAGATAATGTGGCAATATAGCCAGCAGTCGGTTTTACTAACCATGCTCTTACTAGTACTGGTAAATGGTCATAATTAATTAAATAAACATACGGGGGACACACACACTAACTACTTCTCACATGCTAGCCAGACATAATCATTCTCTTTGTCGTCCTTGTCGGCGGTAGCCCATCGTGCTTGGATCTCTGCCAAGCTCGCATCAGCGTCGCGGTAGCTACCGCCGCGATCCTGGTAGGTGGAGGCATCGAGGCATGCTTGCCAGACGCCATCATTCTCCTTCCCGGCCCGGTAAGCGGCAACCCACCGTGCTTGGATCTCCGCAGAGCTCTCCTCAGCAGCGCGTGTGGCCTCTTCTTTCTTGCGGCGGCGGGACTCTCTTTTCTTAAGTGCTTTCTACCTTTTCTGCTCCTTCTGTGCGGCTTTGGCCGCCTCTTGCTCCACCGCCCATTCGGCCATGGTAGCTTCAAAGTCCACCCACGTGGGTGTGCGGCCGCAGGCGGTGATGAACTCAGCGCGGCGGGATGCCATCGCTTCCTTACCAGTTAGCAGTGTGCGTCACGGTTGCATGAACGACGCTTGGAGACAGCTCTGTGGCGGAGTGGACGGACAACCGTACAGTGCGGTGGTTTTTTAGAGCTCAAGGACAAACGACACAGGAAATTCAGATTCCCCAACAATCTTGGTCATTCACTATCGCACACACTTCATTTCCGTCGCCTCTGGAAACTGTGTGCGCTCACCCGACTGGGTTGCATTGTAATTGGCCGGAACCCCAGGCACGCGGATCGCGCGTGTGCACCGTAGGGTGCACCGTGATCGAAATGCAATCCACGTCCCTCTCATCACACCCGTGTAGCTGTAGCTGGGTTTTGATGTATCTGGGCTAATAAATGTCTAGAAAATGCACATAATGAGCCCGGAAAAGTGCCAAATTTGAACAAGGTACTCCCTCCATCCAGGTGCATAAGTCACCTTACGAGAAACTGGACCCACTCACGGCATGCCTGTCATGTTTGGTCCGCCTGTCAAAGCGCTTCCAATTGTCATATCACTATTCTTTTTAGATTTAGAATGCTATTGGCATATCTCTAACATGTGGGAGCGAGTGTGAGCGAACCGACCTCAATCGACGGCAAAATCGCCTGCCGGACGCACTTTGAGAGAGACGAGGAGCGAGAAGCGATACGGGCTGGTGGATTACTAGAGCTAGGTGTCGCACGAAGGCCAAGAAATATGGTGATAGCATGCGGTGGGCATGTATGTATGATGTAACTACACAGGGCTTGCCATGTTTCCTACTCCTCCGGTCTAAATGTGGAGAAGATTTGGTTGGTTTTATATTACTGAATAGTACTACTAAGACTGCAGACGCTCCACCTCGCGGTTCCTTGGTCCTTCTCGGTCGTCGGAAATCATTCTTCCTCCTTTTGCCGACACATGGGACATCCAACATTCAGGTCGTGTCATGCAAGAAAATGGCTGGTCTCATGTTTAGAACTTGCTGTACTATAGTAGATGTAGATTTAGATGTAGATGTAGATGTAGATGTAGATGTAGATGTAGAGTAGACGTAGATGCAGATGTAGAAGTAGTGTAGACGTAGATGCAGATGTAGATGTACATGTAGAGAAGTAGAGATAAGTGAGACTGACGAACGGTCACCAACGTAGGTCGAGTACGTGCACGAATCACCCGCAAAAAAAAGGAGTACGTGCACGAAGAGAAGAATTGCACGCACGGATGCACGTACTCTTTGCCTCTTTCCCTAACACACACGCGCGGGTACACGGTGGAGCTCATTTCTGGATGAAGAGGCAGCTCACGTGATAATTTGATGCGTGTAGTAGTTGTTCACTTAGTGAAGGGTCGGGAACCACGCGTGAACGAATCAAAGTTCGACCATGACGCGGTGGCGCATTTTTTTTTTCTTCAATGGCATGGACGCAATTTTTTTCTTCAATGGCACGTGAATCGTGCACGTACTCAATGACGGAGCACGGGATGGGATGGTAGCCATGGACATGGTCGGCCCTCTTTGGAGACGACTACACTACTACTTTGATGTACGTTTAAAAAAAAACTACTACTTTGATGTGTCCTGTCAGCTCGCAGAACGATGAGAAGCTTGCTTACTACGCCCTCTACATAGCCCACACTATTGTACTACAGTAGTACTAGCAGTTGGAGTATGGGAGCACCGAAAGGATGGGAGCACCTGATATTTCCCCGTCCGGACCGATCCCAAACCGGCTTCTCACCTTCCTGGCCCACCAAAAACCCCTCTCCCCTCCCGCGCGTGCTTCCCGCCCGACGCCAGCTGAGCCCGCCGCTCCACATTGATGGCAAGTTAGGGCAACGCGACCTCTCACTGCGTCCGCCATTGAAGCGGCCCGCCGGCCGAGGGCACCGCCCGCTGCACGCCCGGCATTAGACTACTCACAGTGGAGAGTAACTTTAGAGCCAGTCTAATAAGGCCTAGTCAGCAGGCTATAAGACTTGCGATGTCACTAAAATGTACTACACGAGAGAGAGAGAGAGAGAGAGAGAGAGAGAGAAGAGGTGCACGCACACACTCGTCCTCTCCCGCACACGCGCGGGTACACCCACGGTGGAGCGCATTTGCACATGAAGAGGCAGCTAACGTGATAATTTGACACATCTAGTTGTCCACTTAGGATGTGTTTGGTAGGGTGCATGGAGGGTGCATGAGGGCAAAAGTTCAACCTGAACGCGGTGCCGTGGTTATTGATCGAGTTTTTTCTACATCTACATCTCTTAGCTTCTCTATCTACCTACTAGTACGTGGGTACGTGCATAGCACGTGCGAAGTTCAATTTGTTAATACAAATCTCCTATGCTGATTTTTTTTCAAGAAAGAAGTCCTTAAAAAGTCTAACAAATCAACAATTATATTTTGTTTCACTAGTAGGAAAACCCCCACTTGTCCCGGTTCGTAAAGGCCTTTTGTCCCGGTTCTGGAACCGGGACTAAAGGGTCGGGACTAAAGCCCAAAACCTTTAGTCCCGGTTCGCTTACGAACCGGGACCAAAGGCCGTCCACGTGGCCGCCGCGGGGAGCCCGGGCAGGAGGACCTTTAGTCCCGGTTTGTAACACCAACCGGGACCAAAAGGCAGGACCTTTAGTCCCGGTTGGCAACACCAACCGGGACCAAAAGGCACTGGGGTTTTTGTTTTTTTTTTAAAGGGGGGTTTAGGGGGGGGGGTTGTAGGGTTAATTGAGGTGTTTCATATTATGTTAGCTAGCTAATAGAGAGAAGTGTCCTCTCTTTCTCCGTGCTTGGTCGACGCTAGCTACTATAGAGAGAACTTGACACGCTAGCTAGTAAGCAAATGAAGGAACCATTAAGTACACAAGATCGTCATGAACATATACACAGAGAAGTGATCGACCTCTCTTTCTCCGAGAGATTGGTCGAACAACAAGTTTTCGTATATCTATCCGACGCTACTAGCTACATATATACAATATAAGATCTCTTACAATCCCTAACATTTAATTTCAAATTCCAGATGGTATTCTCCGGCTTTATTTATGACGTGGTCAAGAAAGAATCCCGCCAATTCCTCTTGAATTGCTCGTATGCGATCATGTGGTAGGAGTTCATCCCACATCTGCCACGTCTAATTTGAAGAAGGGGGTCAATACATATATATGAATGAAACTCAACACAAATCATGGCAATAAAATAAAGTTGTGAATATTATTGCTTACGCACTTGAAATTGTTTTTCAGAGTAGCCCCACTTAGGGGTCGTCGCGTTGTAGATGAACTCGCAAACGTAGTATCCACAAAAATCATTCCCTTTTTCCTGCCACAAGCACTTTACGAGAAATAGAGTTCAATCAAACTGATAATCAAGCATGATAAATGGTATTGATGGAACTAGAATCAATGGGAGATGCGCGGAACTAGCTAGTAGTACTTACTTTCGGGTGTGTAAATCGCAGCTCCCTCGGCAGTGCCGGAACAATTGCGGTGAACTCTTTCCAAACCCTGCCAGACAAAGAAAATAATTACTTGATATCAGGAAATGAACAAAGTTGCCGATATGACGCGATAATGATCGATTGAACTTACTTCTGGAGCATTTCAGTTATGCCCGCATATTCCTGGGGATCTTTTCGTTTCGTGTCTAAGACGATTACTACTCCCCGCTCAAGCTTAATCTCTAGCAGAATAAAGTGGTACCTGCGCACGCATGCATAACTCATCAATTACATTACTATAACCTCGAGTAATAAGGGAAACCGAATATGCACAAGACAGTAACACTCACTTGCAGTTATAAGGAAAGAGTATTGTCCCTTTGTTTTGATTTTTAAGCAACGATTTTAGCAAGTTGTCCTCGGTTTCTGTGACATTGTTTTTAACCGTATACTCATGTATGATATTTGGGTTAATGAACCCAATGTCATACATTTGTGCTTTTCTGCATTCGACGATCTTCAATCTGCATAATATAGTGAGGATAATTATATATACATGCAATGAAAGAGCTGAGCTATATATAGAGAGAGACTTAATTACAGAAGTAGTACTTACAGACAGTAGCTAGTCACGATTGTTTTGTCGATGGCCTTTTGATTGTATAACTGGAATATCTCCTCAAATTCAACATTCAACTGATCCATTCCAACAAGGTCGTGCTCCTCTTTAATCTTCAGCGTCAAAGAATCCCTCCCTGACTCGCGGCAGGTTTTCATGTACCATTCATGCAATGTTCGCATCATCGTTGTTAGAGGAGGATGATCAGGTTTGACGAGAGGCCGCCCGTACCGATAACTGAATTCGTCCACCTCCAACGGCTCAAACTGTACATCATCGCTCAGGTAATCACCAGGATTGGTATCGGGCACCATCCCCGGATGATTAGCGACGATATCGCTAGACACCTTGAGCGGGGGGCACGATTGGTTCGCCTGTTCGCCGAGCTGGGGAATTTTTTTCCCACTTCTTCGTTTTGCTAACCTTGCATCACTGGAAGTACTTCCCGACCGCCGCGCGTCTTGATATGTCTTTTTAACATAGCGGTCATAGTTGGAATCCGGCGGCGGCGGTGGTGGTCGCTTCAGGGCATCGATAGTGCGCATCACTTTCACCGGATCTAGCTTCTCCTTCGGAGGTGGAGTTTTCTTTGCAAAATGGGCCCTCAATTCGGCCTGACATATCTCCTCGTTTTCAGTCTCGGTCCTCTCATATGGTAACTTTTCCAGAGGCTTGAGAGATGGACCATATCTGTATTCCCTCCCGCCTCTTCTTGTACTGCTAGCCGCCGGAGCGGCGGCGTCTCTCTTCCGTCGTTGCTTACGAGGCGGAGCAGGAGGCGGAGTGCTCCGACGCACCGGAGGAGCCGGAGCGGCGGCGTCTGTCTTCTGCCGTTGCCGACGAGGCTGAGGAGGAGGCGTACTGCTCCGACGTGCCGGAGTAGGCGAAGGAGGAGGCGGAGTGCCCTCACGCGTCGAAGGAGCCGGAGAAGGAGGCGGTGTGCCCTGATCACTCGCCGGAGGAGGAGGAGGAGGAGGAGGCGGAGAGCCCTGATTCGCCTGAGGAGGAGGAGGAGGCGGAGGAGGCGGAGGCGTCCAGTTTGGAAGCTTGATGTACTCCTTCTGCCATAGACATGTACTCCTCAGAGCACGAGCCAGCTTATTCTCTCCTTCACCTGTAGGCCGGTCAAGCTCGAGCTCCTCAAATCCCTCAATTACTTCATCCACCATCACAACAGCATAGCCATGTGGAATCGGTGAGCAGTGAAAAGTTCTGTTGGGTTGAGGAGGTGCAACAGAGCCGACAGCCGCCTTGAAAGTGAGGTTCCGGCATTTCGTCATGAGCTCGCAATGTTGAGCCTCCGTGATAGTATCCACGGGGTAGATAGGAGCCGTGAAGTCAGGCTGAACGGGCTCCGTGGAAGCGACGCTGCTTCTCCGCTGAGATGGCGGGGTAGCTTCTGGGGTAGCTTCGTGCCGCTGAGATGGTTGGCCGACAGCTCGCTGGCTCTCAGCTTCCTCTAGCTTTTGTAGTCTTGCATTCAGCTTCTGAATTTCGCTCAGCTCCGCTTTCCTGTTTCTCTCCCGGCTTCTGTAACCGCCTGCGTCAGGAAACCCAACCTTCCACGGAACGGAGCCTGGTGTGCCTCGTGTTCGTCCAGGGTGCTCAGCATTCCCTAGGGCCTCAGTCAGCTCGTCCTTCTCTCTGTCGGGAATGAACATCCCTTCCTGCGCTGCGGTGATATACTCCTGAAGCTTGTTCATGGGTATTGCAAGTTGCTCGTTCGTCCAACGGCACTTCCCTGTTTCAGGGTCCAAAGTTCCCCCAACCCCGAAGAACCAAGTCCTTGAACGGTCTGGCCAGTTCAATGTCTGTGGTACCACGTTTTTAGCCATCAGGTCATTCTCAGCTTTGTCCCACAACGGTCGGGCTTTGAGGTAGCCACCTGACCCCGTGTGATGGTGATACTGCTTCTTTGCAGCATTGATCTTGTTTGTCTCTGACATTTTTTTACTCTTGTTCGATGTCTTGTAGGCCACAAATGCGGGCCAGTGATCACCTATCTTCTCAAATCGGCCGATGAATTCTGGAGTCTTCCCTTTGTCGACAAACTTTGATTTCAACTCATTCTTCCACCTCCTGAATAGATCTGCCATCTTTTTAAGAGCACACGCCTTGACCAGTGGCTCTATAACTGGCTTATTCGGATCCTCCTCTGGCGGTAGGGTGAAATTTGCCTTCAGTGCGGTCCAAAGATCATCTTTCTGTCTATCGGTGACATAATCACCATCAGGGGCGCCGTCCTTAGGCTTATTCCATTGCTTGATGCTGATCGGGATGTAGTCCCTAACAATAGCTCCGCACTGAGCAGAAAATGCGTCCTTGGTCCGCTTGGGTTCAATCGGATGGCCATCCTGCGCGAGTGCTGTGATCGTGAACCTTTCTTCCTTGCGCAACCTCTTCTTCGGGCCTCGTCTCGTTACCGAAGTTTGGCTCGATCCGGAGGGCTATAAAAGAAGAAAGAAGAGTTAATTAATATATGTACATACCAAAACAATTAATGCATCAATTAGCTAGTCAGCACGGGCTTAATTAATATATATACCTCGCCGGACTTTGCAACAGCTCCCTCCTCCGTTCGGTCACCGGAGCTGTCATCATGGTCTCCTTCTTCCTCCGGCATTCGGTCACCGGAGCCATCATGATCATGTCCTTCCTCCTCCATTGTTCGATCACCGGAGCCGTCATCCTCTCCTTGCAGACCATCGGTGTCATTGAGAAACGACAAGACATCACGTCCGGCGAGGATTATGTCCCCCAACACCTGTTCTTGTTCCAAGTCTCTTTGATCCATAGTTTCTGCAAATATTACAACATGGCAATTAATATACAAACATGAATGTCCGACGTCCGGACCGCCTCTCTCATGAATGTCCGACGTCCGGACCGCCTCTCTCATGAATGTCAAACAAGGGATTCTCTTAACCTTTAAGGGATTTAACAAAATGGCGCGATTCTGAATGTGCAGAAAATGGTCCATATTTTTCCTGATCTCATCTACCCTTCTATATGTCACGTTGTCTAGTGTCAAAGGATTCAAGAAAACCAAGGCAACGACGCTCACCCCGCATGTCGTGTCCGACGTCCCCCGTCATGTCGAAGTTATCGGGGAGGGGGTAGACGACAACGACGCTCACCCCTCATGTCATGTCCGACGTCCCCCCTCATGTCGAAGTTATCGGGGAGGGGGTAGACAACAACGACGCTCACCCCGCATGTCGTGTCCGACGTCCCCCCTCATGTCGAAGTTATCGGGGAGGGGGTAGACGACAACGACGCTCACCCCTCATGTCATGTCCGACGTCCCCCCTCATGTCGAAGTTATCGGGGAGGGGGTAGACAACAACGATGCTCACCCCTCATGTCATGTCCGACGTCCCCCCTCATGTCGAAGTTATCGGTGAGGGGGTAGACGACAACGACGCTCACCCCTCATGTCATGTCTGACGTCCCCCCTCATGTCGAAGTTATCGGGGAGGGGGTTGACGACAACGACGCTCACCCCTCATGTCATGTCTGACGTCCCCCCTCATGTTGAAGTTATCGGGGAGGGGGTAGACAACAACGATGCTCCCCCTCATGTCATGTCCGACGAGGTCGGCGACGAGGACATACATTTATCTCATCTCTACATGAACATACATCTCATCTCCACATGACCATTTATCTATCTATCTCATCTCCACATGAACATACATCTCATTTATATATATATATATCATCATATCATATATATATATATCATCATATAAACAACAGAAAAATTAATTGTTTCCAACAGAGCATCATATATATATCATCATATTATCTATATATATCATCATTTCATCAAATTATCTAACATAATGAACTATATATATATATATATATATATATATATCAACAAAATCATTTATCTATCTATCAACATCATCATCTATCTCCACATGAAAATATACATCTCATAAAAAACATAGCAACGGGGGCTGCCGGCGACCATGGAGTAGTGGCAGATGGCTTGAGGCCGGCGACGAGGTGTGCTTGGGGGCACGCGGCGACGGGGAGCAGGGGACCATGGGAAAGGGGGCTCACTGGGGGGGCGCGGCGATGGCTTGAGGCCGGCGACGAGGCCGGCGACGAGGACGGCGGGCTCGGGGGGGCACGCGCGCGGAGACGGCGAGGAGGGCGCGACGGCGAGGGCTCGGGGGAAGGCGGGGTGCTCACTGGGGGCGGCGATGGGAGAAGGCGACGGCGACGAGGAGGCGCGGCGACGAGGAGCGGGCAGCGACGGGGCTGGGCGGCGACGGCGACAACGATGATGGGAGAGGGCGACGGCGACAGCGATGATGGGAGAGGGCGACGGCGACGAGGAGCGGGCGGCGACGGCGACAGCGACTATGGGAGAGCGCGACGGCGACAGCGACGATGGGATAGGGCCACGGCGACAGCGACGATGGGAGAGGGCGACGACGACGAGGAGCGGGCGGCGACGGCGACAGCGACGAGGAGCAGCCGGGCGGCGTCGGGGGAGATGTGAGAATTTGGGGAAAAATTCCTAAGCGTTGGCTTATATAGCAAAGCCTTTAGTCCCGGTTGGTAGCACCAACCGGGACCAATGCCTCCCTTTGGTCCCGGTTGGTGCCACCAACCGGGACCAAAGGTCTCTTTTCGTCAGCCCAAAGGGCGGGAAACAGGGACCTTTGGTCCCGGTTGGTGGCACCAACCGGGACCAAAGGTGGGCATTGGTCCCGGTTGGTGCCACCAACCGGGACCAAAGGTAGGCATTGGTCCCGGTTGGTGGAACCAACCGGGACCAATGGCCTGCAGCCGCGGTGCGGTTGGATGTTTAGTCCCACCTCGCTAGCTGAGCAAAAAATTTCTTTATGAAAATTCTTTTTGCTATTAATGTTTTGAACGAAAAATACTTTGATAATTTTAGTTGCATAATTTTTATATAATTATAGTTTCAAAAATACTAGAGGTTTATAAAAGCTTTTTAGTTGATTATTTTTTGAACTCCACTCCCACGATGTTTTGAAAGAAATTAAAAAGCACTTCAAATGAACTCTGAAAAGGTTGAAAGTTGGCATGGTATCATCATTTCACCCACATAGCATGTGCTAAAAAGTTGAGTGGGTTACGGCAAAAACTGGATGCACTTCGTGTACAAAACGGACAATCTCATCCGAAGTATTAGGGTTTCGGACGAAAACTCATCTCTTACAAAGGGATTTCATTTTTTTGAACTTATTTGAACTCCATACTTTTTGTGTGTTCAAAATGCACCATTCAAAGCCACATCATCAATTTTCAACCCTTTCTGACTTCATTTGGTATTTTTCATGCACTTACTGATTTTTTTGAGCTAAATAACCTTGAAATTGAAAAGCACTTCAAATGAACTCTGAAAAGGTTGAAAGTTGGCATGGTATCATCATTTCACCCACATAGCATGTGCGAAAAAGTTGAGAGGGTTACGGCAAAAACTGGATGCACTTCGTGTACAAAACGGACAATCTCTTTCGAAGTATCAGGGTTTCGGACGAAAACTCATGTGTTACAGCCCGACGGTGGCTCGTGAGTGCCCGCATATGAAATGCACCGTCGGACCGTATGCAGGGAATCCGAATGATTTGTATTCGGTCGATGAACTAAAGGATTTCTAGATAGATCAACAAAACACACGGTTTCCCCTGCATACAGCCCGACGGTGGCTCGTGAGTGCCCGCATGAAATGCACCGTCGGACCGTATGCAGGGAATCCGAATGATTTGTATTCGGTCGATGAACTAAAGGATTTCTAGATAGATCAACAAAACACACGGTTTCCCCTGCATACAGCCCGACGGTGGCTCGTGAGTGCCCGCATATGAAATGCACCGTCGGACCGTATGCAGGGAATCCGAATGATTTGTATTCGGTCGATGAACTAAAGGATTTCTAGATAGATCAACAAAACACACGGTTTCCCCTGCATACTAAGTGTCGAACATGTCCGAGAGGTGGGTTATATATAGGGTCGTGTGCCTCTTTAGTCCCGGTTGCTAGCACGAACCGGGACTAGTTATAGTGCTGATCCAACAGCTCACAAGCGCTTGAAAGAAACACACGATCCGTGTGCTTCTTCCTGATTGGTACGACCTTGGTCCTGGGAGTGGCTAAAATTTAGTCCCGCCTCGCCAAGCGAGAGGGACTCGCAGCGGTTTATAAGCCCTGAGTGCAGAGACGATGAAGCGAGAGGCGCATTGCTCACCTGCACGTTAGCTTCAGGCCTTGAGGAAATGGTGTAAACTGCACGGAGCTATATATCTGCAGTTTCTCAAGGCCTGAAGCTAAGCAACGTGTAGGTGAGCATTGCGCCTCTCCATTTTTAATAACTTATTTTAACTCCGGACATCATAATTTGGCATGACATCATAATTTCACATAATTTCACCCACCCACATCCCTGAATTGGTACGACCTTCACCGCCCAAGGTTATAAAGAGTTGAGAGGGTTACGGCAAAAACTGGATGCACTTCGTGTACAAAACGGACAATCTCTTTCGAAGTATTAGGGTTTCATACGAAAACTCATCTGTTACAAAAGGCATTTCATTTCTTCACATGTAACTGCAATGATATAGTTGTGGAGAGAAAGTCTTCACTTTTTCTTCGCTTGTGTCCTTTGCTTATTGCGCCGTAACCATGGATAATCTTCATCGTTTAAGAGGGTGCTTGGGTCAGCCTTGACTTTGACGGGAGGAATTTCATGAAACTTTTCATAATCTTCAGACATGTCTGTCTTGCCCTCCAATCCCACGATGTCTCTTTTTCCTGAAAGAACTATGTGGCGCTTTGGCTCATCGTATGATGTATTCGCTTCCTTATCTTTTCTTTTTCTCGGTTTGGTAGACATGTCCTTCACATAGAAAACCTACGCCACATCATTGGCTAGGGCGAATGGTTCGTCTGTGTACCCAAGATTGTTCAGATCCACTGTTGTCATTCCGTACTGTGGGTCTTCCTGTACCCCGCCTCCTGGCAGATTGACCCATTTGCACTGAAACAAAGGGACCTTGAAATCATGCCCATAGTCAAGTTCCCATATGTCCACTATGTAACCATAATATGTGTCCTTTCCACTATTGGTTGCTGCATCAAAGCGGACACCGCTGTTTTGGTTGGTGCTCTTTTGATCTTGGGCGATCGTGTAAAATGTATTCCCATTTATCTCGTACCCTTTGTAAGTCAATACAGTCGAAGATTGTCCCCTGGCCAACGAGTACAACTCATCAGAAACAGTGTTGTCACCCATGAGACGTGTTTGCAACCAACTGCCAAAAGTCCTGATGTGTTCATATGTAATCCAGTCGTCACACTGCTCCGGGTGTTTGGAGCGCAGAATATTCTTGTGTTCATCGACATACGGGGTCACCAAGGTAGAATTCTGTAGAACTGTGTAGTGTGCTTGAGACCAAGAATGCCCGTCCCTACATATTATTGAGTCCGCTCCTAGCGTGCCTTTTCCAGTCAGTCTCCCCTCATACCGTGATTGAGGGAGACCAATCTTCTTAAGTTCAGGAATGAAGTCAACACAAAACCCAATGACATCCTCTGTTTGATGGCCCATGGAGATGCTTGCTTCTGGCCTAGCGCGGTTACGAACATATTTCTTTAAGACTCCCATGAACCTCTCAAAGGGGAACATATTGTGTAGAAATACAGGGCCCAGAACGACAATCTCGTCGACTAGATGAACTAGGACGTGCGTCATGATATTGAAGAAGGACGGTGGGAACACCAACTCGAAACTAACAAGACATTGCACCAAATCACTCCTTAACCTTGGCAGGATTTCTGGATCGATCACCTTCTGAGAGATTGCATTGAGGAATGCACATAGCTTCACAATGGCTAATCGAACGTTTTCAGGTAGAAGCCCCCTCAATGCAACCGGAAGCAGTTGCGTCATAATCACGTGGCAGTCATGAGACTTTAGGTTCTGGAACTTTTTCTCTGCCATATTTATTATTCCCTTTATATTCGACGAGAAGCCAGACGGGACCTTCATACTGAGCAGGCATTCAAAGAAGATTTCCTTCTCTTCTTTGGTAAGAGCGTAGCTGGTAGGACCTTCATACTGCTTTGGATGCATGCCGTCTTTTTCATGCACACGTTGCTGTTCCTCCCGTGCCTCCGGTGTATCTTTTGTCTTCCCATACACTCCCAAGAAGCCTAGCAGGTTCACGCAAAGATTCTTCGTCACGTGCATCACGTCGATTGCAGAGCGGACCTCTAGGTCTTTCCAATAGGGTAGGTCCCAAAATATAGATTTCTTCTTCCACATGGGTGCGCGTCCCGCATCGTCAGTCGGAATAGATAGTCCGCCAGGACCCTTTCCAAATATTACTTGTAAATCATTGACCATATCAAGTATGTGATCACCAGTACGGAGGGCGGGCTTCTTCCGGTGATCTGCCTCACCTTTGAAATGCTTTCCTTTCTTTCGACATTGATGGTTGGTCGGAAGAAATCGACGATGCCCCAGGTACACATTCTTCCTGCATTTGTCCAAATATATACTGTCGGTGTCATCTAAATAGTGTGTGCATGCGTGGTATCCCTTGTTTGTCTGTCCTGAAAGGTTACTGAGAGCAGGCCAATCGTTGATGGTTAAAACAGCAACGCTCGTAGGTCAAATTCCTCTTGTGCATGCTCATCCCACACACGTACACCTCTTCCATGCCATAGCTGTAAAAGTTCATCAACTAATGGCCTTAGGTACACATCAATGTCATTGCCGGGTTGCTTAGGGCCTTGGATGAGCACTGGCATTATAATGAACTTACGCTTCATGCACAACCAAGGAGGAGGGTTATACATACATAGAGTCACAGGCCATGTGCTATGCTTGCTGCTCTGCTCCCCAAAAGGATTAACGCCATCTGCACTTAAACCAAACCATACGTTCCTCGGGTCACCTGTAAAGTCGCTCCACTTTCTCTCGATCTTTCTCCACTGCGACCCGTCAGCGGGTGCTCTCAACTTCCCGTCTTTCTTACGGTCTTTTTTGTGCCATTACATGAACTCGGCATGCTTTTTGTTTCTGAACAGACGTTTCAACCGTGGTATTATAGGAGCATACCACATCACCTTGGCAGGAACCCTTTTCCCGGTGCCCTGGCCCTCAACATCACCAGGGTCATCTCTTCTGATCTTATACCGCAAGGCACCACATACCGAGCATGCGTTCAAATCCTCGTACGCACCGCGGTAGAGGATGCAGTCATTAGGGCATGCATGTATCTTCTGCACCTCCAATCCTAGAGGGCATAGAACCTTCTTTGCTTCGTACGTACTGCCGGGCAATTCGTTATCCTTTGGAAGCTTATTCTTCATTATTTTCAGAAGCGAACTAAATCCCTTGTCAGATACACCATTGTCTGCCTTCCATTGCAACAATTCCAGTGTGGTACCAAGCTTTCTGTTGTCATCTTCGCAATTTGGGTACAACCCTTTTTTGTGATCCTCTAACATGCGATCGAACTTCAACTTCTCCCTTTCACTTTCGCATTCTCTCTGTGCATCAACAATGACCCGGCGAAGATCATCATCGGGCACATCATCTGGTTCCTCTTGATCTTCAGCTTCCCCCATTGCAGCATCACCGTATTCAGGGGGCGGGTAGTTGTCGTCATCCTCTTCTTCTTCGTTGTCTTCCATCATAACCCCTCTTTCTCCGTGCTTGGTCCAAACATTATAGTGTGGCATAAAACCCTTCTAAAGCAGGTGGAAGTGAAGGGTTTTATAGTTGGAGAAAGCCTTCGTATTCTCACTGACAGTACATGGACAATGCATAAAACCATTCCGCTTGTTTGCCTCAGCCGCTTCGAGAAAATTATGCAGGCCCTCAATATACTCGGAGGTGCGTCGGTCACCGTACATCCATTGCTGGTTCATCTGCGTGGATATCATGAATAGAGAAGTGACCAAATTAATAGAAATTCATCATCACATTAAAGCCAAAGTACAGTAGTGACCAAAATAAATACATAACGTTCATACATAGTTCTCATTATTGAACAACATATAGCTCTCTAGAGCATATTTTCTAATCTTTCTAATCTTCAAGCGCATTGCATCCATCTTGATCTTGTGATCGGTGACGACATCGGCAACATGCAACTCCAACTTCATCTTCTCCTCTTCAAGTCTTTGTAATTTTTCTTTCAGGTAATTGTTTTCTTTTTCAACCAAATTTAACTTCTCGACAAGAATTTCTATGTCGGTTGGAATTTCCGGTTCACATACCTCCTAGATTAAAAAATCTATGTCACGTTGGTCGGCATAATTGTCATAAACACTAAATAAAATAAATAGTTATAAAAGATAATATATACCACATCCGAATCATAGACCGGACGATGGCAAATGAATCGAGAAGTGAATAGAGAAGTGATCAAATGTTATTATTGAAAAAATAAATACATAAAGTTCACACATAGTTCTCATAGAACAACATACAGCTCTCTAGAGCATCTAATTAAAACATAAATTGAAACTAACATACAACTATGTAAAACATTTAAATGCAACAACAAATGCGATCATAATGGCAACTAAGGTAACAATTGATCCAACAACATAATGATACCAAGCCTCATTATCAATGGCATATTTTCTTATCTTTCTAATCTTCAAGCGCATTGCATCCATCTTGATCTTGTGGTCATCGACGACATCGGCAACATGCAACTCCAATTTCATCTTCTCCTCCTCAATTATTTTCAATTTTTCTTTCAAATCCTCATTTTCTTTTTCAACTAAATTTAACCTCTCGACAAGAGGGTCGGTTGGAATTTCTGGTTCACATACCTCCTAGATAAACACATCTATTTCACGTTGGTCAGCATAATTGTCATAAACACTAAATAAAACAAATAGTTATAAAAGATAATATATACCACATCCGAATCATAGACCGGACGAGGGCCGACGTGGGCGGATACCATGACCATGGCACTATATAAGAACAAACAATAATAAAAGTAAGAAAATTACACAAGTATCTATCTAAATGATACAAGTAAGAACGTTTTTCTTTTAGAAAGAAGATAAGAAGAAGAGGCTAACCACGGTGGTGCCGGTGCCGAGATGGACGCGGGCGATCGACGGCGGTGAGGACGGGGACGGGACAGGACGGACCGCCAAACCTAAACAAATCTTGAGAAAAATGGAGCTTGGACAAGGAGCTTCGAGAGCAGAAAGCTTAAGTGTGGCTCGGGCATTTCATCGAACACCTCATGTGCATAGGAGGTGAGCTAGAGCACCACAAAGCTCCCCCCTCGCCGGCCAGAAAAACAGAGCAGTGTGGAGTGCGCTGCTCGCTGGCGAGGGGGTATATATAGGCATCTCATTGGTCCCGGTTCGTGGCTAGAACCGGGACTAAAGGATCCCCTTTGGTCCCGGTTCCAGCCACGAACCGGGACCAATGGTTGTGGGCGAGGAGCGAGGCCCATTGGTCCCGGTTCGTGTCTGGAACCGGGACCAAAGGGGTCATACGAACCGGGACCAATGCCCCACGAGGCCCGGCCGGCCCCCTGGCCTCACGAACCGGGACCAATGCCCCCATTGGTCCCGGTTCGTGAGTGAACCGGGACTAATGGGCTGGCCCGGCCTGGACCAATGCCCTGTTATGTACTAGTGTTTGTATGTAAAGCCATCATGACAGCTATCCTAATTTCACTAATCATACACTGTGCAAAACTAGGGAACACACAAATGTTGTCCATC
Organism: Elymus sibiricus; assembly: GCA_039707655.1. Lineage (NCBI taxonomy): Eukaryota > Viridiplantae > Streptophyta > Magnoliopsida > Poales > Poaceae > Elymus > Elymus sibiricus. The sequence continues at coordinate 433,157,382 of CM077673.1, forward strand.
TCAGATATTAATGCAGTGTGATACTCTAATCATAAGATGACTTAACTATTGTACTACCATCTATGTTGTATTCCCTAAAAAAACCTATTTCATGGACGGACGGCATGCAAACTTAGGCTATATATATATATAAAATCATGTGATGCCTTGGGACACATGGGAAGCAGTACTTGACACGATCCAAGAGAAGGATAGAGATGGGGTACACTATATAGTAGTACTGTAGTATAGATATAGATTTCTCTATGTTTTCTAAATTTTTTTCTACTATAGTACAGCAAGTTTTAAACTTGAGACCAGCCATCCACCCTGACATCGAACACTTTTTAGCCGTTGATTTATTCCACAAATTGAATCGCTACCGCTTATCACACCAAACCTCAACTGATCCAATGGCTATATTTTGTGGGATTCGCTAGTATGTGTAGGCTGGAGCTTCGGGACTTGCTTGCTAGGGTTGCTCTCTTTTCTCACTCCCTCACCCTCTCCAGATCTAAATGAGACGGCAGTGTCCACTCTCTCTCTCTCTCTCTCTCTCTCTCTCTATCTCTCTTCTCACTGGTAGTCATTGATCCGGCCGGATCCCTTCCGCTGGGTATGGGAGGAGGTGCACTGTCGACGCAGTCGCTGTTGGCGAGGGAGGAAGCCGAAATGCGCCGTCTTCTCTGACCTGGTGCTGGCGTGGGAGGTCCTCCGCATCTTTTCTCGCTACCGTCGTGTTGGCAGATCCCGCCGCCTGCCTTGCCTTATCCTGCTGACCGGAGGTATAACTTCTTTTACAACCGGCCTTGCTCTAATGGCCCAGCTCCCCACATCGCTGCATCCTTTTTTTCATCAAGTTAGGATTGCTCCCCACGTTGCTGCATCCTGCATGTGGATATTCCTCTAGTACAAAGCTCCCCATGTAGCTAGCCAGTGGCGGAGCCACAAAAATCAGATTAGGGGGGGCCGGATGTTGTCAAAACAAGTTGGGGAGGACCAAGCTGTTGAAAAATACTAGGTTTTGTAGCAACATATCATCACCAACTTGGCACTGTTCATCGGCTAAGGCTAGTCATAGTGGGAGTAACTTAGCTAGTAACATAACATATCCCAAGACAAGTTTGCTTATGTGGCAGCTCGTTAATGAGGAGTGAGGTGTCTGGAGTAACATATTATGTTACCATCACATAGCGCTTCCCAAGAAAAGTTGAGTCTACAAGCTAATAAATGCAAGCATATATGCTACTACTTCTATGACACTTTGCATTATGAAGGTAGTAACATAGCCTAGTGTCATATGCATGACACTAGTCTAAGTTACTCCCCACTATGACTAGCCTAATTAGGTGTAAATCTCAGATGTTAGGGGGGGGCAGGGCCCCTGCTGTTCCCCCTGTCTCCGCCACTGTAGCTAGCTGTGTCGTCTTGTTGAACACTTGAACACCACCTACATTTTTACTAATAGAGGAAAAAAGGTACTACAGAGACTGGATAACGAACCGATCTCTTGGTTGAAAAGGGAAATAAAGTGGGGTTGGGGCGGGCCTGACTGGGCTCTTGGTCGAAAAAGGAAAGAAAGTGAGGGAGTGTTGGGTTGACAATGCAACTGAGAATGAGCACGTCTAGATTTCCTGTGGTCACATAGGAAAAGGTCACTGACAAGAACAAAAATGGCACAAATCCAGACATGCTTGCATGTTTGCCGCTCTCGGCAACCACGTCTGCCTCACCACCTTATGGTAGATTTTTGCTAGTAGGCCTTTGGCCCAAAGCCCAACAAAAATCAGAAACTCTCATGGCCCATTCATGCATGGCTGTGTGTGGTGTGAGTGGGACTAAAGTTTAGTCCCATACTGCTAGGTGAGTGTGAGTTGCACCACTTTATGAGGTGACATATTCTAGCACTTGCATGAGCATGAGAATAGGAGACCTACACGCGCGCTCTTCGGGAATGAGCCTAGCCGAGGACAAAGCTATGTACGTTGTCTATATTTTTGTTGCTCGGGAAAATTATTAAGTCATTAATTAATAATTAACGGACGCCTTAATTACTCAGCCGTTTTTGATTCTTTTGGATAGTGGGGCTATTAGTGACTTGGAAGTGGGGTTTACTCGCACGACCGACATGACAGGCAGACGTCTACCCTAGCCGCCGCTATATCATATGGTTTCGCACCGTTCCAGATCATAGCACCGCCACGCAAGTCTTCTCCATCCCTCCTTCCGGCGTGCACCGCGAGAAGGGACAGCAGTCCTCCGGAACCCCGCCTTTCGTGATCCTGTACGGGAGAGGGGCGATCAGGTTTTTGGGGAGCACGCTCGCACGACTGCTGCCAGCAACGACTTCCTCAACGACAACTTCTTCCCCGACCTCGGCAACCTCTTCATCAACGACATGAGTGACAACATCAACCACAGCGGTTCAGCTCCCACTGCACAGTATGTGATTCTGTCCTCCTTGTTTAGTCCGCATCATTACTTTGATCTTTGCAATTGTCGTCATGATCTATTTACTGTTTATTCGGATTAAATCTCATAGTAATTTGCTCATATATTCAACAATCCAATCCAAAAACTGTAACACCTCAAAAATTTAACCATGTTTTTACTAAGTAAATTTTGGCCAGACATAAAATTTTGAATTATATTAGGTCTTTTATTATTTCCAGAGTCTTTTCTGTTTTCTGTTTTCCAAAATTCTTCCCTCCATATAGATATTTTTGTAAAATATTGTGGGCTTTGGTAGTTTTCCTAAATCATTTCTTTTATATTTTAAATACAGTAGGAAATACTTTCATAATAAAATTTGCCCCAAAATAATTCTTTTAATAGCATTTTCAAAACTTGAAATGCTTCTCTTGCACTACAACTATTTTAAATAATTCTTTTAAAATGCCACAAAAATTATGAGGGGTCATATGATGCTTATAGATCACTTTTAAGCAAAAACCCAACTTGGTCTTTTGAAAATTTTGAGCAAAACATCCTCTTTTCATTTCTGGTCCAGATTCAGCTTTGAACTATAACCCAATTTTATGTTGCTCAAACAATTCTGAAATTATTCCCACTTATAGTCCTTCCAACCAAACTCTTATGTCCGGAAGATCAACTTCATTTGCATCTTGAAGGACCTCCAAATAAATCCTCCAAATTTCTATCCAGAACTGAATTTCATCCAAACTTGCACTTGAAAGTTTCTCCTCTGTTCTATCCAACTCCACCATTCCATCTACCATGCAATGAAGCATCACCCTGGTAATTTTCATAGTCAACCGAAATGCCTAGATTGCCTTAGCATTTTGTCAAGCAGCTTATGGGCATGGAAGAAACATTGCATCCTTCTAACTTGCATTGTACACTTGGTCATATGGCCAAACCATCATGTCCATCAACTCAGGAATCTCCAGGAGCATCCACCTACCAAAAATCAGCTTGATTGGATCACTGTAGCTACCTCTGGCAATTCATCGAGCATGTTTCATGCATGTCCAGAGCGTGACCGAAACACGTGATTTGCACCGCTGGCATTGAGCTACTGCCACTCTGCTGCTGCCTCTCCTGCTCGCCCTAGTCCACCTCTGGATCATCTGATCCCTCCCAACGCCGGCCGACACCCTCGATTGGCCGCTGGCGCCGGCCACCGCCGACCACCGCCACCTGAAATCGCTGCTCGATGAGTCCCACCTTGCCACGTCTCTGCATGGGCCTCCCCTCGCTTAATGGCCAATTGCCAAGCTCATCCGAAGCTCACCCACCCTCCACCGACCTCTCCGACCACCACCAGCCTCAACGGCCTCCTCCTACTGCCAACAATGGCCGCCGCCGTCGTGACTTCTTCGGAAAGCCACGGAACCGCCTTACCCCGCCTATATAAACCCCTCCCGAGCTCACCTACGCTCAAAAAACTCTGCCTCAACCCTCCGTAGCCCCCGACCAGAGTAGCTCGAGCTGTGGTGCTCATCCCCTTCGTCTCCAGCCACCAATGCCATGGCCAAGCCCCGGCCAAATCCCACACCACCAGAGATTCCCTCCCTCCGTTTCCCTCTCCAGCAGTCTTCCCTCGACCCCACGAGTCCACTCCTCCTCCCAATTTGTCTCGGGAGCCACCGTAAATGGAGACCCCTCTCGTGCCCGTAGCCGCCGTCCACCGGGATTGCAACTGCCGGAGCTCCCGGGCTCTCCGATGACTAAGTCCTACCTCCACGGGATCGCCAGGAGCTCCTGAGCACGGCGGTGTGCTCCTCTCCCGGAGCCGTGCTTCCAATCACCGGCGAGGGTCGCCGGAAGCCTTGTCTCCGCTCGGTCAAAGGAGGGAGAAGACCGGTTTGACCAAGGTCAAACCTGACCGAGGGGCCCCACTCGTCAGTGGCTGGACCGCGTCGGCTGTCTTAAGTGGAAGCGGGTTTCTCTGAAGCCGTTTTCGTGCAAGGGAAAGCGTATTTCTCGAATACGCCTTCGACGTTGCAGCCATCCTGCATGGCCGGAGCGGCTGGGCCCAACCCAGTAGCGCCAGGCAGCTAAATTACGCCCAGGGCGCAGCCCATCAGGATAATACTTTTCCCTCTTTTTCTTTTCCAGTAGTTTCCAAACAATTCCCCAGCAGTCATTTCAAATCCAAATCGGATGTTTCAAATTCCTACATACTCCTAAAATCATGCTCTATTAATTCAGCTAGGGTGAACATTTTTCCTAAGCCTTTCTCCTGTTGAATCAATTAAATAGTCCATTTCTTCTTTTATTCCAGCTTAGAAATTCCCTAGGAAAATCATCCCAACTCCAAATCATTTGATTATTTTTCTGATATTCATCATTTTTCATCTAGTTTATTTTAGTATTTATTTCAAAAATTTCCAAACACCTTTTTAGCACTGTTTTGGCTTTATGTGGTAATTTCAATATTTTGAAAATAGGAAAAAATGGAGGGAAGAGGATTTTCAAAACTTTTGGAGTGCTCCTAATACTTCTGCATACTCAAGGCAAGCATCTTGAACACTTGATATGGTGAATGCATAGTTGTTTGTACCAAGGATAATTGAATTATGAATATGTTGAATTCATATAAAATTTGCATATTGCTAGTTATGCATGCATGATCCCCTAAAAATATTTTTATCTTCATTTAAATATGAATGATGAGTAAGTATGGCTATTTTTGCATGTCACATATGCCTATGTTGGTCCGGACTAATCTGCAGGAAAGAATCAGTCACGAGAAAAGTGACCGTGAGACTGAAATCTCGTTGTGACGAGAATGATTAGTGAGGGCATGTTGGGACATGCTAGGTGGTGACCCTGTTGGGTACTACCAAGAGGATATATTGTGCTAACCACTACAGGAAAACTTAACCTCCTGAGTCGACCGTAGATCAAGTCTTGTTCTGGTAACCCCCATACTTGTTTCGTGCTACCACTTGTCCCTGCCGCAGGTAGGGTATGGTTCAGTACGTTGTTGACACCTTTCCTGCATACACCGTACGGAGAGGCCATAGTGAAAGATACCATCCGATCACTGGTAGGCATGTCACTTGGTCCGGGGGCATGAATGGCCGGTCTGGGACCGAAGCTGAACGTTCATGCTATTGGAGGTCGTTTTATGAGACCTTCCCACTTAGAGTTTTACTTTACCGCTGCTTTGGGTGATTCTTGGTCCGGGAAAAATTAAGGCTGGTGCGTGCGGGTTAGGTGTGTTTTCAACCCAAAGATCGTAATGGGAATTAGTCAGCGTCTCGGTGCTGGCTAAAGAAATCCTGTACCGGTGGGTAAAGAGTACAACCTCTATAGAGTTAAACCTATTCGAATAGCCATGTGTACGGTTAAGGACTACAGTCTGGGTTGGTCAAGTATCGGTCTTAGTATCGGTCTTCGGAGGAAATAATTAAATTAAGCATGAATTATTTAGCAGGAAAATTATTGTCACCCTAATGCCATCATGTATATTTTTGTTATCATAAATGCTATTGTTATACGTATTATTATTACTATGCAAATTATTATGGACTAACCCGTTTCTCTTATTTTATTTCCTGAGTGTCTCAGGGGCTGGCTGGACTACCCCGGACACTCGGTTTTATTTTCAAGACCTCTCATGGCGTTGTTTGAGTTCTCGGGCGGTCCTGTCTCGCCCGATTCTCTTTTAGACACCCATTTGGAATTTCTCTACAAGACCTCTCGTGGCGTCGCTTGAGTTCTCGGGCGGTCCTGTCACGCTCGATTCTCTTTTAGACACCCGTTTGGCATTTCTCTTCAAGACCTCTGGTGGCGTCGCTTGAGTTCTCGGGCGGTCCTGTCTCGCCCGATTCTCTTTTAGACACCTGTTTGGTATTTCTCTTCAAGACCTCTCGTGGCGTCGCTGGAGTTTTCGGGCGATCCTATCATGCTCGATTCTCTTTTAGACACCTGTTTGGCATTTCTCTTCAAGACCTCTCGTGGCGTTGCTTGAGTTCTTGGGCGGTCCTGTCTCACCCGATTCTCTTTTAGACACCCGTTTGGCATTTCTCTTGGATTCTCGGGCAGTCTTGTCTCGCCCGATTCTCCATTTTATATTTTCTTTTGGATTCTTGGGCGGTCCTGTATCGCCCGATTTTCCATTAACTTTCTTTGTTTGTCACTAACATGTTCTATTTATTTGCTGGACCCTATTATTATTATCATGCCATCTTATAAATTTCAGTCAGTATGAGCATATTATTTAACCCAGCATGAGCATATGCATTTGGTATATCTTTTGTTCATAATGTTTGCGAGTACATTCAAACATACTCACTGGCTTGTCCCTGGCTATTTAATTGGCCAGGTCAGGATTTCAATGAGTACTACAACAACGTCCATGCGGAGCCTAGGATAGTAGCCGCGCGAGATAGGAATTATCCCGGTCAGCTGTTCCTGTGGAATGGAGCCCCACCAGAGATGGAGATCCGCTACCTGCTCCCATCATCCACTGTTAGAAATCATTGTTGTATCATTGGACTTTTATGGTCTTGTACTCAAATTCTTGTAATTGCTTGGTAATCTGTATCAAGGACGTGTCCACCAGTAATAGTAATCCTGGGGCTGGTGATGACACGAGGGGTTAATCTCTGGGATATTGTGTCCCGGAAATCCGGCCCCGACAGCCTTGGTATCAGAGCCAGGCTGACCATTGGCTAATCCTATCCTAGCCTGGTCACTATCCCTAGGTTTCCACACCATCCACGTCTTTTCCTGTCCGTAGCCAAGCCCATCTCATCCGATAGCCTGCACAGTGGCCGGCCGACATCTTTTGACAGTCGGTGCCCAACTTATCAGCCCTGCCCATAGGGAGCCATTATCGCATGATTTTTCAACATAAGTTTTACTCGCGCGCGTGCCGTCACGGCATCCAGCTCACAGCCACACCCGCTCTGCTACATGCACTAAGTGCAGAACCACACACACACACACACACTTGTCATCTGATTAACTGGCTCGCTCTCTGGATCACTCTCACCACACCATAGTTTTTCCAAAGAAAAACTTGTGGGTTTTTATTTCTACAGAATCGGCTGCAAAACACACTAACACTCACTCGTACCCGCACTAATGCCTAGTCCTCATGATCACCGCCGCCTCGGAGAGCCACCACTCAAGCTGCGGCATCACGGCGGTCATCAAGGATCATCGCACATAGAAACAGTGAGAAGCCAACCAATGCCACCAGTAGACCAACCAGGAGGATCGTGATCAGCTCCGAACCCACATCCTCCATTGATGCCTCGTCTTGAACTCCTGCAAACAGAAGGAGAAGTAGAAGAAGAAGAAGAAGAAGAAGCGAGGTGAGGCGTGAGGCAAAAGGAAGAAAACCATGGTCATTTTTATAGCTCGAGCTCGGTGCACGGTGACCAAAGTCCACCAGCGCCGCACGTTGCTTGATCACCGATGTTCGGAGGAGAATCCGCGAGCAGTGCCGACAAGGTACTGGCCCGCGAGGTGAGTGCACGCTGCGCCGGCGACAAGCACGCCGCGCACTACTGCAGTACGGCCCTAGACGCCCTACGCACTAAACGCCACAGGTGGAGAAAATGCGGGTCGGCACACGAGAGAGGGAGAAGAAAGGAGAGCCGGAGGAAGAAGAAGAGACTGATAGTGGGCCCTAGGTCCACCTGCCAGCCGGAGAGAGCACTGTGCATTGGAGTACGGCAAGCGAAATTTGGAATTTGAAATTATACTTTTTCCAAATTTGTCATATAGTAAAACCACAACGCCAGTACCCCACTGTAGTTGCACCAATTACTAGTAGCCCCACATCAACTGTGCCTAATTAGGTTATTCAAATAATTAGTTCAGAAAAATCTCCTCAGAAAGGTGGGTTTAATTTTTATGACCACCTTAACAAATCTCGAGGACGAGATTTTCTTAAGGGGGGTAGAGTTTGTAACACCTCAAAAATTTAACCATGTTTCTACAAAGTAAAATTTAGCCATAAATAAAATTTTGAATTATACTAGGTCTTTTATTATTTTCAGAGTCTTTTCTGTTTTCTGTTTTCCAAAATTCTTCCCTCCATATAGATATTTTTGTAAAATATTATGGGCTTTTGTAGTTTTCCTAAATCATTTCTTTTATATTTAAAATAATAGTAGGAAATACTTTCATAATAAAATTTGCCCCAAAATAATTCTTTTAATAGCATTTTCAAAACTTGAAATGCTTCTGTTACACTACACCTATTTTAAATAATTCTTTTAAAATGCCACAAAAATTATGAGGGGTCATATGATGCTTATAGATCACTTTTAAGAAAAAACCCAACCTGGTCTTTTGAGAATTTTGAGCAAAACATCCTCTTTTCATTTCTGGTCCAGATTCAGCTTTGAACTATAACCCAATTTTATGTTCCTCAAACAATTCTGAAATTATTCCTACTTATAGTCCTTCCAACCAAACTCTTAAGTCCAGAAGATCAACTCCATTTGCATCTTGAAAGACCTCCAAATAAATCCTCCGAATTTCTGTCCAGAACTGAATTTCATCCAAACTTACACTTGAAAGTTTCTCCTCTGTTCTATCCAACTCCACCATTCCATCTACCATGCAATGAAGCATCATCCTGGTAATTTTCATAGTCAACCTAAAGGCCTAGATTGCCTTAGCAATTTGTCAAGCAGCTTATGGGCATGGAAGAAACATTGCATCCTTCTAACTTGCATTGCACACTTGGTCATATGGCCAAACCATCATGTCCATCAACTCTGGAATCTCCAGGGGCATCCACCTGCCAAAAATCAGCTGGATTGGATCACTGTAGCTACCTCTGGCAATTCATCGAGCACGTTTCGTGCATATCCAGAGCATGACCGGAACACGCGATTTGCACCACTGGCATTGAGCTACTGCCGCTCTGCTGCTGCCTCTCCTGCTCGCCCTAGTCCACCTCTGGATCATCTGATCCCTCCCAACGTTGGCCGACACCCTTGATTGGCCGCTGGCGCCGGCCACCACCGACCACCGCCACCAGAAATCATCGCCCGACGAGTTCCACCTCGCCACGTCTCTGCCTGGGCCTCCCCTCGCTTAATGGCTAACGGCCAACCTCATCCGAAGCTCATCCACCCTCCATCGACCTCACCGACCACCACCAGCCTCAACGGCCTCCTCCTACTGCCATCAATTGCCGCCGCTGTCGTGACTTCTTCGGAAATACACAGAACCGCCTTACCCCACCTATATAAACCCCTCCCGAGCTCACCTATGCTCAAAAAACTCCGCCTCAACCCCTCAATAGCCCCGACCAGAGTAGCTCAAGCTGTGGTGCTCATCCCCTTCGTCTACAGCCACCATTGCCGTGGCCAAGCCCCGGCCAAATCCCACGCCACTAGAGCCTCCCTCCCTCCGTTTCCCTCTCCAGCAGTTTTCCCTCGACACCACGAGTCCACTCCTCCTCCCAATTTGTCTCGGGAGCCACCATAAATGGAGACCCCTCTCGTGCCCGTAGCCGCCGTCCACCGGGATTGCAACCACCGGAGCTCCCGGGCTCTAAGATGACTAAGTCCTACCTCCATGGGATCGCCAGGAGCTCCTGAGCACGGCGGTGTGCTCCTCTCCGGGAGCCGTTCTTCCAATCGCCGGCGAGGGTCGCCGGAAGCCTCGCCTCAGCTCGGTCAGAGGAGGGAGAAGACCGGTTTGACCAAGGTCAAACCTGACGGAGGGGCCCCACTCCTCAGTGGCTGGATCGCGTCAGCTGTCTTAAGTGGAAGCGGGTTTCTCTGAAGCCGTCTTCGCGCAAGGGAAAGCGTATTTCTTGAATACACCTTCGATGTTGCAGCCCTCCCGCGCGGCCGGAGCGGCTGGGCCCAGCCCAGTAGCGCCAGGCGGCTAAACTACGCCCAGGGCGCAGCCCATCAGGATAATAATTTTCCCTCTTTTTCTTTTCCAGTAGTTTCCAAATAATTCCCCAGCAGTCATTTCAAATCCAAATCTGATGATTCAAATTCCTACATACTCCTAAAATCATGCTCTATTAATTCAGCTAGGGTGTACATTTTTCGTAAGCCTTTCTCCTGTTGAATCAATTAAATAGTCCATTTCTTCTTTTATTCCAGCTTAGAAATTCCCTAGGAAAATCATCCCAACTACAAATCATTTGATTCTTTTTCTGATATTCATCATTTTTCATCTAGTTTATTTTAATATTTATTTCAAAAATTTCCAAACAACTTTTTAGCACTGTTTGGCTTTATGTGGTAATTTCAATATTTTGAAAATAGGAAAAAATGGAGGGAAGAGGATTTTCAAAACTTTTGGAGTGCTCCTAATACTTCTGCATACTCAAGGCAAGCATCTCGAACACTTGATATGGTGAATGCATAGTTGTTTGTACCAAGGATAATTGAATTATGAATATGTTGAATTCATATAAAATTTGAATATTGCTAGTTATGCATGCATGATCCCCTGAAAATATTTTTATCTTCATTTAAATATGAATGATGAGTAAGTATGGCTATTTTTGCATGTCACATATGCCTATGTTGGTCCGGACTAATCTGGAGGAAAGAATCAGTCACGAGAAAAGTGACTGTGAGACTGAAATCTCGTTGTGACGAGAATGATTAGTGAGGGCATGTTGGGACCTCCTAGGTGGTGAACCTGTTGGGTACTACCAAGAGGATATATTGTGCTAACCACTACAGGAAAACTTAACCTCCTGAGTAGACCGTAGATCGAGTCTTCTTCCGATAACCCCCATACTTGTTTCGTGTTACCACTTGTCCCTGCCGCAGGTAGGGTACGGTTCAGTAAGTTGTTAACCCCTTTCCTGCACACACCATACAGAGAGGCCATAGTGAAAGATACCATCTGATCACTGGTAGGCATGTCACTTGGTCCGGGGGCATGAATGGCCGGTCTGGGACCGAAGCTGAACATTCATGCTATTGGAGGTCGTTGTATGAGACCTTCCCACTTAGAGTTTTACTTTACCGCTACTTTGGGTGATTCCTGGCCGGGGAAAAATTAAGGCTGGTACATGCGGGTTAGGTATGTTTTCAACCCAAAGACCATAATGGGAATTAGTCAGCGTCTCGGTGCTGGCTAAATAAATCCTGTACTGGTGGGTAAGGAGTACAACCTTTGCAGAGTTAAACCTATTTGAATAGCCATGTTCATGGTTAAGGACTACAGTCTGGGTTGTTCAAGTATCGGTCTTAGTGTCGGTCTTCGGAGGAAATAATTAAATTAAGCATGAATTATTTTGCAGGAAAATTATTGTCACCCTAATGCCATCATGTATATTTTTGTTATCATAAATGCTATTGTTATAAGTATTATTATTACTATGCATATTATTGTGGACTAACCTGTTTCTTTTATTTTATTTCCTGAGTGTCTCAGGGGCTGGCTGGACTACCCCGGACACGTACTCGATTTTATTTTCAAGACCTCTCGTGGCGTCGCTTGAGTTCTCGGGCGGTCCTGTCTCGCCCGATTCTCTTGTAGACACCCGTTTGGCATTTCTCTTCAAGACCTCTCGTGGTGTCGCTTGAGTTCTCGGGCGGTCCTGTCACGCCCGATTCTCTTTTAGACACCCGTTTGGCATTTCTCTTCAAGACCTCTCGTGGTGTCGCTTGAGTTCTCGGGCGGTCCTGTCTCGCCCGATTCTCTTTTAGACACCCGTTTGGCATTTCTCTTCTAGACCTCTCGTGGTGTCGTTGGAGTTCTCGGGCGGTCCTATCACACCCGATTCTCTTTTAGACACCCATTTACCATTTCTCTTCAAGACCTCTCGTGGTGTCGCTTGAGTTCTCGGGCGGTCCTGTCTCGCCCGATTCTCTTTTAGACACCCATTTGGCATTTCTCTTGGATTCTCGGGCGGTCTTGTCTCGCCCGATTCTCAATTTTATATTTTCTTTTGGATTCTCGGGCGGTCCTGTCTCGCCCGATTTTCCATTAACTTTCTTTGTTTTTCACTAACATGTTCTATTTATTTGATGCACCATATTATTATTATCATGCCATCTTATAAATTTCAGTCAGTATGAGCATATCATTTAAACCAGCATGAGCATATGCATTCGGTATATCTTTTGTTCATAATGTTTGTGAGTACATTCAAATGTACTCACTGGCTTGTCCCTTGCTATTTAATTGGCCAGGTCAGGATTTCAACGAGGAGTACTACAACAACGGCCATGCAGAGCTTAGGATAGCAACCGCGTGAGATAGGAATTATCCCGGTCAGCTGTTCCTGTGGAATGGAGCCCCACCAGAGATGGAGATCCGCTACCCGCTCCCATCATCCACTGTTAGAAATCATTGTTGTATCATTGGACTTTTATGGTCTTGTACTCAAATTCTTGTAATTGCTTGGTAATCTATATCAAGGACGTGTCCACCAGTAACAGTAATCCTGGGGCTGGTCATGACACGTGGGGTTAATCTCTGGGATATTGTGTCCCGGAAATCCGGCCCCGACAACAACCTGATTATAGGCAATTTACTCCGAGTGGTTTTGCTACGCTTTTGAAGCTGCCTACCTTTAAGGGGGTGCAATATAAACGGTGGCGCACGAGAGCATTTTCCTGGTTTCAGACCATATACTGCTATGATGCCACTAAGGGCAAGCCTGAGGGCCATCTTAATCCTGCACAGTAGGAAGCTTTTGAGAAGACGGATACCCTCTTTAAAGGTGCCCTTCTGAGTGTTCTTGACGATTCCATTGTGGTTTCATATATATCGTTTGACAGTGGCAAAGACATGTGGGCTACGCTCGAGGCCATGTTTGGGGCCTCGGACGCTGGCATCGAGTTGTACGTCATGGGGGAATTCTGTGACTACAAGATGACTGATGAGCGCTCTGTTGTTCAGCAGGCTCATGAGATACAGTCACTCGCTAAGGAACTTGAGTACTTTAAGTGTGTGTTGCCGGACAAATTTGTTGCTGGGACCATCATTGCCAAGCTTCCACCTTCGTGGAACAATTTTGCTACTTCTCTGAAACACAAAAGACAGGAGTTTTTCATTTCGGATCTCGTTAGCACTCTTGATTTTGAAGAGAAGGCGAGAGCAAAAGACACACGTGCTCGAGTCGCTAAGGGAGCTTCTAGTGCCCACATGGTCCACGAGAAGAACTTCCAGCCCAACAAGCCCAAAAACAACAAGAACAAATCTCAGGGGAAAGGCAAGTTTGATGCAGAGAACAAGCCATCACATTCTACCAACTTGAAGAAGAATTCTCATAAGAAGGGAAAGGGACACAAACCTCAATTTTGGTAGAACCGCACAAAATTATATGGCTGCATCTACCTGCTGTCAGCTAACCTCATGGTGCTCCAGGTATTCCTACATTTGTAACTAGGTACAATGACCACCGCAAGATGAATTAAGCTTATTCATACGTTGACTTGCTGATTGCAGTGTGGAACGAGCCTGTCATGTGTGGAGGAGCAAACAAGCAGTGCAGCCACAACGTCAATGCAAGATAAAACAGTCCCGAGTCATATACAGCCTGGCCAGCGAGTAGGGGTCGTGCAAACAGCGGTGCATCATTTTAGTGGTACTGCACAAAAAAGATATTGGGGTGTGTCGGACAAATTTTCTACAGGCACACGGAAGGAATTGCACTGATCGATTGGATAGAATTTTCTCCATGGCATGCGATGAGACTCCAAGGAGGAAATCAACTAACAACTTATGAAATTATTTATAATCTTCCTCACGCAGGTCGGTATCCCCTTCGTCCAGATGACCATGTTTTGTCATGCCGAGCTATTGATATGTGCTACTGTTTTGAAACACCGTTTAAGTACAGCTATTGTTTTCCTATCTTTTCAGATTCAGGACAATGAAGATGAGTTCAGTGGAACTGCACAAAATGGTCTGAAGTTGAGTGATCTCTATTGCCTCCTGTGTTTGCTGCAAATGTGTCAGCATCAATTGCAAGATGAGGCAGCCAGCTAGCTATGGAGTTGCCAACATGCTCAAAGTGCACGCAGCATTGAGAAGAAAGAAGCATGCCCAGGAAATTAATGCGTGCGTAGGGAGGACCTTTGCTTAGAGAAGCATCGATCATTTTTTCTTTATTTCTACACCTTCTCGCGACTTTGTCTTGGTTATAGTATGGTTAATCATTGACATGCATAAACATGCTGAACTTATGTGCTTGTGAATGTTAGTATGCATACCGTATCTTCTGAAGCTTAGTTTAATGTGAATGTTGACTAGCCTGTGAACCTTTACAATCTAGTATATTGTGGGCCTGTTATTTGACCCCTCATTTTGCCGCGCTACGACCAGTGTGAGCGTCTGCATGCAGTACCGCATCCTCTAATTTGGTGGATGCCAAGTAGGCCCGAGAAGGAGCCATAACTTTTTTTAAAGTTGAAAAAGGTTACCGATGAGGAGCCATAAGCTGGAGGGCGTCTCTTTTTTCCTTTCGAATGGGCAATAAGCTGGAGAGCTGGAGAGTGTCTCTAATGGGCTGCCTCTAGTGTTAAGACCGTCCAGGACGAAACACGGCAGCCTACCAGGCCGATACAAAAGCCAATCCATCTTAAAGCCCATTTTTTTGTGAGGAAAAGCCCATATTTCTTGGATTGGGGCGCTCCCGAAAAAACCCTACATCCCGCTGGACTCTCCCCCTTCCGTCGCCCCCCAAGTCCCCCCGCTCCCCTTCTTCCTCACTCGTACAGAAAACCCCCGCTCACCTTCTTCCTCACTCATATAGAAAACGCATGTTCCCCTTCTTGCTCGCTCCTATAGAAAACCCCAACCCTCCTTCTTCCCCACTCGCACTGCCACTAGGCTCTTCTCTCGCTGCTCTGCTCAAACCCGTGCTTCTGAACATGCTCGGCTTCTATTTACAACAACTTGTGGTCATATTCCAGTAAATTTTTTGGCACATGATGTTGATTTTATGGATCAGACCGATCCATTTGTTTGTGACTGCCAAAAATAGTGGTTGGGTTAGATGTTATTGCCATGTTTAATCTGGGTTTTGTCTAAACCTGATGAACAATTAATCCTTGGGCTTTTGTACCGTTTGTAAGCTTGAGTTAGCTGTTGTTACCCTCGTACTCCCCTCCGCCTGCCACTACACTGCCGCATCTTCCACGGCACCTGTTCGTTCCCGTCCGAGGCCTCGCCGTCGTTCTCTGCCTTGGTTCGCTCGCCATGCGCTCGCTGCCATCTGGCGTTGTCAACATGGTCAACCACCAAGAGGAATCAGGAGATGACTGTATGTGGAGAGGCTGACAGTAGGGACCCACCAGGGTCATGGCAGTACGCAAGCAGGTGCCTCGTTATTACAAGCCAAAAAAATACTTCCTCCTAATGGTTTGACATCTAGATCCCACGCCATTGTCAACGTAGTCAATAAACGAGAAAATTACACAACGAGCGGCTAACACCAGGGACCCAGCAGCTTGCCCAGTTGTTTTTTAGTTTTAGAGACAGAGCAGGGTATCAACTGCACGCTGTGCGGGGGCTGTGGCTCATCTAGCCCAGGCTTTTATTTAAGCACATGACGAGCCCAGTTGATATCTTTTTTCTTTCTGAAAATGGCTAGCTCAGTTCTATTTTTTTTGGAGAATACCTAACCGAGGCCTACTTGCTTTTCTCAGCCCTGCTGGGCTGCAAATCTTTCAAGACGAGGAGGGATGTATTCGGCATCCCCAGAAAATTGGCTATAAGTAGTAAGAAATGGGCTATAAATTTTAAAAACACAGCAAACCAGCAATTAGATTCAAATTTTGTTTTTTCAGGATTTCAAGATTTTAAATTTCATTGATGTTTTTGTGGGGAAAATTCCATTGTATTTTAATTTGATATAAAATTATTTTTAAAATTAATTTTAATGTGACTCGAAATTTTGTGATTAAAAAGAGTTCAGACCCCACCGAAATCTGCAAAATTTTGTTGAATTTTTTAGAAGTGGCCAGAATATGGTGTGTAATGCTAACAAAAAGAATATGGGCTTCAAAATATCCTTAAGAATTAGCAAATGGGTTGTAAATTATTAAAAATAATGGCAAATGGGCTGTATGCTGTTTTCCACAGATTTGGAGGCTGACTTGTGGGCCTACTAGGTTGACGATGATGCTGTCCTCATTTTTTTTGACACGTATGCAAGGCTTTGTCAACTTAGGCAACACAGAGCAGTGACTGTTGGATGTCCATCCAACGTCCGTCGTACTTCTTCAATCTCTGATCTTCCTGCTCCAGCCACCCAAACCAGCGCCGGTGGGCCTGCCTGCTCCCTCTTCCCGTGGCCGGCTGTGCTGCCGCGCAGGCCTCACCGGCCCACCCTACTCCCACCGCTGGCCAGGCCATGCCTCTACCCACCCGCACCTCCTGTTATTTTCCGGCAACGTCAGCCTGACCTCGCAGCCGACCAGTCAGCCCTCGTACTCCCCTCAGCATGGGCATCCACAGCAGTGGCTTCACCGGCTCCGGGTCGTTCCCTTCCTGGGCCTCGCCGTCGTCCACTGCGTTGGTGCTCTCGGCACGGTGTGGTCAACGTGGTCAACAAACGACAGCCATCGGAAGAGGGATGTAAGTGGAGAGGCTGACAGTAGGGACCCACACGGTCCATGGCCGCACACAAGTAAGTGCCTCCTTATTACGTGAAAAAAATGATTGCTCCTAATGACAGCTGGGACCCACCGGCTATATCTTCGCATGGAAGGAACTGCCTCCTTATTATGCAAAAAAACTATTCCTCCCGATGATAGCTGGGACCCAGCAGATTTGGTGGCTGACTTGTGGGCCTACTAAGCTGACGCATACGCAGGGCTTTGTCAACTTAGTTAACAAATGATTCTAGCAGCTGCATCGTTGGATGTTAATCCAACGGCCGTGCTGCTTCTTCGACCTCTGATCTTCTTGCTCCAGCCGCCCAAACCAGCGCTGGCGGGACCACCTGCTCCTGTCTCCAGTGGGCAGCAGTGCTGCCGCGCAGGCCTCACCACCCCACCCTAATCCCACCACTAGCCAGGCCTTCCCTCTACTCACCCACACCCCCTGTTACTCTCCGGCGATGGCAGCCTCACACCGCAGCGGAACCAGTGAACCCTCGTACTCCCCTCCGCGTGGGCATCCACTACCGCGTCTTTCTTGGCTCCGCATTGTTCCCTTAGTAGACCTCGCCGTCGTCCACCGCCTTGGTGCTCTCGGCACGGCGAGGTCAATGTTGTCAACGAACGACAGCTATCGAAAGACGACTGTACATAGTGAGGCTGACAGCTGGACCCACCAACTACATCTTCGCACGCAAGGAGTGCCTCCTTATTACACGCAAAAAAATGATTCCACCCCCTGACAGCTAGGACCCAGCAGCTATATCTTCGCACGCGAGGGAGTGCCTCCTTATCCTCCCTGATAGCTGGGACCCTCCTGGTCGAACCATACGTAGGGTTGTGTGTCTGGTCGCGAATGTGTATGTACATACTGGTCGATCGGTCTCTCTTCAAGGATGAACCATGGCCGAGTAAGTAGTAGCACGTGTAGAGGCCCCGACGTCGCAGTTCAGGCAGTCCCACGTAAATCGTGTACACGTACCTACAGCCACACGGCAAAAATTACGGCCACGTACGTACATATGGGCGGTGTCTCGAATGCGTATAGCAATGGCGTCCTATTCATCGGCAGCCAACCGGCTGGGTTGGAATGGTGGAAACAGCGTGGTGTTCATCGGGAGTCAAGCAACTGGGTCAGAATGCGTCCTATTCATCGGGAGCCAACCGGCTTGGACGGAATAGCCGAAACCGGGTCATGTTCATCTGGAGGGGTCTGGCGTACCACAAAATGGAGTAAACAGACTTCTGTTCAACCGCGTACGGTCAAAACAGGGTCCTGTTCATCGGGAGGGTGTGGCATACCGCAAAATAGAGGAAACGGACTTATGTTCAACCACATACGGTCGAAACGGGGTCCTGTTGATCGGGAGGGGTGTGGCGTACCGCAAAAGAGAGGAAACGGACTTCTCTTTGAGTGCCTACGGTCGAAACGGGGTCCTGTTCATCGGGAGGGGTGTGGCGTACCGCAAAATGGGACTCCACGGGCTACTGTTCATCACCGTCTACTGCTCGCGCCTGCCTCCACGGGCTACTGTTCATCCACCGTCGACTTCCTCCAGCCTCCATCGGCTACTGTTCATCCAGCCCTCCACGGGGGCCTGTTCATCCACCCCCAACCGGCTAGGCTGTGGCGGCCTCCTCGGGGTCCTGTTCATCCAGCGGCAACCACGGGGTCCTGTTCATCCAACCCCCACAGGGAACTGTTCATCCACAGCCAACCAACCGGCTCGATCGATCGATGCGTCTCGACTCCTCGTGTCTACGTGTATCACGCGCGAGGCAGCAACGAGCACTGTTAATCGAGAGGCAACCCAACCAGCTATGTCTTGCACGTACGGGGGCCTTCGGTTTTAGTAAGCAGCGAGAAGGATCGATCGGGTTCAGTTAGCAGCGAAGGAATCACTCGGGTTCAGTTAGAAGCAAGGATCGATCGGCTTCAGTAGCTAGCTAGGTGGTGCGAGAGGGCGAGATCGATCACTCGGGTTCAGTAAGCGAACGCCTCGCTCGGGTTCAGTTAGCGAACGCCTCGCACACACGCGCGCGTACGAGAGAAACGCGCAAACCACACTACATCGCTCGGCCTCGACCACCCACCGTAATCGGGAACTCCCCAAAATTTTCCTCGCCCTCACTTCTACCATGATTTTTTAAGTCATGGACGGCCCAAACAATGTCATGCAGGTGCGTCTCCGGCCGGCCCAGGACGAAAAGCCCATTTTCTATCATAATGTTTTGTCATAGAAGTAGGAGCCCACCACATCTATGATGATACGTGTTTTTGTCACAATTATCATCATAGAAGTGTCATAACCATGACCAAAAAAATTTCATGCAGGCCATAATGTCACGGATGTGTCTTTTTTTTGTAGTGGAAGCCACAGGACGGGTTGCCAAGTGGGCTATCGAGCATGGCCCGCATCATGTGAAGTATGTGCCACGGATGGCTATCAAATCTCAGGCCTTGGTCGATTTCATCAATGATTGGACTGAGTTACAAGCTCCAGAAGAGAAGCCAAATAACACATACTGGATGATACACTTTGATGGTTCCAGGCAATTGGAAGGCTCGGGGGCTGGAGTGGTCTTAACTTTACCACGAGGTGACAAATTTTGCTATGTTTTGCGGCTTATGTTTCCCTATACTAACAATGCAGCCGAATATGAGGCTCTGCTTCACGGGCTCCGTATGGCTAAGGATATGAATCTTAGCCAGGTCCAGAGTTTGGGCGACTCAAATTTGGTGGTTCAACAAGTTTCAGGGACTTGGGATTCTAGGGACCTCCTTATGGCGGCTTAAAGGCGCGCTGTTACTATCATCGCTGGACACTTTACTGGTTATCAGGTTGATCATATTGATCGATGACATGATGAAGCAGCAGATGCTCTGCCTCGACTGGGTTCGCAGCGCAAGCCTGTTCCCCCAACATTTTCCTTGATGTTTTGCATAATCCATCGGTCAAGCTGCCAACGGAGGAAGATATCGCTATTCCAGATCCAGAGTCGCAATTGGTGGCTAAAGTACACGCCACCCCAGAGTGGACGGTCCCTTACTTGGCTTATCTTACCCGTGGCAAGCTCCCACAAGAGGAAATCATCGCCAGGCAGATTGTCAAGAGATCTAAGTCCATGACCATTATTAATGGCGAGTTACACAGGAGAAGTACTACAGGCCTTTTTCAGCGTTGTGTTTCTCCTGAAGAAGGATGCGAGATTCTCAATGAAATTCAATCAAGTGATTTTGGTCATCACGATGGCTCAAGATCTCTTGTCTCCAAAGCTTTTCAACATGTTTTTTACTAGCTTACAGCTCATGCGAATGCAAAGAATATCATTCATAGATGTGATGGCTGTCAGAAATTTGCACGTGAAGCTCATGTGCCAGCTCAAGAACTTCAGATGATCCCAATAACTTGGCCTTTTGCAGTCTGGGGGCTTGACATGGTTGGTCCTTTTAAACCATCAAAGGATAAAAAGACTCATCTTCTGGTAGCAGTCGATAAGTTCACCAACTGGGTCGAAGCAGAACTAGTTAGCAAGTGTGATGCGGCCACGACGATTAAATTCCTGAAGAAGTTGATCTTTC
The DNA here is from genome assembly GCA_039707655.1 of Elymus sibiricus. Taxonomy (NCBI): domain Eukaryota; kingdom Viridiplantae; phylum Streptophyta; class Magnoliopsida; order Poales; family Poaceae; genus Elymus; species Elymus sibiricus. Next base: position 433,177,974 of record CM077673.1, read on the forward strand.
ATTTTGGTTATCCACACAGTATCATCATGGACAATGGTAGTAATCTCTCCAAAGGAGCTCTGAAATAGTTTTGCCAGAAAGAGCACATCCGGCCAGATCTTGCTTCTGTAGCACATCCATAGTGCAATGGTCAAGCAGAACATGCAAATCAGGAGTTATTGTGTGGAATTAAGCCAAGACACATGGTTCCTCTTCAACGCACTCCTGGATGCTGGGTTGAGGAGCTCCCTGCAGTCCTTGGGAGCATACGAACTACTCCCAATAGGTCAACATGCTATACGCCGTTCTTCCTCGTCTATGGTGCAGAAGCTGTATTGCCAAGTGATATACGTCATGACTCCCCCAGGGTTGCAGCGTATGTCGAAGCAGATAATGAAAAAGCTCATCAAGACTCCCTGGATGCTTTGGAGGAAGAATGCAATCTTGGAGCAGCACGGTCAGCAATATATCAACAAGACCTGTGTCGCTATCATAGTCGTAGGGTCAGAAGCCGTACCTTCCTGGAGGGTGACTTAGTGCTCCGTCTGATACAAGAACGGACAGGTATGCATAAGCTTTCACCTCCATGGGAAGGACCCTTCATCATCAGTAATAATTTCAACAACGGGTCATATTACCTCGCTGATATGAGAGAGCCAGATGCATCACGCACTTCCGAGGAAGAGGGCAGCAGACTCTGGAATATTGCACACCTCAGGCCCTATTATACTTGAAAGCCATTGGCTTCGGTTGTTTGTACATACCTTATCATGTATATACATATTTTATGATCAATATAATAAAGCCGACATCTCTAGAGCTTAGTGTTTTTGTCGTTTCATCTCAGAAATTGGGTATTGAGTCTTTATTCTTTGATCATTGGTCACTTGGGGCCTTCCAACTCATTGAGTTTAGCTATTAACATCCCTCTTGACCTGGCACATGCCAATATAACTTGGTTAAACCTGCATGTTAGCTCTATGCTACTCCGAAAAGGTGACCCGACTATACTCTTGCTAAGTCAATCAGAAAGGTGACCCTGAACTTATCAAAGTTAAAACTCTGGCTTAAGTCATGTGAGAGCCGGCTTTCAGAGAGCTAGGAAAAACCACAAGAGGCTACAAGGCCTGCTTCACTGAAGCAAATCAGTCTCGAGCCTCGAAAGCCGTTCTTATGTCATGCCTCGAAAGCCAGCTTAATTATTATATATATATATTTTCTAAATTGCATTATTATTTTTATATATATCTATGCCTTGCTGTTTGCAGGTATTTATTTTTACTTAACATATAGGGTTACAAAAATTGCCGGGTCACAAGTATGGCCAGGGTTTGAGAGATCCAAGTAATCTGTAATATTTCGTAGTACTTGTGAATTTCCTGCATACATGTATGCCAGATTAAAGAACCATACCAAGTCATAATTTTGGCCCGGTCTTGGAGTATTCAACTGATGCTTTGTAGTATACTACAACACTCTCGCATTCCTCGACACTTATATTCTGCCGGGTTATCTTGTAGCCATGGCTACGGATTCAAGTTCATATAATTTCATCAAGCAAGCATACATAGTTAGCAACATCAAAGATCATCACAGAATCATAAGATACGCATGATGCATGAAGGCATTGCCAGATTACAAAAGTTTTCTACCAGCTATTACAAAGCCACATCAGGTCCCAACACTACTAGGAAATACCTTATAGGTAGAATCTTAGCAATAGTGATGGGTAATGTGCCAACGCTAATTAGCGCTAGGCCTTTCCCAACGCTACAAGTAAGGTTGTAGTAGTAGCGTGGGACACCCAGGCCGCGTTGCTGCTAAGTCGGCCACAAGGTTACCCCCGGGTCTAGCCTTAGTAGCAGCGTGGGCTAGGGAACCCACACTACAAATAATCTTTTAGCTATAGCACTGGGCCTATAGCCCACGCTGCTACTAAAACTGCACGTGGGCAGGTGGTGGGCCCAACTTAGCAGTAGCGCCGGGTGCCATACGCGCGCTACTGGCACTGGCCTTAGCCGTAGTGCTGGGCTCCTGGCCTGCACTACTGCTAAGCCCACCTTATCCCCGGCCCGTTGGTCTCCTCTCCCTCGCCATACTCACTCTTTGTGTTCCCTCGCGCACTGCCGTCGCCCGCTACCGTCGCCAGTCGTTGTTGCTCACCGCCGTCGCCTGCGCGCTACCGCCACCGAGGTAGCTCCCCCTACCTCCCTCCTCCTCCCTCCCTCCTCCCTCCTCCCTTCCTCCCTCCTCCTCCCTCCTCCTCCCTCCCTTCCTTCTCTCTCTGTTCTTGTAGAATGTAGGTTATTTGAATGTAGGTTTTTAGAATGTAGACATTGTAGAATGTAGGTTTTTTAATAGAATAATTTTTTTAGGTCATTTGAGTAAATGTAGGTATTTTGACGATTTTAGGTGTTTTGAATATAATAGAAAATTTTAGGTCTTTTGAATAGTAAATGTTGGTATTTCAACTATTTTAGGTATTTTGAACAGAATAGAAAACTTTAGGTCTTTTGACTATTTTAGGTCTTTTGAATAGAACATTTTAGATTTTTTGAATAGAATAGAAAATTTTAGGTATTTTGACTATTTTAGGTCTGTTGAATTTAATAGAAAATTTTAGGTCTTTTAAATAGAATAGAAAATTTTAGGTCTTTTGACTATTTTAGGTCTTTGTACTATTGTGGGTACTACTCGTGCAAATGTTGGTACTTCTACTATTTTAGTGTTGATACTTTGTTGTAATGCACATGATCTTGAGGTTATTTATCATTTCAGTGTTGATACTTTGTACTATTTGGACATGTGTATGTGTATGGACATGTTGATCTATTGCAGGGAAACTCCGAGTGGCCTATGTTTTACTGGAATGTTGATTCATTTCTGTTCTGGCAAATTTCAGGCGCTCGATATGTCCTTTTTAAGCATAGGTCATGCCAAACATTTTCCGTGAATTTTAGCATGACTTGTGCGAGAAAGTAGGACATATTGAGTGCTTGTGATTTGCTGGAATGGGAATTCAACGACATTCCGACAAAACATAGGCCATTTTTTATGTCATTACTTGATATATGCAATGGGTTGACTTTCAGTCTGTTGCGGCTCCTTGTGTGACTTTCAGTGAGGGAGTGTCCACCATATATGAGAGAGGAAGAATCTTGACTATTGTAGTGGGGGTCACTTCTCCTTCCTTCCCGTGTGCTAGACATTTTGGTGTAATGTACTTCGGAAAGAAAGGAGGAGGGACCATCACCGACGGTCGAAATATGAGAGAGGAAGAATCCCGACTGTTGTTGTGGGGGTCGATTCTCCTTCGTTCCCGTGTGCTAGACATTTTGGTGTAATGCACTCAAGAACGAAGGGAGGAGCGACCATCACCGACAGTCAAAATATGAGAGTGGAAGAATCCCGACTGTTGTCATGGGGGTCGCTTCTCTTTCATTCCAAGGTGCTAGACATTTTGGTGTAATGCACTTTGGAATGATAGGAGGAGTGACCATCACCGACGGTCGCTATATCAGAGAAGGAGTGCCCACCATATACACCACGTGAGATGAGAGTTTATCAAGGAAGACTCAATGGACCCAAAGTCAACCCGTGCTGAATAGTGATCTGTGTCTTGAGTTTCCTGGTAATTGCCATCGATCATTTTTTAATCTTTGAATTATGAACATAGGAAATGTCTGACGACGATAGGATCCCTGAGTGCGACTACTGCAGCGACGACCGGGGTATGTGCGATAGGTCTCACCTAGAAGACGATCGGCGCTTCACCATCAAGCTCGACGAGACCTTCGATGTTTTTACAGTACGTAATGACGACAAGTATTTTTTCATAATTAAGCATGACTTGTGCTTCTTTGCTTCAATGTGTAATTTCTGTTTTTTACAATTTGACTAGTGCATCCCCTGCCATGCAACACCTTATGTCTTGGATAAGCTGGATTTCAAAGATCATGAGAATATGGAGACCAAGATAGTTCACCTGTGGACGCAACATGGTTACGCTTTTGCCGTTAAGCTATGCAATGCAGTAAACCACTCCCACTTTGGTTGCTCAAATTGGAAAGCACTATGCAAGGCATATGGATTTTAGGAGGATATGCATGTCACCTTCGAGATTCGTCCTGAAGATGATATTGAAGATAATATCAACATTTGGGTCGATGTGGATACGCTTCCAGTTCTACCTCTATGTGAGTTTCTCAAATAAATTTGTTAAGTAATATATATTGTTTATTTAAAAATAGTTGACAGCTTATTTCCATTCTTCAAGAAATGTTCGGAAGGTAGTAGACAAAACCTACTACAGTTATGGCTCTGAACTAACTTGCGCGGAGAAAAATCATCTTGTCTCATTTATGAATGATGTTGATACTTTCAAGGATGTAACACCCTAAAAATATTTTCTTTTGATTTTCAAAATCTTTTCTTTAAAATAAAATTCTTTGGATCACTATGGCCGTATTTCTCTCTTTCTTCTGTTTGAAAATCATTTTGAGTTTTCAATTGGGTCTCAATTTTTTTAAAATAGTTTTGATTTGATGGTTTCTTACTTGTGTAATTATTTTTTAAGGATCAAAAATATTTTCTTTCAAAGAAGTTTTTGAATAATTAATTATTTCAATGGAATGGTCCATTTCATTTTTTCTTCACACACATAGGAAATTCTCACAAAAATTATTCTGCCATTTTTAAACTATCATCCAAGTCAATCTCACACCCAAGGATAGTACCCAATACTTCTCTCCACAAATTTTTTTTTATCAAATTTAGCAAATTCCAAAGTTTGAATTTCATTTATTCCTAGGTCTTTTAATTTACAAAGGAACTATATTTTTCCCAACTATTCTGTACCCACAAAAATTATACCAGATACTTGACAGTACCCACACTCCATTTCACCAAAAACATTATGTTCCACAGTTCAAAATTTTCAAATTTCATTCAATTGAAATTGGGACCAGATTCAAACTCTCTGCTCAAATCCCAATTTTAATTGCTCCAAAAATTCTGAAATTTTGCCAACATCTCTGTTATGCATCAGTACCTCACCACAAAAATTCTCACAAATTCCAAAAATGCCTGTGGCCATCTAGCATTTCATCAAACACTTGGCGTGCACTGTAGCTCACTGTCGAAAATTTCAGAAAAATAGAGAAGTTCAGAGAGGAGGGAATCGGCGCCGTGCGGTGCACTCCACTTCACCTCTCCCTCATCCACACCCCTGGTGATCATCAATACATCGCCGCAGGACCCTCTCGCCAGCCTCTCACCGCCGACAGCACTGGAGCAGGCCGGTGCAACGGCCGCTGCCCTCGGCCACGGGGGCCGAGGGGATCAACACGGCCACCAGCCACCATCACTCCCTCCACTGCTCCCTCTCCTAACTCCTCTCCACGCAGCAGCCTCTCTACAACCTCTCCGCAACGTCCAGGCCGCCCCAACCCCGCCTGTCAATCACCCGAGCAGCTCACCGCCGCCATGCCCGTATGGGAGCCCCGCCATGGATAAGGTGATAGAGCTCGCGAGGCGTTGTGCCGGCCTTACCAAAAACATCCTCTCATCTCACTGATCACTCACCGACCTCGCCCACCGCCTCCAACTGCCCTGCCGGCCACCATAACTTCGCCGTAATCGGGATCGCTCCGGCCATCATCAGATCGCCTATAAAAAGCCTCCCCGAGCGCCACTGATCACTTGCACCACTCCACCATCCCTCCAGTCCACCCCGACGACACTCCATCGGCCCCGAGGGGGTCTTCTTCTCTGGCTAGGGCCGCCCGATCCGCTTCGGGTTCCGAGAAGAATCTGACGTCTGTAGGCCACCTCCACCTCTCAAATCTTGCCGGTAGCCTCCTAGTGCTCCCTCTCATCGGAACCACACATCAATTTGACGGTGGCAGGTCTCTCCGACGCCGCCGTCCACCGAAGTTGACCCCGCCGATGCTGTATTGCTCGCCGGCGACCAACTCCACCACCCATCGATGCAGAATACTTCCCCGAGCCCATTCCTACCATCGCCGCCTCCTGAAACGCTGGCGATCGCCGTCGGTGCCAACTGCACCTTCCCTGTGCACGTGCGCGAGGCACGTTTGAAATTCAAACCTAATGGGTGGGGCCCACCCGTCAACGTTTTATTCTTTTCTGTTATATTCAAAAGCGCCTTCTGCCTCTTTACGCTTTCTGCATTGGAAAACATATTTCTTCTGAGGCGCTTCCAGTTATTACCGCAGGAACCCGCTGGCAGTTATTTTATTTATAGAGAGGTCCCTGGTTTTAAAACATTTATAACTTTTAAACCACAAATCATTTTCAATTGGTTCTTTTTCTGAAAATCTTCGTTTTCACTCTAGTTTTTTTAGTATTTATTTAAAAATAATTTGAGCCAACTTTTTGTGCTGTTACTAAAAAAATGATTTGAATTTGAATTCTTATTTTCTAGAAATCGAGGAGGGAAACTTTGCCAAAAATTTCGAGGGATCACCTTCTGCCTACTTTGATCAATGCAAGCATTTTTGAACTTGGGATATGGTGTTTGCATGCATATTTGCATAAGTTTGAAATATCACCAGTTATGTAGTGGTTAGTGAATGCATGCATGATCATATATTTTTGTGCATTTCTTGCATGCATTAAAGAGCTTTTCTAACTTTGATGAAGTGGTGAGAAATAAGGGGTGTATTCCTGTCGTTGTCGTGCCGGTGGGCACGCGTCACATCATGACACGATGGTGTCATCGTGGCATGAGAAGCAATGTCAGTCATAATAATAACACCTCCTGAGTCAATCTAGATCGAGTCTTGTTTCGTCAATCCTAGCTAAATACCGTGCTGCCACTTGTCTTCCTACGAGGGGAGTATGGCTTAGTAAGTTGCTAACCCCTTTCCGAGTGCACACCACATAGAGGGGCCATGATGAGGGTTCCATGGCCATAGACTAATGCCAGTCATCGAGTCAGGGGGCATGGGTCTATCCGGGTGGGCCGAGAGGGGGCACCCCTTGTAATCCGCGTGTTATAAATAGTGATCCCATGCTATTCGAGACGATGGTCTCCCCATCTTAGAGTTTTTCTTGGACGATGCTTTGGGTGATTCTTGGCATCCGAAAAGTTAATCTGGTGTGTGCTGGTTAGATGTGTTGTCAACCCAAAGACCATATTCGGAATTAGTTAGCGTCTCGGTGTTGGCTAAATAAATCCTGTACACGTGGGTAAAGAGTACTCCCTCTGCAGAATTATACCTATTCGAATAGTCTTGTCCACGGTCAAGGACGTTAGCTGGGAAGGGTCAAGTGTCGGTCCCGGTGTCAGTCTTCGGAGGAAATAATTAAAATTGAGCATGATTCAATTCTTGCAGGATAATTATTGTCACTACTGATGCCAACATGAATATTATTGTTAGCATGAATATTACTGTGGACTAACCCTGTTCTTCTATGTGCAACCTTGAGTATCACTTGGGATGGCTAGTCCACCTGGATACACATTTTTATTTTTTTCTCGGTATCACTTGGGATGGCTAGTCCACCTGGATACTCATTTCTATTTTTCTGGGTATCACTTGGGATAGCTAGTCCACCTGGATACTCATTTCTATTTTTCTGGGTATCACTTGGGATGGCTAGTCCACCTGGATACTCATCTCTATTTTTCTGGGTATCACTTGGGATGGCAAGTCCACCTGGATGCTCATTTCTTTCCAAGACCTCTCGAGGCGTCGCATTTAGACACCCATTTGGCATTTCTTTTCAAGACCTCTCGAGGCGCCGCATTCAGACACCCGTTTGGCATTTCTTTTCAAGACCTCTCGAGGCGTCGCATTCAGACACCAATTTGGCATTTTTCTTGGAATTCCTCGGGCGGTCCAATGCCCGTTGTTCCATTTTATTTTCTTGTTTTATTACTAAAAAAATTATTTATTCATCCACACTGTATTATTATTTATCATGCCATGCTTTAATTTCAGTCAACATATGCATACAATATAATCCATCATGAGAATATGCATTCGGTATATCTTTTGTTCATAATGTTTGTGAGTACATTCCAACGTACTCACAGGTAGTTCCTGGCTTGTTAATTTGGCCAGACCCGGAGGAAGCCGAGCTTGTGGAGGAAGAGTGCGCTAGCGAGCCTGACGCTTAGAGGTGTTCCCAGTCAGTCAACTTGTGGTCTTGGAGTCTATCACGCGTATCATCCGCAGTGCTTCCGCTCCACCAATAAAATAGTCAAGTCTCACAATGATGCTTGACTTTACTATATTGTATCAGTGTTGTAATATCACCACACCACTGTCTTATTCCGCCACCGTCATATATTGACAAGTTTGTAATAAATGTTGAGCACTCTGGCTCAACCCTGTGTAATATTATGTATGTACTGGTTATCTATATCAAGGGAGTCCACCAGTTGTTCTGATCTTGGGGCTGGTGTGACTTGAGGCAATTCCGTGATATATTCTGGAAACAGGCCCGACAAACCATGGTATCAGAGCCAGGCTGACTGTAGGAAGCCCTAGGTGCGATCGCTAGTAGTAGAGTCAGTCCTAACTTTTTTAGCAACATTTCATGCATTGTAACAAATTTTCCTTGGTCATCATATACTTATGATATGACTATTTGGATTGCTTATCTACTGTTGTAGATGTCTGGCGGCAGCTGTCTGACCCAGATTTTCAGCAACGAGCCTGTGGGTTTTTCCCGCGTTCTCGTCTACATCGCCAGAGTCGCTATGGGATCTCTGAGTCATCCGAAGTACATAGTTTTTCCTGACAGGATCTCAGACGCCCTGACTATGTACCAGGCCTCGGTATATATTCAGGGTGGAGATGTCGTGCCTCATCATAACTATCGGTTTGTGGGGAGAGTCATGCCTACTGAGAGGCATGCTATCCAGATGGCTGCCCGTGAGGCCATCGCTCGTCTTAGGGACATTCTTCCAGTCATGCAGACACATCCCTATCATTATCTTCCATGCCATGTTCCATACACTAGTCACTATGCTTTCTCTTGCACCACGGGAGAATGGGATGAGGCCATTGAGCCCCTTGTTCAGTATATCATGGCTCTAGAGTCAGTCTTCACCTCACTGGTGGACGACTATCTCGCTACACGGATGGACTTGGCTCGTGCGAGGGCTCCTCGTAGGAGTGAGTTCTGCTCTCCTTCACCATGCACTCCTTGCATTCTGACTCCACCATACGACCCTCCTACTCATTTCGTGATTTGGCACACATCCCTAAGCGATGAGTCTAGTCGCTCGGCTGTCCCACTCCGGTTAGAGCTTCATCGCCTACGAGCACAGTGCCACCGTGAGCAAGCATGACATCGACAGCTGCCCAACTGGAGACCATACCCGAAGAGGAGGAGGTCGAGTCTTTAGCACCCCGTCTGGGACTTACCCTCAGCAGGGCCTATTATGTTCCAGACACTCCGTGATATCAGACTAGGCATCAGTATCGCAGACGTCTTTTATGAGAGTGTAGCTGTAAAATATTTATTTTTTGTTTCTTTTCTTCTTTGTAAGATGGCGAGTAGTAGACCCTGGATCGCATCATGCTAAGAGGATGGAGTAGTGCACTAGTCTAAATAAGCAGTCATGTAAGCAGCACGGCTACGACGAGAATATTGTATAATTAAATCATGCATGTATAATTAAATCTTGCATGCATAATATAACTCGTTACTTTTATGTACTTATGTTTTTGGGGGGAAATTATTTTCAGCCTCTTAAAATGTATTTTCTTTCTTTATGATTTCTTTCCTCATAGGTGTTTACACAAATACCCGAGAAAGAAAATGCATCGTCCTTGGACCCGTTCTATGTCCAGTCCACCAGAGGACAACTTTACACAGATGGGAAATAACTTCACACCAGGATAGACAAGTGAGCAAAGCAATGATTCAGTATTCTCAGAAGTGTGTCGTCTTTACGAACAAAGTCAGTAGCAGCCCTAGGAAATGATGCAGCATTTTATAAATATGGGAAATCACCAAGGACAGCACCAACCCAGATCAAAATTATCTGAACTTCAGAGGACCAATCCAACTATCTTTTCTCACACAAATAAACCATTGGAGGCAGACGACTGGCTGCGTGATATTGAAAGAAAATTGGTCATAGCCCAATGTATGGACCAGGAAAAAGTATTATATCTCCACATTATTTTTCTGGAATAGCCGCATCATGGTGGGAAAATCTAAGCCACACGCATCCCAATGGAGAAAACATGACCTGGGAGCAATTCAAGGAAAGCTTCCGGGGAGCTCATATTCCCAACAGTATCATGAAATTAAAGAAAAGAGAATTTGAGGATCTCAAGCAACGGGGCACAACGGTAACTCAGTACCTCGACCAGTTTACTCAGCTAGCCCATTATGCTAATGATGAAGATATGACAGAAAGCAAAAGGATGGAGAAATTTCTCGACGGGCTTGTTCCATCTTTAATGTGCCAACTGGTGGTCCATACTTTTCCGGATTTCAAGAAACTGGTAGACAAGGCTATTATCCTGGAAAATGAGCACCGCAACATGAATGAGATTCACAAGCGCCGTATGAACCAGTCAGTACAGGTTCTCAACAACAGGCCCCGAAATGAATTTCAAAGGCCCGTGGCACCTCGACCAGCAATTCCAACATCACGACCGTAACAAAACCACAATACCTTCCACAATAGAGCCAAGGAAGCAATATTCCGTCCTAGCATCACTTGTTACGCCTGTGGAGCAGTGGGGCATTATGCTAGGCAATGCCCAAAACAGGGGAATAATGCCACCAAACCAAGAACAATCACAGAAAGAGGCAGGTTAACCATGTGACATTTGAGGAAGCATAGAATGCATTGGATATCGCATTTGGTATGTTCCCTGTCAACACCATTAATGCAACAGTTTTATTTGATTCTGGAGCTTCCCATTCATGCATCTCTAAAAGATTTGCTTCAAAGAATCAGTTTTCTTTTTCGCCTTTGAAAAATTCAATGGTTATTCAGTCCTCGGGATCAAAGCAAAGCACACAATGTTACTACCAGGATGTGAACATTGAAATAAAAGGAATGAAGTTTCTAGCAAATCTTATTGTATTGGAAGCAGTTGATTTGGATGTTATTTTGGGAATGGACTGGTTGACCACAAATAAAGGATTTATAGACTGCTACAATCGCACAGTGACTCACCAATTGTCAAGGGAAGACAGTAAAATTTGGTACAAGGGGAATTTCTACTTCGCAAGGAAAGTTAAATCAAGGGGACATGCCAGAATTAAGCAAAGTTCCTGTGGTATGCGAATACCCCGATGTATTCCCTGAGGAGCTACCAGGCATGCCACCCGATCGTGAAATTGAATTTGTTATTGAACTAGCACCTGGAACGGCACCCATCTACAAGAAGCCTTATCGAATGGCTCCGACAGAATTGGTTGAGCTAAAAAAACAAATTAAGGAATTATTGGAAAAGGGGTATGTCTGACCCAGCTCATCACCATAGGGATCACCGGTTTTATTTGCCAAGAAAAAGGATGGTACCCTAAGGTTATGTATTGATTACAGGGCACTCAATATGGTTACCATCAAAAATAAATATCCACTACCAAGGATCAATGACTTGTTCGACCAACTGGCAGAAGCCAAGCTTTTTTCAAAAATAGACTTCAGGTCAGGCTACCATCAGTTAAAATTCTGATCATCAGACATACCCAAGACCGCTTTTACCACCAGATATGGATTATATGAGTTCACTGTGATGCCTTTCGGATTGACCAACGCTCCTGGCTATTTCGTACATCTCATGAACAAGGTTTCATGAAATATTTGGACAAGTTCGTGGTTGTGTTCATTGATGACATACTTATTTATTCGAAGACGCCAGAAGAACATGAGCAACATCTTCGAATAGTCCTGGAAGAATTACGGAAAAATTAACTATATGCCAAATTCAGTAAGTGTGAATTTTGGTTACGAGAAGTCGGGTTTCTGGGTCATGTACTGACAAAGGATGGAATAGCAGTGGACCCAAACAAAGTAATGGATGTCCTAGAATGGAAGCAACCCACCAACATGACTGAGATCAGAAGTTTTCTTGGTTTGGATGGCTACTATCGACGGTTTATTGAAGGATTCTCCACCATAGCCAAACCCATGACTCAGTTACTCAAGAAGGATAAAAAGTTTGAATGGACCGAAGCATGTGAGAAAAGTTTCCAAGAATAGAAAAAGAGGTTAACAACAGCACCTGTTTTGACCCTACCGGATGTGCACAAGAATTTTGAAATATACTGTGACGCTTCCAGAAAAGGTCTTGGATGCGTATTAATGCAAGAAGGAAGGGTCGTAGCTTATGCTTCAAGACAGCTATGATGACACGAAGAAAATTATTGTCGGGCCCCTTTTCTGGAATAAATCACAGAATAGCCCCGAGTCACACCAGCCCCAAGAACAACTGGTGGACTTCCTTGATACAGATAACCAGTACAACATAATATTACACAGGGTTGAGTCTGAGTGCTCAACCAAATTATTACAACTCGCCAGTATATGGCAGTAGCGGAATATCATAGTGGTGTGGTGGTAGTACAATACTGGTACGATAAAATAGAGCCATGCGTCAGTGTGAGGCTTGACTAGTTTATTGGTGTAGCGGAAGCACTGCGGATGATACATGTAGTAGACTTCAATATCACAGGTTGACACACTGGGAATACTCCTAAGCATCGGGCTCGCTAGTGTACTCTTCCTCCACAAGCTCATCTTCCTCCAGGTATGGCCACATTAAAAGCCAGGGACAAGCCTATGAGTACGTTGGAATGTACTCGCAAACATTATGAATGAAAGATATACCGAATGCATATGCTCATGATGGATTAAAATAATGTGCTCATGCTATAATAAATGATATGCATATGTTGACCAAAATTTAATCATGGCAGGTTAAATATTAGTATAAGCAGAGGAATTAGTAAATAAAATTTTAGTGACAAACAAAGAAAGTTAATGGAAAATCGAGCGAGACTGGACCGCCCGAGAATCCAAAAGAAAGTAAAAGAAATGACGGTCGGGTGTCTAAAATGGTTGCCATGGGAGGTCTTGAAAATAAATGCCAATCGGGTTTCCACAAGAGAATCGGGCGAGACAGGACCGCCCGAGAACTCAAGAGACGCCATGAGAGGTCTTGAAGAGAAATGCCAATCGGGTGTCCACAAGAGAATCGGGCGATACAGGACCACCCGAGAACACAAGAGACGCCATGAGAGCTCTTGAAGATAAAACCGAGTGTCCGGGGTAGTCCAGCCAGCCCCTGAGACACTCAGGAAATAAAATAAGAAAAACGGGTTAGTCCACAATAATATGCATAATGACAATAATAATCACAACAATAATATTCATGATAACCAAAAATATCCATGACAGCATTAGTGATGATAATAATATCCTGCAAAATGATTCATGCTCAAACTAATTATTTCCTCCGAAGACCGACACCGGACCGACACTTGACCCTTCCCAGCTAATGTCGTTGGCCGTGGACATGGCTATTCAAATAGGTATAACTCTTCAGAGGGTGTACTCTTTACCCACGTGCATGGGATTTCTTTAGTCAACACCGTGGCACTGACTAATTCCCACTACGGTCTTTGGGTTGAAAACACACCTGGCCAGCACACACCAGAATAACTTTCCGGATGCCAGGAATCACCCAGAGCATCGTTCAATATAAACTCTAAGTCGGGGAGACCATCATCCACGGTGAGGTGCCCGTACGGGTGTGGCGGTCATGCCGGTCTCTGGCGACTGCCAGGCGGGCTCCAGAGTACTTGGGCAGTGGGGTCAGCGCACGGAGCCGCGGAGAGGATCAACGCGTGGAGGAAGGTAGGTAGGGAGAGCAGCAGCAGCAGTGAAGGTGGCCGATGGCCGTGGCGATCCGCTGCGGTTGCCGCGGATGAGCTCGGTAGCCGTTGCACCGACTTGCCGACAGCTCATCGGCGATGAGATACTGGGGAGTGGGCCAAGGGTCAAAGTATTGATGAGCAACGACGATTCTATGGTGGAGAAGGATGATGAGGAGTACACGGCACCGATCTCCTTTCCTTTCTGATCAAATTCAGATAACTGAATTTTCTGACAGTCATGAACAGTGCGCACACCACCTGTATGATGAAATGACAGAGAGTGCTAGGGATTTTAGGAATTTTGAGGAATTTTTGTGGTGAGGTCTTGATAAAAGTAAGAGAGTTTGACAAAATTTTAGAATTTTTGGAGCTATTTAAATTGGGTTTTGATCATAGGAATTGAATCTGGTCCAAATTTGAACTGGTCAGAATTTGAAAATTTTGAACTGTGGAACCCAAAGTATTTGGTGAAATGGGTTGTAGGTACTATCTAGTTGTTGGAGTAATTTTTGTGGGTGCAGAAGAATCATAGAAAATATGGTTCCTTTGTAAACCAAAGAAACTATGAATAATACAAATTCCAACTTTGGAATTTTTTCAAAATATAAGAGAAATATTATTGTGGAGAGGATAGATGTTGAATACTATCCTAGAAGGTGTGAGTGACTTGAGGGAAAATTTAGGAGTGGCAGAAAAATTATTGAAGGGGTTTAGGAGGGCTTGATAGAAGTGAAAAGAGCAAATCTTTGGAATAATTTCAATTATCAAAAACTTTTCCAAAAAGGGAAATATTTTTGATCTCTCAAAAATAATTTCCAAACTAATAAACCATCAAAACAGAACCAATTAAAATTTTGAAACCCAATTCAGAATTAAGATCATTCCAGAACAGAAGAAGAAGAAGAAAGAAAAAAGAAAAAGAGCCAAAATAATTCAAGATATTTCCTTTTAATAAAAAGATTTGAAAACCCAAAGGGATTATTTTTGGGGTGTTACAACACCTACCCCCCTTAAGAAAAATCTCGTCCCCGAGATTTCAACTGTCCCTCAAACAGGTACGGATATTCAGTCCTTAGGTGATCCTCTCTTTCCCATGTTGCTTCTTCCTTGGTATGATTACTCCACTGAACTTTGTAAATTTATCACATTCTGCCGGGTCCTCCGTTCAGATTCCTCCAGAATTTTTATAGGTCGTTCTCTATAGGTGAGGTCTGGTTGAAGATCCAGGTCTTGATGTTGTACTTGCTTGTCTGGGTTACTGACACATCTCCTCAGTTGTGACACGTGAAACACATCATGAACATCTGATAATTTTGCGGGTAGCTCCAGCTGGTAGGCAACCTTGCCTCTCCGTGCAATTATCCTGAATGGTCCAATAAATCTCGGTGCCAATTTTCCCTTGACCTTAAATCTCTGTAATCCCCTCATTGGAGATACTCTGAGATACACGTATTCATTAGGTTCAAAACTGATCCGGCGGTGTCTTTGGTCATAGTAACTCTTCTGACGGCTCTGAGCTACTCTTAGTCTGTCCTGAATAAGTTTCACTTTTGTTTCCGCCTCTTTGAGAATTTCTGGGCCAGAAATTCGACTGTCTCCGGTCTCAGACCAATTGAGTGGGATACGGCATCTCCGTCCCTATAAGGCTTTGAAGGGTGACATTTTCAAACTAGCTTGATAACTGTTGTTGTATGAAAATTCCGCATACGGCAAACTATCTTCCCAGCTGACTCCGTAAGTAAGCTCACATGCTCTCAGCATGTCCTCCAATATTTGATTTACCCGCTCAGTCTGTCCTCCTGCCTGTGGATGATATGCTGTACTAAATGCCAGTTGAGTCCCTAAGGCTTGCTGTAGGTGCTCCCAAAACCTAGAGACAAACTAGGTGCCTCTATCGGAGACTATGGTCTTGGGTACTCTGTGTAAGCAAACAATTCAGGAGAGGTATAACCTAGCAAGCCTGTGTGTTGAGTATGTGGTTTTTACCGGAATGAAGTGTGCCACCTTGGTTAATAAATCTATGATAACCCAGATAGCATCATTCCCATGTCATGACCTTGGCAATCCCACGATAAAATCCATTCCTATTACATCCCACTTCCATTCAGGCACTCTAAGTGGCTGCAATAGTCCTGCTGGTCTCTGGTGTTCTGCCTTTACCCGTTGACAAGAGTCACAGCGTGCCACATACACGGCTATGTCTCTTTTCATCCCGTGCCACCAATTTTTTTCCTGTAAATCCTTGTACATCTTTGTTCCTCCAGGGTGAATGGAGTACGGGGTAGTATGAGCTTCTGCCAAAATTTGTTGCTTTAATTCTTCTTTATTGGGCACGCATAGCCTTTTCCCGTACCATAAAATTCACTGACTGTCAATGGTAAATTCGGACGCCTTGCCTGAATTTACTTTTCTTTTAATGCCCTCAATACTGGGGTGTCCTCTCTGAGCCTCTTTGATCTGATCTTCCAGGGTTGGTCTTATCTCTAGCTGAGCAACAGTTCCTTCTGTGACTAGAACATTATTGAGTTTGGCAAATTCCTGGTTGAACTCTTGTTGTGAGAATTGCACACTGCCATCCTCGGTGCATGGGTTTCGGCTGAGGGCGTCTGCCACAACATTTGCTTTACCCGGGTGGTAATGAATTCCCACATCATAATCCTTAATTAACTCAAGCCAGTGATGCTGTCTCAAGTTTAATTCTGGCTGGGTGAAGATATACTTGAGACTTTTGTGGTCCGTGTATATCTCGCATCGGTTACCCAGAAGATAATGTCACCATTCCTTGAGTGCATGTATCACTGCTGCTAACCCCAAATCATGAGTAGGATAATTTTCCTCATGTCGTCGTAGCTGTCTTGAAGCATATGCTACAACTTTTCCCTCCTGCATCAATACACATCCAAGGCCCTTCCTGGACGCATCACAATATATTTCAAAATTCTTGTGCACATCTGGCACGATCAGTACCGGTGCTGTTGTTAATCTCTTCTTTAATTCCGGTCCATTCAAGCTTCTTATCTTTCTTGAGCAACTGAGTCATGGGTTTGGCTATGGTGGAAAAGCCTTCAATAAATCATCGATAGTAGCCAGCCAAACTGAGAAAACTTCTGACTTCGGTCACGTTGGTGGGTTGCTTCCACCCTAAGACATCCTTTACCTTGCTTGGGTCCACTGCGATCCCATCCTTCGTTAGTACATGACCCAGAAAACCAACTTCTCGTAACCAAAATTCACATTTGCTGAATTTGGCATACAGTTGATTTTTCCTTAATTCTTCCAGGACTATCTGACGATGTTGCTCATGTTCCTCTGGTGTCTTGGAATAAATAAGTATGTCATCAATAAATACAACCACGAAGTTGTCCAAATATTTCATGAAAACCTTGTTCATGAGATGCACAAAATATGCAGGAGTGTTCGTCAGACCGAAAGGCATTACAGTGAACTCATATAATTCGTATCTGGTGGTAAAAGCAGTCTTGGGTATATCTGAGGATCAAATTTCAACTGATGATAGCCTGACCTGAAGTCTATTTTTGAGAAAACCTTAGCCTCTGCCAGTTGGTCAAATAGGTCATTGATTCTTGGCAGTGGATATTTATTTTTGATGGTGACCATGTTGACTGCGCTGTAGTCAATACATAGCCTTAGGGTACCATCCTTTTTCTTTGCAAATAAAACCGGTGATCCCCATGGTGACGAACTGGGTCGGACATAACCTTTTTCCAGTAATTCTTTAACTTGCTTTTTCAACTCAGCCAATTCTGTTGGTGCCATACAGTAAGGCTTCTTATAAATGGGTGCCATTCCAGGTGCCAATTCAATAACAAATTCAATTTCACGGTCTGGTGGCATTAATTATGTTGACAGGAAACGTACCAAACACGATGTCCGGTGCATTTTGCGCTTCCTTGAATGTCACGTGAATCACTTGTCTCTTCCTTTGATTATTGTTGGGGTTGCTGTGTCGTGGGGCTGCGTTTGTACCGCGGCCGTTGTTGTTGGGCTTTGGGGCATTATTGTTCCCCTATTTTGGGCACTGTCAGGCATAGTGACCTTCTGCTCCACAGCCATAACAAGTGATGCCAGGACGGAATATTGTGTCCTTGGTCCTGTTGTTGAAGATGCTGCGGCTCTATTGCGGTCGTGGTGTTGGAACTGCTGGTCAGGGTGCTACAGGCCTCTAAAATTCATTACGGGGCCTGTTGTTGCGAACTGGTGCTGACTGGTTCATACGGCGCTTGCGAATTTCATTCATGTTGCGGTGCTCATTCTCTAGAATAATGGCCTTGTCCACCAGTGTTTTGAAGTCCGGGAATGTATGAACCACCAGTTGGCCCTTTAAAGACGGAACGAGTCCATCAAGAAATTTCTCCATTTTCTTGCCTTCTGTCATGTATTCATCGTTGGCGTAACGGGCCAGTTGAGTAAACTGGTCCAGGTACTATGTTACCGTAGTGCCTCGCTGCCTGAGTTCCTCAAATTCCCTTTTCTTCAATTTCATAATGCTGTTGGGGATATGTGCTCCTCGAAATTTTTCCTTGAACTGTTCCCATGTCATATTTCCTCCGGTGGGGTGCGTGTGACATAAATTTTCCCACCACGATGCTGCTGTACTAGAAAAATAATGTGCAGCATATAACACCTTTTCCTGGTCCGTACACTGAGCTATGATTAATTTCCTCTCAATATCCCGCAGCCAATCGTCTGCCTCCAGAGGTTTATCTGTGTGAGTGAATATAGTAGGATTGGTCCTCTAGAGCTCAGATAATTTTGACCTGTGTTGATTTTGTCCTTGGTGATTTCCCATATTGATTAAATGCTGCATCATCTCTTGGTGCTCCTGCTGACTTTGCTCATACAAATGGCATACTTGTGAAAACGCTGAGTCGTTGCTCTGTTGATTTGTCTGTCCCTATGTGAAATTATTTCCCATTTGTCCAAAGTTGTCCTCTGGTGGGTTGGGCATAGAACGAGTCCAGGGACGATGATGCATTTTCTTTTTGGGGTATTTGTGTAACACCGATGTGAAAAAAATTATAAAGGCAGAATTTTTTTTAAAAGGCTGAAAATAATAATTTCCCTGCCGAAACGTAGGTACATAAGAGTAGCAGATTATATTGCACATGCTGGACTAATTATACATGCAAGATTTAATTATGCATGCATGAAATGCATACTAAAAATGTTAGGACTAACTCTACTACTAGCGATCGCACCTAGGGCTTCCTACAGTCAGCCTGGCTCTGATACCAAGGTCTGTCGGGCCCCTTTTCTGGAATAAATCATAGAATAGCCCTGAGTCACACCAGCCCTGAGAACAACTGGTGGACTTCCTTGATACAGATAACCAGTACAACATAATATTACACAGGGTTGAGTCTGAGTGCTCAACCAAATTATTACAACTCGCCAGTATATGGCAGTAGCGGAATATGACAGTGGTCTGGTGGTAGTATAATACTGGTACAATAAAATAGAGCCAAGCATCAGTGCGAGGCTTGACCTTTTTATTGGTGTAGCGGAAGCACTGCGGATGATACATGTGGTGGACTCCAATATCACAGGTTGACTGACTGGGAATACTCCTAAGCATCGGGCTCGCTAGCGTACTCTTGCTTCACAAGCTTGTCTTCCCCTAGGTCTGGCCACATTAAAAGCCAGGGACAAGCCTGTGAGTACGTTGGAATGCAATCACAAACATTATGAATGAAAGATATACCGAATGCATATGCTCATGATGGATTAAAATAATGTGCTCACGCTATAATAAATGATATGCATATGTTAACCAAAATTTAATCATGGCAGGTTAATTATTAGTATGAGCAGAAGAATTAGTAAATAAATTTTTAGTGATAAACAAAGAAAGTTAATGGAAAATCAAGCGAGACTGGACCGCCCGAGAATCCAAAAGAAAGTAAAAGAAATGCCGGTCTGGTGTCTAAAAGTGATGCCACGGGAGGTCTTGAAAATAAATGCCAATCGGGTGTCCACAAGAGAATTGGGCGAGACAGGACCGCCCGAGAACTCAAGAGATGCCACGAGAGGTATTGAAGAGAAATGCCAATCGGGTGTCCACAGGAGAATCGGTCGAGACAGGACCACCCGAGAACACAAGAGACGCCATGAGAGCTCTTGAAGATAAAACCGAGTGTCCGGGGTAGTCCAGCCAGCCCCTGAGACACTCAGGAAATAAAATAAGAGAAATGGGTTAGTCCACAATAATATGCATAATGACAATAATAATCACAACAATAATATTCATGATAACCAAAAATATCCATGACAGCATTAGTGATGATAATAATATCCTGCAAAATGATTCATGCTCAAATTAATTATTTCCTCCGAAGACCGACACCGGACCGACACTTGACCCTTCCCAGCTAATGTCCTTGGCCGTGGACATGGCTATTCGAATAGGTATAACTCTTCAGAGGGTGTACTCTTTACCCACGCGCATGGGATTTCTTTAGTCAACACCGTGGCACTGACTAATTCCCACTACGGTCTTTGGGTTGAAAACACACCTGACCAGCACACACCAGAATAACTTTCCGGATGCCAGGAATCACCCAGAGCATCGTTCAAGATAAACTCTAAGTCGGGGAGACCATCATCTCGAATAGCATGGGATCACTATTTATACGCGCGGATTACAAGGGGTGCCCCCCTCTGGGCCCAGCCGGATACACCCATGCCCCCTGACCAGATGACTGGCATTAGCCCATGGCCGTGGAACCCTCATCATGGCCTCTCTAAGTGGTGTGCACACGGACAGGGGTTAGCAACTTACTACACTGTACTCCCCTTGCGGGAAGACCCGTGGCAGCACGGTATTTAGCTAGGTGTGACGGAACAAGACTCGATCTAGGTCGACTCAGGAGGTGTTATTATTATGACCGGTATACTTCACATATGTCACCGTGACAACACCGTGTCAAACGTGACCCGTGCCCCCTGGCACGTCCAAGGCAGGAGCTACACTCCTGGGTTCTCACAACTTTCATGCATGTCAGATATATCAGTGGAAAACAAGCAAGTGAAAAGATGACATGACCATGCATGCATGCATTATTATTACACATATGGTGATATCTCAAACCGATGCAAACATGCAATGTAATCACCATATCCCAGGTTCAAAATGCTTGCCTTGTCCAAAGTAATCAGAAGAAGAACCCTCGAAATTCCCGGCAAAGTCCCCCTCTTCTTTTTCTGGAAAATTCAAATACAAATTAAAATTAATTTTTTTGGCAACAGTACAAAAACTTGTCTCAAAATATTTTTAAATAAATACTAAAAAAACTAGAGAGAAAAATAAGAGTTTCAAAAAAAGAATCAAGTCATTTGGATCAGCGGTTTAAAAACTAGAGGCAGTCAAAGTGGTGGTCAAATCTGTTTTTATTAAAAACAGAAAAGAAAACGTTTCGGCAAGAATACGTTTTCCCGTGAAGAAAGCGTAAACCAGCCGAAGGCGCTTTCCGTTTTAAATAAAAAAGAATTAAACGCTAACGGGTGGGCCCCACCCATCAGGTTTAAATTCAAACTCGCTCGCCCGCGTATGCAGAAGGTGTGCGGCGATCACCGGCGACGATCGCCGGAGTTTCAGCGAGCGGTGATGAACGGAGCATGATCAGGGAGTCTGTCCGCGTCGGTGGGTGGCGGTGGTGGTCGCCGGCGAGCACCTGATCGGCGGCGAGGTCGACGCCGGTGGACGGTGGTTCGGGTGCGGTTGGATCTCGCCGGAGAGAGCCCTTTGCGTCAAATTGGAGCGCGGAGTCGATGATTGGGTGCACGAGAGAGCTTCTGGCAATATTTGAGTGGTGGAGGTGGAGTGATGGCATTGACAAGATCGGGGAAGGTGGAGGCAGGTCGGTGATCGGAGAGGAGGAGGACGACCTCCTCGAGGTCGAATGAGTGGCGTAGGGGTCGATTGGGATGGTGTGGGTGTGGTGCATGCTCAGAACGGAGCTCGGGGAGCTCTATTTATAGGTGATCTGAGGGGGTTAGTGGCTTCCGGCTAACGCATGAGTTAATCCGGCCGACAAGGTTGGTTGGGGGCGGTGGCGATGGGCGGCGTGGGGTTCATGAGGACGGTGGAGTGCTCTGGAAGAATCGGCGTGGACGAGCTCGAGCTCCTCGGCCTCATCCACGATGAGGTGCCGTACGGGTGCGGCGGTCGTGCCTATCTCTGGCGACTGCCAGGCAGGCTCCAAAGTACTTGGGCAGCGGGGTCAGCGCGTGGAGCCGCGGACTGGATCGACGCATGGAGGAAGGTAGGTAGGGAGAGCAGCAGCAGCAGTGAAGGTGGCCGGTGGCCGTGGCGATCCGCTGCGGTTGCCGCGGATGAGCTCGGTGGCCGTTACACTGGCTTGCCAATAGCTCATCGACGATGAGAGGCTAGGGAGTGGGCCAAGGGTCGAAGCATTGATGAGCAACGAGGATGCCATGGAGGAGAAGGATGATGAGGAGTACACGGCACCGATCTCCTCTCCTTTCTGATCAAATTCAGATAACGAAATTTTTTGACATCGATGAACAGTGCGCACACCACCTGTATGATGAAATGACAGAGAGTGCTAGGGATTTTAGGAATTTTTGTGGTGAGGTGTTGATGCAAGTAAGAGAGTTTGACAAAGTTTCAGAAATTTTGGAGCTATTTAAATTGGGTTTTGATCATAGGAATTGAATCTGGTCCAAATTTGAACTGGATAGAATTTGAAAAATTTGAACTGCGGAACCCAAAGTTTTTGGTGAAATGGGTTGTAGGTACTGTCTAGTTGTTGGAGTAATTTTTTTGGGTGCAGAAGAATCATAGAAAATATGGTTCCTTTGTAAACCAAAGAAACTATGAATAATACAAATTCCAACTTTGGAATTTTTTTAAAATATGAGAGAAATATTTTTGTGGAGAGGAGAGATGTTGAATACTGTCCTAGAAGGTGTGAGTGACTTGAGGGAAAATTTAGGAGTGGCAGAAAAATTATTGAAGGGGTTTAGGAGGGCTTGATAGAAGTGAAAAGAGCAAATCTTTGGAATAATTTCAATTATCAAAAACTTTTCCAAAAAGGGAAATATTTTTGATCTCTCAAAAATAATTTCCAAACTAATAAACCATCAAAACAGAACCAATTAAAATTTTGAAACCGAATTAAGAATTAAGATCATTCCAGAACAAAAGAAGAAGAAAGAAAAAAGAAAAAGAGCCAAAATAATTCTAGGTATTTCCTTTTAATAAAAAGATTTGAAAATCCAAAGGGATTATTTTTGGGGTGTTACAATTATCCTACCCATGATTTGGAATTAGCAGCTGTTGTGCATGCGCTCAAGGAATGGTGAGATTATCTTCTTGGTAATCGATGTGAGATATACATGGATCATAAAAGTCTTAAGTATATCTTCACCCAGCCAGAGCTAAACCTACGACAACGTCGCTGGCTTGAGCTAATTAAGGATTGTGATGTGGGAATTCATTACCATCTTGGCAAAGCAAATGCTGTGGCAGACGCCCTCAGTCGAAATCCATGCATCGACAATGACAGTGTGCAATTCTCACAGCATGAGTTCAACCGGGAATTTGCCAAACTTAACATGGTTCTAGTCACGGAAGGAACCATCGCCTATCTAGAAGTAAAACAAACATTGGAGGACCAGATCAAAGAAACCCAGAAAGGTCACCCCAGCATCAAAGGAATTAAAAGGAAAGTAAATTTAGGCAAGGTGTCTAAATTTACCATTGACATCCAAGGAATTCTATGGTATGGGAAAAGATTATGCATACCCAATAAAGAAGAGCTAAAGCAACAGATTTTGGCAGAAGCCCATACCACCCCATACTCCATTCACCCAGGGGGAACAAAGATGTCCAAAGATCTTGAGGAAAGATTTTGGTGGCACGGGATGAAGTGGGATATAGCTGTATATGTGCACGCTGTGACTCTTGTCGGCGTATAAAAGCAGAACACCAGAGGTCAGCAGGATTGTTAAAGCCACTCGGAGTGCCTGAATGGAAATGGGATGAGATAGGGATGGATTTTATCATCGGGTTATCAAGGTCACGACACGGGGATGATGCTCTCTGTGTTATCACAGATTTATTAACCAAGGTGGCACATTTCATTCCGGTAAAAACAACATACTCAACACAGAAGCTTGCTAAGTTATACCTCTCCAGAATTGTTTGTTTACACGGAGTACCCAAGACCATGGTCTCTGATAGAGGCACTTAGTTTGTCACTAGGTTTTGGGATCACTTGCAGAAGCCTTAGGAACTCAACTTGTATTCAGTACAGCATATCACCCACAGACAGGAGGGCAGTCTAAACGGATAAATCAGATATTGGAGGACATGCTGAGAGCTTGTGTTCTTACTTATTGAGTCAGCTAGGAGGACAGTTTGCCATATGCAGAATTTTCATATAACAACAGTTATCAAGCCAGTCTAAAAATGTCCCCCTTCGAAGCCTTATACGGACGAAGGTGCCGTACCCCATTCAATTCGTCCAAAACCGGAGATAGCCGAATCTTTGGCCCAGAAATTCTCAAAGAAGACAAAACAAAAGTAAAACTTATTTGAGACAGACCGAAAGCAGCTCAGAGCCATCAGAAGAGCTATTATGACCAGAAACACCGTCAGATTAGTTTTGAACCTGAAGAATATGTGTATCTCAGGGTATCCCCAAGGAGAGGACTACAGAGATTTAAAGTCGAAGGGAAAATGGCACCAAGATTTATTAGACCATTTAGAATAATTGCAAGGAGAGGCAAGGTTGCCTACCAACTGGAGCTACCAGCAGAATGTGTTCATGATGTGTTTCATGTGTCACAGCTAAGGAGAAGTGTCAGTAATTTGGACAAACAAGTCCAACATCAGGACCTGAATATCCAACCAGACCTTACATATAAGGAACGTCCTATAATTGTTTTGGAAGAGTCAGAACGGAGAACCCGTCGGAATGTGATAAAGTTTTACAGGGTTCAATGGAGTAATAACACCAAAGAAGACGCAACATGGGAAAGAGAGGATCACATAAGGACTGACTACCCGTACCTATTTGCGGGACAGCTGAAATCTCGGGGACGAGTTTTTCTTAAGGGGGGTAGGTGTTGTAATACCCCAAAAATATTTTCTTTTGATTTTAAAAATCTTTTCTTTAAAATAAAATTCTTTGGATCACTATCGCCCTATTTCTCTCTTTCTTCTGCTTTGAAAATCATTTTGAGTTTTCAATTGGGTCTCAAAAATTTTACAATAGTTTTGATTTGATGGTTTCTTACTTGAGTAATTATTTTTTAAGGATAAAAAATATTTTCTTGCAAAGAAGTTTTTGAATAATTAATTATTTCAATGGAATGGTCCATTTCATTTTTTCTTCAAACACATAGGAAATTCTCACAAAAACTATTCTGCCATTTTTATATTAGCAAATTCCAAAGTTTGACTTTCAGTTATTCCTAGTTCATTTGATTTACAAAGGAACTATATTTTTCCCAACTCTTCTATACCCACAAAAATTATCCCAGCTACTTGACAGTACCCACACTCCATTTCACCAAAAACATTATGTTCCATAGTTCAAAATTTTCAAATTTCATTCAATTGAAATTTGGACCAGATTCAAACTCTCTGCTCAAATCCCAATTTTAATTGCTCCAAAAATTCTGAAATTTTGCCAGCATCTCTGTTATGCATCAGTACCTAACCAAAAAAATTATCACAAATTCCAAAAATACCAGTGGCCATGTAGCATTTCATCAAACACTTGGCGTGCATTGTAGCTCACTGTCAAAAATTTCAGAAAAACAGAGAAGTTCAGAGAGGAGGGAATCGGCGCCGTGCGGTGCACTCCACTTCACCTCTCCCTCATCCACACCCCTGGTGATCATCAATACATCACCACGGGACCCTCTCGCCAGCCTCTCGCCGCCGACAGCACAGGAGCAGGCCGGTGCAACGGCCGCTGCCCTCGGCCGCGGCGGCCGAGAGGATCAGCACGGCCACCAGCCGCCATCACTCCCTCCACTAGTCCCTCTGCTAACTCCTCTCCACATGGCAGCCTCTCTGCAACCTCTCCGCACCGTCCAGGCCGCCCCAACACCGCCTATCAGTCATCGGAGCAGCTCACCACCGCCATGCCCGTACGGGAGCCCCGCCGTGGATAGGGCGATAGAGCTCACGAGGCATTGTGCTGGCCTTACCAGAAACATCCTCTCATCTCACTGAACACTCACCGACCTCGCCCACCGCCTCCAACTGCCCCGTCGGCCACCATAACTTCGCCGTAATCGGGATCGTTCCGGCCATCATCAGATCGCCTATAAAAAGCCTCCCCGAGCGCCGCTAATCACTTGCGCCACTCCACCATCTCTCCAGTCCACCCCGATGACACTCCATCGGCCCCGAGGGGGTCTTCTTCTCCGTCTACGGCCGCCCGATCCACTTCGGGTTCCGAGAAGAATCCGATGCCTGTAGGCGACCTCCACCTCTCAAATCTTGCCAGTAGCCTCCTAGTGCTCCCTCTCATCGGAACCGCACATCGATTTGACAGTTGCAGGTCTCTCCGATGAGATCCACCATCACCTGACACCGTCGTCCGCCGGAGTTGACCCCGCCGTCATATTAGTGCTCGCTGGCGACCAACTCCACCACCCACCGACGCGGAATACTTCCCCGAGCCCATTCCTACCATCGCCGCCTCCTAAAACACCAGCGATCGCCGCCGGTGACCACCTCACCTTCTCTGTGCATGTGCGCGAGGCGCGTTTGAAATTCAAACCTGATGGGTGGGGCCCACCCGTCAGCGTTTTATTCTTTTCTGTTATATTTGAAAGCGCCTTCTACCTCTTTACGCTTTTTGCACTAGAAAACGTATTTGTTCTGAGGCCCTTCCAGTTATTACCGCAGGGACCCACTGGCAGTTATTTTATTTACAAGGAGGTCCCTGGTTTTAGAACCTTTATAACTTTTAAACCACAAATCATTTTCAATTGATTCTTTTTCTAAAAATCATCTTTTTCACTCTAGTTTTTTTATTATTTATTTAAAAATAATTTGAGCCAAATTTTTGTGCTGTTACCAAAAAAAATTGATTTGAATTTGAATTCTTATTTTCTAGAAATCGAGGAGGGGAACTTTGCCGAAAATTTCGAGGGATCACCTTCTGCCTACTTTGATCAAGGCAAGCATTTTTGAACTTGGGATATGGTGTTTTCATGCATGTTTGCATAAGTTTGAAATATCACCGGTTATGTAGTCGTTAGTGAATGCATGCATGATCATATCTTTTTGTGCATTTCTTGCATGCATTAAAGAGCTTTTCTAACTCTGATGAAGTGGTGAGAAATCAGGGGTGTATTCCTGTCGTTATCGTGCCGGTGGGCACGGGTCACATCATGACACGATGGTGTCACCGTGGCATAAGAAGCAATGCCAGTCATAATAATAACACCTCCTGAGTCGACCTAGATCGAGTCTTGTTCCGTCAAGCCTAGCTAAATACCGTGCTGCCACTTGTCTTCTTACGAGGGGAGTATGGCTTACTAAGTTTCTAACCCCTTTCCGAGTGCACACCACATAGAGGGGCCATGATGAGGTTCCATGGCCATAGACTAATGCCAGTCATCGGGTCAGGGGGCATGGGTGTATCCGGTTGGGCCGAGAGGGGGCACCCCTTGTAATCCATGTGTTATTTTTTTTCTGGGTATCACTTGGGATGGCTAGTCCACCTGGATACTCATTTCTATTTTTCTGGGTATCACTTTGGATGGCTAGTCCACCTGGATACTCATGTCTATTTTTCTGGGTATCACTTGGGATGGCTAGTCCACCTGGATACTCATTTCTTTTCAAGACCTCTCGAGGTGTCGCATTTAGACACCCATTTGGCATTTCTTTTCAAGACCTCTTGGGGTGTCACATTCAGACACCCGTTTGGCATTTCTTTTGAAGACCTCTCAAGGCATCGCATTCAGACACCCGTTTGGCATTTTTCTTGGAATTCCTCAGGCGGTCCAATGCCCGATGTTCCATTTTATTTTCTTGGTTTATTACTAAAACAATTTATTTATTCATCCACACTGTATTATTATTTATCATGCCATGCTTTAATTTCGGTCAACATATGCATACAATATAATCGATCATGAGCATATGCATTCGGTATATCTTTTGTTCATAATGTTTGCGAGTACATTCCAACATACTCACAGGCTTGTCCCTGGCTTGTTAATTTAGCCAGACTCGGAGGAAGATGAGCTTGTGGAGGAAGAGTGCGCTAGCGAGCCCGACGCTTAGAGGTGTTCCCAGTCAGTCAACTTGTGGTCTTGGAGTCTACCACGTGTATCATCCGTAGTGCTTCCGATCCACCAATAAAATAGTCAGGTCTCACACTGACGCTTGACTTTACTATATTGTATTAGTGTTGTAATATGACCACACCACTGTCTTATTCCGCCACCGTCATATATTGACAAGTTTGTAATAAATGTTGAGCACTTTGGCTCAACCCTGTGTAATATTATGTATATACAGGTTATCTATATCAAGGGAGTCCACCAGTTGTTCTGATCTTGGGGCTGGTTTGACTTGAGGCTATTCCGTGATATATTCCGGAAACAGGCCCGAGAAAGGAGAATTATAAAATTCCTCCAAATTATGCTCAATACGTGGCACTAGTCCACGTGTTGAACTACGGTAACATCCATGGAGATATCATGGTAAGATTTTTTCTATTATGTCGCCAGCGCATCTTTTGCATACATTCTTCTTAAGCTAAACTACATTGCTAACTATGTTACTCATTTGTTCTTCAACAGAAGCTCCCATCAGATTGTGTGCCTCAAGATTACTCAAAAATACCAAGGCCTTAGAATCAAAGGATGGAGAGATGTAATGAATGAGCGCAGGGAACTACTGGGAAGCACCGTGGTGCGCAGACCAGAAATTGGAGATAGGTGGATCTCTATTCTCCATAATGGAGATGGAGAGCCTCTCCTGTTTTATGTTATTTTACCTAAACGAGAGGAGTAGGTGTCCTAGCCAGCTAGTACTTCTCGTGTGCTACAATGATGATGAGTTATTTAGTTAGTGTTGCTTAACTTGTGCTCTAGTGTTGGTTAACTTGTGATCATGTGCTATATTGTTATATGACTACTATGATGATGAGGAGGAGACCTTAATTACAACTTGTTATGTGCTACATGATGATGACCTATTATATATATGACTATGGATGATGAGTTGTTATATTATTGGGGTAGAAGAAACGCGGATTAGATTAAAGTGGACGGATCCAAGTGAGCAAGTTGAATTAGTAGGATGATTCAATGATGTTGCATCATCCTACTAATTAAACTTTCTCACTTGGATCCATCCACTTTAATCTAATCTATGTTTCTTCCACAACCTCTACATTGCTACTGTATAAAAGTTTTATAATGGTGCATAAATACAACAAAAATGTAATGAAATGAAATACAGAAAAATAGCAGTAGCGTGGGGTGGAAGTGTGCGCTACTACTATTAGGCAGTAGCATGGGTCAGGGAATGTGCTACTGCTATCAGAATTAGCAGTAGCGCTGGAAAAACCCACCCTACTGCTAAGACTTAGCTATAGCTCCGTAGCAGTAGCGCGGGCCCCAGCGATACCGCTAGGCCTTTTACCGATGCTACTACTAGGGTTTTCCCTAGTAGTGCAAAGTTAATCAAGTTTTTCCAATGCATCACTTTATAAGAGTGTTACGGCTATAAGCCAGTGGAAGAACCCTTCGGGTCAACGTTTGCACCATGTGATGATGGGTCAACATGAGCTGGCTCTTCGGGACCTTCAGGAGACGTCTCTTTTGCCCTTGCGGTCTGGGGTTCTTCTGCCAAGCACTGAATGGATTCCAAAGCCTCAAATACTGAGTCGGCCCTCATCACAGTTGCAAGGTTGACATCAGGGGCAAAGGATTACTTACGTGAAGGAGTGAGATCAACAGGTTGTGGTTGGGCGGCTCCATGCGTTCGTCGGCTTCAGAGTAGCCGGCTTGGTACTTGGTGATATCTTGTTCTTCAGCAAGTGTCGTCGCAGCAACCTGGGTTTCTTTCATGCATCGCAAATAATCCTTCTTGGTAAACGGGGTGTCGTCAGCATTGTATTCAGGAAACCCGTCTACTAATTGAGCTGGATCCAGTTCTGGTAAATAAGCCTTGGCACGTGTAATGGCAGATAAGGCTACTTGATGACAAGCCGCCCTCTTCCACTCCCAGAACCACTCAGGCATGACATATAGCTCTTTTAGCATGTCTACAATATGTTGAGGCGGTGGCTTTGTGTTTTTAACTGCCATGATACAGTGAGAGCCGCCCACGTACAGCTATTCCAGGAAAGTATACACAGCCTTCAATTTCACCAATGGCGGCTCCACGGCAATGCGTTGTCTTCTCCCTGTTAAGCATAGCAGTTGAGTTAGTTGTCTGATCATGCAATGACCCGGCAATATTTGATGGCTTATAAGAGGTTAAGCTTACTAAAAATAGTCAAACACATTTTGGTGGTGTGGCCTTTCAATGTTTGCAATTCTTGGGTTACTGGCTCGAGTTTTGACTCGGCCTCTTATGCCCGTTTCACTAAGTTGCCTTTTTCTTCTTCAAAGGCAGCCTTGTTCTATTCTAGAGCATCCGTTGCAATAAGCCAAGATTTGTGGAAATTGGAGAATAGGCTTTCTGCTTTTTCTCGCAGTTTTTTCTCAGCCTTCAGCTGTTTCTGCAATCCGGGTGCTTGTGACTTGGCTTGGTTCAACATTTCCTGCACAAGTTCCAGATGCACCGTAATTAGTCCTGAGTCTCTGCAGGCAATCGACCCGGCACTTGCGGGCTACATTATTGAAAATTTAGAATGTCCCAGGTCGCCGCAGGCAATCGACTCGGCACTTGGGGGTTACATTATTGAAAATTTAAGAAGTCCCAGGTCGCCGCAAGCAAATGACCCGGCACTTGGGGGATACACCAGTCAGTTTTTTGACTTGAAATTATTTCAAAGTCCCATGCAGCTGTAAGCAGTCCACATGGCACTTGGGGGCTAATGCATTATCATTTCAAAATACAATTTATATTACAATGACCCGGCCCCTCATATGATGTTAAGCCGGCCCTTGGGGGCTACACTGGAGTACAGTGCAGATATTTCACGAGTTAGTTTAAGGAAATCTCAAGTAGTTGTTATTCTCTACTTCGGATTTGGAGGCTACATATATGAATAAATGCGGGTGAAGTAAAAAAGTTACCTCATATTTTCTCTTCAAGCTATTCATTATAGCTGCTTCTGAATCCCGGCTCTCAGATAGCCGGGTTAGGAAAGTCTGGTACAAAGAGTTGACATCTTGATCATCAAAGGATTGGAAGCCAAGAGTCGCCTTTCCTTTATCCTTGATTAGTGATTCATCTTTGGTTTGGATTTTGGCCAAGGCTGTTGAAGGTTCTGGTGGAGGATTCCGGGTCTCACCAGTCACTACCACCTCATCTTGGGACTTTTCAATAGGCTGTTCCTTGACATCTCCCTTCTCCTGTTCAATAGGGGGAGGAGTGGAAGTGTGAATAGGGCTCATTATTATGTCCTCTTGTGGCAGCTCTTCATTGACAACCGGCTCATCGGGAATTTCTGGGTTGTCTGTTGCTATGTTCTAAGAAGGGCCTTCATTTCTTGCAGTAGGTACGGAAGACCCGCCAGCTATCTTCTTTTTTATAGCTTTGTCACTATAAGTGAAGGAATGTTAGTCATCAGACAGCACAATTTAAGCTTGAAAAGGAAAGTAAGTTCGTTTTACCCATGATTTATGTTAAAAGCTGGCACTTGAGTCACGCTGGATTCATCAGAAGACGGAGATGTCTTCTGGTAGGCCGAGTCAGATGGCTGGAGCGGTTCCTTAAATTGGCTAGCTTGTGAGTGGGAAGGAGTTGGGCTGTGAGGCACTTCAGTTCGCGCCCTTCATGATACCGGCTCGTCAGGCAAGCAAACTGACAAGGTGCCTCAACTACTTCGGGTCTTGCGCTTGGAGGTTCCGGCGTGCTGAGGTTTTTTCAAAAGAAACCGTGGGTCTAAGTGAGCATCTGGATGTAAAAATGGAACTTTACAGACAACAAACCGGATTTTCTTTCGGATAGGTATTGCTAAGTCTGAATCTAAAGAAATCAAGGTTACCTCTGCCTCGCCGGCTCGGCTGGTTTTGAATTGTTCCTGAGAAGAATCGGCATCAGAGCAAATTAAAAAGAAGTCCAAGAGAGTCGAGTCCTACCTGATGCTCCTCTTCATCTTCTGACTCTTCTCCGTTATCTTCTTGGGGAGGAGTAGGAACTCAAGGTTCAATCTTCCACCATTCCACATGTTCCTGGCTAAATAAGAAGTCAGTGCATTCTGTAAGATAAGGCGGCTATAAGCAGAATAAGATCAGAACAGTAAAAGCGGCTTACCACGGGTGCCGGGTTGACTTCAAAGAAGGGAGCCAGCCCGACAAGATAAATGGCATCTCGAGTTTTCCCAAGAAATTTCTTGGTGGCTTTTGAAATATCTTTGGCTGACAGGTTGACCCGGCTGAACCGTAGTGTATCTTTCTGCTCGCCAGTATATGTGCACATGAGCCTGTTCCATAGGCTCAAAGGTTAGATGCGCTAGCTCATCCAAGTCCGGGTCAGATCCACTCCGGTAAGGCCATGGGCAATCAAGGAGTTGATCTTTGGATATAAAGGTTGCAGTGCTTCCCTTTCTTCTCGGGAGGCGAAGCTGGGAAAGATGGTCGAAGCATCAAGCCGGTCCAATCTATAACCCGGCAGGGGGTTTTGTTGAGTCAGAGAGGTGTCTCTGCTATAGAACCAAGTTTTATGCCATCCTTTAGGGTGGCTCGCCGGTTTTGCTTTAGGGAAGGCTGAAGTTTTTCTCCTTTGAATAGTGACCCCACCAAGTTCTATGCTAGGTCCTCCTTTGTGTTCTGTCTGATGGTTGAGGTAGAAAAACTCCTGAAAGAAGCTGATTGACGGCTCAACCTAAAGGTATACTTCACAAAATAATTGAAATTGGCTAAGGTTTAAAATGGAGTTGGGACCAAGATCCTGAGGCCTGATGGCAAAATGATGAAGCACATCACGGAAAAACTTGGAACCCGGGGGACGGAAGCCTCTGTCTAGATGATTGCCAAATATGATAATATTATTTTGAGTAGGCTGAGGATGGACTTCTTCTTGAGGAGCACCCCAGTTTATTTTGTCCTTAGCTGGGAGTAACCCAGAGTCTACTAAACTTTGCAGCCTAAGTTCGGACATGTTGGATTTGGTCGTCGTAGCTGTCTTGAAGCATATGCTACAACTTTTCCCTCCTGCATCAATACACATCCAAGGCCCTTCCTGGACGTGTCACAGTATATTTCAAAATTCTTGTGCACATCTGGCATGATCAGAATCGGTGCTGTTGTTAATCTCTTCTTTAATTGCTGAAATCTTTTCTAACAAGCTTCGGTCCATTCAAACTTCTTATCTTTCTTGAGCAACTGAGTCATGAGTTTGGCTATGGTGGAAAATCCTTCAATAAATCGTCGGTAGTAGCCAGCCAAAGCGAGAAAACTTCTGAATTCGGTCACATTGGTGTGTTGCTTCCACCCTAAGACATCATTTACCTAGCTTGGGTCCACTGTGATCCCATCCTTCATTAGTACATGACCCAGAAAACCAACTTCTCATAACCAAAATTCACATTTGCTGAATTTGGCATACAATTGATTTTTCCATAATTCTTCTAGGACTATTCGAAGATGTTGCTCATGTTCCTCTGGTGTCTTCGAATAAATAAGTATGTCATCGATAAATACAACCACGAACTTGTCCAAATATTTCATGAAAACCTTGTTCATGAGATGCACAAAATATGCAGGAGCATTGGTCAGACCGAAAGGCATTACAGTGAACTCATATAATCCGTATCTGGTGGTAAAAGTAGTCTTGGGTATATCTGAGGATCGAATTTTCAACTGATGATAGCCTGACCTCAAGTATATTTTTGAGAAAACCTTAGCCTCTGCCAGTTGGCTAAACAGGACATTGATTCTTGGCAGTGGATATTTATTTTTGATGGTGACCATGTTGAGTGCCCTGTAGTCAATACATAGCCTTAGCGTACCATCCTTTTCCTTTGCAAATAAAACCGGTGATCCCCATGGTGGCGAACTGGGTCGGACATAACCTTTTTCCAGTAATTCTTTAATTTGCTTTTTCAACTCAGCCAATTATGTTCGCGCCATATGGTAAGGCTTCTTATAAATGGGTGTTGTTCTAGGTGCCAATTCAATAACAAATTCAATTTCATGGTCTGGTGGCATTAATTATATTGACAGGAAATTTACCAAACACGATGTCCAGTGCATTTTGCGCTTCCTCAAATGTCACATGATTCACTTGTCCCTTCCTTTGATTATTGTTGGGGTTGCTGTGTCGTGGGGCTGCGTTTGTACCGCGGCCGTTGTTGTTGGGCTTTGGGGCATTATTGTTCCCCTATTTTGGGCACGGTCTGGCATAGTGCCCTTCTGCTCCATAGCCATAACAAGTGATGCCAGGACGGAATATTGCGTCCTTGGTCCTGTTGTTGAAGATGATGCGGCTCTGTTGCGGTCGTGGTGTTGGAACTGCTGGTCGGGGTGCTACAGGCCTCTGAAATTCATTACGGGGCCTGTTGTTGAGAACTGGTGCTGACTGGTTCATACGGTGCTTGTGAATTTCATTCATGTTGCGGTGCTCGTTCTCCAGAATAATGGCCTTGTCCACCAGTGTTTTGAAGTCCGGGATTGTATGAACCACCGGTTAGCACTTTAAAAATGGAACGAGTCCATCAAGAAATTTCTCCATTTTCTTGCCTTCTGTCATGTATTCATCGTTGGCGTACCGGGCCAGTTGAGTAAACTGGTCCAGGTACTGTGTTACCGTAGTGCCTCACTGCCTGAGATCCTCAAATTCCCTTTTCTTCAATTGCATAATGCTGTTGTGGATATGTGCTCCCCGAAAATTTTCCTTGAACTGTTCCCATGTCATATTTCCTCCGGTGGGGTGTGTGTGACATAAATTTTCCCACCACGATGCTGCTGTACCAGAAAAATAATGTGGAGCATATAACACCTTTTCCTGGTCCGTACACTGAGCTATGATTAATTTCCTCTCAATATCCCGCAGCCAATCATCTGCCTCTAGAGGTTTATCTGTGTGAGTGAATACAGTAGGATTGGTCCTCTGGAGCTCAGATAATTTTGACCTGTGTTGATTTTGTCCTTGGTGATTTCCCATATTGATTAAATGATGCATCATCTCTTGGTGCTACTGCTGACTTTGCTCATACAAATGGCATACTTCTGAAATCACTGAGTCGTTGCTCTGTTGACTTGTCTATCCCTGTGTGAAATTATTTCCCATCTGTCCAAAGTTGTCCTCTGGTGGGTTGGGCATAGAACGAGTCCAGGGACGATGCATTTTCTTTCTGGGGTATTTGTGTAACACCGATGAGAAAAGAAATTATAAAGGCAGAAAATAATTTTAAAAGACTTAAAATAATAATTTCCCTCCCGAAACGTAGGTACATAAGAGTAGCAGATAATATTGCACATGCTGGACTAATTATACATGCAAGATTTAATTATACATGCATGAAATGCATAACTAAAATGTTAGGACTGACTCTACTACTAGCGATCGCACCTAGGGCTTCCTACAGTCAGCCTGGCTCTGATACCAAGGTTTGTCGGACCCCTTCTCAGGAATAAAGCATAGAATAGCCCCGAGTCACACCAGCCCCAAGAACAACTGGTGGACTTCCTTGATACAGATAACCAGTACAACATAATATTACACAGGGTTGAGTCTGAGTGCTCAACCAAATTATTACAACTCGATAGTATATGGCAGTAGCGGAATATGACAGTGGTGTGGTGGTAGAATAATACTGGTACAATAAAATAGAGCCAAGCATCAGTGTGAGGCTTGACTATTTTATTGGTGTAGCGGAAGCACTGCGGATGATACATGTGGTAGACTCCAATATCACAGGTTGACTGACTGGGAATACTCCTAAGCGTCGGGATAGCTAGCGTACCCTTCCTCCACAAGCTCGTATTCCTCTAGGTCTGGCCACATTAAAAGCCAGGGACAAGCCTGTGAGTACGTTGGAATGTACTCGCAAACATTATGAACGAAAGATATACCGAATGCATATGCTCATGATGGATTAAAATAATGTGCTCATGCTATAATAAATGATATGCATATGTTGACCAAATTTTAATCATGGCAGGTTAAATATTACTATGAGCAGACAAATTAGTAAATAAAATTTTAGTGACAAACAAAGAAAGTTAATGGAAAATCAAGCGAGACTGGACCGCCCGAGAATCCAAAAGAAAGTAAAAGAAATGCCGATCGGGTGTCTAAAAGTGACGCCACGGGAGGTCTTGAAAATAAATGCCAACCGGGTGTCCACAAGAGAATCAGGCGAGACAGGACCGCCCAAGAACTCAAGAGACGCCATGAGAGGTCTTGAAGATAAAACCGAGTGTCGGGGGTAGTCCAGCCAGCCCCTGAGACACTCAGGAAATAAAATAAGAGAAATGGGTTAGTCCACAATAATATGCATAATGACAATAATAATCACAACAATAATATTCATGATAACCAAAAATATCCATGACAGCATTAGTGATGACAATAATATCCTGCAAAATGATTCATGCTCAAATTAATTATTTCCTCCGAAGACCGACACCGGACCGACACTTGACCCTTCCCAGCTAATGTCCTTGACTGCGGACACGGCTATTCGAATAGGTATAACTCTGTAGAGGGTGTACTCTTTACTCACGTGCATGGGATTTCTTTAGTCAACACCGTGGCACTGACTAATTCCCACTACGGTCTTTGGGTTGAAAACACACCTGACCAGCACACACCAGAATAACTTTCCGGATGCCAGGAATCACCCAAAGCATCATTCAAGATAAACTCTAAGTCGAGGAGACCATCATCTTGAATAGCATGGGATCACTATTTATACGCGCGGATTACAAGGGGTGCCCCCCTCTCGGCCCAGCCGGATACACCCATGCCCCCTGACCAGATGACCGGCATTAGCCCATGGCCGTGGAACCCTCATCATGGCCTCTCTAAGTGGTGTGCACACAGACATGGGTTAGCAACTTACTACACCGTACTCCCCTTGCGGGAAGACCCGTGGCAGCACGGTATTTAGCTAGGTGTGACGGAACAAGACTCGATCTAGGTCGACTTAGGAGGTGTTATTATTATGACCGGTATACTTCACATATGTCACCGTGACACCACCATGTCAAACGTGACCCGTGCCCCCTGGCACGTCCAAGGCAGGAGCTGCACTCCTAGGTTCTCACAACTTTCATGCATGTCAGATATTTGAGAGGAAAACAAGCAAGTGAAAAGATGACATGACCATGCATGCATGCATTA
Organism: Elymus sibiricus; assembly: GCA_039707655.1. Taxonomy (NCBI): domain Eukaryota; kingdom Viridiplantae; phylum Streptophyta; class Magnoliopsida; order Poales; family Poaceae; genus Elymus; species Elymus sibiricus. Next base: position 433,215,325 of record CM077673.1, read on the forward strand.
TTACTACACGTATGGTGAAATCTCAAACCGATGCAAACATGCAATGCAATCACCATATCCCAGGTTCAGAATGCTTGCCTTGTCCAAAGTAGTCAGAAGAAGAACCCTCGAAATTCCCGGCAAAGTCCCCCTCTTCTTTTTTTGGAAAATTCAAATACAAATTCAAATTTAAAAAATTGGCAACAGTACAAAAACTTTTCTCAAAATATTTTTATATAAATACTAAAAAAATTAGAGAGAAAAATAAGAATTTAAAAAAAATCAAGTCATTTGGATTAGCGGTTTAAAAACTAGAGGCAGTCAAAGTGGTGGTCAAATCTGTTTTTATTAAAAACAGAAAAGAAAATGTTACGGCAATAATACGTTTTCTCGTGAAGAAAGCATAAACCAGCCAAAGGCGCTTTCTGTTTTAAACAAAAAAGAATTAAACGCTGACGGGTGGGCCCCACCCGTCAGGTTTAAATTCAAACGCGCTCGCGCGCGTATACAGAAGGGGTGCGGCGATCACCGGCGACGATCGCCGGAGTTTCAGCGAGCGGCGATGATCGAAGCATGATCAAGGAGTTCGTCCGCGTCGATGGGTGGCGGTGGTGGTCGCTGGCAAGCACTTGATCGACGGCGAGGTCGATGCCGGCGGACGGTGGTTCGGGTGTGGTTGGATCTCGCTGGAGAGAGCTCTTTGCGTCAAATTGGAGCGTGGTGTCGATGATTGGGTGCACGAGAGAGCTTCTGGCAAGATTTGAGCGGTGGAGGTGGAGTGATGGTGTTGAGCAGATCGGGGAAGGTGGCGGCGGGTCGGTGATCGGAGAGGAGGAAGACGACCTCCTCGAGGTCGAATGAGTGGCGTAGGGGTCGATTGGGATGGTGTGGGTGTGGTGCACGCTCAGAACGGAGCTCGGGAAGCTCTATTTATAGGTGATCCAAGGGGGTCAGTGGCTTGTGGCTGACGCCAGAGTTAATCCAGCCGGTGAGGTTGGTTGGGGGTGGTGGCGATGGGTGGCGTGGAGTTTATGAGGACGGTGGAGTGCTCTGGAAGAATCGGCGTGGACGAGATCGAGCTCCTCGGCCTCATCCACGGTGAGGTGCTGTAGGACCGAAAGTATGTCTAGAGGGGGGGATGATTAGACTACTTGACCAAATAAAAGTTTTGCCTATGCCAAGTTTTAGGGTTGACAGTTTTTAGGATTTCATGGCAAGTCAAGTACACCCTACACATGCAAGTCTAAGAGTATATGGCAGCGGAAAATAACAACAAGCATGTATAGAAGGGATAGGGTAGAAGGATCAAACGCAGTTGTAGACGCATGGATTTTTTCCCAGGTTCCGATAGGTGGCGCTATCGTACATCCACGTTTATGGAGTCTTCAACCCATGGAGGGTAACGGTCGCGAGAGTCCACGGAGGGCTCCACCCATAAGGGTCCACGAAGTAGCAACCTTGACTATTCCATAACGGCTTCCGTCCACGAAGGACTAGCCTCACTATGGGTGGATCTTCACGAAGTAGGCGATCTCCTTGCCCGTACAAACTTCTTGTTTCACTCCACAACACGTAGTAGGAGGCTCCCAAGCGACACCTAACCAATCTAGGAGGCACCACCCTCCAAAAGGTAATAGGCTCGGTAATGACGATGAACTCCTTGCTCTTGTGCTTCAAGATGATAGACTCCTCAACACACAATCACTCTCTCACAGATTTGGCTAGGTAGAAGAGATGGGATTGGTGGAAAGCAACTTAGGGAGGCTAGAAATCAAGATCCATATGATTGGAGTGGAAGATCTTGACCTCAACACAAGACTAGGTGGTTCTCTCTCAGAAAACTGGATGGGCAAGTATGGAATAGTTCTGAGTGCTCTCTTGTCGAGTGGTTGGTGGTGAAGGGTTATATATAGGCATCCCCAAAAATCCAACCGTTACACACAAAATGACTAACTCGGTGACACCGATGTGTGAATCTCAGTGGTACCGAAGTGACCAAAAGGTGGCAACTTTTGAATCTCGGTGAGACCGATATAGGAATCACGGTTGCACCGATAAGGTGACCAACGGTCAGATTTCCAATCTCGGTGACGCCGATCCAACATTCTCGGTGGGACCGAAAACGTGAATTTGCGTAACAGAAAGTTGGCAACCTAAACTCGGTGGCACCGGTATGGAATCGGTTGCACCGAAGTTGCTAGGGTTTGGCTGAGTCTGTCTAGGGTTTGGAATCGGTGGTACCGAAGTGAAGATTGGTTTCACCGATTTTGAGTGTTAGGCTTTGGACAGACTTTGGTGGGAGAGCTTGTGGGTGTTTTTGGCGAATGTCACTTGTGCACGTATGAGCATATTGTTCACCAATCAAGACCTTACCCCCTTTTAATAGTATTGGCTTTCCTATGGAGTCAAAGTGATTTCTCACAAATATAAAATGTAGAGTCCTCTTGCTTGAAGCTTGGCCAACCTATTTCCTTTGCATCTTGGGGTATCTCCACAATCTCCTCAATCCTTATGCCATCCCTATCATTGAACATTTCCTGAAACATACTTGGTAGAGGCATTAGTTCAATGACTTATATGTTGTTATTAATTACCAAAACCACCAAGGGAGCAAATGTGCTTTCAGGTGCCCGTATGGGTGTGGCGGTCGTGCCCGTCTCCGGCGACTGCCAGGCGGGCTCTAGAGTACTTGGGCGGCGGGGTCAGCGCGCGGAGCCGCGGAGATGATCGACGCGTGGAGGAAGGTAGGTAGGGAGATTAGCAGCAGCAGTAAAGGTGGCCGGTGGCCGTGGCGATTTGCTGCGGTTGCCGCGGATGAGCTCGGTGGCCATTGCACCAGCTTGCCGACAGCTCATCGGTGATGAGAGGCTGGGGAGTGGGCCAAGGGTCGAAGCATTGATGAGCAACGATGACGCCGTGGAGGAGAAGGATGAGGAGGAGTACACGGCACCGATCTCCTCTCCTTTCTGATCAAATTTAGATAACTGAATTTTCTGACATCGATGAACAGTGCGCACAGCACCTGTATGATGAAATGACAGAGAGTGCTAGGGATTTTAGGAATTTTGAGGAATTTTTGTGGTGAGGTGTTGATGCAAGTATGAGAAATATTTTTGTGGAGAGGAGAGATGTTGAGTACTGTCCTAGAAGGTGTGAGTGACTTGAGGGAAAATTTAGGAGTGGCAGAAAAATTATTGAATGGGTTTAGGAGGGCTTGATAGAGGTGAAAAGAGCAAATCTTTGGAATAATTTCAATTATCAAAAACTTTTCCAAAAAGGGAAATATTTTTGATCTCTCAAAAATAATTTCCAAACTAATAAACCATCAAAACAGAACCAATTAAATTTTGAAACCCAATTAAGAATTAAGATCATACCAGAACAGAAGAAGAAGAAAGGACAGAGAAAAAGAGCCAAAATAATTCAAGGTATTTCCTTTTAATAAAAAGATTTGAAAATCCAAAGGGATTATTTTTGGGGTGTTACAATTATCCTACCCATGATTTGGAATTAGCAGCTGTTGTGCATGCACTCAAGGAATGGCGAGATTATCTTCTTGGTAATCGATGTGAGATATACACGGATCATAAAAGTCTTAAGTATATCTTCACCCAGCTAGAGCTAAACCTACGACAGCATCGCTGGCTTGAGCTAATTAAGGATTATGATGTGGGAATTCATTACCATCTTGGCAAAGCAAATGTTTTGGCAGACGCCCTCAGTCAAAATCATGCATCGACAATGACAGTGTGCAATTCTCACAACATGAGTTCAACCAGGAATTTGCCAAACATAACATGGTTCTAGTCACGGAAGGAACCATCGCCCGTCTAGAAGTAAAACCAACATTGGAGGACCAGATCAAAGAACCCCAGAAAGGATACCCCAGCATCAAAGAAATTAAAAGGAAAGTAAATTTAGGCAAGGTGTCTAAATTTACCATTGACACCCAAGGAATTCTATGGTACGGGAAAAGATTATGCGTACCCAATAAAGAAGCGCTAAAGCAATAGATTTTGGCAGAAGCCCATACCTCATACTCCATTCACCCAGGGGGAACAAAGATGTACAAAGATCTTCAGGACAGATTTTGGTGGCACGGGATGAAGAGGGATATAGCCGTATATGTGGCACGTTGTGACTCTTGTCAGCGTATAAAAGCAGAACACCAGAGGCCAACAGGATTGTTACAGCCACTCAGAGTGCCTGAATGGAAATGGGATGAGATAGGGATTGATTTTATCATCGGGTTACCAAGGTCACAACACGGGAATGATGCTATCTGTGTTATCATAGATTTATTAACCAAGGTGGCACATTTCATTCCGGTAAAAACAACATACTCAACACAGAAGCTTGCTAAGTTACACCTCTCCGAAATTGTTTGTTTACACGGAGTACCCAAGACCATAGTCTCTGATAGAGGCACTCAGTTTGTCTCTAGGTTTTGGGATCACTTGCAGCAAGCCTTAGGAACTCAACTTGTATTCAGTACAACATATCACCCACAGACAGGAGGGCAGACTAAACGGATAAATCAGATATTGGAGGACATGCTGAGAGCTTGTGTTCTTACTTATGGAGTCAGCTGGGAGGACAGTTTGCCATATGCAGAATTTTCATATAACAACAGTTATCAAGCCAGTCTAAAAATGTCACCCTTCGAAGCCCTATACAGACGAAGGTGCCATACCTCATTCAATTGGTCCAAAACCATAGATAGCCGAATCTTCGGCTTAGAAATTCTCAAAGAAGCCGAATCAAAAGTAAAACTTATCTGAGACAGACTAAAAGCAGCTCAGAGCCGTCAGAAGAGCTATTATGACCAGAAACACAATCAGATCAGTTTTGAACCTGAAGAATATGTGTATCTCAGGGTATCCCCAAGGAGAAGACTAGTCACAGAGATTTAAAGTCAAAGGGAAACTGGCACCGAGATTTATTGGACCATTAGAATAATTGCAAGGAGAGGAAAGGTTGCCTACCAACTGGAGCTACCAGCAGAATTGTCAGATGTTCATGATGTGTTTCATGTGTCACAGCTAAGGAGATGTGTCAGTAATCCGGACAAACAAGTCCAACATCAGGACCTGAATATCCAACCAGACCTTATATATAAGGAACGTCCTATAATATTTTTGGAAGAGTCAGAACGGAGAACCCGTCGGAATGTGATAAAGTTTTACAAGGTTCAATGGAGTAATCACACCAAAGAAGAGGCAACATGGGAAAGAGAGGATCACCTAAGGACCGAGTACCCGTACCTATTTGAGGGACAGCTAAAATCTCGGGGACGAGATTTTTCTTAAGGGGGGTAGGTGTTGTAACACCCCAAAAATATTTTCTTTTGATTTTAAAAATCTTTTCTTTAAAATAAAATTCTTTGGATCACTATGGCCCTATTTCTCCGTTTCTTCTGCTTTGAAAATCATTTTGAGGTTTCAATTGGGTCTCAAATTTTTTAAAATAGTTTTGATTTGATGGTTTCTTACTTGAGTAATTATTTTTTAAGGATCAATGGATAATTAATTATTTCAATGGAATGGTCCATTTCATATTTTCTTCAAACACATAGGAAATTCTCACAAAAACTATTTTGCCATTTTTATATTAGCAAATTCCAAAGTTTGACTTTCATTTATTCCTAGTTCTTTTGATTTACAAAGGAACTATATTTTTCCCAACTCTTCTCTACCCACAAAAATTATCCCAGCTACTTGACAGTACCCACACTCCATTTCAACAAAAACATTCTGTTCCACAGTTCAAAATTTTCAAATTTCATTCAATTGAAATTAGGACCAGATTCAAACTCTCTGCTCAAATCCCAATTTTAATTGCTCCAAAAATTCTGAAATTTTGCCCGCGTCTCTGTTATGCGTTAGTACCTCACCACAAAAAATCTCAAAAATTCCAAAAATGCCAGTGGCCATGTAGCATTTCATCAAACACTTGGCGTGCACTGTAGCTCACTCTAAAAGTTTCAGAAAAACAGAGAAGTTCAGAGAGGAGGGAATCGGCGCCGTACGGTGCACTCCACTTCACCTCTCCCTCATCCACACCCCTGTTGATCATCAATACATCGCCATAGGACCCTCTCGCCGCCAATAGCACAGGAGCAGGCCGGTGCAACGGCAGCTCCCCTCAGCCACGACGGCCGAGAGGATCAGCACGGCCACCAGCCGACATCACTCACTCCACTACTCCCTCTGCTAGCTCCTCTCCACGCCGCAGCCTCTTTGCAACCTCTCCGCGCCGTCCAAGCCGCCCCAACCCCGCTTGTCAGTCGCTGGAGCAGCTCACTGCCGCCATGCCCGTACGGGAGCCCCGCCATGGATAAGGTGATAGAGCTCATGAGGCATTGTGCTAGCCTTACCAGAAACATTCTCTCATCTCACTGATCACTCACCGACCTCTCCCACCGCCTCCAACTGCCCCGCCGGCCACCATAACTTTGCCGTAATCGGGATCATTCCGGCCATCATCAAATCGCCTATAAAAAGCCTCCCCGAGCGCCGCTGATCACTTGCACCACTCCACCATCTCTCCAGTCCACCCCGATGACACTCCATCGGCCCCAAGGGGGTCTTCTTCTCTGACTACAGCCGCCCGATCTGCTTCAGGTTCTGAGAAGAGTCCGACGCCTGTAGGCCACCTCCACCTCTCAAATCTTGCCAGTAGCCTCCTAGTGCACCCTCTCATCAGAACCGCATGTCAATTTGACGGTTGTAGGTCTCTCCGACGAGATCCACTATCACCCGACGCCGTCGTCCACCGGAATTGACCCCGCCGTCATTGTAGTGCTCGCTGGCGACCAACTCCACCACCCACCGATGCGGAATACTTCCCCGAGCCCATTCCTACCATCGCCGCCTCCTGAAACGCTGGCGATCGCCGCCGGTGACTACCGCACCTGCTCTGTGCACGTGCGCGAGGCGCGTTTGAAATTCAAACCTGACGGGTGGGGCCCACCCGTCAGCATTTTATTCTTTTCTGTTATATTTGAAAGCCCCGCTGATCACTTGCACCACTCCACCATCTCTCCAGTCCACCCTGACGACACTCCATCGGCCCCGAGGGGGTCTTCTTCTCTAACTACGGCCGCCCGATCCGCTTCGGGTTCCGAGAAGAATCCGACACCTGTAGGCCACCTCCATCTCTCAAATCTTGCCAGTAGCCTCCTAGTGCTCCCTCTCATCGGAACCACACGTCAATTTGATGGTGGTAGGTCTCTCCGACGAGATCCACCATCACCCGACGCCGTCGTCCGCCGGAGTTGACCCCGCCGTCATTCTAGTGTTCGCTGGCGACAAATTGCACCACCCACCGACGCGGAATACTTCCCCGAGCCCATTCCTACCATCGCCGCCTCCTGAAACACCGGCGATCGCCGCCGATGACCACCGCACCTTCTCTATGCACGTGCGCGAGGCGCGTTTGAAATTCAAACCTGACGGGTGGGGCCCACCCGTCAGCATTTCATTCTTTTCTGTTATATTTGAAAGTGCCTTCTGCCTCTTTACGCTTTCTGCACTGGAAAACGTATTTCTTCTGAGGTGCTTCCAGTTATTACCGCAGGGACCCGCTGGCAGTTATTTTATTTACAAGAAGGTCCCTAGTTTTAGAACCTTTATAACTTTTAAACCACAAATCATTTTCAATTGATTCTTTTTCTAAAAATATTCTTTTTCACTCTAGTTTTATTATTATTTATTTTAAAATAATTTGAGACAAATTTTTGTGCTGCTACAAAAAAAATTGATTTGAATTTGAATTCTTATTTTCTAGAAATCGAGGAGGGGAATTTTGCCGAAAATTTCGTGGGATCACCTTCTGCCTACTTTGATCAAGGCAAGCATTTTTGAACTTGGGATATGGTGTTTGCATGCATGTTTGCATAAGTTTGAAATATCACCGGTTATGTAGTGGTTAGTGAATGCATGAATGATCATATCTTTTTGTGCATTTCTTGCATGCATTAAAGAGCTTTTCTAACTCTGATGAAGTGGTGAGAAATCAGGGGTGTATTCCTGTCGTTATCGTGCCGGTGGGCACGGGTCACATCATAACACTATGGTGTCACTGTGGCATGAGAAGCAATGCCAGTCATAATCATAACACCTCCTGAGTCGACCTAGATCGGGTCTTGTTCCGTCAAGCCTAGCTAAATACCGTGCTGCCACTTGTCTTCCCGCGAGGGGAGTATAGCTTAGTAAGTTGCTAACCCCTTTCCGAGTGCACACCACATAGAGGGGCCATGATGAGGGTTCCATGGCCATGGACAAATGCCAGTCATCGGGTCAGGGGGCATGGGTGTATCCGGCTGGGCCGAGAGGGGGGCACCCCTTGTAATCCACGTGTTATAAATAGTGATCCCATGCTATTCGAGACGATGTTCTCCCCATCTTAGAGTTTTTCTTGAACGATGCTTTGGGTGATTCCTGGCATCCGGAAAGTTAATATGGTGTCTGTTGGTCGGGTGTGTTTTCAACCCAAAGACTGTAATGGGAATTAGTCAGCGTCTCGGTGTTGGCTAAAGAAATCCTATACACGAGAGTACTCCCTCTGCAGAGTTATACCTATTCGAATAGCCGTGTCCATGGTCAAGGACGTTAACTGGGAAGGGTCTAGTGTCGGTCCCGGTGTCAGTCTTCGGAGGAAATAATTAAAATTGAGCATGATTCAATTCTTGCAGGATAATTATTGTCACTACTGATGCCAGCATGAATATTATTGTTAGCATGAATATTACTATGGACTAACCCTGTTGTTCTATGTGCAACCTTGAGTATCACTTGGGATGACTAGTCCACCTAGATACTCATTTTTATTTTTTTCTGGGTATCACTTGGGATGGCTAGTCCACCTGGATACTCATTTTTATTTTTTTGGGTATCACTTGGGATGGCTAGTCCACCTAGATACTCATTTCTATTTTTCTGGGTATCACTTGGGATGACTAGTCCACCTGGATACTTTTCTTTTCAATACCTCTCGAGGTGTCGCATTTAGACACCCATTTGGCATTTCTTTTCAAGACATCTTGAGGCGTCACATTCAGACACTCGTTTGGCATTTCTTTTCAAGACCTCTCAAGGAATCGCACTCAGACACCCGTTTGGCATTTTTCTTGGAATTCCTCAGGCGGTCCAACACCCAATGTTCCATTTTATTTTCTTGGTTTATTACTAAAAAAAATTATTTATTCGTCCACACTGTATTATTATTTATCATGCCATGCTTTGATTTTTCTCAACATATTCATACAATATAATCCATCATGAGCATATGCATTCGGTATATCTTTTGTTCATAATGTTTGCGAGCACATTCCAACGTGCTCACAGGCTTCTCCCTGGCTTGTTAATTTGGCCAGACCCGGAGGAAGATGAGCTTGTGGAGGAAGAGTGCGCTAGCGAGCCCGACGCTTAGAGGTGTTCCCTGTCAGTCAACTTGTGGTCTTGGAGTCTACCACATGTATCATCCGCAGTGCTTTCGCTCCACCAATAAAATAGTCAAGTGTCACACTGACGCTTGACTTTACTCTATTGTATCAGTGTTGTAATATCACCACACCACTGTCTTATTCTGCCACCGTCATATATTGACAAGTTTGTAATAAATGTTGAGCACTCTGGCTCAACCCTGTGTAATATTATGTATGTACTGGTTATCTATATCAAGGGAGTCCACCAGTTGTTCTGATCTTGGGGCTGGTGTGACTTGAGGCTATTCCATGATATATTCCAGAAACAGGCCCGACGAAGGAGAATTATAAAATTCCTCCAAATTATGCTCAATACGTGCCACTAGTCCACGTGTTGAACTACGGTAACATCCATGGAGATATCATGGTAATATTTTTTCTATTATGTCACCAGCGCATCTTTTGCATACATTCTTCTTAAGCTAAACTACATTGCTAACTATGTTACTCATTTGTTCTTCAACAGAAGCTCCCATCAGATTGTGTGCCTCGAGATTACTCAAAAAGACCAAGGCCTGAGAATCAAAGGATGGAGAGATGTAATGAATGAGCACAGGGAACTACTTGGAAGCAACGTGGTGCGCAGACCAGAAATTGGAGATAGCTGGATCTCTATTCTCCATAATGCAGATGGAGAGCCTCTCCAGTTTTATGTTATTTTACCTAAAAGAGAGGAGTAGGTGTCCTAGCCAGCTAGTACTTCTCATGTGCTACAATGATGATGAGTTGTTTAGTTAGTGTTGCTTAACTTGTGCTCTAGTGTTGGTTAACTTGTGATCATGTGCTATATTGTCATATGACTACTATGATGATGAGGAGGAGACCTTAATTACAACTTGTTATGTGCTACATGATGATGACTTATTATATATATGATTATGGATGATGAGTTGTTATATTATTGGGGTAGAAGAAACGCGGATTAGATTAAAGTAGACGGATCCAAGTGAGCAAGTTGAATTAGTAGGATGATACAATGATGTTGTATCATCCTACTAATTCAACTTCTCACTTGGATCCATTCGCTTTAATATAATATGTGTTTCTTCCACAACCTCTACATTGCTACTTTAGAAAAAAATTATAACGGTGCATAAATACAGCAAAAATGTAATGAAATGAAATACACAAAAATAGCAGTAGCATGGGGTGGAAGTGGGCGCTACTGCTATTAGGCAGTAGCATGGGTCAGGGAACGCGCTACTGCTATCAGAATTAGCAGTAGCGCTGGAAAAAACCCACACTACTGCTAAGACTTTGCACCATGTGATGATGGGTCAACATGAGTAGGCTCTTCGGGACCTTCAGGAGATGTCTCTTTTGCCCTTGCAGTCTGGGGGACTTCTGCCAAGCACAGAATGGATTCCAAGGCATCAAATACTGAGTCAGCCCTCATCACCGTTGCAGGGTTGACATCAGGGGCAAAGGATTACTTACGTGAAGGAGTGAGATCAACAGGCTGTGGTTGGGTGGCTCCATGCATTCGCCGACTTCAGAGTAGCCGGCTTGGTACTTGGTGGTATCTTGTTCTTCAGCAAGTGCCATCGCAGCAACCTGGGTTTCTTTCATGCACCGCAAATAATCCTTCTTGGTGAATGGGGTGTCGTCAGCATGGTATTCGGGAAACCCGTCTACTAATTGAGCCGGATCCAGTTCTGGTAAATAAGCCTTGGCACGTGTAAGGGCATATAAGGCTACTTGACGACAAGCCGCCCTCTTCCACTCCCAGAACCACTCAGGCATGACAGATAGCTCTTTTAGCATATCAACAATATGTTGAGGCAGTTCCTTTGTGTTTTTAACTGCCGTGACACTACTAGGGAAAAGCCTAGCAGTAGCGCGGGTCTAAGGTGTATCAGTAGCGCGGGGTCCCGCCATACTGATACGGGGCTACAGCTAACTTGTAGCAGTAGCGCGTGTTGAACCGCGCTACTGTTATACATGGGTAGCACTAGCGGGCTTCCCAGAAACGCGCTACTGATAATAGCTGTAGCGCTTTACCATAAGCAGCGCTATGGCTAAGTGCACGCTGTTGCTAACTTCATTCCCCTTGCTACTGCTAGTTTTATTAGTTTCTGATTTTTTTTGCATATTTCTTTTGTATTTGTAAAGGCTTTATACAATAATCTCTAGCATATCATGCACATACAAATGTAGTCATAGCATACACATACAAAAAGTCTCATCAAATCATGTCATCATCATAATCATCATCCAACACAAAGTGGTCTCTCGTCATCATCTCGAAATAGCGATACAAGTCTCGAATACTTGCAACTACATCGTCATCCATCTAAACAATGATATACACGAGAAGAGCTATCACTATGAGTGAGAGCGGAACTATGCAGTACATGAGGCGGCGGTTATGAGTCCTCTCTTGTGCTAGCGTGAACCTCAAGTAACTAGCTTCTGCTTCTTGTCTGCTTTTGAACCCTTTATGGCTGGCGCCCGAGAACCGCTCCACTTGCACCTGACACTGGGGCCACTCGTCGTACACTCCAGGAACCTTCCCTGTGTACATGACATAGCACTGCTTCTTCTCCATCAAGGATCTAGGTACCTGTTAGAGATGCATCTTCATCAAGAGAATGTACAATCATATGCAACAAAATTTACTTGAGCAACACGAAAAAGAAAGGGTTAGCAAATAGATGCAACATATAGTAAACATAAATAATCAACACAGTTTCATCGTACGCAAACTAATTAACTAGAGGTACAGGTCATCGTACCCAACCTAACAAAGTAGCGTTACACAAGTTTGGCAGGGACCGTGGACATCACAAAGTTTCATCGCTACAGAAAGTATACAAGTTCAACCGACACATATCATCATCATCGGCAACGTAAATCACTAGAAGTTCCATCCTTCCATATCATCGAGGATGGACCCTAGCTTCTTGAATGGCGTGAGGTCCTGACGTTGCATGGCTATGTGAGTCCGGACATCAGCTCGCAATATAGGGCCGTGGTGGAACATCCCCTTCTCTTCGACGACTTCTTTCATGATGATCGTCACAATGTCCCTTTGGATGCGAAAGAAGTCATCTCTAAGTTTATGATCTGCTTCTCCTTGAGATTCTACCCACTTGCGGATATGACCATTGCTTCTGGTTGTCAAGCAAAGCTTTTGGTGATCCCTTCTGAACTCCATCATGAGATGGAGGAGGTAGAATCCATCGTTCCTGCTTGGTTTCGGGACATGGATGCAGCAGAAGTTAGTTTTATGCGAGAAACCCATCTTGCGGTTCCTTTGTTTCCTGATCTGCAGGTGGCCACCCCTCAAGCTGGAGCCTTGGAGAGCATTATCTAGAATATTCATTACGTGGGTGTAGTCCTTCTTCTCGTAGTTTCTGTTAGGGTCGAAATACATGGCGTGGGAGACTCGCGGGTAAAGAACGATAAGGATGGCGCGCCCGTTGCTGCGGGGAAAAAAAGACCTCAAATTATTCTCCATATGAGCGAGAAGGAATGATTGAAATGTATGGAAGGGTTGTCCGGCACTGACTTACATTGGATGATAAGCCAGGAGGACAATTTCCTGGTCCTTATTCCTTATCATGAAGTTTTTGAGGTACTCCGTAGCAGTTTTATGCTCAAAGTCACCGAGATTCAAGAAGGACTCGTGCATGTAGTATGGATCCGTCACACATATTTGCGAGACTTGTTCTCTCTTCATGATGGAGCTCATATGTAGCGCAAAAAGGCGGACGATTGTAAAATCGAGCCGCCTTGTCAAAAACATCTCAAAGATATGCTCAAACCGCAGGAAGAACACCTCCGCGAGCCGTGTGTCGATGTAGCACTTCCCCTCAGGCACACGAGCCGCGTATGTCGGATATCCTGGATCCTTCGAGGCTAGTAGGCTTATCTCAGTCGACACCACATGGTCGTGCAGTCTCCTGAGATCCCCTGATATGGCCTCCAGTGGTTTCGGCGGTAGCATCGGCTCGCCCGTGACATGGAATATGGCCGCACCTTTGACGGGTACACGCTCTTCAAAATCCGCCGTCTGGCTGCTATGTGCTCTGGCTTGTTTGTAGGCAGCAGAGCCTTTCTTCGCCGGTCTCTTCCTCTCCTTTTTCTTGGGCTTAACTTCCAGACCCTTCCTTACCCCCTGCCCCAGTGTTGTCGGGCTAAGCACTGTAGGACCCTCGGCTAGTTCAGCCTGCATTGAGGTGGCAGCTTCAGGCATGTCCTGTGAGGATTGCATGAAGAGAGACTTCTTGCAATCAACCCTCCTATGACGTTCCTGCCTGGCAGGCACATCATCCATCTCCTCATCAGCATGCTGATACCCTGAGTCATCATATGGCTGACTCATCATTTCTAAGTTGTCGTCATAGGCGCCTGTATTGAGGAACCGAAGAGGGTCATCCTCGTCCATCTCATCATCCCTTCTTTGTTCTGCGGAGGCGATTACATCAGCCACTATTGGACCCCCTTCCTCGCGTCGTCCGCCGCTCTCACCCGGCACTACAGGCGCTGGTAATTGCGTAGGTGGGGTGGTGGTGTTCATACCTGCTTGCTGATGTGTGGTTATTGGTGTGCTCTCGACCGCCTCCAGATGAAGAAGATTCTTCGGCCATAGCAGCATCCAACCCTTGCAGTTTCCAAGCCACGGCGGGGTCTCGTTGTCCTCTCTCCCGAGCCATACTGGAGGAGGCAAATCCTCGTTCCCCGATTTCACACTCGACAAGGTAACCCTAAAGTGGCCACCGGGGATCGGCTGGCCGTGGAACGTGAGTTCCAAGGGCTTCGTTATCACCGCCTTTCCCACGCCCACCTTCTGGCCTTTGATCAAGTAGAGTACGGTGCACGGGGTTTCGTCGGCCTGCAAAGACAGGTCTATGGCGTAAAACTTCCGAAAGGCAACGAAAATGGAATATTCTAGATATATGTTGGTGCGACGTGTAATTACCGTGAGGGCGTCGAGCTCAGCCAAAGATGAAGGCCCGCCGAGCATGCCAGAGACTGAGGACGGGCTGCTATGAGCGGGTGCGGGTGCGTGTGCGGGTGCGCGTGCCGGCGCGGTTGCGTGAGCAGGTGATATCAATGGTGCGGTTGTGATGTTCACCGAGTTGCTCCCGACGAAGCTGGGCATGGGGAAATCATCTACCGTCTTGTCTGGATTTTCCTTTGTCCAGTTGATGATAGTCGGGATCAAGTTAGTAGCGAAATCATTTCTGCAGGCATCTTCAGCTGCAGCTACTGCCTGCTGGACCAACTCATTTTTCTCCTGAGCTGCTTTTCTCGCATCCTCAGCTGCCTTTTTCTCGAACGCAAGGTTCACCTTCTCGTCGATGTCCTCCTGACTCAACTTCTTCTTCTGCTTCTTGGCCTCCAGGCCCTCGTTGTAAAAGACCTTCCACGTGGCACCGTCTCCGGCACCGTGCACACGTCCATATTGTGGCTTCTGGTCCAAAGGGAGTCCCTTAAGTTCATTCAAGGCCCGGTGGAGAGGGGTGTCCCACTTGGGCCTCATCGATGAAGACTCGCATTCGGCTCCAAGCTTGTGTTGCTTCTCCTGCAGAAGGAACATGAACCGTTTATGAATGTGTAGTCGACTTGATCATAAGCTAAATGTAAGGTGGTAAAAGAATAATTTCCAGTATTATAATCAATTTCCTCGTGATCGGGTCCATGTAAAAAACCTTCTTTTCCTTGTCCCACTTGTAGCGGGCCCTGATGAAGTCACGCTCCAAGGGGGCGGTGAACTTCACGAAGGGGTCTGGGAGACCCGCGGCTTCACGTTCCGCGTCTTCTATCCCATATGGGCCTTTTGCCAAGGTAGCCACGGCTTCCGAGGCGTTGGTTCCCCATGTTCCTTTGCTGAAGCGCCTTGAATTTCTGAGCCTTAGCCTTGGCGTCCTCGGTAGCGCAAGTGTCCTTGAACTTTTGGAACTCCTCTTTCGTAAGTGTCAGAGTTTCCTCCAGAATCTTGGAGAGGGGTTCATCAGCCTCAATAGCTCGTTTCACCCTCCCTTTGCAGGAGTCCAAATCATTGCTGAACATGCCCATAGCGTGATTGTTAATCTTTTCCATCTTCGGATCATCCCACGGGAATTCTATGTTGTCATCCCGGTTGGGGTACTGGAATCTCTTGTGCAGCTTCGTTAGGAGCAACTGCTTCAAATGTTCTTTACCCCTTAAGTCATCGTCGTTGATGCTCGCGGTTTCCCTTAGGATGCATCCGAGTTGGTTCCCGTAGCACTTGCGGGGTTCATCCGGCTCTAATGGCTCAAACTTGCCAGGGGCAATCTTTGTGATGAGTAGTCATCCGATGCTGAGTTTGTTAGGTTTTCGTATCCTCTGCTTCTTCTGCTTCTTCTTGTCGTTGGCGGCTTCGGCGCCGGTACCTTCCCCGCCGGTACCTTCCCCGCCAGTCTCGGTGCCGCCATCGGTGCCGGTGCCATCGGTATCGATGTCGGCGTCAGTACCATCACCGAGTCCGCCCTGCAAACCTTGACTGTGATTAGCAGCCAAATAGTCGAGGTAGTTATGTTCACCCTCATAATCCATCTCGTCTGCATCGTGGTCCGAAGGCCCGGTTTCTTCGTTGTTCGACATGTTTCCTATGATTAAGTCTCCTCGTTTAATTCTTAAACTATAATAAAATGAGATATGACATAAAAAAGGGTCTATGGTTTGTCGGAATGACATTTCATTCCCGTCGCAGCAAATCCCAGCACTCAATATGCCTACTTTCTAGCACAAGTCATGCCGAAATTCACGGGAAATTTCGGCATGACCTTTGCTGAAAAGTGGACATATCGAGTGCCTGAAATTCACCGGAACGGAAATGAATCAACATTCCGGCGAAACATAGGCCACTCGGATCATTTACCCTGCACACAACCATCATTTTGCAAACATCACATGTCCAAAATATCACATGTCCAAATTCCAAATATCACATGACCACACACATGTCCACTTAAATCTATTTATATATAAAAAGTAATTGACGGGCTCACAAAAAAAAGATAATTATTCTAGAAATTACCACAAAAAACAGAAACATCTAACCATCAATTTATCCACCTTTAAAATAACAACCATTAGATTTAGATAATATTTCTTTGACATAAATAATTAAAGAAATAACCCACCATTGCCATTATAGAAAAACGTTTTTTTTGAACATCAGTACAGACACAAGCGCTCATATATACACGCATACACTCACCCCTATGAACGCACACACCACTAGTACATAAGAGGGCTTTGGTCCAGGCCGGGCCAGCCCATTAGTCCCGGTTCACTCACGAACCGGGACCAATGGGGGCATTGGTCCCGGTTCGTGAGGCCAGGGGGCCGGCCGGGCCTCGTGGGGCATTGGTCCCGGTTCGTATGACCCCTTTGGTCCCGGTTCTAGACACGAACCGGGACCAATGGGCCTCGCTCCTGGCCCACAACCATTGGTCCCGGTTCGTGGCTGGAACCGGGACCAAAGGGGATCCTTTAGTCCCGGTTCCAGCCACGAACCGGGACCAATGAGATGCCTATATATACCCCCTCGCCAGCGAGCAGAGCACTCCACACTGCTCTGTTTTTCTGGCCGACGAGGGGAGAGCTTTGTGGTGCTCTAGCTCACCTCCTATGCACATGAGGTGTTCGATGAAATGCCCGAGCCACACTTAAGCTTTCTGCTCTCGAAGCTCCTTGTCCAAGCTCCATTTTTCTCAAGATTTGTTTAGGTTTGGCGGTCCGTCCTGTCCCGTCCCCGTCCTCACCGCCGTCGATCGCCCACGTCCATCTCGGCGCCGGCACCACCGTGGTTAGCCTCTTCTTCTTATCTTCTTTCTAAAAGAAAAAAGTTCTTACTTGTATCATTTAGATAGATACTTGTGTAATTTTCTTACTTTTATTATTGTTTGTTATTATATAGTGCCATGGTCATGGTATCCGCCCACGTCGGCCCTCGTCCGGTCTATGATTCAGATGTGGTATATATTATCTTTTATAACTATTTGTTTTATTTAGTGTTTATGACAATTATGCCGACCAACGTGACATAGATGTGTTTATCTAGGAGGTATGTGAACCGGAAATTCCAACCGACCCTCTTGTCGAGAGGTTAAATTTAGTTGAAAAAGAAAATGAGGATTTGAAAGAAAAATTGGCAAGAATTGAGGAGGAGAAGATGAAATTGGAGTTGCATGTTGCCGATGTCGTCGATGACCACAAGATCAAGATGGATGCAATGCGCTTGAAGATTAAGAAGATAAGAAAATATGCCATTGATAATGAGGCTTGGTATCATTATGCTGTTGGATCAATTGTTACCTTAGTTGCCATTATGATCGCATTTGTTGTTGCATTTAAATGTTTTACATAGTTGTATGTTAGTTTCAATTTATGTTTTAATTAGATGCTCTAGAGAGCTGTATGTTGTTCTATGAGAACTATGTGTGAACTTTATGTATTTATTTTTTCAATAATAACATTTGATCACTTCTCTATTCACTTCTCTATTCATTTGCCCTCGTCCGGTCTATGATTCGGATGTGGTATATATTATCTTTTATAACTATTTGTTTTATTTAGTGTTTATGACAATTATGCCGACCAACGTGACATAGATTTTTTAATCTAGGAGGTATGTGAACCGGAAATTCCAACCGACATAGAAATTCTTGTCGAGAAGTTAAATTTGGTTGAAAAAGAAAACAATTACTTGAAAGAAAAATTACAAAGAGTTGAAGAGGAGAAGATGAAGTTGGAGTTGCATGTTGCCGATGTCGTCGACGATCACAAGATCAAGATGGATGCAATGCGCTTGAAGATTAGAAAGATTAGAAAATACGCCATTCATACTGAGGCTTGGTATCATTATGCCGTTGGATCAATTGGTACCTTAGTTGCGGTTATGATCGCATTTGTTGTTGCATTTAAATTTTCTAGTTTCAATGTATGTTTTAATTAGATGCTCTAGAGAGCTATATATTGTTCAATAATGAGAACTATGTATGAACGTTATGTATTTATTTTGGTCACTACTGTACTTTGGCTTTAATGTGATGATGAATTTCTATTAATTTGGTCACTTCTCTATTCATGATATGCACGCAGATGAACTGGCAATGGATGTACAGTGACTGACGCACCTCCGAGTATATTGAGGGCCTGCATAATTTTCTCGAAGCGGCTGAGGCAAACAAGCAGAATGGTTTTATGCATTGTCCATGTACTGTCTGTGAGAATACGAAGGCTTTCTCCAACTCTAAAACCCTTCACTTCCACCTGCTTGAGAAGGGTTTTATGCCACACTATAATGTTTGGACCAAGCACGGAGAAAGAGGGGTTATGATGGAAGACAACGAAGAAGAAGAGGATGACGACAACTACCCGCCCCCTGAATACGGTGATGCTGCAATGGGGGAAGCTGAAGATCAAGAGGAACCAGACGATGTGCCTGATGATGATCTTCGCCGGGTCATTGTTGATGCACAGAGAGAATGCGAAAGTGAAAGGGAGAAGTTGAAGTTCGATCGCATGTTAGAGGATCACAAAAAAGGGTTGTACCCAAATTGCGAAGATGACAACAGAAAGCTCGGTACCACACTGGAATTGCTGCAATGGAAGGCAGGCAATGGTGTATCTGACAAGGGATTTAGGTCGCTACTGAAAATAATGAAGAAGAAGCTTCTAAAGGATAACGAATTGCCCGGCAGTACGTACGAAGCAAAGAAGGTTCTATGCCCTCTAGGACTGGAGGTGCAGAAGATACATGCATGCCCTAATGACTGCATCCTCTACCGCGGTGCGTACGAGGATTTGAACGCA
This sequence comes from Elymus sibiricus, assembly GCA_039707655.1. Classification (NCBI taxonomy): domain Eukaryota; kingdom Viridiplantae; phylum Streptophyta; class Magnoliopsida; order Poales; family Poaceae; genus Elymus; species Elymus sibiricus. The sequence goes on from CM077673.1 coordinate 433,234,583, forward strand.
TGCTCGGTATGCGGTGCATTGCGGTATAAGATCAGAAGAGATGACCCTGGTGATGTTGAGGGCCAGCGCACTGGGAAGAGGGTTCCTGCCAAGGTTATGTGGTATGCTCCTATAATACCACGGTTGAAACGTCTGTTCAGAAACAAAAAGCATGCCCAGTTGATGCAATGGCACAAAAAAGACCGTAAGAAAGACGGGAAGTTGAGAGCACCTGCTGACGGGTCGTAGTGGAGAAAGATCGAGAGAAAGTGGAGCGACTTTACAGGTGACCCGAGGAACGTATGGTTTGGTTTAAGTGCAGATGGCGTTAATCCTTTTGGGGAGCAGAGCAGCAAGCATAGCACATGGCCTGTGACTCTATGTATGTATAACCTTCCTCCTTGGTTGTGCATGAAGCGTAAGTTCATTATGATGCCAGTGATCATCCAAGGCCCTAAGCAACCCAGCAATGACATTGATGTGTACCTAAGGCCATTAGTTGATGAACTTTTACAGCTATGGAATGGAAGAGGTGTACGTGTGTGGGATGAGAACGAACAGGAGGAATTTGACCTACATGTGTTGCTGTTTGTAACCATCAACGATTGGCCTGCTCTCAGTAACCTTTCAGGACAAACAAACAAGGGATACCACGCATGCACACACTGTTTAGATGACACCGACAGTATATATTTGGACAAATGCAGGAAGAATGTGTACCTGGGGCATCGTCGATTTCTTCCGACCAACCATCAATGTCAAAAGAAAGGAAAGCATTTCAAAGGTGAGGCAGATCACCGGAAGAAGCCCGCCCTCCGTACTGGTGATCACATACTTGATATGGTCAATGATTTACAAGTAATATTTGGAAAGGGTCCTGGCGGACTATCTGTTCCGACTGACGATGCGGGACGCGCACCCATGTGGAAGAAGAAATCTATATTTTGGGACCTACCCTATTGGAAAGACCTAGAGGTCCGCTCTGCAATCGACGTGATGCACGTGACGAAGAATCTTTGCGTGAACCTGCTAGGCTTCTTGGGAGTGTATGGGAATACAAAAGATACACCGGAGGCACGGGAGGAACAACAACGTGTGCATGAAAAAGACGGCATGCATCCAAAGCAGTATGAAGGTCCTGCCAGCTACGCTCTTACCAAAGAAGAGAAGGAAATCTTCTTTGAATGCCTGCTCAGTATGAAGGTCCTGTCTGGCTTCTCGTCGAATATAAAGGGAATAATAAATATGGCAGAGAAAAAGTTCCAGAACCTAAAGTCTCATGACTGCCACGTGATTATGACGCAACTGCTTCCGGTTGCATTGAGGGGGCTTCTACCGGAAAACGTTCGATTAGCCATTGTGAAGCTATGTGCATTCCTCAATGCAATCTCTCAGAAGGTGATCGATCCAGAAATCCTGCCAAGGTTAAGGAGTGATTTGGTGCAATGTCTTGTTAGTTTCGAGCTGGTGTTCCCACCGTCCTTCTTCAATATCATGACGCACGTCCTAGTTCATCTAGTCGACGAGATTGTCGTTCTGGGCCCTGTATTTCTACACAATATGTTCCCCTTTGAGAGGTTCATGGGAGTCTTAAAGAAATATGTTCGTAACCGCGCTAGGCCAGAAGCAAGCATCTCCATGGGCCATCAAACAGAGGATGTCATTGGGTTTTGTGTCGACTTCATTCCTGACCTTAAGAAGATTGGTCTCCCTCAATCACGGTATGAGGGGAGACTGAATGGAAAAGGCACGCTAGGAGCGCACTCAATAATATGTAGGGACGGGCATTCTTGGTCTGAAGCACACTACATAGTTCTACAGAATTCTACCTTGGTGACCCCGTATGTCGATGAACACAAGAATATTCTGCGCTCCAAACACCCGGAGCAGTGTGACGACTGGATTACATATGAACACATCAGGACTTTCAGCAGTTGGTTGCAAACACGTCTCATGGGTGACAACACTGTTTCTGATGAGTTGTACTCGTTGGCCAGGGGACCATCTTCGACTGTATTGACTTACAAAGGGTACGAGATAAATGGGAATACATTTTACACGATCGCCCAAGATCAAAAGAGCACCAACCAATAGGGGAAATGACACATATTATGGTTACATAGTGGACATATGGGAACTTGACTATGGACATGATTTCAAGGTCCCTTGGTTTAAGTGCAAATGGGTCAATCTATCGGGAGGCGGGGTACAGGAAGACCCACAGTACGGAATGACAACAGTGGATCTGAACAATCGTGGGTACACAGACGAACCATTCGTCCTAGCCAATGATGTGGCGCAGGTTTTCTATGTGAAGGACATGTCTACCAAACCGAGAAAAAGAAAAGATAAGGAAGCGAATACATCATACGATGAGCCAAAGTGCCACATAGTTCTTTCAGGGAAAAGAGACATCGTGGGATTGGAGGGCAAGACAGACATGTCTGAAGATTATGAAAAGTTTCATGAAATTCCACCCTTCAAAGTCAAGGCTGACCCAAGCACCCTCTTAAACGATGAAGATTGTCCATGGTTACGGCGCAATAAGCAAAGGACACAAGCGAAGAAAAAGTGAAGACTTTCTCTCCACAACTATATCATTGCAGTTACATGTGAAGAAATGAAATGCCTTTTGTAACAGATGAGTTTTCGTATGAAATCCTAATTAATACTTTGAAAGAGATTGTCCATTTTGTCCGCCAATTGAGCATCATCCTTTCTATTTGTCTTTTGTTTCTTTCTAAGTGTCTTTGTAAAAATGGAGTTGGAAAAATGAAATATACCGTCGGAAAATGAAAGGATTTCTAGATAGATCAACAAAACACACGGTGTCCCCTGCATACAGCCCGACGGTGGCCCGTGAGTGCCCGCATATGAAATGCACCGTCGGACCGTATGCAGGGAATCCGAATGATTTGCATTCGGTCGATGAACTGCAGGATTTCTAGATAGATCAACAAAACACACGGTTTCCCCTGCATACAGCCAGGCGGTGGCTCGTGAGTGCCCGCATATGAAATGCACCGTCGGACCGTATGCAGGGAATCCGAATGATTTGCATTCGGTCGATGAACTGCAGGATTTCTAGATAGATCAACAAAACACACGGTTTCCCCTGCATACAACCCGACGGTGGCTCGTGAGTGCCCGCATATGAAATGCACCATCGGACCGTATGCAGGGAATCCGAATGAGTACACACACTAAGTGTCCGAGAGGTGGGCTATATATAGGGTCGTGTGCCTCTTTAGTCCCGGTTGCTAGCACGAACCGGGACTAGTCGTTATAGTGCTGATCCATCAGCTCACAAGCGCTTGAAAGAAACACACGATCCGTGTGCTTCTTCCTGAATGGTGCATTTTGAACACACAAAAAGTCTGGAGTTCAAATAAGTTCAAAAAAATGAAATCCCTTTGTAACAGATGAGTTTTCGTCCGAAACCCTGATACTTCGAAAGAGATTGTCCATTTTGTACACGAAGTGCATCCAGTTTTTGCCGTAACCCTCTCAACTTTTTAGCACATGCTATGTGGGTGAAATGATGATACCATGCCAACTTTCAACCTGTTCAGAGGTCATTTGTAGTGCTTTTCAATTTCAGGGTCATTTAGCTTAAAAAAATCAGTAAATGCATTAAAAATAGGAAATGAAGTCAGAAAGGGTTGAAAATTGATTTTATAAACCTCTAGTATTTATGAAACTAAAATTATATAAAATTTATGCAACTAAAGTTATCAAAGTATTTTTTGTTCAAAACATTAATAGCAAAAAGAATTTTCATAAAGATTTTTTTTAGAAACTTTAATTGCAAACTAAAATAACAAAATCTGTTTTTGGTTAAAACAGACATTTAAAATAACCTAAAAATTACCAAATTGAATATAATGATAAAACACAGTAATATTAAATAGTAGGAAAAAGAATCACTCAAAAATCTATTTTTATATTAAAGTTATTCACAAACTAGTTATTCACACCAATTTAAAAGAAATTAAATTTAAACTATTCAAATTTGGAAACTAATGGCACTAACAGAAAGTTTATAATTTTTGTGACCTAAAAGCAAAAAGAATCACTGACAAACTGTAAGTAGAAACAAAAGAAAATAAATAAAGCAAAAAATAAAACAAAAAAGTAGAAAATTTTTTAAAAAAATGCCGCCTACTAGGCCAGAACGGCCTGAATACGACTAGAAACCCAACTACCAGGTTGGGCCAGGATTCGGGCCCGCTGAAGGCCTAGAAGGCCCACAGGCAGGGGTGTGTGCAATTAGGCCCGTAAGCCTGCTGTTGAGAGGAGCTTGAGAGGTTGTGCGCAGCAGCGCTTATAAACCACTCTCGAGCCCTCTCAACTAGCGAGGTGGGACTAAACATTTGGCCCCGGGCAGCACCACCCTTTGGTCCCGGTTGGTGGCACCAACCGGGACCAATGCCCACCTTTGGTCCCGGTTGGTGCCACCAACCGGGACCAAAGGTCCCTGTTTCCCGCCCTTTGGGCTGACGAAAAGAGACCTTTGGTCCCGGTTGGTGGCACCAACCGGGACCAAAGGTGGGCATTGGTCCCGGTTGGTGGCACCAACCGGGACCAAAGGCTCTGGGTATATAAGCCCACGCACTTAGCAGTTTCTCCAAATTGTGTTCTTCTCCGTCCGACGCCCTGCTCCTCGTCGCCGTCGCCGCCGAGCCCTGCCCCGACGCCGTCAGGCTGCTCCACCTCGCCGTCGTCGCCGTCGCCGAGCTGCCCCCGACGCCGTCCCCGCACCCACTGTGAGCCGCCTCGCCGTTCCCCTCCTCTCATCCTCCCCCCCCCCCCCCCCCCCCGCGCCCCGACGCCGTCGCCCGCCGCGCTGTTCCCCTCCTCTCCTCCTCCCCCCCACGCCCCGACGCCATCGCCCGCCGCGCTCTGCTTGTCGCGCCCCGTCGCCCGTCGCCCGCCGCGCTCTGCGAGCCGTAGCTCTGCTTGTCGCGCCCCGTCGCCCGTCGTCCGCCGTCGGGAAGGGCCTCGCCGGCTTAACTCCGGCGACGCTGACGGGGCGCTGACGTGGCGCCGTCGTTCATGTATATGTTTTTTTCATGTATACGTGTATATGTTCATGTATATGTGTGTATATGTTCATGTATGAGATGAGATAGATAGATAGATAAATTTTCATGTGTATATGTTTATGTATGAGATGTATATGTGCACTTTTGTATACAAACTTTGTTGTTTTTCATATGTACGAAAATGCAAGTCTTTTTTGGAAGGTAGTTTTTTTGTTAAATGAAAATGTTGGCATCGGCTCTATCATCACGTTGGCATCGGGCATGTATATAGATGTGTTGTCGAGGCCACCCCAAACCCTAGAAGTGTTGTCGAGGCCACCCCAAACGGATCCGGAATTTGTCGAGGCCACCCAAATTTACCAAGTTAAACGAGTTAAATGAGTTAAAAGAGCATTGTCGAGGCCACCCCAAACCCTAGAAGAGTTGTCGAGGCCACCTGTACCCCCTCCCCGATAACTTCGACATGAGGGGGGACGTCGGACATGAGGAGTGAGCGTCGTTGTCGTCTACCCCCTCCCCGATAACTTCGACATGAGGGGGGACGTCGGACATGACATGAGGGGTGAGCGTCGTTATCGTCTACACCCTCCGGTAACATAGATAACTCCGGTAACATAGATAACTCCGGTAACCCTAGAAAAAAAAGCAGTAACTTCGACATGAGGGGGGACGTCGATCAACCCCCTCTCGCCCGAACAAGTCTATGTATAATTTTATTTCGCGGTGGACATATATCAAAGTTTGATCATATGTCAAAGTTTGAATTTTGACATATGCAACATTTGATCATATGTCAAAGTTTGAATTTTGACATATGCAACAATATTTGATCATATGTCAAAGTTCTTCAATCCTTTGACAGTACTAGACAACGTGACATATAGAAGGGTAGATGAGATCAGGAAAAACATGGACCATTTTCTGCACATTCAGAATGGCGACATTTTGTTAAATCCCTTAAAGGTTAAGAGAATCCCTTGTTTGACATTCATGAGAGAGGCGGTCCGGACGTCAAACATTCATGAGAGAGGCGGTCCGGACGTCGGACATTCATGTTTGTATATTAATTGCCATGTTGTAATATTTGCAGAAACTATGGATCAAAGAGACTTGGAACAAGAACAGTTGTTGGGGGATATAATCCGCGATGGACGTGATGTCTTGTCGTATCTCAACGACACCGATGGTCTGGAAGGAGAGGATGACGGCTCCGGTGATCGAACAATGGAGGAGGAAGGACATGATCATGATGGCTCCGGTGACCGAATGCCGGAGGACGGAGCTGTTGCAAAGTCCGGCGAGGTATATATATTAATTAAGCCTGTGCTGACTAGCTAATTGATGCATTAATTGTTTTGATACATTAACTCTTCTTTCTTCTTTTCTAGCCCACCGGATCGAGCCAAACTTCGGTAACGAGACGAGGCCCGAAGAAGAGGTTGCAGAAGGATGAAAAGTTCACGATCACAGCACTCGCGCACGATGGCCATCCGATTGAACCCAAGCGGACCAAGGACGCATTTTCTGCTTAGTGTGGAGCTATTGTTAGGGACGACATCCCGATCAGCATCAAGCAATGGAATAAGCCTAAGGACGGCGCCCCTGAAGGTGATTATGTCACCGATAGACAGAAAGATGATCTTTGGACCGCGCTGAAGGCAAATTTCACCCTACCGCCAGAGGAGGATACGAACAAGCCAGTTATAGAGCCACTGGTCAAGGCGTGTGCTCTTAAGAAGATGGCAGATCTATTCAGGAGGTGGAAGAAGGAGTTGAAATCAAAGTTTGTCGACAAAGGGGAGAATCCAGAATTCAGGGGCCGATATGAGAAGATAAGAGATCACTGGCCCGCATTTGTGGCCTACAAGACATCGGACAAGAGTAAGAAAATGTCAGAGACAAACAAGATCAATGCTGCAAAGAAGCAGTATCACCATCACACGGGGTCAGGTGGCTACCTCAGAGCCCGGCCGTTGTGGGACAAAGCTGAGAATGACCTGATTGCTAAAGCGGTCGTACCACAGACATTGAACTGGCCAGACCGTTCAAGGACTTGGTTCTTCGGGGTTGGGGGAACTTTGGACCCTGAAACAGGAAAGTGCCGCTGGACGGACGAGCAACATGCAATACCCGTCACGAAGCTTCAGGAGTATATCACCGCAGCGCAGCAAGGGACGTTAATTCCCGACAGAGAGAAGGACGAGCTGACTCTGGCCCTAGGGAATGATGAGCACCCTGGACGAACACGAGGCACACCAGGCTCCGTTCCGTGGAAGGTTGGGTTTCCCGGCGCAGGCGGTTACAGAAGCCGGGTGAGAAAGAGGAAAGCGGAGCTGAGCGAAATGCAGAAGCTCAATGCAAGACTACAAAAGCTAGAGGAAGCTGAGAGCCAGCGAGCTGCCGGCCAACCATCTCAGCGGCACGAAGCTACCCCATAAGCTACCCCACCATCTCAGCGGAGAAGCGGCGTGGCTTCCACAGAGCCCGTTCAGCCTGACTTCACGGCTCCTAGCTACCCCGTGGATACTATCACGGAGGCTCAACATTGCGAGCTTATGACGAAACATCGGAACCTCACTTTGAAGGCGGCTGTCGGCTCTGTTGCACCTCCTCAACCCAACGGAACTTTTCACTGCTCACCGATTCCACATGGCTATGCTGTTGTGACGGTGGATGAAGTAATGGAGGGATTTGAGGAGCTCGAGCTTGAACACTCTACAGGTGAAGGGGAGAATCATCTGGTTCATGCTCTTAGGAGTACATGTCTATGGCAGAAGGAGTACATCAAGCTTCCAAACTGGACGCCTCCGCCTCCTCCTCCTCCTCCGGCGAGACAGGGCACTCCGCCTCCTCCTCCTCCTCCTCCGGCGAGTGATCAGGGCACCCCGCCTCCTTCTTCGGCTCCTCCGACGCGTGAGGGCACTCCGCCTCCTCCTCCTCCTCCTCCGGCGAGTGATCAGGGCACCCCGCCTCCTTCTCCGGCACGTCGGAGCAGTACGCCTCCTCCTCAGCAACGGCGGAAGACAGACGCCGCCGCTCCGGCTCCTCCGGCGCGTCGGAGCACTCCGCCTCCTTCTCCGCCTCGTAAGCAATGACGGAAGGGAGACGCCGCCGCTCCGGTGGCTAGCAGTACAAGCAGAGGCAGGAGGGAATACAGATACGGTCCCCGATCTCTCAAGCCTCTGGAAAAGTTACCATATGAGAGGACCGAGTCTGAAAACGAGGAGATATGTCAGGAGCAATTGAGGGCCCATTTTGCAAAGAAAACTCCACCTCCGAAGGAGAAGCTAGATCCGGTGAAAGTGAAGCGCACTATCGATGCCCTGAAGCGACCACCACCGCCTCTGCCGGATTCCAACTATGACCGGATTATTAAAAAGACATATGAAGAAGCGCGGCGGTCGGGAAGTACTTCTAGTGATGCAAGGTTAGCAGAACGAAGAAGTGGGAAAAAATTCCCCAGCTCGGCGAACAGGAGAAGCAATCGTGCCCCCCGGTCAAGGTGTCTAGCGATATCGTCGCTAATCATCCGGGGATGGTGCCCGGTACCAATCCTGGTGATTACTTGGGGGATGATGTAATTTTTCAAACGGCTGAGGTAACAGAAGAATATGAATACTTGCACGGGAAGCCTCTCGTCAAACCTGATCATCCTCCTCTAACAACGATAATGTACAAATTGCATGAGTGGTACATGAAAACCTGCAGGGAGTCTGGGAGAGACACTATGTATCTGGCAGTGAAACCAGAGCACGAATTCATTGGACTTTCCGTGATGCCTGTTGAATTTGTGGAGTTATTTCAGTTATACAATCAACGGGCACTCGACAAACAACTCATGACTGCCTACTGTCTGTAAGTATTACTTCTATAGTTAAGTCTCTAGCTCAGCTTGTTCATTGCATGTATATATAATTATCCTCACTATATTATGCAGATTGAAGATCGTCGAATGCAAAAAACTAGGAATCTTCGACGTTGGGTTCATTAGCCCAGATGCCGTAAATGAATGGACGGTACGAAACAAAATCAAAGAGACCGAGAAAAATTTGCTAAAGTCGTTCCTTATACATCAAAACAAAAGGGAAATACTCTTTCCTTACAACTTCAAGTGAGTGTTGATGTCTTCTCTGTATACTCGGTTTCGCTTACTCGAGGTTAAGTAATGTAATTGATGAGTTATATATGCGTGCGCAGGTACCACTTTATTCTGCTATCCATTAAGCTTGACGGGGCATTAGTAATTGTCTTAGACTCGAGACGTAAAGATCCCGAGAGTTATGCGGACATGACTGCAATGCTCAAGAAGTAAGTTCAGTCAATACCGGGACCATATCGGCATGCAACTTTCGTTAATTTCCTGATATCAAGTAATCATTTTCTTTGCCTGGCAGGGTTTGGAAGAAGTTCACCCGAAAGGCTCCCAGTCTAAACTCGGAGTTGCAATTTACGCACCGCAAAGTAAGTAGTACTAGCTAGTTCCACGCATCTCTAATTGATTCAAATTTTCATCAATATATCATTACCATGCTTGCTTATCAGTTTGATTGAACTCTATTCTCGTAAAGTGCTTGTACCAGAAAGAAGGGACTTTTTATGTGCATACTACGTATGCGAGTTCATTCGCCACTTGACCTCTGAGCAGGGCTTCTCTGACACACAATTTGAAGTACGTAAATAATATTCACAATTTTATTTTATATATTACCATCAATTGTGTTGAGTTTTATTCATATATATGCATGTATTGACCCCCTTCTTTAAATTAGATTTGGCAGATGCGGGATGAACTCCTACCACATGATCGCATACGAGCAATTCAAGAGGAATTTGCGGGATTCTTTCTTGACCACGTCATATCTGAAGACGGAGAATACCATTCGAATATATGATGTTAGGGATTGTAAAAGATGTTAGGGATTGTAAAAGATGTTATATTGTATATATGTAGTAGCGTCGGATAGATATACGATAACTTGTTGTTCGACCAATCTCTCCGGAGAAAGAGAGGTCGATCACTCCTCTCTGTATATGTTCATGACGATCTTATGTACTTACTGGTTCCTTCATTTGCTTACTACCTAGCGTGTCGAGTTCTCTCTATACGTATAGTACGTAGCGTCGACCAAGCACGGAGATAAGAGAGGTCACTTCTCTCTAGGTAGCTATTAGCTAGCTAACACAATATATGAAAGCCCCAAATTAACCCTCCAAAACCCCCAACCCCCCCCCCCCCTTTCAAAAAAAAAACCCCAGCTCCTGAGCTGCTGACGCGTGGATGCTTATTGGTCCCGGTTGGTATTACCAACCGGGACTAAAGGCCCTCCTGCCTAGGCTCGCCGCAGCGGCCACGTGGAGCACCATCTGTCCCGGTTCGTAAGCGAACCGGGACTAAAGGTACTGGGCTTTAGTCCCGACCCTTTAGTCCCGGTTCCAGAACCGGGACAAATGGGCCTCTGGAACCGGGACAAAAGGGCCTTTTTCCACTAGTGCACGCACACCCTACCCCTATGAGCACCTCCGAGAGACTGAGCCGGCATATCATCTTGAGATTTTACGAAGTCACCGTAGGCACCTCGTAGTCGACGGGAACGTCTCCTCCCACTGAACGCGCATCGCCGGAAATCCTGAAATAAATTCAGCATAAATGCTGCGAGCACCAGGAGTTGTACCCTGATGAGCTGGGATATCACTGTTCTCCTAACCATCCAACCAAAGGTTGGTTCGCATAGAAAAACGTTTCATATCTTTTATTCCACCCAGCCTATGCACGCCTATTATTGTTAGAGAAAAAAAAATGTTTCACCACTTGTCCCACCTGCTGAGCATATCATTGCTTCAAACAATTGACGGCCAGGCCGAAAAAACATACCCACGCCCGAAACAAAAAAAACTTGACGCCAACGCCAAAAGGTGTGCTCGACGGCTTCACTCACCTGAGGTACTTTACCGGTTAAACCAGCAGTAACAATCGTAGAGGTACTCCCTTTACACCCTTAGCCGAACATGCGGAAATGTAAGGGGTAAACACAAGAGCCAGGCAACCCAGCTATTCACCAAAGACACAAGTCAAAATCGATGCATATATTGGCGAAAGGTCTGAGGACGTTGTCGAGGACTACATGGAGTACCTCGACTTTTGGTGGGTTCGGCACTTAATGCAGTCCCCAGTTAATGGTGCCGATCACTAGTGCAGGCGACTGCTATTCAAACGGTTTTTACCCCCTTTCTGCGACAGAGTTTTAAACCGTCGCCTTGCTTGTGTGTGCGATAGGGGGGGTCCTTCCCACACGACCCAGAAACCGTCGGCGATAGGTCCTCCTGTCACACACGCAGGGCAAAAAGAGCTCGTGTACGATCGGGCGACCCATCGCAGACAATTATACAGGCCCAATCATTTCCGTTCATATATACATCCCACACAGTGAATCCCAGACAAACGTTTCCGTTCGTTAGTACATCCCACACAGTGAATTCCAGACAAACGTTTCCGTTCGACTGTACATCCCACACAGTGAATCCCAAACAAACATTTCCGTTCTTCTGTACATCCCACACAGTGAATCCCAGACAAACGTATCCGTTCGTTTGTACATCACACAAAAAATTTCGCATCACATCGTCTGTGATAGCATTGCCACTGCAGATGATATTAATAATTTTATCGTTTGCGTTATTGAATACATCATGCACGGTGCCTAGAAGAAACTGTGTGGCATAGTCTATCCATCATACACACTTTTTATGTAAAAAACATTTGTGCAAGGTGGCCTAACGCAAACAGTTGTCCAAAGGAAGCCGTGTGTAATTGTTCATTAATCCAAGACGTTTACTTCCTAGAAACTGTGTGGGTTGTCTCAGGTCATCACGCACGGTGTAGTCTCAATAACCGTCTGCAATAGGAAAACCCAATAAGCAGACTAATTGGCCTATTATTTTTAATCCATTTAGTAATCAAATTGACATTTCATATTAAACACACAATATATTTCATTTTCGTATTATGGCAACCAGGATTTCATAATTGAAATACATCAGAGTACAACATCATATAGCTTCAGCACTCAGTTACACCATATAGGCATATAGCTAGCTACCCCATTACACAACATCACCAAGTTTCACATGCAACATCTAAAACTTTTGGAAATTAGCATCATAGACGGTAGATAGATGAATCTCATCTGGAAAACTGCTGAAGCGGAAGGCGAATATTGATCCTTCAATGATGTTGAAGGTCCTTGCAACTTTAGGACAGTGCCTGTGGATGATTGACCGCCCATCCTTCGTCCTCTTGAGGAAGACTTCAATATTGTACCGCGGGTGTTTTTTGAATACCTTCCCTGCCTCTTGACCATACATATGGTTTAAGAGGTAATCAATTAGTGAACTGCTTTGGAAAGGCCCAAAAACAAAGATATGCATAAATATCTTTTCTAAATTTTGAAATGGCGCAAAATAATAAAAAAGGGATAAGAGTTAGTACCATTATGTCGTGGTGTTCTCATGGCAGATGCCATGGGATGGCTTATAGAGAGTGGTTGGGGCTAGAGGACGCCGGTGGCTTCTGGAAGCGAGATTGGGGACAAGCGGTGCGAGACACACGATGTAACCAGGTTCGGGGCCCTCCGTGGGAGGTAACACCCGTAGTCATGCCGGATCGACTATGAGGATCACAAGGGCTACAATGGTGCTCCTGGAGCTGTTTGGTGGGGGAGGAAGAAGGAGCTGGCTCTCCTCCTTGCCTCGGGTGTGTGTGTGTTGAGTGTGAAGTGAGCCGACCCCCTCTCAGGGGGGCTCCTGGGAGGTCTTATAGCCTGGCCTCCCACGTTACAAATGATGGAAAAGGAGGGCGGGGCCCTGTTGTCATCCTCTCTGGCTACCAGTGGGGCCCGCCGGCTGCGGGGCCTGCCGGCTGCCTGTCACTGTTGCCCGTCGTCTACCGCGTCACGGAGTGGTACAACGGGCACTGTTGCCATACTCTCCCCAGTCAGCGGTACCGTGGGCACTGTTGCCACGCCCTACCCCACGTGGGAGGGGTCTTGTCGTACGGCGGGATTGGATAGGTGCTGACCCCGCCGGCAGCCCATTGCAGCCAGCCGGCCCGGCCGTGGCTCCGTGCCCAGCCAGCCCGCAGCGGCGGAGCCGACTGGAGGGCCAGCCAGACTGAGGTGCGTCGACCGCCCCGATGTTTTTGAAAAGTGGACTTGTGCGCCTGAGCCTACCTGGGGGTCATCCCCCCAACAGTAGTCCCCGAAGCTGCTGAGGCCCGCCTATCCGAAGCGGGGGGCCTCCGCAGCTTACCCCCCCTGAGGAAGTTGTAGATCCTGGCGGATGTGTGTTCGGTTAGGGGCGACCGCCCAGCCGGAGGCCGGTCCCGACGCCGCGGACGCCGGCTGCCCGCGGCCGGCTTGATCGACGCCTAGCCGGCGAGGAAACCGAACAGTCCGGTCGGCTCGCGCCCGACCGGCATGGCGATTCGTGCCCGCCGCAGGGCAAGTGCATGCCACGTGCAGCCCAGCGGTGGGCGGGACTCTGCCAGGCCACACTTGAATTTATGTTGTCGCAAGATGGTGACGACACGTTCATAGACGAGGGCTATCGCGTAAGAGTATGCAGGATGCCAAGAGAAGACGTGTGAGAACCGACAACACTACTTTGCATTTGAAATAAAACACCCCCATGACACACCATCACACTTGACATGATCACGTTCATTGATGAAGTTACATGCACAAGTACAAATATATTATTGTGCATCACGATTCTAAAAGATTCACGTTCCACATCTGAGATTCATGCTTGTACATCGCACACGTCACACGGTACATTATATATATATGACCCCGTGCATCTATTTATATATAAAAAGTAATTGACGGGTAACAAAAAAAAGATAATTATTCTAGAAATTACCACAAAAAACAGAAACATCTAACCATCAATTTATCCACCTTTAAAATAACAACCATTAGATTTAGATAATATTTCTTTGACATAAATAATTAAAGAAATAACCCACCATTGCCATTATAGAAAAACGTTTTTTTTGAACATCAGTACAGACACAAGCGCTCATATATACGCGCATACACTCACCCCTATGAACGCACACACGCACACCCTACCCCTATGAGCACCTCCGAGAGACTGAGCCGGCATATCATCTTGAGATTTTACGAAGTCACCGTAGGCACCTCGTAGTCGACGGGAACGTCTTCTCCCACTGAACGCGCATCGCCGGAAATCCTGAAATAAATTCAGCATAAATGCTGCGAGCACCAGGAGTTGAACCCTGATGGGCTGGGATACCACTGTCCACCTAACCATCCAACCAAAGGTTGGTTCGCATAGAAAAACGTTTCATATCTTTTATTCCACCCAGCCTATGCACGCCTATTATTGTTAGAGAAAAAAAAATGTTTCACCACTTGTCCCACCTGCCGAGCATATCATTGCTTCAAACAATTGACGGCCAGGCCGAAAAAACATACCCACGCCCGAAACAAAAAAAACTTGACGCCAACGCCAAAAGGTGTGCTCGACCTTTCCTTCCTCACGCTGGCATGCGGAGCTAGCTGGATTACTTTCTGAAACAACGCACCAACACGTATAAAGCTATACTAGAAAAAAAAACTGGCCTGAAAGTTCCCTCAAAACTGTGTAATACTCACCGCTGCTGAAGCTAGCTTACTACACAATCAGCTTGGACGTACAGGTACTACTTGCCGCTGCCCATACACGATCAGCTTGACCGATTTGCCGGCTGGTAACGCGCCTTTTGATCTTCCTTTATATTTCTCTTATTATTACAGGGTTTGGGTTACAAGGGTTACACAAATATATACAACGCTTAAGCACTTACAATAGGAATACTACTCCTACATGGATTAACTATTGTTTGTAATTCTCATAATATACGATTTGCCGGCTGGTAAAGTGCCTTTTCATCTTCCTTTATTTCCCTTACAGGGTTCGGGTTACAAGGGTTACACAAATATATACATCGCTCAAGCACAAAACGATAGGAATACTACTCCTATATGGATTAAGTACTGTTCTTAATCCTCATAATATACGTCGGTACATGACCAGGCTCTGGAAATGGATAAGTGAACGTCCTCTCTCCTGTGAGTCTCGCAAAACTGCATCAGCCATCGATCCCTAAAAAAATACATGGGCAAAGCACTGGTATTGGAAATATGGACTGGCTGATAGTGTAGAGATTGTACGGGTCGGCAGATCAGCAGCGAAAGAAGACCACAGATCGATGGATTCAGCATCACTTTTTGTGATTGTCTAGCCGAGGTGATTGGAACCACTGATCAGCGGATCGGAGGCGAAAGAAGATCACAGAACCACTGATCGGCGGCGAAAGAAGATCACGGACGGACGGATTCAGCATCATTTTTTGTGATTTCCTGGCGGAGGTGCCATCATGCTCCTCCACAAGCGCTAGGTTCATCTACCCCAATCATAGCCATCGAAAATCCTCAATCCTTTAACCCTAATGTATTGTATCTCCAGTTGCTCTATCAGGTTTTTCTCATAAGGCAGGAGTAGCTGCCAATACGTGTTCTCTGCAACCTATCACCCTCACAGCTCTGTCATCTTCTTCGCAACCTCTAGATGCATGCCCTCTGTACCTCAGGGAAGGAGCATCCAACATCCAGATGTGCACTTACAAAGACGTGGCATTGCACTGACCGGCGGTCAATCGGTCAAGCTACCATGTTCTCAAATGAAGGCGCCCCCCACAATCAGATGCATATGTACCTGCTCAGATTCGGAACGTAAGTGCATGCCTTTGTTGTTTCCTAAAGGATCACAACACATACAGGTGAACGTATGCAAGTGTAACTTCATCGGCCAGCACGTGTTCCTACTTCCTACAAAAGGCTCTTCTTGTAGGTGCATAGGTGCATATAGGACTATAGTTGAAAACAGTAGGATAGGCTCCTATGATATTTTTATATTAATTAAAACTAAACTACACTGTACATAATTATATGTCAAAACATACCACTTTGGGTATGTTGTGGAACGTATACAAAAACCTAGATGTCCTAAGGGATAGAATGAACAAAATAAGAGATGAAATGCCTAAGAGCCTCCTTGGTCCTGTATGTAAGCAGCGTAAGATCTCCCGTCTCTATTATTGCAGTAGCTTTTAAGTTTCCATAGTTTAACCCACCAAATAATCATCTCACACATGGTCAATCTTTATAACATCAATTTCATTTGTTTCTAGGATCCCCATTTTGCCTATGATTTCATATTATTTATAAATATATGAATGCCAATGAGAAAACCTAAGATACCTGAGACAAAAATATGTTAGTCTCTCTGTCGCCACATACATGGCGTCTAAATCCAGTGAAAAGTCAATTCTTTTTTAGTTTAACCAAATATCTACAAGAAAATATCAACAACTACAATTTTCGGTAAATAGATTATAAAAATATATATAATGGTGGATATATTGATATTGATCTGATATTATTTATCTTAATATTTTTGTATATATAATTGGGGCAGAGGTAGTAGCAAAAGTCATATAATTCTTTAGAAAAATCAAATAATACGTTTTCAATACTATACTTTCTAAAGTTCTAGCCCGCACATCGAGCAGGCCACTTTGCTAGTTTGCATATAACAGCAAGAAAATTATAGAACTTGAAGAAAATGCAAGAAGTCCTTTTTCTTCACAATATTTGAAACTAAATTCAGCCTACCTAAATTTCTGTCCTAATTTGAAACCTAGCTAAATTTCTGTCCTAATTTGAAAACCTAGGGTTCATACTAATTAACTAGGTACATACTACCTAATCTGTCCTAGGGTTCATAGTAATTCACCTAGGGTTAATCAATTCTGTTTTATATTTAAATAGCAACAATTGCTTTAACTAAAAAAAATACCTAGAATGCTGTTAACTACACCTAAAACACCTAAAATACCTAGAATTCATTTAACCCATACTAATTCTGTTTTTTTTAACTAGGGTTCATACCACCTAATTAACTATAGGGTTCATACCACCTAATTAACCCTAGGGTTCATACTAACTACCACTAAAAAATAGCCACTAATATGTCCTAGGTTTTTTTAACTAGGGTTGATACTACCTAATTAACTAGGGTTCATACTAATTCTAATTAACTAACTAGCACTAAAAAATAGCCTAGGGTTCATACTAATTCATACTAACTAGCACTAAATAGCTAGGGTTCATACTAACAGAGAGAGAGAGAGAGCAGAGAGCAGAGAAGAGGGGAGGGGAGAGGGCTTACAGAGGGCAGAGAGAGAGATGGGGTCGGGGGAGACGGCGGCACCAAGGCGTGTTGGAGGCGAAGCGGGGTCGGGGCAGACGCCGACTCCGGCGAGGGCAAGGGCGAGGGTGAGGGCAGGGCTCCGGCAAGGTCGAGGAGGAGGAGGCAGAGACTCTGGCAAGGGCGAGGGCAGGGCTCCGGCGGCGCTCGAGGCAGGGGCGTGGCGAGGGCACGGGCTCCGGCGGGGACGAGAGGGGAGAAGAGAGTGGGGATTTGGGGGAAGCAGAGGAGGGAAGCGCGCGGGGGGGGGGGGGGGGGGGGCTTATTTCAACGTAGCAGTAGCGCGTTTCTAGAAAACGCGCTATAGATAAGATAGCTATAGTGCGTTTCCTGAAACAGCGCTACTGCTATCCGTAGTAGCTATAGCGCATGTTCCGTAAACGCGCTACTGCTATAGCCAGTAGCTATAGCGCTTTTCTTCAAACAGCGCTACTGCTACCCGTAGTAGCTATAGCGCGTTTTACGTAAACGCGCTACTGCTATAGCCTGTAGCTATAGCCTTTTCTTCAACAGGCACTTCTGCTCTTGTTTTCATTTTTTCTTTTTCTTTTCCTGTTTGTTTCTTCTATTTTATTTTCGTTTTCTTTTCTTCTTTTTCTTTTCTTTTCCTTTTTTATTCCGAGAGCCGGAACGAAGGGAAGGTGATACAATGTATATAACTAAGGCGATATGTATTGCATCATTTGACCCATAACGGTTAAGTGTGTATACAAAATAGGAACATATATATTACATCTTTTGACCCGTGCATAACGGTTAAGTGTGTACACAAAATAGGAACATATATATTACATCATTTGACCGATAACGGTTTCTCAGCGTCGACGTTTTCATTTTTGATTGAGCTTCTTTCCCTTCTTGTTCGTTGACGAATAATTGAGCCCCTCATTGTGACTTTTCCTTTTCCATGGAGTACGATCTTTCTTAGGTAATGTAGTATTGATTCTTCTTTTGATGTATACTTCATCGTCATCGTCATCTTCCCTCATCGGGTTGCCGTACTGGTCATAGTCTTCCTCGTTGGCGACTCCATCCATTCCAATGATGTTCCTTTTGCCTCTCCTCACGATAACACGGCTGGGATTGCTCGGGTCGGTTATGAAGAAGCATTGTGTCACATGCTTAGCATGTACCCATGGCTCATTTTTTGCGATGGCGTTCACGGTAGCGCTCTTAGCGTCGGGTATAAACATGGTAGTAGTGAAATACCGGTTTTCTCTTTCGATATTCTTAGCCCATCTGACCGAAACATCGTCGTGCTATGCAGTCCAGAGTAGTCAAGCTCCCAGATCTTCTCGACCCTTCCGTAGAATCTCTCAGTTGCGCCGTTGTCGCCGGTCATGCATTCCATCGTCACCCCTGAGTTCTAAAAATCACTGTTCATAGCTTTGGCCTCCGTGTAGAACGTGTATCCGTTGATATCGTATGCTTGATAGGTCAGGAGGTTGGCCGCGGGGCCATGTGCTAAGGCGTATATGAGCAATGCGTCCTTAGAGCCCCTTCCAGGGATTAGCAAGAATATGCTCTTTGAACCAATGCAGGAAAGTGGAGTTGTGCTCTCTAGTAAATTCGGCGTCTGTCCTGCATAGCCCATGGTCACGATACTTCTTTGCAATAGTTTCTTTGTGTAGTGTCACGAAAGGATCTACCTCGTCTAGGTGATGTAGCACTACTAAGTCTGCTATGTCAAAGTCGTTGCGTTGATCCGAGTAACCCACATGCAGTTCCCTGCGACCGTTGGAGTGACCTTCTCCTTCGAGCCTCCCAAGGTGCTTCTTAACGGGCAAACCAACACCAGGCCGGTCTCCGCCATATAGATAATTCTCGCAAAAAGAGATGCACTCTTGTGTCAGATAGCCCTGGATGATGCTTCCATCCGGACGGGACATGTTACGAACGAATCCTTTGATGACCCCATTCATCCTCTCGAACGACATCATGTTGTGCAGGAATGACGGCCCCAGGTCTATTATGTCGTCGACAATATGGACACACAGATGCACCATGACGTCAAAGAACGTGGGCGGGAAGTACATCTCAAGCTCATTTAGTATCACAACGATCTCTTCCTGTAGCCTTCGGAGCTGCTTCACACTGATCGACTTTCGAGAGATGACATCAAAAAAGTTGCAGAGACCAATAAGCGTGTCACGGACATGCTTGTCCATTATCCCTCTAAGGGCAATAGGTAGTATCTGCATCATCATCACATGACAGTCATGGGACTTCACCCCGCTGTACCTTTTCTTCTTCGTGTCTAGAAATCTGCTTATCTTCCCACAGTAACCGGAACTAACTTTGATTCCGGTAAGGCACTTGAAGAATTGATCGATCTCAGCCGAACTTAAGGTGAAGCAAGAAGGGGGGCAATAATCCTCTTCCTTCACTTTTTTGCCCTTCTTCTCCCGTGCCTCCGTCTCTGTCTCCTCTCACTTTTTACGGGGCGGCATGTGCTGATCTGCCCTGATATTCAAATCTTGCAAGTCTCTTCTTGCCTTCGGCCCATCCTTGGTCTTATCCGGCATGTTCATCAGTGTCGCAAGCAAGCTCTCAAGGACATTCTTACAGATATGCATTTGATCAAGGCAATGAGGCGTGTCGAGTTTGTGCCAGTACTCCAAGTCCCAGAAAACAGACCTCATCTTCCATACCTTCAGCAGCGGCTCCGGCGCCTTTTTCATCATCTTTCCCGACGCGGGGCACTGTTCCCAGTTTTTCAACAGCTCATCGATTTCAGCGCCGGTCCGCTTACGTGGAGGTCCACGATGCTCAGCCTCACCATTGAATATATCTCCACGGTTTCTCCACGGGTCGTCCTTCTCGAGCCGTCTTTGATGCCCCATGTACACGATTTTCCCAGACCCGCCTTCTTTCGTTGACGTTAGCTGCTGAGACGTCGTATCATCCATGCACCGCGTGCATCCGCAATATCCGTGGCACACCTGGCCTTCGACATATCCGTAACTGAGATAGTCGTGCACCGTAGTGATCAGCGCGGCTCTCATATTGAAATACTCGCCTTTACTGGCGTCCCATGTCTTGGCCGGTGTTTTCCATAATGTGTCTAACTCCTCTTGAAGTAGCCCCAGATACAGATTAATATTATTTCCCGGTTGTTTTGGCCCTTGAATCAGCATGGTCATGTGTATGTACTTCAACTTCATGCACACCCAGGGGGGATGTTGTACATCCAAACAAACACGGGCCATGTGCTATGGTTGGTGTTCTGGTTGCCAAACGGATTCATGGCATCGGTACATGTGCCAAGAACGATGTTCCTTGCATCACGTGTGAAATATCGATATTCGCCATTGAACGCTCTCCACTGGCTTGCATCCGCGAGGTGTCTCAGCTTCGGATCATCTCCATCGTCGGGCTTTTTCCTCTCCGTGTGCCAACGCATGAGCTTTGCTTCCTTGGGATCTACAAAATAATGTTGCAGACGGGGAGTGATCGGTAAGTAC
Organism: Elymus sibiricus; assembly: GCA_039707655.1. Classification (NCBI taxonomy): domain Eukaryota; kingdom Viridiplantae; phylum Streptophyta; class Magnoliopsida; order Poales; family Poaceae; genus Elymus; species Elymus sibiricus. The sequence goes on from CM077673.1 coordinate 433,255,401, forward strand.
CATACAACTTTCTGGGGAGATTTCTTTCCGGCCTTCTTGTATCGAGAAGCATTGCACACCGGACAGCTCGTTTTTTCCGCGTGCTCCTTCCGATAAATGATGCAATCGTTGATGCATGCATGGTATCTAACGTGCGACAGATCAAGAGGGCACACGATCTTCTTGGCCTCATCCACACTAGTAGGACATAGATTCCCCGCGGGAAGAACATCCTTTAGGTACTTGAGAAGCTCATCGAGGCTAGTGTCGGTCCATTTGTTTTTAGCCTTCGTCTTTAGAAGTTCGAGCATGAAACTCAAGCGGGTCACCTCGGGATCGCAACCATCATACAATGGAGTGCTCGAGTCTACCTCCAGTCGCTCCAGCTTGGCCTCCTCTCTAGAAGCAGCTCTGTTAGTACTCGTCTCCTTGCGAAGCAGTTCTCGAACATGAGGGTCCAGCACGATTGAACTTAGTAGCGACGAAGTCTGAGGGCCCCCTCCCCCTCCCCCTCCCCCATCCTCTCTTCCTTCCACTTTCCCCTAGCTCCCACCTCCTCTCCCCCTCACTTGCTTCTTCCTCACTACTTCTCCCCCCCATTACTCTCTTTCTTCTACCTCTCTTTATTGCTCCTAGCTAAATACACCACCTCCATTAATGCAACTCCGTTCTTCTCTTTTTTCTCCCCTCCACTAGTTAGAGTCATCTCTTTCCCCAACTAGCTAGGTAGATCTACCCATTTAATGAAGTGACCTATGTACCTCCCTAACTACATCTAGGCATGTCAAGAAGTATGCTTTGCCCACTTTTGATCATTCCCTAGGTGTGTGATGACACCGATCGACATCATCATCATCGTGCTCGATCTCGAGATAGGTCATTAAAAAGTTGTCCTTTTGCAAGAATGGAAATATGTGTATGTGTGCGATATGACATAATCGGGCGATATTATGGAAATTGTGTGTGTTGCATGACTTGCCGCCAAATTTTGCTTGAGTTGCCTATGTTTTGCCGAAATGTCAATTTATTTCCGTTTCGGCGAATTTCAGGCAAACTCTATATGTCCTATTTTTAGGGAAGGTCATGCCGAATTTTTGTATGACTTTGATGCATGAAGGCATTTTTATAATCAATTTGTTTATTATTACCGCGCAGGTGTTCATGACGGTCCGTGGAACGATGGTGGAAAGGTGGTTGCGGTCGGCGGTGCAGGACATGAATGAAAATAACCGGACAAAGATTTTATTTCTGTGTCGAAGATGCAAAGAAGGAGTTTGGCTCGACCCCTATGAGGGTGGTCGTTTGATGGCGCACCTGCTCATGACTGGTTTCACGGATGGCTTTACTCGGTGGATAATTGAAGATGATGATGATGAGGACGCCGATGGGGCAGCCAATTACGACACGGGTCAAGACGAAGAGATGACCGATAATGGCGGTGGAGAAGGGGCTAGACATGGCATTGGAGAAGGGGCCGGACATGGCAGCGGAGAAGAGGCCGGACATGGCAGCGGAGAAAATGTGGACTACACGCCGCAGACTTCATCGCTACTAAGTTCAATCATGCGGGACCCTCATGTTCGAGACCTGCTTCGCAAGGAGACGAGTACTGACAGAGCTGCTTCTAGAGAGGAGGCCAAGCTGGAGCAACTGGTGGTAGACTCGAACACTCTATTGTATGATGGTTGTGATCCCGAGGTGACCCGCTTGAGTTTCACGCTCGAACTTCTGAAGACGAAGGCTAAAAACAAATGGACTGAGACTAGCCTCGATGAGCTTCTCAAGTACCTAAAGGATGTTCTTCTCGCGGGGAATCTATGTCCTACTAGTGTGGATGAGGCCAAGAAGATCGTGTGCCCTCTTGATCTGCCGCACATTAGATACCATGCATGCATCAACGATTGCATCATTTATCGGAAGGAGCACGCGGAAAAAACCAGCTGTCCGGTGTGCAATGCTTCTCGATACAAGAAGGCCGGAAAGAAATCTCCCCAGAAAGTTGTATGGTACTTACCGATCACTCCCCGCCTGCAACGTTATTTTGTAGATCCCAAGGAAGCAAAGCTCATGCGTTGGCACGTGGAGAGGAAAAAGCCCGACGATGGAGACGATTCGAAGCTGAGACACCTCGCGGATGCAAGCGAGTGGAGAGCGTTCAACGGCGAATATCCATATTTCACATGTGATGCAAGGAACATCGTGCTTGGCGCGTGTACCGATGGCATGAATCCGTTTGGCAACCAGAACACCAACCATAGCACATGGCCCATGTTTGTATGGATGTACAACCTTCCCCCATGGAAATGAATGAAGTCGAAGTACATACACATGAGCATGCTGATTCAAGGGCCGAAACAACCGGGAAATAATATTAATCTGTATCTGGGGCTACTTCAAGAGGAGTTAGACACGTTATGGAAAACACCGGCCAAGACATGGGACGCCAGCAAAGGCGAGTATTTCTATATGAGAGCCACGCTGATCACGACGATGCACGACTATCTCTGTTATGGATATGTCGCAGGCTAGGTGTGCCATGGATATTGCGGATGCACGCGGTGCATGGATGATACAACGTCTCAGCAGCTAACGTCAACGAAAGAAGGCGGGTCTGGGAAAATCATGTACATGGGGCATCGAAGATGGCTCGAGAAGGACGACCCGTGGAGAAACTGTGGAGATCTATTCAATGGTGAGGCTGAGCATCGAGGACCTCCACGTAAGCGGAGCGGCACCGAAATCGATGAGCTGTTGAAAAACTGGGAACATTGCCCCGTGCCGGGAAAGACGATGAAAAAGGCACCGGAGCCGCTGCTGAAGGTATGGAAGACGAGGTCTGTTTTCTGGGACTTGGAGTACTGGCACAAACTCGACACGCCTCATTGCCTTGATCAAATGCATATCTATAAGAATGTCCTTGAGAGCTTGCTTGCGACACTGATGAACATGCCGGATAAGACCAAGGATGGGCCGAAGGCAAGAAAAGACTTGCAAGATGACCCGCCATCAAGCTGATCACTTTCTGCTGAAACTGTTAACCCGGCTTGCTGAGCCGCCGAACTCAAAGTTGTACAAAAACTTTAAGTCTGTTCCCTTTTGGGCTCTGTGGAGAGATTTGTAATAGACTTAGAAAATCTTGAACTGTCTGAGCCGTGCCATTGTGCACGTAGTAAATTTTGCATAGCTTGATGTATGCTTTATTTGTCTTGTGTCCGGCTTATGATACCTGTTTGCACGGCGGTTCATCTGAGAAGATAAACCCTGCAACAAATAAACAAGACAGAATATGTTCTGTATTGCCGTAAGGGCAGCTTGAAAAAGCACAACCCGGAAATGTTAGATCTTTCATAACCTTGCTTTTCTTTTTCGCAAACTCATAAGCCGGTTCTTTTGGGTGGACTCGCTACTTGAACTCTTAACAGTACAGGGTCTCTAGCGAGATTGACCGTCAATTCTTTGAACGGCTCAGGGTCTCTAGGCGAGATTAACTGATAAGAGCGCAACGAACCAGAGAGAGACGCAGCAGGGTATGAGTACCCTTAAGGCCCATAAGCTACCTCTCACGTAGCGTAAATCCGTTGTTTGAACCTTAAACAGTGCAGGGTCTTTAAAAGAGTAACTGCTTGAGAGTACGAACGGGTCACATAGCGGAGAGTCGGCAGCAAATGAGTGAGTTTATCCTCGCTTTCCGTAAGCCGGCCCTCACGTGACAAGAGCCGCCGGTTGAACCTTGACCAGTACAGGGTCTCTAGCGAGAGTGACTGTCAAATATGTTTGAACAGTTCAGGGTCTCTAATCAAGATTAACTAGTAAGAGTTCAGCGGGTCACATAGTGGAGCAGCAGCAGCTTAAAGGCAGGTTTAACTCCAACTTGCGGGGGCTGAAGAGCCGATCAAGAGGGTGTGTAAGCTAAACCCGGTGGGTTGGAAGCCCCCAAATGACCTTGTTGACGGAGCCAACTTTTTTGGTATATAACCCGGCCTTACGGTGGCTGAAAAGCCTGATCGAGAGGGTTGAAGCTTAACCCGGCGGGTTGAAAGCCCCCAAACGACCTTGTCAATGACATCAACTTGTGCACCGTCTTGTAAGCCGCCGTCATGTAGACAGCTAACTTGTAAGCCGCCAGCTGATGGTGCTGTTTTGGCTGAAGAACCAATCAAAAGTGTTGAAGCTTAACCCGGTGGGTTAGAAGCCCCCAAGTGACCTTGTAGTCTTGGCTGAAGAGCCTGATCAAGAGGGTTGAAGCTTAACCCGGCGGGTTAGAAGCCCCCAAATGACCATATGATTGTATCCATCTTTGCATAATTGTAGATACGTAAAAACGGCAGAGGCCCCGGCTTGCAGGGATGCCAACTTTATTATATATATATATATATATATATATATATATATATATATATATATGTGATATATACAGTGATGATGTACAATGGGGGGAGTCGATGACTCAAGTATAGTAGGGCCGCAGATGAGTGATGTTCCACGGCCGGTGGGTCTCCGGCCCAGAAGTGCGTGACTCGTCTCGTACGTCAATGAGATAGTATGACCCATTGTTGAGGTTTCTGCTAACCACAAAAGGTCCTTCCCATGGAGGAGATAACTTGTGTGCGTCCGTCTGATCTTGAATCAGGAGCAACACTAAGCCGCCTTCTTGAAACGTCCGGGTCTTCACTCTGCGGCTGTGATAGCGACGCGGGTCTTGTTGATAAATCGCCGATCGAGCCGCCGCCAGATCACGCTCTTCATCCAAAGCATCTAACGCGTCCTGACGCGCCGTCTCATTGTCTGCCTCAACGTAAGCCGCCACCCTTGGCGAGTCATGACGTATGTCGCTTGGTAACACGGCTTCTGCACCGTAAACCATGAAGAAAGGCCTATAGCCTGTTGACCTGTTGGGAGTTTTATTGATGCTCCACAGAACTGATGGTAACTCCTCAACCCAACAACCCGGTGTTCTCTGTAGAGGAACCATAAGCTGGGGCTTGATACCTCTCAGGATCTCCTGGTTAGCGCGTTCCGCCTGACCATTGGACTGTGGATGAGCCACAGCAGAGACGTCAAGCCGGATGTGTTCACTTTCACAGAACGCTTGCATCGCCCCCTTTGAAAGGTTTGTGCCATTGTCTGTGATGATACTGTGAGGGTAACCAAAGCAGTAGATCAATTTTTTGACAAACTGAACCGTCGTGGCCGCGTCACACTTGCTGACCGGCTCAGCCTCCACCCACTTGGTAAACATATCCACCGCCACCAGAAGGTGGGTCTTCTTGTATTTGGATCTCTTGAAGGGCCCGACCATATCAAGCCACCAGACCGCGAACGCCCAGGTAATTGGGATCCTGCGCAATTCCTGAGCCGGCACGTGAGCACGTCGCCCGAAATTCTGACATCCATCACACTTGAGAACCAAGTCTTCTGCGTCCTTATGAGCTGTCAGCCAGAAGAAACCATGTCGAAAATCCTTGGCCACCAGAGATTTTGAGCCTGCATGATGACCACAATCTCCAGCGTGGATTTCATTCAAGATCTCCTTGCCTTCTTCAGGTGAGACACAACGTTGAAAAACGCCGGTAACGCTACACTTATGCAACTCGCCATTGATGATCGTCATGGACTTAGATCGCCTGATGATTTGCCTTGCCAAGGTCTCGTCCTCAGGTAACTCGCCGCGAGTCAGATACGCCAGGTAAGGCAACGTCCAATCAGGGATTGCATGCAGAGACGCCACCAGCTGCCCTTCCGGGTCAGGTATTGCCAGATCCTCCTCTGAAGGTAGTTGTACTGACGGGTGATGTAACACATCCAAGAACACGTTAGGCGGCACCGGGTTACGCTAGGAACCCAGCCGTGATAACGCATCAGCCGCCTCGTTCTTGCGACGGTCAATATGATCCACTTGATAACCCTTGAAGTGACCAGCAATGATGTCCACCGCCTGACGATAAGCCGCCATCCGTGGGTCTTTGGAGTCCCACGTGCCTGAAACCTGCTGAGCCACAAGGTCTGAGTCGCCAACTTATCTAACCCGGCTCAGGTTCATCTCCTTAGCCACCCGGAGGCCGTGAAGCAAAGCCTCATACTCAGCTGCATTGTTAGTACAAGGAAACATCAACCTTAGCACATAACAGAACTTGTCACCTTTAGGGGAAGTTAAGAGAACTCCAGCCCAAGAGCCTTCCAACTGCCTAGATCCATCAAAGTGAATCGTCCAGTATGTGTTATCCGGCTTCTCCTCCGGCGCCTGACACTCTATCCAGTCGTTTATAAAGTCCACCAAGGCTTGAGATTTAACCACCGTGCGAGGCACGTATTTCAGATTAAGAGGTCCCAGCTCCAATGCCCACTTAGCAATCCTGCCAGTGGCTTCTCTGTTTTGAATTATGTCTCCCAATGGGGCAGAGCTAACCACTGTGATCTGGTGTCCCAGGAAATAATGCTTCAGCTTTCGATTTGCCATGAACACCCCATAGATCAGCTTCTGCCAATGTGGGTATCTTTGCTTGGACTCAATCAAGACTTCGCTGACATAGTAAACCGGCCTCTGAACCGGATACTCCTTTCCTGCCTCCTTACGCTCCACAACGATCGCAGCGCTGACTGCTTTGTTATTAGCCACCACGTAGAGGAGCAAAGGTTCCTTCTCAGCCAGAGCGGCCAAGATTGGCGGCTCAGTCAGTTGCTTCTTGAGCGCCTCAAACGCCTCACCCGCCGCCTTACTCCAGACAAAATCGTCTGTTTTCTTCATCATCTGATATAAAGGGATTGCCCTTTCACCCAGGCGGCTTATGAATCGGCTTAGAGCAGCGATCCGACCCGCCAGGCGCTGAACGTCATTGATGCATGCCGGCTCAGCCAGGGAAGTGATAGTCTTAATCTTGTCCGGGTTAGCTTCAATGCCACGCTCAGAGACCAGAAATCCCAAAAGCTTGCCTGCAGGGACTCCGAAGACACACTTGGCCGGGTTAAGCATCATCTTGTAGACCCGCAAGTTGTCAAAAGTTTCCTTCAGGTCGTCCAGTAAAGTTTCCTTCTTCCTTGATTTGACCACAATATCATCCACATAGGCATGAACATTGCGTCCAATTTGACTGTGAAGACAGTTCTGCACACAACGCTGGTAAGTCGCCTGGGCACTCTAGAGCCCGAAAGGCATAGACACATAGCAGAAAGCACCAAAAGGCGTGATGAAAGCCGTCTTCTCTTGGTCTTTGACTGCCATCTTGATCTGGTGATAACCTGAATACGCGTCCAGGAAGCATAAGCTCTCACAACCCGCCGTTGCATCAATAATTTGGTCGATACGGGGGGGAGCAAATGGGTCAACTGGACAGGCCTTGTGAAGATCTGTGTAATCCGCACACATGCGCCATGTGCCGTTCTTCTTAAGTACTAGCACCGGGTTAGCTAACCACTCCGGGTGAAAAACCTCCACGATGAACCCTGCTGCTAAGAGCCGGGCCACCTCTTCTCCAATTGCCTTGCGCCGCTCTTCATTGAAACGACGAAGGAACTGCTTGATCGGCTTGAACTTAGGATCCACATTAAGGTGGTGCTCAGCAAATTCTCTCGGTACACCCGACATGTCAGACGGCTTCCATGCAAAGATGTCCCGATTCTCACGGATGAATTTGATGAGCGCGCTTTCCTATGCGGGGTCCATGTTATCCCCGATAGTGAACTGCTGTGATGAGTCGCCCTCAGTGAAATCCACCAGCTTGGTATCATCCGCCGCAAACTTGAGGGGCGGCTCAGATTCCGTGTTAGGCTTCTTGAGTGGAGTCATATCTTCCGGGTCGACATTCTCCTTATAAAACTTGAGCTCTGCCTCAGCACAACTTGACTCTGCATAAGCTGCGTCCCCTTCCTCACACTCAAGAGCCGTCTTCCGATCACCATGTACAGTGATCGTCCCGTTCAACCCGGGCATCTTGAGCTGTAAGTACACATAGCAAGGCCTAGCCATGAATTTGGCGTAAGCCGGCCGTCCAAACAGAGCATGATATGGGCTCTTGATCTTGACCACCTCAAACCACAAAGATTCCACCCGGTAGTTGAATTCGTCACCAAAAGCAACTTCTAAAGATATCTTCCCCATTGGGTAAGCTGATTTTCCAGGCACCACACCGTGAAAGACTGTTGAAGAGGGCTTAAGATCCTTATCAAGCAAACCCATCCGGCTGAAAGTGTCGTAGTACAGGATGTTGATGCTGCTGCCACCATCCATAAGCACTTTGGTGAACACATATCCTCCAACTTGGGGGGCAACTACCAAAGCTAGTTGCCCCAGGTTATCAACACGTGGCGGGTGATCCGCCCGGCTCCAAGTTATATCATACTCAGACCACCTCAAATACTGTGGAAAAGCCGGCATGACTGTGTTAACCACCCGCTTGCGCACCTTCCGGTCTCGCTTGTCGAGGCTGGTCGTAAAAACATGATACTGACCCCCACTGAGCTGTTTCGGGTTAGTCTGGTACCCTGATTGGTTATTCTGCTGCTGGCCTCCACCGCCAGACTGCTCATCATGACCTCCCTGATTGCCTTGACCCTGGTAACCGGATCCTGAGCCGCCGGGACCAAAGCTGGCTCCTGACCCGCCTGGCCCTGAGACGCCTGACGGACCATTACCATTATTATGATGCTGTTGAAGGCTATAATCTCGGAACTGTCGCATGATACTACAGTCCCTCCAGGTGTGATTCACTGGCTTATCTGGCCGGCTATGCTTCGGACAAGGTTTGTTGAGCATCGCTTCCAAGTTGAAAGGGGCTTTGGCCTTGTTAAAGGGTTGCCTGAAGTTCGCCACCAGCTCTGACCCGCCGTCCGGGTTCTTCCGCTTGCCTGAATTGCTGTTTCCGGCCGCGCTTTGCTGCTGACCCTTTCCATTGTTACTCTTCTTCCCCTGACCTGATTTTTCATCAACAGAGCCCGGGTCCTTCGTGCTATGAGAGTAAGCATATTTGGTGAGGGACGCCATGAGCTCCCCCATGTCTTGACACGAGCGCTTGAGTCGGCCAAGCTTCTGCTTCAAAGGCGTAAAGTGGCAATTCTTTTCCAGAATCAAAACCGCTTGAGCCGCCGTAATCTGTTCTGAAGAGTGGATGATGGTTGAGACCCGCCGGACCCAGTGATGAGCCGACTCATCCGCCTGTTGCACACAATGATCCAAATCCACGATCGTCATGGGCTGCTTGCACGTCCCTTTGAAAGTTTTGATAAATTTCGCCTTCAACTCGGCCCAGGAGTAATGGTGTTGGGTGGTAATACTTTCAACCACGTGCGAGCCGGCCCTTCCAGCATCATGATAAAGTATTTGGCACATACCGCATCACTAACATCTAACATCTCCATGGCCAGCTCATAGCTTTCAATCCAAGCCTCTGGAGGTAAGTCAGCTGTGTAATTGGGCACCTTGCGAGGGTCCTTGAAATCCTTCGGCAGACGCTCATTCCGCAAAGCCGGCGTTAAACACGGCACTCCCACAGCCCTGGAAGTTAAGCCCGCTCCAACTGAGACGGACGGTGCTACTGTGGGTTCCTGATGAGCCGCCGCTGCCGCTAGAACCGCCGCCTCTCGCTGTGCTCTCGCTCGATCCACCAGTGCCTGAGCATCCAGAGCCGCCCAGTCGACTCGCGGCGGGTTCCGATGTCGTTCACTGCTGGAAACCACCGGCGACTCATAACACCGGCTCTAGCTGCGGCTGGGGAGGGGAGTTGAATGCACACGGCTCCGACTGTAAGTATACTTCTCCTGTTGGGCCACCGCTGTCCGCAGATATCCAATAGCATTCCGCACCTCTTCTGCGAAAGGCGCCTCGTCGGGGATTGGGATTGTATCAAGCCTGGTAGCCGCCGCCACCATGTTCTCCGCCGGCTTAGAATAATGACCCGGCGGCATCGGAAAAGGCTGTGGTGGGGTCAGGTTCCGGCGGGGCTGGTCTGGCCGCTGATGCTGAACCGCCACCCGGCTTCCAGGCACTTCCGCCGTCCGGGTTACGGTCAAAGGTATGTTCCGTCCCGTCCCTGGCGTATTGAAAAGATTTCTGGCTTCATACTGATCAGGTAAGCGGGATTGATGCCTCATCCGCTCAACCGCCGCTGCTGACTGCTGCTCTAACCCAAGATGGAAAGCGTCTGCCCTAAGACGTTCCGCCTCAGCATCCATCTGAGCCTTCAGCGCATTGATTTCCTGTTGGACCTCGGTCATCTGGTTCTTCAACCTTGCGATCTCCGTGTTACGGGCCGCTTGATTTTCAGCCATGACATCAGTTGCCATCAGGGTTGTAAGCTCATTCATCAGATCCAGAAGAACCTGAGCCGGCAGCCTGCTAGCTCCAGACCCGGTTGCACCGGCGGCTGTGCTACTGGGGGCCGGCGTTGAACCCGCCATAAAGACGGCAGCGCGGTTCGGCGGCTCGTATTCCTCCGGCTCATGATATTCCGACTCGGGGTAATGCTCGATGTAGCCCCCAAGCCCACCATTGTGAAGCTAATAGATTGACTCCGTCTCTCCGCTGGATGATCCATCATCTGAGCAGATGAGAGTTTCCTCCCGAGACACAGAGCCCTGCAGCTCCATGCGCTGGGTGAAGCCGACGAAGACATGCTTCCTGCTCGGGTTAGCACGGGCGGGTTGCACGCATCGGGCGAGTTGCTCGCGCAGGGCCGGCTCGACGATGTCGGTGCAGGTGTCCGGCCCGGGTTCCGATCTGCCTATCTTGCCGATGAAAACGTGGATTCCGCTGAAGGGGACCCGGAAACCGTACTCAACTGAGTCGGCCTCTGGGCCCCAGCCGGCGTCGTCGATGTATAGCCGGCCGCGGCGACTCTTGGTCATCCTGCCAACAGCGTACCCCACGATCTCTGGGAGAGGGCCCTTTGAGAACTCAACACCACCGAGCGCTGGCCCCACGGTGGGCGCCAACTGTCGTGGTTTTATCACGGCAGATGTCCGAAGACTTAGGTTCGAGGCCACCGCCAGAGGGGTGGACTCAAAGGGGTTGATCAAGACGAAGGACACGAGTTTACCCAGGTTCGGCCCCTCAAGAAGAGGTAAAAGCCTACGTCCTGCTTGTGTTGTATTGATTGGAGTATCGATTACAAGGGAGCGGATTCGCTTTACCTAGTTCTCGACTAGTTGGTTTCTTGTCTAAGCCGCTCCAGGGTCTCACCTTTATATAGGAGATCAAGCCCCTGGGTTACACAAGTCTCAAACCGACTTATACAACGTAACCTATTCTGTCTCTAAGCCGCCTTGCCATCTTGGGCAAGCTGTCTCCGGGCGGCTTAACCGCCCGGGTCTTCATACCATCTTCTGTCTCTGGGCCTCCGTCTTAACCCATCTGGTAAGCCGCCACGCGGCCCGGCCTTCGTCATGCCGGCCCATCTTACAGGTCTTGGGCTATGAGCCGCCAGGTATGACCCGGCCCCTCCTGGGCGGGTCTTACCACGGGGTTATATCCCCAACAGAGCTGATCGGGATCTGTGTTTCCGGTGACAATCCGACGAGCTCTTGGTACTGTCGTGCTCAGGAGGTTGCTACGGTCTCAGGGGTGGCAGTGGTTGGAGCTGTGGTGGACTAGAATGAGTGAACGGAGGAGAGGGACCCGCGGCGGTCGTCGGCAAGGTTTGAAGGCTAGAGGCCTTCCCGGCATTGTCAACAGCTTCTAGTGCTCGATTTGAGAGACGAGAGGGGGTTTGGGATGGCTAGAACGGTCGGGGAGGGGTCCTATCTATAGGAAGAGGCGAGGCAGTGCTCGGGCATCCGCCGGAGCTGAGCGGCAGGGCGAACCGGGGATGGTGAGGACTCGGGCGAGCTCGGAGACGACGCGGACGAGGCCAAGCATAGTACTCGCACGCGGGCTCGAGCGCAGGCGCACTAAGATGAACAGGGGTGCACGTGCAAGCAACTATGCCGACAACTAGCACCGTGGCCGCTTCCGGCGTGCCTCCTGCTGGCGCCGTGGAGGGTCAGAGAGGGGCTGGGGGGAAGAATGGGAGTGCTCTGAGTGGACTAGACAGGTTGCGGTGGCGCGAGAGGAGAGGTTGGATGGCGGCCGATCGAACCTGACAGGCAGAGCGCACAGAGCGCGTGCATTGCACCCTGCCCGCACGCGGTCACCGCGTGCATTGGCATGCGGGAGACTTTCGGCGCTGCCACACCATGTCCTAGGTGTTGTCCCTTCAATGCTTTGCCAAGGAATGCACTGGGCTTGCCAAATGGTGCACTGGAGGTGACAAGAGGTAGCTGCAAAGTTTCTGGACAGAAATTTGCTCCAAGCACTGGGGACAAATGGATGGGATTCTAGGGCTGATTTTAGGCGTTTAAGCATCACTTAGGAGGGTGATCAAGTGGTAAAAATTTCAGCTTAAAAGGATCAAGGCAAAATATAGTTGCTTCACAATGTGCTCTTTCTGACCAGAAGCAAAAACATTTTCCCTGGCTGAAATTTTCCAAATGACCATGGGATATTTTTACATAGGAAGTTGAGGCATGACCCAAAGAATATTTGGGAATTTTCTAGGAATTTTCTGAGCAATCAAAATAGGGGTTGCTTTAGAGCTTAGTGAGAAAATGGGTATTTTCAGAGAGAAAAAGAAATAATGCCATTAAATAAAAATACCCAATGGCATTATGGTGAGAGGGATGAGGTCTAGGGAGGGTTTATGGATGGCAGAACCCACTTAGAAGAAAATCCAAAAATAAATCCAAGTAGCAAGTCCAAAAGAGTTGACAGAAAAACTCAAGTGCAAATAAAATATTCAATAAAACCCAAATGAAAGAGAAGGCAAAATCCAGGGTGTTACATCTACACCCGAGTCGGTGAGCTAAAAGTCCACCTCCTCCTTCTCTACTCCTCGGTGTTGAATAGAGTAGAACTAGGGTATTTAGTTATGCTTCTTAACCAAATGAAATGTTCGGGTTACAAGATATATTGAAATGTTTTTGTCAATATTGAACCATTGTATGTGTATGAACATCTTTGTATTGCATGGAAAATCTGAGTGGCCTATGTTTTGCCGGAATGTTGATTCATTTCCATCCCGGTAAATTTCAGGCGCTCGATATGTCCTATTTTAGCAAAGGTCATGCCGGATTTTTCCGTGAATTTTAGCATGACTTGTGCTAGTATGTAGGAAATACCGAGTGCCTTGGATTTGCCGGAAAGAGAATACAACGACATTTCGGGTTGACTATAACTCTGTCGGGGCTCAATACATGACAGTCAGAAAATTAGTGAGGGAGAGTGTCCACCATATATGAGAGAACAAGAATGCCGACTGTTGTCGTGGGGGTCGCTTCTCCTTCTTCTCCTTGTGCTAGACCTTTGTTATGCACTAGGGGGAGGAGGAGTAGCGACCATCACCATCAGTCGAATATCTGCGAACACCACATGAGATGAGAGTTTTCAAGGAAAGACTCGACAGACTGAAAGTCAACCCGTGATGAGTAATAATGATTTGTGTGTTGAGTTCATGTTATTTGCCGTCGATTTTTAATCTTTGACTCTTATGAACACATGAAATGTCTGATGACGATATGATTCCTGAGTGCGACTACTGCGAAGACGACCGGGGTTTGTGCGACAGGATGCCTTATCTGCAAAATGGTAGGTACTTCACCATCGTGCTGAAGGAGACTTTCGACATTTTTACGGTATGTCAGGACGACAAGTATTTTTCCGTAATTATGCATGACTTGTGAATTTTGGCTTCAACTTGTAATTTTCCATTTTTTTAATTGAAATAGTTCATCCCATGTCATGCAAGACCGTATGTCTTGGAAAACTTGGTTTTGAAGATAGGGAGAGAACAGAGACGAAAAGTGCTCACCTTAGGACGAAGCATGGTTTCACTTTTTTGGTTAAGCTATTTGATGCACCAAATAGCTCACATTTCGGTTGCTCAACTTGGAGAGGATTTTGCAAGGCCTATGAATTTAAGGAGGATATGCAAATCACCTTCGATCTTCGGCCCGAAGATGAAATTGACGATAATATCGACATTTGGGTGGATATCGAGATGCTTCCAGTTCTACCTCTTTGTGAGTTTGTCAAATAAATTTGTTAAGTAATTTATATTGTTTATTTAAAAATCATTGACGGCTTATTTCCATTGACAGCTTATTTCCATTCTTCAAAAAATGTATGGAAGATAGTAGACAGAACCTACTACACTGATGGCTCTGAACTAAGTTACCAGGAGAAAGATCATATTATCTCATTTATTATTGATGTTGAGAATTTCAATATCAATTATGAAACTCCTCCACATTATGGTGAATACGTGCCACTAGTGCACGTGTTGAACTACGGTAACATCCATGGAGATGGCACGGTAAGATTTTTTACTATTACGACATCAGTGCATCTTTTGCATACATTCTTCTAAAGTTAAACTACATTGCTAACTACGTTATTATTATGTTCTTCAACAGAAAATCCCGAAAGATTGTGTGGCTCATCTGATGTTTATGAAAGGTCGCATTGATGTTATTAGATTACGGCCAAGTCCGAGGGTTCACCGCTGTTCATACAAGATTTCTCAAACCGATGAAGACATCACAATCAAAGAATGGAAAAAAGTTATGAATAATCATATGGAGCTACTTGGAAGCAACATCGTGCGAAGCGCACGAATTGGAGACAGGATAATCTCCATTCTTCATAATGGAGAGTCAGGGGCTATGTTGTTTTATGCTATTTTACCTTAGAGAGCGTAGCAGGTCCTAGGTAATACTCATGATCATGTGCTAAGAACAATTAACTAGGGTTGGTTATGACTATGATAACGAGTAGAAGTTGTTAGATGAGTATGACTAGTGTTATTATGATAATGATGATGAGTTATTATTATGATGATGATGCTGAGTTGTTATATCATTATGAGCATGATGAGCTATTATATCAGTGGGTGAAAGAAACATGGATTAGATTCAAGTGGAGGCAACATGGTGCAGATCCAAAGTACTACTAACCCAAACAAAGTCACTTTGATTAGTAGTACTTTGGATCTGCACCATCTTGCCTCCACTTGAATCTAATCCACGTCTCTTTCACCCACTGATATAATAACTAATCATGATCATAAAATAATATGATGAGACTACTGTATAAAACATGTACAAACACAGTGCAAATACGCAGAATAAAATAAAAAAAATCAAAAAAATTAGCAGTAGCGCTGGTTGGATAGGCGCTACTGCTATGTAGTGTTAGTAGTAGCACTGGACGCGCCAACGCTACTGCTAGGGTTTGTTAGCAGTAGCGGGGGACAATCGGCGCTACTGCTAAACATTAGCTGTAGCGCCTTAGCAGTAGCGCTGGGCCCGGCGCTACTGCTAGGCCCCAAACGCGCGCTACTGCTAGGGTTTTCCCTAGTAGTGCAAAGGTAAATAAAACAATGTATGAGTTGAAGAGTTACTCTTATTAGAAGGTGGGCACGGGTAGCTAATCCGCTCTTCCTCCTTTTGTTCTTCGCTCTCCTCATCATCTTTTTCATCTAATGAGCTCATAGTTTCAGCAATTTCTTCTTCCATAGATTCCTGCAAAATATTAGTCACTTCTTGGATAGCGAAGACTTTCTCAATAAATTTATCAATATATGCATTGTATTTACAATTCTCATAGCAATATTGAAGTATAGCATTATTTACAGCTCTGTAAAGAGCATCATCACAATTTTCATACTTTTCAATAAAAGATTCAATTTCATAAGCAGCCTTAAAAGCAACAAATTCTTCTATTTGTTTCATATCATAGTAATCATATATACCATTAGCATAAGAAGCCAAGGTTTCATTATCACTAAATTCACATTGAAAGGGAAGGTGTAGAGCCTCCATCTTAGAGCAACAAGTATAATCATATATAGAGCAAATATTCCAAGCATACCAACGCAACATTTTAATTTGATCCCTTAAGTGTTTCCCTTTTTGAGACAAGCGATAATCCCTAAAGTATTCCCAGTGATCCAAAGTATCTCCCATTATCAAGTTGAATGGAGATATATCTGGATTATCAAAGTAGTATTTAATGTTTCCCACATAACCAGCGTCGAGGGTTTTAGGAGGTTCCCCATCTCCATGAGTAGCAAGTACAACTAATTTTTTTGGTATTTCGTGTTCCATATCCATAACTAAAGATATAACACAACTTAGAATAGAAATAAAATCTACTTAGAGATAAAGCCAACAAGCGCACACGAGAATATTCACCCCACGCTATTGCTCCCTGGCAACGGCACCAGAAAAGGTCTTGATAACCCACAAGTATAGGGGATCGTTTGTAGCCTTTTTCGATAAGTAATAGTGCTGAACCCAACGGGGAGCTAAAGGTAGAACAAATATTCTCTTCAAGTTCTCTCGACCACTGATACAACTCTACCCAAACTAATGTTTGCTTTACCCAGAAACAAGTAATAAACTACTTTGTAGGTGTAATAGGATAGGTTTGCAAGATAATAAAGAACACGCGTTAGGGGCTGTTTAGATAAAAGAACAACTAAGTTAGTATAGCGAGTGTGGAAAAGTGATGGTAGGATTTGCAGAATTGTCCCTAAGCAACTAGCTAAGTTACTAGACCGATGGTACCCGCAACTACTAAAGTTCATTAAGGTAAAACCCAACCATAGCATTAAGATATATTGGTCCCCCTTCAATCCCATATAAATTAATTTCTATGGTAGGAAGAAGCTTTTGTCACTCTGGCCCTCCAATGCATAGTTCTATCAACATATAACTAACCATAGGGTGTGATCCACGCGCACACTCATATGATGGGCACCAAAGGATAGCAACATAACCACAAGCAATTTAAACCAATCATAGCAATTCACCAATTACCAATTGGACAACAAAAATCTACTCAGACATCATAAGATGGCAATACATCATTGGATAATAATATTAAGCATAAAGCACCATATTCAAGTAGAGGTTATAGCGGGTTGCGGGAGAGTGGACCGCTGAAAATAGATGAGGGAAGGTGATGGAGGTGTTGAGGAAGACGACGGAGTTGTTGGAGTAGATCGCCGCCACGATGGTTCCCCCGGCGGGCGCTCTGGTGCCAGCGAGAGAGAGGGGGAGAGAGCCCCCCTCCATCTTCTTCTTCCTTGGCCTCCCCCCTAGATGGGAGGAGGGTTTGCTGTA
Organism: Elymus sibiricus; assembly: GCA_039707655.1. Classification (NCBI taxonomy): domain Eukaryota; kingdom Viridiplantae; phylum Streptophyta; class Magnoliopsida; order Poales; family Poaceae; genus Elymus; species Elymus sibiricus. The sequence continues at coordinate 433,272,528 of CM077673.1, forward strand.
ACACCCCAAAAATTTAACCATGATTTTATTCAGTAAACTTTGGCCAAAAATAATTTTTTTGATTTTTTTCATAAGTTCCTTAATATTTTAAGAGCCTTTTCTATTCTGACTTTCAAAAATCCTTTCCCCCATATAGAAATTGTTGGTATAATAACATGGCCCTTGGTAGTTTAATTCAACCATTTTTTTAAAATTTTAATAACAGAGGGAATTATTTTCATAAGAAAATTTGCCCAAAAATAATTCTTTTAATAGCATTTTCAATGTTTGTAATGCTTCTGTTGCACTACAACCACTTTAAATAATTCTTTCAAAATTCCACAAAAATTATGGGAGGTCATGTGAGGCCTACAGATCACTTTTATGCAAAAACCCAACTTTGTGATTTGGAAAATTTGAGCAAACCATCCTCATCTTCATTCTGGTCTAGTTTGGTAGTTTGTACTGCAACCCTATTTTATTTTGCCCTAATTGCCATGATATTTTTCATGCTTATAGCCATCCTTACCAAACTATTAAGTCCAGGAGATGAGACTCATTAGGATATTTTAACCACATAAAATAATGCCCTCCAGTTTCTGTCCAGAATTGATTTTCACCTAAACATGCATTACCAAGTTTCTCTCTTTGCCAAAACAACTCCACCACCTTCTCTATCATTCAAGGAGGCATCACCCTGCCAATTTTCATAACCAACAAAAGCTCTTAAATTGCCTTGGCATTTCACCAAGCACCTGGTGAGCATGACAGTAGTTGGACGTCTCTCTGCATTGCACTGGGCATTAAACCCTCTTTACAAACCAGCATGTCCATCACCTCTCTCATGATCATAAGCACCACCCTGTTAAATTTCAGCTCGTCCGGATCCCTGTAGATGCCATTGGCATTCGTTCGAGCACGTGGTGTGCATGCACTGGGCGCGGCCAGAGCGCCTGCGTTGCAGCCGCTGACATCGCACTGCTGCCACACTCCTGCTGCTTCCCTTGCTCGACCAAGCCTCCATCTGGATCATCCCGATCACCCAGAAGCTTGCCGACATCTTCCCTTGGCCGCTAGCGCCGGCCACCGCCGTCCACGGCGACCAGGACCGCCGCCCGACGAGCACAGCTTCGCCACGTCTCTGTCGGCACCGTCTCGCCTTAATGGCCAACGAGCAAGTCCATCCGCAGCTCGCCAGCTCTCCTCTGGCCCCCACCGGACCCGCTGACCTCGCCACCGCCCCGTCTGCCATCAGTGGCCGCCGCCGTAGTCAGCTCGGGGACGGTACCGTTCGGGCCACCTGGAACTTCCCCGAGCCCGCCAGCACGCTCCGCAATTAACACGGGCCGGCACCGACCTCGCCGACCACCACCAACCTCAACGGCCTCCTCCTACCGACATGAATGGCCTCCGCCGCCGTGTCCCGATTCGGGAAGCCGCGGCACCAGCCCTCCCCGCCTATTTAAGCTCACCCGAGCTCACTCAGTCATCCATGATCCCTCCCTCTTCCTCTGAGATCACCCCCAGGGCAACTAAACGACCGGAGCTGGTCGTCTCCTCCATTTCCGGCGATTATTCCGCCGCCACTATTCGGATGATTCCGACGCCGTCCGGCCCTCGCTCTCCCAAATTCCTTCACCACTAGCATCCCTGAGCGCCCATGAATCCATCCCCATCCTCAATTCCACCGGAGATGCTCCATAGCAGGAATTCCTCTTTCAACCGACGCCGCCGTCCGTCGGGTGAGCTCGTCGCCGGCAGCTCCGTGCTCCCCGTCGACCATCTCGCCCAACGGAGGGACCGCCTGGGCCTCCTGAACACGACTGTGAGCTCAGCTCGCCGAGGGGCGCCTCCAACCGCCGGCGCCGGTCGCCGGAGCGCCGTCTCCGTTCGGCCGCAGAAAAGAGAGGCAGAGGGCGCGCGGTGGGACCAGTCAAACCTGACTGGTGGGCTGCGGGACCCACCGTCAGTGACTGGAGGTCACGGCCCGCGGCTGTAAGTGAAGGCGTATTCCAGAGATAACGTCTTCTCGTCTGGAAAGCGTATTTGATCCGAATCGTTTTCTTTTCCTGTTATTTATTAAAATCAGATTTTGACCAAAGCTTTGACTGGCTCTAACTTTTAAACTAAAAACCAAAATGATTTGATTCTTTTTCCCACCTCTCTCAAATTTCACCTAGTTTATTTCCATATTTATTTGAAAATTTTCCAAACACCTTTTTAGCACTGTTTTGACTTTTTGTGGTGATTGCAATATTTTTGAAAATAGGAAATGGAGGGAAGATGGTTTCTTACAAAATTTTAAGTGACCAGCACCATTTCATACCTAAGGCAAGCATCTTGAACACTTGATATGGTGAATGCATGGAAGATTACTTGCTAGAATTATTAGAGCATGACTATGTTGATTTATAATTGATTTTGCATATGGCTAAGTTATGCATGCATGATCACCTTGGAGCATTTCATTTTCATTAAAGCATGATGAATGAGTGAGCATGATAATTTACTCATGTCATATATGCCTAAGTTGGTTTGGACTAATCTACAGGAAATAATTTTTCACGGGTGAAGTGACCGTGAGACTGAATTCTCGTGATGACGAGAATGATTAGTAAGGGCATGTTGGGACATGCCAGGTGGTAACCCTGTTGGGTACTACCGAGAAATTTTGTTGTGCTAATCACTGCAGGAAAACACAACCTCCTGAGTCGACCGTAGATCGAGTCTTGTTCCGGTAACCCCCATACTTGATTCGTGCTACCACTTGTACCTGCCTCTGGTGGGGTACGGTTCAGTAAGTTGTTAACCCCTTCCCATGCACACACCGTACAGAGGGCCACGATGAGGGTTTCCAAGGCCATGGACTAAATCCTGTCATCGGGTCAGGGGGCATGGGTGTTCCGGCAGTGTAGCCGAGGGGGTAGCTTCCCTATTTGCGCGCCGATATAAATAAAGTGATCCCATGCAGAAACGTCGGTTTTCCCCGTCTTAAAGCTTTCCTGAAATGATGATGTGGGTGATTCCTGGCAACCAGACAGTTAAGCTGCTGTGTACTGGTTAGGTGTGTTTCAACCTAAAGACCGTAATGGGAATTAGCCAACATCTCAGTGCTGGCTATAGAAATCCTTTACTTGTGGGTAAAGAGTACACCCTCTGCAGAGTTATAACTATTCGAATAGCCATGTTCGCGGTTAAGGACTATAGTCTGGGTTGGTCAAGTGTCGGTCTTAGTGTCGGTCTCCGAAGGAAATAATTAAAATTGTGCATGGTTTATTTTGCAGAATAATTACTACTACTACTGATGTGATCATGAATATTTTAGATGTTATGATTATTATTGTGGTCTAACCCTTTTTCTATTAATTTTATTTTTATTTTCTGAGTGTCTCAGGGGCTGGCTAGACTACCCCGGGCATTCAGTTTTCTTTTCAAGACCACTCGTGGTGTCGCCTGAGTTCTCGGATGGTTCCGTCTCGTCCGGTTACTCTTTTAGACACCCGTTTGGCATTTCTCTTCAAGTCCTACCGTGGTGTCACTTGACATCCAACCGGCATTTCTTTTATATTTTCCTTGGATTCTCGGATGGTTCTGTCTCGTCCGATTTTCCATCAACCTTCCTTGTTTGTCGCTAACCCGTTACTTCTGCACATGCTAATATGTCATCATGCCATGGTTTAATTCCTGTCAGCATGCATATAATATAGTCCAGCATGAGCATAAGCAAATAGTTTAGTTCATCATGATCATATATTATCTGCTGCATTCGGTATATCATTTGTCCATAATGTTTGCGAGTACAATCAAAAGTACTCACTGGCTTGTCCCTGGTTATTTCATTGGCCAGGTCAGAAGAGTATTAAGACGACGACCATACGGAGCCTAGGATTGTAGCCACGCGGATAGGAGTTATCCAGGTCAGCTGTTCTTGTGGGAAAGGAGCTCCATCGGCGTTGGAAAACCGCGAGTCGCTTCCGTCATCCACCACCAAGGATCATTGTTGTATCATTAGACCTTTACGATCTTGTATCCAATTCATTTAATTGGTTGGAATTCTGTATCGAGAACGTGTCCATCAGTAACAGTAATCCTAGGCTGGTGATGACACGAGGGGTTAATTTCTGGGATATCCTGTTCCGGAAATCCGGCCCCGACATTTGCCCTCTGGTCCTCGGCCGCCATGCCTCCCGAAGGGCAGGAGCCCCTCCGAGATTGGATCTCTCTCTCTGTTTCGTGACCCTGTTCCTGTCAAAAACCGTTTCTTATATTCTCGGAGATCCGTAACTCCAATTGGGCTGAAATTTCGGGTATTTTTCTCCGGATATTACCTTCTTTGCGGCTGAAGGACACTTCTAACCGACTTATGTGGTAGCCACGAGCCTGCTCGATGCGCCCTAGGGTAGGGGGCGCGCTGTCTGAGCTCGTGACTCCCTCGAGCATCGACTCGCATTGATTCTTTTTCCCAATAATCACATATATTTTCCAAAAAAATCTCCGTAAAGTTTTATCGTATTTGAACTTCTTTTGATATGGATTTTCAGCGAAACAAAAAACATGCAACAAACAGGAACTGACACTGGCCACTGGATCAATATGTTAGTCCAGGGAAATCATTTAAATTATTGCCAAAAGTATGTGAAAGTTGTATAATATTGGCATGAAATAATCAAAAATTATAGATACGACGGAAACGTATCAAGACTCAAGCAACACAAGAAGCAGAGGCCTAGCGTTTCTCCTGGCGATAGGTCTGGTGGTCTAGCTAAGCGAGGTAAGCAAGGAAAGAACCATAGTTCAAAGAATTCCAAGTTTGGGCATGGCGGTCGCAAAGGGATGAAGAAGCAAAATACTGCTGAGACGACGAATGACTTGAGAGGATTTAACAACCAGAAGGCGATTAAGGAAACAAGAAGAGGAAGATGTTCTGATACGGGTGTTCTAAGAGTTTGTTCCTGCTGCCTTGTGACACTATTATATTCTTGTAGTTATGTTATTCTGCTGCAGTACTTTATCGCTAGATGCAAAAGTTAGCTGGATGTAGGGAATTTGGGGAGGCGGCCCAAACACAAGACATTTATCTTTAGTTGTGTTATCCTCCATAAGATGCAGTGTCTTTTGCATTGAGTTTGTGATTGCCCTTTTGGTTGTCGAATGCAGCTGAACTTACTATCTATGCAGTTATATTAAACAATGTATTACAGTTTACAGCTGATGTGTGCGCCTTCCTATTGTTTACTTCGTTCTGGAGCATTTTATTGTATCAGTGTTATAGCTAAAGTGAAAGAGTAACACTCGGTAATTGTGACTGCTCGTACAGTCAAGAGTTGGTGGTCGTCGAATAGTGCTGCCGTAGGCATGGTGGTTAATGAGGGCTCATCGAAGTAGGAAGACTCCCCGCATTTCTCCATCTGCCAAGTGGGGATATCCAGTTACGTGAATTCGGCTCTGGATTAGAAATTAAAATCCACCAGAAAAAACAATGGAAAACAGACTGGATTGTAGTTAATTGAGAGAAATATAGATCAGATGCATAGCAAAGTATTATCATCACTGTAGGGAAGAAAGTGAATCATCTATTTTGATGGGCAAAAAAACAGCTCAGGTTGATGACATGGTCGGCATTGGAGAACCTAAATGAACGTCACTACCTTCATCCAATCTTCCAGCATAAGTGACATGTGTGCAGCAGGGCTTTCTGTTCTATCTTAAGTGCATGGTGGAAGACCACATATGCAACAAAATTTAATTTTGATTAAACAGATCAAGTTTGTACAGATTTCAAAAGATACATCTATGTGGACTAACATGGAACTAATTAAATGTGCCTTCTTTATAAAGATCAGAATTAACACTACAGAAGACGTATATAGAAAGACTGATTCGTTAATTATGTTATTGATGGGACCTGAATACGAATCACCCTTTTTTGATAGTTGCCAACACGTGGACTTGCAGGGGTTAGGGGGCCAATTTTTATCACGCCGGGCAAACAAATGCATTGACATAATATTTTGAGAACATATCATACTACCTAAACATGGCAACATTTTGGAAACAACTCCAACTTTTGTTCTAGATAAAAGTGATACTTCAGTCTACATGATTTACCACTATATACACCAAGCGGACATGTTTCAACCTGCAATTTAGTGAAACTTGTACATTTGTATATTGGGGGAATGTTCGACAAACTTTGCTGCTACATCTCCCGATAGGAGCAGACAGTTTTTCTGCATGTAAATATGCTAAAACTATACACTTTTTAATAATCTGAATAATCAAGAGTGCAGATTCTTTTATCCCAGCCCCACTATATCTACTATTAGATCATGCTTTGAGATTAATATATTTTATGTTTCTACACCATACAACATAAACATGTGAAGTCATATCAGATTGCTTCAAAAAGAAATATTACATTGAAGCATCACCGTTGCCAGGTGGATTAGTTCAGAACCAAATGAATTTCCTTGTTAAATATTTTTTTGAGCATAAACATAGAAGAACTTCATAGTGGGACGGCGGCGGTGCTCCCATCGACCAAGCAAACCAGTCCTTCCATGCCACAGCTCACGATGCATCAACGTTGCTCTATCTTTCACTCTGTTTTGCCACTACAACAACTATGTCCTGGATTGTGCTATCATGTCACATCACCCCCACAAACATGCCCGGCATACACTTTCTAGTGATTTTAATGTGACATCCTCACCTCTTTTATTAATCTGTAATTACTGATGAAAAGAATATGAGACATATAGAACTGTTAGCAAACGTAGTACATATGCAGTGTCTTGTATATGCCTTTATGGGGAAACTAATGTGCCACAACTGTGTACTTCATGTAATATCTAAGCAAGACATAAAGCAAGAATAGAGATATAGCAAACTCTGTGATAAATTGGTAGATAGTTTCACGTCTTACAGTGTTACGTAGATGTCGGTTGGCTGTTTATCCTAGGATTTCATCTTTTTGTTGATCTCCCTGTAATCAAATAGATGCATCATTCAACTAACCTCCTTGATGGCTGAACCAAGTAAGGAAAGACAACTCTGCAGGTGACAACTCACGGCTGTGCTGTACACTAACTCATGCCCTGGGTTGAGGTAGAGCTCGCCTCAGGGGCCAATGGCAAGCACGCCTGCTGAGCTGGAACTCAAGGCTGCGGCCAATGGCAAACACGCAAATTGCTTCAGATTTTGTGTTTGCATCTATGTTCTGGATGGTGGCTCAATTTGGTATCTTTCTGTGCAGATCAATGGAACGAAAATCATCAGCATTATCAAAAAACGTGGTAGAAAAAGAACTACGAATCAAAAGAAAAAATTAAAGTGAAATCAAGTGTAAGGCAAGAAAAATAAATAGAGTGAGAGAATGAATCCGATGCAGATGAGAAAAACAGTTTTCATGCAAATAATAAGCTCCAGGCCACGATTTGTGCCCAGATTTATGAAGACTGATGACCTGTTTAATGGGGAGGGGAAAAGACCTTGAGCACACCAGATCCATGACCGCTCCAGGCCACGATCTGTGCCCAGATTTATGAAGATTGATAACCTGTTTAATGGGGAGGGGAAGAGACCTTGAGCACAACAGATCCATGCCCACGGTAGATTTTTCCATGGGGAAGAGACTCATTATAGGGTAGAGCAAGAGACCTAGTAGATTTGGTTTCCACGGGGTGGGGAGAGACCACGGGAAAAGATAGAAATTGATGTTCGGCTGAGTTTTTTTTTCCAATTTCCTTTTGGTTTCCACGGGGAAGAGATAGTCCACGGGAAAAGTTAGAGATTATGTTTGGATGAGAATTCTTTTTTCCAAAATTCCTTTTAGACATATTGTTAAGACGAGAGTTTTTTTGAATATATGAGTTGATCTAGACCGTAATAATTCGGTCCCCAGATGAATGGCACGTAATTTCTAATTAACGTGGTAATTACTGGGGAGTCTCTAATTAGCATAGAAAGAAAGGTATAGATAGATAGATAGAAGTGATCGGTTCAAAGCTCGGTCAACTAGCAATTAAAGAGTGAACCAACCTGTGGTTGGATGGTTAGAGGACGGTGGTATCCCCAGCCCACCAGGGTTTAAGTCCTGGTGCTCGCATTATTCCTGGATTTATTTTAGGATTTCCGGCTATGCGTTTTCAGTGTGAGGAGACGTTCCCGTCGACGACGAGGCGCCTATGCTGACTTTGTAAATCTCAAGATGATATGTCGGCTCAGTCTCTCGAAGGTGCTCATAGGGGTAGGGTGTGCGTGTATGCGTTCATAGGGGTGAGTGTATGCGCGTATGTATGAGCGCTTTCGTCTGTACTGTGTTAAAAAAAAGCAATTAAAGAGTGTTAAAAAAAACTAGCAATTAAAGAAATATATTAAAGAAAAGTTCAAAAAAAAGAAATATATTAAAGAAAGGAGCCCGCCCGCTCCCACGATCCATGAGCACGATCCCACGATCGGGAAAGTGGGCGCGTGCGCCAGAGCGCTCCGCTGCTCTCCCGCGCCTATAAATACAGGCCTCCCAAGCGTACTAAGGCTAGTGATCGACTGCTCGTTCGGCCGCTGCTCCTTCACTGCTCATCCCATCGCTGCCGAACTTAAACGCTGCTGCACACAAAATACTGCTTCAAAATCCCACACACATATAGGTGGAGAGAAGGAGACTTGGAGGAGTTCAGGAAGAAGGTGAGATTCATGGTTCTCTCCTAATCCCTTGGCTCTCTCATTGGTGACCTTCTCTATGTTTGCTCAATCTTTGCTCTTGATTTGGTCATGTCCCATTGTTAGAACCCTGCGTGAAACGCAGGCTCCTTAGGGCACAAGCATTTGCGGCCGTCGGATTGGGTGTCTTAATGAATTCTGGCCGTTGGATCTTTAGATGAAACGATCCAGACCGTTGGATCGAGTCTGATGTGACAATCAATGAATAGTGCCCATACTTTTGCACATGTTATACCGTCCTGACTCTCCATGACCGGCAGGGTGAGTCGCGCTTGTCAGCGGCTGTAAATGGGAGTGCTCTCGGTGCCAACTTTCTGCGGCCAAAAACTCGTGTCACCGTCAGATTCTCACTGCCCCGCTGAGGGCATGGATGGAAATTCACATGTTGTGTGTGTGGCGTGTTGTGTTTGGCCGGGGAACCGATAGGCATGCCTTCCTCTCTCCTTCCCTTCCTCACTTCGCCCGATTGGTCGAAGGCTCGAAGCCCTAGCCGCCACTTCCCATTGCACGCTTCCTGCCGCCCATCGCCCTTTCCTCCCCTCACGCTGCCGCCTCCGTCCTCCGTCCCCGCTGCCTCTCCTCTCGAGCCGCCGGATGGCGCTCTCTCTCTTCACCGGAGGAGTGACGGCTACGGGTCCTAGGCTTCCCCGTTAGCACCGTCCGGAGACGGACACATCCGGGCGGATCCGGTCGCTAGGCGGCATGGGGCTGCGGATCTGAGGAGGTCATGGCGGCAGCCGGTGGTTTCCGGTGGTGCTCTGCTCTGCGAGAGAGAGAGAGAGAGAGAGAGAGAGAGAGAGAGCCAGGGGTGGAGAAGGAAAAGAGAGGAGGGAGAGATGCGGCAGGGCGGCGGTTACTTCGGCGGTTGTTGTTGGTGGCGGGGAGGCGTGCTGAACCTGTCGACTCGACCCAGGAACGGCAGGTGCAGAGCCTCGTGCGAGGAGCGCCCGTAGGCGATCGATGCGTCGCTCTCCCGCCATTCTTTCTTTGCCAGGAAGGACAACCTGCTACTCAAGCCCCTCTCCTTCACTCCTTGCAGAGGTACGTCCACCTTCTCCTTCCACGTTTATCTTGCCCCGTCGTGCTCTTGCCATAGTTGTTCCTAACCCAGGCTTCCACCGCTCCTCGACTCTCATTAGGAGAGGCACGGGTGCCACCACACAGGAGAGACGGACGAGGTGTGGCACCACGGCTCAGAGGAACCGGAGCACCCCGTATTCTAGCCCAACGATCAAGTCTTCTGGAATACAGCACTGCTTGGCATACAACAAATCAGCTCTTTATTACAAATGATTGGAGTACAAGGGTTTGGGGTATTACAGGAAGTTACTCGGACACGGTAATACTACGCCCGCGAGAGTAGCTCTATGCTCACAGTGGAACGCCCTCTAGCAGCGGAATAACGACGACGGCGCCGGACTCCACTCCGCAGGGACTCTGGCTGGGACACGTCCTAGCTCGCAACTCGGAATCCTCGGGCTATGCAAACATGGCAGCACCCGCAAACTGGCATGACACGCCAGGTGAGTACTTTGAATGTACTCGCAAGCTCACAACAAACAAGAGCATCAACAACATAGCAATCATGGTTATATCAGGATCAACTATTATTAAAAAGGGTGGAAGAAAATAAATAACACGTTATCTCCGAACGGTCTGCAATAGTCACCATTGTTAAGGTCACCGCGACTGCCTCACTCTGGCTATGCAGTCGAACCAACTTTTCTCGCGACCAACTCATGGTCACCTCAATATCACTAGACGATCCTCCTTGAGATCATCTTCAAGATTACCACGGCCTTCTGCCAAGCGGTTACCTTACCATACCAAGACGAGTTCTTCCATCACTAACAAGTCATTCCTTCATTGGTGTTGACCAGACAGTGTGACTTAGTATGAACTGTGTCCAATACCGTGGATGTGGCTATACGGATAGATTCTTGCACTCTGCAGAGGTTGCGCACTTTACCCACACCATCGACATTCGTCCAACGAAACCTGTCTAACCCGTGACCCTTCCATCGCACCACCGACACGTCCTCTCTGAGGTCATGCCCTGGGTGGCCCCTATGTCATTCCTGACACCTGCCACCGTCGTGGCCAAACCAATTGTCCCAAACGGGGACCTGAGCTCAATAACCAAACTAGGCTCACAAGATTATCGCCGTCTACCTGATCAGGGTAGCCCGCGTGCATAACCTTCCCTTTTTGGTGGTACCGATAAAAGAGCACGAGGTTAGACCAAGTCAAGGCCGTCCCATATCGGCAGATGTGGCTACACTGGAGAGCTCGTTTCAGCGGCACTTGATCAGCAATGAAGGAATTTATCTCCAAGTGACTTCTCCATCATAACTGATATTCCGGTATCCCGGTAATCCAAGGTACAACAATAACCAACTAGTAATTTAATGAGCAACATGAATAAGCTAATGCTACTAATGCCATAAGCAGAATGCCAGACGGGATCACAAAGTAATCATGGACGGTAATCTCCTAATCCATCATGGCATCATCAAACTTGTAAACTGCTAGTTGCTAATAATTCCAATAACATGACAGTAGCACATCCAAGAATTTCTCCAAGTGTTGCATGAATAATCCAATTATGAATAATTTAAATTTTAGCACAAATATTTATTTAAACCATGGCATTGCAATGCAGTCATGCAAATGAGGGTTGTGGCTTGCCTGGCACCAAAAGAGTGTGTCAGTACTCCTGGTCTTCACCACAAGTTCAAATCACTCTGAAAAACATTTTTGAAAACATTTATAAACATCACATAGAGCATTTTTCTCTGTCGAAAAATTCGAGATAGCAGAGAAAACTACCAAAATTTACCAACAAATAGAGGAGCTCATAAGAAAAATAATGCAAAAAGAATGAACTCATTTGGAATAATGGTTTAAAAGATAGAGCTGGTCAAAGTTGAGTCAAACTTCTGGTTTCAATTGATTTAAAATAGAAATCAAATAAAACCAGGGGTGGCCACGTCGAAGGTGTAAACTGGCCGGGTGCCTCCACTTGCGTACTGCTTCGGGCACGTGTGGAGTCACTGACAGGTGGGGCCTGACTGTCTGATTTAAATAGGGAGGGGGAGGACAGAGAACAGCAGGGCTCATCGGCGATGCTCACCGGCGTGGATGCCATGGAGGAGCTGGGAGAGGGCGGGGATGGAACAAGCACTCGACGATGAACACTCTTGTACCCGTATCTCACCGGGAGGTGGCCGGACGGCGTCGGCCCCTTCCTCTCAGGCGGCGGCGAGCTTCGGGCATCGGTTGAACCGGCGACTCCGGTGAGCATTCGGGTGAGGAAGAGGTTGAGGATGGCCAGTGGAGCACCAGGAGCTCGGGTGTGGGCTTGGCTAGGGTGGAGGGGCACCATAGCGAGCTGGTGGAGCACGGGAAGAGCGGCGGTGCTCCTCGCCGGAGATGGGGAAGGAGGGCTCCCCGGCTCTGCTGCTGGGCGCGGGGCGACGATTGAGAGGTAGGGAGGGCGAGTGGTGAGAAGAGGGAGCGCCGGAGTGCGGCTTTTATGGCCGGGCGGCGATGCCAGAGCCGGATCCCGCCGTGGGGAAAATGCCGGCATCCGCGTTGAGCTGGCCATTGCGCAGGCACCGGAGCCACATAGGGAGGTGATGGGAGAGGGCAGAGTAGTAATGGCGATGGCGCGGAGCGGCGGGGAAGAAGCCAACCAGCGCGGCCACAGTGCCAGTACTGTGCCACGTGTGGCGACGGTTGGCTCGGTCCGGCGAGGGCGCTGCCGGCGATGGGAGGGCTCCAGAAGGACCAGGTGGACGGCGGGAAGAACACTGCCGCTCCAGGACACGGTACGGCGATGCGGGCGCCCGGCGCCGGCAAGGCCCGAGAGGGTTTGGCGCTCAGAGCGTGTACCTGGCCAGCCAGACGCGTGGTCACCATATGCACTGGTGCACGCGGTGTGCCCTGGTCTGGCAGCCCTTCTGTAGTGCGTCGACCTGACAACCAGTAGGTGGCCTATGCCACTGGCAAGGCTAGAGATGGCCTGGGTTGATCACCCCCATCCAAACTAGTTTCTGGATAGAAACTTGGGAGGATTCCGAGGAGAAATGAGCTGTGAATGGAGCCAACTTGCTTGTCGAGGGTGTTCTGGGTTGGAAGGACTATATTCTGGAGAAGTTTCAAGAATTTTTGCCAAGTTTTGAACATCGTTCATGTACAAATCATAGTCTGGGCCAGAAACTTGTTAAAGAGGTTGCACTCACATGGATAGGCTCCTTGAAGTGAAGTTCGGTATTTGCGGGTTATCTAGTGGTGGCAAGATGCTATAAAAATTTCATACCATTTGGGTAAGTAAAAACAGTACTTCCTTCACAATGCTTCCCACAGGAGAGAAACTTGAGGGAATTTTGTGGAGAAAATGGTTTTGCAAAAAGATGTGAATTTTGGCATGCTCAAAGAATATAGTGATTTTTGAGTCCTCGATTAATTTCAGAATTTATGATCCAATATAAAATATAGTTGCTTCTCAAACTGAAATGATGACCAGAAACAAGAATTGGATGGTGTGCTCACCATGAGGAAGGAATCTTGAATATTTTCACATATCCAAGGTTCACATGGTCCATAGAATATATGAGAATTTTGTGAGAATTTTAGGAAAGATAGAAATATAGGTTGCTTCACAACCTAGAGCAAAAGAGCTCTTCCTTTATTAGCAAAAAGGAATATAAGATTGGAATAAAATTTGAGATTGGGCAAGAATGGAAATGACATGACTTGGGAGAAGTTTTGGAAGCTTGAGTCACTTGGGAAAGGAAAGTAAACACGTATTCCCAAGTTTAAGTCCATAGAGCCATTCAAATTAAAATCCAAACCAAATTCCAAATAGAATTCAAATGAGGCTATAAAAAAGAAAAGTTGGGAAAAACCAAGGTGTCACAAACCTACCCCCCTTAGGATAAATCTCATCCTCGAGATTTGGTTGCTCAGGGAACAGGTATGAAAATTCTGACTTAAGGAAACCGTTTCCAACTCGGTTATCCCTTGTCTTTATATAATGTTCCCACTGAATCTCACCTGACCTGACTGTCTTGCTCTGGGGTGGTTTGCTTCACCGTACCCACACTCTGACAGGTCTTTCCTCAATATGTTCATCATTATGTGGACTCTAATCCTGTCATATCTGCTGGCTCACCTGATATGTTATCATGGCTAGAATATGTCATCTTCCCATAATTCTGGGAGTGGTTTCGTCTTAACATGCCATTCTTTTACCGACATGGAGTTATGAACCAATTCCTCGGTGGACACGAAACCCTTTTACTTCTTGTATTGGGTTACCCAAGTAGGTACATGTCCTCCGGATTCAAGACAACGCTGGAAGTCACATCTAGTATCTTGTTAGCTTCTGACTGTTTGTAGGGAGTCTGGATCATTCGGGCTGGCCTCTTTGTCTCAAGTCCATACCGGTGATTTGACTGTCACCTGTCATGACCTGTATAAAGGGACAATACTCATAGCAACAGCTTCTAGAGACTTGACTGACAATGGTTCTGGCAGAAAGATCTTGTTCATGACGGGGTACCACATGTGAGAGCACAGAATCCGAGACTATTGTTTGGCATTTTGAGTACTCATTCTGTCGGTATGTCCATAAGCTGTGTGATGCTCTAACACGGTGGCTGGAGTCAAGCTGTTGAGTTGGTTAAGAAATCTTTGATTTGACATGACGGACTTGGACATTTGCTACTGACAATTCTGAGCATATGCAGTTAGACAAGAGAGTCACATTGATATGAGATCCCTGTATTGTCGACCTTGCTCCTTCATTATTTTTAGCTGAATCCTTTGCCGAGGGAGCTTGGCCATATATATCCTTAATTCTTCGTGTGACCATTGGTGCTGTCAGGTGCAACATTCCGGCAGGCATACTTTATCCTTGTCCTATGATAGTGCAACAACGTTTACATGGCAAGTTTTGCATTTCTCAAGCTTTAACTGTGGGGCAATGGTCATCCGAACCCCTTGCAAGAAATCATCAAATAAATCAGTAGCCACCAGAACGGTCTTTACAACTCAAATCTGGGACATTACTGAAATAACTCAACCATGGCTCAAGACGGCTGAAAAACAGCTTAGAGCATGAGACCATGTTGATAAGAAGAATGTAGCAGTTCCCTAAGACGTCCGAAGAATAGCTCAGAGCATAGGGTCATTGCTATGAAAAGAAACTCAACAGCTGCCTGCGATGGCCGTAAAGCAGCTCAGAACATGGGCCAGTTGTTGAAAAGGGAAATATAAAGTCGGCATCCACCCCGGACGGCCGGAAGTAGCTCAGAACACAGGCGTGGTGCCGTTTCCAAGAAAAGATAAGCAAGGGCTCGTCAGGATCATGTACCGGGTTTACAGGTGTGAGAAAGCTGGCCTTAATAACCACTGCCAAAATTGTTGTTCCAAATTGTCTTGCTTCATAGCTTGTCAGTCCTTGCAACACACTGAGGTGTGTACTAGCCTTCTTCCTCATGCATGACTTATGTAGGTACTGGATTCCCACCTTCCTTCGGTAGACCTTCTTGGACACAGTTGCTCCTCGTACGAGGGACTGGCATGAACTGGGCATCATGCTCACATTGTATACAAAAGTATGTGTAGGTGAACACCTTATTCCCGAGACAGACGCTGGTGTCCTCATTCTTGAGATGCACTGCCATATACTATCAACTTACCTGGTACCCTTTGTACCAGTGTCGATGACTGTTTGTAGTGCCATACTGACGGAGATTGGACAACTTGTGTTGGAAGCCATCGAGAGTATCGTGCTGAAGAAGGCTGGGTAGCTTATGTTCAAAGCTTTTGCTGAGATAACATGCTAAAGAAGACTGGGTACCGTACCTCAGAAGCTTCTCCTCCTGGTTGCTTACCGGGAAAGATTCGGTGCCATATGCTGGAAGCTTTCTACGGGTAGCTTACCGAAGAAGACATGATATCTTATGCTGAAAATTATCCACATATCATACCGAGGAAGATTTGAGGAGTCTTGCATCGTAAGCTTCTCTGGTATAGTGTGCAGAGGAAGACTGGGTTGCTTGCACCAGAGGTTTCTCTCCGTGCTATACTACTAACATACATCCTCACAACTCCTATTGCTGCTTACCTGTATGAGAAGAATTGGTCGAACTATCCTTCTGGCTGAGTACGGGGTACACGGCTCATTCTGGTTTGCTTCCGGGTATAACCTGTTTCATATTTTACTCAAGAAGCACCGAACTTCGTATATGATCCATACCTTTAACCTGGTTGGTCTTGCATGCAAATTAGCTTCCTGCTGATTCCTCACGATTGTATGGTTACATACTAAGGCAGCCTTGACGCTGATAACCTACCCAGGATATCATTTGCATTCAAACCGGATGTTCCCAATACAATGCAGTCAACTTATAATCCCATAATGTTCAGCTGAGCTTCCAAGTCTTTGAAATCCTCATTGATCCTCTGAGTCCGATGGCAATTGATGAGCAACTTCTATAAGGGAAAGTAATGTGACACCGAGGAGCCAAATGAAAAGGCAAATGAAAACTGCTCAAGGAAGAGCACCAAGCTTACAAAAACCACATTTTATTGCTACTCAGGGTGATCTACAACATTTGGTACAAGCCACAACGTATGCAATATAAACCTCGTAGGTACTTAGGTACTATGATCGGGTGGCGGGTTACTGGAGATTGAAGGAGCTGGCGGAGGGGTTGACGGGGCTAAAGCCATACCAAGCGCTCTACGGGCATGGGTTGCATCTCTGACAAGTTCAGCATTGAGGATGTACTCCGCGATCATCTAAGGGGACATGTATGATACAGCTACGTCGTCGTCTGGGCAAACAAGAGGAAATCTAACCCATCTGGGAGTGGTGGCCAAAGTGGGGGTAGTAGTGGAAGGCATGATTCTCTTGCATCGCGCTCTCCTGATGACGAAGAATAGTAAGGCCTACCAGAGCGGCAAGCTGGATGGCGTGATCCGGTGTAGAGGCATAACCACCAGGAAGACTATAGGTGCGCTTCCCCAAAGGTAGATCAACTGACAGGAGGACATTGGCATGATACTCAAGCACGAGGCCTGCAAGCGGGGTCTGGAACACTTGGTACCTTGGCATCTCTCCATTGGGATAGAGGAGACGCCAAACATCATGAAGCAGGGATGCGAAACTGAGGGGTGTAGGGGCAGAGTCGTAGTCAATCGGAATGGATGCCATCTACAAAATCAGCTGGTTAGTGAGCCAAATCTATATGCATGCTATGCAACAAACAAGTGCAGCAACCAAATGCAGCAAACTGACTAGACTCTATACTACCGGTTTCTAACACTCGCGTGGACTAGGGCGTCCTACAGCCAGACATGCTCTGATACCAAACCTTGTGGCACCCTGGCTCAGAGGAACCGAAGCACCCCGTGTTCCAGCCCAACGATCAAGTCTTCTGGAATACGGCACTGCTTGGCATAGAACAAATCAGCTCATTATTATTAATGATTGGAGTACAAGGGTTTGGGGTATTACAGGAGGTTACTCGGACACGGTAATACTACGCCCGCGAGAGTAGCTCTATGCTCGCAGAGGAACACCCTCTAGCAGCGGAATAACGACGACGGTGGCGGACTCCACTCTGCAGGGACTCTGGCTGGGACACGTCCTAGCTCGCAACTCGGAATCCTCGGGCTATGCAAACATGGCAGCACCTACAAACTGGCATGCCATGCCAGGTGAGTACTTTGAATGTACTCGCAAGCACACAATAAACAAGAGCATCAAGGCAGAGCAACAACATAGCAATCATGGTTATATCAGGATCAACTATTATTAAAAAGGGTGGAAGAAAATAAATAACACATTATCTCCGAACAGTCTGCAATAGTCACCGTTGTTAAGGTCACCGCGACTGCCTCACTCTGGCTATCCAGTCGAACCAACTTTTCTCATGACCAGCTCATGGTCACCTCAATATCACTAGACGATCCTCCTCGAGATCATCTTCAAGATTACCACGGCCTTCTGCCAAGCGGTTACACCATACCAAGACAAGTTCTTCCATCATTAACAAGTCATTCCTTCATGGGTGTTGACCAGACAATGTGACTTAGTATGAACTGTGTCCAATACCATGGATCCGGCTATTCGAATAGGTTCTTACACTCTGCAGAGGTTGCGCACTTTACCCACACCATGGACATTCGTCCAACGAAACCTGCCTAACCCGTGACCCTTCCATCGCACCACCGACACGTCCTCTCTGAGGTCATGCCTTAGGTGGCCCCTATGTCATTCCTGACACCTGCCACCGTCGTGGCCAAACCAATTGTCCCAAACGGGGACCTGAGCTCAATAACCAAACTGGGCTCACAAGATTATCGCCGTCTACCTGATCAGGGTAGCCCACGCGCATAACCTTCCCTTTTTGGTGGTACCGATAAAAGAGCATGAGGTTAGACCAAGTCAATGCCATCCCATATCAGCAGATGTGGCTGCACTGTAAAGCTCGGTTCAGTGGCACTTGATCAACAATGAAGGAATTTATCTCCAAGCAGTGACTTCTCCATCATAACTAATATTCCGGTATCCCGGTAATCCCAGGTACAACAATAAGCAACCAGTAATTTAATCAGCAACATGAATAAGCTAATGCTACTAATGACATAAACAGAATGTCAGACGGGATCACAAAGTAATCATGGACGGTAATCTCCTAATCCATCATGGCATCATCAAACTTGTAAACTGCTAGATGCTAATAATTCCAATAACATGACAGTAGCACATCCAAGAATTTCTCGAAGTGTTTATTTAAACCATGGCATTGCAATGCAGTCATGCAAATGAGGGTTGTGGCTTGCCTGGCACCAAAAGAGTGTGGCAGTACTCCTGGTCTTCACCACAACTTCAAATCACTCTGAAAAACATTTTTGGAAACATTTATAAACATCACATAGAGCATTTTTCTTTGTCCAGAAATTCAAGACAGCAGAGAAAAGTAGCAAAATTTACCAACAAATAGAGGATCTCATAAGAAAAATAATGCAAAAAAGAATGAACTCATTTGGACTTATGATTTAAACAATAGAACTAGTGCAAGTTGAGTCAAACTTCTGGTTTTAATTGATTTAAAACAGAAATCAGAAAAAACCAGGGGCGGCCACGTCGAAGGCGTAAACCTGTCGGGCGCCTCCACTTGCGTACCACTTCGTGCGTGCGTGGAGTCACTGACAGGTGGGGCCCGACTATTTGATTTAAATAGGGAGGGGGAGAACAGAGAACGGCGTGGCTCACCGGTGATGCTCACCAGCGTAGAGGCCATAGCGGAGTTGGAAGAGGGCGGGGATGGAACGAGCGATCGACGACAAACACTCCTGTACCCGTATCTCACCGGGAGGTGGCCGGACGGCGTCGGCCCCTACCTCTCAGGCGGCGGCGAGCTTTGCGCGTCGGCTGAACCGGTGACTCCGGCGAGCATTCGGGCGGGGAAGAGGTTGAGGAGGGCCAGTGGAGCACCAGGAGCTCGGGGGTGGGCTTGGCTGGGGCGGAGGGGCACCGAACCGAGCTGGTGGAGCAAGGGCAGAGCGGCAGAGCTCCTTGCCAGAGATGGGGAAGGAGGGCTCCCTGGCTCTGCCGCTGGGCGCGGTGCGACGATTAAGAGGTGGGGAGGGCGAGTGGTGAGAAGAGGGAGCGCCGGAGTGCGGCTTTTATGGCCGGGTGGCGATGCCAGAGCCGGATCCCACCGAGGGGAAAACACCGGTGTCCGCTTTGAGCTGGCCGTTGCGCTGGCACCCGAGCCGCGTAAGGAGGTGACGGGAGAGGGCAGAGTAGTAATGGCAATGGTGCGGAGCGGCGGGGAAGAAGCCAGCCAGCATGGCCACAGTGCCAGTACTGTGCCGCGCGTGCCGGCGGTTGGCTGGGTCCGGCGAGGGCGCTGCCGGCGATGGGAGTGCTCCAGAAGGACCAGGTCACTACTAGGAGAAAGCTTATACATAGGACCTTAGCAGTAGCGCTGGGTTGGGGCGCTGCGCTACTGCTAATTAGGAGTAGCGCTTGGCACATACCAACGCTACAGGTAGTAAAGTAGAAGTAGCACCGGGTTCGCGACCAGCGCTACTGCTAAGTGGTCCCTCCTTACTCACCGGGGGCTAGACATAGTGGCAGCGTTGGTCCTGGGCTAGCGCTACTGCTATGGCAGTTAGCATTAGCGCGGCCGCCCAACGAGCGCTGCTACTGCTAATTGATAATCCCCAAGTGCAAGGAATCATCGTAGCATTTTCCAAAGATGGCAGTGATAAGTATGGAGTGTCGAACCCACAAGGAGCTAAAGGTAAGATCAATATTCTCTCAAGTCCTATCTGCCACTGATACGACTCTACATACACCAAGCGTTTGCTTTCATCTAGAAACGAGAAATAAAACTACGTTGTGGGTATGAAGAGGATAGCTTTGCATGATATTAGAGAACTAAAATATAAAAATAGGTGCTCCCTAAATAAAGTAAGAATATATTACAAATAGCGAGTGTGGAATAATGATGGATCGGTGTGCGGAATTTTCCTAGGCAATTGATAACAAGATCGGTAATCACTATTGCAATTTTATATGAGGGAGAGGCATGAGCTAACATACTTTCCGTACTTGGATCATATGAACTTATGATTGGACCTCTAGCAAGCATCCGCAACAACTAGAAATCATTATGGTAAACCCAACCATAGCATTAAGTATCAAATCCCCTTTACTCCCTTACGCAACAACCCCCATACTCGGGTGTAAGCTTCTGTCACTCTAGCCGCCCACTATAAGAGAATCATGAACGTATTGCAAAACCCTACAGTGGGAATCCCCCATGTGTGCGTGGCACGGAGGGCACCATAGGACAGCACCAAAATAAAACATACAACTCAAACCAATCAAGATCATCAATCAACCCAAAGGACAAAAGAAATCAACTCGAACATCATAGGATGGCAACACAACATTGGATAATAATATGTGGCATAAAGCACCATGTTCAAGAGGGGGATTACAGCGGGGTGCGGGAGAGTGGACCGCTGAAAAGAGATGAGGGAGGTGATGGACGGTGATGTTGATGAAGACGATCACCGCGGCGATGGTTCCCCCGGCGGCACTCCGGCGCCACCGAGAGAGGGGGGAAGAGAGGCTCCCCCTCCGGCTTGCTTCTCCATGGCCTCCCCCCTAGATGGGGAGAGGTTCTCCCTCTGGTCCTTGGCCTCCATGGTGCCCGGAGGGGTGGGAGCCCCTACGAGATTGGATCTCTCTCTCTCTGTTCCCTTCTGTTTCTGCGCTCCTGTTTCTGGCCGAAAACCATTTCTTATATTCCCGGAGATCCGTGACTCCGATTGGGCTGAAATTTTGAGGGGATTTTTATCTGGAAATTATCTTTCTTACGGCGAAAGAAGGGCATCAACCGACCTATGAGGTGCCCACAAGGCAGCACGGCGTGCCCCTAGGGC
This sequence comes from Elymus sibiricus, assembly GCA_039707655.1. Taxonomy (NCBI): domain Eukaryota; kingdom Viridiplantae; phylum Streptophyta; class Magnoliopsida; order Poales; family Poaceae; genus Elymus; species Elymus sibiricus. The sequence continues at coordinate 433,293,708 of CM077673.1, forward strand.
CGCGCCCTGCTGCGTTGTGGAGCCCTCGGGCACCATCTTGCATTGATTCTTCTTCCCAAAAATCACATATATTCCAAAATAAATCTCCGTAAAGTTTTATCACGTTTGGACTTCGTTTGGTATGATTTTTTTGCGAAATAAAAAAAAGCAGAAAACAGGAACTGGCACTGGGCACTAGGTCAATATGTTAGTCCATGAAAATCATATAATAGTCATATAAATGTGCACCAAAACCATATAACATTATTTCTAACATGGCATGAATACTTCATAAATTATAGATACGTTGGAGACGTATTAGCATCCCCAAGCTTAATTCCTGCTCGTCCTCGAGTAGGTAAATGATAAAAGAAATAATTTATGAAGTGTGAATGCTAGCATAGTGCATAAGTTTGATCAATGATAATTTCAAACACCTTTTCTAGCATCAATATATATCATAAACAGTAGCTCATCTCATAAAACTTCTCATGATCAAGTAGCAAGCTATTCACATGTTTAAAGTATAGACCATAAACTTTCTTGAAAATTAACAAACTATGTTTTCAGTCATCAAACAATTACAATTCATCTTATTTTCAGGAAGGGTCTATGTAAGAGCTTTGTTTTAGCAAATTCCACATACTCAACTATCATTTAGTCTTCCATGATTGCTGACACTCAGTGCATATTTTTAGAACAAACTGTTTCACTCAAACACATAGGAAGATAGGGGCTTAATATTTTGCCTCCCAACTTATTTATCTCATGGATAATGTCAACAATAATAAATCATGATCACCTATATTCAACGGGATATATATGCCTGGATCAATGCCCACCACATGATGCTTGCCAAGAGAGAAAATAAAAACGGAATAGAGAAGAACACTATTGACTATTGCATAAAAGTAAATACATAAAGTAAAAGATAGGCCCTTCGCGGAGGAAAGTAGAGGTTGTCATGCGCTTTTAGTTTTTGGATGTGCAAGCTCTTAATGTAAAGGAATGTCACTTTATATTGCCCCTTGTGATAGCGACCTTTATTATGCAGTCTATCACTTTTATTGCTCCACCATCACAAGATCGTACAAAGCTTATTTTCCCTTATAATAAAAGTTCATACATGTTTAGGAGCAATTTTTATTGCTTTGCAGCGATGACAACTTACTTGAAGGATCTTATTCAATCCATAGGTAGATATAGTGGACTCTCATGGCATGAAACTGGGTTTAAGGGTTTTTGGATGCACATGTAGTATCTCTACTTAGTATAGAATTTTGGCTAGCAAAAGATTGGGGGCAAACACCACATGTTAGAGGATCCAAAACAATATAACTTCTATGTGAATATAAGCAAACATAACCCATTAGGTTGTCTTCCTTGTCCAACATCAACTACTTGATCAAGGTTGAAAATAATTAATGGGGGCTCACAATCATAGAAGATGTCCAAGATAGTATATTTATATGTGAAATCTCTCTTCCCTCAAAATTCTTTCATGAATTGTTCAAGTGACCAATGCTGTGTTTGCTAACTTTCATTAAATTTTACCACTTATACTTCTTATTTGTGAAGTCACTACTCCCCATGGGACAAGCATATGAAGCATATATAATTTCATCTTTATCATATTCAATTCATTCAACAATTTACTCTTAGGATATAAATGAAGCATGAGAGCATATGACAAACTACTCCAAAAGATATAAGTGAAGAACAAGGAGAAGTTTAGTGAATGGGAAGCTATGTGAAGACTCTATCTCAATAGAGATTTCAGATCCAAGTATTTATTCAAACAACAAACAAAATAAAAATAAAAGGACACTCCAAGAATAGCACATATCGTGTGAATAAGTAAAAACTTAGGCTAACCGATAAGTGTTGATAAAGAAAGGGGGGATGCCTACCAGGGCATCCCCAAGCTTAGTTGCTTGAGACTTCTTGGAATGTTATCTTGGGGTGCCTTGGGCATCCCCAAGCTTGATCTCTTGTGTCTCCTTAATTCCTCTCATATCATGGCTTCTCCTAAATCTTAAAACTTCATACACACATAACTCAACAAGAACTCGTGAGATAAGTTAGTATAAATCAACTCAAAACCTTAACATTCTATACTGTAAAAAATCACTAAAATTATAATTAAACATTGAATACTAAATGCCTCTGCATATTTAATACTCCTATCCACAAATAGAAACATTAAACAAGCAACATATGCAAACAATGCAACTATAACCGTAATCTGCCAAAACAGAACAGCCTGTGAAAGGTGAATAAGAATTCATAATTCCCTAACTCCAAAATTTTACCACATGACAGAGAACTCATGCATTCTTACTGTGTAAAAATTTCAGATTTTTGTCATGTTCTGACAATTCACAAATATTCAGGACATAACAGAAAACTTTCTGTTTTCAAACAGCAACACATAAACTTGCAAACTGAGCATGGTAAAGGCTATAATTGGCATTCTATTGAACTAAAAGATACAAAACATCATTGTTGATAACAGCAAGCAAATCTCAACAAAATAAAATGACGCTCCAAGCAAAACTCATATTATGTGATGAATAAAAATATAGCTCCAAGTAAGGTTACCGATAGTGTTGAAGATGAAAGAGGGGATGCCTTCCGGGGCATCCCCAAGCTTAGACGCTTGGGTATTCCTTGAATATTACCTTGGGGTGCCCTGGCATACCCAAGATTAGGGTATTGCCGCTCCTTATTCTCCTCATATCGGTATCTCACTCAAAACTTGAAAACTGCAATCACACAAAACTTAACGGAACTTCGTGAGATGGGTTAGTATGATAAAAATAAATCATCCACTTAGGTACTATCAAGACAAGATTCATAATTGTTCTCACATAATACCTACTGTATTCTATCATTTCCATAATTTATATCTAATAATATAAGCTATGGAAACACTAAAACAAGCAAACTATGCACCGAAAACAGAATCTGTCAAAAACAGAACAACATGTAGTGACCGATTTAAAAAGCATACTTCCGGACCTCCAAAAATTCTGACAAATTAGGACAACGTAAATAATTTGTAACCCAATACTCTGTAAAAAAATTCAGAATTTTCTAATGCCCCAGTACAGAATAGAAATTCCAAAACTGGACGCAAAAGTTTCTGTTTTTACACAGAATCAAATCAACAAGCATCCACACTATCCCAAAGGCTTTACTTGGCATATTATTGAAATAAAAGGTACAAAACTTGATTACCAAAGTATATTAAACATGTGAATACACGAAAACAGTAAGGATAAATTTGGGGTTGAATTGCTACATAGAGTTGACACTCTTCCAAACCCACTTTCGATGATAATTTTATTCATACTCTAAAAGATATAAGTGAAGTTCATAGAGCATTCTACAATAAATATAGAGAGACCAATATCCAAGCTCAAAATATATAAATGAAGCACACGAAGCATTCTATAAAGCCATACTCAAAAGATATAAGTGAAGCGCAATGAGCATTCTATAAAGCCATACTCAAAAGATTTAAGTGAAGCGCATGAAGCATTCTATAAATCAACCAGGAACCATAAGAAATCATCCCCAACAAGCACGGTGCATAAAATAAAAGGGAAAAATAAACGCAAAAGATGCTCCAAGAATTTACGCATATCATGTGAACAAAACAAAAACCGGGACATACCGATAATTGTTGAAGAAGAAAGATGGGATGCCTTCCGGGGCATCCCCAAACTTAGTTGCTTGAGATTCCTTGAATATTTACTTGGGGTGCCATGGGCATCCCCAAGCTTGAATTCTTTCCTCTCCTATTTCTTCTCATATCGATACCTCCTCGATCTTCGAACACTTCATCCACACAAAACTCAACAGAAACCTCGTGAGATCCGTTAGTATAACAAATAAATCTTAAACTTTAGGTGCTGTTCTAGATTGATTCATATTTAATATTGGCATAATGCTACTGTACTCCAACTTTTCCATGACTCATACCCCCCGATACGATCCATAGATTCATCAAAATAAGCAACCTATGCAACAAAAACAGAATCTGTCTAAAACAGAATAGCCTGTAAAGATCTATTTAAAAAACATATTTTGTAACTCACAAAATTCTGAAAAATTAGGAAGAAATAAAAAATTTGCATATCAGTACTGTGTAAAAATTTCATAATTTTTGCATGTTCCAGTAAAATATAGAAATTCAAATACTACAGCAAAAGTTTCTGTTTTTTTCACAGCACACACCAAACAAGCAATTTAAACATCCTAAAGGTAAATCTTCGCACATTATTTTTATAATACAATGGATTTGTACTATGGGATAATTATGTTTGTTGAAAAGTTTCTGTAATCATGGTTCAGAAAAGTTTCCATGGGCATGAATAAAGTTCAAGGGTAGCCCCCACTTCCACATTGCTCATCTTTCTCACTTTCACTTTTCTTTTTGAAAAGTTTTAGATTTCCCTCTACATTTTTTTGTTTTAATTTTTTTAAATGGCACACATAATATAGTTTATATTACACAAAATAAGAAAAATACTCTTTAAAACTTCCGGGTTGTCTCCCAGGTAGCGCTTTCTTTAAAGCCATTAAGCTAGGCATAAGAGGCAAGTAAAATTTTTGCATTTTGCATTTTACAAAAAAAATTTCACCCACAACTAAAAGAAAGAAAACAAGAAAACAAAAACAAAAGGAAAAACAAAATCTACTTAGTGATGAAAGCAAACAAGCATACACGAAAATATTAACCCCACGCTATTGCTCCCCGGCAACGGCGCCAGAAAAGAGCTTGATAATCGCCAAGTGCAAGGAATCATCGTAGCAATTTCCAAAGATGGAAGTGATAAGTATGGAGTGTCGAACCTGCAAGGAGCTAAAGATAAGATCAATACTCTCTCAAGTCCTATCTTCCACTAATACGACTCTACATACATCGAGCGTTTGCTTTCATCTAGAAACGAGAAATAAAACTACGTTGTGGGTATGAAGAGGATAGCTTTGCATGATATCGGAGAACTAAAATATAAAAATTGGTGCTTCCTAATAAAGTAAGAATATATTACAATATATTACAAATAGCGAGTGTGGAATAATGATGGATCGGAGTGCGGAATTGTCCTAGGCAATTGATAACGAGATCGGTAATCACTATTGCAATTTATATGAGGGAGAGGTATGAGCTAACATACATTCCGTACTTGGATCATATGAACTTATGATTGGACCTCTAGCAAGCATCCGCAACTACTAGAAATCATTAAGGTAAACCGAACCATAGCATTAAGTATCAAGTCCCCTTTACTCCCATACGCAACAACCCCCTTACTCGGGTGTAAGCTTCTGTCACTCTATCCGCCCACTATAAGAGAATCATGAACGTACTGCAAAACCCTACAGTGGGAATCCCCCACGTGTGTGCGGCACGGAGGGCACCATAGGACAGCACCAAAATAAAACATACAACTCAAACCAATCAAGATCATCAATCAACCCAAAGGACAAAAGAAATCAACTCAAACATCATAGGATGGCAACACATCATTGGATAATAATATGTGGCATAAAGCACCATGTTCAAGAGGGGATTACAGCGGGGTGCGGGAGAGTGGACCGCTGAAAAGAGATGAGGGAGGTGATGGACGGTGATGTTGATGAAGACGATCACCGCGGTGATGGTTCCCCCGGCGGCACTCCGGCGCCACCGAGAGAGGGGGGGAGAGAGGATCCGCCTCCGGCTTGCTTCTCCATGGCCTCCCCCCTAGATGGGGAGAGGTTCTCCCTCTAGTCCTTGGTCTCCATGCTGCCCGGAGGGGCGGGAGCCCCTCCGAGATTGGATCTCTCTCTCTGTTCCCTTCTGTTTCTGTGGTCCTGTTTCTGGCCGAAAACCGTTTCTTATATTCCCGGAGATCCGTAACTCCGATTGGGCTGAAATTTTGAGGGGATTTTTATCTGGAAATTATCTTTCTTGCGACAAAAGAAGGGCATCAACTGACCTACGAGGTGCCCACAAGGAAGCACGGCGGCCCCCCTGGGGCCACGCCCTGCTGCCTTGTGGAGCCCTCGGGCACCATCTTGCGTTGATTCTTCTTCCCAAAAATCACATATATTCCAAAATAAATCTCCGTAAAGTGTTATCATGATTGGACTTCGTTTGGTATGGTTTTTCTATGAAACAAAAATAAGCAGAAAACAGGAACTGACACTAGGCACTTGGTCAATATGTTAGTCCATGAAAATCATATAAAAGTCATATAAATGTGCACCAAAACCATATAAAATTATTTCTAACATGGCATGAATACTTCATAAATTATAGATACGTTGGAGACGTATCACTAACCCACCTTATCCTCTCCGACGCCAGTGTGCACGGCCTCACTCTCCCTCTCCACTCTCACCGTCCTCTGCCGCCCGCTGCCGCCGCCTGCTGCTGCCGTCGCCCGCATTGCCTTGCTGCTGCCATCGTCGCGCGTTGCCGCCGTCTGCTGCTGCCGTCGCCCGCATTGCCTTGCTGCTGCCATCGTCGCGCGTTGCCGCCGTCGCCCCCGGCCCCCGGTATGTCTCCCTCCCACCCTCTCCCTCCATATCTCTCCCTTCTCCCTCCCTCCCTCCGACCCTCTCCCTCCATCCCTCCCTCCCTCCCACCCTGTCCCTCTGACCCTCTTCCTCCATCCCTCCCTCCCTCCATCCCGCCTGCATTGCATAAATGGATGGATTAGAACTAGGTTAGGTTTAGAACTAGGGTATTTTTGATACATTGCATAAATAGACAGATGGATGGATCTATAGATTGATAGATAGATGGATGGATGGATAGATGTTAGGGTTAGAACTAGTGTGTTTTAGTAATTTAGTTTTTGTAGTACATATATTGAATTTCAGAAGTTTCATTATAAATTGATTATCAAGTGCATAAAAAATATATGAACATGTTAGGGGAATTATTGGGAGAAGTAAAATCCAACAATGTTGAATTGAAAAATGTGAGGCATGTATTTTTTTGAAATGAAAATTTGACTCTTGTATTTTTTTTAAATGAAAATGTGAAGATATGATTTTTTGAAATGAAAATGTAAGGAACTAGACTCTGTTTGAACATGTGAAGAAATGAAAATGAAAATGTGAAAAAATGAAGCTAGTATTTTTGAAATGAAAATGTGAAGAAATGAAAATGTCAATAGTGTTTACATGCTCATGTGTGACTCCTCATGTGGTGCAGGGTAGATCACACCGACGAGCTGCTCGACGACACCCAGAAGATCCTCGACAGCCGTCTAGTGAGTAAGGATGATCTATTTGGACATGTGATATGTGGAGTAGTGGTGTGTCGTACTAGCATGTGTATGTGCTTGCCAAGTGCTATCTTGGCTTTTATTGTTTGCAGGGAACACCTCCGAGTGGCCTATGTTTTGCCGGAATGTTGATTCATTTCTATTTCGGCAAATTTCAGGAGCTCGATATGTCCTATTTTAGCAAAGGTCATGCCGAAATTTTTCGTGAATTTTGGCATGACATGTGCTAGAAAGTAGGAAATATCGAGTGCCCGTGATTTGTCGGAACGGGAATTACTCAACATTCCGGCAGAACATAGGCCATTTCTTAAGTCATTGCTCCATATATGTAATGGGTTGACTTTCAGTCTGTTGGGGCTCCTTGCTCCATATATGAGAGAGAAGAATCCCGGCTGTTGTCGTGGGGGTCACTTCTAATTTTTTTGAAGGTGCTAGACAAATTGGTGTAATGCACTTTCGAAAGAAAGTAGGAGCGACCATCACCGACGGTCGGAATATGAGAGAGGGAGTGTCCACCATATATGAACGAAAGAAGAATCCCGACTGTTGTCGTGGGGGTCTCTTCCTTTCCTTCTTCTTGTGATATACCTTGGTAATGCACGAGAGGAGGAGGGGAAGTGACCATCACCGATGGTCGAAATATCTGTGAGGGAGTGTCCACCATATACTGTCAAAATATCAGAGAGGAAGAATCCCGACTGTTGTCGTGGGGGTTGCTTCTCCTTCATTCCCATGTGCTAGACATTTTGGTGTAACGCACTCAGGGACAAAGGGAGGAGCGACCATCACCGACGGTCGCAATATCAGAGAGGGAGTGCCCACCATATACACCACATGAGATAGAGTGTAGCAAGGAAGACTCGATGGAGCGAAAGTCAACCCGTGCTGAATAGTGATATGTGTGTTGAGTTTCCTGGTAATTGCCGTCGATCGATTTTTAATCTTTGAATTGTGAACATAGGAAATGTCTGACAATGATAGGATCCCTGAGTGCGACTACTGTGGCGACGACCGGGGTCTGTGCGACATGCCTCACCTGGAAGACGGTCGGCGCTTCACTATTAAGCTCGATGAGACCTTCGATGTTTGTACGGTACGCAACGACTACAAGTCTTTTCTCATAATTAAGCATGACTTCTACTTCTTCAACGTGTAATTTCCGTTTTTGACAATTCGACTAGTGCATCCCCTTCCATGCGAGACGTTATGTCTTGGAGAAGCTGGATTTCGAAGATCATGAGAATATGGAGACAAAGAAAGTTCACCTCCGGACCCAACATGGTTACGCTTTTGCCATAAAGCTATACAATGCGGTGACCTACTCCCATTTTGGTTGCTTGAATTGGGCCGCACTATTCAAGGCGTATGGTTTTCAGGAGGGTATGCATGTCACCTTCGATCTTGGTCCTGAAGATGACATCGAAGGTAATATCAACATTTGGGTCGATGTTGATACGCTTCCACTTCTACCTCTATGTGAGTTTCTCAAACATATTTATTAAGTAATTTATATTGTTTATTTAAAAATAGTTGACAACTTATTTCCATTCTTCAAGAAATGTACGGAAAGTAGTAGACAAAACCTACTACACTTATGGGTCTGAGCTAACTTGCGAGGAGATAAATCATTTTGTTTCATGGATTAAATATGTTGAGACTTTTAAGACAATTCATAATATTTCTCCAAGTTATGATCAATACGTGCCACTAGTCCATGTGTTGATCTATGGTAACATCCATCGAGATATCATGGTAAGATTTTTCCTATTATGTCACCAGTGCATCTTTTGCATACATTCTTCTGAAGCTAAACTACATTTTGCTAAGTATGTTATTATGATGTTCTTCAACAGAACCTCCCGGCGGATTGTGTGCCTCGTCTTATGGAAATGAAAGGTGACATGAACATTATTAGCTTACAGCCAAGTTGGCCTACGTGTCACTTTAGTGCATACATGATTCGTCAAAGAGATGACGTCCTCATAATCAAAGACTGGAGAAAAGTTCTGAATGATCGCAGGGAACTACTTGGGGGCAACATCAAGCGCAACCCACAAATGGGGACAGGTTCATCTGTATTCTCCATAATGGAGATTCAGGGGTTTACCTATTTTATGCTATTTTACCTTCGAGAGAGTAGCAGGTCTTAGGTAGTTATGTGCTACATTGTGCTAGAATGATGAGCTAGTTCTTTCATGACTATGATGATGAGTTGTTATCATGATGATGGTGATGAGTTATGTGCTACACATTGTGCTAGAATGATGAGCTAGTTCTTATATGACTATGATGATGAGTTGTTATCATGATGATGATGAGTTATGTGCTACCTTGTGCTAAAATGATGAGCTAATTCCTATATGACTATGATGATGAGTTGTTATGATGATGATGATGATGATGATGTATGAGTTCTTATATGAATATGATGATGAGTTATTATGATCATGATGAGTTATTATATCATTGGGTGGAAGAATCACAGATTAGATTCATGTGACCAAAAGTTGGATTAGTAGGACGATCCTACTAATACATCTTTTGGTCTCATGAATCTAATCCATGTTTCTTCCACCCAATGATATAATAACTCAACATGATCATAATGATATAACAATCCCTTAATTACTACTATATCAAAAATTGTATAATGATGTATAAATACAGTATAAAAGAAAAGAAAAGAAATACAGATTAATAGTAGTAGCGCGGGGTAAAGCACACGCTGCTACTACTTAGTAGTAGCGCGGGTAAGGAAAGACGCTACTACTAACATACTTAGGAGTAGCGCGGGTAGACCAGCGCTACTGCTAAAAGTTAGTTATAGCATCGTAGCAGTAGCGCCAGTCCCCGCGCTACTGCTAAGCCTATAAAACGCGCTACTGCTAGGGTTTTCCCTAGTAGTGGGTGGACGGCGGGGAGAACACTGGCGCTCTAGGACACAGTACGGCGACGCGGGCGCGCGGCGCCAGCAAGGCCCGAGAGGGTTCGGCGCTCAGAGCGCATGCCTGGCCACCCAGACGAGTGGTCACCGCGTGTACTGGTGCAAGTGGTGCGCCCTGGCCTAGCAGCCCTTGTCTAGTGCGTCGACCTGACACCCAATAGGTGGCCTATGCCACTGACAAGGCTAGAGATGGCCTGGGTTGATCACCCCCATCCAAAATAGTTTCTGGATAGAAACTTGGGAGGATTCAGAGGAGAAATGATTTGTGAATGGAGCCAACTTGCTTGTCCAGGGTGTTCTGGGTTGGAAGGACTATATTCTGGAGAAGTTTCAAGAATTTTTGCCAAGTTTTTAACATGGTTCATCTACAAATCATAGTCTGGGCCAGAAACTTGTTGAAGATGTTGCAGTCACATGGATAGGCTCCTTGAAGTGAAGTTTGGTATTTCTAGGTTATCTGGTGGTGGCAAGATGCTATAAAAATTTCATACCATTTGGGTAAGTAAAAATGGTACTTCCTTCACAATGCTTCCCACTTGATAGAAACTTGAGGGAATTTTGTGGAGAAAATGGTGTATCAAAATGATGTGAATTTTGGCATGCTCAAAGAATATAGTGATTTTTGAGTCCTGGATTAATTTAAGAATTTATGAAGTAATATAAAATATAGTTGCTTCACAAACTGAAATGATGACCAGAAACAAGAATTGGATGGTGTGCTCACCATGACGATGGAATATTGAATATTTTCACATATCCAAGGTTCACATGGTCCAAAGAATTTATGAGAATTTTTTGAGAATTTTAGGAAAGACAGAAATATAGGTTGCTTCACAACCTAGAACAAAAGAGCTCTTCCTTTATTAGCAAAAAGGAATATTAAATTGGAATAAAATTTGAGATTGGGCAAGAATGGAAATGACTTGACTAGGGAGAAGTTTTGGAAGCTTGAGTCACTTGGGAAAGGAAAGTAAAAAAATATTCCCAAGTTTAAGTCCATAGAGCCATTCAAATTAAAATCCAAACCAAATTCCAAATAGAATTCAAATGAGGCTATAAAAAGAAAAGTTGGGAAAAACCAGGGTGTCACATGAGGACATCAAGATTTCACGGAGACGATGAGGTGGCCGCCAATGCACCCCCATGCCGTGGACGCAAAGATTCCCATACTTTCTGCCCTTGATGACCACTTCAGCGGCGCTGCGACCGGCGGCAACAGCCTCTTCTCTGCCGGCGCAGACTGCAGGGTTGTCTTCCTCTCTGGCCTCTTCCAAACCATCATGGACGCCACAGAGTTCATCCTCGAGAAGCTCCTCTACCAGGTACCGACATTCAGATTCAGGCCCTCTCCCTCTCCCTCCGCATCTCTGTAAAAATAGGGTAAACATTTCTTCAGAGTTACACTTTGTTTACTGATTTGGTTCCTTCAGTATTGACCTGCGCAAAATAGGGTCAATGAAATCAAAGTATTGACCGGTATGGCGCCATTCATTGTAATCAGAGTATAACTATATGCTCGCTTCATGGTGCTTTACCTCAAGATGTTTGATATATGCTCATCTTGTGCAGTTTAACTTTTCACTAATTACCAAATTGTTTCCCTTTTTAGTGTTCTGAAGTGATGGAAGAGGTTTTAATGATTTTCCGGCCAGGGAGGAAGTGAACTCACAGAAATATGAGCCAGGTGACCATGATCTGCTTGCAGCAAATCTGACTTACTTGCTCCCTATTGGGATTTTTTTCTTTTCACATGTTGTTGAGTGATGAGAAAAAAAGGAAGGATGTGAGTTGAGTGATTGATAATTAGTGCATATATTGTAGGTCCTCATTTCATTGTTTAGAGTCATAATGCAGTTATGCTTGAGGTGGATGTGTATAAAATTCTGTAATGACTGTATGTTGCTGCCTACATGTGCTTGAGTTGCTCATGTTATCCTAAATGGATGTTTCTAGAAGATTGATTTAGCCAATCAGATGTCTGGTCATGCTTGATATGCTCTCACTACTAGGACAAAGCCTACTAGTAGCGCTTGAAAAACCTATAGCAGTAGCGCTGGGTCCAGCGCTACTGCTAAGGCGCTACAGCTAAGTTATAGCAGTAGCGCTGGTTGGTGCAGCGCTACTGCTAAGTCTGGTTAGCAGTAGCGCTGCACTGATCCGCGCTACTGCTAATTATCTATAGCGCTGCCTAAAGACAAGCGCTGCTGGTAATACAGCGCTGCTGCTATATGTATTCCAGCGCTGCTGCTATAACTCCTGATTTCACAGATTCATATCCGCTCTACATATTCGTTATGTATTTATACAGGCTCTATACAGTAGTTTCATCAGGTCACAATAAACATACACTATTATCATCATATCATACACATACAGTAGTCTCGTCATACCATCATCATCATCATTCAACACAAATATCATCACATCTCGAAAATAGCGATACACAAGTCATGTCATGTCTCGAATAAGTGCGACTGCATGGTCATGGCACACACACAAGTTTCATCATCTCTATCTAAACCATGATGTAGAAGAGAAGAGCGATCAGCATCATCAAGACCGCGACTATGTAGTACTTGAGGCACCGGCGGTTCCGCCCCCGCTCTTGCTGGAGCGTCCACCTCAAGTAACTCCTTTCCGCTTCGGCTCTGCTGTCGAACCCTCTGTGGCTAACACCCGAGAACTTGTCCACCTGGGCCTGAGCGTCTGGCCAGTGGTCGTAGACTCCTGGAACCTTCCCAACGAACACGACGTAGCAGCCCTTCGCCATCTATGATCTATGTACCTGCATCGTGAACGATAATATGCAACATAATGTACTTAAGAACACAAAGAGGCATAATTAGCAAAATACAAGCAACCTATAGTAAGTAAACATAAATGACGAAGTTCCTCATACCCAAACTAATTAACTAGAGCGATCTACGCTAGTTCAGGACCACGGTTTAATTACATCACATAGTTTCGTCTGGACGCTAGTGACACATATATTGTCAACGACAATCAGTCCTCGGTCCAATCTTCATAGTCAGGGAGGAAGGACCCGAGCTTCTTGAAAGGCTTCAGGTCCAGACGCTGAGCGATTAGCAGTGCGCGGACATCATCCTGCGTGATTGGCCCATGGTAGAACATCCCTGTTTGTTCGAGGACCTGCTTCATGATCACTTGGGCAAGTTCACACTGCACGTGATAAAACTCAGCTCGGATTCGATGATCCGGTGTCTTTCCTATGCTTGTGGCCCAGTTGACAATCTCGGCATCGTTGGTAGTAGCTGACATGCGAAGGCGTTGATTATCCCTTCTGAACTCGAGTAGGTGATGCATGAGGTAGAATCCATCAGCCTTACTGTTGTGCGGTTGCTGGATGCAGCAGAAGTCGGTCTTATGGCTAAAAACCAGCCCTTTATTCCTGCGCCTTTTCACCTTGATATATCCACCAGACATGCTGAAGGTTAACAGGGCACTATCGAGAACACTCTTTATGTGCTTGTAATCCTTTTTCTTGATGTTCTTCGATGAGTCCAAGTATATAGCATGGGAGTATTCTGGGTACAGAACGATGAGGACGGCGCCCCCCCCCCCCCCGCTGCGCAAATTAAGTACGCCTCAAATTAGACTCCATGCTTGCAAAGGAATGATTAACACTTATGAAAGGATATGCGCGAATGACTTACGTGGGATGATAAGGCAGGAGAATCGCTTCCTTGTCCTTATTAGCGATCATGAAGCTGCCGATGTACTGGCTCGCATAGTCACGGTGCTCTTTGCAGACATCCAAGAAGCTCTCGTGCATATGGTAGGCGTCCGCGACGCAGATATATTTTATGTTCTCGATCCTGATGATGTAGTTGAGATACAGCGCATACATGCGGATGAACTAGAAATCCAGCTTGGTCATGTGGAACATGTCGTAGATGTAGTCAAATCGCAGGATGAACTTATTCGCGGGCCATCCCTCGACGTACAACTTCCCACCCGGCACCTGAGCCGCGTAAAGCTGGTATCTTGGTTTTCCCAAGATGAGAAGGCTTTTCTCTCTGGCCAGCACATCATCATGAAGTCTCCTTAGATCATTGTTCAATATGTCCTCTAGCGCTTTCTGAGGTAGGATCGGGTGGCCGGCGACATGGATTCGCTCCGCACCAACGACAGGTATTCTGTCTACCTCCCGGGGCTTCAGAGGCGGCTGGCTACTTGAAACAGCTCTGGCGCCTTTAGCGCCTTTCTTGCCCGGTCTCCTCCTTTGCTTCTTGGCGGGTGGCGGTAGTGAGCCCACCATACCTTCCTTAACTGTCACCCCCAGTGTCGTCTGGCTAATCAGTGGACGGCCCTCGGGTTGTTGCTGGGTAGAGGCGGCATCTGGAGGCGTCTCCTGCGAGGATCGCTTGAAGAGAGACTTTTTGCATTCCGCCTTAGGACGTTCCGGCTCCGGCAAATCAGGCAGCATCAAGTCATCATCTCCACGCTCAAAGCCTGAGTCTTCGTCGTCCTGAGCCATCAATCCTCCATCATCATAGGCGGTATTGAAATACTTGTCTGGGTCATCATCCTCCTCCTCCATGTCATCATCAGCATTTGCTTCTTCGACAACGGGGGCGACGTCATCTGGCACTAATGGAAGCTCTCCCTCGCGTCGTCCGCTATCACCCGCCACGACAGGTGCAGGTAATTTGGTAGGTTGGGTGTTGTTCATACCTTCTTGAGAAGCTGTCGTTGGTGTGATACTGGGCACCTCGACACGAAGAAGAGTCTTCGGCCAAGGCAAGAACCAGCTCTTGCATGCGCCAATCCGTTGAGGGGTCTCCTCGTCATCGACTGGTACCGGAGGAGTCAAATCCTCGAAGCCCGCTAAGACACTGGCCACGTTAAACTTGAAGACGCCATCGGGCATCTCTCGGTTGTGGAACATGCGGTCCTTCGGCTTCACGATCGTTGCCTTTCCCACGGCCACCTTCTGGCCCTTGATGTCGTACAGTAGGGTGCACGGGGTATCGTTGGCCTACGAAGACATGTCTGCGACGTCAAACATCCGAAAGGCAATTGAAACGGAAGACTATATAGACATGCTGGTGAAAAGGGTATGACGCGTAATTACCGTGAGGGCGTCGAGCTCGGCCTTAGACGAAGGCCCGCCGAGTTGGCCAGAGACGGAGGACGGGCTGCTATGAATAGGAGCGGGAGCATGTGCGGTGGCATGAGCAGGTGCTAGTGGGGCGATGTTCACGGAATTGCTCCCGACGTAGCTGGGAATCGGAAAGTCCGCTGGCCCTTTATCTGGATTGTTCTTCGCCCATTCAAAAAATGCCGGAAGCAAGCTGGAAATGCCTGAAGCAACCGCTGCACTAACCCTTGCATCGACCTTCTCGTCGATGGTCTGGTCCAACTCAGCTTTGGACTTATTGAACGCAAGCGCGACCTTCTGGTCGATGGTCTGTTGAGTAAGCAACTTTCTCTTCCTTCTTTCCTCTAGCTCCTTGTGGTAGCACGTCTTCCACGAGGCGCCATCTCCGATGCCGTGCACACGTCCATAGGACGGCGGTGTGGCCTCCGGGACATTTTTCAGTATGTTCAGGGCCCGGTTGAAATGGGTGTCCCACTTGGGCCTCGCCGACGACTGTGACGACTCGTCGCTTTCGGCTGCCTTTTGGTGCTGCTCTTTCTGCAAAAGGAACGTCGATGGTTTACTAATAATGTGACAAAACTTGTAGTCGAATTGATTGGAAGCTAATATGATAACGTGGTAATATAACAATTACCAGAAGTCTCATGAACTCCCTCGTGTTCGGGTCCGTGTAAAAGGTCTTCTTGACGCGGTCCCACTAGTACCGGGCCCTGATCCAGTCACGCTCTAGCGGGTCGGTGAACTCCGCCAGGGGGTCTGGGATTCCGTGAAGTTCACGTTCGGCGTCCTCCTTGGCCCATGCGTGCCTCTTCCCCTCATAACCATGGCTTCCGAGGCGGTGGGGAGGTGTGTTCCTGGCCTGGAGCGCCTTCATTTTCTCTGACTTTTTCTTGGTTTCATCCTTAGCGCAAGTCTCCTTGAATTTTTCAAAGTCCTCTTCCGTAAGTGACGGATTGTCAGCATGAATCTTGGACCACGGTTCATTCTTATCAATCGCTTTTTTCACCCGAACTTTCCAGGCAGACAAGTCGTTGGTGAACGTCACCATCGCCTTGTTGTTTATCTTTGTCATGGCGTCATCGTCCTATGGATCTTTGCTTTCTGTGCGGCCGGGGAACAAGAACCTATTGTGCAACTTCTTTAGGAGCATGTGCTCCATATGTGGTATCTTCTTCAACTTCTCGTCGTTGATGTTGGCGGTTTCCCTAAGGATGCATCCTAGTTGATTCCCCCAGCACGAGCGCGCTTCATCCGGCGCCGTTGGCTCTAATTTCTTGGGGTGCATCTCCGTGACCATAATTTGTCCGATGCCGAGCTCGTTTGGTCTTCGTGCCCTCTTCTGCTTTGGTGCTTTACCGGCTACGGCAGCATCGTTGCCGGTCTCGGGGGTGGTGTCGGTGCCTGTGCCAGTCCTGGTGCCGGTGTCGGCGTGGGCGTCGGGGTCGTTGGTGCCACTGCCGCCACCATGCACCCCCATCTGGTGTTGGTCCAGGTAATCGAAATAGTGATTTGCTGCCTCGATGGGGTCTTCTTCGAGGCGAGCAGAACCCCCGGCTGAGGTGTGGCTAGACATGTTTCCTATTCAACAGTTGTAAATAAAAGATATAATGAAGAGAAAAAAGGGGCCTATATTTGGTCGGAATGTTGATTCATTCCCCTTCCGGCAAATCCCGGGCACTCCATATGTTCTAGTTTCTAGCACAAGTCATGCCGAAAATCACGGAAATTTTTGGCATGACCTTTGCTAAAAAGTGGACATAGGGAGCGCCTGAAATTTGCCGGAACGGAAATGAATCAACATTCCGGCAAAACATAGGCCACTCGGATATTCTTCGACATTCAACCAGCATTGCAAAATCATATAACATCAATGACATATAACATCAATGATATTTATAGCTAAAAAAGTCTAGGAAGGGAGCTACTGTTTTTTATTTATAGCTAATTTATATACTCACAAAAATTGCCCTAGGCAACATCATATAACAGATTTCCAGGACTTAACATATAGTTTAGTGCATTTTCGCTACTGTTTTATATTTATAGCTAGGGTTCATCTGTCCTAATTTAACTAACAGTAGCTAGGGTTCATCTGTCCTAATTTTACTAACAGTAGCTAGCTAGGGTTCATCACAGAGAGAGAGAGAGGAGGGCAGGGGAGAGGAGAGGGAGAGGCTTACGGGCTCGGGCGGTCGGCGGCGAGGGCGGCAGCGGCGGTGAGGTCGAGGGCGGGCAGGGGAGAGGGCGGCGGCGGCGAGGTCGAGGGCGGCGGCGGCGGTGAGGTCGAGGGCAGGCAGGGGCTCGGGCCGGCGTCGAGGCCGAGGGCGGTCAGGGGCTCGGGCCGGCCGGCGTCGAGGGGCGACGACGGCGGGCAGGGGCGATGGCGGCGCGCGACGACAGCAGAGAGGAGGGGGAGAGGTGGGAGAGTGGGGGGGAAATTGGGACTTGGCAAAATTTGAACCCGCGCGGTGGCGGTTAGCTCAACATAGTAGTAGCGCTGGTTAATATCCAGCGCTACAACTATGTTAGCTATAGCGCTGGTTAGGATCCAGCGCTACTGCTAACTGTCAGTTTTTATTATTTTCCTTCTGTTTTCTGTTTTCTGTTTTCTTTTCTTTTATGTTTACTTTTCTTTTTCTTTTATTATTTTCCTTTTGTTTTTCTCCCGACGACGACGTCTCCCTCCCACACTGCGTGAATATCACCATAACCATGCATGTGGTGGTAACATATATATATCAGTTGACCGATAACGGTTACTTAAGTGCGTACACAAAATAGATACATATATATAAATGATGGTTTCTCAGCTGCGTCGACGACGTTTCACATTGAGCTTCTTCCCTTTCTTGTCGTTGCCGAATAATTGAGCCCCTCCTTGTGACTTTTTCGGAACCATGGAGTACGATCTTTCTTATGTAATGTAGTATTGATTCTTCTTTTCACGTATGCTTCATCGTCATCGTCATCTTCCCTCATCGGGTTGCCGTATTGGTCGTAGTCTTCCTCGTTGGCGACTCCATCCATTCCGACGATGCTCCTTTTGCCTCTCCTCACGACAACACGGCTGGGATTGGTTGGGTCGGTTATGAAGAAGCATTGTGTCATGTGCTTAGCGTGTACCCATGGCTCAGTTTTGGCGATGACGTTAACGTTCACGGTTGCGCTCTTCGCGTCAGCGGGTGGTATAGACATGGTAGTGAAATACTTGTTTTCTCTTACGACGTCCTTAGCCCATCTGACACGGAACATCGTCGCATCGTGCAATCCAGTATAGTCAAGCTCCCAGATCTCTTCGACCCTTCCGTAGAATCTTTCAGTTGTGCCGTTAGCGTCGGTCACGCATTCAATCGTCACCCCGGAGTTCTGGTAATCACTGTCCATGTCTTTGGCCTCCGTGTAGAACGTGTACCCGTTGATATTGTATGACTGATAGCTCGCGAGTTTGGGTGCGGGGCCATGTGCTAAGGCGTGTATGAGCAATCCGTCCGAACTGTCCTCTTCCGGGGGATTTTCAAGAACTTGCTCTTTGAACCAACGCAAGAAAGTGGCGTTGTGCTCTACAGTAACTTCGTCATCCGTCTTGAGCATCCCCTTATCAGGGTACTTATTTGCGATGGTTTCTTTGTGCCGTGCCACATAATCATCTACCACATCTAGGTGTTGTAGCACTACTAAGTTAGCCCTGTCAAAGTCGTTCCGTCGATCCGAGTAGTCCACGTGCAATTCCCTCCGGCCGTTGTTGTGACCTTCTCCTTCTAGCCTCCCATCGTGCTTGTTGGCGGGCAAACCAACAACAGGGTCTCCGACGCCTATATAATTCTCGCAAAAGGAGATGCACTCATGCGTCAGATACCCCTGGACGATGCTCCCATCGGGACGGGACATGTTACGAACGAATCCTTTGATGACCCCATTCATCCTCTCGAACGGCATCATGCTGTGAAGGAATGTCGGCCCGAGGTCGATGATGTCGTCCACGATGTGGACACACAGATGCACCATGACGTCAAAGAACGCGGGCGGGAAGTACATCTCAAGCTCACATAGTATGACAACGATCTCTTCCTGTAGCCTTCGGAGCTGCTTCACACTTATGGACTTTCGAGAGATAATGTCGAAGAAGTTGCAGAGACCAGTAAGCGTGTCACGGACGTGCTTGTCCATTATCCCTCTAATGGCAACTGGGAGTATCCGCGTCATCATCACGTGACAGTCATGAGACTTCATCCCGCTGAACCTTTTCTTCTTGGGGTCTAGAAATCTGCTTATCTTCCCACAGTAACCGGAATTGACTTTGATTCCCATAAGGCACTTGATGAATTGATCGATCTCCTTCGCACTTAAGGTGAAGCAAGAAGGGGGGCAATAATTCTCCTCCTTCTTGTTGACTTTTCTGCCCCTTTCCCTTTCCTGCGTCTCCGTCTCCGTCTCCTCCGTCGACTTTTTACGGTGGAGATCTTTCCTGATCTTCAAATCTTCCAAGTCTTTCCTTGCCTTCGGCCCATCCTTGGTCTTCTCCGGCATGTTCATCAGTGTGCCAAGCAAGCTCTCGAGGACATTCTTCCTGATATGCATTTGATCAAGGCAATGAGGCGTGTCGTGATTGGGCCAGTACTCCAAGTCCCAGAAAACAGACCTCGTTTTCCATACCTTCAGTAGCGGCTCCGGTGCCTTTTTCATCGTTCCCGGCGCGGGGCACTGTCCCCAGTTATTCAACAGCTCGTTGATTTCGGCGCCGCTTCTCTTACGTGGAGGTCCTCGATGCTCAGTCAACCCATTGAATAGATCTCCACGCTTTCTCCACGGGTCATCCTTCTCGAGCCATCTACGATGCCCCATGTACACGATTTTCCTGGACCCGCCATCTTTCGTCGACGTAAGCTGCTGAGACGTTGTATCATCCATGCACCTCGTGCATCCGTAGTATCCGTGGCACACCTGGCCTGAGGTGTACCCGTAACCGAGATAGTCGTGCACCGTCGTCATCAGCGTGGCTCTCATATAGAAATACTCTCCTTTGCTGGCGTCCCATGTCCATGCCGGTGTTTTCCATAACGTGTCTATCTCCTCTTTCAGAAGCCCCATATACAGGTTAATATTATTTCCCGGTTGTTTCGGCCCTTGAATCAGCATGCTCATGTGTATGTACTTTGTCTTCATGCACTTCCATGGGGGGAGGTTGTACATCCATACAAAGACGGGCCATGTGCTGTGGTTGGTATTTTGGTTTCCAAACGGATTCATGCCATCCGTACTCGCACCAAGCACGATGTTCCTTGGATCTTCTGCAGCAAATCCATATACGGTGTTGAATGCCCTCCACTGGCTACCATCTACGAGGTGTCTCAGCTTTGGATCATCTCCATCGTCGGGCTTCTTCCTCTCCGCGTGCCAGCGCATGAGCTTTGCTTCCTTAGGATCTACGAAATACCGCTGCAGACGCGGAGTGATCGGAAAGTACCATACAACTTTCTGAGGAGCTTTCTTTCCTACCTTCTTGTATCGAGAAGCATTGCACACTGGACAGCTGTTTTTTTCCGCGTGCTCCCCACGATAAATGATGCAATCGTTGATGCATGCATGGTACCTAATGTGCGGCAAATCAAAAGGGCAAACGATTTTCTTGGCCTCATCGACACTAGTAGGACACAGGTTCCCCGCGGGAAGAACTTTATTATGTAGATACTTCAAATGCTCATCGAGGCTTTTGTCTGTCCATTTGTTTTTGGCCTTCGTCTTTAGAAGTTCGAGCGTGAAACTCAAGCGGGTCACCTCGGGATCGCAACCGTCATACAATGGAGTCTTCGAGTCTACTTCAAGTTGCGCCAGCTTGGCCTCCTCTCTAGAAGCAGCCCTGTCGCTAGTCGTACTCTTGCGAAGGAGGTCTCGAACATGAGGGTCCTGCATGACTGCACTTAGTCGCGTCGAAGACTGCGGCGTGACCGCCGCCTCTGCTTCGCCGTGTCCGGAATCTTCTCCGCCGCCATGTTCGGAATCTTCTCCGCCACCGTCATTTAACTCTTCCTCGTCGCCATGTCCGACGCCATCATCTTCGTGTCGATCGGTCATCTCTTCGTCTAGCCCCATGTCGTTATTCCCTGCCATATGGACGTCCTCATCATCATCATCATCTTCACTTATCCACCGAGTATAGCCATCCATGAAACCATTCATCAGCAGGTGCGCCTTCAACCTGCCACGATCATAAGGGTCCAAAAGGACTCCTTCTTTGCATCTTGTACACGGACATCTAATCCTAGTCCGATTATTTGCATTCATGTCCATCACTGCGGATTGCATGTATCGCTCCACCTTCCATCCACTCACCTTCATGACCGACTGCATGCACATTATAACAAGCAAAAGGGTTATAAACAAAATGCATGCATGCATCAAAGTCATATAAAAATTTGGCATGACCTTGCCTAAAAATAGGACATATCGAGTTTGCTCCAAATTCACCGAAACGGAAATAAATCGACATTTCGGCAAAATATAAGCAACTCGGGGGCATGCCACTCGCACAAATCTCTCCATATCCCAAACACACATATTCCCATTCACACAGACATATTCCCATTCTTGAAATGAACAACTTTTTACTCACCTATATATCAAGCTAGATCTAGCTAGATCTAGTTGTTGGGGACTTATCAATAGCTAGCTAGATCAAGTTGTTGGGGAGGAGAGATGACTCTAGGTAACTAATGGAGAGGGAGAGAGATGAGCTAGCTAGATCTATATCTAATGGAATGGAGGGAGAGAGCCAAACAAATGAGATAGGGGGACATTTAATTATGCATATGGAGCTAGCTAGCTAGAGATAAGAAGGCCATTTATGGAGGAAAGTTATGGTGGAGGGGGGCATTAATGGGGAGAGAAAAGAGGTAGGAGTAAGAGAGAAGAAGGGCAACAATGGTAAGGGGAGAGGGGAAAGGAGGGGGAGAGAGGGCAATGGGGGAGGAGGGGGAGGGGGGGGGGGGAAAGGTGGCACCAGCCACGCATAGCAGTAGCGCTGTTTTCCAGCAAGCGCTACTGCTATGTTGGTTAGCAGTAGCGCTTTCCAAAAAGAACGCTACTATTAAGTGGGCCCCATTATCAGTAGCGGTTCCACCAAATAAAGCGCTACTGCTAAAGTCTTAGTAGTAGCGCTGTATTCTGGACAGCGCTGCTACTACCAATAGTGTCGGTGGGCTCGTCGTGTCCCGCTTAGCAGTAGCGCTCTTTATGTTTCCAGCGCTACTGCTAAGTCCTTACTTGTAGCGCTTCCTAAATACAGCGCTACTGGTAATTAGCAGCAGCGCCTGTTACATTCCAGCGCTACTGATATTATCCTGCCTATAAGGTTTTTCCTAGTAGTGTCTGTATCATGATTCATATGGCCACCTTTAGATATTTAAGTGTTTTCTCATTCGGTGGCACATAGATATACTAAAAGGTTTTTAGCTTGGTGAGTGTCAAAGAGTCTATGATTCCCTGTACCTTTCCATTTGCATTTGATAAAGTTTGCTATATCTATATATTACTCATGTGTCATGATAGATAGAGTCACTTCTCTTTTGGATAATTGTCACTAGCATGCCACTTTCTTTTGGATAGTTCATAATGTCCACCGGCGAGCTGCATATCGTTCATATTCCTTAGTGGCATTATAATACTAACTACCAATTTTCTGTAAAATAATTTTTTCATATGCTAATTGTTGTTGCTTCATCTCACATTTTTCTTCTCAATAGATCTGCTTGTTGTAGGCTATTGCCTCTTCCAGAATGAAAGAAGAATATCCTGAGAGGGTGGGACAACCAGAATGCCAAGTAACTTTATTTAGGAACTCTTTGTTCTTTCAGAAGCTATTCTTTTGTATACTTGGATTTAGGCCATGCTGCCTTTGTTAAGAATATCAGCAGTGTCATATGTGGCTTCAGTTACCTCTTCCTCTCCGCTCCATCCCCACCCTCTCATGTCAGTTTTGGTTTCATGCATAGTATTCTAACATGGCATGCACATAATCAATGGATAAATTTAGGTTTGATACTATACTTCCTATTCATAATCAGTAGGCAGGAAAACATGTAGAAGTCACCTTCCATACCATTGTGCTGTATAGACTGGTTATAGATGTCTAATTGATGAAGAGTATTTCAAAATCTAGTTCTTTACTGTTAATTGGAGGATTGAAACAATCGTTTGAATAGCTTACCAATTTGGAGATAGCCTTCATGCATAAGGAGAGTCCCACTGCTTTACAGACGAGAAGCAATGGAAGGCGATGCCACTTCAGTTTATGCGCTAAGGTTTCTCTGCTTTTGTTTGGCCTTCGTCAGGTATAGAACAATGCATGTGTTCCTCTCTAATATTCATGCCTCCTTGCATCCTAATATCCTTACTTGCATTCTGGCTTCAGCCATTATTTGAATGTAGCTTATTCATGGATGCATGCTTTACATGCTCTTCTGGCCTCCGCCTCGGCGTTCGTGTTGTGATTGCTTCCGCAATGAAACCTAATAAAGCGATATATCTTCTTCATTCCTGTTAGCCTTAATTAGAATTGATGTTATGCCTCGAGGTTGTGTTGCACATTGGTGCCGCTTGCTGGATTTAATAGGACGTGCTCTGTTGTTGTGACGCACCTACGCAGGTTGTATCCTAATAGTATCCTTGTTGTTGTTGCGTCAATGGCGTTTTAGTTTTATTTGTAGTGATAAACCCAGTTGAGCGATGAGAGCATTTTTCATGTGCACAAAGATTCACAAAAGGTGGCTATCTCAGTAACTTTATGTACCTTTGGAAGATGCACAAAAGGTAAAGGCATATATGCATGTTGTTATCCATGGGTTGTGATAGTTTAGATTGGTAATATTCCACTAGGATTGGAAATACTTCCAAAAAAATGTTGTATTTCCTCTTGCTTGATAATTTATATTCGTGATTTCCGGAATTCATGGTCCATGGTCCACAGAGCCTGATCCATACAGTCAAAATCATATCGAGGTCGTGACTGATTGTGCAACATAATCTTTGGTATGATTCATATAAATTGGTGTTTATATCATGCTTAATGCTCAGTTCTTTCACCTGAAAACGAAGCTTTTTGAGTTGTATTGTCCTATATTCTTCCTCCTTTTTGCTCTTCTGTGAGCTTTTTTTTACCCACTACATAGAACAATCATGTGCTGCTTCTGTGAGCTTATTCACTAAGCTTCTAGACCACAAGAGACTCTTTCGATGCATACAGAGTAAAAGTCTTCTAATTTGCATCCAGTTAAGCTGCTTGGTTCCGGTTTCTGATTGGTATTTGCATCCACCTATTATTTGTTCCTAATGATTTACAAGTTAATACTAATGAGACTTCAGTTATCAAGGTTTGAATAAGGTGGCAGCCAGCAGCGCCGGAAGCTCGAGGCTCTGGTCCCCCTTCCGTTGGCGCTAGGCTGCCATCCCGAAGTAGCACCGGCTGAGCTCCCAACCCCGACGCTAAGCTGCGTTCCTGCCGGCCTTCCGCAGATTTGTTGAGGCCCAGTGTGACCATGAGTTCTGCTACCACAAGGTGATCGGCCCACAACTCTTCTCCCCGCTGCTCTACATCCAGATCGCGCCATCATGAACTCCATGTCCATACCGATGATCCAAAGGTGCAAATCCATGCATCAGACATGATGAAAGGCTCAGCTAACTCTGTCGTCCATAAATCGTGCAAGGACTGCCGTCTGTGTAGCAATGCTCTTCCTTTGAAGGTCTGTACTACAATTTTCCCATTATTAATGCAAAAGAATATCCCTTATCCTTTGTTTCATAGATGCTCCGTTGATAGTAGTTGGAGGTAAAAAAGAACACCAAAGGAGGGCAGAATTTAATTTTCTGTTTTCAATTACAATCTTATATAGAAAGGCAATGGACATGGCCTCATCTCATAGAATTGCATGTTGTACTAAAGGCATCTGAAGAACTCTTTCTGGAGTATATTCTTATTATTATTTTTGATTGATAAATGACAAGAGGTGAATGATGTTCTATACACTACTGGAATTTCCCTATACGCCGAGTGTTCGGCTCTTCGCCGAGCGCCAAAGCACGGGCACTCGGAAAACGTAAAGACGCCGAGAGGAACACTCGGCAACTATGGCTTCACGGCAACTAGCTAACGTTGCCGACACGGAATCACGGCGAACAAACAACGTTCTGCAAACGACGCAGACGCCGAGAGCCACACACGGCAAAGAGAAGCCATGTGGTAAGACCATCTACAACTGACGGCGCCGTCACTTTCTGTGACATATACCGAGCGCCGTGGTGGCACACTCGGTAAACAACATCTCACACAAACATTCAAACTGACATGTGGTCCTGCTGGACCCAGTTGTCTGTAAAATTTTCCAATTATTTGTTAATTTTTTTAAAAGAAATATATGGTGAGCTATGTTTACCGAGGGCTTTCTCATATCGCTCGGTATACGTCCGTTGACTGAAACCTGACCTGTGGGCCCAGGAGCCCACATGGCAGTTGAACTTTTTCCGAGTGTATGGGCTCTCAGAAAAGAGTGGCAGTACTGTAATAGGTAAAGTGCTCAGGTGACCCCTTTTCCGAGAGGGCCCTCGGAAAAGAGTGGCACTACTACAACTAAAGTGCTCAGGCAACCCCTTTTCCGAGGAGCTCTTTTACGGTACCCCGTAATGAATATGGGCCGTTTAATCAAGAAATTTAAGGGTAGCGATCAATCTATACTGCTCAATTGGGCCAGCAGTATCGCCAGCAGTATTGGTGGCACCGGCGGCTCCGCATGCAGCAGTATATGCGCTACGAGGGCATTTTAGGGAGATATTTTTTGAGCGCGCTAGTCGCATCGTCCTGACTCTCAAGTCCCAGCTAACCCGACCCGTGCTCTCCTCATATCCCGCACGGCCGCATGCACGCGCCCGTCGTCTAGGATTCCGGCGGCCACCGGGGCGCCTCCCCTTCTCCCGACACCCTAGGCCAAGCGCGGCAGGAGACAGGGACGTGGCGACGTGTTCGACGAGGGCGGCGGCAGGAGCAAGGCGATCGTTTGTTTAGTTCTGAAGTGCAACGAACAGAGGGATCACTGATGGGCTGAAACCTTGGCCCACGAGCCATGCGAACTAAGGAAAAAATGACTAATACTACCCTCACGAAATTAACGGTGGATGACTGTATACTGCTCCCTCGTCTCTGTAGCAGTATAGGGTACCATAAAAAAGGTCTTTCCGAGAGTTGCCCTCGGAAAAGAGTGTGTTTCCGAGTGTAGCTCTCGGAAATATGTCCCATTGCTTCTGTTGTGAAGCTGTTTCTTATCTAATCCCTGCAACTGAAAACAACTAGTGCATTTTCTGTTTATATATTCAGTGTAGAAAATGTTTCATACTAGTACACATCACACACATAGGCATAACTAGCAAAAGGGTCCGTGCGTTGTAACGGGAGAAGAGTATCTCGCACCCATTCATTATAGTAATCTCTAAAAGCACGCTCTAAATTTCATCTCCCGGATCTGGCCTCTCGGTTGATGACTATGTGATTCACCGATCCATCGACTTCACGGTTACATAGAATCATAGTTTTTCAATCCATGCAGGTCAGCATGTCAAAACCGGTATATATAGTTAGTTTGAATATCTGTATATTATTTTAGTTGTCACAAATAAATATATATGAAAACTGAATAGATAGTACACTATAGTATATGTGAGTCCCTAGACCAACTTCAGATAAATGTCTTATATATTCTGACCAATGTGTGTGTGATTTCTTGATCTCTTGATTTTTTGTGTTTCCAATCAGGTTAATTTAATAATTAATTAGATAATGTTGAGAAGAACTTTCTGCATTAGTACTCGTGTCCAGTACTCAGTATAGTAGAAGTAATGGAATCATTATGAATGATTAATAAGCACATACATAATTCAACAGAGGAGATATCGTGTAAAGTAAAATTAATGAGTAGAAGAAGCACCTGGGCGGAGCCGGCTTGCATGTTTTTGTGAAGCTAAAACACACCACAAGTAGTACTCCAGCATCATCACTTCACCGCCCCTCCATAGTTTTGTGTCTTCAGGCAGCCGGTGCTCTTGCTACAAAGGAAAAAAAATCCATGAAGACAGTCACCATGCCTGCTCATGATCCAGGGGGCATGCGACAGGCCAGCGCCTCCACTCGTCTCCATCGAATCGGGACTGCATGTCCTCCTACTCCTGGGAGAATGCCTGCAACCCACACGCAGAGGCAGCCACCAAGCTGTCGTTGACGTTGTACAGATGGAGTCAAGAGGAGCAGATCACACTGGAACAGTGCTAAAGGCCGTGTCGTGGAACTCCATGCCAGTTGCCGCTGGAAGCGATTTTGTGTTTGACGAAGAAGACAATATAGCGCAAAAGCTAACAAAACAAGGGACAAATTCACCTTTCATCAAGAGAGCCTCATTATAGTTAAAAAATGATTAGAAGGATGATTCAAACATCAAAGTCACATCTTTCTCGTGGTGCCCGAACTTGTGGCTCCCCTTGCCGAAGCTGATGACTCAGTACTCTTGCCGCCGAGCTACTTATATACGCACAGGCTGGACGGTTTGGATTGGTTCGTCGGCCTCGGCGGCGACGTTGGCCACGGTTCCTACCTTCCTCCGGATCGACCAGCTGCTTGCGGAGGTCGAAGTCGCACACCCACCCCTGCTAACTCCCTCGTGACTTGTCGTTCCTCGATTTTATGGTACGAAAAAACCAGATGAGGCGCTTCCTGTTCGTGGAGATGTCAAGAACTGAAACTTCATATGGTGCCACCCAGACGGTGCAGGTGAGCTGCACCTTCATCGACACCATGACAGCTGGTCCAAGCGATCGACGTGCATCCATCAATGGAGCAGGAGTGTAAGCAAGTCCGCGTGGCAGTCACAGAAGACATGCGGAGGCGCGGACGAGGATGAGGATCTGCCGCCTCGGGGCACTCGGACGGGCGCCGTAGGGAGGGTCGCATCATCACGCGCCCAAGCTATCCACGACGCCATCATCTTGGGCGTGGTGCGAGGGGACGGGCGGTGCGTCGTGCATCCTCGCAAGCCGAGGCGAGCGAAAGCTGGGCAAGGCGACGGCGATGCTACGCGGCGGCCGTTAGGGTTTTCGCGTGAGTTGTCTCCTTGATGGATTGGTCTGCCTATTTGGATGGAAGTCCCTGTTCCGCTTCGAGTTGTACACGAATCGGTCAACAGAGGAAGAGAAGGGCAGGCGTGTGTGAGGGCAGAGAGGAACGATGGACAAAAAAAAGGGCTTCGTGGGAAAGATGAAAAAAAAATGAAACATTACTTTTAGGCTGTGGGTTGACTCTACGATTCTCAGGGGGCTTTCTGCAAAATAGCATGACGGACCAAGAATACCTATTCTTTTTACGAAAGTGGTTTTTCTATACCCTAACTCGGTGCACCCACGGTGCACCCACGCAAAAAAAACATAGCAAAACATTTCAAAAAATTCTGAAACTTTGTGGGAATGATCATCAACAAATGTTATGGGCGCTTGCAAAGTTTGGTGGTCAAAAAACATTCGAGGAGCTCTGTACAAAAAAGAAAAATCACTGAAAATTAGTCAAAATGTATGTGCACTGTTTGAGAAGATTTTGTAATTTTGTCTTTTTTGTACAGAGCTGTTCGAATGTTATTTGACCACCAAACTTTGAAAGCACCCATAACATTTGTTGATGATCATTCCCATAAAGTTTCAGAATTTTTTAAAATGTTTTGCTATGTTTTCTTGCGTGGGTGCACCGAGCTGGGTTCAGGCACTACTTTCCCTTCTTTTTATTAGTAGGTATAGATTTAAAGTAGTTCACATAATCATAACTCAAACTAGTTCACATGGGCGAATGTTTCATACTAGTACACATCACACACAAGTTCAGAAATTCATACATAGGGTTAACTTATGGAAGTTCACTACTTGCAAAACGCATGCACATCACAAATAAGTTCACATCTTCATACAACATCTGGAGGAGGAGGGGCATCATTTCCATCATGTTAGGCTTCCGGAGGAGGAGGAGTAGGAGGGGCATTATTTCCACCGCCTTGAGATTGCATAAGAGCCTATAAGAGTAGAGTCACGTGAGCATTGTACGTCGCTATATAATGAATGTTCTACCTCCAGTTTAGAGAATGTTTTACCTGTAGTTGTTTCTCGAGCAGCTTGAACCTTTCATTCGTTTCTGCTCGTTCCTTCTCTCTGCTCTCCTGCTCAGCCTGCCGCCTTTGCTCCTCTTCAGCAGCCCGCTGGTCCATTAAAGCCTGTAATATGGCATTAGGCTCATATAGGTTGCAAGGGTGCTATTTTGAGGCATGGACATAAAGGAATGGTTATGATGCTAACCTTGAGACGCGCGATCTCACGTGACGCGGCGGTTGGGCGACTCCGTATGGACAGAGTTGAGCTTGTGCTCGACGCGCGTATCTCGTGGAGCTTGCGATGCGAGGAGGTGGCAATCGCCCCGTTGCAAAGGAGGTGGCGGCCATGGCCCTTCCCCTCGCCAGCAATGATGAGCAGCTCAGGATCAAGGGGCTTGGACGTAGGTTCGGCGTCCTACCCGTGCACCTCCTGGAAGACCTCTTTGAAGGTCCCGTACCTCTCCTCCGCCGACAGGCTGCAGAACTCGGCGCCATCCTTCCCCTTGTGGCCTTCTTTCCAGGCCTCCAGGATGTGGACCGGGCGACCAAACTCCGCCTCCTGCAAAAGTAACCATGAAGCTTAATGAACGGAGATGCACCGTGCGAAAAAGTTAACTTTTTAATCCACATACCATGTGTTGCTTCAGAGTGGTTAGGTTCCGGCTCCCCTGGACATGTGTCGGGCCTGGCATTTTGGCGCGATCGTTTCCTTTCTCCACATGTTGTGCCTGCCATGCCGGGTCACACCACATGTCAACCAGGGCCTCCCAAATTTTTTCCTTCATCCAGGGTTCCCTCACCTAGTCAGACAAAATCGAATCATTGACTTACAAAAGGCAGATGAATCAAAGTACTAGCAACCAATGGTGTCACTTACCACCGACAAATATCCTTCTTTGTCCAAGTTGGTCCGGCAAGCAGACTTCCTCGTCATCTTAAGCCCCTTGTCATCAACCGGCCGACACTGCATCACGGCTTTATACCGCAGCGTGTCCTTGGCGTCGGAGAGTATCTTCCGGGCTGATTTCACGAGGGCTTTTGTCGCCTTCTCTTTCTCACCATCCACACAAGAAAATGCATCCTACAAGAAAGCATATGGCAGTTAATTACAAGAATTCGGATATGAAAAAATGCAGTGGCGAAGATACTTACATAAAAACCGTCGATGACCCGGGTGGCCATGGTGACATCGTGCTCATCCTTGGTGTGCTGGTAGTGCTCCCAGGTGAAAACTGGTGACGGCGGGTGGTCATCACCCGGCTTGGCCAACCCGGGGAAGTACTTCCGCAAGAGGGAGCCGATGATGTCGTTCGGCAATCGCGCCCCCTTAGGCTTGGCAGGGACAAATTCCCACTGACTGCATGATGACAAAGACAAACATATGTGAGTGGAAAAGCTGTGGTATCCAAAATAATTTGCAAATCAAATGCTTACCACTCTCCCGTCGGGCTAATGACAGGACGGTCGCCGGTAGCCGTTGGTTCCGGGACCTTCCCCGGACCACGCCCGGATTTCTTCCTCTTGGAAGTGTTTCTCGAGGTAGACCCCGAGCCGTCCGAGGCCACCATGTCGCCCGACTGGGTAGCGAGCGGATCCGGTACATCAATGTCCACTCCGACATCGTCATCCGATGTCGACTCCATCGTCGGGCTTCTTCCTCTCCGCGTGCCAGTGCATGAGCTTTGCTTCCTTAGGATCTACGAAATACCGCTGCAGACGCGGAGTGATCGGAAAGTACCATACAACTTTCTGAGGAGCTTTCTTTCCTACCTTCTTGTATCGAGAAGCATTGCACACTGGACAGCTGTTTTTTTCCGCGTGCTCCCCACGATAAATGATGCAATCGTTGATGCATGCATGGTACCTAATGTGCGGCAAATCAAAAGGGCAAACGATTTTCTTGGCCTCATCGACACTAGTAGGACACAGGTTCCCCGCGGGAAGAACTTTATTATGTAGATACTTCAAATGCTCATCGAGGCTTTTGTCTGTCCTTTTGTTTTTGGCCTTCGTCTTTAGAAGTTCGAGCGTGAAACTCAAGCGGGTCACCTCGGGATCGCAACCGTCATACAATGGAGTCTTCGAGTCTACTTCAAGTTGCGCCAGCTTGGCCTCCTCTCTAGAAGCAGCTCTGTCGCTAGTCGTACTCTTGCGAAGGAGGTCTCGAACATGAGGGTCCTGCATGACTGCACTTAGTCGCGTCGAAGACTGCGGCGTGACCGCCGCCTCTGCTTCGCCGTGTCCGGAATCTTCTCCGCCGCCATGTTCGGAATCTTCTCCGCCACCGTCATTTAACTCTTCCCCGTCGCCATGTCCGACGCCATCATCTTCGTGTCGATCGGTCATCTCTTCGTCTAGCCCCATGTCGTTATTCCCTGCCATATGGACGTCCTCATCATCATCATCATCTTCACTTATCCACCGAGTATAGCCATCCATGAAACCATTCATCAGCAGGTGCGCCTTCAACCTGCCACGATCATAAGGGTCCAAAAGGACTCCTTCTTTGCATCTTGTACACGGACATCTAATCCTAGTCCGATTATTTGCATTCATGTCCATCACTGCGGATTGCATGTATCGCTCCACCTTCCATCCACTCACCTTCATGACTGACTGCATGCACATTATAACAAGCAAAAGGGTTATAAACAAAATGCATGCATGCATCAAAGTCATATAAAAATTTGGCATGACCTTGCCTAAAAATAGGACATATCGAGTTTGCTCGAAATTCACCGAAACGGAAATAAATCGACATTTCGGCAAAATATAAGCAACTCGGGGGCATGCCACTCGCACAAATCTCTCCATATCCCAAACACACATATTCCCATTCACACAGACATATTCCCATTCTTGAAATGAACAACTTTTTACTCACCTATATATCAAGCTAGATCTAGCTAGATCTAGTTGTTGGGGACTTATCAATAGCTAGCTAGATCAAGTTGTTGGGGAGGAGAGATGACTCTAGGTAACTAATGGAGAGGGAGAGAGATGAGCTAGCTAGATCTATATCTAATGGAATGGAGGGAGAGAGCCAAACAAATGAGATAGGGGGACATTTAATTATGCATATGGAGCTAGCTAGCTAGAGATAAGAAGGCCATTTATGGAGGAGAGTTATGGTGGAGGGGGGCATTAATGGGGAGAGAAAAGAGGTAGGAGTAAGAGAGAAGAAGGGCAACAATGGTAAGGGGAGAGGGGAAAGGAGGGGGAGAGAGGGCAATGGGGGAGGAGGGGGAGGGGGGGGGGGAAAGGTGGCACCAGCCACGCATAGCAGTAGCGCTGTTTTCCAGCAAGCGCTACTGCTATGTTGGTTAGCAGTAGCGCTTTCCAAAAAGAACGCTACTATTAAGTGGGCCCCATTATCAGTAGCGGTTCCACCAAATAAAGCGCTACTGCTAAAGTCTTAGTAGTAGCGCTGTATTCTGGACAGCGCTGCTACTACCAATAGTGTCGGTGGGCTCGTCGTGTCCCGCTTAGCAGTAGCGCTCTTTATGTTTCCAGCGCTACTGCTAAGTCCTTACTTGTAGCGCTTCCTAAATACAGCGCTACTGGTAATTAGCAGCAGCGCCTGTTACATTCCAGCGCTACTGATATTATCCTGCCTATAAGGTTTTTCCTAGTAGTGTCTGTATCATGATTCATATGGCCACCTTTAGATATTTAAGTGTTTTCTCATTCGGTGGCACATAGATATACTAAAAGGTTTTTAGCTTGGTGAGTGTCAAAGAGTCTATGATTCCCTGTACCTTTCCATTTGCATTTGATAAAGTTTGCTATATCTATATATTACTCATGTGTCATGATAGATAGAGTCACTTCTCTTTTGGATAATTGTCACTAGCATGCCACTTTCTTTTGGATAGTTCATAATGTCCACCGGCGAGCTGCATATCGTTCATATTCCTTAGTGGCATTATAATACTAACTACCAATTTTCTGTAAAATAATTTTTTCATATGCTAATTGTTGTTGCTTCATCTCACATTTTTCTTCTCAATAGATCTGCTTGTTGTAGGCTATTGCCTCTTCCAGAATGAAAGAAGAATATCCTGAGAGGGTGGGACAACCAGAATGCCAAGTAACTTTATTTAGGAACTCTTTGTTCTTTCAGAAGCTATTCTTTTGTATACTTGGATTTAGGCCATGCTGCCTTTGTTAAGAATATCAGCAGTGTCATATGTGGCTTCAGTTACCTCTTCCTCTCCGCTCCATCCCCACCCTCTCATGTCAGTTTTGGTTTCATGCATAGTATTCTAACATGGCATGCACATAATCAATGGATAAATTTAGGTTTGATACTATACTTCCTATTCATAATCAGTAGGCAGGAAAACATGTAGAAGTCACCTTCCATACCATTGTGCTGTATAGACTGGTTATAGATGTCTAATTGATGAAGAGTATTTCAAAATCTAGTTCTTTACTGTTAATTGGAGGATTGAAACAATCGTTTGAATAGCTTACCAATTTGGAGATAGCCTTCATGCATAAGGAGAGTCCCACTGCTTTACAGACGAGAAGCAATGGAAGGCGATGCCACTTCAGTTTATGCGCTAAGGTTTCTCTGCTTTTGTTTGGCCTTCGTCAGGTATAGAACAATGCATGTGTTCCTCTCTAATATTCATGCCTCCTTGCATCCTAATATCCTTACTTGCATTCTGGCTTCAGCCATTATTTGAATGTAGCTTATTCATGGATGCATGCTTTACATGCTCTTCTGGCCTCCGCCTCGGCGTTCGTGTTGTGATTGCTTCCGCAATGAAACCTAATAAAGCGATATATCTTCTTCATTCCTGTTAGCCTTAATTAGAATTGATGTTATGCCTCGAGGTTGTGTTGCACATTGGTGCCGCTTGCTGGATTTAATAGGACGTGCTCTGTTGTTGTGACGCACCTACGCAGGTTGTATCCTAATAGTATCCTTGTTGTTGTTGCGTCAATGGCGTTTTAGTTTTATTTGTAGTGATAAACCCAGTTGAGCGATGAGAGCATTTTTCATGTGCACAAAGATTCACAAAAGGTGGCTATCTCAGTAACTTTATGTACCTTTGGAAGATGCACAAAAGGTAAAGGCATATATGCATGTTGTTATCCATGGGTTGTGATAGTTTAGATTGGTAATATTCCACTAGGATTGGAAATACTTCCAAAAAAATGTTGTATTTCCTCTTGCTTGATAATTTATATTCGTGATTTCCGGAATTCATGGTCCATGGTCCACAGAGCCTGATCCATACAGTCAAAATCATATCGAGGTCGTGACTGATTGTGCAACATAATCTTTGGTATGATTCATATAAATTGGTGTTTATATCATGCTTAATGCTCAGTTCTTTCACCTGAAAACGAAGCTTTTTGAGTTGTATTGTCCTATATTCTTCCTCCTTTTTGCTCTTCTGTGAGCTTTTTTTTACCCACTACATAGAACAATCATGTGCTGCTTCTGTGAGCTTATTCACTAAGCTTCTAGACCACAAGAGACTCTTTCGATGCATACAGAGTAAAAGTCTTCTAATTTGCATCCAGTTAAGCTGCTTGGTTCCTGTTTCTGATTGGTATTTGCATCCACCTATTATTTGTTCCTAATGATTTACAAGTTAATACTAATGAGACTTCAGTTATCAAGGTTTGAATAAGGTGGCAGCCAGCAGCGCCGGAAGCTCGAGGCTCTGGTCCCCCTTCCGTTGGCGCTAGGCTGCCATCCCGAAGTAGCACCGGCTGAGCTCCCAACCCCGACGCTAAGCTGCGTTCCTGCCGGCCTTCCGCAGATTTGTTGAGGCCCAGTGTGACCATGAGTTCTGCTACCACAAGGTGATCGGCCCACAACTCTTCTCCCCGCTGCTCTACATCCAGATCGCGCCATCATGAACTCCATGTCCATACCGATGATCCAAAGGTGCAAATCCATGCATCAGACATGATGAAAGGCTCAGCTAACTCTGTCGTCCATAAATCGTGCAAGGACTGCCGTCTGTGTAGCAATGCTCTTCCTTTGAAGGTCTGTACTACAATTTTCCCATTATTAATGCAAAAGAATATCCCTTATCCTTTGTTTCATAGATGCTCCGTTGATAGTAGTTGGAGGTAAAAAAGAACACCAAAGGAGGGCAGAATTTAATTTTCTGTTTTCAATTACAATCTTATATAGAAAGGCAATGGACATGGCCTCATCTCATAGAATTGCATGTTGTACTAAAGGCATCTGAAGAACTCTTTCTGGAGTATATTCTTATTATTATTTTTGATTGATAAATGACAAGAGGTGAATGATGTTCTATACACTACTGGAATTTCCCTATACGCCGAGTGTTCGGCTCTTCGCCGAGCGCCAAAGAACGGGCACTCGGAAAACGTAAAGACGCCGAGAGGAACACTCGGCAACTATGGCTTCACGGCAACTAGCTAACGTTGCCGACACGGAATCACGGCGAACAAACAACGTTCTGCAAACGACGCAGACGCCGAGAGCCACACACGGCAAAGAGAAGCCATGTGGTAAGACCATCTACAACTGACGGCGCCGTCACTTTCTGTGACATATACCGAGCGCCGTGGTGGCACACTCGGTAAACAACATCTCACACAAACATTCAAACTGACATGTGGTCCTGCTGGACCCAGTTGTCTGTAAAATTTTCCAATTATTTGTTAATTTTTTTAAAAGAAATATATGGTGAGCTATGTTTACCGAGGGCTTCCTCATATCGCTCGGTATACGTCCGTTGACTGAAACCTGACCTGTGGGTCCAGGAGCCCACATGGCAGTTGAACTTTTTCCGAGTGTATGGGCTCTCAGAAAAGAGTGGCAGTACTGTAATAGGTAAAGTGCTCAGGTGACCCCTTTTCCGAGAGGGCCCTCGGAAAAGAGTGGCACTACTACAACTAAAGTGCTCAGGCAACCCCTTTTCCGAGGAGCTCTTTTACGGTACCCCGTAATGAATATGGGCCGTTTAATCAAGAAATTTAAGGGTAGCGATCAATCTATACTGCTCAATTGGGCCAGCAGTATCGCCAGCAGTATTGGTGGCACCGGCGGCTCCGCATGCAGCAGTATATGCGCTACGAGGGCATTTTAGGGAGATATTTTTTGAGCGCGCTAGTCGCATCGTCCTGACTCTCAAGTCCCAGCTAACCCGACCCGTGCTCTCCTCATATCCCGCACGGCCGCATGCACGCGCCCGTCGTCTAGGATTCCGGCGGCCACCGGGGCGCCTCCCCTTCTCCCGACACCCTAGGCCAAGCGCGGCAGGAGACAGGGACGTGGCGACGTGTTCGACGAGGGCGGCGGCAGGAGCAAGGCGATCGTTTGTTTAGTTCTGAAGTGCAACGAACAGAGGGATCACTGATGGGCTGAAACCTTGGCCCACGAGCCATGCGAACTAAGGAAAAAATGACTAATACTACCCTCACGAAATTAACGGTGGATGACTGTATACTGCTCCCTCGTCTCTGTAGCAGTATAGGGTACCATAAAAAAGGTCTTTCCGAGAGTTGCCCTCGGAAAAGAGTGTGTTTCCGAGTGTAGCTCTCGGAAATATGTCCCATTGCTTCTGTTGTGAAGCTGTTTCTTATCTAATCCCTGCAACTGAAAACAACTAGTGCATTTTCTGTTTATATATTCAGTGTAGAAAATGTTTCATACTAGTACACATCACACACATAGGCATAACTAGCAAAAGGGCCCGTGCGTTGTAACGGGAGAAGAGTATCTCGCACCCATTCATTATAGTAATCTCTAAAAGCACGCTCTAAATTTCATCTCCCGGATCTGGCCTCTCGGTTGATGACTATGTGATTCACCGATCCATCGACTTCACGGTTACATAGAATCATAGTTTTTCAATCCATGCAGGTCAGCATGTCAAAACCGGTATATATAGTTAATTTGAATATCTGTATATTATTTTAGTTGTCACAAATAAATATATATGAAAACTGAATAGATAGTACACTATAGTATATGTGAGTCCCTAGACCAACTTCAGATAAATGTCTTATATATTCTGACCAATGTGTGTGTGATTTCTTGATCTCTTGATTTTTTGTGTTTCCAATCAGGTTAATTTAATAATTAATTAGATAATGTTGAGAAGAACTTTCTGCATTAGTACTCGTGTCCAGTACTCAGTATAGTAGAAGTAATGGAATCATTATGAATGATTAATAAGCACATACATAATTCAACAGAGGAGATATCGTGTAAAGTAAAATTAATGAGTAGAAGAAGCACCTGGGCGGAGCCGGCTTGCATGTTTTTGTGAAGCTAAAACACACCACAAGTAGTACTCCAGCATCATCACTTCACCGCCCCTCCATAGTTTTGTGTCTTCAGGCAGCCGGTGCTCTTGCTACAAAGGAAAAAAAATCCATGAAGACAGTCACCATGCCTGCTCATGATCCAGGGGGCATGCGACAGGCCAGCGCCTCCACTCGTCTCCATCGAATCGGGACTGCATGTCCTCCTACTCCTGGGAGAATGCCTGCAACCCACACGCAGAGGCAGCCACCAAGCTGTCGTTGACGTTGTACAGATGGAGTCAAGAGGAGCAGATCACACTGGAACAGTGCTAAAGGCCGTGTCGTGGAACTCCATGCCAGTTGCCGCTGGAAGCGATTTTGTGTTTGACGAAGAAGACAATATAGCGCAAAAGCTAACAAAACAAGGGACAAATTCACCTTTCATCAAGAGAGCCTCATTATAGTTAAAAAATGATTAGAAGGATGATTCAAACATCAAAGTCACATCTTTCTCGTGGTGCCCGAACTTGTGGCTCCCCTTGCCGAAGCTGATGACTCAGTACTCTTGCCGCCGAGCTACTTATATACGCACAGGCTGGACGGTTTGGATTGGTTCGTCGGCCTCGGCGGCGACGTTGGCCACGGTTCCTACCTTCCTCCGGATCGACCAGCTGCTTGCGGAGGTCGAAGTCGCACACCCACCCCTGCTAACTCCCTCGTGACTTGTCGTTCCTCGATTTTATGGTACGAAAAAACCAGATGAGGCGCTTCCTGTTCGTGGAGATGTCAAGAACTGAAACTTCATATGGTGCCACCCAGACGGTGCAGGTGAGCTGCACCTTCATCGACACCATGACAGCTGGTCCAAGCGATCGACGTGCATCCATCAATGGAGCAGGAGTGTAAGCAAGTCCGCGTGGCAGTCACAGAAGACATGCGGAGGCGCGGACGAGGATGAGGATCTGCCGCCTCGGGGCACTCGGACGGGCGCCGTAGGGAGGGTCGCATCATCACGCGCCCAAGCTATCCACGACGCCATCATCTTGGGCGTGGTGCGAGGGGACGGGCGGTGCGTCGTGCATCCTCGCAAGCCGAGGCGAGCGAAAGCTGGGCAAGGCGACGGCGATGCTACGCGGCGGCCGTTAGGGTTTTCGCGTGAGTTGTCTCCTTGATGGATTGGTCTGCCTATTTGGATGGAAGTCCCTGTTCCGCTTCGAGTTGTACACGAATCGGTCAACAGAGGAAGAGAAGGGCAGGCGTGTGTGAGGGCAGAGAGGAACGATGGACAAAAAAAAGGGCTTCGTGGGAAAGATGAAAAAAAAATGAAACATTACTTTTAGGCTGTGGGTTGACTCTACGATTCTCAGGGGGCTTTCTGCAAAATAGCATGACGGACCAAGAATACCTATTCTTTTTACGAAAGTGGTTTTTCTATACCCTAACTCGGTGCACCCACGGTGCACCCACGCAAAAAAAACATAGCAAAACATTTCAAAAAATTCTGAAACTTTGTGGGAATGATCATCAACAAATGTTATGGGCGCTTGCAAAGTTTGGTGGTCAAAAAACATTCGAGGAGCTCTGTACAAAAAAGAAAAATCACTGAAAATTAGTCAAAATGTATGTGCACTGTTTGAGAAGATTTTGTAATTTTGTCTTTTTTGTACAGAGCTGTTCGAATGTTATTTGACCACCAAACTTTGAAAGCACCCATAACATTTGTTGATGATCATTCCCATAAAGTTTCAGAATTTTTTGAAATGTTTTGCTATGTTTTCTTGCGTGGGTGCACCGAGCTGGGGTTCAGGCACTACTTTCCCTTCTTTTTATTAGTAGGTATAGATTTAAAGTAGTTCACATAATCATAACTCAAACTAGTTCACATGGGCGAATGTTTCATACTAGTACACATCACACACAAGTTCAGAAATTCATACATAGGGTTAACTTATGGAAGTTCACTACTTGCAAAACGCATGCACATCACAAATAAGTTCACATCTTCATACAACATCTGGAGGAGGAGGGGCATCATTTCCATCATGTTAGGCTTCCGGAGGAGGAGGAGTAGGAGGGGCATTATTTCCACCGCCTTGAGATTGCATAAGAGCCTATAAGAGTAGAGTCACGTGAGCATTGTACGTCGCTATATAATGAATGTTCTACCTCCAGTTTAGAGAATGTTTTACCTGTAGTTGTTTCTCGAGCAGCTTGAACCTTTCATTCGTTTCTGCTCGTTCCTTCTCTCTGCTCTCCTGCTCAGCCTGCCGCCTTTGCTCCTCTTCAGCAGCCCGCTGGTCCATTAAAGCCTGTAATATGGCATTAGGCTCATATAGGTTGCAAGGGTGCTATTTTGAGGCATGGACATAAAGGAATGGTTATGATGCTAACCTTGAGACGCGCGATCTCACGTGACGCGGCGGTTGGGCGACTCCGTATGGACAGAGTTGAGCTTGTGCTCGACGCGCGTATCTCGTGGAGCTTGCGATGCGAGGAGGTGGCGATCGCCCCGTTGCAAAGGAGGTGGCGGCACACTCGGTAAACAACATCTCACACAAACATTCAAACTGACATGTGGTCCTGCTGGACCCAGTTGTCTGTAAAATTTTCCAATTATTTGTTAATTTTTTTAAAAGAAATATATGGTGAGCTATGTTTACCGAGGGCTTCCTCATATCGCTCGGTATACCTCCGTTGACTGAAACCTGACCTGTGGGCCCAGGAGCCCACATGGCAGTTGAACTTTTTCCGAGTGTATGGGCTCTCAGAAAAGAGTGGCAGTACTGTAATAGGTAAAGTGCTCAGGTGACCCCTTTTCCGAGAGGGCCCTCGGAAAAGAGTGGCACTACTACAACTAAAGTGCTCAGGCAACCCCTTTTCCGAGGAGCTCTTTTACGGTACCCCGTAATGAATATGGGCCGTTTAATCAAGAAATTTAAGGGTAGCGATCAATCTATACTGCTCAATTGGGCCAGCAGTATCGCCAGCAGTATTGGTGGCACCGGCGGCTCCGCATGCAGCAGTATATGCGCTACGAGGGCATTTTAGGGAGATATTTTTTGAGCGCGCTAGTCGCATCGTCCTGACTCTCAAGTCCCAGCTAACCCGACCCGTGCTCTCCTCATATCCCGCACGGCCGCATGCACGCGCCCGTCGTCTAGGATTCCGGCGGCCACCGGGGCGCCTCCCCTTCTCCCGACACCCTAGGCCAAGCGCGGCAGGAGACAGGGACGTGGCGACGTGTTCGACGAGGGCGGCGGCAGGAGCAAGGCGATCGTTTGTTTAGTTCTGAAGTGCAACGAACAGAGGGATCACTGATGGGCTGAAACCTTGGCCCACGAGCCATGCGAACTAAGGAAAAAATGACTAATACTACCCTCACGAAATTAACGGTGGATGACTGTATACTGCTCCCTCGTCTCTGTAGCAGTATAGGGTACCATAAAAAAGGTCTTTCCGAGAGTTGCCCTCGGAAAAGAGTGTGTTTCCGAGTGTAGCTCTCGGAAATATGTCCCATTGCTTCTGTTGTGAAGCTGTTTCTTATCTAATCCCTGCAACTGAAAACAACTAGTGCATTTTCTGTTTATATATTCAGTGTAGAAAATGTTTCATACTAGTACACATCACACACATAGGCATAACTAGCAAAAGGGCCCGTGCGTTGTAACGGGAGAAGAGTATCTCGCACCCATTCATTATAGTAATCTCTAAAAGCACGCTCTAAATTTCATCTCCCGGATCTGGCCTCTCGGTTGATGACTATGTGATTCACCGATCCATCGACTTCACGGTTACATAGAATCATAGTTTTTCAATCCATGCAGGTCAGCATGTCAAAACCGGTATATATAGTTAATTTGAATATCTGTATATTATTTTAGTTGTCACAAATAAATATATATGAAAACTGAATAGATAGTACACTATAGTATATGTGAGTCCCTAGACCAACTTCAGATAAATGTCTTATATATTCTGACCAATGTGTGTGTGATTTCTTGATCTCTTGATTTTTTGTGTTTCCAATCAGGTTAATTTAATAATTAATTAGATAATGTTGAGAAGAACTTTCTGCATTAGTACTCGTGTCCAGTACTCAGTATAGTAGAAGTAATGGAATCATTATGAATGATTAATAAGCACATACATAATTCAACAGAGGAGATATCGTGTAAAGTAAAATTAATGAGTAGAAGAAGCACCTGGGCGGAGCCGGCTTGCATGTTTTTGTGAAGCTAAAACACACCACAAGTATAGTTGACATGGACACCTCCGCATGGCACTTGATGGAATCCATTCAGGACTGGTGGGCTAGTACAAG
The DNA here is from genome assembly GCA_039707655.1 of Elymus sibiricus. Taxonomy (NCBI): domain Eukaryota; kingdom Viridiplantae; phylum Streptophyta; class Magnoliopsida; order Poales; family Poaceae; genus Elymus; species Elymus sibiricus. The sequence goes on from CM077673.1 coordinate 433,335,775, forward strand.
CGCTGAGGGCACCCACAACAGAAAAGCTAGGGCTTCGCTTACAATGCTTGTGTCATGGACGGTTTGGAACGAGCGAAACGCAAGAGTATTCCGGCACAAGAGCGCTCCACCGCCAATCCTACTACAATCTATCACAAATGAGGCGAACCTCTGGATTGCCGCAGGGGCGAAGAAGCTAGGGTCGATTTTAGTGCGCGAGTAATCATCCATGTCGGATTTTGGGTGTGTGTTGTAACAAACTATATTCTCTTCTTATTTAATGGATGAGGCAAAGCTTTTGCCTCCGTTTCAAAAAAAAAAACAAGTAGTACTCCAGCATCATCACTTCACCGCCCCTCCATAGTTTTGTGTCTTCAGGCAGCCGGTGCTCTTGCTACAAAGGAAAAAAAATCCATGAAGACAGTCACCATGCCTGCTCATGATCCAGGGGGCATGCGACAGGCCAGCGCCTCCACTCGTCTCCATCGAATCGGGACTGCATGTCCTCCTACTCCTGGGAGAATGCCTGCAACCCACACGCAGAGGCAGCCACCAAGCTGTCGTTGACGTTGTACAGATGGAGTCAAGAGGAGCAGATCACACTGGAACAGTGCTAAAGGCCGTGTCGTGGAACTCCATGCCAGTTGCCGCTGGAAGCGATTTTGTGTTTGACGAAGAAGACAATATAGCGCAAAAGCTAACAAAACAAGGGACAAATTCACCTTTCATCAAGAGAGCCTCATTATAGTTAAAAAATGATTAGAAGGATGATTCAAACATCAAAGTCACATCTTTCTCGTGGTGCCCGAACTTGTGGCTCCCCTTGCCGAAGCTGATGACTCAGTACTCTTGCCGCCGAGCTACTTATATACGCACAGGCTGGACGGTTTGGATTGGTTCGTCGGCCTCGGCGGCGACGTTGGCCACGGTTCCTACCTTCCTCCGGATCGACCAGCTGCTTGCGGAGGTCGAAGTCGCACACCCACCCCTGCTAACTCCCTCGTGACTTGTCGTTCCTCGATTTTATGGTACGAAAAAACCAGATGAGGCGCTTCCTGTTCGTGGAGATGTCAAGAACTGAAACTTCATATGGTGCCACCCAGACGGTGCAGGTGAGCTGCACCTTCATCGACACCATGACAGCTGGTCCAAGCGATCGACGTGCATCCATCAATGGAGCAGGAGTGTAAGCAAGTCCGCGTGGCAGTCACAGAAGACATGCGGAGGCGCGGACGAGGATGAGGATCTGCCGCCTCGGGGCACTCGGACGGGCGCCGTAGGGAGGGTCGCATCATCACGCGCCCAAGCTATCCACGACGCCATCATCTTGGGCGTGGTGCGAGGGGACGGGCGGTGCGTCGTGCATCCTCGCAAGCCGAGGCGAGCGAAAGCTGGGCAAGGCGACGGCGATGCTACGCGGCGGCCGTTAGGGTTTTCGCGTGAGTTGTCTCCTTGATGGATTGGTCTGCCTATTTGGATGGAAGTCCCTGTTCCGCTTCGAGTTGTACACGAATCGGTCAACAGAGGAAGAGAAGGGCAGGCGTGTGTGAGGGCAGAGAGGAACGATGGACGAAAAAAAGGGCTTCGTGAGAAAGATGAAAAAAAAATGAAACATTACTTTTAGGCTGTGGGTTGACTCTACGATTCTCAGGGGGCTTTCTGCAAAATAGCATGACGGACCAAGAATACCTATTCTTTTTACGAAAGTGGTTTTTCTATACCCTAACTCGGTGCACCCACGGTGCACCCACGCAAAAAAAACATAGCAAAACATTTCAAAAAATTCTGAAACTTTTTGGGAATGATCATCAACAAATGTTATGGGCGCTTGCAAAGTTTGGTGGTCAAAAAACATTCGAGGAGCTCTGTACAAAAAAGAAAAATCACTGAAAATTAGTCAAAATGTATGTGCACTGTTTGAGAAGATTTTGTAATTTTGTCTTTTTTGTACAGAGCTGTTCGAATGTTATTTGACCACCAAACTTTGAAAGCACCCATAACATTTGTTGATGATCATTCCCATAAAGTTTCAGAATTTTTTGAAATGTTTTGCTATGTTTTCTTGCGTGGGTGCACCGAGCTGGGGTTCAGGCACTACTTTCCCTTCTTTTTATTAGTAGGTATAGATTTAAAGTAGTTCACATAATCATAACTCAAACTAGTTCACATGGGCGAATGTTTCATACTAGTACACATCACACACAAGTTCAGAAATTCATACATAGGGTTAACTTATGGAAGTTCACTACTTGCAAAACGCATGCACATCACAAATAAGTTCACATCTTCATACAACATCTGGAGGAGGAGGGGCATCATTTCCATCATGTTAGGCTTCCGGAGGAGGAGGAGTAGGAGGGGCATTATTTCCACCGCCTTGAGATTGCATAAGAGCCTATAAGAGTAGAGTCACGTGAGCATTGTACGTCGCTATATAATGAATGTTCTACCTCCAGTTTAGAGAATGTTTTACCTGTAGTTGTTTCTCGAGCAGCTTGAACCTTTCATTCGTTTCTGCTCGTTCCTTCTCTCTGCTCTCCTGCTCAGCCTGCCGCCTTTGCTCCTCTTCAGCAGCCCGCTGGTCCATTAAAGCCTGTAATATGGCATTAGGCTCATATAGGTTGCAAGGGTGCTATTTTGAGGCATGGACATAAAGGAATGGTTATGATGCTAACCTTGAGACGCGCGATCTCACGTGACGCGGCGGTTGGGCGACTCCGTATGGACAGAGTTGAGCTTGTGCTCGACGCGCGTATCTCGTGGAGCTTGCGATGCGAGGAGGTGGCGATCGCCCCGTTGCAAAGGAGGTGGCGGCCATGGCCCTTCCCCTCGCCAGCAATGATGAGCAGCTCAGGATCAAGGGGCTTGGACGTAGGTTCGGCGTCCTACCCGTGCACCTCCTGGAAGACCTCTTTGAAGGTCCCGTACCTCTCCTCCGCCGACAGGCTGCAGAACTCGGCGCCATCCTTCCCCTTGTGGCCTTCTTTCCAGGCCTCCAGGATGTGGACCGGGCGACCAAACTCCGCCTCCTGCAAAAGTAACCATGAAGCTTAATGAACGGAGATGCACCGTGCGAAAAAGTTAACTTTTTAATCCACATACCATGTGTTGCTTCAGAGTGGTTAGGTTCCGGCTCCCCTGGACATGTGTCGGGCCTGGCATTTTGGCGCGATCGTTTCCTTTCTCCACATGTTGTGCCTGCCATGCCGGGTCACACCACATGTCAACCAGGGCCTCCCAAATTTTTTCCTTCATCCAGGGTTCCCTCACCTAGTCAGACAAAATCGAATCATTGACTTACAAAAGGCAGATGAATCAAAGTACTAGCAACCAATGGTGTCACTTACCACCGACAAATATCCTTCTTTGTCCAAGTTGGTCCGGCAAGCAGACTTCCTCGTCATCTTAAGCCCCTTGTCATCAACTGGCCGACACTGCATCACGGCTTTATACCGCAGCGTGTCCTTGGCGTCGGAGAGTATCTTCCGGGCTGATTTCACGAGGGCTTTTGTCGCCTTCTCTTTCTCACCATCCACACAAGAAAATGCATCCTACAAGAAAGCATATGGCAGTTAGATACAAGAATTCGGATATGAAAAAATGCAGTGGCGAAGATACTTACATAAAAACCATCGATGACCCGGGTGGCCATGGTGACATCGTGCTCATCCTTGGTGTGCTGGTAGTGCTCCCAGGTGAAAACTGGTGACGGCGGGTGGTCATCACCCGGCTTGGCCAACCCGGGGAAGTACTTCCGCAAGAGGGAGCCGATGATGTCGTTCGGCAATCGCGCCCCCTTAGGCTTGGCAGGGACAAATTCCCACTGACTGCATGATGACAAAGACAAACATATGTGAGTGGAAAAGCTGTGGTATCCAAAATAATTTGCAAATCAAATGCTTACCACTCTCCCATCGGGCTAATGACAGGATGGTCGCCGGTAGCCGTTGGTTCCGGGACCTTCCCCGGACCACGCCCGGATTTCTTCCTCTTGGAAGTGTTTCTCGAGGTAGACCCCGAGCCGTCCGAGGCCAGCATGTCGCCCGACTGGGTAGCGAGCGGATCCGGTACATCAAAGTCCACTCCGACATCGTCATCCGATGTCGACTTCTCATCGGTATCGAGCTGAAGGGAGCCGGACAACTCGGTCATGCCAGAGATGCTTACGTGGGTCGCCCTACTGCTCAAGACTCTCCGGTACTTACTAGAGCCCCCCTCAGAATCTGAAAACAAAATAAAATATATTAGTAACTAAAACGGAGATATAAATAAAATAAAATACAATTATAAATAATACAATAGAGCACTAATTTACTGGTTGAATGGTTAGCCGCCATCTAATAATATAAAAAACTAAAACAGAAGCTGCTCACACCTAGCAATATCATACACGCATAGGCAAGTAGGAATCATCAATATCCATTACAATAACTTCAGGGAAATAAAAATCCCATCCTAATATGCTGCTTCATGCTTCTTACGAGCTCTTGTCACTCAATTTGTGGTTTCATTGCTAATCTAAATTTATCTAATGTCAAGTTGAATAGCAGCAGCTCACACTAATGACATTTTGAATTAATATACCTAATCAGATGTTACTTGATCAAAATTAACATAAGAAAATTTACCTAATCTAAATTTTGAAAGAGAGGACTGATTACTTGACCAAATTTTACCTAAGCACAGTACAATCATGATGAAACAGATGAAAAATGTCAGGGGTTGAGGCAGTGGTGGAGCGTGAACCAGAAAAGTGGGGGCCAACTGGTTCAGATTTATGAAAAAAATAGCAAGTAAAAGCAAGAAAGTGCAAGTTCATGTATGTATCATGCATTTTCAAACATGGATAGTTAGACAACATGGACTATGTGATTCACTAAAGATTCAGCAAAAATGAATGCATAGTTGTTTCTCTGTTTCTGCCCATTACTACGTAAATTGGTTGCAAACAAATTTTTATCAGCTCGAAAATAATAATTCCACATTTGTTCTTTAACTTGAAGTAATCTACTTACTCTAGCAATCTAAAATAAAGAAATAAAGGTGGTCTGTGCAACTTACATGTCAAGATAGAATTGCGAAAACTTAAATCCACATAACATACATCTTACAGTAGCTTTTGGGGACTTGATTGGAAGGGGATTCGAGCAGGCTCAGGGGGTCAGGGGAGTAGGGGACTAGTGCAGATGGGGAGGAGCCGAGGAGGAAGAACACCTGGCCACTGGTGGGGTAGGAGGGGGTGGGAGGGGGTGGGAAAGGAGGGCAGGGGAGTACCTGAGGTCAGGGCGAACTGCCACGCCACCGGTGGCGCTCCGTGGCGGCCATCGTCCTTGGGCAACAAAGAAGAACCGCCACGCCGGGCGACGGCCATGTAGAAGACGACGGAAGTGGAAGAGGTTGCGGTGGCGGCGGTGGCAGTTGGTGGCGGCGGCGGCAGTTGGTGGCGGTGGCGGTGGCGGCGGCGGTGGTTGGTGGCGGTGGCGGTGGCGACGCAGAGGATAGAAAACGGAGATGAAGTGAGTGAAAGAAAGAAAGGGGGTTGGCTAAGATCTAGGTTTAGGTACTTTACCGAGAGGGCCTCTCGGAAAAGGTGCGCATTACCGAGAGCCGTATATCGACGCTCGGTAATAGTTGCACCACTTCTTTATTTTCCTTCCTTTTGTGTTTTTGTTTGGCACTCTCTTTTTGTGTCTAATATTTCATATCTTTTTATGGCTAAAGTTTCAAAATTCCATCACTTTTAGTGACTTATGTTTCGGGCTAGATTTTTTTGAAATCCCAACTTCTAAGCACTGAAAAATAAAAAATATGAGAACGGGGACCTTCCATAACACGGAGAAGCAGTATTCACCGTGGCCTACCCCCTCTCGGTGCCGGTCAACGCCGTAGACCGCCCAGGCCACCGGATGGGTGCTTGATCTGGAAACCGCCCGAGGAAGGGCGGGGCGGGAACCACCCGTACATGCGTGTGGGCCGTGCATATGCATGAAAGGGTGGTGTGGTGTTTGAATTGTTGGAAATATGCCCTAGAGGCAATAATAAATTGGTTATTATTATATTTCCTTGTTCATGATAATCGTTTATTATCCATGCTATAATTGTATTGATTGGAAACTCAAATACATGTGTGGGTACATAGACAACACTGTGTCCCTAGTAAGCCTCTAGTTGACTAGCTTGTTGATCAAAGATGGTTAAGGTTTCCTAGCCATGGACATGAGATGTCATTTGATAACGGGATCACATCATTAGGAGAATGATGTGATGGACAAGACCCAAACTGTAAACGTAGCATTTGATCGTGTCAGTTTATTGCTATTGTTTTCTGCATGTCAAGTATCTGTTCCTTTGACCATGAGATCATGCAACTCACTGACACCGGAGGAGTACCTTGTGTGTATCAAACGTCGCAACGTAACTGGGCGACTATAAAGGTGCTCTACAGGTATCTCCGAGGATGTCTGTTGGGTTGGCATGGATCAAGACTGGGATTTGTTACTCCGTATAACGGAGAGGTATCTCAGGGCCCACTCGGTAATACAACATCACAATGAGCCTTGCAAGCAATGTGACTAAAAGTGTTAGCCACGAGATCTTGTATTACGGAACGAGTAAAGAGACTTGCCGGTAACGAGATTGAACTAGGTATAGTGATACCGACGATCGAATCTCGGGCAAGTAACATACCGAAGAACAAAGGGAATAGCATACGGGATTAACTGAATCCTTGACATAGAGGTTCGACCGATAAAGATCTTCGTAGAATATGTAGGAGCCAATATGGGCATCCAGGTCCCGCTATTGGTTATTGGCCGTAGAGGTGTCTCGGTCATGTCTACATAGTTCTCGAACCCGCAGGGTCTACACACTTAACGTTTGGTGACGATTAGTATAATTGAGTTATTATGTTGGTGACCGAAAGTTGTTCGGAGTCCCGGATAAGATCCCGGACATGACGAGGATCTCCGGAATAGTCCGGAGGTAAAGATTGATATATGTGATAATAGTGTTTTGATCTCCGGAAGAGTTCCGAAGTTCACCGGAAGGGGTTCCGGATGTTTACCGAAGTGTTCGGGTGCAGCAACACTTTATATGAGCCAAAGGGATAAAGCCCACAAGGTATTGGAAAGTGCAAAAGTAGTTTTGCTGCCGCGTAAGCGGTACTACCGCTTGGTGAAGCGGTACTACCGCCCGAGCGGTACTACCGCTTGTGTGAAGCGGTACTACCGCCCAAGCGGTACTACCGCTTGTGTGAAGCGGTACTACCGCTTGTGCGCGGCTGTGCACGATTCGGCAGGGTCCGAATTGGACTCTTTTCCTGCGGGCCAAACCGACCTTGTGCGGGCAAAACCGACCCGGAGGAGGCTTTTACTCCAAGTTTAGACCCCAAGGCTCAACATATAAATAGAGGGGCAGGGCTAGCACACGGGACACATCAGGATTTCCCAAGCCGTGTGCCGGCAACCCTAGCCCTCTAGTTCCTCCGTCATAATCTCCGTAGCGCTTGGCGAAGCCCTGCAGAGATTGTTCCTCACCACCATCACCACGCCGTCGTGCTGCTGGAACTCAACCACTACTTCACCATCGCTCGCTGGATCGAGGAGGTGAAGGCGTCATCAAGCCGTACGTGTGTTGAACGCGGAGGTGCCGTCCGTTCGGCACTAGATCGGAAGGATCGTGATTGGATCGCGGGACGCTCGGCGATTTGGATCGCGAAGACGTTCGACTACATCAACCGCGTTTATTAACGCTTCCGCTTAGCGATCTACAAGGGTATGTAGATTCACTCTCCCTCTCGTAGATGCTCATCACCATGGATAGATCTTATGTGTGCGTAGGAAAATTTTTGTTTCCCATGCAACGTTCCCCTACAGTGGCATCATGAGCTAGGTCTATGCGTAGATGAGATCTCGAGTAGAACACAAACGAGTTGTGGGCGTGGGTGTATACATATTGCTTGCCGTTACTAGTTGATATTTGATTCGGCGGTACTGTGAGATGAAGCGGCCCGGACCGACATTACGCGTACACTTACGCGAGACAGGTTCCTTCAACTGACATGTAACTTCGTTGCATAAAGATGGCTAGCGGGTGTCTGTCTCTCTCACTTTAGTTGAATCGATTTCAATGAAGAGGGTTCTTTTAGAAGATCAAAAAGCAATCACTACACCACGTTGTGGTTTTGCGTAGGTAAGAACGGTTCTTGCAAACCCGTAGCAGCCACGTAAAATTTGCAACAACAATTAGAGGACGTCTAACTTGTTTTTGCAGGGTATGTTGTGATGTGATATGGCCAATTACATGATGAGATATATGTGATGTATGAGATGATCATGTGATGTATAGAATATCACGACTTGCATGTCGATGAGTACGGCAACTGGCAGGAGCCATAGAGTTGTCTTTAATTATTGTATGACCTGCGTGTCAATCATTAAGCGCTATGTAATGCTTTACTTTATCGCTAAACGTTAGCTATAGTCGTGGAAGCAACAGTCAGCGCGACAACCTTATGGCGACACGTTGATGGAGATCAAGATGATGGAGATCATGGTGTCATGCCGGTGACGATGGAGATCATGCCGGTGCTTTGGAGATGGAGATCAAAAGCACAAGTTCATGGCCATATCATGTCACTTATGATTTGCATGTGATGTTAATCCTTTTATGCATCTTATTTTGCTTAGGACGACGGTAGCATTATAAGGTGATCCCTCACTTAAATTTCAAGATAAATTGTGTTCTCCCCAAGTGTGCACCGTTGCGAAAGTTCGTCGTTTCGAGACACGCCGTGATGATCGGGTGTGATAGACTCTACGTTCGCATACAACGGGTGTAAGCCATGTTACACGTGCGGAACACTCGGGTTAAACTTGACGAGCCTAGCATGTACAGACATGGCCTCGGAACACAAGAGACCGAAAGGTCGAACATGAGTCATATAGTAGATATGATCAACATGAAGATGTTCACCATTGAAACCACCTCAACTCACGTGATGATCGGACTTGAGTTGGTGGATTTGGATCATGTTACACTCGAATGATCGGAGGGATGTCAATTTGAGTGGGAGTTTTTTTAAGTAATATGATTAACTAAACTCATTATCTAAGAACAATAGTCTAAGGTGTCTTTGCTATATTTATGTTGTAGATCATGGCTCGCGCAGTAGCACCCCTGAATTTTAATGCGTTCCTAGAGAAAGCTAAGTTGAAAGATGATGGAAGTAACTTTGTGGACTGGGCCCGTAATCTAAGGATTATCCTTACGGCTTCCCAGAAGGCTTATGTCCTTGATGCACCGCTTGGTGATCCACCCGCTCCAGTTGAGTCTCTAGACGTTGTGAACGCCTGGCAGGCTCGTTCTGATGATTACTCAATAGTTCAATGTGCAATGTTGTATGGCTTAGAACCGGGACTTCAAAGACGTTTTGAACGTCATGGAGCATATGAGATGTTCCAGGAGTTGAAGTTTATCTTTCAGAAGAATCCCCGGATCGAGAGATATGAGATCTCCGATAAGTTCTATGCTTGCAAGATGGAGGAGAACGGGTCTATCAGTGATCATGTGCTCAGAATGTCTGGGTACTCCACCCGTCTGGCTGAGTTAGGGATGCCCCTTCCGCCAGAGGCTATCACTGACAGAGTTCTTCAATCATTGCCACCTAGCTACAAGAGCTTCGTGTTGAACTATAACATGCACGGGATGAACAAGTCAGTCGCCGAGCTGTTTGCGATGCTGAAAGCCGCTGAGTCTGAAATTCAGAAGGAGCATCAAGTGTTGATGGTCAATAAAACCACTAGTTTCAAGAAAAATGGCAAGGGTAAGAAGGGTAACTCCAAGCAGAGTGGCAAAGCAGTTGCTCCTCTCGTGAAGAAACCCAAGGCTGGACCCAAACCAGAAACTGTGTGTTTTCATTGCAAGGGAACTGGACACTGGAAGCGGAATTGCCCCAAGTATTTGGCTGACAAGAAGGCGGCCAACAACAAACAAGGTATATATGATATACATGTTATTGATGTGTACCTTACCAACTCTCGTTGTAGTGCCTGGGTATTTGATACCGGTGCGGTTGCTCATATTTGCAACTCAAAACAGGAACTGCGGAATAGACGGAGGCTGGCAAAGGACGAAGTGACGATGCGCGTGGGAAATGGTTCCAAGGTTGATGTGATCGCCGTCGGCACGCTCGCTCTTCGATTACCGTCGGGATTAGTGATGAACCTAAATAAGTGTTATTTGGTGCCTGCGTTAAGCATAAACATTATATCTGGATCTTGTTTATTGCGAGACGGTTACTCATTTAAATCAGAGAATAATGGTTGTTCTATTTATATGAGTAATATCTTTTATGGTCATGCACCCAATGTAAGGGGTTTATTCTTATTGAATCTCGATAGTAATGATACACATGTTCATAACATTGATGCCAAAAGATGTAGAATTGATAATGATAATACCACTTTCTTGTGGCACTGCCGTTTAGGTCATATTGGCGTAAAATGCATGAAGAAGCTCCATGCTGATGGACTTTTGGAGTCACTTGATTTTGAATCACTTGACACATGTGAGCCATGCCTCATGGGCAAGATGACTAAAACGCCGTTCTCTGGAACAATGGAACGGGCAAGTGACTTATTGGAAATCATACATACTGATGTGTGCGGTCCGATGAGTATTGAGGCGCGCGGTGGTTATCGTTATTTTCTCACCTTCACTGATGACTTAAGTAGATATGGGTATATTTACTTAATGAAACACAAGTATGAAACATTTGAAAAGTTCAAACAATTTCAGAGTGAAGTTGAGAATCATCGTAACAAGAAGATTAAATTCCTACGATCTGATCGAGGAGGAGAATATCTGAGTTATGAGTTTGGCAGTCACTTAAGACAGTGTGGAATTGTTTCACAATTGACACCGCCTGGAACACCACAGCGTAATGGTGTGTCCGAACGTCGTAATCGAACCTTATTGGATATGGTGCGATCTATGATGTCTCTTGCCGATTTGTCACTATCGTTTTGGGGTTATGCATTAGAGACAGCTGCATTCACTTTAAATAGGGCACCATCGAAATCCGTTGAGACGACGCCTTATGAACTTTGGTTTGACAAGAAGCCAAAGCTGTCGTTTCTTAAAGTTTGGGGATGTGATGCTTATGTCAAAAAGCTTCAGCCTGAAAAGCTGGAACCCAAAGCGGAGAAATGCGTCTTCATAGGATACCCAAAAGTGACAGTTGGGTATACCTTCTATCTCAGATCCGAAGGCAAAGTGTTTGTCGCTAAAAACGGAACATTTCTTGAGAAAGAGTTTCTCTCGAAAGAATTGAGTGGGAGGAAGATAGAACTTGATGAGGTTGTTGAACCTTTACTTCAACCTGAGAGTAGCGCAGCGCAGAAAGTTGTTTCTGTGGAGCCTACATTAGCTGAAGAGGAAGTTAATGATGATGATCATGAAGCTTTGGATCAAGTTGCTATCGAACCTCGTAGGTCGACAAGGACGCGTACTGCTCCTGAGTGGTACGGCAACCCTGTCTTAGAGGTCATGTTGTTAAACAACGATGAACCTACGAGCTATGGAGAAGCGATGATGGGCCCGGATTCCGAGAAGTGGTTAGAGGCCATGAAATCCGAGATGGGATCCATGTATGAAAACAAAGTATGGACTTTGGAAGTATTACCTGAAGGGCGTAAGGCCATTCAGAACAAATGGATCTTTAAGAGGAAGACGGACGCGGACGGTAATGTCACCGTCTATAAAGCTCGACTTGTGGCAAAGGGTTTTTCACAAGTTCAAGGAGTTGACTACGATGAGACCTTCTCACCCGTAGCGATGCTTAAGTCCGTCAGAATCATGTTAGCAATAGCTGCCTTTTTCGATTATGAAATTTGGCAGATGGATGTCAAAACAGCATTCCTTAACGGTTACCTTAAGGAAGAGTTGTATATGATGCAACCAGAAGGTTTTGTCGATCCAGAGAATGCTGACAAAGTTTGCAAACTCCAGCGATCCATTTATGGACTGGTGCAAGCATCTCGGAGTTGGAATCTTCGTTTTGATGAGGTGATCAAAGCGTTCGAGTTTATACAAGTTTACGGAGAAGCTTGTATTTACAAGAAAGTGAGTGGGAGCTCTATAGCGTTTCTAATATTATATGTGGATGACATATTGCTGATTGGAAACAATATAGAAATGCTGGAAAGCATAAAGGAATATTTGAACAAGAGTTTTTCAATGAAGGACCTAGGAGAAGTTGCTTTCATATTAGGCATCAAGATCTATAGAGATAGATCGAGACGCTTAATAGGACTTTCACAAAGCACATACCTTGATAAGATTTTGAAGAAGTTCAAAATGGATCAGTCCAAGAAGGGGTTCTTGCCTGTTTTGCAAGGTGTGAAGTTGAGTAAGACTCAATGCCCAGTGACTGCAGAAGATAGAGAAAAGATGAGTGTCATCCCCTATGCTTCAGCCATAGGCTCTATCATGTATGCAATGCTGTGCACAAGACCCGATGTCAGCCTTGCCATAAGTATGGCCGGAAGGTTTCAAAGTGATCCAGGAATGGAACACTGGACGGCGGTCAAGAATATCCTGAAGTACCTGAAAAGGACTAAGGACATGTTTCTCGTTTATGGAGGTGATCAAGAGCTCGTCGTAAAGGGTTACGTCGATGCAAGCTTTGACACTGATCCGGATGACTCTAAGTCGCAAACCGGATACGTATTTATTCTTAATGGGGGTGCGGTTAGCTGGTACAGTTCCAAGCAAAGCGTGGTAGCTGATTCTACATGCGAAGCGGAGTACATCCCTGCCTCGGAGGCGGCGAAGGAAGGTGTCTGGATGAAGGAGTTCATGACAGATCTTGGAGTAGTGCCTAGTGCGCTTAACCCAATGACTCTGTTTTGTGATAATACTGGTGCCATTGCTCTAGCCAAGGAACCAAGATTTCACAAGAGGACCAGACACATAAAGCGACGTTTCAATTCCATCCGCGATTACATCAAGGAGGACGACATAAATATTTGCAAAGTACACACGGATCTAAATGTTGCAGATCCGATGACTAAACCTCTTCCAAGGGCTAAACATGAACAACACCAGAACTGCATGGGTGTTCGATTCATTACAATGTAAATCACATAGTGATGTGAACTAGATTATTGACTCTAGTGCAAGTGGGAGACTGTTGGAAATATGCCCTAGAGGCAATAATAAATTGGTTATTATTATATTTCCTTGTTCATGATAATCGTTTATTATCCATGCTATAATTGTATTGATTGGAAACTCAAATACATGTGTGGGTACATAGACAACACTGTGTCCCTAGTAAGCCTCTAGTTGACTAGCTTGTTGATCAAAGATGGTTAAGGTTTCCTAGCCATGGACATGAGATGTCATTTGATAACGGGATCACATCATTAGGAGAATGATGTGATGGACAAGACCCAAACTGTAAACGTAGCATTTGATCGTGTCAGTTTATTGCTATTGTTTTCTGCATGTCAAGTATCTGTTCCTTTGACCATGAGATCATGCAACTCACTGACACCGGAGGAGTACCTTGTGTGTATCAAACGTCGCAACGTAACTGGGCGACTATAAAGGTGCTCTACAGGTATCTCCGAGGATGTCTGTTGGGTTGGCATGGATCAAGACTGGGATTTGTTACTCCGTATGACGGAGAGGTATCTCAGGGCCCACTCGGTAATACAACATCACAATGAGCCTTGCAAGCAATGTGACTAAAAGTGTTAGCCACGAGATCTTGTATTACGGAACGAGTAAAGAGACTTGCCGGTAACGAGATTGAACTAGGTATAGTGATACCGACGATCGAATCTCGGGCAAGTAACATACCGAAGAACAAAGGGAATAGCATACGGGATTAACTGAATCCTTGACATAGAGGTTCGACCGATAAAGATCTTCGTAGAATATGTAGGAGCCAATATGGGCATCCAGGTCCCGCTATTGGTTATTGGCCGTAGAGGTGTCTCGGTCATGTCTACATAGTTCTCGAACCCGCAGGGTCTACACACTTAACGTTTGGTGACGATTAGTATAATTGAGTTATTATGTTGGTGACCGAAAGTTGTTCGGAGTCCCGGATAAGATCCCGGACATGACGAGGATCTCCGGAATAGTCCGGAGGTAAAGATTGATATATGTGATAATAGTGTTTTGATCTCCGGAAGAGTTCCGAAGTTCACCGGAAGGGGTTCCGGATGTTTACCGAAGTGTTCGGGTGCAGCAACACTTTATATGAGCCAAAGGGATAAAGCCCACAAGGTATTGGAAAGTGCAAAAGTAGTTTTGCTGCCGCGTAAGCGGTACTACCGCTTGGTGAAGCGGTACTACCGCCCGAGCGGTACTACCGCTTGTGTGAAGCGGTACTACCGCCCAAGCGGTACTACCGCTTGTGTGAAGCGGTACTACCGCTTGTGCGCGGCTGTGCACGATTCGGCAGGGTCCGAATTGGACTCTTTTCCTGCGGGCCAAACCGACCTTGTGCGGGCAAAACCGACCCGGAGGAGGCTTTTACTCCAAGTTTAGACCCCAAGGCTCAACATATAAATAGAGGGGCAGGGCTAGCACACGGGACACATCAGGATTTCCCAAGCCGTGTGCCGGCAACCCTAGCCCTCTAGTTCCTCCGTCATAATCTCCGTAGCGCTTGGCGAAGCCCTGCAGAGATTGTTCCTCACCACCATCACCACGCCGTCGTGCTGCTGGAACTCAACCACTACTTCACCATCGCTCGCTGGATCGAGGAGGTGAAGGCGTCATCAAGCCGTACGTGTGTTGAACGCGGAGGTGCCGTCCGTTCGGCACTAGATCGGAAGGATCGTGATTGGATCGCGGGACGCTCGGCGATTTGGATCGCGAAGACGTTCGACTACATCAACCGCGTTTATTAACGCTTCCGCTTAGCGATCTACAAGGGTATGTAGATTCACTCTCCCTCTCGTAGATGCTCATCACCATGGATAGATCTTATGTGTGCGTAGGAAAATTTTTGTTTCCCATGCAACGTTCCCCTACATGAATACCCAACACACATCCTTGACGTGGCAGATGCCTCACAAACCGCACATACGGGTGGGAACGTCGAGGACCGGGTGCGTTCGTCCCCGAGATCAAGCCAACGGTGGATGATCCTATGATAGAACGGGCTTAGACTTGGCCTGGCATCTCACGATGACCCGCCGTAACACGGAGAAGCAGGTATTCACCGTGGCCTACCCCATCTCGGTGTTGGTCAACGCCCTAAACCGCCAGGGACACCGGATGGGTGCCACACTATGAAGACGCGTATTGACTCTTCAAACAAGCCACCACACTCTTCCAGACATGTATGAGGGCTCAACGCAAGATTTGGTGACATAGCTACCCCCTGAAGGCCCCCGACCACACTCGTAGACATGCGAAGAACAATCCTCGGAAAATCGTACAACGCCGGAATTTCTGGAGAGCCGGCACGGTGTCATCACATGGCCCCTGTAGGGTGTGGTAAAATTTTGGGCGTGTTTCGAGTAAGCCTCCCCTGAGGCCGCTTGTAAACCGCACCATCTCCGAGCTAGTCTCTGGGTATCAAGAGGGGACGTGTCTGGTTTGTGCAGGAAGCACGGGTCATGTTGCTCCGTTGGCCTCGAAACTTCCCGTGCTCTCAAAGGAGGCCATCGCATGACACGTGCCACGCCCCCTCATTTTTCAGAACCGCGTGCAAGATTTGAGACATTTATTCCTCTGCTAAGGTTTCATCGCCGGTAATTGCACATCTGCAAGGCGGCACATGAAATCATGCCCGGAAGCGGCGTTGAAAATCCTTTGTGATGTCCTTGCGGCATGCGTAGGCCTTGTGCAGACGAGGGAGGGGCAGGCCCTACCACCGGGGGGCAAAAGTACCTCGGTGGCATGCCTGATGCAACCGTTTAAATCCTCGGAAAACAAAGTGTAACTATAATGGTATGGTGGTTTGCCAATCATGTAAGAAAATAAAGGAGATGAAAACAACAACAAAAAAGAATAACACATATCACCGAGCACGGCTACCACAGGGAAGAAACATGATCTAGGTTTAGGTACTTTACCGAGAGGACCTCTCGGAAAAGGTGGGCATTACCGAGAGCCGTATATCGACGCCCGGTAACAGTTGCACTACTTCTTTATTTTCCTTCCTTTTGTGTTTTTGTTTGGCACTCTATTTTTGTGTCTGATATTTCATATATTTTTATGGCTAAAGTTTCAAAATTCCATCACTTTTAGTGACTTATGTTTCGGGCTAGATTTTTTTGAAAAACAAAGTGTAACTATAATGGTAAGGTGGTTTGCCAATCATGTAAGAAAACAAAGGAGATGAAAACAACAACAAAAAAGAATAACACATATCACCGAGCACGGCTACCATGGGGAAGAAACATGATCTAGGTTTAGGTACTTTACCGAGAGGGCCTCTCAAAAAAGGTGGGCATTACTGAGAGCCGTATATCGACGCTCGGTAATAGTTTCACCACTTCTTTATTTTCCTTCCTTTTGTGTTTTTGTTTGGCACTCTCTTTTTGTGTCTGATATTTCATATCGTTTTATGGCTAAAGTTTCAAAATTCCATCACTTTTAGTGACTTATGTTTCGGGCTAGATTTTTTTGAAAACCCAACTTCTAAGCACTGTAAAATAAAAAATATGAGAACGGGGACGTTCCATAACATGGAGAAGCATGTATTCACCATGGCCTACCCCTTCTCGGTGCCGGTCAATGCCGTAGACCGCCTGGGCCACCGGATGGGTGCTCGATCTAGAAACCGCCCGAGGGGGGGGGGGGGCGGGGGCGGGAACCACCCGTACATGCGTGTGGGCCGTGCATATGCATGAAAGGGTGGTGTCGTGTTTGAATACCCAACGCACATTCTTGACATGACAGATGCCTCACAAACCGCACATATGTGCGGGAAAGTCGAAGACCGGGTGCGTTCGTCCGAGAGATCGAGCCAATGACGGACGATCCTGTGACAGAACGGGCTTAGACTTGGCCAGGCATCTCACGATGACCCGCCGTAACAAGGAGAAGCAGGTATTCACCGTGGCCTACCCCATCTCGGTGTCGGTCAACGCCCTAGACCGCCGGGGCCACCGAATGGGTGCCACACTACGGAGATGCGTATTGACTCTTCAGACAAGCCACCACACTCTTCCAGACATGTATGAGGGCTCAACGCAAGATTTGGTGACATAGCTACCCCCCGAAGGCCCCCGACCACACTTGTAGACATGCGAAGAACAATCCTTAGAAAATCGTACGACGCCGGAATTTCTCGAGAGCTGGCACAGTGTCATCACATGGCCCCTCTAGGGTGTGGTAAAAATTTGGGTGCGTTTCAAGTAAGCCTCCCCTGAGGCCACTTGTAAACCACACCATCTCCGAGCTAGTCTCTGGGTATCGAGTGGGGACGTGTCTGGTTTGTGTAGGAAGCATAGGTCATGTTGCTCCGTTGGCCTCGAAACTTCCCGTGCTCTCAAAGGAGGCCAACCCATGACACGTGCCACGCCCCCTCATTTTTCAGACCCGCGTGCAATATTTGAGACATTTATTCCTCTGCTAGGGTTTCATCGCCGGTAATTGCAGATCTGCAATGTTTATGATAATTATATTGCTTTGATATATGTTTTTATGCAGGGATACATGAAAGTAGCCACAAATGATGTTGACTACACATGTTGTCTCCCGGTATGGCTTACTTTTCTGAGAGCCGCTCTTGGTATTTTACAAAATCTAGATCTATGGCTTTCCCTTTACCTAGAGTGCTCTCGGAAAAGCGCCCAAGATCTAGGGCTACCATCTTTACCGACCATTCTTATGACTCTCGGAAAAGCCTGCGAGATCTCGGGTATGACCTTTACCGAGAGCTTCTTGTACTTGACTCTCGGAAAAGTCTCCCGCGGGGACTTATCCAAAAATTCCAACTCGCGTGCTCACTCCCTCTTCTCTATTTCCTCTCACTCCCTCTCGTCCCCTCATGTCCGCCGCTGCCCCTTAGCTCCGCCGCCCCGTCCATCGAGCTCCGCCACTGCCGCCGCGTCCACCGAGCTTCGCCGCCTCCACCCCGTCCAGCGAGCTCCGCCGTCGCCGCCCCGTCCACCGAGCTTCACCGCAGGCCCTTAGCTCCACTGCCCCGTCCACCGAGCTCCGCCGCCGCTGCCGCCGCATGTAGTGCTTCCACCGAGCCTCCACCTCCACCTCCAGCGACCCCCCACCTCCACTAAGCCCTCCACCTCCATCGTCACGGCCACCACCTCCACCGAGCTCCTACACCATCGCGGCCTCGCATCCACCTCCGTCGTCCACCTCCCCCGCCGTCCCCCCTGCCCCGTTGGTGAGCCCCTCCTCAATCTCTTTTTTTTTCAATTTTTTATACATATTGTATATGCATATGTAGTGATTAATGTGTGTGAGTGTGTGTGTGTGTGATGTGTTTGTGTGTGCGTGTGAGTGAGTGCTATTGGTGTGTGTGTGTGGGTGCTGTTGGGGTGTGTGTGTGTGTGTGTGTGTGTGTGTTTGTGTGTGTGTGTGATGTGTTTGTGTGTGCGTGTGAGTGAGTGCTATTGGTGTGTGGGTGTGGGTGTTGTTGTTGTGTGTGTGAGTGAGTGATGTTATGTGCACTACTAGAAAAATGGCTATAGCCAATATCCCTATTAGTGGCGCACCATGGTGGTGGTGCGCCACTGCTATATAGCAGTGGCGCACCAGAAGCAGGTGCGCCATTGTTATTTTTTTAGTAGTGGCGCACCTTTAGTCCAATGCGCCATTGCTATTTTTTCCCCGGGTCCATCCCTTCCCCAGGCTTACCAATGGCGCACCTTTGCCAGGTGCGCCATTGCTATTTTAGGTAGCAATGGTGCACCTGGCAAAGGTGCGCCATTGGTAAGCCAGGGGAGGTGGGCATTTTTGGCAGCACATAGCAATGGCGCACCACCCCCTGGTGCGCCATTGCTATGGCACATAGCAATGGCGCACCACCCCTGGTGCGCCATTGCTATGTGCTGCACCGACCGGCCCGCCTTTTTCTTTTCTTTTCCCCTCTCACCTATCCACCGCATAGCTCGAGCTCCCTCTCACGATTCCTCACCTCCACCAACAGCCGCCGGCCACCACGTCCCCTCACCTACGCCGCCGGCCGGCCACCGCAGCCCTCCTTCCGCTGCCGGCCCTAGACCTCTCCTACCCCATCCGCCTCCCAGTCCTCTCCCGAATCCCCCTTTGTCCCTGAGCTCGCGCGAGACCTAGCCTCGCCCCACCTCCGCCCCTCCAGCCCCGCCGCCTACCAGCCCTCCCGAACCTCGCCACCGTCCGGGGAAGCTCCGACGCCGCCCCCCTGCAGATTCCCTCGCGGACACGCCTCCAATCGAGCCTCAAGCGCGCCGCCACGAAACCCTAGGCCAGCCGGGACCTCGCATCTGGATGCCGTGTCCGTGCTGGTGGAGGCGTCCAGCGGCGTCGCCGGCGCCGTGATGTCGACCACCGTAGCTTCTGGTCAAGGTATGAGTCGTACCCCAATAGGCAGCCCCCAATCCTCTTCTCCCCCCGCGGGATGCAGTGGTAGCACGACGCAGGTGAGACGAATTCGTCGATCTGCTGCATTGATTTGTAGCTGCAGAATTTTTTTAGGGGAGAAGAAATGCAGTTTCTTGTCACGTTTTGCTGTGCATCGATGGAAATTAGCTCTATAGATGCAACAGTCCCGGTGCATGCACTTTCCTTATCGATTTTCTGATGAGATTGTGATTGACTAGCTAAAGAAATTACTACCTGGGATGATATTTGTTTGCTTCCATAAAGCTAATGCAAAAGCAATTATTTTTCTTCTGTAACACTTTAAAGCACTTCCTTGCATAATATTGAACCTGAAGCTTGTAGTTCAGTGGGGATTGACTTTATAGTTAGTAATTTGCTGATGTGGTAGGCTGTGAGGGCAGGAAAAATGTTCAGTGGGGATTGACTTTATAGTTATATAGGATTATTACAACTATAGTGTACTTCATGATAATCACATGCTAATGATGTACCGTATGCTTCCTTCATTTGTTTTGTGCAGGGAGGGAGCTTATACTTGCTTTAATCAAACCGTTGGAGCTGAAGAATTCAGTTATGGTTCTAGAATAGATCACATTCTCATTTCAAAACGCACACACTGTCGAGATGAGGACCCTACGGCACAGCGAGCCGCACTGGACGGTGGCGCAATGCATGAGGTACAGAACTTAAACTCCTTCATCGTCACATCAATCACAACGTTTATGTCACTGGATAGTTAATTTCTTAGGAATATAGCATGTCTCCTTGGGCTAAACTGTAACAAAGTTCAGAATATTAAAGTTTAGATTATTAACCTTAACTTTCATTTATCAAAGATCTGCACGCTTTGTTTTGGATCCACACACCTAGGCTCGTCTAATGTGATCGGATCTGGCCAGATTCCTTTTGATGCATCACCTGTTACTCTTTTCGGTGAATTATGTTAGTAGTAATCTTGATTAGCTAGTTGCATGTGTGTTGTTAGCAGGATTAGCATGGCCGTAGCTTAGGTCAAGCATGTACCTTATGTTTTGTCTCATGTAAAAAGCTTAGGACTGTGTTTACTGAATAATTAAGTTCTTCTGACAGGGAACTATGCATCCTGAATGGCATAGACTCTTGGCTTCATGAAATGACCCATGTCTATGATTCAAGGTATCTTAGATCTTCGATGTCGGATGCAAATAATTGCTCAATTTCACTTCTCTGCAATGTTCATTCTCACATATTTCTATCATTCTTTGCAGGGATAAAGTAAAGAAAAAGAAGAAAAGATTACTAGAAGATTAGTTTTAGAATTTTCTTCTATTTCCTTGTAATTTTTCTTTTATTGGATACTTGTAAAGACATTGTAATATTCTTACTATAATAAAAATTATGATTCTATTTCATTTTTTGTTTTTAAATTATTTTTCCTTATAGGTTGTTTTCTGTAAATTTGGATTTTTTTTTGTTTTCCAAATACATTACTAGTGGCGCATTTCAGCCCTTATTAGTGGCGCACCTTCCTTTATTACTAGTGGCGCACCTATAAGGCTATTAGTGGCGCACCTAGAGGGAATACCAGTGGAGCACCTAAGGGTTAGTAGTGGCGCACCAGAGGTGCGCCATTACTATCTGGATTACTAATGGCGCACCAGAGGTGCGCCATTACTATCTCTTACTAGTGGCGTGTTAATAGTGGCGCACCTATAGTGCGCCATTACTAACGAAAACAGGTGCGCCACTAATAGGGCTTTTTCTAGTAGTGGTGTGTGTGCTGAACAAATGATTGACACTACTTTTTTTTCGTCCAGGACATTGATACGTTTCCAACGTGTCTATAATTTTTGATTGTTCCACGCTATTATAGTATCAATCTTGGATGTTTTTATTTACATTTACAGCAATTATATATCATATTTTGGGACTAACCTATTAACTTAGTGCCCAGTGCCAGTTGCTGTTTTTTTGTCTGTTTTTGGTTTTCCAGAATATCAGTACCAAACGAAGTCCAAATGCCACGAAACTTTTTGGAGATTTTTTTCTAGACATAAGAGACACTAGAAGCTTCGGGAGAGGGCCAGAAGATGAAGCAGTGGCCCACGAGGCACCAGGGCGCGCCCAAGGGGGGTGACGTGCCCTGGTACCTCGTGGGGCCCACAAGGCTCTGTTTGACCTAATTCCACCACTATAAATTCTCTAAAATCTGGAAACCAATAGAGGAGTCCACGAAATACTTTTTTCGCTGCCGCAAGCTTTTGTTCCAGAGAGATCCCATCTGGAGGCCTTTTCCGGTACTCCGCCGGAGGGGGACTCGATCACAGAGGGGCTCTACATCATCCTTGCCGCCCTTCCGATGATGCGTGAGTAGTTTACCACAGACCTTCGGGTCCATAGTTAGTAGCTAGATGGCTTCTTCTCTCTATTTGATCTTCAATACAATGTTCTCCTCGATGTTCTTGGAGTTTTATCCGATGTAATCACTTTTTGCGGTGTGTTTGTTGGGATCTGATGAATTGTGAGTTTATGATCAGATTACCATGAATATTATTTGAGTCTTCTCTGATCTCTTTTATGCATGATTATTATAGCTTCGTATTTCTTCTCCGATCTATTGATTTGGTTTGGCCAACTAGATTGATTTATCTTGCCATGGGAAGAGGTGTTTTGTAATGGGTTCGATCTTGCGGTGCTCAATCCCAGTGACAGAAAGGCACATGACACGTATATATTGTTGCTATTAAGGGTAAAAAGATGGGGTTTATTCATGCATGAGTTTACTTTGTCTACATCATGTCATCTTGCTTAAGGCGTTACTCCCTTCTTTATGAACTTAATACTCTAGATGCATGCTGGATAGCGGTCGATGGGTGGAGTAATAGTAGTAGATGCAGGTAGGAGTCGGTCTACTTGTCTCGGACGTGATGCCTATATACATAATCATTGCCTTGGATATCGTCATGATTATTTGCTTTTCCATTAATTGCCCAACAGTAATTTGTCTACCCACCGTATGCTATTTTCAAGAGAGAAGCCTCTAGTGAAAACTATGGCCCCCGGGTCTATCTTTATCAATTACTAAAACCCTAAAAATAGTTGCTATAATTTTCCTTTATTTATTTTATTTTGTATTTTTGTTTGATCTATCTATCTATCACATACAATTTAATCTTGCACTTTACCGTCGAGGGATTGACAACCCCTCGTTCGCGTTGGGTGTGAGGATTTGTTGTTTTGTGTGCAGGTGCTATTAACGAGGTGTTGCGTGATTCTCCTACTGGATTGATAACCTTAGTTTCATAACTAAGGGAAATACTTATCTCTACTGTACTGCATCATCCCTTCCGCTTCAGGGAATAACCAATGCAGCTCACAAGTAGCAGACATGCATCTATTTTGACACTAGAGAGTGAATTATGTTCCATCGCACGCTTCAAGGGTAATCTCTCTCCGTTCATGTGTAGGTTTCCATTATTTGTAGATCACCTAAATAGTCGTGTAACCTAGGCATCTCCCATTCGGAAGGGTTATATTTATAAATATGCAAGTCTTTGCATATTTATAACCTCAACTCTTTCGAATTGTCCACGTTTTCCATGGACAGCCCGAGGATGTGTAGGCTGGTCGTTTTCATGCCGTACTTCAATCTGAGACAGAATTTCGGCAGCGTCTCCTTGTTGTTCTCTGGATACACATCCTCTCGGCTTATTGTCGAGACGTGTATTTGGAGAATAGCAGGGAGGTGCTGCCGAAATTTTGTCTCGGATCGGAGTACGGCATGGAAGCAGACCAAGCCTACACATCCTCGGGTGGGATTAGGACCTATCTTGACCTATTAGATAGCTCAGTGCATGTCGTAAAACTTGATGGAACCACTGGTTACATAAAAAACATTATGTGTGTATTTCCCATTAGATCAGAGGATGGAAGATCGTGAGTGGATGTACACTGGATATCCCAGCATGGAAGGTATGAGCCCTGAGTGGAGATCGAAGACCAATGATTTCTTGGAATTAGTATTTGCTGGAGAAACGTCACCTCATGGAATTTAGTGCCCCTGCGCGGAGTGCGATAACCATTTTGAAAGTGATAAGATTACTATGAGTAAACTCTTAGGAAAGAATGGGTTTACGCCAGGCTATTAATGGTGGGTCTTTCATGGTGAGACAGAACAGTCCAGAGCAGAGGTGGTGCGACAGCGCACCGACGATTATGATACTCGGATTGAAAACCTGTTAGATGATATCCGCCGTGCAGATCCGCGGGAGGACCCGGACTCCGAGGAGCCATCGGAAAGCCCAGAAGAGTATCATGCAGCTTTGTTTGCGGCACAAAAACCCCTTCATGCCCATACAGAGGTTACTCAACTAGATGGCATCGCACGCCTAATGGCCCTCAAGGGGAACCATTGCATGAGCATAGTTTGCTTCAATGATTTTTTGTCCATTATTGCCATCCTTCTACCTAAAGAAAACATTTTGCCAAAGAACATGTACGAGTCGAACAAAATCCTCGGTTCACTTAAGATGCCGTATGAGCAAATACATGCTTGTCCAAACGGATGCATGTTATTTAGAAATGAACATAAAGATACAAACTACTATGTCGAGTGCAAATCCTCTAGGTATATTGAGGTACAAAATGATGATGGTACCAAGAGGCAGCTCACAATTGCCGTCAACATCCTTCGGTATCTTTCATTCACAGAAAGGATCCAACGGCTTTATATGACCGAGGAAACTGCCCAATATATGAGATGGGCCGCCGAAGGGAAGATATACAATTCAAAAAAGATGCAACATCCACGGGATGGTGAAGCATGGAAGAAATTTGTTCAAATTCATAAAAAATGGATAACTGGAAGAGTGTAGCTATTGGGATAACAACCAATGGGTTCAATCCATATGGTTTGATGGCTGCCATATACAGCTGTTGGCCCGTATATGTTATCCCCCTGAATCTGCCCCCTGGCGTTTGCATGCAACGTCATCACATGTTCTGGACGCTGATAATTCTAGGGCCTAACTATCCGGGGAAGCATATGAGTGTGTACATGGAGCCGCTGGTGGACGACTTACTTATTGCCTGGAACGATGGGGTAAGGACATACGATGCCGTTTCAAAGAAGCACTTCAATATGCTGTTTGGTACCACACATCGCTACATGACCTACCAGCACATGCGATATTTTGTGTCTGGTGTGTAAAGGGGAAGTGGCCTTGCCCAGTTTGCCGACAGTGTGTGACTTTCATTTGGCTGGCTAACGGTCGCAAGTATGTATGCTTTGACCAACATCGGCAGTTCTTTCGTCTTGATCACCCATACAGACAAGACACTGTGAACTTTCGAAAAGGTGTTATTGTTGATGACCCGCCACCACATATTATAACCGGTGCCCATCTTAAGGATGAGTTAGATGCTCTCGAGAAAAATCCCAATGGGAAAGGTTTTGTGGGATATGCAGAGACACACCAGTGGACTCATATTCCAAGCTTATGCAGGCTCCCTTACTTTAAAGATCTCCTGCTTCCACACAACATTGATGTAATGCACACTGAAAAGACTATTGCGGAGGCCCTTCTCGGCACATTCCTTGACACTGAGAAGTTAAAGGATAACATTCCGGCTAGGATCGATCAAGGCCAGCTATGCAACATGCCAAAATTAAAATTGGTGCCTCATGCAAAAGGTAATTCTTGGAAGAAGCCACCGGCCCCTTTCACCCCTTCAAAGTCCCAAAGAAAGGAAATTCTCCAGTGGATTGTAAACAAGTTGTACTTCCCTGATGGATAGGCAACTAATATCATGAGGGGAGTGAATATGCCTACACAGCGAATAGGGGGCCTCAAGAGTCATGACTACCATGTATGGCTTGAGCGGATAATGCCTGTGATGATTCGAGGGTATGTCAAAGAGGATATATGGCGAGTGCTGGTGGAGTTGAGCTTCTTCTTCCGCCAGCTTTGTGCCAAGAATTAGATTATGAAGTGGTTGCAAAGTTGGAGGAACAAGCACCCGAGTTGCAATGCAAGTTAGAGAAGGTATTTCCACTAGGTTTCTTTAATCCGATGCAACATATGATCTTGCATCTCACGTACGAGGCACGAATGGGAGGACCTGTGCAGTTCCGATGGCAGTATGCACCTGAAAGGGAGTTCTGGCAAATGTAAGAATAAAGCCCACATCGAAGCCTCCATAGCCGAGGCATACCTGAACGAGGAGGTGGCAACGACCACGATAAAGTACTATCATGACAGTATTCACACTAGGTTAAATCCAACTCCTCGTTACAATGAAGAACCCACCAGTAATGTTTCTGACCTTAGCCTCTTCGAAGGCCATGGTGGCTAAGCAAGTGGTCTGAAGCACAAGTACTTTTCACCTACCGAGTGGTCGTCTCTTATGATCAATGTCTTGACCAACATGGAAGAAGTGTAGCCGTACATACAGTAAGTGCACAACACCTTCATTGACAACTACTCACTAGTCTTGATTCCTAACTCGAATTCTTCTCATTGCTATAGGGAATTCAAGAACGAAGTCTGGAAGCTACCATGGCCCCCTAGCGATGAAGAAGCACCAAACCTTCTTGAAGATACCAATGCTGATGGCGGTTTCATTTCTTGGTTCCCAAGAAAAGTAACTTTCCTAACTTTATGTACACTTCAAGTTGTTCTTACTTGCCGGTCATGAACCAAACAATCTCCTATTAATCTTGTAGGCATACACGAAGGTTGATATGGACGCCAAATTGAGACAAGTAGCCTCAGGTTTTGAATACGAGGCCAAGTCATTTAAAGCTTACGACATGAATGGGTATCGCTTCATCACTGATAAACGCACGCGTGAGAGGCCCAATCGAAGGGCAATAAATAGTGGGGTCTATTGTCTCTGGACAGATGGACGTCACTACGATGGAACAATCGAAGAAATTTATGAGTTGCAATACTGTGGTCTACAAGGTGTGAAGCCCGTCGTATTCAGATGCAGTTGGCTCAATCCAGAGAAATTGAGACGGACCCCTAGTATTGGTTTGGTCAAAGTTGAACGAGCATCAAAATATGCAGGAAATGATGTCTATATTATGGCTCAACAAGCTACACAAGTGTTTTATCTCCCGTAGGCGTGCACATCTATGAAACATATCGATCTCTTGAAATGGGATGTTGTGTACAAGGTACCCACGCATACCAAGGTACCTACCCCAAACAAGGACGATTACCACATAAACCCTGACACATACGAGGGAGAGTTCTATCAAGAAGTACAGAATGAAGAAGACAAAGATGATGCGGAGGAAGATGAGGGCGTGCATCACGAAGATGATGCTACGGAACATGAGGCTATGGATGACATGGAAGTAGATAATGAGGAGAACGGATACGAGGATGTTTCTGACCCTCGAGAGTTGGCATTACTTCTACGATGGCAAATGGGGCTAGATGATGATGATGATGAGGGTCCCCCTGAAGACTTCGAGGATCAATGTATGAACGGGCATGATAGCGATGATGACAGTCCTGATCCATATGTTGCACCTAATATTGACCCCTATTTCTAACAACTCCATGTATTCGTGTAACAACTCTTCGTATTCATATGTGCAACAACTCTATGTATTCGTGTGTGTAAGAACTCTATGTATTCGTGTGTGCAACAACTCTATGTATTTATGTGTGTAAGAACTCTATGTACTCGTGTGTGCAACAACTTTATGTATTCGTGTGTGTAAGAACTCTATGTACTCGTGTGTGCAACAACTCTATATATTCGTGTGCGCAACAACTCCATGTACTCTTCATATGTGATATATTTAATGTATTTACATCAAGTTGTCTCATCTATACTAATTGGTATGTTGGTTTTTGTATCAGGTGATTGCAACATAACAGGTGGCAACAAGAATCCAAAGGAAAGTTTGAAAGATGTGGCAGCTCTGTACAATGATCAATCGGTGAAAGGGGTGGCCGCTCCTGCGTCGGTTGCCACAGTCACAGAGAAGGCCAAACGACCGGCAGGTGTAGACGCCCCTCCCGTGAAATATCGGGCGAAACGAGGTTGAGTAGGACACAGGGGAGGAGGAGGAGCAGGCAGACAAGGAGGAGGAGGAGGAGAGGAGGTGGCTCAAGAAGGTGGACGAGGAGGAGTAGTGGATTAGGCAGGAGTAGGAGGCGGACCAAGAAAGGATGCGACAAGAGGAGGTAGACGAGGAGGACGAGGAGGGGGACGAGGAGGATGAGTAGGACGAGGAGGATGAGTAAGATGAAGAGGAGGGGGCGTGGTGGTCGACGGAGGAGACGGACACGTAGGAGGACGAGGAGGACGAGGAGGACGAGTAGCACCTATTTCTTCTCCAGGACCCTCTCATGCAGTGATTCGCCAGCCTCAGGAGGAGGATGCACAACGGCTGGAGGAGGGGGACATAGAGGATGGGTAGGAGGCGAGTGAGGAGGTGGAGGACGAGGAGGCTGAGGAGGAGGCGGTGGAGGATGACGATGCCGAGAGGAGGATGGTTGTTCGTCAGGTTTCTAAGGGTGGGGATGGACCCTCACGAGTGACGGAGAACCACGAGCTGAGCGGCTCACAGCCGGGCGGTTCGACTATGAGCACTACTTCGACAGGGAAAGTGTGGCTGCGTGGTCCTTCAAAGCTTCCTAAACAACCATATGTGCATAGAAACGTGTTGATTAAACCAGTGGGAGAGAAGTAAGTGGTTATATCGACTAATCCCATAAAAATTGTACCTTTGTCATTTCATCACATATAAAATGACTTTACTCTTCCTAATGAAGGACCTTAATAAAAGTTGGTGAGAGGCATCCGCCACGTTCGCCGAGTGGCATCATTGGGGGTCTATGTAGGTTAAATTATCCTGGACTGGTCACTTTGCCAAACGGTACCATTGAGCCAGCTTGGTCATGGGATCACTACAAACACGCTCCGGATTTCCTGGATACATGGCAGAGGGTTTATGATAACAGAGCCTTGCGAGTGGTTAACGATTTCTGGGTAAGTCCTTTGAAACACCGCAATGTCAATACCAAAAAGTTTAAATTTGCCAAAGTCATGATTTTACCCTTCTCCCATGTATGCATGTTTGTAGGATTTCTTTATCTGCGCAGATGGTGAGAAGGATCGCGCCAATGTGGAGGTTGAGAATATTGCCAAGAAACTAGTCAACGACATGCACTATGAGGAGCGCGTCCGGTTAGTGGTCAAGTATCACACGGACTATCTCAACGTGATGATTTCCAAAAAGGATGCTCGAGGGGAGCATCTTACACGGGACGGATACTTCAAGGCAAGTGATGATGGATGCTTGTTATTCCCTACATTACCACAAATTAGATTCCTTACTAAGATGCATTTGTTTACTTATTACAGGTGATTCCTCGGTGGTAAGCTGACAAACATCCGTGCTGGGAGAAGATCGTCGAATGGTGGACAGATCTAGGTTGGCAAGATGAACACAAGGTAATTGGCACTCGACGTAAATTGATGGGTTGTCCAAGACACCGTCAAGGCAACCTCACCATCCCAGGCGTCGTCTCCAAACATGTAGGCAACAACATCCTTTTCTTTTCATTATGTTCTCTTTCATTTGTGAGCATTCCCTTGAACAACATCCTTGGATTGCTTTCTTTTGCAGAAAGAAGACACTGGCGAGGATATCTCTTATTTCTCGGCATGGACCAAAAAACGCACCAAACTCGACAAGGACAAGGACCCTCTCCACCCAGAGAGGGACTGGATCAGCTCTAAAGCCCGGTCAGATGGGGAGAACTACACCAAAAAATTAAAGGAGACATACCGGCAAGAGGCTGATCCTCACGTGGTGCCGTTTGACCCTCTTGTGGCCATTGCCGCGGCAGGCGGTAAACCGTGGCGGTTCACCTCGATTCCATCATAACCTCCTCACTTCCGAGAGTCAGCACGCTTCATGCTACGAGTACTAGCTCTACTCCTACCATAGCGCGTCACGTACCACATACCATGGCCATTATTGATAAAATTTAGGTCGGTGCTTCTTCATTGATCCTTCATGATCCTCCATGTTTCCATTTCAACACGAATGACATTTGCATTGCCATATTGTAGACCCGGCTGAATGACACCGAGAAAGAACGAGATGAAGACCGGGCTAAGCTGAAGGCACAAAATGATCTAGTTAAGTCTTTACAACATATGGTGGCCAATCTTTATTCCATGCAGGGAAAACCTATGCCAGACATGCCAATGACACAAGAGTGGAACATTGTGAGTTCCGTTCAAACTATTTCTATCACCATTTTCGGCATTACCATAGCATTCATCTTATTGCCTCAAAATTCTTACAGCTCAATCAATCACAAGGGTCGAACAATGTTTTGGTAGTTGGTGGAGTTGGGGAAGCAAACCAAGTGACGCCTTCTGATGTTGATGTTTCCACTCCGATCTCCAAAATCGTCTGAACTTCATGTTATGTTGATGTTTGAAACTCTTCCTTGTGTGTGCGTGAGAACTATTGCATCTTGGGTGTTCTTGAGACTTGTGAACTTGCGGTAGTCGACTGTGCTTGACAAATATTGCACCTTTTATGCACTATTGCTTCTATGCGGGATGTGCTTGAGAATTATTGCTTTTTTGTGCGATACTGCTCATATGTGAGATGTTCTACATGGGATGCACTACATACTGCTGTCGTATATGTTTTGTTGCAGGGATGAACCAAAAAACAAACAAACAAAACTGCTGGACAAACCTTTGCCGAGAGTCACTCTCGGGAGATACTATCTTTACCAAGGGGACTGTCAAAAAAGGGTGGCAACCTGTAGAGCCTGATGTCTTTACTGAGAGCCCTCTCGAAAAAGCGTGCCAACCTGAAGAGACTGATAGGTTTTACCGAGAGTGACGACTCTCGGTAAAGGTATAACGTCTGCCGAGAGTGGCTCTCGGCACAACATAGACTCGGCTTGTCAGGTGGTGGCCACGTGCCTGTTTCCTATTGGTCGTCATTGCCGAGAGCGGCTCTCGGCAAATATGGATCTCGGCGTATGTTGCGGGCCCAGGCTGTCAGGTGGCTGACACGTGCCTGTTTCCTATTGGCCGTCTTTGCCGAGAGTGGCTCTCGGCCAATATAGCTCTCGGCGTATGTTGCGGGCCCGGGCTGTCAGGTGGCTGACACGTGCCTGTTTCCTATTGGTCGTCTTTGCCGAGAGTGGCTCTCGGCAAACAAGGCTTTTGGCGTATGTTGCGGGCCAAGGCTCTCAGGTGGCTGACACGTGCCTGCTCCCTATTGGCCGTCTTTGCCGAGAGCTGCTCCCGGTAATGATGGCTCTCGGCGTATGTTGCGGGCCCAGGCTGTCAGGTGGCTGACACGTGCTTGTTTCCTACTGGCCGTCTTTGCCGAGAGTGGCTCTCGGTAATGATGGCTCTCGGCGTATGTTGTGGGCCCAGGCTGTCAGGCATCTGACAAGTGGTTGTTTCCTACTGGCTCTCTTTTCCGAGTGTCACTCTCGGCAAAGAGACACCTCCGTTTCCGTCTGCTTCCGTGAGTAACTTTATTTTGCCGTGGTGCACTGTTCGACACTCGGCAAAGAGTTTGCCGAGTGCCAGTGTTTTGGCTCTCGGCAAATTTTTGTTTGCCTGAGAGGTGTACGACGGGTGGGCTTTGCCGAGAACAACTCTCGGCAAAGGCTTTGACGAGGGTTTTAGGCCCTTTGCCAAGTGTTCCTGGCACTCGGCGTCTGCGACGATTCCAGTAGTGATAGTCTTCAATCCAAAGGTATATCAATAATGCGGTGCCATAAAATTTACTATTTGTTATATATATATATATGGTGGTCTTCAGCCATATCCAAAAAGGGAGAGGTACACCATCTATGTTTGCCTTTGCCTATGTGAAAAAAACATCTAATTATTTTATTTTCCATTCCATATGTAGGTACCATCTATCAGCACCTATTGTCAAGTGATGTCATTTTGTGTATATTTTAGAACCAAAATAAGGTCTCTTTCTTCGCCAAACAATTTGCTGGAATGGAAGCCGTCTTAAGAACAAAATGAAATTATGACTTGGTCAACCTCAGAAAGTTTACTTCTAAAAATATATCCATATGTCGTCTTAAGAACAAAATGAAATTATGACTAGTCGAACCTGAGAAAGTTTCCTTCTAAAAATATGCCCATATGTAGTTTGCACAGTATGGCCTTTTCTTTTCACGTAGTATGAGAAATACATGAAGTGCTCTGTTTAAGATATTATCTTCAAAATGACATGTCTAAAATTACTTGATCGCAGATCATTATTGAGACATGTTTTGTTGCATATTTTTCCTTTTTATTTTTTCACCCTTACATTGAGTCGTTTATTTATCAGGTCTGCTTTATGTTATTTCTGTTCCAATATAAATATTCATTTTAAAGGTTTGCATTCTGGTGTTCTAACTAGGAAAAAGGCCAGTGCGTTGCAACGGGAGAATATCACACACTCTAGCCCAGATAATAATAATGTCTCAGGACCTTCACTCCTCAGCGACGCGAGCTTCTATCTGGCGGTGCCCAGGAGAGGAACGCTTCAGTGACAAGCGACAAATGTATCGGCGGTGAAGACGTAGTCGCATATCGCGCACTACACAAATCTTGTACATGTCCTCCACAGGATGATGGCGTAACGCCCGCCCATCTGCTGCTCCCACCGTAGCCAACCCACACATATTCCTCCTGCTAGCACGACCACCAAGCAGAGGGAAGGTGTGTGAAAAATTATTGTCATCTAGATGGTCCACCAAGCACATCTTGTATAAATGCAACAAAAAAAATTCCCATCTGCTATTTGCTCATACGCTATCTGGCCGCTGGGCGACGTCGAGCGTGGCGGGCTCGAGGAGCTGGGTGCTCGGCCTACCATGTGGTGGATGAGCTGGGTCCAACGCCACATTCATGCGGTCGGTCGGAGGTCGAGCAAATCCTGCAGCAACCGCGTGCTGCTCCTGCTCATTTGAATGGTTGATTCCATGCACCCGTGTGGAGTGCAGAGGTCGTCGGCTTCTTCAAGACACTCTGGGGCGCCGGTGGGGCAGGCGTTGCGGGTCTCGCATCGATATTCAAGGAGCGGGCCCGGCTTTGGATGGCCGGCGGTCAGTTCGGGGCCGCGAAGGAGCGGCGGCGAGCTCGGCGCCGCGTCCTACCACTTTTACCCCATCCGTGGGAAGCCAGGTTGTTCCTGCTCCTCCTCTTCACTTCCCGGCATCGATTCACTTAGAGTCAACAGACAACGCAAGCCAATGACCCCACGAGCCTTCTTTCTTCTTTTTTCACCTGCAGTCGCACAACATTGGGATGCACATCTCACTCTCGTTTGTTTATTTTTGAGGCTGCTTGTTTTCTGGTATAACTCGGGCATATATAAATTGATCTTTTTTATTGCAAAGGGACGATGTGGGAGTATTTAATTACGCAGTATGGTCGCACAAGCGGCAGCTATTTTTTTCTCCCGAATCGACAAAAAGAAGGAAAGGGGATGTTGGTGTCAAATCTGGCATATCTCGTAGTAGGGGTCCTAAGCTACGCGTCTTCGAGCGATGGTAATACAGACACAGGATTTTATCCAGGTTCGGGCTCTCTTGAAGAGATAATACCCTACGTCCTGCTTTTGATTGTATTCATATGGGGTGTAGTACAGAGTACATGTATCTACCACGAGATTATTCTAATAAACATCAGATCATCTATTTACTAGCCTGGCCTCGGTTTATATAATGCATCGGAGGCCTAGGGCTTTTAGGAGTCCTTGTCTTGTGGGCCAAGTCTTGTGGGAACCTCCTTGTATATGGCATGGGCTGCCCGAAGTGGTCCATTAGTAAACCGCCATGGGGGTCCTTGGCCCGACCCAACTGGTCGGGAGACGACGTGGTGAGTGCCCCCTAGTCCAGGACACCGTCAGTAGCCCCCTTGAACCGGTCTTCAAGTTTGCGGACGCTCCTCGGTTCTTCCAAACTGTTCTTCGTCTTCGGCCATCGGTCTTGAAAGCTGGTTCAACAAATATTCACATCTCCGATCTCGAGGATCGCTGAGGTGTATCCGAAGAGTTGACACGTCGGGCATCAGAGGAGCCCCTTTAGGTTCTTGGACTTTATCAATGCCTTGTTCTTTTTTACGCCATACCTCGGGTTCGAAGTTTTTTCCGTGCGGTGGTGTCCTCTTGCATCCGGGCTCCACACCGGACTGCATCCGAGGTGTGTTTTGCAGCCGAGCTACAACGCCGGTCTGCATCCAAGGTACATTTTAGCAGCCGAGCTCCAACGCCGGTCTGTATCCGAGCTCCAGCGCCGGACTGCATCCGAGGTGTCCTCTTGCAGCCGAGCTCCAATGCCGGACTGCATCCGAGGAGGCATAGAGTACCTCGTCTTTGAAAAAGTTTGATGGAGGTTATCCGAGCTTAACGCCGAAAAAGTTCTCTATGGAGCCAGCCACTCGCAGTCGAGCTTTATGCCGGACTTCTTCCGAGGTGGCGCACCACCTCGGTCTTGGGCTGATTTTTTGCGGAAATATTTTTGATTGGTGCAATTTATTCTCTGCCGCGATATATAGCCAGTAGCCCTCAAGGTGTATGTTGGCCTAAAATCCGAGATGCATCGGAAGGATGAAATAAAACCGCTGATCCTACTAGCCCCTGAGACTCAGGGCGATTCGTGAAATTGGCCTGAGGATCGATTCCTAGCTCGGCAGCATACATAGGAATGGAAACACGGTGTGCATAGTCCTCGAGACTCAGGTTGGGTGCGGCCGACCAACCTGAGGATCGTAATCTCCTTGGAAAATGTTTTGTACTTTCAATTGTCCTGCATTGAATCAGCAAGGCAGTAGTCCCCGAGCCACTGGTCGGGTGACAACACCAGATCAGGGGATCGATGTACCCCTTTAATGGCTTTTAATTGAGAAGCGCGAAGCCCAGTAGCCCCCGAGCCTTAATTTGGGCACGGGTGGCCGACTTAAGGATCGATATCCAGAGTAAATTGACGTTAATCACAATTTATGTGTAATGATTCTATGTATCCAAGTACTTTACATCATTACAAATGCCTCTGTTCTACAAACTTTGTTAACCAGCCTTCGGCTTCTCCCTCCTCGACCATTGGCCGAGGAGTGTTTCCTACTCCTGGTCCGCCGAGGCGAACCAGACTCTTCGAATAACAAGGCAATCCGGCTATTTGGTTCTACAAACAAAGTGGAACAAAGCTTATGTTATATTACGTTTAAGCATAAGAAACATCTTCCAAGAAAAATAGTTCCTTTATAAGTTCCTTTTCTCAGGCTATCATGTTGACCATGATTGTGAAACCTCAACTCCGATCAATGTGGGAGAAAAATATTGAGGATTTAGTTTGGGGAAAGTTACCGAACTCTGTGGTCTTTAATGAACCTAAATTTTCACTTCCGTCGTTGCCGACCAATTGTATTCTGAAGATGCCTAGCTTTCGGCTTCATCCAGTCTGAGGTACTAACTCGGATGACCCGGTAGTAATAATCACAGAGGAGCTCCCTTTACCCCTAGCCGAACAAGCGGGAACGTAGGGGGTAAGCACAGGAACAAGTCAACCTAGCTTGGCCAAGATCTTAACTTAAATTGATGCATATTTATGGCTTTATAACGATGAATGCGGAAGGCCAGCGCTCGTGTATTGAATACAAACACTGAGGACATGTTTATTTTGACTCCGTTGTGGACGTTTATCATTTGAAAGTGGCCCATCGTCGGCTTTCACCCCTTTGTAGATGCTATGCAGGGTGTTTCTGCGATAACAAAACAACCCTTAGCCGACGTCTCGGTGCCCGGAGGCGGTTGTGTTAGCGGAAACGAGGCAATCAGATATGCACGCTTTATAATTTTCACTTAGTCAAAGGAGCTTAAATTGGGGAGACTAGTTACGAGCCCCCGGTTAGTGTTCGGCGCCGACCAAGGTCTAGCCATTAACACTTCGGCCAATGCTATGAAAGGCCCATCGTTTAACATGGGGTAATCTCTCTCGATCTATAGTTTGACACAGTCATCGGATCGCTGACCGGTTTACACTCATTGTGACAGTCAGTTTTTGGCTTTCTCCACTGAGGTACTTGACCAGTTAAACCGGAAGTACAATCGCAGTGGTTCTTCCTTTACCCTTAGCCGAACAATCGGGAACGTAAGGAGTAAGCACAGTAGCCGGGCAACCCAACTATTGACCGAAGACACAATTCGAAACCGATGCATATAAAGCAATATCCGAGAGCGTTTTGCTGAGGACTCCATGGAGTACCTTGGCTTTTGGTGGGTTCGGCTCTAGTCGCAGCCCCCCGTTAATATTGCCGATGCTTTAAAGGTGTCCGGCGTTGCACTGCTCGGAAACTAGTCCAGATGTGGTGTCTGTTTTAACAACGCCGAGGTGCAGGTAGGCAGGAAAGATGCCGAGGTGCGGGTCGGAAATTTTTTCCCAGGCTGAATTATTATCCAGGGCACCTCGGTCAAGAGGATGTCCCACCTCCTTAAAGAAAAACATACAAATAGGTTAAAGGTGCCATAAGCTCGGAAAACCAAAAAGCTTTAGTAAAAACTTTACGTCCGAACTAAATCAACTTTTTTGGTGCCAATCCAAAAATTGGTCTTGAAATTAGTTTGTGCTTCCGTCGTGCTTTAACATGATACATCCGATCTCCAGACTTCAAGCGGGTCAGCTTTCGGCTTCAACCTCCTATCCCAAAGTCAGAGTGCTTCTCAGGCCAGTTTAGCGAACTAAACTCGAGTGGCTTTAGAGAGAAACTAGGCTACCCAGCTATTGACCACACACTCGCGTCGAAAAAAAGAGTAGTAGAAAAAGACTTCGCAACGACCAAGAAGAAAACACATTTATTATAAAACGGCTCATTTAAATTTAAGAGCCCCCAGTTAACATGAGAAAAAGAAGTGTTTTTAACAAACATTGTTTTTAACAAACAACTTTTTGTTTAACACAAATATAACGCTTGGTCGAACCGAACAAAAATTCAACATTTAAAAAAATTTGAGCATGAGATCGACTTAGCTGGTTAATGTGCTTGGTGTTGATGACGCGGTCTGGGCTCATGGCGGGACGAAGACGCCCATTGATCTCTGACAGATCCGGCACGTAGTCCTCGGTTGGCCAAGGTCCCAGCCCCCAAGCCGGTTCCGAGGTGCCCGAACGAAGAGCTCGGCTTGACGAAGTGACAGCACGACACTGCCGATGCGGCGAGGTGAAGCCCTCCGTCCAGTCGAGGAGACAAAGTAGGTCGGCAGGGTGACGCCGAAGTCCCTGGAGTAGATCGATGAAACGATGGTGAAGCCTCCGGTCTAGCCGAGGTGACGGAGCTGGTCGGCGGGGCAACACGGGAGCCCCCACGTCAGCCGATGTGTCAAAACAGGTCGGCGAGTTGGATGTCGCTTTGAAGTAGTGACGGCGCGGCGATGCCGACGCAAGGCGGCGCGCCAAGGTGACGACACAATCTAGTCGGCGGAGGCGTGATGACGATGTCGGCACGCCGAAGTGCTAGCGCGGCCCGTCCTAAATAGATTACCTGCACACATAAAATAGTCCAAGCCAAATAATAATAATAATAATAGTAATAATAATAATAATAATAATAAATCACCTCTACTTAATTAATTTAAGGAGGTATATAATTAAAAAAATATAGCCTGGGCGCCGAGGTCGGCTCGGTGGAGTGGCGGCGTGGAGACGTCTATGCAGGTCGGAAATCCACTAGACGATGGTGATGATGACAATGCGACGCGGCGACCATATGAGGTAGTTTGAATTTGCATGGTAGACCGAGTCACGGATGCAGTGGTCATCGGACTTCGGATGAAGCCGGCTGGGCAAAAAGCTGTCCAGATTAAAACCGACCAGGCCATTGCATCAATATAGTGACAACGGGCCGAATTGTAACCAGCCGCAGAAAATTGATGTTCTATAGGGTAGCGCAAAGGAGATGTCGACATAGACAGGTCGACGTCGGTGAGGCCCGATGACAGCGCGCTAGTGCCAGACGCCGTGAACGCGGTTTTCCTTCATACCGAGCTGTGCGTGCAAAACTGGCCGCACTGTTCATGAATCAAACCTCGAAAACAGTGTTGCGAATTAGTAGTACTAATTTGTACGTGCAGAACTGGCGCACGTTTAATAAGAAGTGGCAGTCCACCCGCGGCAGCGCAAACACTGGATTTAAAGAAAAGGAAAGAGGAGAAAAAGGAGTCTCCCTGATGTCGTCTGCATGATTGCCTCAAAAGGCGATTTGGTTCACCAGCGGCAGACCGGCAATACAGCCGGTCGCGTTGCCCCTGCGACCTCTACAACCAATTGTGCAGCGGCCGACCAGATCAGTTTGGGCACCGTATTAGTCCTGTCTATGACTGCTCTTGGGGCTTTCTCGGTAGGTGTCCACTCGAGATTGTCCATGTCTGCTCGGATCGATTAAAAAGTGATATGGTTTCCGAACACAGCGATCCAATGACTTGCCAAGAACCGCCACCAGAAAAGTTCTGACCTAATTTTAATTCTGCGAACAAAGTTGCGAGCTGGGAGCAATAATTTTGTAATTAAAAAAGGATAATTTATATAGGACAGATCTAACTGAAAAAATATCACCTGGTCAGTCATCGATCCGCGACGAACACCCAGCAGGCTCACAATGAAAACACCAATGTCGGTGTCAAATCCGGCATATCTCGTAGTAGGGGTCCTAAGCTAGGCGTCTTGGAGCGATGGTAACACATGCACAGGATTTTACCCAAGTTCGGACTCTCTTGAAGAGATAATACCCTACGTCCTGCTTTTGATTGTATTCATATGGGATGTAGTACAGAGTACATGTATCTACCACGAGATTATTCTAATGAATATCAGATCATCTATTGACTAGCCTGGCCTCGGTTTATATAATGCACCGGAGGCCTAGGGTTTTTAGGAGTCCTTGTCTTGTGCGCCAAGTCTTGTGGGAACCTCCTTGTATACGGCATGGGCTGCCCGAAGTGGTCCATTAGTAAACCGCCATGGGGGTCTCGGCCCGACCCAACTGGTCGGGAGACGACGTGGTGAGTGCCCCCAAGTCCAGGGCACCGTCAGGGGCGTAGCTGGCCCAGCTTCGCCCGTGCACTTAAATCGTAAACTGCAACCCACGCATGAGGACAGGTGACGGATCAAATGTAGCGGGGGAATGGACTAAGAATTAGTACCACATCGGATAGATAAAGAAAATATGGGTGAACTGCTTAAAAATATAGGGGGTTTTCTGTAAAAATGCACGACGGTGAACCGACAGAAGCAATCCGTGCTTTATTAGTAGGTATAGATTTGAGATTTCTCGCCCTACTTTTCGCAGTACCTCCGTCAAAACTAGGAAGACGTTTTAGTAATGTTGTGTTTTTTGGGCCATGCTTGTGGATATACTTTTTTGGGTTGCAAAAATTATATGTTCCCATTCTAGGTTCGCTTTCATTTCTTTAGAATTCTATCAACGGGTCTTTCGAACAACACCTCCACTAGTACATAACAGGGTTTTGGTCCAGCCCTGAGAAGCCCATTAATCCCGGTTCACTCACGAACCGGGACCCATGGGGGCATTGGTCCCGGTTCGTGAGGCCAGGGCGCCGGCCGGGCCTCGTGGGCCATTGGTCCCGGTTCGTCTGACCCCTTTGGTCCCGGTTCCAGACACGAACCGGGACCAATGGGCCTCGCTCCTGGCCCACAACCATTGGTCCCGGTTTGTGGCTGGAACCGGGACCAAATGGTGTCCTTTAGTCCCGGTTCCAGCCACAAACCGGGACCAATGGTCGGCCTATATATACCCCCTGCCCGCGAGCAGAGCAATGCACTGCTCACTTTTTTTTGGCCGGTCGTGGGAGAGCTTTGTGGTGCTCTAGCTCACCTCCTATGCGCATGAGGTGTTCGATGAAATGCCCGAACCACACTTAAGCTTTCTCCTCTCGAAGCTCCTTATCCAAGCTCCATTTTCCTCAAGATTTGTTTAGGTTTGGCGGTCCGTCCTGTCCCGTCCCCGTCCTCACCGCCGTCGATCGCCCGCGCCCATCTCGGCGCCGGCACCATCGTGGTTAGCCTCTTCTTCTTATCTTCTTTTTAAAAGAAAAAAGTTCTTACTTGTATCATTTAGATAGACACTTGTGTAATTTTCTTACTTTTATTATTGTTTGTTATTATATAGTGCCATGGTCATCGTATCCGCCCACGTCGGCCCTCGTCCGGTCTATGATTCGGATGTGGTATATATTATATTTTATAACTATTTATTTTATTTAGTGTTTATGACAATTATGCCGACCAACGTGACATAGATTTTTTAATCTAGGAGGTATGTGAACCGGAAATTCCAACCGACATAGAAATTCTTGTCGAGAAGTTAAATTTGGTTGAAAAAGAAAACAATTACTTGAAAGAAAAATTACAAAGACTTGAAGAGGAGAAGTTGAAGTTGGAGTTGCATGTTGCCGATGTCGTCGACGATCACAAGATCAAGATGGATGCAATGCGCTTGAAGATTAGAAAGATTAGAAAATATGCCATTCATACTGAGGCTTGGTATCATTATGCCGTTGGATCAATTGGTACCTTAGTTGCGGTTATGATCGCATTTGTTGTTGCATTTAAATTTTATAGTTTCAATGTATGTTTTAATTAGATGCTCTAAAGAGCTATATGTTGTTCAATAATGAGAACTATGTATGAACGTTATGTATTTATTTTGGTCACTACTGTACTTTGGCTTTAATGTGATGATGAATTTCTATTAATTTGGTCACTTCTCTATTCATGATATGCACGCAGATGAACCGGCAATGGATGTACGGTGACCGACGCACCTCCGAGTATATTAAGGGCCTGCATAATTTTCTCGAAGCGGCTGAGGCAAACAAGCAGAATGGTTTTATGCATTGTCCATGTATTGTCTGTGAGAATACGAAGGCTTTCTCCAACTATAAAACCCTTCACTTCCACCTGCTTCAGAAGGGTTTTATGTCACACTATAATGTTTGGACCAAGCACGGAGAAAGAGGGGTTATGATGGAAGACAACGAAGAAGAAGAGGATGACGACAACTACCCGCCCCCTGAATACGGTGATGCTGCAATGGGGGAAGCTGAAGATCAAGAGGAACCAGACGATGTGCCCGATGATGATCTTCGCCGGGTCATTGTTGATGCACAGAGAGAATGCGAAAGTAAAAGGGAGAAGTTGAAGTTCGATCGCATGTTAGAGGATCACAAAAAAGGGTTGTACCCAAATTGCGAAGATGACAACAGAAAGCTCGGTACCACACTGGAATTGCTGCAATGGAATGCAGACAATGGTGTATCTGACAAGGGATTTAGTTCGCTACTGAAAATAATGAAGAAGAAGCTTCCAAAGGATAACGAATTGCCCGGCAGTACGTATGAAGCAAAGAAGGTTCTATGCCCTCTAGGATTGGAGGTGCAAAAGATACATGCATGCCCTAATGACTGCATCCTCTACCGCGGTGCGTACAAAGATTTGAATGCATGCCCGGTATGCGGTGCAACGTGGTATAAGATCAGAAGAGATGAGCCTGGTGATGTTGAGGGCCAGCGCACCGGGAAGAGGGTTCCTGCCAAGGTGATGTGGTATGCTCCTATAATACCACGGTTGAAACATCTGTTCAGAAACAAAAAGCATGCCGAGTTGATGCAATGGCACAAAAAAGACCGTAAGAAAGACGGGAAGTTGAGAGCACCCGCTGACGGGTCGCAGTGGAGAAAGATCGAGAGAAAGTGGAGCGACTTTACAGGTGACCCGAGGAACGTATGGTTTGGTTTAAGTGCAGATGGCGTTAATCCTTTTGGGGAGCAGAGCAGCAAGCATAGCACATGGCCTGTGACTCTATGTATGTATAACCTTCCTCCTTGGTTTTGCATGAAGCGGAAGTTCATTATGATGCCAGTGCTCATCCAAGGCCCTAAGCAACCCGGCAATGACATTGATGTGTACCTAAGGCCATTAGTTGATGAACTTTTACAGCTATGGAGTGGAAGAGGTGTACGTGTGTGGGATGAGAACGAACGGGGGGAATTTGACCTACATGCGTTGCTGTTTGTAACCATCAACGATTGGCCTGCTCTCAGTAACCTTTCAGGATAGACAAACAAGGGATACCACGCATGCACACACTGTTTAGATGACACCGACAGTATATATTTGGACAAATGCAGGAAGAATGTGTACCTGGGGCATCGTCGATTTCTTCCGACCAACAGTCAATGTCGAAAGAAAGGAAAGCATTTCAAAGGTGAGGCAGATCACCGGAAGAAGCCCGCCCTCCGTACTGGTGATCACATACTTGATATGGTCAATGATTTACATGTAATATTTGGGAAGGGTCCTGGCGGACTATCTGTTCCGACTGACGATGCGGGACGCGCACCCATGTGGAAGAAGAAATCTATATTTTGGGACCTACCCTATTGGAAAGACCTAGAGGTCCGCTCTGCAATCGACGTGATGCACATGACGAAGAATCTTTGCGTGAACCTGCTAGCCTTCTTGGGAGTGTATGGGAAGACAAAAGATACACCGGAGGCACGGGAGGAACAACAACGTGTGCATGAAAAAGGCGGCATGCATCCAAAGCAGTATGAAGGTCCTGCCAGCTACGCTCTTACCAAAGAAGAGAAGGAAATCTTCTTTGAATGCCTGCTCAGTATGAAGGTCCCGTCTGGCTTCTCGTCGAATATAAAGGGAATAATAAATATGGCAGAGAAAAAGTTCTAGAACCTAAAGTCTCATGACTGCCACGTGATTATGACGCAACTGCTTCTGGTTACATTGAGGGGGCTTCTACCGGAAAACGTTCGATTAGCCATTGTGAAGCTATGTGCATTCCTCAATGCAATCTCTCAGAAGGTGGTCGATCCAGAAATCCTGCCAAGGTTAAGGAGTGATTTGGTGCAATGTCTTGTTAGTTTCGAGCTGATGTTCCCACCGTCCTTCTTCAATATCATGACACACGTCCTAGTTCATCTAGTCGACGAGATTGTCGTTCTGGGCCCTGTATTTCTACACAATATGTTCCCCTTTGAGAGGTTCATGGGAGTCTTAAAGAAATATGTTCGTAACCGCGCTTGGCCAGAAGCAAGCATCTCCATGGTCCATCAAATAGAGGATGTCATTGGGTTTTGTGTTGACTTCATTCCTGACCTTAAGAAGATTGGTCTCCCTCAATCGCGGTATGAGGGGAGACTGACTAGAAAAGGCACGCTAGGAGCGGACTCAATAATATGTAGGGATAGCCATTCTTGGTCTCAAGCACACTACACAGTTCTACAGAATTCTACCTTGGTGACCCCGTATGTCGATGAACACAAGAATATTCTGCGCTCCAAACACCCGGAGCAGTGTGATGACTGGATTACATGTGAACAGATCAGGACTTTCGGCAGTTGGTTGCAAACATGTCTCATGCGTGACAACACTGTTTCTGATGAGCTGTACTCGTTGGCCAGGGGACCATCTTCGACTGTAATGACTTACAAAGGGTACGAGATAAATGGGAATACATTTTACACGATCGCCCAGGATCAAAAGAGCACCAACCAAAATAGTGGTGTCCGCTTTGATGCAGCAAGCAAGTGGGGAAAGGACACATATTATGGTTACATAGTGGACATATGGGAACTTGACTATGGACATGATTTCAAGGTCCCTTTGTTTCAGTGCAAATGGGTCAATCTGTCAAGAGGCGGGGTACAGGAAGATCCACAGTACGGAATGACAACAGTGGATCTGAACAATCTTGGGTACACAGACGAACCATTCGTCCTAGCCAATGATGTGGCGCAGGTTTTCTATGTGAAGGACATGTCTACCAAACCGAGAAAAAGAATAGATAAGGAAGCGAATACATCATACGATGAGCCAAAGCGCCACATAG
Source organism: Elymus sibiricus (assembly GCA_039707655.1). Lineage (NCBI taxonomy): Eukaryota > Viridiplantae > Streptophyta > Magnoliopsida > Poales > Poaceae > Elymus > Elymus sibiricus. The sequence continues at coordinate 433,379,245 of CM077673.1, forward strand.
TTCTTTCAGGAAAAAGAGACATCGTGGGATTGGAGGGCAAGACAGACATGTCTGAAGATTATGAAAAGTTTCATGAAATTCCTCCCTTCAAAGTCAAGGCTGACCCAAGCACCCTGTTAAACGATGAAGATTATCCATGGTTACGGCGCAATAAGCAAAGGACACAAGCGAAGAAAAAGTGAAGACTTTCTCTCCACAACTATATCATTGCAGTTACATGTGAAGAAATGAAATGCCTTTTGTAACACATGAGTTTTCGTCCGAAACCCTGATACTTCGAAAGAGATTGTCCGTTTTGTACACGAAGTGCATCCAGTTTTTGCCGTAACCCTCTCAACTTTTTATAACATGCTATGTGGGTGAAATGATGATACCATGCCAACTTTCAACCTTTTCAGAGTTCATTTGAAGTGCTTTTCAATTTCAGGGTTATTTAGCTCAAAAAAATCAGTAAGTGCATGAAAAATACCAAATGAAGTCAGAAAGGGTTGAAAATTGATGATGTGGCTTTGAATGGTGCATTTTGAACACACAAAAAGTATGGAGTTCAAATAAGTTCAAAAAAATGAAATCCTTTTGTAACACATGAGTTTTCGTCCGAAACCCTGATACTTCGAAAGAGATTGTCCGTTTTGTACACGAAGTGCATCCAGTTTTTGCCGTAACCCTCTCAACTTTTTAGCACATGCTATGTGGGTGAAATGATGATACCATGCCAACTTTCAACTTTTTCAGACTTCATTTGAAGTGCTTTTCAATTTCAGGGTTATTTACCTCAAAAAAATCAGTAAGTACATGAAAAATACCAAATGAAGTCAGAAAGGGTTGAAAATTTATGATGTGGCTTTGAATGGTGCATTTTGAACACACAAAAAGTATGGAGTTCAAATAAGTTCAAAAAAATGAAATCGTTTTGTAACAGATGAGTTTTCGTCCGAAACCCTGATACTTCGAAAGAGATTGTCCATTTTGTACACGAAGTGCATCCAGTTTTTGCCGTAACCCTCTCAACTTTTTAGCACATACTATGTGGGTGAAATGATGATACCATGCCCACTTTCAACCTTTTCAGAGTTCATTTGAAGTGCTTTTCAATTTCAGGGTTATTTAGCTCAAAAAAATCAGTAAGTGCATGAAAAATACCAAATGAAGTCAAAAAGGGTTGAAAATTGATGATGTGGCTTTGAATGGTGCATTTTGAACACACAAAAAGTATGGAGTTCAAATAAGTTCGAAAAATGAAATCCCTTTGTAACAGATGAGTTTTCGTCCGAAACCGTGATACTTCGAAAGAGATTGTCCATTTTGTACACGAAGTGCATCCAGTTTTTGCCGTAACCCACTCAACTTTTTAGCACATGCTATGTGGGTGAAATGATGATACCATGCCAACTTTCAACCTTTTCAGAGTTCATTTGAAGTACTTTTTAATTTCTTTCAAAACATCGTGGGAGTGGAGTTCAAAAAAGAATCAACTAAAAAGCTTTTTATAAACCTCTAGTATTTTTGAAACTATAATTATATAAAAATTATGCAACTAAAATTATCAAAGTATTTTTTGTTCAAAACATTAATAGCAAAAAGAATATAATGATAAAACACACTGGAAATAAATAAAGCAAAAAATAAAACAAAAATAAATAAAGCAAAAAAGAAAACAAAATAATGGAAATTATGCAACTAAAATTATCAAAGTATTTATTTGTTAAAAACAATGAACTAAAATAACAGAAGAAAAATACTGGAAAAAAATTAAAAAATAAATAAAGCAAAAAACAAAACAAAAATACTGGAAAAAAATAAAAAAAATGCCGCCTACCGGGCTACCACTAGGCCCACAGGCAGATTCAAAGTGGTAAGGCCCGTAAGCCTGCTTTAGAGAGGAGCTCGAAGGCTCAGGCGCACCGTGCCTTATAAACAGGTGTGTCACTCTCTCCACTAGCGAGGTGGGACTAAAATCCCACCACGCCGCTGTGCAAGGCCATTGGTCCCAGTTGGTGCCACCAACCGGGACCAATGCCTACCTTTGGTCCCGGTTGGTTCCACCAACCGGGACCAATGCCTACCTTTGGTCCCGGTTGGTGGCACCAACCGGGACCAAAATCTCTGCTTCCCGCCCTTTGGGCTGCTGAAAAGAGACCTTTGGTCCCGGTTGGTGGCACCAACCGGGACTAAAGGTGGGCATTGGTCCCGGTTGGTGCCACCAACCGGGACCAATGCTTCTTGTATATAAGAAAACCCTTGGAAAATTTCAGTTTTCATCTACTTGTTGCCCCGAGCCGCCGTCCTCGTCTCCGTCGCCTCCCCGAGCCGCCGTCCTCGTCGTCGGCCCCGTCGCCTCCCCGAGCCGCCGTCCTCGTCCCCGTCGCCGCCGTCCTCGTCCCCGTCACCGCTGTCCTCGTCCCCGTCGCCGCCGTCCTCGTCCCCGTCGCCTCCCCGTCGCCGCCGTCCTCGTCCCCATCGCCTCCCCGTCGCCTCCCCAAGCCGCCGTCCTCGTCCCCGTCGCCACCGTCCTCGTCCCCGTCACCGCCGTCCTCATCCCCGTCGTCTCCCCGTCGCCTCTCCGAGCCGCCGTCCTCGTCCCCGTCCCCGTCGCCTCCCCGAGCCGCCGTCCTCATCCCCGTCGCCGTCGTCCTCGTCCCCGTCACCGGCCTCCAGCCATCGCCGCCCCCCCCCCAGTGAGCCCCCCTTTCCCATGGTGTGCCGCCCCGTCATCGTTTAGGGTTTTTTTTGCGGGCATGTATATGTGTATATGTTCATGTATATGTTTTTTTTCATGTATATGTATATATGTTCATGTATATGTGTGTATATGTTCATGTAAAAAGTCTTCGTTGTTTTTCATATGTACGAAAATGTAGAGTGAAAACGAAAACAAACATATAAGAAAAAACAAAGGAAAAAATGAAGAAGGAAAAGAAAACCGCCCGGCCCGGCCACCATCGCATTTTCATAAAGTTTTTCCACCGAGTCCACGTCGCACCGAGCACCCGCGGCGAAGCAAGTCTTTTTTTGAAGGTAGTTTTTTTGTTAAATGAAAATGTTGGCATTGGCTCTATCATCCCTAAAAGGTTAAGAGAATCCCGGCCCTCTAGCCCTACCCAATAAACTCTCGAGGCCACCCAAACCCTAGAAGAAAGAGCGTTGTCGATCTCCTACCCCCTCCCGTCCCTACCCGATAAACTCTCGAGGCCACCCAAACCCTAGAAGAAAGAGTGTTGTCGAGGCCACCCCAAACCCTAGAAGTGTTGTCGAGGCCACCCTAAACCGGACGTCGGACATTCATGAGAGAGGCGGTCCGGACGTCGGACGACATTCATGTTTGTATATTAATTGCCATGTTGTAATATTTGCAGAAACTATGGATCCAAGAGACTTGGAACAAGAACAGTTGTTGGGGGACATAATCCACGGCGGACGTGATATCTTGTCGTTTCTCAACGACACCGATGGTCTGGAAGGAGAGGATGACGGCTCCGGTGATCGAACAATGGCGGAGGAAGGACATGATCATGATGGCTCCGGTGACCGAATGCCGGAGGAAGAAGGAGACCATGATGACGGCTCCGGTGACCGAACGGAGGAGGGAGCTATTGCAAAGTCCGGCGAGGTATATATATTAATTAAGCCTGTGCTGACTAGCTAATTGATGCATTAATTGTTTTGGTATGTACATATATTAATTAACTCTTCTTTCTTCTTTTATAGCCCTCCAGATCGAGCCAAACTTCGATAACGAGACGAGGCCCGAAGAAGAGGTTGCGCAAGGATGAAAGGTTCACGATCACAGCACTCGCGCACGATGGCCATCCGATTGAACCCAAGCGGACCAAGGACGCATTTTCTGCTCAGTGCAGAGCTATTGTTAGGGACAACATCCAGATCAGCATCAAGCAATGGAATAAGCCTAAGGACGGCGCCCCTGATGGTGATTATGTCACCGATAGACAGAAAGATGATCTTTGGACCGCGCTGAAGGCAAATTTCACCCTACCGCCAGAGGAGGATCCGAATAAGCCAGTTATAGAGCCACTCGTCAAGACGTGTGCTCTTAAGAAGATGGCAGATCTATTCAGGAGGTGGAAGAATGAGTTGAAATCAAAGTTTGTCAACAAAGGGAAGACTCCAGAATTCACCGGCCGATTTGAGAAGATAAGAGATCACTGGCCCGCATTTGTGGCCTACAAGACATCGGACAAGAGTAAGAAAATGTCAGAGACAAACAAGATCAATGCTGCAAAGAAGTAGTATCACCATCACACGGGGTCAGGTGGCTACCTCAAAGCCCGACCGTTGTGGGACAAAGCTGAGAATGACCTGATTGCTAAAAACGTCGTACCACAGACATTGAACTGGCTAGACCGTTCAAGGACTTGGTTCTTCGGGGTTGGGGGAACTTTGGACCCTGAAACAGGGAAGTGCCGCTGGACGAACGAGCAACTTGCAATACCTATGAAAAAGTTTCAGGAGTATATCACCGCAGCACAGGAAGGGACGTTCATTCCCGACAGAGAGAAGGACGAGCTGACTGAGGCCCTAGGGAATGCTGAGCACCCTGGACGAACACGAGGCACACTAGGCTCCATTCCGTGGAAGGTTGGGTTTCCCGACCCAGTGGTTACAGAAGCCGGGAGAGAAAGAGGAAAGCGGAGCTGAGCGAAATTCAGAAGCTCAATGCAAGACTACAAAAGCTAGAGGAAGCTGAGAGCCAGCGAGCTGCCGGCCAACCATCTCAGCGGCACGAAGCTACCCCAGAAGCTACCCCGCCATCTCAGCGGAGAAGCAGCATCGCTTCCATGGAGCCCGTTCAGCCTGACTGCACGTCTCCTAGCTACCCCATGGATACTATCACGGAGGCTCAACATTGTGAGCTTATGACGAAATGCTGGAACCTCACTTTCAAGGCGGCTGTCGGCTCTGTTGCACCTCCTCAACCCAACGAAACTTTTCACTGCCGTCCGATTCCACATGGCTATGCTGTTGTGATGGTGGATGAAGTAATGGAGGAATTTGAGGAGCTCGAGCTTGACCACTCTACAGCTGAAGGGGAGAATCGGCTGGTTCGTGCCCTGAGGAGTACATGTCTATGGCAGAAGGAGTACATCAAGCTTCCAAACTAGACGCCTCCGCCTCCTCCTCCTCCTCCGGCGAGTCAGGGCACTCCGCCTCCTCCTCCTCCTCCTCCTCGTCCGGCGAGTGATCAGGGCAGCCCGCCTCCTTCTCCGGCTCCTGCGACGCGTGAGGGCACTCCGCCTCCTCCTTCGCCTACTACGGTGCGTCGGAGTAGTCCGCCTCCTCCTCAGCCTCGTCGGCAACGGCGGAAGACAGACGCCGCTGCTCCGGCTCCTCCGACGCGTCGGAGCACTCCGCCTCCTTCTCCGCCTCGTAAGCAACGACGGAAGAGAGACGCCGCCGCTCCGGCGGCTAGCAGTACAAGCAGAGGCGGGAGGGAATACAGATATGGTCCATCTCTCATGCCTCTGGAAAAGTTACCATATGAGAGGACCGAGTCTGAAAACGAGGAGATATGTCAGGACCAATTGAGGGCCCATTTTGCAAAGAAAACTCCACCTCCGAAGGAGAAGCTAGATCCAGTGAATGTGAAGCGCACTATCGATGCCCTGAAGCGACCACCACCGCCTCCGCCGGATTCCAACTATGTCCGGATTATTAAAAAGACATATGAAGAAGCGCGGCGGTCGGGAAGTACTTCTAGTGATGCAAGGTTAGCAGAACGAAGAAGTGGGAAAACAATTCCCCAGCTCGGCGAACAGGAGAAGCAATCGTGCCCCCCGCTCAAGGTGTCTAGCGATATCGTCGCAAATCATCCGGGGATGGTGCCCGGTACCAATCCTGGTGATTACTTGGGTGATGATGTAATTTTTCAAACGGCTGAGGTAACAAAAGAAGAATATGAATACATGCACGGGAAGCCTCTCGTCAAACCTGATCATCCTCCTCTAACAACGATGATGTACAAATTGCATGAGTGGTACATGAAAATCTGCAGGGAGTCTGGGAGAGACACTATGTATATGGCAGTGAAACCAGAGCACGAATTCATTGGACTTCCCATGATGCCTGTTGAATTTGTGCAGTTATTTCAGTTATACAATCAACTGGCCCTCGACAAACAACTCATGACTGCCTACTGTCTGTAAGTATTACTTCTATAGTTAAGTCTCTAGCTCAGCTTGTTCATTGCATGTATATATAATTATCCTCACTATATTATGCAGACTGAAGATCGTCGAATGCAAAAAACTAGGAATCTTCGACGTTGGGTTCATTAGCCCAGAAGCCGTAAATGAATGGACGGTACGAAACTCAATCAAAGAGACCGAGGAGAACTTGCTAAAGTCGTTCCTTATACATCAAAACAAAAGGGAAATACTCTTTCCTTACAACTTCAAGTGAGTGTTGTTGTCTTCTCTGTATACTCGGTTTCGCTTACTCTAGGTTAAGTAATGTAATTGATGAGTTATATATGCGTGCGCACTTTCCACTTTATTCTGCTATCCATTAAGCTTGACAGGGCATTAGTAACTGTCTTAGACTTGAGACGTAAAGATCCCGAGAATTATGTGGACATGACTGCAATGCTCAAGAAGTAAGTTCAGTCAATACCGGGACCATATAGGCATGCAACTTTCGTTAATTTCCTAATATCAAGTAATCATTTTCTTTGCCTGGCAGGGTTTGGAAGAAGTTCACCCGAAAGGTTCCCGGTCTAAACAAAGAGTTGCGATTTACGCACCCCAAAGTAAGTAGTACTAGCTAGTTCCGCGCATCTCTAATTGATTCAAATTTTCATCAATATATCATTAATATGCTTGCTTATCAGTTTGATTGAACTCTATTCTCGTAAAGTGCTTGTACCAGAAAGAAGGGACTTCTTTATGTGCATACTACGTATGCGAGTTCATTCGCCACTCGACCTCTGAGCGGGGCTTCTCTGACAAACAATTTGAAGTACGTAAATAATATTCACAATTTTATTTTATATATTACCATCAATTGTGTTGAGTTTTATTCATATATATGCATGTATTGACCCCCTTCTTTAAATTAGATCTGGCAGATGCGGGATGAACTCCTACCACATGATCGCATACGATCAATTCAAGAGGAATTGGCGGGATTCTTTCTTGACCACGTCATACCTAAAGACGGAGAATACCATTCGAATTTGTGATTGGATCTTAGGTACATGATGTTAGGGATTGTAAAAGATGTTATATTGTATATATGTAGTAGCGTCGGATAGATATACGAAAACTTGTTGTTCGACCAATCTCTCGGAGAAGAGAGGTCGATCACTTCTCTCTGTATATGTTCATGACGATCTTATGTACTTAATGGTTCCTTCATTTGCTTACTAGCTAGCGTGTCGAGTTCTCTCTATAGTAGCTAGCGTCGACCAAGCACGGATAAAGAGAGGACACTTCTCTCTATTAGCTAGCTAACACAATATGAAACCCCTAATTTTTTTCTACAAAACCCCCTAAGCCCCCCCCCCTTTAAAAAAAAAACAAAAACCCCAGCTCCTGCCAGATGCTGACGCGTGGATGCCTTTTGGTCCCGGTTGGTGTTACCAACCGGGACTAAAGGTCCTCTTGCCTGGGCTCCCCGCAGCGGCCACGTGGAGGGCCTTTGGTCCCAGTTCGTAAGCAAACCAGGACTAAAGGTGTTGGGCTTTAGTCCCGACCCTTTGGTCCCGGTTCCAGAACCGGGACAAATGGGCCTATGGAACCGGGACAAATGGGCCTTTTTCTACTAGTGCTCGATGAGCAAGATCTTCAGACAGAGCTATCCAATACACTACTGTTAGGACTTGCTTTTGGTATATTATGTGACATTTTCTATGACATGTTCAAAGTGATGTAATGAACTAGACCATTATTGATATAAGTGCTTAGTTCCTCCTATGTCTTTCTTCGAGAAATCCAAATGCTGGAATCAATGGTCTTTATTTCGGACGCGTAGTTTGTGAGCCCGAGCTCAAATGAGATTGGGTGAACAGTAAATTCAAAAAAATCTAAAAAATTCAAAAAAATCTAATTTTTTTTTACAAACATTGACAAAAGTTTCGAGTGCTTGCAAAGATTCGTAGTGGAATCACATTCCTGGAAGGTTTGACAAAAAAACAAGATCGATATTCCAAAAATACTACTTTCGAGAGCATTTTGGAGCAATGATTTTGTTTTTGTTTTGCCATGACTTTCACAAATGTAATTTCATGATAAACTTTGCAAGCTCTTAGAACATTTGTCAAAGTTTGACAAAAAAAATTCAGATAATTTTGAACTTTTTTCAGTGTTTTTTTGAATTTACTGTTCACCCGAGCTCATTTGAGCTTAGGCTCACAATAGGACTTTCGCTCTATTTCCTTCTATCTGTGGAATATGTTGGATTGGGTGGGTGCTGCCATCGTGCTTTGCTTTGGGTGTAACAGCCAGAACTGAATATGAATCGTGTACTACTAAGTTGGATATAACGATTCTGCTTTGATTTTTGTATAATGTTCTAAACCTGTGAAATGCACTTTCACCTTTCATCATGTGAACCTATCGATGGCTGTGGCAGGGAGATGCGGCAAGCCACACTTTCTAACTAGTTGACATGAGCCAAGTAGCATTTCCCCATATGATGGTTCGTGGTCTGGTCATATTGACACAGGTCATGAATTCATCCCCATGTTGTTGAAACTTTGCTATTGGCTGGGTCATATTGACATGAGCCAATTAGTTTTTCTCATATGGTGGTTCTTGATTTGGTCATATTGACACAGATCAAGAACTTTTTTCCAAGTGGCATGATCCTTGCTCTTGGCTTGGTCATATTGACACATGCCAAGTAGCCTTCGTTCTCCACAAATTTGATATTTTGCCCTTGGATGGTCATATTGACACATGTCAAGTAGTACTCTCTCCATATTTGATATCTTGCTCTTGGATGGTCATATTGACACATGTCAAGTAGTAGTCTCTCCATATTTTATATCTTGCTTTTGGCATGGTCATATTGACACATGTCAAGTAGCACTCTCACCATATTTGATATCTTGCTTTTGGCATGGTCATATTGACACATGTCAAGTAGTACTCTCACCATATTTGATGATTTGCTCTTGTCTTGGTCACATTGACACATGACATGTAGCCTTTCAACTATGTTCTTGGCATTATGCTCTTGATTTGGTCATATTAACATAAGTCAAAAAGTATAAATTGCATGTTGATTGCCTCTGATTTGGTCATATTGACACAAATCAAGGTGTTTCTTTCCTTATATACCATGACGGCTTTCCTCCAAACAAAATGGTGGCAAAGGTATGGATCGGGGCAAATCAAGATAAAGAAACCAATGAACAAAATATAGACTAGGGGCTCCATACGTAAGTCATAGTCCCATATAAAAATGATGAAAATAAATAGCTGCTTATTAAATTGCGATCTTGATATACATGCATATATGCTTTATCATAGTAAAAAAAAAGATACACATGTGAAATCATGACATGCTAAACAAAATACTCCTAGGCTATACTAGTATAAACTGGCAGCCACTTGATCTAGATAAACCGTTGAACCTAAAATACTCCTTGGTTAGACGAGTATAAATTGTAGCCACTTCATCTGGTAAATAGATGAACCGAGTATACTCCAACACCTTATGAGTATAAACTATGATGCCAAATATAAGGCAAATGCTCCAAACTATAGATAACAGCCTATGCAAAACTATAAAATAAGTAGGTTGCCCACAAAAGTGCACTCGTTATATGTTGCATGCTTGAGTTGCATAAAACAATATCATGCATGTTGCTCATGTACGTCCCAATCTAGATGCATGGAAAATATATAAAATGAGTGCTTGCCAAATCATATTTGCTAACTGCCATGCATAATGAAACCTCTTGTTGGTTACACTACGGGCATACATGTTGTGCCACGTTAGTAGTAATACAAACACGATGGCATAAAAGTTATATACATCTGTCATATAGATAATTAAATGAGCACACTCTAATTCTCATGCATATAGAATGTGCTAAGTGAAATCTAACGTGTAAACATGAGATATCAAAAATATTAGTTGTCTCAGTTTGCACAATAATAAAACTTGTCCATGAGTCCAAATCAGTGCACGTAGGTTAATATAAACATTCCTACATCTCACAAAATAATGCATACTCCATACGGTATGCCATACTTCAAAGCGTAGATATTATCTACTTATGAAGAAAATTTAGTACTGACCATATGCACTCGTACTAAAAGAAATAAGATAAGTTAATATTTCACATGCAAAAGCAAATCATATATTGCCTAGATAAAGGCATGTGCATCTCACGTGCATGGTCATTAGCTCATGCATGTATTGTTCTTGGACGCTCTGTTAGCCGGCTGATTAACCATTAAATTAAACTACCCATAGAGTTAAGGAAATAACTAAAACTCTTATTCACATGATAAAAGTTCATATTCGTCAATAGATAGGAAAATTAAGTTGAGCGGCCCAAGCATGAATATATTATACCGGCACTATGTACTACCAATATTAGTACAAGTGAGATGAAATATAATTTGACTTATAAAATAGGTCATATGTTGCAAATGAAAACCATCACACATGATAACATCAACAAACTTCAAGGCTCCCCCGAGCACGCCGGCGTCGATGACATCGAGGAGGACTTCATTTTATTTTGTATTTTTGGGATAGTCATGTGTTGTAATGCTTTGTAATACTCATGTTGGAATTCCTAATCAGGGGTTTTCTCTTCAGAGATGTAAGTAACAGAATTTTTATGTAAATGTAAGAATTCTAGAAATAAAGTACCTGCAATGTTTGATCCACTTTTTATTTTAAATGCATACACGCACTTAAATTTATTCATTTTGTATCAATGACGTGGACGCATATTTCCCGCCCCAATTTCCCGTCATCGGCTGGTTATGTCTGTTGATGTTTTGTCTTTCTTATGCGATTGCCTGTTTTGTTGTTACACTTTCTCTTGAAAATATCGGTACTATGACTTACAGAGTCCTTCGTTTCCTTTTTATGTCTACATCATGGCAACTGTTGTCTTAGTTGCTGGAACTTCCTGGTGGAGGGGATCTGATCAATCCTAACAACATGAGAATCACCTACCGAGAGGGAAACCTCTGGCTCTGATAACCAAATCTCTCAAAGGAGATAGGATTGTTATCCTCGCCATGGAAGTAGTAAGATTGATGTGGTGGTTTCTTTTCATCGTAGTGCATGCAATCCAATTCTAAAGAGAGACCCCCCCCCCCCCCCCCCAAGCATCGGCTAGAGTATGCAATGCCACGGGAGAAAAACTTCCAAGAAAGCATACTTGTTGGGCCGTTAAGGCCAGCCCACCTGCACGGCGCGATGCTAAACCCGCAACGGGGCTATGTATCGGAGTTCCCTAACCCTAAACCCTGACCCCTCTCATAGCGTGCATCCTCCCGGACCCCGATACCCCGTTCTCCCCCTTCTCGCTCCCGCGTGTCTCGACCCTCTCCGGCAGCCAGCGACCCTCTCTGGTGATGACGGTTCCCCGTAAGCAAGGTGAGTACCTGCCCCTCTCCGCTATCCACACCCTTTCCTTTCTTGGACCAAACCGCCGCCGAATTTGTTCAGCCGCCATAGTGGCTAGGCCAATCTAAAATCGAAGCCCCCTTTTGAACCCTAGGTTGCGTTGTCACATCCACCGGAATTGCGTTATATGGTTCTGTAGATTAATGCCATGTTTTCTTTGGTACAACAAAAATGGTGGAACTTGAAAAGGAAGAGGACCCCTTGGTCCATGACGAAGCCATGCTGGATGATGATGATACTGAAGAGGACTATGTGGAGTCAGAAGACGATGATTCAGAGGAAAAATTGCAGGCCGAACCTTCAAAGAAGGTTGTGTACAACAAACAGGGGCTCCTCGAGAAGCTCGAGGTCATAGCCTGGCTAGAGAATGTGGACTAGATGCACATGCTCACCGTCGATCATGAACAAGGGGAGAACGTCGATGTGAACGATGATCTTACCCGCGAGCTCGCCTTCTACACCCAGGCTTTGGATGGCACGAGGCAGGCCTTTGAGAAGTTGCAGTCCAAGAAGGTCCGGTTCCTCAGGCCGGCAGATTACTACGCAGAGATGGTCAAGATTGAATCTCACATGCACAAGATCAAAGGGAAGCTCTTGTTTGAGAAGAAGAAGAAGATTGAGGAGGCTGAGGGGAGGAAGAAGGCCTGAGAGTCGAAGAAGCGATCGAAGGAGGTGCAAGCAGAGAAGCTTAAGGAGAGGGCCAAGCAGAAGAAGGAGAGCATCGAGTCGGTCAAGAAGTGGAGGAAGTTGAGGCAACTGGGGGAATTTCCCCAAGGAATGGAGGACGGGCCAAACCTGAACTTTGAAGTTGAAGAAGGACTCAAGCAGCACAAGAAGCAAAGGCATGGCATTTCTCCTGGTGATAGGTCTGGTGGTCTTGCTAAGCGAGGTAAGCAAGGAAAGAACCATAGGTCAAAGGATTCCAAGGTTGGGCATGGCGATCGCAAAGGGATGAAGAAGCAAAACACTACTGAGATGACGAATGACTTCAGAGGATTTAACAACCAGAAGGGCGAGTCGGGAAACAAGAAGAGGAAGATGTTTTGATACGGTGTCGTAAGAGTCTGTTCCTACTGCCTTGTGACGCTATTATATTCTTGTTGTTATGTTATTCTGCTGCAGTACTTTATCGCTAGATGCAAAAGTTAGCTGGATGTAGGGAATTTGGGGAGGCGGCCAAAACACAAGACATTTATCTTTAAATGTGCTATCCTCCATAAGATGCAGTGTCTTTTGCATTTAACTTGTGACTTGTAAGTTGCCCGTGCGTTGCTACGAAAAATAAATATATACTGAAATATAGTACTAAGAATTCATTACAATGGTCCAAAACGGAACTGGATGCATCACATGTATGATTGTAAGTAAATCGGTAGTCTAGTTACTAAAAAGCTTGGAACATATGCTTGACAATGCTTGCAAGGAACAAGTTCAGTGTCCACGTCAATGTGGAGTCTCTATATAAACGATTATTGTGCGCACAGGTATGAGTGTGGCGTGGTTGTGACAGTAAAGTAATTTGGTGCAATGATCATCACACAAGAAGGCTTTGCCCGTTTGTGAGGCAAAATCAGTGCAAAGCTTGATAACAAATGTAATGACAACTTGTCGATTTGTTTCTTACAAGGGCGATGATAGGCGCCAGCAGACCGGCCGAAATTTGGGCCGGTCGCCGCGCGCCCATCAGATGCGCTTGCCCCGAGCCGTCAGATCTTGTTAGGTTAATCTTGTTGATATATTATTTAGTCATGCATTAGGTGAGTCATGCACGTAAGATTTTTGCCTATTTCATGTAGTTGAATCAGCCAGCGGAAGCTGCGGCAGTGTGTGCACGTGTAGAGATGTGATCACTTGTGTACATGCAAGCTTATGGCTGGTTTAGCTAGAAATAAGTGCACGTAGTTAGCTAGTAGTGAGGATAAATGGATAAGCATGTGTGTGCGTCCAGCGTGAGACTAGTTCTAGGAGTTTGTTAGCTAGCCATGTGCATGTGCATGTTGGCCGGGTCATTTGGATCATGGAGTGAGTTTAGGCCGTGGTTAGTGCATGCATTGGGTTAGTTAGTGGTGGTAGTGGGCAGCTGTGCGTGAGTTCAAAGCATGAGTGCTTGGTCTTTGTATATATATACCTTGTCTTGGAGTAATGAAAAAAGGCCATGAGGGGTAGTGGAAAAATGTAGCCACCGTGTGTACACCAAGGGGTAGAGACCCTACGCAAAGCTCTTGAGCTCTTTCTTGGTGCGTGTGTGTGTGTCTGTGTTGAGTTCTTCTCACCCCTTGTGTGTTCTAATGTGAGACAAATCATGAGAGGGAGAGATTGTGAGGAAGAAGAAGAAGCGCTGCGAGGAGGCGGCGCCAACAGATCTCGCGCAAACTCTCGTCTCGCTATTCTTCCTCCCCCTGCAAAAAGACTCGCTTCTTCCCCCGCATGAACCCTCAGACCAGCTGGCCGCTCCCTCCGGCCAACGCTTGCAGCAGGGAGCCCCTCGTTCGCAGCCTCGCCGGTGCCACTCGCAGCCTGCCGGCGAGGTATTGCCCGTAGCGCCCATCGGCCAGTCGTAGCAAAAAACTTGCTGGTCACAACAAATTTGCCTCGGGTTGTAGCAAAAATGCTGCCCAAGTCGCCGCTCGCGCCCGCATTCGCCGTATGCACTTGCAGCTCTGCCACTGCCGGTTGCAGCTCTTCCACCGGCAGCCACCGGTGCCGAAGACGGCAGCCACGTGATGGCGAGAGCAGATGCTGGAACCATGGGAACCAAAAGCTGGAAACAACGACAAGATTTGTTGCGACGGCCTAGAGTCGACTAGCGGGTTGCAGCTTCTGTAGCGCCGCTCGTAGCTTCTGCAAGCGCCGGATGTAGCTTCAGCCGTTGAGGGTTGTAGCACAGGGGCACTACCGTAGCAGCTCCCCCACCCCCGCCATGGTTGCAGCTCCCGGCCGCCACGGTTGCAGCTCCCCCCGCAGCCAGATGTAGCTTCTGCCGTCACGGTTGTATCACCGGGCGTCGCCGTCGCAGATCCCCGCCGTCATGGTTGCAGCTCCCCGTCACCGCGGTTGCATCTCCCTATGCAGCCGGATGTAGCTTTTGCCGTCAAGGTTGTAGCGCCGAGTACCGCCGTCGCCGATCCCCCGCCGCCATGGTTGCAGCTCCGGCTTGCTCTCTTCTTCGTCGCAGGGCACATCGCCACTTGCAGGTTGTAGCAGCACATAACGCATCGAGTAGCTGGGCACATCACCGTCAACCGTCGGCTTCCGAAGGAGCAACGCAGCCACTTTTTGCCGCACGACAGCAGACTGCAACCCCAGCTAGCTGTGGCGCACGGCAGAGCCATCCCCGAGGAGAAAAAGCCGCACTGGAGTAGAGGAGATGGGATGCTTCATGCGCTCAGGTGAGAGATTCAGTTGCAAAAGAGACGATACGATGGAAGAAAACGCGTGGCTGGTGGCTTCATCGGTTGGATAAGGAAGAAACAAGAGGTGGGCACGTGGGGCCATAGGGGGGGCGCGTGCGCCAAGCGACTAAGGGAGCCACGACGGGAGACGCATGATCTCTCACGATCCAACGACCCACGCGCGATCGGCGGAAGACTCGGCCGGTCCGCCGGGTACAAATGTTTCCCTTCTTACAAATATAGGAGGAAAGCATATGATTTTTTCAGGACCTTTGGCTCGCAAGGAATGCAATAAATTAATACACAAGTCATGCAAATACCGTTTACTGTTTTTTTTCTATATTTTATCTTTTAACAAGACAACATCATTCTCTAGTTTTCACTTTTCACCCATCATACATTTTTTAGACAATAATCTATTCCAAACCGACACACTACTTAGGATATAAGTAACACCTTAATAATACCTATTACAATAATATATCATGCATGGAGGGATCAAAATAGACGCCTGTTTCCATCTGTGCATTATATTCATGACGCCAACAGTCATGGCTCATGTCTTCTTTCACCCTTATTGTGTTTCTTGTGTCTTGCACTTGCTCAGAGTGTAGTTTTCAGTATTACAAGAACCATGAAAGCAGAAAATATTTGAGCCAAAACATTTCACAATGTGAAATCTACTGTCCTTAGCTTAAAAGGTTAGACAAAAGGCCCCAACTATGTTGCACACTACTAAGATTCATCCCAATCAATGGAGAGAGTTTTACAAAGATTGTTGTTGATCCTAAAAAACAATTACAATTATATTTGACATAATAACATCCTAACCGAAAACTTGTCATGATTTTCTTGTGTTACGTCTGCTTCATTTGACGTGCAACTGCAATATTTGGACTAAAGTGCACCGAGCAGAAAGCAGTAGTATGCATATTGTGTTCTAACTAAAGACAAAACAACGATTAAGAAAATTCTATGGACTATATTATACGATTATATCATGTATGCCTAAATAGTTGATCCTCGCTGCTTATACTATCTTGACATGCACACATGCCATTTCATTAACGGCCAGCAACAACATGTATGGAATTTTTTTCATTATTATCTCAAAATCAACAGGGGTGGACCCACGTTGGGATGAGTGGTGGCCTAGGCACCCACTCAATTTCTGGTTTTCTAGCTTTGAAGCATAGTCTTTCTACTACTTGGGACCCAGTTAGCAAAATAAGTGTGCCCCCACTCACTTGGGCCCCCACTAAAATTTTGTCCTAGGTCTCCCCCTGAACATTGACACATCACACTTCACCACACATGACACCATCGACATCCTTATCAGCTAGATACAACCCATTAAATGACAAAAATCTTCATGTGGCTGCAATACATAGCCTAATACTGCCCATTGCAAAATTGATTGGTTGGTAATATAATTGTGCATTACAAAAGGAGAATAAGTATCTATCTATAGCACTACACTTTGGCTCGGAGTTCTCCTCTCGAGTCCTCATGCATCGATGACTGTGCTAACTGGATTTACCGGACTGGCGGATCGCTCATCCATGATTCCGCCCTTCACGAGGAAATAAATAAAAATGTGATAGATAACATCAATACTTTATTGACCAGCTGTTACAATGTAGTTTACCCCATAAAATCGGGTGGAAGGGCTGTATGGTGGTTCACCAAAGTTTCTCAAAGACAGTCTGCCAGCGTCAGAGATCATTAGCATTTGCACACAGGTTAATAATTATACTCTACAGATAATTAACAAGCTGCTTCTTTTTTGCAAATTAATACTATCAAGAAAAGAAATTGAACATCATAAAAACTTACCACATATAGAACTCCACCCGTGAGAACATCTTAACACTTGAAGCAAATGATAAAAAAGGAATTGTTTTAGGACCTTGCAAAGACTAAAAGGATGTCCCACTTTCACAATCAAAGTATGCTAAATGCACTACCCATCTTAGTCAAGAGCAGGAAACTACATGACCGTAGATCTAATAGTAATAGATTTATGAGACGCTGCAAATGTAAAAGGCATGAGGTCAATACAACTAAAACAGATAAGAGTATAAATCAACCAAATGAAATGGTCATCATGCTTAGCTTACCTGGATTCCATCAAAAATCGACCCAAAGGTCCAAGCTCAACCCAAAGGGGCTGCATGCCCATAGCTATTCAGAAAAGATTGGCCTGGCAGAATATAACCTTTTCTTTTTGAATGGTCCAGCTGCATACCCTTGAATTGTAGAAGAGTCATTTTCAAGGAGAATAATTTTGCAATGAGCTTATTGTACCCAACATGGACAATCTCATAGATGGCAACACCTCCAATTCCATCAGAACGACCACAGAGTACTGCTCTACGCCTCGTGATCCCCTCGTCCGCCCCCGTGGGCGGCCAGGGGGAAACCCTAGCCGCCGCCTGCCAGAGGCCTCTCCCCCGCCTCCCCTACTCCTCGCCGCCACCGGAGGGCGCCGCCGGGCGAAGCCCGGCTAGCGTCGGTGGCGGCGGGGCCATTTTCCCTCCTCCCCTGGTGTTCTGCGGCGTGGGATGCGGCGTGCTGGTGAGGAGCGAGGCGCTCGCGCGGGGCGGCGCGGCGGTGCGACGGTGCGACGGCGGCTATGCGGAACTTCTGGTGGGACGTGCTGGCATGTTGGATTGGCGGGGCGGCTAGCTGTGGCGGCGGCTCCATCAGATCCAAGCATATGGCAACGAGGGCTGCGGCGGCGCGGGATAGCTGGTTGGGGTCGCTGGCTTCGGCCAGATCTGGCTGTGGCTGGTGGCTGGACGCGTTCGTGATGTCCGGTGACTGACCCATGGTCACCGGGTTGCGGACGGCGTGGTGGCGGGTACGACCCGCCGGCAACTGGGCGGATCTCGACGGTATCTTCTGATCACGCCGGGATTCAACCCTGGTCTGGGTCCTTGACACCGCGGGCAATTCCGGGGGAAACCCTAGGTCTCTTTGGGATCGAGCGATGACGGTGCTTTTGTATCGTAGTCCCTCTTGAGGGCATCATTTTTGGAGTTTGCTCAGGTGGAAGGGACCAGCGACGCCGGCGGCGTACGGACTGGTGGCGCGACTGCCGATGAAAATCGCGCCGACTTCGGTCATGGCAGACGATGGCGGCGTCTCCAATGTCGTTTCCTTGTTGAGGCATCGTCGTTGCAGTTTGCGTCATCAGGCTTGGGATGCTCCGGGGGAAACCCTAGATCTGGGTCTCCCGGATCGGACAATGACGGCGCCTTTGGTGTCGTTTGCCCTCCTGGGGGCATCGTTTTGGAGCAAGTGCTGGCTGGAGGGGACTAGAGGAGGAGCGGTATTCCATCTACCGCAAGGCTGACGGCGGATCACGACGGCATGGCGCTGCGGAGTTTCGGCGTCGGGCGCGGGCGGATGGATACGTGCAGGATGGTGGCGCTGTCTGGCACCATGGTGGCGTCGATGGCAGGCCTGACAAGGTCGGTGCGTCAGTATCTGCGCTGAAGATGGACCAGTGGAAGACGGTGGCGGCGGCTTTTGAGAGTGCGCCGGACCGGTGTGTGACTCAGTCCCAGTATGTGGCTGGGCTGGGGCATTCGGCTTTAGATGTTAGGCTTTGGTGCGATGTCTGTTTGGTATTCTGCTCGGATATTCGGCACCCCTTCATCAAGGGCATAGGAGTAGTGACAGGTGTTGCCAAGATGGTGGTTTCAGCCTTACTGATGTATTATTTGTAAGGTATCTGTGAATAATTAATAAAGTGGCCGCATGCATCACCCAGATGCAGAGGCCGGGGGTATATCCTCCTTTTCAAAAAAATAATCAGAACGACCACAGGTTCAGAGACCTACAACAAGCCGGCAGTACAGCATCGAGATTAATCAAAATTAACAAACATAAACAAACTTAACAGTTCATTATCTTTATACCATATGTCAGAGAAAAGATTATTGTTAAACATAATGCAATGCAGAAAATGAGGTCTACAATATTCTGCCAGGCATAGAGAAACTGCCGAGCACCGTGAAGAACGCAATTCTAAAGCAACAAATCTATACGCACTCCACTAAGCGTTACTTGCTGCTAGTTCTCCTGCATCCCCCTCCCCGTCGTTGGTCCTCCCCAAGTCCAGCCAGGTAGATAGAGAGGAAACAGAGAGGAGGGTCAATACCTGCAGAGGTCGAAGCCATCATCACTTGCTTGATCTCTTATCGCTACTACCTCCGTGTTCGTGACAGGCAGCCCTGCGCCCCAAGTTGTACACCAGCGTCCTTCCGCTTCTATTTCGCCGGAGGTGGTGAGGCATCTTAACCGCCGATGAGCACCAGGCGTTGTACACGCAGTAGTTCCGTCAAGACAACCTGTTGTGTAGGGCGCTGGAGCTATCGGTCGCTAAACACGCCGAGCGGCACCATCACTCCCAGCGCCAGCGCCTCCACCCTCGCTCTTCCCCGCTCCTCGCTTGACCGCGTCATTCTAGACTCCCACCTCCATCCCCCTCCCTCGACGGGCAAGGACAATGCAGGCGGAAACAAGAGGTAGGGGCAGATGCAGGGAGGGACGCGGCGGTTGCTCGAGATCGCCATGCCTCGGGAGGAGAGCCTTGGCGACCCGTCTTTATCGAGGGAGGTGGAAGAGCAGGAAGCAGGGATCGGACAGGAGTTCGAGCTTTGATCGGCACCGATTGGACCAGAGGCTTCCTTGAACTTCACGAGCGATGTGTGTCGGCCTTGGCATGATTTTTGGCGTTCAGAGAGGAGAGTGCGGTTTCCTGGTTTTCAGAGATTGATTAGCGTATTGATTCATTCCGTGGAATACGTGCGTTAGGCGGCTTCTGGTCGAGATCATGCGGAAACGGATCGTTTGATAGTTTTTTTTTAACTATTACGCAGATCTTCTTTTAAATCTCAACCGTCGATCTTTATGGTTAACACAAAATTGACGGATATAAATGGGTGACGGAAGAAGAACTATGAAAGTTTCGGGAACGACTACAATAGAATCTCACCCTGAGATGAAAAAATAGAAAAAAATGAAGCTGGACCATCGGATGTGAGATTGATGGCCCAGATCCGAGTGGAGCGATCTGTGCGCACAACTTGCAAATAGGACCCTCGCACCAGGCTAATTTACTACCGATGTCCTCCTCGTTCGAACTCAATCCCCCTACACATCGGCAGGCGGCAGCGGAGGACCTAAAATTCTCCGATGGTGGCGGCGGCGGCGGCGGCCCAGATCCCGAGTCAAGCTGCGCGAGTACGCCCAGTGAAGGTGTTGTTCCATCTCCCCGATGCCTCCTGATCATTTTGTCGTCGGCGGCCCAGTTCGAGGCAGAGCGGATAGGAGCTCGTCGGCGACTAAGATCCACGCCGTAGTGTGTTCCTCAAAGCCTCCCCACCGGAGACTCCGGCAGCTCCCCTACAGAAATACGGTGGTGTGTCCCTCGCCTCCTCTCTCTCTCTCTCTCTCTCTCTCGATCCGTCAGCAGTTCGCCGGTGTCAAGCCGGTGGTGGGCTCCTCACCTTCTTCCCGACCGGGCACTGCTAGGTGGTATGAAGTTGCAAGTCGTCGCCACGGTGGTTCATCCTTTTGTATCATTGCCTGTTGTTGGTAATCTTGCACGAATTGTAGCCCTTAACTGTGTGGAGAGGAATTGGATAATACTATTATAAGTGTTATCCAATATTATAACTGTGTGCCTAATTTACATCTTCTAACATGGATCGGGCCAATATATTGCCCAAGTACTTCTGGTTACTGTAAAACTTAGTCTATACATGCTTGCTAAGTAATCATAATTACGAACAATTGGAAGCTATGGTGTTGGTGGTTAGTTCAGACTTGGGACTTGATGTGTTAGGTCAGCATTGCTTTACAAAATCTAGTTTTGTTCATGCAGTCCTCCGGTTGTTATAGTGACTTGTTCCCTTGCTCAGTGGGACACGCGGGTCAGGAAAAGCTGAGGACAATAACAAGCAGTTCTGCTTACTATCTGGGAGCGCATGGATCCATTGTAAGCCCTCATGGACACACGCATTACTGTTTATCATATTCTTGTGACACTTGACGCTATTAATTTTGGATCTGTTGTACTGAGATGTTGTAATATAGCACTCTAGAATCGGTTGAATTGTTTCACAATTTCACTGAACTTATCATCTTCACGGCTTGTCGTTATCTACATTTAGAAGATAACTGATTTATATTGTATTGGCAAACATCTAACCGTCATTTTAGTTTGAGCTTACACGGTATATTTGAACGGATAAAACATTTTGTCTGTAATTGCCACAAAAAAAAACTACTCTGAACCTGCTTCATTCTTGATAGATTGGCATGCTTCTTTGTTCTTGATACTTCACTTCCTAAATCTGATTCCGATCTTTGCTATTCAGGAAAATTACTGCAAATATGTAATCAGGTGACTAAAATATCTATGATTAATTTCAGGCATTTGCAGAATCATTAGGAATGAATTTTCTCGAGACAAGTGCAAAGGAATCCATCAATGTGGTGACGGCTTTCTTAACCATGTCATCAGAAATCAAGAAAAGGTAACCAGGAAATTCAGAGTGTTAGAGGCCCTTTCTCTTCCCAGTTTCTCTAAAATGTTAGATCATCGAATGAGTTGTATGCTTGTGAAAAGAAAAGCTCTGGGAATTCCTTAAATACATTTTCGCTACTGGTTTTTAAAACATGATAATCCAATTCTAATGTTTTTATTGGGCTGTGTGCATCGTCAAGAGAGTTCAGGAGAGCAATCATTTCTTGATTTTTGGAAGAAAAATTGCAAGCAAGAGCAATGATGAACAATTTCTCAAATACTTCACATGGAGCCTTTTATTAAATTGATCCTTCAAACATTCATAATAGTTACAAACCGTTTATTTAGGTATTCGCGTTAGTTTTTCTGAGGGCTAATTGCAGATCATACAGTTATCTCCTCTCCTCTTATGAATACTTCCGCTACCTTAAAAAAAATCTGATGTGCATGCTTCCCATGTTACAGACTAGGTAGTCTCCCCTTCTGTTCGAGTGAAGGGTCTACCTGCTACTGAAATTTTTACATGCGTGCAGGATGACGAGCCAATCTGCCATGGAGAGGAAATCAATCGTCCATGTTCATATGAAAGGGCAGCCGATACAGCAGGAGAAAGCAGTTGCTCCTCTACATAAGCTTAGCAACACTCCATTCTTACGTCTCATGATATATTGCTGAGTGGACAGAATTTGTTGTAAACAGAGCTTGTGTTACTGCTTACTACTCTATTTAATACTCACCAATGTATTAGGCACATTTGATGTATCTTAGGTAACAAAAATTGTACGAAAATGTGGCGTGTGTTTTTTGCGGGTAGAAAATGTGGTTAATTCAATCTTGCTAATCATCATCCTGTCATATTTCCTGAAGGATTATATTGTTGTTGACTATATCTTGATTTTGCCTTTTGGCGCTGTTTTGGAAGCTTGACGGCTGAATGATATAATCCCCAGCGAGTTACAAAATATCAGCTAAATGACAGGATGATTGATATCTGAGAGACATGAGGTGGTTACGGCAAAATACATGTTCTATATGTAGCAACTAGTAGGGGGGTTTCAGAAAATGTACATCTAGAACCCCCACCTCAATCTGGACCAACCATGTTCCATCTGATGGCTCTGATTTGTTTTTCTATTCTTTCATCCTAGGCCCAGATTCTATTGTAGTCCCTCCCGAAAGTTTCCACCCTTTAATATTAGGTATAGAGTATAGATATAGATATAGCACTACTAGGAAAAGGGCTGCTAGTGGCGCACCTGTTTTCGCTACTAATGGCGCACTACAGGTGCGCCACTAGCACCACGCCATTAGAATTTTTTACTAATGGCGCACCACTGGTGCGCCATTAGTATCTGGTATACTAATGGCGCACCATGCAGTGCGCCATTAGTATAGCTCACGGTGCGCCATTAGTATGCCTCCCAGGCAAAAAAAAAATTCAAATTTGGCGGGAAATTATTTTTTTCGTTTTTTTCTTAATCTCGGGTCACTATGGCTTAATTTTGGGTCAATATGCTTAATTCAGGGGGACTTATAACACATTGTGTACGGAATAAGTTTCAAACTAAAGTCCACCATGTTCTAATTAAAATCAATGATGTTCGGATTTTTTTTTTCTAGAAGCATGTTTTAGTGTACGTGCATATAGATGGGGGAAAATATTTAACAAAGTCATAGCTTTCAAGTTAAACATCAAAAGTCAGGATTTATTTACTTAAAAAAGTCATGATTTAGTTGAAATTTTCTTGCAACCAGATAATCAAATTAGAACATTATGTTTACGAGGAACAATAAGAAACATAACAAATCAAAAGTGCTACGAGAACAATTTTACAACACTACCTATAAAAAAAATGTTAGTAGGTGTGATGGTGTTACGACCCTCATAAATTGATACTTCCTTCGATGCAAAATAGGTTTAGCTTTCGATTTGTCCTTGCACCAAGAATGGCCATGCACATGACGTAGAAGGCACACTTTCTAGCTGACTATCCAGACGGCAACAACTTTTTCAAAATGATTTTTGGTTGGCTGCAATTTTTGTTAAAGTATATCTTTGTATAGTTGGAGCAATAAGCGGAAGCGAGCTAACTAAATCACCAAGCGGAAGATCCTAGTAAACCGGTCGTGGACATGAGGCGTGTCGAGAAGAAGGTATGGGCAAGCGACTCCCTTTTTTCAGGGTGCTTAGTTTTTTAAAAAGAGGTATGTGGTTCTTTTTTATACAGAGAAAATACCGTGGTTTGCTAAAAACTGTAGTATTAAAATCACTGTTTTAGAGGCAACCAAACAACCCTTTGTAAATAAAACTACGGTAATCACAAAAACTGTAGTATTCTGAGAATACTTAGAAAATACATTGTTATCAACCGCGGCCTTAATCTACAAAACCATATAACACTATTCCGGCGGATGCGAGGGCACCACCTAGGGTTCTAAAGAAGGACTTCGGTTTCAGTTTGGCCTAGTCACTATGGCAGCTGCAGAAATTTGGCTGCGGTTGGTCCAAGAAAGGAGAGGGTATGAAGAGAGGAGAGGGCAGGTGCTCACCTTGCTTGCGGGGAACCATCATCGCCGGAGAGGGTTGCTGGCCGTCGGAAAGGGTAGCGTAGAGATGCGGGAGCGAGAGGGGGAGAAGGGGGCGTCGGGGTCGGGGAGGGGGCGCGCTATGAGAGGGGCCAGGGTTTAGGGTTAGGGAGCTCCATACATCGTCACGTTGCGGGCTTTACCGCCGCGCCTTGCAGGTGGGCTGCCCATAACGGCACATCAAGGCGGTAGTTTTTCTCCCGTGGGTCGTGGCGTCACTTTTCCACGTGTTTTTTAACTAATGTTTTTTTCTCAAAACAAAAACTGATATGTTCAGGGTGACTTATAACACATTGTGTACTAAATAATTTTCAAACTAAAATCAATCGCGTTCTAACTAAAATCAATGATGTCCGGAAGTTTTTTCTAGAAGTATGTTTTAATGTACATGCATATAGATGGGGAAAAATATTTAACAAATTCATAGCTTTCAAGTTAAGCATCAAAAGTCAGGATTTATTTGCCTAAAAAAAGTCATGATTTATTTGAAATTTTCTTGCGACCAGATTGTCAAGTTAGAACATTATGTTTACGTGGAACAATAAGAAACATAACAAATCAAAAGTGCTACGGGAACAATTTTACAACACTACCTATACAAAAATATGTTAGTAGGTGTGATGGTGTTACGACCCTGTTAAATTGATACTTCCTTCGCTACAAAATAGATTTAGATTTAGATTTGTCCTCGCACGAGCGACTGACATAGCAAAGTGAACCGCTCGACTGTATCATCAGTGGACGGGAATAGTGATTCACTGGTTGGTTGTGCTACTTTGCATGATGATGTTTTCCGCATGAAATCACTAAACCAAATTAAATGTGTCAAATTTCTAACAAGTTTTCTTATCTGTAATATAAGAAATGGGAAACGTTTATATTCCTCCGACTGATTTCTAACGACGCGTAAACAGCCCGCTGCACCGTCCGATTAGGAGATCAGCTCGTTCAGTCGTGCTTGGTACAGAGTGCAGGAGCACGCTCCGCGTCTTTGCATGTGGCTGGTGTCACGCCCAATATGCAATCCTATCCTTGAGGAACTCGAAGGTCCCACCAGGGATAGAAGCGCATATTGAAGACGCTTGCAAGGTGGATATCATTACATCGTACCATGTACATAATAGATGGGGATACATGCAAATATATACAATCATCACATGAATACATCAATACATAGCAAACACCATACAGAAGAGCAAAATCCGACTACGGATGAAATCAAATGAAAAGAAGAACGACATTCACCCTGCTAGCCTAGGCTACCGACCAGGAACCTATCCCAAGATCGACGAAGAAGAAGAAGCAGAAGAAGAACTCCAAAAGCAAACACGCATCACACTCACATCAAGTCATCGCATTACATGTACCTGCATCTGTTGTTGTAGTAATCTGTGAGCCACGAGGACTCAGCAATTGAGGGAGTCCTGGACTAGGGGGTCCTCGGGAGGCCGGCCTATGTCTTATGGGCCGGACTGTATGGGCCACTTGCCGAATACAGGAAGAATGGAAGACCTCATCTCCGAAGAAGGAAGCATTGAGAATAGTGGCTTGTCCTCCACGTTTGGAGTAGTGAATAGGCATGTTTATCCCCTCGACGTGTAACCGACCATGTGTAAACCCTAGGGACCCCTGGCGTCTATATAAGCCGGAGGGTTTTAGGTTGTAGACAAGAGAACTGATCCAGGGTTTTAGTCATACAATCTCGTGGTAGATCAACTCTGTAATCTCCATACACTCAATATAATCAAGCAGGACGTAGGGTATTACCTCCATAGGAGGGCCCGAACCTGGGTAAAACCTTGCCCCCTTTGTCTCCTGTTACCATCGATCCAAGTATCACAGTTCGGGACCCCCTACCCGAGATCCGCCGGTTTTGACACCGACATTGGTGCTTTCATTGAGAGGACCGCTGTGATCGCCAGAAGGAATCATTGGCTCGCCTAGTCATCAACGAAGAGGTCCGCAACACGGGCACTTATGTCCCCGGACAGATCTTCGCTTTCGGCAGCATAGTGCTGCACGCCGACCCAACCGGCCATCTAGGCCGCGTCGGAAGCTTCTCCCTTGATCAAGAGGTCAGATTCGGGAACTTAGAGTTCTACGTAGACTCTCGAGGCGATCTATCACTGTACGGGCTCGCAGTCTCGCCCGCCATGCCCGAAGGCTCTGAGGCTTTAACCCCAGACCCACTACTCGGCCCCTCCCCTGGGATCTACCCCGGCGAGGGCCCGACGTTCAGTCCGGATCACGTCATAGCGCCTGATGTCCGGACACCAGTTCTTGCCGAACACTCCCCCTGCACGGATGCGTCGGAGGTTAACTCCGAAGGCTCTAAGAAGGCCGATCCGATCAAGCTCTCGATGCTCAATGAGGCTCTAGATCGGATCTCGTCGATGAAGATTATCGACGATCCCCCCCCCCCCGATCTGCTCGCAGACCGGATTTCAGATAGGTCAGGACGGATTTTTCGTCCCACCCACCACCCACTTCATAGCCACTGTCGAAGACTTAACCGACATGCTTGACTATGCTTCTGAGGGAGCAGAATATATGGATGAGGAAGATAACGCCCTCACCCCCGCTAAGACCGGACAGTGGACGACCAACTCTACATATGATGTTTACATGGTGGATACTCCGAAAAACAACGGCGCTAAATCGGATGAAGCGCCTTCAAGGCGCCGGAAACCGCATAAACGGTCCAAAGGAAAAAAGGGGCGAAAACCCATCGATGGCACCGGGGACGGCGATACCCCGGAGGACATTGGCAGCTCTGACATCCCTGATAACCCGTTAGAGGGTCCGGAGAGACCCGAAGATCGTCGCGACCCCGATGATCCAGATGATCCCGAAGACGACGACTACCTCCGCTCTATTGAGGGGGAGGATAATGCGGATGCCGATGACTTTGCCATCCCCGATAATCCTGCGGACCAGGAACTGTTCAGACAACAACTCATATCCACGGCTCGCATCCTGAAAGCAAAAGAGCGGCAGCTCAAAGCCGAACAGGACGACCTCAACGACCGATGGACGAGAGTCCTCTCAGGCGAGGAAGGATACGGCACCAGTCTATTGGACCAGCCTAAGAGCTATCCTCGCAGACGGTTGCTGCCGCAATTCGACGACGAGCTTACTGATACGCCGTCTCCCACGTACACACCGTACGACAAGCCAGACCGCCCTCCTCGAGGGCGAGACAGGACGGCTGATGATACCGGCTATAGGCCGACGATACCCCGCAGACGGGGAAAGGAGCCACTAGAGCCCGATGACAGGTTCGACCTGCGACACAACCTGGACTATAGAGCAGGCCGTACGCGATCCATCTACGGATCCAGAGGATACTCACCCGATAGACGGGAAGGGTACAGACCTCGGGTCGACCGCGACAATGAAGATCGGGAACAGTACTGAACTCGGGCAGACGCCGATCACCGGCGCAACATAGCTCGGGTCAGAGGCGCTGCACACCCACTGTGCTTCACAGATGAGGTAATGCGGCATCAGTTCCCGGAAGGGTTTAAGCCCGTAAACATAGAGCAATACGATGGGACAACTGACCCAACCGTATGGATTGAGGATTTCCTCCTCCACATCCACATGGCATGAGGAGATGACCTCCACGCCATCAAGTACTTACCCCTGAAGCTCAAGGGGCCAGCTCGGCACTGGTTAAATAGCCTTCCCGAAAACTCTATTGGGTGTTGGGAGGACCTGGAAGAGGCATTCCGATCTAACTTCCAGGGCACCTATGTCCGGCCACCGGACTCCTCCGATCTAAGCAACGTCGTACAGAAGCCAGGAGAGTCCGCGCGGTTATTCTGGAATCATTTCCTGACCAAGAAGAACCAGATCGTAGACTGCCCGGACGCCGAAGCTATAGCCTCCTTCAGGCACAATATTCGGGATGAATGGCTGGCTCGACAGCTCGGCCAGGATAAACCAAGGACAATGTCCGCCCTCACATCACTCATGACCCGCTTTTGCGCGGGTGAGGATAACTGGCTAGCTAGACGTAGCCATAACCCCGAAGACCCCGGAAACTCTGAAGTTCGGGATGGGAACGGGAAACCGAAGCGTAACAAGAACAAGCGCCGGCACAATAATAGTGATGCCGATGACACGGCTGTCAACGCCGGCTTCCGCAATTCCCGCTCTGGGCAGCGGAAGAAGCCTCCTAAAGGCAAACACGACGGACCCACCCCACTGGACAAGATTCTGGAGAGACCTTGCCAGATCCATGGCACTCAGGAGAAGCCCGCCAGTCACACCAACCGTAACTGTTGGGTCTTCAAGCAGGACGGCAAACTCGCAAGTGAGGACCAAGGCAAGAGCCCACGCAGCGAGGACGAGGATGAACCTCGTGGTCTGATCGGTGGCGGTCAAAAGAAAT
Source organism: Elymus sibiricus (assembly GCA_039707655.1). NCBI lineage: Eukaryota > Viridiplantae > Streptophyta > Magnoliopsida > Poales > Poaceae > Elymus > Elymus sibiricus. Next base: position 433,407,773 of record CM077673.1, read on the forward strand.
TCCCTCCAGAGGTAAAAACAGTAAACATGATCTACGCCACTCATATACCCAAAAAGGAGAGGAAGCGCGCCCTTCGAGATGTCTACGCCATAGAGCCTGTAGCCCCGAAGTAAAACCCATGGTCGGCATATCCGATCACTTTCGATCGGCGCGACCATCCGACCAGTATCCGTCACGGGCCGGGGTTCGGCCGCACTCGTCCTCGACCCGATCATAGATGGGTACCACCTTACTAAAGTCCTTATGGACGGTGGAAGTAGCCTTAACCTGATTTACTCAGATACGGTGAAAAAGATGGGCATAGATCCTTTGAGGATCAAGCCCAGCAACACTACCTTCAAAGGAGTAATCCCAGGCGTTGAAGCCCGGTGCACAGGCTCTGTAAGCCTGGAGGTTGTGTTCGGCTCGCCCGATAACTTCCGAAGTGAGGACTTGATCTTCGACATCGTACCTTTCCGCAGTGGTTATCACGCCCTGCTCGGCCGTACATCGTTCGCTCGCTTTAACGCCGTCCCTCACTATGCATACCTCCTCAAGATGCCCGGCCCTAGGGGGTCATTACTGTAAACGGCAACACAGAGCGCTCTCTCCGAACTGAGTAACATGCGTTGGCCCTGGCGGCCGAATTCCATTACACCGATGATTGGCAATCGCCGACATCTGCCGTCAAGGCGCCCAAGGCTGGGAAAAGAGCTCGGTCTCAATCCGAGGCACCAGAACCTTCCACTCTCGATAAATAGGGACTCGCCCCCCATCGCACGGCCCTCGAACCGGCAAAGTATGTGCCACGGAGGCACAACTTCGCGCTCAAAATTCCATGGGCAGCGGTGGGGACATACTACTAGAGGTTAGGTTTTCGGCTGGACCGAACTATTACCGTCAACACGTCCTCGGACACACTGCAGGTACTATAAAGTGCCTGCTAACGGCGTCAAGCTCACCCATACCTCGGCGACTTCTCAAGACCCTTTCTTCAAGGTCCGCTCGTCGAACTAACAAAGCCCATAAAGGCATACACCTCCTTAGGAGCTGCAGGAGAAGACAAGCGACAGGGCACATCGAGGACGTCAGGTCATCTATCGAAGGCTCTCGGTACAAACCTCTCCTGTACAACTTATATTTCATTTATCCTATACCTGTAAACAGTTGCATCGGCAATTTGAATAATAAGAGTTGTTGAGTAAAATACGGATATATCATTTTCTCTTTGATGTCCCTTTTCGGAACACTTTCTGTTTTCTCCCTCTTTCTGCGAGCCTGTTTGGTATATTGTACGATGCAACCGGCTAATAGACCAGGGGCTCGACCTTAAAAATCTCCCTACTCACAATTTCTTTAAGTGTTCGGCGTCTCGGAATTCCGCTTTATATGCATTGGTTCCGAACTATGTCTTGGGTCAATAGTTGGGTTGCCCGGCTCCTGTGCTTGCCCCTTTATGTTCCGCTAGTTCGGCTAAAAGGGCAAAGGGAGCACCGCTGCGATTGCGCTTTCGGCTAGTCTGGTCAAAGCGCCTCAGCGGAGAAAGCCGAAAACTGACTGTCATGGTATGCGAGAACCGGTCTGCGAATCCGAGCTTAATTTAAATCTCTTCAAAGGTTATTCCATGTCATACGATGGGTTTTGTGTTAGTGCAAGCCAGGTGATATAGGCTTTGGCCGCGGTTCATCCGAACATCACGAACGCCTGGGGGCTAGTCATCAGCTCCCGCACTTCTTTCTCGCGCCCCTATGGCTAAGTGAAAGCAATAAAGCATTATGGTCCGATTGCCTCGTCTGCCCCACACTACCTCCTTCGGGCGCCGATAGTTCGGCTAAGGGTTACAGTGCGGTTGGTAGAGACACCTCGTGTAGTATCTGCACAGGGGCTGAAGCCGATGACTCGCAGCTTTCAGTGTTATCGGCCACACAGGAGTTATAAAGGGTGCAAACACATACAAGACATGATAAACCATGCAACTTTATATATACAAACGCGTTCAAAGGGTCTTCGGACATACTACACACGCGTTTACTCATACACAATATTCTTAAACACTATGATTCTATCGCCCGAGCACCCTCCATAACTCCGGAGAAGTACAGCTCGGGGCGCCTATGACCCTTCCCTGGAGGCGGAGGAGCTGTGGCTACCTTCATCGGATCCAGCCCCGGCCAGTGCACCTTGGCCTTCGCAAAGGTCATCCTAGCTCCCTCGATGCAGGAGGACCGCCTTAATGCTTCGATCCGAGGAGCGGCGCCGCTCAGCTTCTGCACCAGGCCGAAGTAGCTGTCCGGCAGCGGCTCATCGGGCCATAGCCGGATACAGATATCCTTCATGGCTGGATCTGCCGTCCGGTGCAGCTCCAACAGCTGCTTCACCTGCGCATTAAGGAGAGGAGGGCGCTCGGGGGCTTCGAATTGTGCCCATAATATACGAGCTTCATCTCCTTCTCCCCGCGAAGCATAAAACTGCTTCGCGTCAGCTGCGCTCTTCTGGAGGTCCAAGCAGGCGCCTGCGGGACGCCATACTTGGGTAAGCAACTCGAACTTGCTGTCCCCGAAGATACACTGCAATGAATACGGCTTACCGTCCATGATAGCTTTGGCTTGACGGAGTTCCTCTTCAAATGACCGCCTATCCACCCGCTCCTTTTGGAGATCGGTTTTCAGGGTGGATAGTTCGGCGGCTTGCTCCTTCCCTTTTAGCTCAAGGACCTCGCACTTTTTGCTGGCGTCCTTGAGCTCCTGCTGAATTTCTTCCACCCGAGCCTCATGCTTGTCGCTGGTGGCTCTCAGGGCGGATAGAGTGGTGGCCACTTCTTTGGCCGCCGCCTTCTCAACCAAAGCTTCCTGCTTCGCTTTTTCAAGCTCGGCTTTGAGCTTCTCTATCTCCTTTGCCGAGGCTACGTAAGCATCGACTTATGTTAAGAAAACCATGTTGATAGAGCGGTAAAGAAGAGTTTCGATACTCTAATTCGACTTACCTTGCGCCTCGTCGAATCTCTTGTTTAGAGCATCAAGCTCGTCTTCGGAGCTCTTGAGCTTCCGATTCAGCTCCTCTAGCTCGGCGGCGTAAGTAGCCGCTGCTATCGACGAAGCATGTATCATAGAGTTATATACCATTAAAGAGGTTTACAAACTCCGAACTGTCACTAAAATTGATCCTGTGTTCGGACCACTAATGGGCTGATAAAACCTATCCAAACACATATTGTCCGGCGCTCAGCTCGGATATAAGTCTATGTAGGACCCCCAGGTAAGTTTTTCAAACTTACCCAGGGCTCGGGGGCTGCTATGTGTATAACAATTACTTAAATAAATCAATATTTCACAAAGTAGGGCATTACTTGGCTTACCTGAAAGCCTGTCAGGAGACCGTTGAAGGCCTCCTTCAGTCCGGAATCCACGGACTGAATGCTCCGCAATACCGCACCCATAAGGATGCGGTGCTCATTGGAGATGGAGGCGCTGGACAGAGCCTCCCCCATGGCCGGCCACCCAGTGGTCGGCGGAGCCGGTGGGGATCGGGTAGCCCGATCTCCAGCTGGAGATTGAATTGGTACCTCCGGAGGCATTGTGTGCTCTGGAGATGGCCTTGGAGGAGACTGGGCACTTTTATGTCCGGCCTCCTCGATGTCCGGGAGAGTCTTCTCCCCCAGGTCTTCGGCGGCCGAGGTATGTGCCTCGGCCATGACTTCGTCGCCCCTGCTTCCAGAGTCCGGCTCCAAAGGAGCCTGTTGGGAGGATGCCTCCGCGGTGTCCTTCGTGGTGCCCGGAGGAGAGGGGTGCGACGTGGTCCCGCTCTCCGCTAGCTCGGCGGGTGGGGTCTCCTCATCCGAAACTTGATCGGTGGGGAGGACTTGTGGTGGGCTGCAAACCAGTAAGGCGCTCACATGATTAATAATATTCAAAACTTAGCACTAATAACTCGGAAAGGTCTTCGGATCTGTACCTTCGAGGTGGGGGCTTGACCCTGAGGTTCCTCCGCAGAACCCTCTCGAAGTCCTCGGACTCGGTGTTCGAGTCCGAACTTTCGTCGGACGATATTACCTGTGTCTTGCGCGGTTTCTTCTGGGCGGGAGGAGCTACCTCCTCCGAGGCGTCCGATGGCGCCGCCCTCTTTCCTGTGAGGGGGAATCGCCTCCCCCCTCAGCCTCGTGTTCCTCCTCTTGATTCGAGGAGGCACGAGTCTCTTCGGACCCTGCCTCTGGCTGGTCCCTGGTGCGCAGGCCTGCTCGGCCTGTTTTCTTCTTTTCATTCTTCTCTGGCGCCTTGTAGGGCGCCACGACGAGCATCTCCAACAACACCGGGGACTTGGAGTCTTCGGGCTGTGGAGCCGGACACTTGATGCCCTTGGCCTTGCTTAGCCACTCCTATACAGGTGATCGGAAAATGCTTTGGCTTTCTTTAGGAAGGCGAGGCCGATCAAATAAGACAATACTATACCTTGGAAGGGGGCTTGGCGGCACTCAAGCCCTTGTCCTCCTTCTTGCTTGGCCAGTTCTCCTGCGCCTTGAACATCGCCTTCCATAGTTTCTCCCGCGTAGTGCGGAAGAATCGACAAACTGTAGGGTCGTCGTCTGTCCGATAATCCCACATGGGAGCACTCCGGCGCTGGCAGGGGAGGTTGTGCCGCCGAAGCATGACCTGGACCACGTTGGTCAGGCCGACTCCCTCCCTGATTAGGGAGGTGATGCCCCTCTGCAGGTCCTCCACCTCTGTTTCCGACCCCCAGTTGAGACCCTTCTTGACCCACGAGGTCAATCTGGTTGGGGGGCCGGACCTAAATTCGGCAGGAACAGTTCCTCCTTCCTCCTCCTTTGGCTCGGTGATGTAAAACCACTCCCTCTGCCAAGTTTTGATGATGTCGATGAAGGTGCCAGATGGCCACACTGCACGCGGAAGCTTGCCGATGACTGCCCCACCGCAGTCCGCATGTGCACCAGCGACACACTTCGGCTTGATGTTGAAAATTTTGAGCCACAGTCCGAAGTGTGGCTCAACCCGCAGGAACGCCTCGCAGATGATGATAAAGGCGGATATGTGCATAAAAGAGTTTGGCGGGAGGTCGTGGAAGTCCAGGCCATAGAAGAACATAAGACCCTTCACAAAAGGGGTGAAGTGGGAAACTTAATCCCCGGATGAAGTGGGGGACGAAGACCACCCTCTTGCCTGATTTGGGGGTGGGGATCACCTGGCCCTCCTCTGCAGCACGATGGAAGACGTTGGCGGGGAGGTAGCCGGCGTCCTTGAGATCTCGGATGTCCTGGTCTTTGATCGTGGAAGTGTCCCACTTGCCGCTGTCCATGGCTGAGCTCGGAGGGGGAAGAATGGAAGACCTAGATCTGGGCTCGGGAAGCTCGGAAGGTTGGGAAGCAGGGAGGTGAATGGGAGATGCGGATAAGCCTTGGGGTTTTCTTCCCCTTTTATTAAAGATTATTGCCGGTTAGCCTCCCCTCGTGGCGCCGTGAATCCCTCCTCTTCCCGAGGCGTGCGTGCCGTTGTACGCGCGTGATTGAACATATCCCGTGTAAAACGGGGCACGATCTGTGCGTTAATGGATCGTGCTGATGGAAACGGCCTCGAGCCACGAATCGAGTCTTCATGACTGGTTTAGAGGTCGTGGTGGGTCGTGGCTTTTCACCTGAAAAGTTGTCAGAAGACACTATTGGTTCTATGACGTTTGGCCTTTAAAGTCGAACTACTCATGGTATATGGACGATCTATGATCGGGAAAACTACACGTCGACGGAGGCCGAACTATAGCCCGGCCGATCATAACTTGGAAAAGGAGGAACTCGCCTCGCAAGCCGAAGACTCTGATCATTCGAAGCAGCTGGAGCTTGGACCCTTGGCGTTGGAGGCTAGTTCGGGGGCTACTGAGGGAGTCCTGGACTAGGGGGTCCTCGGGAGGCCGGCCTATGTCTTATGGGCCGGACTGTATAGGCCAGTTGCCGAATACAGGAAGAATGGAAGACCTCATCTCCGAAGAAGGAAGCATCGAGAATCGTCGCTTGTCCTCCACGTTTGGAGTAGTGAATAGGCATGTTTATCCCCTCGACGTGTAACCGAGCATGTGTAAACCCTAGGGACCCCTGGCGTCTATATAAGCCGGAGGGTTTTAGGTTGTAGACAAGAGAACTGATCTAGGGTTTTAGTGATACGATCTCGTGGTAGATCAACTCTGTAATCTCCATACACTCAATATAATCAAGCAGGACGTAGGGTATTACCTCCATAGGAGGGCCCGAACCTGGGTAAAACCTTGCCCCTTTTTGTCTCCTCACTACAGGAATCAGGCACTTTGCCATCTGCCATGGCAGATGGCAAAGGCATGGCCGGCGGACGGCAAAGGGCTTTGCCATCTGCCAGCAGATGGCAAAGGGCCGGCTGAATAAGCTACGGTACCGTCTGCTGGCAGACGGCAAAGAACTTTGCGCCTTTGCCGTCAGCTGGCAGATGGCAAAGCCTCTGTACGGCAGAGGGTCGGGGTTAGCCCCGTTAGGAGGCTAACGGCGTGCTTTGCCGTCTGCCAGCAGATGGCAAAGGCTGCAGTCTCTTTGCCGTCTGCCAGCTGCCAGCAGATGGCAAAGGTTGCAGGAAATTTTTTTGAATTTTTTTTTTGAATTTTTTTTATTTTTAATTTTTTTCTGATTTCCGAATCTTTGAATTATTTGACAATTTAATCTCTAATCACCCCTCCTCACTGCTCCACACTCATTTCAAATCGTCTAACTTCCCGGCCGGTCACCCATCCTCTCACTACTCCAGCCCCAGCACGCTTAACTTTCAGGTTCTATCCCCCCTAGTTTCCAAGTCTGCACTTGTTGTTTTCCTGACAATAGTAAGCTATCAATCCTATTAACCCTTAGGTCTTGATGTCACATGATTTAATTTTTTGAACTCCAAACAATTATTAAAATAAACAACAATGATTAACAAACAACAATGATTAATTTTAAAATTCAAAAAAAAGGAAAAAATTTCAAAAAAATCAAAAATTATCAAAAAAATAAAAAAATCAAAAAATCCAAAATAATTCAAAATGGTCAAAATAAAATAAGTAATAATAATATTGAATTTCAATGAAAATAAAATAAGTAATATTATTATTATTATTTTGCCATTTATTCATTTAAAATGGCATAATTAATATCTTTAAATCTGTAAATCAAAATTTGACAAAAATATATGCATTATTATCAGAAAAATATGAGCATGGTGTCACACGCTTCACCGTTTGAGTTTGAAACTATTATTCTAAAAAACAATAGTTATTTAGTAACAATAATATTTATTGAATAAGTAGTTTGACCACAGTTTGAACACTGTTTGACCACATTTTTTTTAAAACTTATATTAACTGAAGAATTTTTGTGTGTTCAATATGAACCATTCAAAGCCACATCCTCAAATTTCAACCCTTTCTGACTTCATTTGCTATTTTACATGTATTAAATGATTTTTTGAGCTAACTTAGGCCGAAATTGAAAAGCACTACAAATGAACTCTAAAAAGGTTGAAACTTGGCATGGTATCATCATTTCACCCAAATAGCTTGTGCTAAAAAGTTGAGAGGGTTATGGCAAAAGCTGGATGCACTTTGTGTACAAACTGGACCATCTCTTTCGAAGTAACAGGGTTTCAGACGAAAACTCAGCTGTTATAAAGACATTTCATTTTTTTAATCTTATTTCAACTCCAGAATTTTTGTGTGTTCAATATAAACCGTTCAAAGCCACATCCTTAAATTTCAACCCTTTTTGACTTCATTTGCTATTTTTTCATGGATTTAATGATTTTTTGAGCTAAATTAGCCTGAAATTGAAAAGCACTAATCCCGGGACTTAAAACGCCTGAAAACCCTAAACCCGGGACTTAAAACGTCCGAAACTCTATTATAAACAGTAAAATTAAAGGTTCAAACCCTAAAACCTAACCCAAAACTTAGAAATCTAAACCCTATCTCTATACCCTAAAACGTCTAAAACGTCCAAAAAATCTATTTTCCCTTTCGAATTTGGTGATTTTAAAAAATTGTCGAAACGGAAAACATGTTGTTTCTTCTACTAAATCTTTTTTTTCTGCAAATTTTGATATATTATTTGTAATTTTCTGAATTAGAATGATTTAGTTATGATTTTTCTAAGATTTAGGGGCTCCTAGCCCCCCCCCTTTAGTCCCGGTTGGTATCTCCAACCGGGACTAAAGATAGACCTTTAGTCCCGGTTGAAGACACCAACCGGGACTAAAGGGCTGGGAAAAAATTTTGGAAAAAAAAAATTCGAAAAAAAAGGGGGGGGCTTTAGTCCCGGTTGGTATCTCCAACCGGGACTAAAGGGGGGGGGGGCTTTAGTCCCGGTTGGTGATACAAACCGGGACTAAAGGGGCTCTTGGGGGCCCCAGCTGACACTAGCCTGCCACCACCCCTTTAGTCCCGGTTTGTATCAGCTCGTGGTGGCCCCAGCTGATACAAACCGGGACTAAAGGGGCTCGTGGGAGTATTTCATCAAATTTTTTTTGGAAATTTATAGGAGTCGCCCATTAAAAAAATTGCGCATGCGGCACTACAAATGTGTGATGTAAGTTCCTTCCAAATCTCCTATGCTCATTTTCTTCAGTGGAACAAACTGTAAATATTGCTGCTCTATGAGATGGAGGTCATCAATGATGCTACTTCCTCATATCATGATATAGAGAAGATTGCATGTCAAATAAATATTTTTCTAGATCGCAGATACAACACAATTTGTGTTTTAATTATTGATGTTGCTTTGTCATTCCAAATATCTTATAAAGTGGAAACTCAAAGCTAAGATTATATATCGCAATGCCTACAACTGTGATCATGTAACAATATTTCCCTTGGCTGCAATCATTAGTATTATATAATTCTCATTAGTATTATATAATTCTTTTGTTTCACAAAATTATTTGTTCAGTCTAGCACTAACAGAAGCCAACGAGCAACCGAAGTAACTAACAGCAGCACACGAGCAGCATACTAGCAGTAGAACATCCAGCACAAGTAGCAGAATAGCAGTAGCACCAGTGCCCCACCAACAACACAAGTAGCAGTAGCAACACATAGCAGCAGCCAGCAGGCCAACAGCACAGCACATAGCAGCAAGCCAACAGGCAACAGCACAACAGAGCACCACGAGCAGCAGCAGAGCACAAGCACAAAAGAGGACAAGTGAGCTCGAGGCACTGGCTCGAGGGGGAGACCGGGAGAGAACCAGAGGAGCTCACCGGTGGAGAAGGGGGCTCGATGTCAAGCTTGGGGGCGCGAGACGGAGAAGCTCCGAATCTGGCGGTCGGCGGCACGAGGAGGAGCCGGGGCTGGGGCGCCGCGGCCTGGCTCGGTGGAGGGGCAGGCGGCGGTGCTGGGGCGCCGCGGCCTTGCTCGGTTGAGGGGCTGGCGGCGGTGCTGGGGCACCGCGGCCTGGCTCGGTGGAGGGGCGGGCGCAGGGGCGGGCTGCGGTGGCGGGGAGGGGCGGGGGAGGGGCGGGCTGCGGTGGCAGGGAGGGGCGGGCTGCGGTGATGATGTTCATATGAACCCTAGGTGTTCATATGAACCCTAGGTGTTTATATGAACCCTAGATTTGTTTAGGGCAGTAGGCATTTTTTTAGCATTTAGGAAAAAAGATTAGCAAATTTCATTCAAATGAAATTTGAATTATTTGGACTATGGACCTAAATATTTTTGAAGAAATTGGGTGTAGGTACTAAGGTCCTTCTGTGGAAATTTTGGTGAGGTCAGAAGGGTTAGAGAAAATGGAGTTCCTTTGCAATTTCTAATAAGGTCAAGTATTGTTGGAATATTTGCTCTAAAACAATTTGGATGAAAAGAAAATAATGTGTGTGTGTGTGTGAGAGGAATAGCTAGAACAGAATTTGGGTTCTGTCCTAGGCAAAGAAGTGTTCATTTGCATATTCCATTATTGTTGATTATATCTTTTCACTGAAGTGGTCATGTTATATGCAAATTCCTCAATAGTGTTTGATCATGTTATATGCAGCATTGAAGTGGTTCGATTGTGCCCAAGTGGCCATTTGTTGTTTGCAGGGAATTATTCCGAGTGGCCTATGTTTTGCCGGAATGTTGAATCATTTCCGTTCCGGCAAATTTCAGGCGCTCTATTTGTCCAGTTTGTAGCAAAGGTCATGCCAAAATTTTCCGTGAATTTCGGCATGACTTGTGCTACAAACTAGGACATATCGAGTGCCCGGGATTTGCCGCAACGGGAATGAATCAACATTCTTGCAAAACATTGACCTTTTTTTATGTCATTATTCATTTTATTAGGTCTAGAATTAATTGACTAGATTTAATCGTAGGAAACATGGCTAGCAACGATCAAGGACAGGGTTCTGGTGATTGCAACGTCTACGCGGCGGCAGACGCCTATTTGAACCTTCTCGATGAGCAACGGTTGTTGCAGGGCCCACCTGTCACATCCGAGACTGAGACCGACATCGAGACCGGCGCTGAGACTAACACCGGCGCCGAGCAGGGCACCGAGACTGGCCAAGCCGGTATAGAACCGAAACCAAAGAGGCAACGGCGCCCAAACCAGCTCATCACTAGTAGACTGGTGGTCACGGAGGTGGACGACAACAATTTTGAGCCAAAAGAACCTGCGGAAGCGCGCGCGTGCTTCGGCAATCAAATAGGCTGCATCCTACGGGCAACCTGCGGATGCGAAACTATGGAAGATACCAGATATGAAGCAGTCCCTCCTAACGAAGCTGCACCAGGTGTTCTTGTTCCCGGGCCGGGATGAAATCAAATATAAAAATCCAGATAAAGACCCGGCAATGAAGAAGATAAACAGACGCACCATGGGCAAGTTTAGCGGCGCGTTGTCCGCCTGGAAAGTAAGGGTGAAAGCAAGGATCATTGACAAAAAGGAACCCTACTCCGAGATTGTAAAGGATAATCCGACAATTACGGAAGAGCAGTTTGAAATATTCAAGGCGGCTTGCGTTGCCGAAGCTGCCAAAGAAAAGTCGGAGTACATGAAGGGGCTTCAAGAGAGGAACATGGGGTGCCACCACCTCGGAAGCCGTGGTTACGCGGGGAAGAGGTCCATATGGGCCAAGGAGGACGCGGAACGCGAAAGTCTGGGCATCCCAGACCCCTTGGCGGAGTTCACCGTCCCGCAGGAGTGTGACGTCCTCAGGGCCCGGTACCATTGGGACCCAGTGAAGAAGGTTTTCGAGATGGACGCGGTCACGACGGAGTTCATGAGACTGCTGGTAATTTTTAGCTTCTGATCAATTCGACTGCACGTTTAGTCATATTTGTAAACGATCCTTGTTCCTTTTGCAGAGAGAGCAGCACAGGATCGCGGCCGAAAGCGACTCACCGTCTGAGGTGTTGGCGAGGCCCAAGTGGGACAACCCATTCAACCGGGACTTGAACATATTGAAAGGACTCCCGGTGGACACTCGGCCGTCGTAAGGACGCGTGCATGGCGTCGGAGACGGCGCCACGTGGAAGAAGTACTACCGTGAGACCACGGAGGAGAGAAAGGAAAGACGGAGGTTAAATGAAGAAAACATCGACAAGAAGGTAGCGATTGCGGTCGCAGCAGCGGTAGCTGCCGCAAAACAGGAGATTGTAGCCTCGTATGGTGTCTTGGTTCCGGATATCGTCAGTTGGGGTAGGCAAAATCCAAATAAAGAGGCAGCGGACTTTCCCCTATCCAACTTCTTCGGGAGCAGCTCGACTAGCGTTGCACCAGCACCTCCTCCTGCACCAGCTCCTGCACCGGCTCCCGCACCTGCTCCTGCACCAGCTCCTGCACCGGCTCCCGCAACTGCTCCTACACCAGCTCCTAAACCGGCTCCCGCACCTGCTCCTGCACCAGCTCCTGCACCGACTCCCGCACCTCCTCCTGCACCAGCTCCTGCACCGGCTCCCGCACCTGCTCCTGCACCAGCTCCTACACCGGCTCCCGCACCTGCTCATAGCAGCCCGTCCTCCGTCTCAGACGTGCTCGGCGGTGCTTCGTCTTTGGCTGAGCTCGACGACCTCAAGGTACCTGTCACACCGGCCCCCTTCAATAAATGTGTAATCTCCTGTTTCCGTTGCCTTTTGGATGTCTCATGTCGCAGACATGTCTTTGCAGGCCGACGTAACCCCGTGCGCCATATTGTACACCATCAGCGGCCAGAAGGTGGACGTGGGGAAGGCGACGATAGTGAAGCCGAAGGAACAACTGTTCCACAGCCGGCCGATCCCCCCTGACGTGCTCAAGATTTCCGTGGCCAGTTCAAACCGGGCCACGAGAATTTGGTTCCTTCGGTACTAGGGGGAGACGACGACGAGACCCCACGGCGGCTTGGCGATTGCAAGAGGTGGGTCTTGTTGTGGCCAAAGAGTCTGCTTCGTCTGGAGGCGGCCGGGAGCACACCCACGACCACGCAGCCTCAGCAAGGTATGAACATCAACACCCCACCTACCCAATTAGCGTCGCCTGTCGTGCCGTGTGATAGCGGACGGGGTGAGGAAGAAGCAATGCATGATATCGATGCCATCGATGAGGATGACGATGACACTCTATAGTATCTCAATACTGGCGCCTATGACGACGGAGGATTGATGGCTCAGCGTCATGAGTCGGTGCCTGAATTGCCGCCTCCGGAGGCTGAACGTATTATAGACGACCTTCCAGTAGCAAAGAAGCATAGGAAGAGAGCGAGGAAAGGCAACAAAGCTGCTTCTATGATCCAGCCGCCTCCGCAGCCTCGGGTTCAAGACCGTATACCTGTCATGGGTGCGGCGAAATACCATATCCCCGGTGAACCAATCCTACCTAATAAGGCAGCGGTAGAGGCCATATACGGCGATCTCAGGAGACTTCATGACGATGTGCTGCGAAGAGAGAAAAGCCTGATCACCTCGCAAAATCCAGGATACCCACTCTACGTGGTTAACGTGCCGCAGCAAAGGTTGTACGTCGACACATTCCCCGCGGAAAAGTTCTTCCTTCGATTCGATTACATCTTCGACATGTTTCACTTGAAAAAGCTGGATTTTACGTTTGTCCGCCTTTTTGCCTTGTACATGAGACATCATCAGGATTGAGCAGATACCTTATATCTGTGTCGCTGACCCGTACTTCATGCACGAGAGCTTCTTGGCAGTCTGCAAAAGGCACCGTGAATATGCGAGTAACTACATCGCCGATTTCATGGTTGGCAATAAGGACAAGGAGACGATTCTCGTGCCTTATCATCCCATGTAAGTCATCCGCGCGGATATCCTTCCTTCGATTTCAATCATTTCATTTGCACGCGTGGAGACTAATTTGAGGTGTACTTATTTTGCGCAGCGACGGGCGCGCCGTCCTCATCATGCTTTACCCCCAAGTCTCCCACACTCTTTACTTGGACTCGTCGAAGAACATGAAGAAAAAGGATTACACCCACATCAAGTCTGTTCTCGACAGTGCTATCTTTACGTACAGCGTACGGGGTGGAGAGATCATGCTCAGGAAGACAAAGAACCGCGCGCCCTGCTTCGGCCATAAGACTGACTTCTGCTGCATCCAACAACCGAGTGATACTATTAGTGATGGATTCTATGTCCTCCACCACATGCAGGAGTTCAGACGGGATCAGCAGAACCTTCGCATGTCACCTAGATCCGGCGATGCCCATATTCTGCAATGGGCAAAGAACCTAGGAGATATCCCGGATCATCGACTCCGAGCTGAGTTCTATCACATCCAGCGTGAACTTGCCCAAATCATCATGAAGGAGGTCCTCGAAAAAATAGGGATGTTCTACGAAGAAAGGCAAATGCCGTGGGAAGACGTCCGAACACGCGTAGCCACTCAGCGTCTTGACCTGAAGCCTTTCACTGCGCTCGGGGACTATCTCCCTGACTTGCATGGATGGCACGACATGTTGGAGTGATTGACGATATATGACAATGTGTCCGTTTAGTCCATACTTTCTCTATGACGAAACTTTGAGTTATGCACGACGAAACTTTATTTGTGATGTAATTAAACCGTCCTCATCAACTAGCGAAGATCACTCTAGTTAGGGCATTTTGGGTACGATGAACTTTGTATGCTTATGATATGTTGCTTCTATTTTTGCCAAGTCTATCTCTTTCTGTTGCTCAACTATATATGTTGCATATCATCAACTCATGTGACGATGCAGGTGCATAGATCATCGATGGCGAAGAGTGCTACGCCAGGAGTATACGACGAGTGGCCGGAGTGTCAGGCCCAGGTGTACCGGTTTCCGGTTTCCGAGCGACAGCCAGTAGTTAGTTTAGGTTCACGCTAGTGCGAGAGAGGGATACGAACCGACGCCTCAAGAAGTACTACATTATGTATGATGAGACATGTCACGTAACTTGTATAGCTATATCGTGATTATGACGTGACGACATGATTTGTGTTGGATGATATGATGAGACTATTATGTGTATGATATGATGAGCATATTGCATGTTTATGATATGATTAGAATACTGTATGAAACCTGTACAGAAACATCGCAAATACGTAGCAAAAAAAATGATATGAAAAAATATAGTAGTAGCGCTCTTTAGCGCTGGACAGGAAAACGCTACTGCTAAGTAGGTATATCAGTAGCGCGTGTCAAAATGCGCTACTGATAGACTTAGCAGTAGCGCTGTTACAGAAAGCGCTACTGCTAAGTAGGTATAGCAGTAGCGCGTGTCAAAACGCGCTACTGATAAACGTTAGCTGTAGCGCCGTATCACCAGCGCGGTGACCCGCGTTACTGATACACCAAATACCCGCGCTACTGCTAGGGTTTTCCCTAGTAGCGCATGTGGACGTCCTCATCTCGTCATCATCTTCACTTATCCACCGAGTATAGCCATCCATGAAACCATTCATCAGCAGGTGCGCCTTCAACCTGCCACGATCAAAAGGGTCCAAAAGGACTCCTTCTTTGCATCTTGTACACGGACATCTAATCCTAGTCCGATTATTTGCATGCATGTCCATCACCGCGGATTGCATGTATCGCTCCACCTTCCATCCACTCACCTTCATGACCGACTGCATGAACAGTATAACAAGTAAAAGGGTTATAAACAAAATGCATGCATGCATCAAAGTCATATAAAAATCTGGCATGACCTTGCCTAAAAATAGGACATATCGAGTTTGCTCGAAATTCACCGAAACGGAAATAAATCGACATTTCGGCAAAACATAAGCAACTCGGGGGCATGTCACTCGCACAAATCTCTCCATATGATCCCAAACACACATATTCCCATTCACACACATATTCCCATTCTTGAAATGAACAACTTTTTACTCACCTATATCTAGCTAGATCTAGCTAGATCTAGTTGTTGGGGACATGTCAATAGCTAGCTAGATCAAGTTGTTGGGGAGGAGAGATGATTCTAGGTAACTAATGGAGAGGGAGAGAGATGAGCTAGCTAGATCTATATCTAATGGAATGGAGAGAGAGCCAGACAAATGAGGTAGGGGGGCATTTATGGAGCTAGCTAGAGATGAGAAGGCCATTTATGGAGGAGAGTTATGGTGGAGGGGGGCATTAATGGGGAGAGAAAAGAGGTAGGAGGAAGAGAGAAGAAGGGCAACAATGGTGAGGGGAGAGGGGAAAGGAGGGGGAGAGAGGGCAATGGGGGGGAGGGGGAGGGGGCTGAAAAGGTGGCACCAGCCACGCATAGCAGTAGCGCTGTTTTTCAGCAAGCGCTACTGCTATGTTACTTAGTAGTAGCGCTTTACAGAAAGAACGCTACTATTAAGTGGGCCCCATTATCAGTAGTGGTTCCACCAAATAAAGCGCTACTGCTAAATTCTTAGTTGTAGCGCTGTATTCTGGACAGCGCTGCTTCTACCAATAGTGTCGGTGGGCTCGTCGGATCCCGCTTAGCAGTAGCGCTCTTTATGTTTCCAGCGCTATTGCTAAGTCCTTACTTGTAGCGCTTCCTAAATACAGCGCTACTGGTAATTAGCAGCAATGCTTGTTACATTCCAGCGCTACTGATATTGTCCTGCCTATAAGGTTTTTCCTAGTAGTGTATATTTAACAATAATCTTTTCTCTAACATATGGTATAAAGATAATGAACTGTTAAGTTTGTTTATGATTGTTAATTTTGATTAATCTCGGTGCTGTACTGCCGGCTTGTTGTAGGTCTCTGAACCTATGGTCGTTCTGATCGAATGGGAGGTGTTGCCATCTATGAGATTGTCCATGTTGGGTACAATACACTCATTGGCAAAATTATTCTCCTTGAAAATGACTCATCTACAATTCAAAGGTATAGAGCAGGACCATTCTAAAAGAAAAGGTTATATTCTACCAGGCCAATCTTTTCTGAATAGCTATGGACATGCAGCCCCTTTGGTTTGAGCGTGGACCTTTGGGTCGATTATTGATGGAATCTAGGTAAGCTAAGCATGATGACCATTTCATTTGGTTGATTTACTCTTATCTGTTTTAGTTGTTTTGACCTCATGCCTTTTACATTTGTAGCGTCTCATAAATCTATTACTATTAGATCTATGGTCATGTACTTTCCTGCTCTCGACTAAGCTGGGTAGTTCATTTAGCATACTTTGATTGTGAAAGTGGGACATCCTTTTAATCTTTGCAAGGTCCTAAAATAATTCCTTTTTTATCATTTGCTTCAGGTGTTAAGATGTTCTCACGGGTGGAGTTCTATATGTTGTAAGTTTTTATGATGTTGAATTTCTTTTCTTGATAGTATTAATTTGTAAAAAAGAAGCAGCTTGTTATCTATAGAGTATAATTATTAACTTGTGTGCAAATGCTGATGATCTCTGACTCTAGCAGACTGTCTTTGAGAAACTTTGGTGAACCACCATATAGCCCTTCCACCCGATTTTATGGGGTAAACTACATTGTAACAGCTGGTCAATAAAGTATTGATGTTATCTATCACATTTTTATTTATTTCCTCATGAAGGCCGGAATCATGGATGAGCGATGCGCCAGTCCGGTAAATCCAGTTAGCACAATCATCGATGCATGAGGACTCGAGAGGAGAACTCCGAGCCAAAGTGTAGTGCTATAGATAGATACTTATTCTCCCTTTGTAATGCACAATCATATTTACTACCAACCAATCAATTTTGTAATGGGCAGTATTAGGCTATGTATAGTAGCCACATGAAGATTTTTGTCATTTAATGGGTTGTATCTAGCTGATAAGGATGTCGATGGTGTCATGTGTGGTGAAGTGTGCTGTGTCAATGTTCAGGGGCAGACCTAGGCCAAAATTTTAGTGGGGGCCCAAGTGAGTGGGGGCACACTTATTTTGCTAACTAGGTCCCAAGTAGTAGAAAGACTATGCTTCAAAGCTAGAAAACCAGAAATTGAGTGGGTGCCTAGGCCACCACTCAGCCCAACGTTGGTCCACCCCTGTCGATTTTGAGATAATAATGAAAAAAAAATCATACATGTTGTGGTTGGCCTTTAATGAAATGGCATGTGTGCATGTCAAGATAGTATAGGTAGTGAGGATAAACTATTTAGGTATACATGATATAATCGTATAATATAGTCCATAGAATTTTCTAAATCATTGTTTTGTCTTTAGTTAGAACACAATATGCATGCTACTGCTTTCTGCTCGGTGCACTTTAGTCCAAATATTGTAGTTGCACATCAACTGAAGCAGAGGTAACGCAAGAAAATCATGACAAGTTTTCGGTTAATACATTATTATGTCAAATATAATTGTAATTGTTTTGTAGGATCAACAACAATCTTTGTAAAACTCTCTCCATTGATTGGGATGAATCTTAGTAGTGTGCAACATAGTTGGGGCCTTTTGTCTAACCTTTTAAGCTAAGGACAGTAGACTTCACATTGTGAAATGTTTTGGCTCAAATATTTATTGCTTTCATGGTTCTTGTAATACTAAAAACTACACTCTGAGCAAGTGCAAGAAACAAGAAACACAATAAGGGTGAAAGAAGACATGAGCCATGACTGTTGGCGTCATGAATGCACATATGGAAACAGGGGTCTATTTTGATCCCTCCATGCATGATATATTATTGTAATAGGTATTATTAAGGTGTTACTTATATCCCAAGTAGTGTGTCGGGTTGGAATAGATTATTGTCTAAAAATGTATGATGGGTGAAAAGTGAAAACTAGAGAGTGATGTTGTTTTGTTAAAAGATAAAAATAGAAAAAACAGTAAACGGTATTTGCATGACTTGTGTATTAATTTATCGCATTCCTTGTGAGCCAAATCTAACACCCCAAAAATATTTTCTATTGATTTTCAAAATCTTTCCTTTAAAATATTTTTTTTTGGATCAATATGGCCCTATTTCTCTCTTTCTTCTGTTTTGAAAAACTTTTTGAGTTTTTAATTGGGTTTCAAAAAAACTAAAATGGTTCTGATTTGATGTTGTCTTACTTGAATAATTATTTTTGAAGGATAAAAAATATTTTCTTTCAAAAAGTTGTCGAATAATTAAATTATTTCAATGAAATGATCCATTTCATCTCTTTTCAAACACATAGACAATCTTCCAAAAATTATTCTATCACTTTTAAATTATCATTCAAGTCATCCTCACACCCTAGTACAGTACCCAATACCTCTCCTCTCCATAAAAATATTTTTATCATATTTAGCAAATTTCAAATTTGAAATCCATTAAAAATCTAGTTTCTTTGATTTACATACGAACTATATTTTTCTAGCTCTTCTGCACCCACAAAAATTATCCCAACTACTTGACAGTACCCACACTCCATTTCACCAAAAACATTCTGTTCCACAGTTCAAAATTTTCAAATTTCATACAATTGAAATTTGGACCAGATTCAAATCCTCTGCTCCAAACCTAATTTTTATTACTCCAAAAATTCTGAAATTTTGCCAGCATCTCTGTTATGCATCAGTACCTCGCCACAACAATTCTCACAAATTCCAAAATGCCAGTGGCCATCTAGCATTTCATCAAACACTTGGCGTGCACTGTAGCTCACTGTAAAAAAAATTCAGAAAAACAGAGAAGTTCAGAGAAGAGGGAATCGGCGCCGTGCGGTGCACTTCACTCCACCTTTCCCTCATCCACACTTCTGGTGATCATCAATGCGTCGCCGGGGACCCCCTCGCCAGCCTCTCATCGCTGACAGCACATGAGCAGGCTGGTGCAATGGCCGCTGCCCTCGACCGCGGCGGCCGAGATGACCAGCACGGCCCCATCCGCCATCAATCTCCCATCGCTCCCTCTCCTACCTCCTCCCCACATGTTGCCCTCCTGCACAGCTTTCTGCACCATCCAAACCACCCCGTGCCCGCCTGTCAGTCGCCGGAGCCGCACGCTGCCCGCCATGGCCATACAGGATCTCGGCTCCGGGATAAGGCAGTAGAGCTCGAGGACGCTGCGCTGGCGCTGTGAGAGAACTCCACCGACCACACTGATGCTCACAGACCTCGCCAACCGCCCTCAACTGCCCTTGCAGCCATCATTACTCCGGCGTGATCCGAGCCGCCTCGGACCGCCTCAGATCACCTATATAAGGAGCCCTCGAGCTCCGTTCAGTACCCACACCGCATCCACACACCCCCAATCGACCCCCAGAGGAGTCGAACGACCTCGGGGAGGTCGTCTTCCCCGACTCCGGCCACCCGATCCGCCGCTGTCCCCGCGAACAGCATGTCGCCGTTACTCCATCTCCACATCCCAAGCTTCGTCCGTAGCCTCCCCGTGCACCCACTCATCTATTCCACCCATCAATTCGACGTCCAGAGCCCTCCCCGACGAGATCCGTCACCACCCGACGCCGCCGTCCGCCGGAGTTGACCTCGCCGTCGCTAGGTTGCTCTCCGGAGACCAACTCCACCACCCACCGACGCGGAATACCTCCACGAGCACATCCCAACCATCGCCGCCCTCTGAAACGCCGGTGATCGCCGCCAATGATCACCGCACCCCCTCTGTACACGCGCGCGAGGCGTGTTTGAAATTCAGATCAGACGGGTGGGACCCACCCGTCAGCGTTTTATTCTTTTCTGTTATATTCGAAAGCGCTTTCTGCTGTTTACGCTTTCTGCGCTGGAAGGCCTATTTCTTTTCGAGGTGCTTTCTGTTTTTACTGCAGGGACCCGCTGGCTGTTTTTATTTTTACAGAGAGGTCCCTTGTTTTAAAACCTTTATAACTTTTAAACCAAAAATCATTTTCAATTGATTCTTTTTCTGAAAATCTTCTTTTTCACTCTAGTTTTTTTAGTATTTATTTGAAAATATTTTGAGACAACTTTTTGTACTATTACAAAAAAATTGTTTTGAATTTGAATTCTTATTTTATAGAAAACGAAGAGGGGAACTTTGCCGAAAATTTTGAGGGGTCACCTTCTGCCTACTTTGATCAAGGCAAGCATTTTTGAACTTGGGATATGGTGATTGCATACATGTTTGCATCAGTTCGAGATATCACCGGTTATGTGGTGAATAGCAAGTGCATGCATGGTAATATCATTTTGTGCATTTCTTGCATGCATCAAATAATCTTTCTAACATGAAGGAAGTGGTGAGAAATCAGGGAGTGTACCGCCTGTCTTGGTCATGCCGGTGGGAACGAGTCACATCATGACACGAGGGTGTCACCATGGCATGTGAGGCATGCCAGTCATCATAATAACACCTCCTGAGTCGACCTAGATCGAGTCTTGTTCCGTCATGCCTAGCTAAAATTCGTGCTGCCACTTGTCTTCCCGCGAGGGAAGTATGGCTTAATAAGTTGCTAACCCCTTTCCGTGTACACACCACTTAGAAGGGCCATGGTGAGGGTTCCATGGCCATGGACTAATGCCAGTCATCGGGTCAGGGGGCATGGGTGTATCCGGCTAGGCCGAGAGGGGGGCACCCCATGTAATACACGCATTATAAATAGTGATCCCATGCTATTCAAGATGATGGTTTCTCCGTCTTATTGTTTTTCTTGAACGATGCTTTGGGTGATTCCTGGCATCTGGAAAGTCATTCTGGTGTGTGCCGGTCAGGCATGGTTTCAACCCAAAGACCGTAATGGGAATTAGTTAGCATCTCGGAGTTGGCTAAAGAAATCCTATACACGTGGGTAAAGAGTAAACCCTCTGCAGAGTTATATCTATTCGAATAGCCGTGTCCACGGTCAAGGATGTTAGCTGGGAAGGGTCAAGTGTCAGTCCTGGTGTCGGTCTTCGAAGGAAATAATTAAAATTGAACATGATTCATTTTTGCAGGATACTTTTTGTCACTACTGATGTCATCATGAATATTATTGTCATCATGAATATTATTGTGGACTATCCTATTTCTCCTATGTGATGGCTAGTCCACCTGGATACTCAGTTTTATTTTCTTTTCTGAGTATCACTTGGGATGGCTAGTCCACCTAGATACTCAGTTTTATTTTCTTTTCTGAGTATCACTTGGGATGGCTAGTCCACCTGGATACTCAGTTTTATTTTATTTTCTGAGTATCACTTGGGATGGCTAGTCCACCTGGGTACTCAGTTTGATTTTCAAGACCTCTCGAGGCGTCGCTTTTAGACACCCGTTTGGCATTTCTTTTCAAGACCTCTCGAGGCGTCGCTTTTAGACACCCGTTTGGCATTTCTTTTCAAGACCTCTTGAGGGTCACTATTAGACACCCGTTTGGCATTTCTTTTCAAGACCTCTCGAGGCGTCGCATTCAGACACCTGTTTGGCATTCTTCTTAGAATTTCTCGGGCGGTCCAACGCCCGATGTTCCATTTTATTTTCTTGGTTTGTTACTGAAATTATATAATTATTTACCCACACCGTTTTAACATTTAGCATGCCATAACTTAATTCCGGTCAGCATATGCATTTAATATGGTCCATCATGAACATGTGCATTCGGTATATCTTTTGTTCATAATGTTTGCGAGTACATTCCAACGTACTCATAGGCTTGTCCCTGGCTTGTTAATTTGGCCAGACCTGGAGGAAGACGAGCTTGTGGAGGAAGAGTGCGCTAGCGAGCCCGACGCTTAGAGGTGTTCCCAGTCAGTCAACTGTGGTCTTTGATTCTACCACATGTATCATCCACAGTGCTTCCGCTACACCAATAAAATAGTCAAGCCTCACACTGACGCTTGACTTTACTTTATTGTATCAATGTTTTAATATCACCACACCACTGTCTTATTCCGCCACCGTCATATATTGACAAGTTTGTAATAAATGTTGAGCACTCTGGCTCAACCCTGTGTGATATTATGTATGTACTGGTTATCTATATCAAGGGAGTCCACCGGTTGTTCTGATCTTGGGGCTGGTGTGACTTGGGGCTATTCTGTGGTTTATTCCGAAAATAGGCCTGACACCAAAGGTCCTAAAAAAGTCATATGCTTTCCTCCTATATTTGTAAGAAGGGAAACATTTGTACCCGGCGGACCGGCCGAGTCTTCCGCCGGTCGCGCGTGGGTCGTTGGATCGTGAGAGATCATGCGTCTCCCGTCACGCCTCCCATGGTCACTTGGCGCACGCGTCCCCCTATGGCCCCACGTGCCCACCTCTTGTTTCTTCCTTATCCAACCGAGGAAGCCACCAGCCACGCGTTGTTTTCCATCGTATCATTGCTACTTGTGAGCTGCGTTGGTTATTCCTCGAAGAGGAAGGGATGATGCAGTAGAGTAGAGATAAGTATTTCCCTCAGTTATGAAACCAAGGTTATCAATCCAGTAGAAGAATCACGCAACACCTCGTTAACAACACCTGCACACAAAACAACAAATCCTCACACCCAACGCGAACGAGGGGTTGTCAATCCCTCGACGGTAAAGTGCAAGATTAAATTGTATGTGATGGATAGAAAGATCAAACAAAAATACAAAATAAAATAAATAAGATAAAATTGCAGCAAGTATTTTTAGGGTTTTAGTAATTGATAAAGATAGACCCGGGGGCCATAGTTTTCACTAGAGGCTTCTCTCTTGAAAATAGCATACGGTGGGTAGACAAATTACTGTCGGGCAATTGATAGAAAAGCAAATAATCATTACGATATCCAAGGCAATGATCATGTATATATATAGGCATCACATCCGAGACAAGTAGACCGACTCCTGCCTGCATCTACTACTATTACTACACCCATCGACCGCTATCCAGCATGCATCTAGCGTATTAAGTTCATAAAGAACGAAGTAACAAGATGACATGATGTAGACAAAGTAAACTCATGGATGAATAAACCCCATATTTTTACCCTTAATAGCAATGATACATACATGTCATGTCCCTTTCTGTCACTAGGATTGAGCACCGCAAGATCGAACCCATTTCAAAGCACCTCTTCCCATGGCAAGATAAATCAATCTAGTTGGCCAAACCAAATCAATAGATCGGAGAAGAAATACGAAGCTATAATAATCATGTATAAAAGAGATCAGAAAAGACTCAAATAATATTCATGGATAATCTGCTCACAATTCATCGGATCCCAACAAACACACCGCAAAAAGTGATTACATTGGATAGAACTCCAAGAACATCAAGAAGAACATTGTATTGAAGATCAAATAGAGAGAGGAAGCCATCTAGCTACTAACTATGGACCTGAAGGTCTGTGGTAATCTACTCACGCATCATCCGAAGGGCAGCAAGGATGATGTAGAGCCCCTTCGTTATCGATTCCCCCTCCGGTGGGGTACCAGAAAAGGCCTCCAGATGGGATCTCTCTGGAACAGAAGTTTGCGGCAGCGGAAAAAGTATTTCGTGGACTCCTCTGTTGGTTTCCCAATTTTAGAGAATTTATAGAGGTGGAATTAGGTCAAAAGGAGCCGTGTGGGCCCCATGAGGTACCAGGGCACGCCACCCCCCTGGAGCACACCCTGGTGCCACATGGGCCACTTCTTCATCTTCTGGCCCTCTCCCAAAGCTTCTAGTGTCTCTTATGTCCAGAAAAAAATCTCCAAAAAGTTTCGTGGCATTTGGACTTCGTTTGGTACTGATATTCTGGAAAACCAAAAATAGGCAAAAAACAGCAACTGACACTGGGCACTAAGTTAATAGGTTTGCCCAAAAATGATATATAATTGCTATAAATGTAAATAAAAACATCCAAGATTGATACTATAATAGCATGGAACAATCAAAAATTATAGGTACGTTGGAGACGTATCAGCATTCCCAAGCTTAATTCCTGCTCGTCCTCGAGTAGGTAAATGATAAAAATAGAATTTTTGATGTGGAATGCTACCTGATAACCCACAAGTATACGGGATCGCAATAGTTTTTGAGGGTACAGTATTCAACCCAAATTTATTGATTCGACACAAGGGGAGCCAAAGAATATTTGCAAGTATTAGCAGTTGATTTGTCAATTCAACCACACCTGGAGACTAAATATCTATAGCAGAGTGATCAGTAGCACAGTAGTATGGTAGTTTGATAGCGATAGCAATAGTAGTAACAGTAACAGTAATGGTAGTAGCAGTAGTTTTGTAGCAATTGTAACAGTAGTAGCAACAGTAGTAACTTAGCAAAGAACAATATGTGAAAAGCTCGTAGGCATTTGATCGGTGATGATAATTATGTTGGATGATATTCATCATGTAACAGTCATAATATAGGGCGACACAGAACTAACTCCAATTCATCAATGTAATGTAGGCATGTATTCTGTATATAGTCATACATGCTTGCGATAAGAACTTGCATGACATCTTTTGTCCTACCCTCCCGTGGCAGCGGGGTCCATAAGGAAACTAAGGGATATTAAGGCCTCCTTTTAATAGAGAACCGGAACAAAGCATTAACACATGGTGAATACATGCACTCCTCGAATTACAGTCATCCCCGAAGAGTATCCCACACAATTGTCACTATGGGGTCTACGGATCAGAACAATAACAAGTGCATATGACAAGCGGATAGGATCAAGAACTCAAATATATTCATGAAAACAAAAAGGTTCAGATCTGAAATCATGGCACTCGGGATCTAGTGACAAGCATTAAGCATAGCAAAGTCATAGCAACATCAATCTCAGAACATAGTGGATACTAGGGATCAAGCCCTAATAAAACTAACTCGATTACATGATAAATCTCATCCAACCCATCACGGTCCAGCAAGCCTACGAAGGAATTACTCACGCCCGGTGGTGAGCATCATGAAATTGGTGATGAAGAAGGGTTGGTGGTGACGATGCCGGAAGATCCCCCTCTTCGGAGCCCCAAACGGACTCCAAATCTGGCCTCCCAATGAAGAATAGGAGGTGGCGGCGGCTGCGTATCGTGAAACGTGATGAAACTTCTTCCCTTATTTTTTTCTCTAGAATTGTGAATTTATAGGCTTGGAATTAGGGTCAGCGAAGCCACGTGGGCCCCATGAGGTACCAGGGCGCGCCAGGGGGGTGGCATGCCCTGGTGCCTCATGGGCAGCAGGTGGCCCCCCTCTAGTGGGTCTTGGCTCCAGTATTTTTTATTTATTCCATAAAAAATCTCCAAAAAGTTTCGTCCAATTCCAAGAACTTTTATTTCTGCATAAAAGCAACACCATGGTAGTTCTGCTGAAAATTGTATCAGTCCGGGTTAGTTTCATTCAAATCATGCAAATTAGAGTCCAAAACAAGAGCAAAAGAGTTTGGAAAAGTAGATACGATGGAGACGTATCAACTCCCCCAAGCTTAACTCATTGCTTGTCCTCAAGCAATTCAGTTGACAAACTGAAAGTGATAAAGAAAAAAATTTACGAACTCTTTTGTTCTTTTATCTATATATATGCTTAAATAATACCCAGGCTTTCAGTAAAGATTATAACTAACCATGCAAATGATAACTCTTAGAAATTATGTTCACTTATATCAATGGCATAATCAACTAGCGAGCAATAATAAGATATCTCAAATGCCAACACTTTGTCAAAACAATCATGATATAATATGATAACAAGGTATCTCGCTAGCCCTTTCTGAGACCGCAAAACATAAATGCAACGCACCTCCAAAGTTCAAGCAGCGACTAAACATTGTAATTCATGGTAGAAGAGATCCAGTCATGATGCACACAACATTAACTATACAAAATGCATGAGAATGACAATAGTGCTCTCAGGACTGGTGCTTATTTGGGAAGGTGACGACTCAACAATAAAAGTAAAATAACATAAAAGTAAATAGATAGGCCCTAGGCAGAGGGAAGCATGGATTTGCAGTGGTGCCAGAGCTCGAAGCTTTAAATTAGAGATGAAAGTAATTTTGGGAGGTATGCTTTTCCTATCAACGTCATGACCGAGAGTTTTCAATATCTTCCATGCTAAACAAATTAGCGGCAGTTCCCAAGCGGTAAAGTAAAGTTTACTCCCCCTCCACCAACAAACACAAGCCATGGCTAGACGAATCCTCGGGTGCCCTCCATACCAACAATTTTTCAGGGGTGTTTGTTTTATTATTTTCCAATTTTAATCATGGGACTGGACATCCCGATTACCAGCCCCTCTCGTGCAAGGACAAGCGAGTAAACCCTCATCATGAGAATAACCCGCTTAGCATGGAAGATATTGACCACCCCATGTCGCTCCATGAGCGGTACGGGTACACAAAATAGATGTTCATTTGAATATTTAGAGGTGGCACATGCAAATTTACTTAGGACGGCCGAGTAATACCGCATATGGGTAGATATAGTGGACTCATCTGGAACAACTTTGGTTTAAGGGTTTTGGATGCACAAGCAGTATTCCCGCTTAGTACAGGCGAAGGCTAGCAAATAGATTGAGAAGCGACCAACTAGAGAGCGAAAATGGTCATAATCATGCATTATGAATAATCAACATTGAATACTAGCATGAGTAGGATATAAGCACCATGTACATAAATATCGTGGAGGCTATGTTGGTTTTGAATCAACTACATGTGTGAACATGTGCCAAGTCAAGCCACTTGAAATATTCAGAGGAGGATACCATATCATCATACTACATCACAATCATTTTAATGCATGTTGACACCCAAGATAAATCATTATCCACTCCTAGCTACTTAAGCATGGCATGAGCAACTATAATCTCTAATTGTCATCATAAACATGTTTAATCATAATATGCTGAATCATGGATATTGAGTTAAACATATTTACAAATACAAAAACAAGTTGAGTTCATACTCGCTTTTCCTTGCCACAGTCACTTCATCAAATTATTGTCATTATTGCCTTTCACTTGCACGACCGAATGATGTGAAAATAATAATAGTGCAAGAGTGCCGTGGACTAAGCTGGAATCTGCAAACATTTTATTCAGGGGAGAAGACAAGTTAATATTGGCTCTTCGTTAGATCAGCAATAAAGCATATGAGAACCACTCAACATCTTCATCGTGGTCTTTTCCCTAAGACAACTCAACAAAAAGAAAATAAATTCAGAGAAACACACTAAAATATTTTTGGAGTTTTTGGTTTTTCTGAAGGAAGCAATAAAAAGAAGATAAAATAAGAACGACAAAAACTATTTACATGGGAGAACTCCCAACAAGCAAAAGTAGAAACAGGAAATCTTTTTGGGTTTTCTTTTAATACTACAACTAATTAAACTAGAAAGAAAAACCGAAAAGAAGCAAGAAATGTTTTTGGGTTTCTCAGAGTTTTTCAAACACACAAGAAGAAAGCAAAAATAAAACTAACATGGATGATACAATGAAAAAGTATGAGCACCGACAACTAGAATAAATGGGTGAATCATGAATGTAATGTCGGTGAGAAATACGTACTCCCCCAAGCTTAGGCTTTTGGCCTAGCTTGGTCTACGGCCATCTGTAGTAGCCATCCGGTCCCATATGAAAGTGCTGCGGCTGCGGCGGCGGCACCTGAGCGTCCCAATCCTGGGCTTCATCCCCTATCACTGCCAATGCGTTCCGATAAGCAACCATGTCCGGTGGCATAACAATGTATCCGTTCCTGGCATGAGAATCAAACAAAGCAGGTGCAGGCAACGGGATAATATCACGAGTATCCTCACTAAAAACCAAGTTATAAGGAATGTGGTGAGGAGGCTCAGGAGCATCAATAAAGTGGTGACCCCGCATAGACTGGTAATCTAAGTAAACTTTGGGCAACTGGTAATCATGTGGGCGTATGTTAACATTAAAATGTCTCGCTAAGCGAGTAGCGTACATACCACCATGAATTTTACCCTTAGTCCTATTAGTGTGCAAGCGGCGTGCAATGATAGCTCCTAGATTATAAGTGTTGTCATTATGCACTGCGCGGCATAAAATGGCAATCTCAGGTGCAGCTAGCACACCACCTTGCTCTCTAGCAGTCAAGCATTTCCCTATAAATAAAGCAAAGTACTGAACATCGGGAAATTGCAAGCTAGTGGCTCGGGCTTTCGACACGCCCCTTTCCTCTCCCTTAGTTAAAGTGCGAAGGAAGCCCTCAAATTCCTCCGGTCGAGGCTCTCTTATTTCCCCATCAAAGGGGATCAAACATATCTCACAAAATTCAGCAAGTGGTATCTGATAATGTTCAGCATACAAATTAAAGCTAACCGCAGGGGGTTCGAGCCAATTTAGGAAATGAAAGTTTTGCACAAAGGAATTCGTAAGGATGTGGTGCTGTTCACACTCATCTGTGAGGAAGTTGGTCAATCCGGCATTATCAACAAATTGCGCAAACTCTTGATAGAATCTGGCTTCGTTCATGAAGGCATTATGCGGCCATTCCCACGGCCGGACCTCCGTCCTACGCGGAATGTTGAAGTCGCTGTCCGAGGAGTCCCCTAGGACTCCGTTGGCGTTCTTCTTCGAGGAACTCCTCCGGAAAATGTTCATCTTCCTACACACAAATTTCTGAAAAAATTTGGACCGCAAAAAGATGTTAACAAAACTTCACAAAATTGATAGCAACTACTCATATGGATGTCTAGAAGCTATATCGAGCATTCAAACTACTTGGAGCTTGAAGAATTCAACATGCAAGCTCATTTTCAGTAGCACCAAGAGCAGCTAATTATGCAAAATATAATCCACTAGAGCAAAAATTAATTGGAGCAAGGGAGGAGTTACATACCAAATAGCAATCCCCCAAAACAGTTTCTGAAACGAAGCTCCGAGCAAAGAGATTGAAAATCTTAGGTTTGGGAGTAAGAACACGAGAGAGAGAGAGCTACCAGGAATTTTTGCTAGAGGTAAGAGATGATATGAGCTAAAGGAATAAGTGAGGGGGTCCCTGTGGGGCGCACAAGCCACCAGGGCACGCTAGGGGGGTGGCGCGCCCTGGTGCCTCGTGGGCACCTAGGGCACCCCCTGGTATGTTTCCAATGCCAAACATTCTT